>OX402577.1:20468139-22968139 GCA_948098905.1 Tiliacea aurago
TTTACAGTTTCGGGTAGCTTGACGTGCTGGCGTCTGTACCAAATTTCAACTTAATCAGTCCATTAGATTCAGAGCAAATTAGATGTGTCTCTATCTCTTTATTGCACACTCAAAAATGGGCCTCGGAAACTGTCGGTAGCACTTAGTGACGTAGCAACAACGGGGCAATATAGGTACATGTTTAAAAAAAAAAAACATAGTTTATTAAACACTATTTCATATTCAGAAGATTAGAACAGAACTGAGGATCAGCTTTCAGGAGCTGACAGCGCGCGTCATGATGTAAAATGAGTAGCATGTGTTCTAGGAATAATAATAATTATTAATATTTAGTACGCCTTTCAATATTCGACCCGATAACATATTGGCGAGGAGCCCTCATAGTATATAATAATAAAATTACTAATGAAATTATGTTTAGGTATTTCTGTACCTAAGTAGATCTTTTAGGTATTCCCTTTAACAGTGTGATCAAACAAGTATTATTCTCTTATTACATTTAAACAGAAATGATGTTAGTTCAATGACCTTAGTTCTAAACGTGGCATTATATTTGTAAGGACGGCTGAACTCAAGGGACTGGTTACGTCACACGGCTTAGAACAATTTCATCAACTTGTTGTTATGTAATTGACTATCTTCTTCGTGAAAATTGTTGTTGATTGACATAACCGCCTCTATGGTATAGTGGTAAGGACACCTGTCTCAGACCCAGAGGTCCTGGCTTCAATCCCCAGCGGGGGCAAAAATTTCTGCTTGGTTTGGTTGGTGATAGGCAAAGAGATTTAACTTACTATAGAGAGGCTATGCGAACAAATGTCATAGAAAAACTGTGATGCCATTTCTCATTGACGCCATCTCGCAAAATTAGCACCTTACCACACTAAACTGAGCGAATTTTGCCCACTTGGACAAATGTATCGGATTACGATTTTGTTCGCTATGTCCTGTCTATTGATAAGCTAATAATTTAATGTCTTTGGTGGTAGAGCTTGTTCTAAGTCTGCCTGGCTAGCTACCACCTTCTTATCTAAGTCGGTCGCCATGACAAAAATGTTAGCAGCATAGTTGTATTTTAGCAGTTAGAGGTAACCCAGAATCCTCACAACCACAGAGGAACTATCTGTCTGTTTTTTTTTTTTTGTGTATACAAAATGTACCAGAATTAACGCACAACCTCTTAACACGTTGACGGACACGCCGATTATGACATTCATTAAGAACTTGCGCAGAATGACGCGCCGGAATGACACGTCATAGTACATTATGAACAACTTTTACTATGGGACCAAACCTGAAATCGCGAAAAAAAAATCAACTGTTCCCTACATTTATGTTCGAATAACTCGTCAAAATGTAAGGAACAACTGATTTTTTTTTCGCGATTTCAGTTTAGGTCCCATAGTAAAAGTTGTTCATAATGATGAGTACAAAGACCCCTTAAGAACTTGTGCGTTAATTCCGGGACATGACTAATGTTAGTTTTAAATGCTATTTTTGTATTTCCTGTGCGTGTCCCAAATTAAATATTTTTCTTTCTTTTATCCTAGTTCCTCTTGGTGGTTGTGCGGATTCCGGTTGAAGCTCGTTTTTCGGCCTTATCATAACTTACCATCAGGTGAGATGAAGGCCAAGAGCTTCCCCGTTGCGGTTAAACAAATAAAGAAATACTAACTAGAGTCTGACCAACAAAAGCTGTCCATGAAAAAAGCGGCAATTTAAATAATCATGAGCTGTTACCCTTGCTGTATGTACACTCTTTATTCAGAGTTGATACCATTTATTCTTAAACTTTCTGCGATACCTACATGAGTATTTCATTTTTTAATTTTTTATTTAATGCAGTTTTTACTAAAATCACACTGTATTATTTTTATCTGACACAAATATATTTTATTTATGTATGCAGTATAAAACTGATTTACATCCGCCACCTCACACTTCAGGTCCAGTTGAAAACCAGCGTCAGGCACTAGTTGTGTGGCATTTTTGCTGAACTGAGCCTTTTTGGCGCAGCCGTGAGGCACACTTACCCGCTAATTTCTTACGTCGCACTTTACACTATTTACTTGTTTATTTTTATCTGCTGTAATTATATTATATTGTGTGCCTTTTTGTCTGTGATTTCTTTATATTTATGGAATGTATAGCAAGGGTTGACTTCTTCTTGATTTTTTAAATTGCCGCTTATTTCTTGGACGGCGTTCATTGGTCAGACTCTACTACTCAACTAACACTAAATAGTCTTTTCGGTCGGATTTTCTGTCCAGCACACGAATTTTCGGATCGATTTGTTTACTCTGTCTTTGTAAATCGATTGAATTTAAATAATGGACATTCTAGTTCTGATAACAATTCAATATTACGCACCTGAGCTGAATGATGCATTTTGAAAACGGTCAAAAAGTAGTTTTCTCTACAATAATAATTTTATAATATAGCTTTGTCTGTGTGGTGCCTGACGTAAAGAATAGCACTCCCCTATTTCTTCCCATGGGTGTCGTAAAAGGCGACTAAGGGACTTACTAGAGAATGGGCAGCAGCGTTCTCTATGCATTTTTACACCATACTGCGATCGCTAACCCGCCTGCCAAGCGTGGCGATTATGGCAAACGAGGGAGGCCTATGTCCAGCAGTGTGTCTTTCGGTTGAAATGATGATGATGATGAATATAGCTTTACCTAATCATCTTTTAAGCGTCACTCCCTTTAATGAAAATGGTTTGAACAGTTTGCCGAGAAACCAAAAATTCAATATTCTGTTCAAAATTGTAAGTCCTCCATGCTACTAAAACCAAGGCAAACGAAGAGAAAAATGACGGTACTGTGTGCTAAAAGCAAAGTGCATAGCCCGGTACCTATCCACTAAATATCTCCATCCATAAGCTCAGTCTTTTCCCAGCTATGTTGGGTCAGCTGCCAGCCTAACCAGATGCGGCTGAATATCAGTATTTCGCTAGCAATTACTGCAATCTGACCTCCCTAACCCGAATACTGGGGGATACCGAATTCGGTCAGTAGAAGCATTACACATAGGTATTATGTTATGTCTGCCTAACCTCTTGAAAACCTCAAGCATATCTATTACATTTGTACCTGCATTTAGTTACTAGATCACATAAATGACAAGGGGTTATAGACTCAAAACGAGGCTTGTACTGTGACTTTATAGGGTTCCGTAGTTAACGTCTGTCTGTCTGTCTGTCCCCTGCGTAGCTCAGAGACTCTTAGTACTAGAAAGCTGTAATTTGACATGGGTATACATATTAAAAACTCTGATAGAACAGTATTTTTCAAAAAACCTTACATGTAAAGTGGGATGTTTTTTTTTCTCGTCTTTCTCATGATGTGTATAGTTAAAAATATTGGGGGTCTGTCAGGGTCTGATTATTTTTCGATTCAGGGATCCGGTTGCTTAATATTAAGCTTTAAAGCTTGCCAAGCGTGGCGATTATGGCAAACCCCCCCTTTGGGGGAGGCCTATGTCCAGCAGTGGACGTCTTTCGGTTGAAATGATGATGGTGATGAAGCTTTAAAGTGCTAATTTTTGTTAGAGTCAAGTGACCTCCCTGCCAACTAAATTAGAAATTATTAATTTAGCTTTTAAAAAATGTATGGTAGTAGGACATAATTATAAGAGCAAAACTAACAATGCCTTCAGGGTGATGTTGGGACTACCGTGCTTTTGCAGTGCGTCGGGGATGTTCGCGGAAACCGGCGTGCCGGATTTTTACGCGCTGATGCGTCTGCGTATAGCGTCCCTGATGCGGCGAGTGCGCGATAGTCCCAACAGTCTTTTGGCTACTGTAGCCAGCAGGATGGACAGCCCCATAATGTGGCATTGGATGACGACTCACAGAGCGTCATTCCAGTGCCTTAAATAATTTTATTTATATTTGTGTTTATTTTATTTATCGTGCATGTTATTTTATTTGATGTGTTTTGTGTTTTTGTATTGTAATGTTTTGTAATTTATGGACTGTGTGTCTGATAATAAAGTTTCTATTTTAAAACTATCACAGCTAAGTAGGCTCTACAAGTTAACGAGTAATAGTCGACCAACTTACATTTGAAATTGGAGAATTGACCGACACGTTTATCAATGTTTTGGAGAACAATGTTTTTCAACTACAATGTTAAGTTTTGGGATAAGTTCATCCCAACTACGGAACCCTTCATTGAGCGTGTCTGAGCCGGTTTTTGTATTAAGTGGCTGCTACAATTATTTGTTTGCTTGGCTTGGAATTCCCTTTTCATTCATCCAATAATCCAACAAAAAATTGAAAATGTTAAGTTTGTTTTTGGGATAAATTCGTCCCATCTACGGAACCGTTCATTGTGCGTGGTCCGACATGCACTTGGTCGGTTTTTGTATTATATAGCTGGTACAATTATTTGTTTGCTTGGCTTGTTCCTATTAAACTAGAATTCCCTTTTCATTCGTCCATTTTTCCAACTAAAAATAAAGAATGTTAAGTTTGTTTTTGGGATATATTCATCCCAACTACGGAACCCTTCATTGTGCACTACCAGCATGCAACTATCCTACTGCTTGGCAAAGCCTCTTCTCATTCAAAGAAGGCTTGCTCAAGGTGGATTGGCTATTCCAGACTTAAATAAATTTATTAATGACTTCTGCCCATGACTCCGTCTGCGTGAAATTTCTTGTTCACCCACCCACCGCATCGGCCGTTCTCGCTATTACTTCGTTTTCGCTTAGCAACTTTTTTATTTTTGTGAAAAAGTCCGCGATAGCATAATTATGTCAATCTTCTAAGGAATAGTAAGTAACCATTTTTATCTTTTAGAATTTGATAATAATTTAATTGTTATTTCTGTTTTCACCGGTAAGTATTATTATCATTGTGGTAATAAACTAAAATACAGATCTAAAGACACCGACTTCCGAAATTAAAGTGAGGTATTTTTCATTTTGTAGTTTTTTGTTTTGGAATTCGTTTGTTGTTTCCGTGTTTTTCACTTTTTAGTGGGTCAGTTTGTAATTTATCTATGTTACAATAGCCTACTGTCAACTGCTCACCATTTTTAACAAAATATTGCTTTTCTCGATGCAGGGACGTTAATTGTTGAGGAGTTCTCCTGATAAGAAAGATCAGCTCCACTTCACCATATGCATTGTGACGAGCATAAGTTATTTAGGAACCATATTAAAGTACCTAATCGAATGGCAATCCGTGAAATATTTATTACTAAATAGTTCCGGTGGCCATCTGTGGTCTTCATCATCAGTTCCACTTCACCAAATAGTGCTCTCCGAGAGCAAATGCACGTGTTACTATACAAAATACCCAAATCGCTATAGTGTGCCTATAAAATTTGAGGATTTCCCTCGTTTTCCATCAGATTCTGACTTGGTAACAATGGGACCACCTCGAGAGCATATCTTTTAAAAAATAATTTTCAAAATCGGTTCACAATTGACGGAGAAATCGGTGATAATACATTTAAAAAAACATACCTACAGACGTACATAAAGGCTTCTACAGACCGGCGCGACTCGCGATGCGACACAAAGGCACCACTCGTCGTACGACACGCGGGGCCTTTATTTCGCTTCGCGTGTCGCGCCGGCCTGTAGAAGTCTTAATATGTATATTAAATTAATAGTAAATTAAAGTTAATTTATTACAGACAACAGTGATAATATGTTAGTATTACAAAAACTACTTAAATTCTAGTGTTAGTAGTAAGTAGTATATAACCTCCTCCTTTTTGGAAGTCGGTTAAAAATCAAAATCTACTTCTACGTATAAGTAAACTTTTTATAGTACCACTAAGCAACTGTTTATAGTACCACGAAGTACTACGATTAGTAGAAATG
This sequence comes from Tiliacea aurago, assembly GCA_948098905.1. Lineage (NCBI taxonomy): Eukaryota > Metazoa > Arthropoda > Insecta > Lepidoptera > Noctuidae > Tiliacea > Tiliacea aurago. The sequence continues at coordinate 20,473,981 of OX402577.1, forward strand.
GGTTTCATTGTTGCCTGGCCGAAGCTAGTAAATAGTTACTTTAGAACTATTAAAATGTTCAAAGTAATTCCGAAATGTGCATAACGGTGCGTTCTAGTGATCCATTTTATGTAGTCTACAACTATGGATGCTGTGACGTGTGTTTTTATAAAAATGTATAAGACGTAAAAAATATCCGGAAAAACACATTTTTGATCTAATCTGATCACCAAGTCTCTCCAAAGTTCCTGAATCAATGAAATGCTCCGATCACAGCGTGGTTAAACCAGACTCAATTGCTTGAATGAACCCAAAGATTCACGCTAGCCCCTGAAGCCTCATGTTTCATGGGACTACAGAGACCATTGTATATCAAAGAGTAGACCGGGGGGGGCGAACTGAAATATGTTTTACATTCGTACAAGTCCACCACCATCCGTCCTTTCCACCTACCATAAATAATGTACTTACAAGTATATTTTTGCCTACTTTGTATCAGCGTGTATTTTGTCTATCTACCTTTCCACCAAATATTAGTTAGACAAATAATAACATATTTTGCTGGTTTAAGTTTCCTTTTGGGATATGTCTGTGGTCTGACATGCACATGGCATTATTTTTATTTCTGGATAATATTTACATAATTTAAAAGCTAAGTCTTAAAATAGTATAATAATAATGCGCTTACAAGTATATTTTGCCTACTTTGTATCAGCGTGTATTTTGTCTATTTTTTTATTTTTATTTGTCTCTTGTCTGTAGAATAAAAAAATGTCTTTCTTTTTGTCTTTTCTAGTCGATTAGAAACATTTCTCTCCAACCTTTATGACTAATCTTTCCCTGAACACTATAAATTTATTTAACTTCCGTCAACTTTCAATCTTACTGAACCAGCCCGCCATGTTGTTCAGATAGTCTGGGCCTTATGCTCCTATCACATCGAAGATCTAAATTGAATCCTGGTGTGGGGTGCGTAGTCCGTAAAATACCCCAAGCTCGTAACCTATCAGAAAGAAGTTTATCTCAAGGAATATCTCAGATTAGGACATTCGGGAGAAATAAGGAAGCCATTTTATGGTTTCTTTTGAGGTTTGAAATGTTATTTTGCGCTGTGAATTGGATTTATGTGGTTCAAGAATAATATTGTTTTTATTTGTGTAGCTATATTGATTTTATAAGTGCAGTTTATAATATGTATTATACGTACTTGTAGCTGTCAGAATCATCAATTTTATTAGCAGGCTAATTGTGCTTAACTTCTAGTTGTCTGTTGAATGTACATTTAACAGACTACTAGATCCCATTATGTTAATAAACAATTTTACATCAACAACAACATAAACTCTACTACCGGCAGGGTAGCTTTTATAAGATGCCTCATTATGGGGCTTTCATCAGGCCCATCAGCTATAAAGGCCAAAGGCTGAAGTGCGCGCCGAGAGTGCAGCTGCTGGAGTCGCATCGCAACGTCAACTTTAAGGCGTTTGTGGTGCGCATACCAACGTGCTACCTGCATCAGGTGATGGAAGAAAGCTTTTGGCCTCAGGATGTGGTATTCCGCCGCTTTCGCGGTCAAGTGCCACCAGAACGCACGAAGACTTAGTACATCTTTATAAATGATACTAACATAGCTTAAAGTTTTATTTACTAACGCAATTGTTAATATATTATGTATACCTACTTATGTTAAGGTATTCATCTATGGGTCTTTTTAACCTGATAACAAATGGTTTATTATTATTATTATTATAGCTTTCAGGAGGCTGTTGCTACTGTTCCGCAATCTTGTGAGATGAGATGGATTCTTTTCCGCACTACAGCTGAGAAGCTATCTACTCTGGCTCGAGCAAACATTGCAGGTGCACTGCAATAACGTGGCAGTCTTATAGTTTAAGACAACTATTTAGTTGCAGTCCAGTTTCTTTATAAAATGCTCTCAATACTTGTCAAAAGAGCATGAGCATCGAGTCTCAAGTTTGATTGAGTTTAAAACTGTTAAGTTTTTTCATGATCTTTTTCTTCGTTACGCCATCATCTTTCCTACTATTTGTTTCATTCAGCTCTAATGATTATTAATTACTAGCTTTTACCCGCGGCTTCGTTCGCATGGTTCGCAGAAATTATCCTACGAGAACGTACTACTGGAATAAAAAGTATCCTACTCTTAACCCATGGTGAAGGCGTAAAAAGGTAACACAGACAGACAGAGTTACTTTTGCATTTATAATATTATATGGAATTGTCCAGTCATCATCAATAAATAAAAATCATAATTTCAGCCGAAACACGTCCACTGCTGGACATAGGCCTCCCCCAAAGGGAGGGGGTTGCCATAATCGCCACGCTTGGCAGGCGGGTTGGCGATTGCAGTATGGTGTTAAAGTGCATATAGAACGCTGCTGCCCGTTCTCTAGTAAGTCCCTTAGTCGCCTTTAACGACACCCACGGAAGAAATAGGATGGTGCTATTCTTTACGTCCGGCACCACACGGAAAATACACGGAATTGTTAAGTATAATGATTATGTTAATGTATAATTATTATGTTAATCTTTATTTTATCTCATAAATATAATGTGTATTATGTAATGTTAACTAAATCCGCCTCTAAGCACAACATAGCCACTGAAAAATAAACGCAAGTTAACGGCATCAGCTGCATTCAGCTAGTGCGATTTATAACAATCAATTTAGGGAAAAGGGTAATTTAAAGTGGCTTTCAGCTACGGGTCCTGGGTAATGTGTTGTCTACCTAAATTCATTGTTATTGTGCAGGCTATCTGGGCCAGCCATCTGTTATTATCCGTGCTTCATAAGTGCATTACTGTATAGAGGAAAACGGGAACAAACTAGATAGCTTAATGGATCAGCGCAGCAGAGCTGAATGGGACTGTACAAAACGTGTAGGTAATTAGGGATGTTCTAACAACAAAACAGCAGATGTTGTTGATTAATTAGATATTGACCCCTTATTTTTAAACGTTGCTTAAAGTTAAGTAATAATTAGCGACTGTTAAACCCAATGACGTATTATAAATAGACGCGTCATACACGAACATTAGTGCACTCAAAAACAGCATATGCCATGAATGTAGCTACGTACTTACGTACATTCATATAGTGCGCGAAGAAAAGGAAAAACCTATACTGTTAGAAAGAGATCAACATACATATTTAGTTACGTCACTAGCTGCTGCATGTTCATTGGCGCGTACGCGTCGGCTGCAGCAGTCAGGAAAAATGGCTGACTGGCTGTACAAGTACAAAACAAAACAACGTTTTCTTATAATAAAAAAATACAATAAGTACTTAAGGATGAAATGAGACGTTTTACTGTACTGGGAGTACAGTAAAACGTCTCGTCTCAGTAGTAGTGTAATTTGTACATCGTGTCAAGAAAATGCCTTCCCGTGTCTATACACGGGAAGGCATTTTCTTCACAAATAATTGCTGAGAATTGCGAGTGATTGTGAAGTGTAGCCGCGTCACTGGATGGCGCGCGACTAATCTCAAATCGGGCAATTGCCATGCTTTTACTATGCCATTATTGAGCGCGGGTAACGCATCTAAAGGTATATATATACATCATTGGTTTAACCTTTACCCATACATTTTTGACGTTTAAATGTCTTTTATCTTTCAAAAACGTTTAACAATCACTGGCCCTGACATCAAGCAATGGACAAGATTGTCTAACTTTTTTTGCTTGAATACGAGGCTTTTGGCTACTTTGCATGTGTGTATTTAATGTATCCTTTCTTTTTTTTTTCTTTATCTTGCTTTTGTCCTGGTTCTGTATTCATTTAGTTTAAACCCGCTTTATATAAGAATGCTTATTCTCATTTTACTCGGATTGTTAGGTACAATCGATCACACATCATTAGTAACACTTTGATCTTGAGCTTGCCTGTAGTAAGGAGGTTCAATGGAATACGAGGCCAGCTTATACTTACTGCTTTTGTTACTTCTGACGATGTTACTGTTTCGATACGATATTCAGAATGCAATGAGGATGTCTATTTCTCATTGAGTATCTCTCACGAAATTTAAGCCTACATGGGCACTTTTGAAACGTCAGAAGCTAGGTGCACGGTTCCAATTGGTCATTTCCTTTGGAGAACAGAAGGCAAGAAACTCCACGGTTACTCTTTAAAAAAAAATGGCTTTGACAATGTTTTCAAATTACAGTGTTAATAGGTATGAGAGGACAGCGTAGGCCCGGCAAAAGTACCAGGTACTTAACAAAATAGAAAATGGTCTACAGATCAACAGTCTATTAAGCCTACAACGTCCTCACATTAACAAAAAAAAAGAATATAAAATATGATTAAAATAATAAAAGTTAGAACTTTCTTGAAATTTAAATTGTAGGTATAATAATGTCAACTAAGAAAAACATTATGTCAGTGAAGTTTGTAAAAAAAGATAAAATTAAATTTAAAAAAAAACATCGTAATTTGGGAGCAGTTAGACATTTACATAGTTTTGCCGTACGAGGTACCAGGGAAGCCAGCATGTACTGTAAAACTTTATAAAAGATGACGTAACAAAATGACCCAAGTGAAAAGTCGTAGGTATTGAGTAGTCTGCCTCAGCCTCCCTACATCATTTGTTACAGTCGCCGCGTAAGATGAAAGCTTGCGATACAAACGTCTCGCTCACGGGTCACTAGCCAAGCGGGACGGCGGGACTGCGGGACCGATAGTGGGTCCATGCTGCACTTATTTGCACTGAAGTTTTATAGTAACGGTTTAAATAAAGGGGGTAGTTTATTAGTTTGTTGGTTGAGAGGCAAGATTTTTTGAAGTATCTATAATTTGTATTTGATGCCGGCGTTAAGAGGAAATGCGGGCGGAGAGACTTTTAGAGTAAAAAGTCATAAATCGAGGTTCGACTCTCACCTATTTCCTCCTCCATATTTCTTATACTAAATCAGAAGGATAAAATACTGTGTCCATATGTTTTTCTTTTTTTATTAATAGTTGGCAAATTTGTACAATAGCCCTCTGTTGTCAGCGGTCTAAACAGGCAATTTTGAGCATTTTCAGAGGGTTCCAGCTCTTATAAAAATAATGTATGATCAAAAAGGAAAACATAGGGACACAGTATATATCCTTCTTATTCAGTATAAGAAATATATTTTAAATTGGTCCAATATTGGAGGAGGAAATAGGCGAGAGCCGAACCTCGATTTATGACTTTTTACTCTAAAAGTCTCTCCGCCCGCATTTCCTCTTAAAATCGATCGATGTCTTTTAAATACAAATCAGCCCTGTAAAATTATAGAAAAAAATACAAACTGAAAATTGAAAAAATCTTTCTTAAACGTCTCTTATTTAGTTTAAAGTTATTGTTTATTTTTTACCTTTTCCTTTCATCATTATTTCAGCCGAAAAACGTCCACTGCTGGACGTAGGCCTTGGGCCATAGGGGGGTTGCCATAATCGCCACGCTTGTCAGGCGGGTTGCAGGCGATCGCAGTATGGTGTTAAAATGCATAGAGAACGCTGCTGCTCATTCTCTAGTACCTAAGTCCCTTAGTCGCCTTTTACAACACCCACGGGAAGAAATAAGATGGTGCTATTCTTTAAGTTTGGCTTCACACGAAGAAAGATTAAATGTCTAACTTAAATATAATAATAATTAATTTTAATATTATGCCTCCACTGGCCACGTAATAGGTACATATTAGCTAAGTTAATTTCTTTAAATTGTAATAACTTTAAGCGGGTGGACCGATTTTAATGGAATAAACACAAAAATAAATATAGCACCACACGGTACGGATTAAAGTCACAAAAAAGTATATATAAAGCATCATACTTTATGTCTTTACATTATGTTTGTTTACCCAAACTGAAACTACATAACACTGTGACTAAACTACGCAATTAACAAAACACCACTCAACTTACCAAGCTTCCTTCACAATCAGTGGACCGAAATAAATGCGTTTATTTCCCCCAAAATCCCAACATTTCTTGTTCCATTGTCCCACTACTTTATCGGGATATCGGGAGATATCCGGTCCATTATTGTAGAGATCAAACTTTGATTCGATACAATATAACTTTTGACGACAACTTTGTTTGCAACTTAATGGCATCTTCCGACGTGATGTTAACGTTAAAAGATTTTATGAGCGTATTATTAAATTTTTGAAGAATAGGTGACCCGTAGGCTATGATTCCCTGGACATTTATGGCAAAATGATCAAGACGCAGATATATGCCAGTGACCTTGAGTGGTTAGCTTGCGTGTTCTGTACTGAGCTCACGCAACGCGTCGTACGTTCAGCTAGTAATAGGACTCGCCGATCAAGGAGCGCTGTCCTCAATTTGACGCATTATTAATTTATTATACACAAAATAAAAGGTATTTTTAAAACGCGTATACTAAAAGATCACTAATTAAATTATCTTTAAATTGGTGAAGGTTTCAGAAAAATACGCTCGATAGATTTTGCACTATTCTGAGTTTTTTATCCGCGTTAGACATAACTTTACAAATTAATTTCACTAACTAATATAAACATAATCTAAAATATTCACATATTAAGTTATTGAAAAAATGCTCTAACTTAACATATATTTTGTTCAAATCATTAACACTACTCGTTTAGACGTGATCTTCAGTATAAAATCATTAAAAGTCGATTATCGTCGCCTTAACGGGCTACGTTAAGAAGATAGGCAGAAGGACCTAGTGGCCTATCTGTTAAGTAACAACAGACTTTGATCACCAACTAGTCTACCAAGATAGGAACTAGACCACATCACGTCACACAATATGATCACGCCTAAAATCCCCGAAGGGTTGGGCAGAGGTGTATTTATTACACCCACATTTTGCCAGTTATGTTTAAAGTCCGATGTAATAGGGGGCGAGCCTATTGCCATTTACCGAGCAAGCGTGGTAGCCAGTAAAACCCATGACTTTTCTTTGTTGGCAGCGGAGCTTTGTTCTGCATTGTAAACAAATTAATGAACTTGACAGAACCGTTGTTTAAACAACGATGTTGCTATATACACATTGTTGCCTTGTGTGGGAAAACTCTTTGATCAAAATTATTCCTAGAGCACGAAAAATGAATAAAAAAAGATTGGATTGCTAAGCAACGGTAACAAAGGTCTACTTTTGAATGAAAATATAACATTTATTTGGCAACAGATCGTGAAACAAAAAATACAAAATTAAAAAAGGGAGAGTGAATGAGTTATATTAATGTACACACCGCTACACATCAAGCTATACATTTCCAGTATAAGCTAATCTCGCTTTGTATAGGATTTCCGTACAGTGCAAGATCAGCGTAAACTAGAAATGTATAGCTTGATGTGTAGCCGTGTGTACCAATATCTAAAGAACGTATCCGTACACAATTCCAGTACCTACCTAACTACATACTTCTCCAACTACCCCTATTTCATTTTCCAAATACCTGTCGTTAGAAACTTGTAGAGGCAACAAGTTTTAATAACTACAAACTACCCCCAAGGTTTACGGAGTTGGCCACATTTTATAAAGCACCCGGCCCTCAACTTGATTGATGAGCTGAAAGTTTTGGAAGAACAATACAGGTATCATGTATTATGGGCACTGATTAGTACGAGTAAGTAGGTGGGTCAGAGAAGGGTGGGGTAATTTTGAGTGGGTAGTTCAGAGTTATGTTTTAGTTCACAGTTCTTAACTGTAGTGCCGTATATCTATATTTCTATTCTAATATTATAAAGAGGTAGTGAGTTTGTATGTAGGTGGTAATCTTCGGAATTGCTGATCCGAATTCAAAAACTCTTTCGCTAATGGGATGCTACAGTTTTGGTGAGTATCATAGAATTATGTTTTTCAATTATGTTTTTGTTTTTCCTCTTGCTCAAAAAGTCTGTCATTGTAACATAATGTAAACCATCAGAGCGGGGATAAAATAGCATATTTTCCTCTAGAGGAAAAAGTTGTTTTAAATTTTTGTCTCATTTCGACAAGCCTACAAAAACGAAAAAGGTTTTTATTCATAAGTAGAATAATCATGATTTACCCGACTACGGTAAAGCCAAAGGAGGGTTATGATTTTAAAAGGCTATGTAAGTATGTATGTATGCTTATTCGTTCCGTAAGACACAACTTATTACTGTTTCATAAAAAAGATTTTTTTTTTTTTTTTAATGGAATTAAAAGTGACAATCCCTTCGTCAGTAGAATGCATTGCGTTACGCCTACAGAAGAAATAAAAAAAGTCATTGGCGCGAAATCTTTAGAATCTTTTTCTAATTACAAATTGAATTGGCAACCGTAATTTATTTTAGAACAGTGAAAATGTCATCATCTAGTGAGAATGGAAACCCTAATTTGCATATGGAAGAGAAATGAAAATAAATAATTTGCAATCTGTTGCCGTCAAGGTGTATTGGATTATTGTATTTTCTCGTAATCGTAGTGAAAAGTAGAGCATAACAAACGGCGCTAAAAACCCATCACAACTCGGTTTATATTTACTCATTTGCTAAAGCTCGGGAATAAAACTACCTCGTATATAATGGGTAATTTTAACCCCTCGTATAAAAATCTACTATTATGTTAAAACAAGAAATTTCACGGGGCAAAGTAGCGGGCAGAAGCTAGTTTAGTTTTATTGTAGGTATAATCTGTTGTGTTTCTTGAGTTTTCTTGTTACTGGACGGGTTAGAAAAGTGAATATATATTTATTACAAGAATTCAGAACAATTACTGATTGTCCCGAAAAATTGTAAGACGGGTAGGTACTTACTTAATAATCTCTAATAGTAATTCCTCAAAAAAGATACCTCTTATTTCCAAATACAAATAACTTCAAGCAAACGGTAATATTGATGTCACTTCGCCAAGGCAATAAAAATCTTTAAATTATTTAGTTAGCTTACACTATCTTAACGCGACCCGAAGAAAATACCACTACAAAACCAATTTTGCTCCAAAACAGATAAACAAGAACAAAAGCGCATCATATTTTATATAAATAAATACCCCATCAGCTCTTTCTGTCCGATATGAGATCAACATTATTTGCTAGCTTTGTAACATAGTAGAGAGCGTGTTTTATAGACATTGGCGAAAGGGGGAGCGAATGGAATCGCGTTTGCGGGATGTAGCTAAAATCAGTTTCTTTATTAAAGGGCGACACACTTGGCGACTTTTGTTGCTAACGGTTGCTGTCATCTGTCAGCCTGTTCATCTTTATATAACGTGTCTGTGTACGTACCCTTTTATTTATAAACGCTGCTTTATCATCATCTACATTTCAGCTGAAAGAAGTCCACTGCTGGACATAGGCCTCCCCTAAAGGGGGGTTTGCCATAATCGCCACGCTTGGCAGGCGGATTGGCGAACGCAGTATGGTGTTAAAATGCATAGAGAACGCTGCTGCCCTTTCCCTAGTAAGTACCTTAGTCGCCTTTTACGACACCCACGGGAAGAAATGGGATGGTGCTATTCTTTACGTCCGGCACCAAACAGACAGTTAAATAATGATTAGCGACTCTTTAACCATACAGTTTTGACGTTAAACGTCTCTTAACTTTAATCATCTTTTATAAATAAACCCTATATTAGCTGGGTAAAGTGAAAGTAAAAAAAAAATTTTTTAATAGGCACATAAGTTACGAACGTCAAAATTTACAGAACAAAAAATAGAACTGATTCTAGTTGCCCCTTCCAAAAAGGTAGTATCGTATGGAGAAGAATGTGCAAGAAAGTCCACCGTTACTCTTTTAAAATGTTTTACAATATTTTGTATACATTAATTATAATGTTGATTAACGAAAGTCGTTCCCTTTAACCTGCAATCGTATCCATAAATGCAAAAAAAAATACCTCTGTACAGCATTATGTCGTATGGCATTTTCTGTGGGTTCTGTAAACTGTCTTATCTTTCTAATAGCATAAGCGTTCGCAAAAGATTTTAATGGCAAGATTTCAATGGCCTTTTCCCAGGCGTTAAAATTTTGATTTCTTAGCGTGACACTGGCTTCCGCGTCAGTGCGTACAACGCCCTTTGAGAGTCCGATGATGTCTTTCCGTTCTTTCGATTTAATAGAAATTCTATTTAATTAATACGTTTATCATACGTTTTTAGCTGAAATGGCTAACTACACACTAATTTTCATAATTAATTGACAACACTTGATGATCTTTTAACCAATGTTATGATAAACAAATGACATCAAACTTGGTATTTTCCAAAAACAATTCTATTTCCAGTAATTTGGAAGAGCAACCTTGGATATTGTGAATAAATAATTTTAAAGTATACTGCCCTTTGGCTTTTTATTATGAGTTATATTGCCAGAAGATACCTTTTGAATGTTCTTTAATAATAATTGATTATTTGAAGGAGTAGCTTCTGTTGTCTTACTGCCTAGTTTAAAGAATTATCCGGAGTGACCTCCACAACTACGACTAAAGAGTCTAAAATTCCCGTATGAGTTCCAGCAGGAAGAGAATCTATCTGACTAGTAGTGGCCTCCAAGGATGTTGGTATTATAAGTGGATCCTCCTTCGTACAATATGATAGTTCATAATTAATCACTATGTTGTCATATAACATGTTGTGATATGTTGTGATAACTAGACAACACAGACTCGTTATTAATACTAGAATTCGTTATATTACCTCATATAACAATATGCTATCAACATAGCAATCAGATGTCCTCATTCCCAAGACAAACATAAAGTTCTCCGCGTTAACTTAAAACCACTAACAAACTTGGTGGTGTCAAAATACAATAATTTGTCACTATGTCAACCAGTCAGCCTGTGAATAGTAATATTCAACTTATAAATACAATTATTATAATGATTTGATCAAGTATCAGAGCAAGGAAACCACACAATATCAGCTTTCCCACATTTAACTTTAATAAGATACGAGTATCCACACCAAATGCAGCGCTATTGCCTCAGAATAAGGAAAATTCACGTGCGTATGCAGTGCGGTAACCATGACAACATCTCACATAGAGTTTCATCATTCGATACAAATGATTTATTTAATACTTTATGCATACAAATGTACAGAGGTGGACTTAATGCCATAGGCATTTCCTACCAGTCAACCTTTGGGTGATGCCCTTTCTTTTCCATACGAAACTACCTTTTGGAAGGGGCGAATAGAATCAATTCTATTTTTTGTAAATATGGACGTTCAATAGTGCCTTATGTATGTGCCTATTTGAAATAAACAATTTGACTTCGACTTTGACTTTGATGCAGAGACAAACAGCGGTAGGTGCAATAGCGAGAACTGAGGAATAAATATTATTTAAATATAAAAATATACATAAACCTGTAGCGGTATTAAAAACTATAAATATAATATATACATCCAATTATATTCTTGCCACAAATAAATATACTAAATAAAACAAGACAAACAATGGGAAAAAAAGTACCGTTGTGATGACACTGCCAGCTTCTTGCGAATGTGCTCACGAACTTTAACTTTAAAGGACAATCGGTTTGTCCCCATCCTGATTTCCTAGAGGAGCGTATTCCACAGAGATAGACTAAACGAAGAAGGAAGAGTGAATGAAGTCTGTGCACAAGTTCTGCATGCTGCCTTCTGGTTATGTATACTGCCCGCATTGCTCACGGTCTGCTGCACCGTTGTTGGGTGTGGGCGCAGCCTTAATTTCACTAATTCAGTCTTGAATCTGTGTAATTATTCATACTGAAATTGTGAACAGGTAAACCTATAATACAGCAGCAACACCATCGCACTTTAGCATATACGGTGCAATTGTGTTGCAATTCATGTTGTCGGATACACGAACTGCAAAAACGTTTTGTAAAGGTTATAACATAAATCATTATTACTCATCACCTCATAGAAATTTAGAGGCATGAGGAACAGGGTGTAAAGTTCACTCATCCTCCATAAAAAAGGGAGGATCCTCCGACCAGACGGGTGTTGTGTCTGGTGGGCAACTGCCCGACGGTTGATGTCGGGACGTTGTATATATTATGCTAGTTTGCGCGGCAAACTCTGCTTGCGCGATGCAGGATTTTGCGTGACGTCAGTGTGACGCGTCGTTCGTATGTGGCGATGTTGATGCCACTACAGAAACTTGCATCAAATGATCTACCCAACTATGCCAAAATTACATAAATTCATATTATAACGATTTGTTTAGATTTAATTGTGAAGCGTCTACAATCGCGCAACAGTATCCCCACATAAAGTTGCCACGTGTGCGGTCAACCAGTTCAGGTTGTGATAGGTGCGTCTGTACTGCCATAACGCGGTCGTCCCTCAGGAAATAAGAGACACTGTAGGTCGGGGCTAGGTCCCAGTCCCTCCCCGGGCTAACACCACTCGTTTTATTATTTTCCTATTATTTTTTTATTGTTCGGATGATTTGATTTTCTGTTCCGCTGTGGTTTTATGTGCGAGATAGAAGAGTAGTTTTTTCCGGAGGTAGTGTGTAATAAATACGCTGTAAATCATGCTGTAATTTTCAAACAGGAATCTATAGGGTCTATCCTTTAAGTATTTATTTTATTAATAATTTTTTTTTTTTTCAGTTTACGTATTTTTGTGATCATCATTCATCATCATTTCAGCTGAAAGACGTCCACTGCTGGAGATAGGCCTCCCCCAAAGGGGGGGTTTGCCATAATTTTCAGGCAGGTTGGCGATCGCAGTATAGTGTTAAAATGCATAGTGAACGCTGCTGCCATTCTCTAGTAAGTCCCTTAGTCGCCTTTTACGACACCCTCGGGAAGAAATAGGGTGGTGCTATTCTTTACGTCCGGCACCACACAGACAATATTGTATATTTGTGTTGTCCCTCATTAATAAATATGATAGCTTAGCTTTTTCTATTTCTATAAGCTTAGTTATGAGTACCTACACAATTACCATATTACCTTTTGGCCGCAGGTCGTCGTGTTCCGTCGCTTCCGCGGACATGTTCCACAGGACAGCACAATCTAGTGCAAAGTGAAGTGCTACTAAGATAGTCTTAAGCTATTTTATTAACACAAGTTTTTGTTTAATACAATAATTATGTATGTTTAGGTTGAGGTATTTTTCTATGGGCCTGTGTCGCCTGAAATAAATGGTATTATTATTATATTATACTTATTTTCGTTATAGGACTGCTGAATCTTCAGGATGCTGAAGGCAATTACTGCCATGTCTACCCATATAACAAACCAAAACAGTTGAGCCAAAAAATGTATTCTGAATGCAATATGACTCAACTTTTCCTTATTTGTCATCATACTAATATTATTAAGCATGAACACGAAAGTTTTGCTCGTTTTATCACCAACAGCTTAACCAAGTGACATGATTTACTTACTTCGGATTAGTGTAGTGGCTTGATTGACACGGGATGTTAAAACAAAGTTTGTTGGGTAATCCTTTTATTGGTCCCGAAGCGTTGGAGCAGGCAATTTATTAGTAACATGGAATCGCTATGTATATGTAGTTTCGGGCTATATTTCTTTGGCTTTTCATGCATTACGTTTCTGAATTCATCCATTCAAATGCATGCGTTGCTTTCAGCAGCTATGGTTGAGCAATATTTTGTTCTTTGCTTTAAATATACTATGCTGCATAAAATGGTTACATTGTCAAACTCAAACTCAAACTCAAAACATTTATTTTAATTAAACCTATTACAGGCACTTTTGAATTGTCAAAGAGTCGGTCAGTTAGTCAGAAAGTTGAAGCTATTTGCCCATTCCAAAACGCAGATCTCTATGGAGAAGAATAGGCAAGAAACTCCAAGGACACTCTTTTAAAGCAAGATATTACAAAATCCTGGGTACATTATTCTTGTTGCTTCTATATGTGAGAACAATGTAATTAAAAAAAAAATGTTTATTTAAAAAACAATTCAAAATATAAGATTAAAAGTTTACAAATAAGCCCTGGCAGTTAAGAGAAGACCAGTCTAAACTGACATTATAATAAATTGGTTGCAATTATCAATTTTTACGCGATTGATACACATTGATGCGCAAATTGATCCTCTACCAAGTGCAATTGAAGCGATTGACAATATTCATCATCATCATCAACATTTCAGCCGAAAGACGTCCACTGCTGGACATAGGCTTCCCCCAACATTTGAGGGGGTTGCCATAATCGCCACGCTTGGCAGGCGGGTTGGCGATCGCAGTACGGTGTTAAAATTCATAGAGAACGCTGCTGCCCATTCTCTAGGAGTCTAGTAGAAAGAAAGAAAATACATGTATTTAGCACAGACTAAAAGGCACACAAATATACACGAGATAAATATACATATATATTTTTTGTACTCCTTTGGGAACCTGGGCTGGCGAACCTTAATACAGGTTACCATGTAACCTAGCTAGGATGCCAGATCAAATATGTTGTTACTTACGCTCTTTAATATTTTTCCCTAAATTGTAAATTCCCTAAATATTTGTGTAACGGACTGTACCACACTTTTTTGAAATAAAAATAAATGTTAAATTTAAAGAAAATAAAAAAACAAAACTAAAAAATGAATGTAAAGTGCTATGAAAGAAATATATAGCAGAAAAGTGTGCCGCTAGTGTAGGTAAGTCCCTTAGTCGCCTAGCAATTGATCCATTGTGATTGATCGTTTCGGGGACCCCTAAGTAACTTTATTAAAATCTTTATAAATAAGAATATCATTTTGACTTCTTGGCGGGAAAGTGAAGCGTCATGTTCAGCAGTTTGTTTAATTTTCCAAAATTAGTGTTTAGCCGAATATTAATGTGTAATAATGGTGGATTATTAACCATTAAGTGTTTGTGAACGTGCATTAGTGTAGGCAAATGAAACAAAACGGTGCAACTTCGCTTCAAGTTCTCTCAAGAAGTCCGCGTGAGGACTCAGTAAAGTGCCACATCTTTACTGAAACTCAAGGGGAGTGGGCGGGGATATCATCATCATGCATTTATAATTCATTTCATCAATATTTTAAACAAGAACTAAAACTTGACATTGGCTAAATGCACAAACCGTGCGAAGCCAGAAGGAAAAAAAAAAAGAATATCATTTGTTTTTTATCTGTGCAAATACCTATGTTTCGTACTTTAATTACCTAATACAACCTACAAATTTTAACATTCAGGGTACTACGTCAGTCAGTAGCACTCACAAAAGTAAATACAACATTATGTAGGTAATTATTACGTCCACATAAACTCGGCTTCATAATTTTAAAATTAGAACATCCTTTTGAAATGGCTAAAAATATTCCCTGTATAGAACTCATTCATACCACGAAAGCCGCAACTCACAAAGAATTTGAGGTTATTTTTCTCATTTCAAATTCTACGTGCGAGGAGTGGAATCGTAAAAAGCGGATTATAGTCGGTGTGCTGGCGTGGCGGATAGAATTCGTGAGAATAAGCCGAGTCGGCAATATGGGCTGCTTTATTTACTCGTAGCTACTAAGCTGCATATAATGAAAACGCACTGTCGCGGGGCGTCAAACGACAACGAACAAGTAAAAATGTCTAGTCATAGCGGTGTGAACCGTCGTGATGCTTGATTTATTTTTAAAAGACTTTTGTAAACTCTATTGTGAGTTTATGAAAAACTGGTTGGTTGGAAAGAAAATGTTATTTCTGTTGCTTGAAACTATTTTGCTTTACAACATCGATGTTTTAAATATTGTCTAACTAGCTGCTGACCGCGGCTTCGCTGGCGTGGCTTTTTCTAAAATAAAAGTAGCCTTAGTTACTCCATATAACATCAGCTGTCTGCTAGTAAAACTCCCGTCAGCCGGTCCAGTCGTTTCAGAGATTAGCCGGAACAAACAGACAGACAAAAAAAATAAAAAATTGTTTTTTTTTTATATAAGTACCGTATATACTTTCACATGCATTCAGTAAAAAGCTGTTATTTGAAAGTACAAACAGACACTTCAATTTTATTTATTTGTTTTGTTTACCGAGTAAAATCCTGAAGCATGATCCCATTTTAATATTAAACTTTGTTGTGATAGAAACGAAATGGTGGGGAAGAGATGAATTCAAATGACCATAAAGATTTAAATGAGGCTGTATAGCAACTTCAACAATAAAATTAATGTAATAGTTTTTTCAACAACTTCATTGCAGTTACATTTTATGTGTGTGAAAGGTATTTTAAAACCCACATAACCAGTACGTTGAACGGAAAAGCTTGTAACAGAAGTGGGACATTAATGTAATTTACAGATTACAAACGCATACAGCAAACACAATCAAATTTATTTTATGAAGCTTCGTTTATGAGCATGTAACACGTATTACTGTTTTACGTAATGCATAATTCCCCATAGACATGCCATTGCAAGCACTCCGCCTATTTAACTTCATGATAACATGATTTGTAATTTCATGATACGCTCGAATGTGGAGTAACAGGTTATGTTTATTGTTTCTGATAGTGAAAACTATAATTAGTATGCTAAGTGAATGTGTTTTATATTAATTTAGTTTAGTTTTTTCCCTTTTAATATTGTGTAGCATGTTATTATAATGCACTTAATTAGGATTTCCCCAACAATTTAATCTATACTCCATTTGAAATAAGATTAGATATTTAAATAAACTTGTTTACATTCCGTTCAACCAATTTTGAGTTCTATTCCTTAGGTATAAGGATGGCATTAAAACCAAAAACGTGGTTACAATACCAACTGTTTATTACAGCTGCCATTTGTCATGCCACCAACGTAATAGAAGTCAAAATCGGTTGAACGGACTGTAAAAAAGATTTATTTAAATGTCTAATCTTATTTCAAACGGAGTATAGTTATTGTAAAATTTTATTTTCGCATGACAAAATAAAATCTGAAATCAATATTCTATCTGCCGTAAAATTTTAATTTCCCCGAATATAAATTCAAATTACTTCCCATAGTTTCCGGCATCATTGTTGCAAGTATCAAAACCGCAAGCTCGCAGTAGTTCATCCTCGTGGTTGCTTATCCGTGCACGTCGCGACTTGTCACTTGTCGCACGCCATGTCGACTCCCCACTCCCCACTACTGCGATCCTGAAACTCTATAGGGGTTTTCCTGTCCTCTATTCAAAATGTCTCTATGTCTAATTGGAAGAAATTGTCTCACAAACTGACGTTACAATTGGGGAGGTAATAATTACCACACCGTTCTCGTTATTTTTGTTGCAGTTGTTTTTCGTGGTTGTGAAATTAAAAACGTATGCAGCGGCTGGTGGTTATGGCTTTTTTTTATGTTTTGTTTCACGAAGCGCTCCCTCATTTACTTATATCTTAAGAGATACGGCAATTCTACCTAAGAGATGACGATACAAATTTAACAATTGGGGTCACACGCGTTCATAATAATTCATGAATCAGTTTGATTCCAGGAAATATTTACTGAATAGCAAATCTTGTCATGGTAAATCAGGAATAAGCAAAAACAAAGGAAAACGTTGTGAAACAATACAATTTTATATTCGTCTATAAATCGTTTGTTCTTATTCCGACAAAGAGCTCCCGACCATTGTGAGTCTCATATCACTTCCCATAAAAATGTTTTATGTTAGTGGCTAATAAATGACGTCGGCAAATTCAGTAAGACAACAATATGAGGAGGCTCTGCATCCGTTTCTTTTATTCCCTCCCTCCCCTAGTAATCATTGTTTCGGCTGAGGGGCGCCAAACCGACAGACGGCTACAGCTAATATCCCCTTGTTTTCTCTTAGCCAAACAGAACACCATGTATGTATATATAATTGGAATCGATTTACTGAATGGGTGATAAAATTTAATGAAGCCGCGTGAAATTAAAATGTACTGTAACGGTGGCTAGTAGCCGTGGGGATCTGGTTTCTGTTATTTAGATATGGTTATGCTGTAGCTGGGAATACCAGTAATGCGATAAAAATATTGGTACTTACTGGATTTACTGAATTGGTGAGATAAATCTGAAACTTTCGTAGCTCACGCAAAGAAACATGGACGAATATGGAAAATCTACTTATTATAAAACAAAGTCGCTTTCCGCTTCCTGTCTGTCCCTATGTATGCTTAGATCTTTAAGACAACGCAACGGATTTTGATGCGGTTTTTTTAATAGATAGATTGATTCAAGAGGAAGAAGGTTTATATGTTTAGAAAATGCCACGCGGGCGAAGCCGCGGACAGCAGCTAGTCTGGAATAAAATGCAATTCCTTGCATACCTAAAGAAATATAAGCACTAGTTTTTACTGATACGTTTTGTTTACTTTGATACATATTTCTGAACTACACACACACACACAGAGTTTCTTAGTTTTCACTCGTATCGCCACGGACATAATGTAGAATAGCACAATAAAAGTAGATTTGAGATAACACAGAATTATTATGACTTTAACTAAAGTCCCACTGCATGCTTCAAACATACCTATGCGCAAACTAATGCTTGCATTAATAATAATATTATTCCCATAATCCGGAAATATCGCAACCTTTGTAATAATAATATTTGTAGTGCAAGTTTGTTGTACTCGCACGCAAGTAACTATAATATTATGTACGAATAACTAATGGACGGTGAAACTTTAGTTTTGCAAAGTTCAACCACTGGTGCAGCAAAATAGATTTACACATTGGTCAATTCACCTTACCTATGTGTCTTCCCTACTATTATCGCGCCTCCTGGTCTACTCTTTGATATACAATCATTGATGTATTAAATAGGAAGATAGGCCACTCTCTAACATTACGTAAATATTAAATGGACCCGATGTCGTGCGTCATGTGCTCGACAACCGAAATAGAGAGACATACTACGCGGGGTAAAGCGGGAACGAGATAGCAATAATTGTCACTGTTACGTACCCATAACCACTAGGAAACAAACTACGATTCGGGTATTCCCCGCAAACCGAGAGTAATGTAGGTCGATTGTGTCCTTTCCCCTAATTTATGCGGTCCACATTGAGGAGCGCGTACCATATCTTCCTATTGAATACATCAATGTATACAATGGTCTCTGTAGTCCCATGAAACACGAGGCTCCAGGGGCTAGTGTGAATTTTTGGGTTCATTCAAGTAATCGAGCCTGGTTCAACTACGCTGAGGTCAATTCATTTCATTCATTCTTTCATTCATTCATTCTCCACTTTTTGACGCTCCTGTATTGTGATCTTACTTGTTCTTCTTTACCTATTGGGCCTAAAATACATAAAAGAAGTAGAGTACCAAGGTACTGTTGATAGTTGGAGAGGCTTGTGGCTAAGTAATAACGGCCTCACGGGTCGATCGATCAGGTTAAGCTACGCTTACCGCAGTTGGTCCGTAGATGGGTGACCATCTTTACATACCAATACCCCTCCATGCCACGAAAAGCACGTTAAGGCCTGGACTCCACCAAAGCGGAGAGGAGAGGAGATGTTTGTAAACTACCAATAAGATATCGTTATTTGGATGCGATGGTATGGTAACGTTATCTTATCGGTATCTTATTGTTCGTTTACAAACATCTCTCCTCTCCGCTTTGGTGAAGTCTGGGTCTAACCCGTTGGACCCGGCTGTTATTTGTAGATCTTTGACAGTTGTTACGGGTCGTCAGAAGCCCGAAAGTCTGACAACCAGTCTTACCAAGAGGTACACTGGAAAAAAAAAGTGTTTGCTTTAACAAAAATCTTGTTTAATGTGATCACGCATCTTGACTCCATACGAGCCTAACAAGATCTTGACTTCTGAAGCTAGGAGAACTTTGTTAAATTATCATAGTTCCGTCTACTAAGTAATTAGTTAGTTTAATCACGGGTAGTTATTTAATTTAACTCAAATGTTGGCCAGTTTAAGAATGATAATAATGCTAACAAGTTGCTTGTTACCATCAACTTAAATTATTATTTGATATACAAAAGTGAAGCAGTAAAATCAAACAAAGCATGTATGATGTAACAAAGACCGGTGATTATTCTGTACATGTCACATTGTCGATATAAATAAAATGAATTTGTTCTGGCAATTAAGCTATTTTTTTATAGTAAATAAATAAATAGTGATTCCAAATATTTTAATGCCAACTAAGAGAAAATGTGTCTTAGTTACCTCGCATTTTTTTCAGTGTATCGTGTTATCCAGTACTATTTGACCTCCACAAACCAGTGTGGAGGTCAAATAGGCAGTCGCTCCATGTGAAATACTGGTACTCAGCTGCATCTGGTAAGACTGGAAGCTGACCCCAACATAGTTGGGAAAAGGCTGGGCAGGTACCTATCTAAAGACCATAGCCTCTCAGCCAGTAGCTACATATGGGCGTATGACTGTCGAGTAGCTGTATTCTTTTGTTTTTTTTTTTTTGTACTAATATAGTGTGTTGTGTCTCTAACTAATGTAATTGGCCTTTGGCCGTTTTATGTTAAAGTAAAATAAATAAATAAATTAAATTAATGGGCACCGAACATTTTTTATGTCGATCGTTTGGCGGCGACTAGTTTTGGGGCGTTATTCCGGACACGAAAACACAAATCTTCTTTATTTCATAAATATCAATTAACAATATCATTTATTTTATAGCTGCCGCAAGAATACCCTGAAATAAATACAAGCTTGGTAGATGGATTAGTTAATATGTAGTTTGTCGTTATTAGCAGACAGGAAGACGCCACTTCTTGACGTAATCCCGCCTTTTATGACATATACCCAAAAAATTACGTTTGTTGTATCGAAACCCCCTTAAATATTAATTTTATTCTGTTTTTATAGAATTTGTTGTTATAACGGCAACATAAATACATCATCAGTGAAAATTTCAACTGTCTAACTATCACGGTTCATGAGATACAGCCTGGTGACAGACGGACAGACAGACGGCGGAGCCTTAGCAATAGGGTTTCCGTTATACCCTTTAGGTACGGAACCCTAAAAACGGTATTTTTTTACTGATATTAAAACGATTCACTAGGTAACTCAAAGGGGACTGCAAAGTTAAAGGTTAAAAAACTACAAAATTAAGTTTCAAACACACAGGACCAACATTATATTTGACATAGTTCGTCGATTTTATTTTTTTTATTTTTCACAATAATGCGTCTGGTTGTTGCCATAATGAATTTTGATTACTGTCATGTCTTTAATGACACTGACAAGATTAAGACAAATCGTTTGACGTTTGATCGTTTTTTTTTTCTAATAAATCAAAGAAAAAAGACAAAGAAAAAAACCTAACGTATCTAGTATTAACATAATGGTTCAATACTATAATCATCAAAATCGGCCGACGTGTTTGGTCTCTAAAGCTCCACAAAAGAACGAACACATACATATAATGTGTTCGTTCTTTTGTAAGTATATATATGCTGATAAACATATAACCCTCCATTGCGTCGCGCATTCGGGTAATAAGTGGTACATGCAAGAACCTACTTTACTTACTGCAAGCATTTTGATTCATCAGAGTACCAATTTATTCATTTGAATTTCATTAGACGTACAGCATTAAATGCCGTTTACTCTTCAAAAAACCTAAAGCAATAAGACTGCTTGATTACCTTCAACTTTTCTGAAATAAATCAAAGAAAAAAGACAAAGAAAAAAACCTAACGTATCTAGTATTAACATAATGGATCAATACTATAAGTGAATTCAGTTGATTGCGCAGCTCAGGATCAAATAAGTACCAACCATTTATAACTTGGAATAAAAGTTTTATATTTTCTTAAAACAAACTGGAGGAGAGGTTGACGAATTGATCAAGAGTCCAGCCAAGGATAGTCAGAAGTCATAACTTTAAGAGAGATTGCTTAAAACAAACCACGATTCTTTGATTATTTTTTTTTCGTTCAGACAAAAGCTAAGATTATGTATAATACCTATATCGAGCTGACGGTAGCGTGGGCAACCGAGCTGACGGTAGCGTGGGCAACCGAGCTGACGGTAGAGTGGGCAGCCGAGCTGACGGTAGCGTGGGCAGCCGAGCTGACGGTAGCGTGGACAACCGAGCTGACGGTAGCGTGGGCCGTCATCAGTCCGGGGCAGTGGAAGTCGCGTTTGCACCCGCGGTCCCCCGACGCAAGTTTACGAGGGAACACCGGGGTCGTACAACTTTGGGTCATCATCATCATTTGAGCCGAAAGACGTCCACTGCTGGACATAGGCCTCCCCCAAAAGAAGGGTGGGGTTGCCATAATCGCCACACTTGGCAGGCGGGTTGGCGATCGCAGTATGGTGTTAAACTACATAGAAAACGCTGCTGCCCATTCTTTAGTAAGTCCCTTAGTCGCTTTTTATGACACCCACGGGAAGAAACAGGATGGTGTTATTCTTTACGTCTGGCACCACACGGAACTTACAACAACTTTGATTCTCTTGTTACAACAACGCCTTGTACAGTCATGGAAATAATTGTTAATAAAATTCATGCCTACGTCATAACCATTTCATATAATATAATAACCATTTCATACAACTAACAAAGAATGACAGTTGTGATTTGAATATACGGGCCATTTAAGTTGGAAGTTTATTTCCCAGAATTTACCTAAATGGATTAACCAATGAATGTATATGCGATTCTCTATGTAATCAATCACATAAATCTTCGGAAACCCACAAAAGATAATAGAATAGCTCCTTTATCGGCAGCAGACAGCAAATTCAAGAATTATTACGCCATTAAACTTTTATTTTCTGAAGAAACTAACCCACTATCTCCGTCCCTTCAGAATCTGACACATGGAACAAAGTTGCGTTCGCATGATTCAGGCACTTTGTCACTCCCGACTCCTTTGTTAGACCCCCCTCTAGCTTTAGTGAGATTGGTTTTACTCTTTTGCACCTAAAGTTATTGTTCTAGGGCCACACGTCATTATTCAACGTCATATATCTCAAATGCTAGCACTTCGAGGGGACCAAAAGTGTTTTCCATTCAACATTTATCCTCTATTGTTTTAGAGATTGTTTGGTAAGAGTTAAGACGTTTGTTTCAGATTCATTGATTTTGAGCCATGTTTAAGGGCCATATTACATGGCTGTTTATCTATAGAAGATAGATATATGATCAGAGATGTACGAGTCATTTTTATTATGAAGAACCTATGACGGTATAATATCTACTTATGATTAAAACTGTCTATGATCATAGGTAAGGGATCCTATTTGACAGAAAGCGTACAAAATTAAATATGATCATATCCGTGTAATCTCAAAAACGGCGTCAAAATGCAAGAATTTCGACTGGAAAATCGAAACAACAAAAATATTAATAACCCTACGAGAAAAACAAGTAACAAATTATTAACGGTTTTTATCTTCTTTTTTAACGCAATTAATAATATTGCACTCATCCTCTCTGCAATATCATCAACAGAGCTAAATCGTTATCCATCTTGACGCAATGACCATAAGTGTAATAAATGTAAAAATTAAGAACAGCATCATTTAAATATGATCATAGAATTTGACAAATATGAAATCATATTTGCATAAAAATTATAGCGTAATTACTTAGGCCCCGGCTATATTATTATCAAATTGAATTTTAATATCTTTAAAATGAAGCAAACAAATAATGGTTCTTCAGTATACACGAATTACCTAGGTTTTTTTTACTGTAATTCAGTAAAGAGACGTGAATAAAAATTCTAATACACGTTCATCTTTTAACGTCATTCAGCGTCAACGTCAACTTCAGCATAATTGTGATCTCTGTAACAGCGATTACTCGTATCAAAATCTAGAATGATAACCTAAGACCCACACCACTATTCATGTATAAAAAGCATCTATGTATGCATAATAAAATCGTATATGAAACCTAATATCGTTGTGTACATAGCTACACAAGTGTTAAGGCTTCTACATACCGGGGCGACTTGTCGCGCGACGCGACGCTACACAAAGGCACCGCTCGTCCCGCGACACGCGGGGCCTTTGTGCCGTGTCGCGTCGCGCGACAAGCCGCGCTGGTATGTAGAAGTCTTTATATACAAGGTACGCGATAAAAATTCAATGCACATCGCAAAAAAATCTCTGAGTGAGAAAATATCCAAGATTCCATCCCCAGTGTTTGCTCTTGGTGGTTAAGCTGCATCTAATGAAATCCGCTGTCAGTATATCCTCGCACCATATCTTAATTCGATCGTGTAGTTTTGATACTTAGGTATAGTATAATTTTGGAAAATTTTAATATTCTGCTTCGGAAAAGAGTGCACGTTTTATACATGGTAGCATATTATAATGTTTGAATTCATCAAAGACTAACTACGTTTTTGGTATAAATTTTTGACATTGTAAATATTATACTCTTCAAGAAATACACTTCTCATTCCTATCTAATGTATTAATGATTCGATATAATCGATTATAGAAATCAAAGTTAGTCTAAAACTTTGTGCGCAATGAGAAAAATAGATAGTTTTTCATTACTTGGTTTTTTAAATAGAAAAGCATAATAGAATAATATTTTGATTTTACATAATTTTCAACGTTAGCTCAAACCCTTAGAAGAAAAGACACCACTTATTCCAAAATACGAAAAGTATCAAGACACTTCTTCCCCTCTACCAGTGCCACGTGGACAATGAGCATTTTCAGTCTTGGTACGTTTGGCGTCTATTTTTGGGGCGTTATTCCGGACACGACGACACTAATCTTCCTTATTTCATAAATATCCATTAACAATATCATTTATTTAGGGAATATTAGGGGCATGCTGATTAGGGGATCAAGGAAAATATTCTATTATCAACACCTTGGCACCTTGAGAAGAGAGCAGTTATAGGAAAATGTTGTAAGGCGGTAGGGAAGCAACCGATGTTTACGTTTTCATTAATTTTGTTGTTCTTTTAGAAATCAATAAATTAAGATCGATGATATTAACCAAACGAAAGATAAGGGCGTAATTCAATCAAGGCTGGCAATTCAAACTTTTGTGTGGCTAAGGGTGCTTCCTAAGAAATCTTCGTGCGTAGTCAACTGTACGTATCTTTGAATAAAACCCCCTCTTCAATTGAACAATGGGACGGTTCAGCCTAGTGGACAATAACGCTTGACCAATTTTCTTTTGTGCGAATGCCTACGATTGGAGAATATCAAACGGGGTGCCCAGACGGTGGGCTGATTGAGCCTCTTTTTTTGTTGTAAAACCATTGATTTTGACAAATTCACTGAACAATATTACAGGGTAACAGCCACTTTGAGAAGCAGAATGTGTGATACATGTGTGACTTTTTAATTTTACGTAGCAATGCTCTTGAGAAGCACTTAGAGAACATTTTGAATTCCCTCAGCTCTGTCATTTGCAACAAATGTACTGTTAAACGTTTTTTTATTGTATTCTGATGTTGAGTTGGAATATTCTTAGGGTGCTAGTAGTGTAACACTTGGGGGTAGAAAGTCTCAACTACGAATAAAACTAAAATATTAAAATCATTTTCACTCTAGGCTTTTCATTAACAAATTAAAGCTATTTAAAGTTACCTAAGACCTATGATATCACCAATCGAACAAAAATCCACTATTGATCCCACTATGTTGTAAAAGGTGTTTAATTACACATGGCTTGCTCACCCCATCGCTCCATCTTGGAGAGCAAGCTAAGCCTTGTCTTGGCAGATATCAGCAAGCGTCTTAATTGGCTTTTATGGCGTACTGAACACCTTAACACAATGGCTAGGGAATGGGAAATTAATTCCAGCAATTACTGGCTGTGTCATCTCTGTGGTAGGTTTTGTTTGTGTTTGTATAAGATAGAGGAGTTTTTGTGTGAGATAGATTATATTTTGCTGTCCATATACAACATTATTTATAGGATATGCGAAATCTGAAGATAGTTTGTTCAGAATAAGTAACTGAATCGATTTCAATAATTTTTACACCATATTATATTTTGTCCCAAAAATATTTAAGTGTGATGGAAAATGTTATCACCATTTAATTACTTACAATACAATCGTCGTACGGTTAGATACATACTGCCAAATTATTATCAATGAGCGCAAGACGACCCTGCAGGCGCGGGGGCGCCGTTAGCATGTTTTTGTACGGACAACCCGGTAACATAACAGCCTTATAACTTTTTCATGATACAGTTTTGAAATTTTGTACATAGATTCTTTACATAAAAATACTAGACACGTGTTTCGGGTTTCGCATAAACTAAAACTAATATTGTATATAATTTGTAGTTTGTTTTCTCGCAATGGGCCAATATTGAGGCATGTAGAATTAAAACGTTATTCGGAACTCATCCGAATAAGAATGTCTTGGGTTGACATTGAGTTTTTAAAAGACACGGACAGCTGGGAAATCTAAACGTTATCATCATACATAACGTTTTATCTTTTCCTTCAATATACTGATTATATTCTTTGATTAAATTAATACCAGAAGGAATATGTTCTGTATCTACCAACATTACAAAAAAAAGAGGTCATGACAAAAAATTCACTAACAAACCGGTTAAAAAATGTACCTACTATTGAACAAATAGCCTTCGGAAAGCACAATCAATTTTCAAAGGAAACAATCTTTCGCCAACAAAACAGAGTTGCCAACCTACTTTCCAAGAATTCGATAATTTATAGCCACAAATAGAAAATAACTGTTTCGGCGGTGAGCCATCTAATTTCCAACATTGTAGCTCCGTGTATTTATTTCCGTGGGCTTTGTTCTTATATCCGCGAATTAAGCTGGGATCCGCGAGTCGCCGAATGATTTATACAAGCCACGCTCATCCCGCTTTATTTACGACTACCGTTCTACAGAATAATTACAGGGCGGTTTAAACGTTCGCAGATGTAAAAAGGGATTACCCTTTAATGATTACGGCGTAATTGCGCAAAGAAACTTGAGAGAAAAAAGGTTTTATTCACCTCCTGAGCTCCAGTTAAATGTTGAAGCACCGCTAACTTTAAACGAATAAAACTTTGCTATTTCAAGTAAAGGAGAGCCTTACCTTCTCTTTTTAATTTACAGAAATTATGTTGGAAGAGTAAACCAATTTAATATTTCCGCACCAAAGCTCGCAACGTCGAAAAACATAAACATTTTCTACATGCGTTAACAAAAACAATGGAAGAGCGATACCCAAACATTTCTGTTTATGTTTCACAGAAAAAGATAAAAAAAACCTTTAGGTACCCGGTTGGCCGCATTCAGCCGGTTACCGGGTAGCCGGGCATTGTTAGCGCGATCAGGGTCTATTCATGCCTCCCCCGGTAAACGGAAAGCTTGAAAACATTCAAATTTGTCTATTGTGATTTATTTTTCTTGCCATCACCGAATAATACGGCCGAAGTTGATAAAGGTCAATGTCATGAATTAGGTTTTAGGCTCGCTTTATGTTGGTCATAATTTTTGTTTGATGTCTGGGTGTGTGTATTTGATTTAAGGTGCCTAACTATGATAAACAGTTTCGACCTAAACGTATTTCCTTCAAAATATTGAAGGAAGTACGTTTAAGTAGGTCATTCTTTTCGTATAACGAATTAGGATTTAAAAGAAAATCTACCCAGCCTTTTCCCAACTATATTGGGGTCAGCTTCCAGTCTAACCAGATGCAACTTAATACCAATATTTTACATGGAGCGACTGCCTATCTGGCATCACAACCCAGTAACTGGGTAATATGATACCCCTTGGTAAGACTGGTTGTCAGACTTTCGGGCTTCTGACGACACGTAACGACTGTCAAAGATCCATGAATGACAGCCGAGACCAACGGCTTAACGTGCTTTCCGAGGCACGGAGGAGTCTCGGTATGTAAAGATGGACCACGGACCAACCGCGGCAAGCGTAGCTTAACCAGATGGATCAACCCCCACGGCTGTTATGACTAAGCCATGAGCTCCTCCGTTGTTCGCTCCACCGTTGATTATTAACCATATAAGCTCGAATAAAAAAGCAAAAGCAGATTTCCTAGAAAAAAGCTTTGAAAAGAAAAATATTCCCAAAATCCGCCAGCAGGAAATGCAACACTGTTGGAAAACAAAGCAAAACAGTTTCCCAGCGATTTCACTTCCAAATCCCGGCAGAAACATTCGAAAACTCGAAATAAACCAAACATTTAGGCAAGCAAAATTCATTGCTTATTTCTATCTATTGAAAGAAATTCCATCGGAGTTTGCAATTCATAGCGGGCGCGTCGAGTGCATTAGCTCCCGCAACCCGACGCGGGCATGTAATCGTATTTGCATTATAAATTTGTACGTACACCTAATGGCCTCCTGCAAGCCTGCAACGGAGAGTAAACAAGCCGCGAGCAATGAAAACACTTGCGGTATTGGGAGTGATAGAACTTTACCGTGCGACTGACGCCTGCATCGTTTGAATAGCACCTAGTGCCATTCGGACTTGAGTTGAGAGTGTGTTTTCAAATGAAAAGTGACGTCATTAATTAATTAACGGCCTTCTAAATTTTAATTGCTAAAATAGATTTTATTCTTTTTTTTTGTGTAACATCTTTCCTGTCGCTTTCTGTTGTAGTGATTTCATAAAAAGGGACGGAAGTGTGTAACAGGAAGTAACAACTTGAGCATGGAATAAGTACGTACTTTTTAGTAGCATGGAATTAGTTAGTAATATATAATAGCATGGAATTAGTAAGTACTATGTAGATTGTAAGTAGTGGGAGTCTAATTTCGACCAGTGGGCGACTACTAGTAATGAATAGTTATTATTCGAATAAAAATTTCAGTATTTATTTTATTTTATTTGTGTTACATTTCTGTCGCTTGTGAGATGTCAGATGTTTACATTATCATATGCGACTACTGAAATGCTCTCTATTTATTTATTTTTTTCTTTGACTCTGTTAAGCATTACAAAAACATTAAAATCATTATATACAATATATCACGCAACTAAGTTTTTACACTAGGTACTAAAACGAATGACTAACTAAATATAAAAATAAATACAAAAAAAAACAAAAAGTCACTTAGTCGAAGTACTCGTCCACATCGCTGTCATCCGGAAATGTGCCCAGAAGACTGGCAGCATTGCCACGTTGAATGGCAATGCGAATTCTTTGGCCAAAGAACGAGCCAGCCCTCTGGTCACTTGAGGTGTCGGTCAGTCGTCGAGAAATTTCCTTAAAAAGGAGACGCGCACTCGGGCCCCATGAAGATTTTATTCTAGAAAACTGATTAACCTAAACCTGAGCTGGTTTCCGGATCTGTCTAGGTTGTGTGTATTACACAGGACGATTTTAAAGTTTCTAGGATGTATTAGTATTCATTATAATCAACATTTCAGCCGAAAGACGTTCACTGCTGGACATAGGCCTCCCCAAGCACCGCCACATCGACCGATTCTGTGCTTCCCGAGTCCAGCGGATACCTGGCTACGCTACGTCTTCCGGTACGCGGTCACCACTCCAGAACGTTTCAGCCCCATCGGCCATCAGTTCTGCGAGCAATGTGCCCTGTTTAGCAATTCTTCGGGCTATGTCGGTTACCTTGGTTCGCCTGCGGATCTCTTCATTTCTGATTTGATTCCAGATTAGTATTACTGGTTTATTATAGGGCTACAATACTCAATTTTTTTTCTAAGGAAACGAAATTTTCTTTAAAACAATAATAATAAGTTTGACATGGAATTTGTTTTGCAGATTTTCAAGACCTAAAATGATTTACCTACCTATTAAAGACGATTAATGACCCAAAGGAAAACTTAACAAATAATAGTACTCCTAAAGACCTCTTTTCCCAAATAATGTAGATTAATGAAAAGTAATGACTAGCAACTATTAAAATGGATGATAGCGGTGCTATCAATCTTTAATGAAATCTTGGCGAAAAAAAATTGCCAACCCTCTTGCAATATCCATTGTTGGTTTTACTGTTCGGAAGTTGGGAATATGTTTTTTAACTATCGAGCTTTTTATTAGGATTTGTGATGTGTGGTTATGGTATTCAGGTAGACACATACTGAAATGTTTTTCATTTAAATTCGATTTGAAGAGTTTATACCCAATTTCAAATAGTCTTTTATGTACAACTAGATTTGGTGTGGTGGTGGGGTGTGGTGGTGTGGTGGGTGGTGGTGTAGTGGTGGTGGTGCCTATAGGCGTGAAAAGGTAACAAACAAAGAAACTTACTTTCGCATTTATAATATTAGTTAGGATTGTTCACACCTTGGGGGACACCGAAAGTGCCGAAAGGTTCTGGAGTGGTGACCGCGTACCGGAAGACGTAGCGTTGGAAGGCCTCCCACAAGGTGACCTTGTGAAGGATGCGGATGCGGATCTGGATGCGGGAAGCACAGAACCGGTCTAACTGGCGGTTCTTAGAGGAGGCCTATATACGCGGTAGACGACTTTCGGCTAACATGATGATGATAACACCTTCGGGGTTAATTTAAAAAAAGTTTTTCTATATTGGCCTCAAGGTCATCAAATTCATTCGATATAATTTATGTATAGTCTGGTCCATAACAGAACATTGCTTTATGTATACGATAGGAGGAATCAAAATTAGGTTTTACTGTCTTATTATGACGAAATCTATACGAAAATTAGTTTACTTATTCAATCTAGGTAATTAATTATGTATGACGTGAGTTATGGACCATAATCTGGGATATGACAACAATAATACAGGATTATGACTGCGTAATACAGACATTCAGTGTTAATTAACAATGGAATTAACAGGTAATTAATATAAATTTAAATAATATTAATATAAATAATTTAAATATTTTATTACACTGAATGTCTGATTGTACTTAAGTATATCATTAAAATGATATAAGAACAATAATCAAATGTAAAATTCTGAAAATATAATTGTGATTTAGTCTGTGCTCTGTCGATGTTCCGACGATAATTATTCGGATGAGGATGATCTTGAATATAACAATAAATGGCAGCGATGTGCCTGGTGCCGATGTCTGGGCACTACTTACGGGGCTCCAGCAGTCGACCGCCTCGGACACCATGGCCTATTAACCGTCTACGACATCAACCGTCGGGCTCTTGTCACCGGGTGCCTGCTGTTTTAGAACCCAATGGCTTGACACTCGACGATGGTAAGAGCTGGCCTCTTACCATCGTTCATGCACTTCCCGTTCATGGAATGAACATTATGCCTTGGAAGTTGAGTAGACCTTTGGTGTGGGATGCAAACTGTGTCGACACCCTCACGCCATTCTATCCTGTTAGCAGGCTGTACTGGGTAGGAGGCTAGTGCTGGAGTAGAAACCCTCAACAGCGCAAATTAAGATTTGTCAAAACTTATTCATATATAAACTCACGCCTTCTTTCCATGGGGGTAGGTAGAAACTATAGAACGCCACCTGCCACGCTCCCTACATACACCTTTTGTTTTGCCTACGTTCATACATCTGGTCATACACGCACGCCGGTTGCGAGTAGGTATTTCTGAAGAACATCACCAATTAGGTCACTATATGTCCTCCTAAGGCTTCCCCGTCCGGCGTTTCCACTCAACTCTGCTTTGTAAATACCTTTCGTTAGTCGCCTTTCATTCATCCTCTCAACATGAACAAACCATCTAAGCATACTCTTTTCAATTTTTGTCACTACATCTTCTTTACAACTACACCGTGGCCTTATCACATAACTTTTCAGTCTATCAATCATAGTCACGCCAGTCGCTTGGTCAAATGAAAGTAAAAAACACAGACTAACAAGAAAGGAACTACAGTCGTTAAATAATCCCATCTATGCACATGCATGCTGGGTTAAAGAAACACTCTTCTGCACTTGTTTCCCAAAAGAAACTGCTTCCCTATAACTAAAACAAAGGCCATGATAAATAAATAAATAAATAAATAAACACAAAAACACCATCTTCCCAGAAACTGCACAAGAAACCAGCTTCATCTCAAAAGGCCATATGATCCCACACGAATATAATATCAAGCTATTTATAGATAGCTCTGGTAGTTAAGCCATGCCATTCGCATCGTCGAGATTGTTGGCACAAGGCGGGTTGCGGTCAGCCCCAAGCCCGCAGCCATTTTACAAGTGGTTGTTACGGTGTTATACTCAGAATACTGCATTGTACACATCGTATAATTAATAATCCTTGAGATACACCGTTATTATGGACGATTACAGCTTAGAAATTCAAGTTCAGTGGGTACGGGAGTAGTAATTATACTGTCTGTGACTATTGAAGATTGACACGTTCTAGTTCTAGATCAGGTAAAATAATAATTGTTTACACACACGAAGAAGAAGTTGGAACTCAATTTGACAAACAATTATTTTATATAATGTATAATTACTACTCCCGTACCCACTGAACTTGAATTTCTCACTTCACACACTTTAGTCACTAACCCGAAGAAGAAGAAGTCTACAACGAAGATAAATCCGAAGTATCGGCCGCTTTCTGACTACGGCTGACTATGACAAAAAATGACAATCAAAGAGATAGGTCTAAGTGAAAAATGTGACGAAGTCGGGTAAGTACTCGAAAGTCGAAAAGGCAACTTTGGAAGTCAAGAAACAGCCGAACATTCAGCCGATACTTCGGATTTTCGCTTCGTAGTAGACCCCTTGGTGTCAGAGTTTTCAAAGACTCGGCTTCACATGCCGTCGAGAAATATCTCTCAAGCATTCCCCGGTTTCCTCACGATGTTTTCCTTTACCGTTTTTAAGCAAGTGATAATCATACAATACGCACATGAATCCGAAAAGTCAGCGCTGGGGCTCTGTCTCGCATAGGGTCTCACTCGCAGCATTATGATGAGCGGTGGCCGTTTTGCGTGGATGTGTTCCCCATACTTGTTCTTTTTGTATTTATGTTCTTTCTTTGCGTCATGTTTACCGCTAATAAACGTATTTTCATTCTTTCAGGCGTGTGCCTTGGGTTCGAACTCGAGACCTATAACTTGGCAGTGACTGTACATTCCGAATTTAGTTTTTCGCCACATTTGAAATAATATACGCATCATATTAAGCAATTCTACAAACAATAATGGAACATGCTGAGGCGAATTGTGTAAAAGAGTAAATTCTTTAGCAAAATGTATATTAAAATGGTCATACAAGCATAAAAAGCTGAGCTATTTATTTTAACAGAACAGTCTCTAGCACCTAAACAACATTACTGTTATCCATACATTTCACGCGAAATATATCATCTGCAAAGAAAATTCTCTTTCATAACAAACACATTAGGTACAAACCTTGTTAAGGGTGAAAAAAGGTAAGAAATTGGTGAAGAATTTTGAGCAATATTTGGAAGGATCCGTATATTTGCAAATAGTACTTTTTGAACCTTCACCACATACCTACATTTAACCATTATTTATTTATTTATTACAATTTTTTATTTATTATGATTTCATTCATCAGTCTTAGATGAATTCTTGTGTGGATATAATTTAAACTATTCCCATATACACTCAAACTCGCTGTCTGTTCGGCCGTCCGTCCGTCTGTCA
This sequence comes from Tiliacea aurago, assembly GCA_948098905.1. NCBI lineage: Eukaryota > Metazoa > Arthropoda > Insecta > Lepidoptera > Noctuidae > Tiliacea > Tiliacea aurago. Next base: position 20,507,314 of record OX402577.1, read on the forward strand.
CAGGGCTGTATCTTTTGAACCGTACCGAGCTATACTCCATTTGAAATAAGATTAGACATTTAAATAAACCTTTTTTACAGTCCGTTCAACCTATTTTGACTTCTATTGCATAAACGGTCGGTATTGTAACCACGTTTTTGCTTTTAATGTCATCCTTATGCCTGCGGAATAGAAGTCATAATTGGTTGAACGGGCTGTAAAAAAGTTTATTTAAATGTCGTAATCTTATTTCAAACGGAGTATAGAGACTTGATTTTTTTACAGTGTGTGCCGCTATAACAACAAATAATAAAAAAAAATGTAGTGTTAAATATTGTATGGTGGAACACTTCGCGTGCGCGTGCGCCTTCAAGTGCGAGTCCGAGTCGCACTTTGTCGTATTTTTTTGTTTTTCAATTTATTCTCCCGGGCCGCAAGGAAACGTTACACAAATAGAAAAAAAATTTTTTAATTTGGACCCATATTACGAGTACAGTCCATTTGATTAGTATATACACGACTTAATAACTAGTGTTAGTACTTAAATCTACCAGAAAAACAACCTATTAATTACTACGCCACAGTGGCATTTAGGCGTATCCAATGTCCCAGTCTGGGCCTGTTCCACCTATCAGCTATAGTAACAAAGGTTGACTACCTGTGACTTGAACTGTATTTACACATACATTGAGGGTTTCAATTATACCATTCCACTACCCTAAAACACTGTCTATTCTGTCTGTCTAAGTACATCGGAGTGTTTGCACCGGGCGAAAGAAGCAAGGTCATTAATGCACCCTCCGATGTACCCTCGCAGTCAGATAAGTAAGTAAAACAACTTTATTTGATGTTCGCATCAGCGGACGGCATCATGACACTAGGGGACGACCAGACGTGATAAACCTTGGGTGCTAGCACTCGCTACTGAATTATGCGACCTCACATTTGCGTGCCAGTAGGAATTTAAAATCGTATGCTTTTTTTCTTAGGGGAGTCTTCATGGGTTTTGACTTATCGTTGTTGGTTTATGAGTGAGATTTTGTTAATTTTATGTTTGTTTGATTGTGCAGTGTTGATGTTAAATTGGGTGAATCGTATTAGATGCAGATTCGGGGGGAAGCCTAATTTTTGTATATTTTTTTACATGAAATACCGAAAAACGATTACATGCGTGTCGCTGTTGGTTCAATTAAAAATATTTATTTGCCAATCTACAAACGTATTTCGTTAAAGTTTTTGCGAAACCCGAATCTAATTAAACATAGCAGTTTTCCACATTTAGAACCCAATAGAACAAAAAAAACCGGACAAGTGCGAGTTAAACTCACGTGGTGAGGGTTCTGTACAATGAATATGTTAACATGTTTTTTATCCCAAAATAATTTATCCCAAGAACAAACTTAACATTATAGTTGAAAAACATGTTCTCCAATACATTCCAATCGCAAATATATGTGTGTACTTACGCACAATATTGAGAGATTTACCATGTTATTTTAACACCATAGACTTCTTATAGGTTTACCTGTAATTTATAGTTAAAAACTATTTTCTGTATTTATTTTTAAAAAATCGGCTCATTCGTTTCGGAGATGATCAATTTTCATAAATTTTCTCAAATAACTTTAAAAGAATTTATTTTAAAATTATAATAAAAACATATTTCAGACCTTCACAACAAGCCCTTTGATTTGTCACAAGGTACACTTTGCATGCCTTTTTTTTAAATTTTCTAATTTGTCCCCAAAAGTGACCCTCATATTCAAAATTAATTTATTTACATTACATCACATCCGTGTTTAGGTTACAGAAACTCATACGTGTACCAAGTTTCAAGTTAATCGGTAAAGAGTAGATTCGGAGAAAATTGGCTGTGACAGACGGACAGACAGACACACGAGTGATCCTATAAGGGTTCCGTTTTTTCCTTTTCAGGTACGGAACCCTAAAAAATAACGAAGTTTTAAGCAAAGTTAGCAAACAATTTATTGTCAATAGCCAATAAATTCACGTTTACACGTTTTTTCACGGGTCACATTAATTAATAATAATTATTAATAATTAATGTGACCCGTGAAAAAACATGTAACAATGTGACAAACTAGATGTGTGAATAAAATAACTAAAGCTATATGGAATCTAAAAGGGTTTTTTTTGAAAATACTGGTTTTAAACTGTGCGAGTGACAATGTTTGTTTTGTTTTTGTTTTTTTGTTTTTTTTTTCAAAACGTTGGCCCACACTAGGAATTTCTCCTGTATCGTGGGTGCGTTTACAAACATTTAAACTCACATACACAAACAGCAAGACCCGGAACAACTACTAGTAGGTCATACAAATATTTGTTCCGTGCGGGAATCGAACCCGCGAAACGCAGCGCAGCAGTCAATCGCTTAACCAGTGCGCCAACCGTGTCAATATCTTTGACAGTTGTTAGGGGTTGTCAGAAGCCCAAGAGTCTGACAACCACTCTTACCAAGGGGTATCGTATTACGCAGTTACTGGGTTATGGAGGTCAGATAGGCAGTCGCTGCATGTAAAATACTGGTATTCAGCTGGATCCGGTTAGGCTGGAAGCCGACCCCGACATAGGCTATATAATAGGTAGATTGATTAAAGTGGTGTAGGTGCACTTATTGAATAGAAATTCAACAACAATTTTCTTTTAAGGCGATGATAACCGACTTTTAATGATTTTATACTGAAGATCACGTATAAACGAGTAGTGATAATGATTTGAATAAAATATATGTTAAATTAGAGCATTTTCTTAATAACTTAATATGTGAATATTTTAGATTATGTTTATATTACATAGTGAAATTAATTTGTAAAGTTATGTCTAACGCGGATAAAAAACTGAGAATGGCGCAAAATCTACCAAGCGTATTTTTATGAAACCTTCACTAATTTAAAGATAATTTAATTATTGATCTTTAATTATATGCGTTTTGTTAAAATATCTTTTGTTTTGCATATAATAAATTAATAATGCTTCAAATTGGGGACAGCGCTCCTTGATGGGCGAGTCCTATTACTGGCTGAACGTACGACGCGTTGCGTGAGCTCAGTACAGAACACGCAAGATAACCACTCAAGGTTACTGGCATATATCTGCGTCTTAATGAGTTGATCGAACCGCCGTTGTATGTTGAAAATGAATGGTTACAAAATTTTGTTGTAAGTACAATAAAGCATATTCTATCTACCCATCTTTTGAATTTAGCTAAGTATAATTATTTTTAATTGAAAATTTGTTTTTGTGAACCATAATTATGTATGTGTTTTTATTGAAAAATAAGAAAAAATCCCAACTAAATGTGTATATAAATAAATAAACCAAATAAATACAATAAATGCGAAAGTAAGTTTGTTTGTTTGTTTGTTTGTTACCCTTTGACACCTAAACCACTGAACCGATCATCCTGAAATTTTGCATATATGCTGTCAGGTGTATAGAAACGGACATAGGGTACCTTTCATCCCGAAAAAAAGTACTGTTCCCGAAGAAAACAACAATAACGTTCTTATGATAATAGATGGCATCACGTGTCTTTCGAATCATGATTGAATTGTATCTATTAATATATAATCTTTAGTAGTGTGTTAAGAGTTTTTTTCCACCAAACGCCAAACAACAAGCAGAGTACAACCCGAATTGATTGTCAAATTCTAAATTAACGCGAGCGAAGCCGCGGCATTTTGCCCGCGGCTTCGCTCGCGTTAATTTTTTTTTTTTTAACTCTATACCTAGATGATTTTTAAAATCATCTAGGTATAGAGTACCTAGATGATTTTTAGTGGTGTTAACTTTACTCAGCCCAATAACGAGAATTTTAAGTGAGCCATTATTATTATCGACAATTATTAAAAAATTAGCGAGCAAAATGTACAGTCAGAAGCAGAGATAAATGTATAGAATCTTTACATATTTCTGCTTCTGACTGTACCTTTTGCACAGATATAATTTTCAATTGTGCACGATTCCCGTGCATTAACAAAAGTACCGACGTATAACGACCTCGTGCTCCTAGCAAATGGATCGCTCGCTCGATAGCCTATTGCCATCCAAACTGAACCGACTATAGAGACAATAGTTCTTAAAGCGGCACTCACTTAAACCGTCCCATTCAGCCCCACAAAGGAACTTTTACGATTGCACTTTCTACAATATGAGTTTGTGAGTTGTCATTAAGTAAATTCTTTGTTGCATATTGTCATGAAAAAGGGATGAGAGGAATTTCTTTCAAAGTATGTGAGTTGTGGATATTGTTAATTTACGTGAAGTTTTAAAATTAGGTATTTTGTAATTATATTTTCTAATTTATAATTCTGTCATTATTATCTGCTTAAAATTCTCGTTATTGCGCTAAGTTTAAAACAGCAAAAACCCACTGTAGAGTTTTTGTTATAAAATTACGGTTTATGAAAATTTATTTCACTCAGAAAAAAATACAATTATTCACTTCTATGAGGAAAAACATAATAATTAAGATAAGCGACCGTTTCGCTGGGTTATAAACTAAAATTAAAACACAGTAAAAATTTACAATTGAAACACATCCAGAACATGTTTTTTGTGTGCTTTAATAGACTCCTAAAAAAAATAAAAGTTTTCAGACAAATTGAAGAAAAAAATATTATGCAATTAAAGGGTTCACAAAAACAAATTTTCAACAAAAAAAATAACATTACAGTAAAAAGTATATCTTTGTAGGCTAATGAAAAAATCATTGTATCACAGACACCAGCGCCGTCCAAACTAGGTTCCATACAAATAAAAATCGAACGTCCTATTTATTAGTGAACTGATATATACGTGAATAAAAACAAACAGTAATAATAAAAAAAACAATACTATAAACAAGAATTAAACTACTTATTCACATGAGTTGAACATTTGTGTTTTGTTTTGACCAAACCACACGCAAAATACACACTCAAAAATTTAGTAGGTATCTTTGTTTAAAATCAAACCGATAGCGCCTAAGCGCTTTACTGCTTTTTACAACTAGATACGTACACAGTGTTACCCATGCACTGGCCAAAAACAATCTCACTGATACAGAACGCTACACCCAATTTAAAAATTGTATCAACGCCATCGAGAATATAAAATGGAAGGCCAATCTAAAGCTCATCCCAAAAATGACAAAAAAAGAATGTTGAAACGTTTTGAATGCACAATTGGAATAGGCACATGAATTACATAATTTACACGAGCGATGTCAGTGTTGCGTCCCAATCACTTTTCAACGGGGCTACGGCTGCGGCCGCCAGATGGCGTTCCGAAATCCGCGGTAATCCCGAATTTATTATCTGTTTGCAACCATTTGCCGTTGCGATGCAATCCGACGAATGCCACGGACGAAATGAATGTGAGCGAATTCGCACCAATACCGTATTGAAAAGCGGTTAAAATCTGCCCATAGAATGTAGTGCAAGTTGCGAAAATATTTGGAATAGCACTAAATTGCGACCCGAACGAACGTAAATACATGCGAAATTGTCTTTGAAAATAGCTAATCAATTGAAAAAAAAAGCAGAATTGCCAGTGCAAAATAAATATTGGAACATTTTATTTGAAATATTGATGTGAAAAGTCCATTGTGTGATTTCCATTCGATGACAGTTGGTATAGAAAAATCTGGAAAAAACTTTGTGAACAAAACTTTTCGTTGAAAAGGCTTTGTCAAATCCGCTGTTTCCGAAAACATTTTACTCAATCATTGTTGTATTTATATCGCTTTGAATTTTCACCCACATATTCCATACGTTACATGTTTATTTACATATTTAAGAAAATTACTAGCAATTTCAAACACAGTACTATTATTCTCAACGACTACACTCTCCGACACTTATGAAAAATAAAGTTCAAAACCTAACGCCAGGAAAACACATTATAGAAACTAGAGTATTCCAAGATTTCAGCAGAAACAAGATCCAAAATCCGCTAAGACGTCTCAAAACGTGGATTAAGGTTACTAAGTAACAATAAACAACTGAACACACTTGTAACATCACGTTTAGCAGTTTCCACCGTACAATAAGTGTGGCAAGTGGGATTTTAATCACCTGCATCGGGCCTGACACAGATGTGCCGGCAAATCCGCGGTAAGCCGGGACTTAGTTCACGCTGTTCATGTAATCAGGCCAGTTGAATTATCGTCCGTTTTAAATACAATTGTTTCGTGTTGTGATTCTGTACCTGCTTCGTACCGGGAGACAATTAACAATCGCAGATCGATTTGTAGGATGTATACTTATAGAATACCTACAGTGTCCTTTAAAATGCAGGTTATGAAACAGATGTTAGTTTCTAGGGTTCTGTACCTCAAAAGGTATGAACGGAACCCGTAGGATGACTCATGTGTCTGTCTGTCCGTCTGTCACAGCCGATTTGCTCCGAATCAACTGGACTGATTAAGTTGAAAGGTAGATAAACTTATGAATTTCTGTGACCCAAAACCACGGACGTGTAACATAAATAAATGAGTTTTGAATATGAGGGTTACTTTTGGGGGACAAATTAGTAAACAAAAAAAAAAAGCTTTGCAAACTGTACCGTGTGACATATCAAATGTGAGGGTCCCAAAAAAGTATTTTGTTATCATTTTAAAATAAATGGTATAGAAAATAGATGAAAATTGACAATCCTCCCGCCCCCCCCCCCCTCCCACTTATCTCCGAGACTGAGCCTAAAATTTTAACAAATAAGAAAACCTATAAGAAGTCTATGGTGACTGGTTGCGTATAAAGGAAAAAATCTTCCATCGCAATTAGTTGAATAACATGATCTCTCAATATTGTGCGTACAAACTTACATTTGCAGTTGGAATGTACGGGAGAACATGTTCAACTACAATGTTGTTCTTCATTGTGCGTGGTCCGACATGCACCTGGCAGGTTTCTTTTATTCCGAAATCGTTTCTGTCTAGACATAGTTTGTTTTATTCAAATACGTGGTATATTATTTATATCCATTTTTATGAAGAACAAAACATGTTCTGAATAACAATTATGTTTTGGTACAGAGAATTTTAATTTTCGAGCTACATCAAACAAATAGGATCATATTCTAATGATACAGTAATGTCAATACATCACAAGGCCATAACTTTCAAGTTCAATTACTAGCCAGAGATACAATATCACGTAACGACGTATTCACGGATCTATGTAACAATAATGACGTCAATATTGAAGCAGGTTCAGGAATATTTTGCCATAAATCTCAACCTACACTACACTGAGAAATACTGAGAATGATTTATATACTTAGTTCTGAAATGTCTTGTAACGAGAAGGCCTTGCTAGACCATAAATAGATGCAGGTTGTGTTCCTAAAATGTTCAACTCCAAAATTGATATCAGTATTATATTTTTTTAAACTTTCTAAACTAGTGAATTGACAATCTACTTATATAATAAATAAAAATAGTTTATTTGAGACTCGCACAAGAAATACAAAAAGTAAATAAAAACCGGTTAAGAGCGAGTTTAACTCGCGCACCGAGGGTTCCGTACGTATATAATATTGTATACTTACATCATATTATGATGTTGATGATTTCTGAAAAACTGTGCTATTTAGAGACATAGTTTTATTTTTCCTGTAATCTTTACATAAACTTCTATCCCATAGAATAATTTCAGATTTTTCACACAGACAACCAGTGTGTCAGTCAGGACACACTGGTACACGTATACCAGTGTGTCAAATTAATGTTGTAAATTGTAGTTTTATTTATTTTTTATTTTTAAATATCATTGGATTTCATTGAAATATCATTAAAATTCATGGCTAGTGGCCAGTAATCATAAAAAAAATATATTTTTAAACATATATTTTTTGAAGGCGAAACCGTTTATCTGACTGTGTTAAATTAATGTCGCCACTAAAGCGCCACGCTGTATAATTAATAAAAAGCAAAAGTAAATAAAAATCGCTTACTTAGCAAGTTTATGCCCGCGGCTCCGCCCGCGTGGAGTACGGAAATTATTCCACGGGAACGAACTACAGGGAAAAAAGTATCATATTTCCTAACGCAGCGGATAAACTACGTAATACACTATCAGTAGCAATGGGTTGATTGTGATTCAAACTGTGTTACGCAATTAGGGTGCAGTTTTACCTGTGTGCCAAATTTCATCGAAAACTGTTCAGACGTTAAAACGTTAAAGCGTAACAAACAAAAAAACGCACTTTCGCATTTATAATTATTATAACTAAGATTGGACACATAAACCTTCCGGAATAAATTCTCTAAATGTCGGTGGAAACCGCATCAAAATATTTTGCGTAGTTTAGAAGAACAACTCGGTCACACAGGCAGACAACATTTTGTTATTGACTTTTTTTTATTTTACACTTTTTAGTTAGGATTTTATGACGGTAGTTTAGGTTATAACCACTTATGATCGGGTGATAACACCCTCTTACTCACTCACTCCAAAAGTTCGGGATTGTTTTTTTTATCATTTCTCATTACAAATTACATTTAAACATATTTAACTTGTATTTATTTTTGTAATCAACTTTTAAAACCCTTAATTTTGATACTCGATAGGTTTGCGATATATTTTATTTTTGAACATACATTTTTGGCGCCAAAAATCCGCCATTTTGTTTTTTTACACACACTCGCGCAATAAAGACCAATTTAACGACATATCATTCATCAAAATCGGTTCAGAGCCGTTTAGTAGGTACGAGGAAACATCGGGACGGACATACAGGTCAAACATATAACCCTCCTTTTTTGGCTTCGCCGTAGTCGGGTAAAATGTGACTTAGTTTTAAACTATTCTTATAGAGACAAATGTCGAAGCTACATAGAATCAACTGTCTGTGTGACTGCGTGAAGGGTAGCTGAATGTCACTCAAAGGAAACTGTCAGGATGATTGACTGACATAGCAACTCCTCAGCCAACGGCTTAAGCCAGTCGCTTGAAAAACAGGGATATATATTGTTTTTATGTATGAAGATTCTATTTGCTTATGGTTCAACTATTGCTGTCAGTAATCATGCATGTTATGTAAGTATCTAAAGGTGATTAAAGAACATTTACAGCATGTTCCCACTGCTGGGACTCAGACCTCCTCTCTTCTAGATGAAAGTAGGCTGTAATCCACCATGCGAGCCCAGGGTTTGGTAGGTGTCACATGTCTACGAATTTTTGGTACTAGGACATACCGGTTTCCTCACGACGTTTTTCTTCACCGTTTTGAGAGCAGTGGTAATTAAATTATTTACACAACGTAAAGCGCTTGCCCGAGTCGAACTGACGACCTACAACTCGCAAGTTGGGGCCGTTACCACTGGGCCACATAAAAATTTACAGACACATTTAAAGTACATTACCACGATACTTCCAAAGATTTATTAATTCCCAACATTTCATTAAACCAAACGTAAAAGTTTAAGCAAGAAAAAATATTGAAATGCACATATTTTTAAAACTACTAGTCATTTCAATTTTAAAACTCCAATATTTATGTGCCTCAGTTTTTTACCTTTATTAAAATCCCAACATAGTGTTTTTACGGTGCATCTGCAATGCCACTCCCTTATTCCCGATATTGGCTGGAGATGCAGTAATCCAACACCTGGGACTGTCCTGGGATTAAAACGAAGCAGCATGGCGGAGGTATGTATTCCTGGCCACAAATATGTAGCTCCGATAAGACGTCGATTGCATACTACATTTTGTGGTGGATTATTCCTTGCCGCATGAATTACTATCACCTTGCGTATGTATGTATGTGTATCTACATGTCCTTTTTAGGGTTCCGTAGCCAAATGGCAAAAAACGGAACCCTTATGGATTCGTCATGTCTGTCTGACTGTCCGTCCGTATGTCACAGCCACTTTTTTCCGAAACTATATATACTGTTGAAACTTAGATGTATTCTGTGAACCGCATTAAGATTTTCACACAAAAATAGAAAAAAACAATACATTTTGGGGGTTCCCCATACTTAGAACTGACACTCAAAAATTTTTTTTCATCAAACCCGTACTTGTGGGGTATCTATAAAATGATATTGAGGTTTCAAATAACTTTTTTTTCTAAACTGAATAGTTTGCGCGAGAGACACTCCAAAGTGGTAAAATGTGTCCCCCCCCCCTGTAACTTCTAAAATAAGAGAATGATAAAACAAAAAAAAAAATATGATGTATTGCCGTTTTTATAGATAATGGTACGGAACCCTTCATGGGCGAGTCCGACTCGCACTTGGCTGCTTTTTTCCTATTGTCTTCCAACAAGGTACATTTTTTAATTCGCTACTTCAATTTGGAAATCAATTGGATTGCTGCTCCAAAACTAAAGGTGGTGTTGAAACTTTAAATGAAAAAACCGGCCAAGTGCGTGTCGGACCACGCACGATGAATGGTTCCATAGTGAGAATGAATTTATCCTAAGAACAAACTTAACATTGTGGTTAAAAAACATGTTCCCTCATACATTCCAGCTGCAAATGTAAGTTTGTACGCACAGATTTACCATGCTATTTTAAGATCATAGACTTCTTAAGTGGGTGATAGACGTACGAACTTAAAGTATGCGGTTTTTAAGCTCGCAAACTTACTCGGCTCGACATTGGTGACACACGTGAAGCTTGCTCATACTGTATCGCTATGTCGTCGACAGAGGAAGCTGTGTGTTATTTAGGAATTATATCATAACACATTTTAAAAACCAATAAAAGAAGACGAAATCGGCGAGTTTGGGTGAAGCACTGGCTTACAAAAAGAGAGCAAATCAAATCACTCATTTTTTTAAGCAAAATAAACCAAAAATTACATAAATGATCTTCGATCAATTATGTAATTGATTAATTACTTTGATCACAACCCACAAGCGGTGCGCACCCACAGAATAACAAAAGAAAATGGTGGCTTGTGACTCGCGGCGATGACAGACATACGAGCCAAGGTGGGCTACGAGCATAATTTCAAACATGTTGGATCGCCAACGAACTTACTCGGCGGTTTTAACGTAAGCGTGCTTAGGGTGACACACGAGCGAAAAAGGTCGTCGAGCCACAAGTACGCGTACTTGCTCGCACGTCTATCACCCACTTTATAGATTTTCCTGTAATATACAGGGTGTTTGGCAGAACGTTGAACATACGAAAATGGTGGGTAGGTGGGGTCATCTGCTACTTACTCAGCCCTAATTTATTTGGCCCTGGCCGACTGGGTATTTAAAAAAAAAAAAAAAAAGTTTTTTTCTTGTTTCACCACTTTCCTAACTTTAAAGTGTATTTTTTTTATTAAAAATGGGCAATAAAACAGGCAATTTTTTTTTTTTATTCTTTGATGTTGGCAGATTCTTATAAAATTATTGCTTTGTTCAGATGTTAGCTAGAAAAAAAGTTATGAGTCCTCAAACTTACAGAAAGATGTAAAAAATACTTGAATGTTAATTTCAACTTGCATTTAAAAAAAAACAAAAAATGATTGAGGAGTTCCAATTCTAGCAAAACATCCCTAGTGTGTGAGCTTTCTAATGGTATGTAATTTGCTTTTATAAAAAAAAAACTTTAAGAGTTATTTCATAATTTTATCAAGCAGGAAATTTTTGACGAAACTCTACCTTTACGGAAAGTTAAATGTTTTGCGAAATTTAATACTGCAAAGTTGGTAAAAATTATGGATCGACGGCTTGCCAGTAGCAGTGGTGCAAATTGACATTCACTATTCCCTTGAGATGGTTACACAAAGCAGGTAGAAATTTTGTTTCACTCTTGCGCAGTCATAGCGTATTTTTGCTCTCTTTCGCTCTCGTGGCACCGTGACGCCTCAGAATGAATTCTTTTCTTTTATTCAGTCGAGACTTAACTGCCTCTGCGATCTCACGTGCCCGTTACGCTTACGTTTGTTTTTGTTCACTTCGTTTTCTTTTATTGTTATCACTAGTTAAGTTTAAGTTTGTTAAGTTTTTTGTTATTACTGTTACCTGTTGTTATTGGTAAAGAAATGGCTGCTTTTACCAGTGAGAAATACGCGGACATGTTGTTAGCGTATGGAAGCGCTAATACAAATTCGCGTGAAGCGCGAAGAATTTATCAAGAGCGTTATCCCAACCGCCGAGTACCCAGTCATCAGACGTTTGCGAGTACTTACCGACGTTTACGACAAACCGGTAACCTGAACTTACAAGAACCACGAGTGAACGCAGCACGACCCGATGCTACCACGAACAAGTTCTTGCCGAGTTTGACGCGGATCCTACCAAAAGCATTAGACAGATAGCTTCAATACTTGGCTTAAGCATATGGAAAGTGTGGTCTGTTCTCCGGCAAGATGGTAGACATGCTTTTCACTACACTCCAGTGCAAGGTAAGATTAAGCCGTTTATGCACTGCATCTGATACGATTTTGTGGAATGTAGTAAATTATGAGACAGTTCAATTGATCGTTCCATTTAACCTTGATTTCGTCACTTTCTTTATTAGTTGTTTTGCCTCATGTTGTTTTTAGCGCATTCAATTCTAATTTCAAATTAAATTCAATAAACTATTCCTATTCGGCCGCATTCACGTAACAATCAGGCGGCCAGCGCTTACAGGATTCGGATTTCGGATTCGGTTTGCGCAGGTGGTCAGCGTAGGTAAACTTGCCAGCACTTATGGGTCCTTTTTAGAACAAAATTGGAAAGTCGCACGCCCTTTTGTGAATTTGGTCTTACGTCTTTATGGCTAAGCCATAAAGCCAATTAGTGTACTTAAAAATTGAAGATGAAAAATTTGGATAATTGTAGAGTTTGAACTCGGAGGAAGAAAAGATTCAGTATTGAAATCAATTCTTAGACATGTTTTGTTTGTTCTAGGTCTCGATGACAGTGATTTTGGGAGACGTGTGCAATTTTGTCGCCATTTGCTGCATACCGATGTGGACGACGTTAACTTTTTAAAAAGTATTTTGTGGACAGACGAGTCCAAATTTGACAAAGAAGGGATTGTCAATTATCACAATCTTCACCATTGGGCACTTAAAAACCAAACCCCACCCAGAAGAGACAAAGAGGCTTCCAGAGGAGATTCAGTGTGAATGTCTGGGCAGGAGTGATTGGCGATAAGCTAATAGGGCCTCATTATTTGCCCGACAACATCAACGCGAACAACTACTTGGATTTTTTGATAAATGATTTACCACCATTAGTGGAAGAAGTGTTCCAAGTAGACATAAACAGGCCTATTGTCTTTCAACACGATGGTTGCCCAGCTCACTTTAGTCTAGTTGTACGTGAGCATTTGGATAATTGTTTCCCAAATTCGTGGATTGGCAGGGGAGGACCAATTCCCTGGCCTCCGCGATCGCCCGACCTCACTCCGCTCGATTTTCACGTGTGGGGAAGGGCAAAGGAACTAGTTTACACTACAGAAGTAGAAAGTCGGGAAGATTTGATAAATCGAATTAATGCTGCTTTCGAAGTTATGCGACAGGAGATGCTGCTGCGCACAACAACTGTAGAAATCAGACGTAGATGCCGCACCTGTATTGCGAATGAAGGGCGTCAATTTGAACATCTAATATGATTTATTATTTAAATAAATTATTTAAAATTATTTAATTGTTTCATTAACGCACCTAACTGGTACAGCATAATTTCAATCGATCATTTAATTTTTACCAACTTTGCAGTATTAAACTTCGCAAAACATTTAACTTTCCGTAAAGGTAGAGTTTCGTCAAGAATTCATTCTGACGCGTCACGGTTGGCACCGTGACGCGTCAGAATACGCTAACAACATGTCCGCGTATTTCTCACTGGTAAAAGCAGCCATTTCTTTACCAATAACAACAGGTAACAGTAATAACAAAAAACTTAACAAACTTAAACTTAACTAGTGATAACAATAAAAGAAAACGAAGTGAACAAAAACAAACGTAAGCGTAACGGGCACGTGAGATCGCAGAGGCAGTTAAGTCTCGACTGAATAAAAGAAAAGAATTCATTCTGAGGCGTCACGGTGCCACGAGAGCGAAAGAGAGCAAAAATACGCTATGACTGCGCAAGAGTGAAACAAAATTTCTACCTGCTTTGTGTAACCATCTCAAGGGAATAGTGAATGTCAATTTGCACCACTGCTACTGGCAAGCCGTCGATCCATAATTTTTACCAACTTTGCAGTATTAAATTTCGCAAAACATTTAACTTTCCGTAAAGGTAGAGTTTAGTCAAAAATTTCCTACTTGATAAAATTATGAAATAACTCTTAAAGTTTTTTTTTTATAAAAGCAAATTACATACCATTAGAAAGCTCACACACTAGGGATGTTTTGCTAGAATTGGAACTCCTCAATCATTTTTTGTTTTTTTTTAAATGCAAGTTGAAATTAACATTCAAGTATTTTTTACATCTTTCTGTAAGTTTGAGGACTCATAACTTTTTTTCTAGCTAACATCTGAACAAAGCAATAATTTTATAAGAATCTGACAACATCAAAGATTAAAAAAAAAAAAATTGCCTGTTTTATTGCCCATTTTTAATAAAAAAAATACACTTTAAAGTTAGGAAAGTGGTGAAACAAGAAAAAAACTTTTTTTTTTTTTTTTAAATACCCAGTCGGCCAGGGCCAAATAAATTAGGGCTGAGTAAGTAGCAGATGACCCCACCTACCCACCATTTTCGTATGTTCAACGTTCTGCCAAACACCCTGTATGTATAAGTAATTAAAATTTGAAATAATTTTTTTTTCAAATTTTTGATTTAGAAGTTTCAGGGATAAGGGGGTAATTCTCAATTTTCATCTAGTTCTTTAATTCATTTTAAAAGTATACATTTAAAATGATTAAAAGTATGCCTCATATCCTTACAACAAGCCCTTTCATTTGATATGTTACTCGGTACAGTTTGCATTTTTTTCTACATTGCTTCCCGAAAATGACCCCCATATTCAAAATTCATTTATTTACGTTACACGACTGTGCTTGGGTCACAGAAGTTCATATGTGTACCAAATTTCAACGTAAATTTGGTGCAAATCTGCAGTGATAGACAGACAGACAGAAGGGTACTGTTTTTTCGTTATGAGGTACGGAACCCTAAAAATGGTTAGCTTAACGTTTAGCAGTATAAATATTAACAGATAACTGTCTATTACTCATAATTTCATAGAAAAACCTAAGTCAAATTTTATTGGTATGTTTTCATTATAGAGAACCCAGATGTTAATTTTCCCAGCCTTTGTCATTGTGACAAATTCAATGTTACTCAGATAATAACAATAGGCATTCAAATTCCGAATCTTTTCATTCTGCAGTCATATTTCTGAGTTTTATCTTCGTCATATTTTTCCATAAAAATGTTCGTTTGTCTGTAAAATAGTGAAAAATGTGTAACAAAGATGTTAAAAGAATCTCCTAAAGAAAACATGGAATTTCTTTGACCTCTCCAAAATTTCAAAATTATTCTCTCAAAAAAGAAAAGATGAAAAGAGAAAAATTGAATTACTATACAAATTTGAAATCTCTGTGATGTTTGTTTGTGGCAATGGAAAAAAGTGAATGCATTACATGTCCCACCCCTAAAAAGGTGTCTCGCACACAAAGGTAAAATTCTTGGACCCTCCGCTTGCACTACTCATGAATATTTTAGTGACGTGCTTACGATACGTAAAGTGGTGAATATGCTCTCAGATAATATCGCAGAGTTTTTTTCAAATAACGTAATGCACGTAAATTTCCTGGATATGAGAATATGGGATACTTACAGAACAGAATAAAATCAAATAAACCTCCTTGATCTGTATGAAAGGAAAACTGTGAATAATTTAAAAGAAATATTGTGAATTGTGGATCTTCTCTCAATTGAACCAGACATAGTTTATGTAACAAACACTACAGTAAATTTAAGTACCAAAATGAAGATATTTATGATTTGTTAACTTTAATAAGTAAATGTTTTTTTTTTACTATAATAAATAAGTAACACTAAAGTAAATTTAAGTACCAAAATTAAAACATTTATGATTTATTTACTTTACTGTAATAAATTATTTATTTTAAAGAAAATTGTATTATAAAGAGGCATTCAGCAAAAGCGACATTCTGCGAAAGAGACATGAGAAAGAGACATTTTATGACCAGTAGACATTATGCGAATGAACCCTCTATTCAAACATTATTTGAACCTTATTTTAGTACTTTTTAGATGGTTCTAGATACCATATCTAATTGTACAAGAGCAAATCTTGATACAGAGATATATCTGCACGAAGATGTCATTGTCTCGGTTTCTTGAGCATGTTCCTAATAAGTAGGTTAACTATATTGGATTTTCATTCACATGCAAATACTGTTAGCAGTGTGAGTATACATACATGTTCAGCAGATTTGTATAAGGAAGCTGTTCAAATATAGATAGGTCAGATCATGTATACTGGTGTCTGAACAGACAAACATATTGGAGTTGTCTTGGGTATTGCCGAAATTCTATTTTCTGTTATTCTTGGTAGGAATAACTGAGAATTTGATATCTGAATATAAAATTGCAGGTTTAAAGGAAATAAACAACTGGAAGTTTAGACAATAAAACTAGAAGATTTGAAAGTCCATTAAGAAGTGGAGTGTCCTGTAAATTCTATTACTTTATGAGAGTGTGTTCCCGGATTATCTTTTACCGTATATTTATTTGTATTTCGCGACGGTTTCTTCTATTCAAAGACTTCGATTGTATTTTATTGTGAATATATCTGATAGATTAGTTTCAATCTCATTTTCATTATATCACGTGGAGCCGACAATAAATAAAATTACAGGCAATCTAGGGCACCTAGATTATTTTTTTGAAACCATGGAATACCGAAATACAAACATTGAAATAAAAAAAAATAAAAAAATCAAACAAACTAAATAGTAGTGCTAATGGCCGACTATTGGTTTGCCAATCATATGTTTGCCAAAGATATAATACAGGGTCAAATTGAATTAGTTACGTTAACTTCGTTGACGTGATGATTGGAAGCGGCAAGATTGTGAGTCGAACTAGAAGAAATATTTTAATAAAGATAGTTCATAAGCAAAAAACCGGCCAAGTGCGTCTTGGACCACGCACAATGAAGGGTTCCATAGTTGGGATGAATATATTCGAAAAACAAACTTAACATTGTAGTTGGAAAACATGTTTTCCCATACATCGATATACGCCACGGTCAATTTTACAACTGTAAATGTAAGTTTGTAATCACAAAAACTATTTTTTTATGACTTGTGATAAAATTACAAATTATTGATTTTCGGACTTTTTCCTATATTTGTGCTGTAAGACCTTGCTGCTTGCCAAATTTCATGATTCTAGGTCAATGGGAAGTACCCTATAGGGTTTGTTTTATTTGCAAGTATCAAAATATGTCGCATAAATCACCGTATTTTTTTATTGCGTTGACATAGAAGCTTGATTTTTTTAGAGCACCAAGGGACCGTAGACTTACGTATTTGATATTAATTTAAACTTGATATCTTGGAGTATTGACAGACTGACAGACAGACAGACCGACAGCGAAAGGTTTCTGTTTTTTCCTTTTGAGGTACGGAACCCTAAAAAAAATATCCAAGTTCGAAGACGGTCTACGTGCAGTCTCTGTAAAACTAGAAACAAGTCACAAAACTGATAAACAAACCGATTGCATACTTGCTAATTAACACACTACAATCTCTTTTAATCAAGTCGGTCCAACAGCCAGCTGGAACCAAGAAAATGTCCCAGTAAAAGAATATAACAGTGATCACATACGTTAATTTAGCTACTATATACTGGCCTGTTTAATTATTCATCTCATTAGAGAAGTTCTAGGCGTTCCTTTGTAGATAGTTGGATCGGGTGCTCTGTCGATAGCCTAGTTTCCTGCAAACTTCCGGGGTAAAGTTTTGAGAATATGTGTCGTACCCAACTTAGTGAGTGTCTTCCAATTATTGAGAGTCAAAGATAATATATTCGGAGTATTGGAACTGCCAAATGCATTGTTCGCCTGCTAATTGTTTTGAGCGCATTTGGGAAAGCAAATTAATTTATGGGTATTATATTTAGATGCAAAATATTGTAGTAGAATATTAATTTGTAAAGGATTGAATAGTGAATACTACATTCTAAAGCTGAATGTATATACTCAGATTGATTTAGGAACTAAGCTGTATTGAATTGAACATAAAATTTATTAATACGAACGGCATGAATACTAAATCTAAATATTTTATTTCACATAAACCTACTTTCACTAACCTAACCTAATCGTGCACCTAGCTTCTGACGTTTCTTAAGTGCCCATACTTTTGAAACGTCAGAAGCTGGTGCACGGTTCCAATTGGTCGTTTCTTATGGAGAAGAGCCGGCAAGAAACTTCACGGTTACTCTTTTAAAAATAATTGGCTTTCAGAATGTTTTCAAATTACAGTGTTAATAGGTATGGGAGGACAGTGTAGGCCTGTCAACAAGTACCTACCAGGTACTTAACAAAACAGAAAATGGGCTACATTCTATTAAGCTTACAATATTCTCACATTCATAAAATATAAAATAATCGACAGTATAAAATATTATTAAATACAAAAATAAAAATGAAAACCAACTTAAACCAAGTGACATGATTGCCACTACAAAGCTTTTATAGGTCGCGTGGTTGAGTTTTTTCCAGTTTGACTAATAATTTAAACCCCTTTAAGACCCTTTCACGGCCTACGGTTGATTTTATTAACATATTTTTTGTTTAAATTTAAAAATTATTATGATGTAATGAAGATTGAGTATGAACGTAAAACTGTATTATATCAAAATCGAGTTTACGACAGAATTTATTGATATATTTGATATTGTTCGCACAAATATGAAAAATTATTTCATAACTTAGATTATGTTATCAACTACAACAAAAATAAATCCAGACATCGATATCAAAAACAAAACACGTGACCATTCTATGCAACCTTCAATCAATTTAAGCGGAGAGCACTGTCAGAGTTCAGGCGGGCATAACATATCGTCCGTCGGGGACAGACGGACGGACGGCGTATAGTGGCGTGACGAGGGGTACGTCAGTAGCATCCCAGTCAATTTTGTTTATAGCAATTCATTTGTTATTGCACAATCACAATAACTTGGTAACGTGATCGCGTTGACTTTCTTTTGTTTGGAAGAGTGTTCGAGAATCTATATCTTATGTTTGATGGATTTATTTTTGTATTCACTTAATTTTTTTTCGAGTGGGACAATAACACTTCTTCACATTTTCGGGTTTAAAGAAAGTTCTTGATCAAGGTTATTTTATTTTAGAAAATAACTTATTTGTAGGTACTTACTATTTAAAAACACCTATCTATGTTTAATAAGCAAGGACCTACATGAAAAGTAGAATCATTAAAATGTATTACGGTCAGTCAACTGTCCTAATACCGATGTGATGTCACATTGTTGTAGTCCTAAATATTACTTTTATTTAGTAGTTAAATCTCCCAACAAAGTAACATAAAAGCAAAATATTTTCATTGAAAAGGAATAAAAGAAATAAATCCTTAGATTATCTGATCGAAGTGCGATTAACCCCTTCAACAATCTTTTCTATTGTCACACTGAATTGGATTCATCAGCTGTAGGTACTATAATTACAGTTGAAGCAGCTTTTAACGTCACACAATAGATTACTCAGAACATTAATCTTGAAGCATTGAAAAGTGCACCGTTCAGGCCCTTTGCATACCCTTCACGAAATCGCAAACCAATTTAGCGTGAAAACAGAGGGAAGGAGTCGACAAGTTAGACGGGACAGAAGCAAACAAGTTCAATATCGTAGTGAAAGAACAATAGGGAGTGTGACGTGACAAATGATGTGCAGGTGTCACGCCCGTGTTATCGGCACGCCGCAGCCTCGAGACGTGATTGTGAATACGCTGTGATTAAACCCGTTAGACTGGTACACGCCTATAGTCTGAAGTGTGTTAAAAGAAAGAGACGGGTTAAATTGGGAAACTTTGGTTTTGGGATCAATTAGTAGAGAAGGAATAACAAGGAGTGTGACGTGACAAATGACGGCAGGTGTCACCTGCGGTGTTATCAGCGCGCCGCAGCTGCGGAGCTCCGCCGCGTTAGTGAATGTGCTATGATTAAAGAAAAATACGCCTAAAATTTCGTGGCTCGGAAACTCTAAAAATATGACGATATTTTCACACGTTCTTCAGTCTTTAGGGCTTTTGTTGTATAACATAAAAGGATAAAATCAGTAACAAAAGCTAAGGGTTTAGGGTTGCGTTAATCCACCCTTGTTATCTAAAGAAGAGCCCGTCTTTCCTTCAAAATAAGATTTAATAATAATAATACCATTTATTTCGGGCTACACAGGCCCATAGAAAAATACCTTATCCTAAAATATACATATTTTAATATATACAAAACTTGTGTTAATGAAAGGGCCTATAGACTATGTTAGCACTTCACTTTTCACTAGCTTGATTTTGTGCTGGCCTGTGGATTTAGTATAATGCCTCATGAAGTGCTGCGACAAAGCTTTATAATTAGATAAACACAAATAGTTTCAGTACTAAAATAGCAAATAAACCTACAACATTATTTTTAGTATATGCGAAACCTGAATATAGTTTGATCAGATTAGGGAACTGAATCGATTTCAATAATTATTACACCATGTTATATTTTGTCCCAAAAATATTTAAGTGTGATGGAAAATGTTATCATCATTTAATAACTTACAATACAATCGTCGTATGGTTACGTACCTACTGCCAAATTATTAAGGCTTCTACATACCGGGGCGACTTGTCGCGCGACGCGACGCGACACGACACAAAGGCACCGCTCGTCCCACGACACGCGGGGCCTTTGTGCCGTGTCGTGTCGCGCGACAAGTCGCGCCGGTATGTAGAAGCCTTTATCAATGAGCGCAAGACGACCCTGGAGGCGCGGGGGCGCCGCGCGCCGTTAGCATGTTTTTGTACGGACAACCCGGTAACATAACAACCTTATAACTTTGTGATTTTTCATGCTACAGTTTTATTTTGTACATAGATTCTTTACATAAAAATACTAGACACGTGTTTTAGGTTTCGCAATTATATACTAAAACTGATATTGTATAAATCATTAGCAGATCAATACCCAAATACTTAACTTCTTCCAAAGTCAGAAAGATCAGATACGTCAGTCCAAGATACCGTAATTTCAAACCTCCGCGAGGGAGCGCGACAAATGTCATGCGCTCTCGACTTTACAAACGTCATGTTTCTTATCAGTGCGATGAAATAAAGCAGTAAGTATAGGCTTGGGGCTTCCTTGTTTGCAAACCTGTCGGAATGAAAATTAACATTGTGTGAATGCGATTTACCGTGACACCGTGACGTGACAAGACCGGTTTAGATAAGTTGGCGGTAATGTTGTTATTATTGTAGCTAATCCGAGGTGGATTAAAATGAAATATTACTGTTGGTATTTTGAAATGACATTACAGTGAAACAAGGCTAAATTATTTAAGGACTTTAATAATTAATAAAGAGTTTAATAATAATATTATAATCTAATAAATCTGAAATAAGAGCATGTTTATTTGCCAACCATTTTTAGATACGTAAACAATATGATTTTCTTTCAACTACGTAGTAATGTTATCATTATTCACTACCGAATCGATCACAAAAGACGTATTTTTTGCTTAGAACCAAAACAGTGCATAAATGTTAAATAAAATCTCATTGTTGAACAGTTTTTCAAGAATGCACTGTTTTTTATTTTTTATTTAGATATAAATTTACCACAGAGGTTTAAGGTCTCCTATTAAGTTCAATACAAAATGTATGCATTAGATCAAAAAGATACTGGCTGAAAATCGGCTGAATAAAACCGACTTGGTGAAAAACTTTGTTTTCAATAGCTTGAGTTTTCATTTTGAGTAGGTATATTTTATCTCGGTAGGTAGATTAGTAGTTGAAAGAAAATAATGTAGATTACGCACCTTGCTAAAGTGAGTACCTAATTAATGCACTCGTGCTAATTTAACATAACACTCGTTCATTATTATGTTACTTTGCGCTCGATGCAACAATCTACTAATAATATGTGGGCGTCCAAGCAAAAAGTGTCTAGTAGTGGGGTATTGAGTTACGACTAGATTCGGTATCTAGACTAATCTATCTAAAGAATTAAAAAAATATTCAAACACATTATTTTTTTACCAGATATTTTAAGTAGAAACTCTACTAAACTGCGTATATCTCTGAAACTAAATGCCGAGAACTGGACCCTTTTTGCTTGGACGCCCTCATATAATCTTCATTTTAGAGTATCATATTTATCGAATTTTGATAGGCCATTTATTTTAAAGGTGGCAGGGAGAGACTGGATACGGATGGTGAAGAACAGGGTGTTATGGAACAGCCTGGGAGAGGCCTATGTCCAGGAGTGGACTGCGATAGGATAAGCTGACGATTTATTTTAAAACTCAATAATCAATCCTGAATTTAACTAGCTTGACATGGAAAGGCTTTTATCAGCAATAGAATACTCACTACTTAGAGACTATGATGAATTTATATTATGTGGTATTTATTATCACGGAAATAATGGTTGCCATGGAACATTGAGAGCAAGCTCTCGATGACGAAGATACGTAGGGTACTACTTTGATTAATAGTGACCTTATTGGTCATGTTCTTCGGAAAGGTCAGGTGCGTAGTACTCGCAACCGGCGTGTATGACGAAATATATGAACGTCATCAGTTCAGCCGAAAGACGTCCACTGTTGGACATAGGCCTCCCTTAAAAGTGGGGTTAGCCATAATCGCCACGCTTGGCAGGCGGGTTGGCGATCACAGTATGGTGTTAAAATGCATAGAGAACGCTGCTGCCATTCTCGAGTAAGTCCCTTAGTCACCTTTTACGACACCCACAGGAAGAAATAGGGCGGTGCTATTCTTTACGTCCGGCACCAAACGGAACAATATATAATATATTATGTGGTATTTAATATCACGGAAATAATGGTTGCTATGGAACATTGAGAGCAGTCTGTCGATGACGAAGATACGTAGGGTACTACTTTGATTAATAGTGACCTTATTGGTGATGTTCTTCGGAAAGGTCAGGTGCGTAGTACTCGCAACCGGCGTGTACGACGAAATATGAACGTAAACGAAGCAAAAGGAGTATGTAAGGATCGAAGCAGGTGGCGTTCTACCTGTCGCCATGGGAAGAAGGCATGGGTTTATGTATTAATGAAAGCAGCTTATATTTGACAGCTAAATAAGCAGTCTACTTGCACAGTGGAAACACACCACACAAAGCGTGCTTGTTTGCAAACTTGTTTGTTGAAACCCCACTACGTGTAAGCGTGATTTGTTGTGACACTGATGGTGTTATGTAATTGTTATTGCGACATTTATCTGAGCATAATTCAGGTTGGGGTTACACTCATTTCTGGTGCTTGTCTCTATGGAAATTAAACTAGTTTTACGGTGTTGTCCCTTGCAATACAGTGTTGAGGACTGCTTAAAATGTTGTGTGAATCGTGAAAGCTGAGGATAATTCTATTATTTACTAGCATCCCACCCCTGCTTTGTGCGGTTTGCATGACTTGTTAAAAGATCAAGATTTTTTCATTATTACAACACATACACATTCCGGAATTCTAAATGATGGTAAAAGCCGCATCAATTAATATATGTAAAATAAAAAAAAACGGCTAAGTGCGAGTCAGACTCGCGCACGATGGGTTCCGTACCGTTATCTATAAAAATGGCAAAAAAATCACGTTTGTTGTATGGGAGCCCCCCTTAAATATTTGTTTTATTTTAATTTTATTATTTGTTTTTAAATTTAATATATAACTAAATATTCTGTGAATATTTCAAGCGTCTACCTGTTGCCGTTATCAATATAGAGCAAAAACGAGCAAAAAAATCACGTTGTTATGGCGGCAACAGAAATACATCATCTGTGAAAATTTAAACTGTCTAACTATCACGGTTCATGAGATACAGCCTGGTGACAGACGGACAGACAGACAGACGGACAGTCAGACAGACGGATAGACAGACAGACGGCGGAGTCTTAGTAATATGGTTCCCGTTTTACCCTTTGGGTACGGAACCCTCAAAAAACATCATCAATACCTAGCTAATTTAATGTAATACTTAGTTGGTGTTTCTTAGGTGGTAATGTTATACTTAGTGGAGGAGTTCGTGGGTTACAGCTGCACGGGTTGATCAATCAGGTTAAGCTACGCTTACCAGGATTGGTCCGTAGATGGGTGACCATCTTTACATACCGAGACTCCTCCGTGCCTCGGAAAGCACGTTAAGTCGTTGGGCCCGGCTGTCATTCGTGGATCTTTGACAGTCGTTCGGGGTAAGCCCAAAAGTCTAACAACAAGTGGAGGTTGTCAGACTGACTTCTAAGTGAGTTGTGGAGATCAGGATAGGCAGTCGCTCCATGTAAAATACAGGTATTCAGCTGCATCTGGTTAGGCTGGAAGCTGACTTCAACATAGTTGGGAAAAGGGTGGGCAGATTGATTGACTTAGTGTTTTGTTTAATTAATAGTTTTTCAATTTTCAAAACTTGTACAACAATTCCATTGCTAACTGTGGAGGCTTGTAAATGGCTTGTCATGAATTACCTCACTATTACTTCTGTATTGATAGCTGTAAGCCATCCAATTACAATAAAATAAAATAAATAAATAAATCCTTGCGTAGAGAACTACGCGGCCACGCAGATACCCACAAAAAGAGATACCTAAATAAAGTTTTTTTGCAATGAAACAGCCGGAAAATGCCTGTGAAAAATAAGCAAGCAGTAGTTTTAGAAAAGTAATTTAAAAAGCCGCTTGCTTTCGAGCCTAGCTTCACTTTTGGTCAGTCACGCAAATGCCAGTTTATAATCAACGGATACTGCTAAAATGAACCCAATGCAATGAGGTTCACTGTTTGTAAAACTGTCTGTGAATGTGAACACATGCTTTGCGCACTGTCCGATCTGTTACGTCACGACGCGATTATGACGCGTTGTGTGAGCGTAGCACCTAATTTAGAGTTTTCCATTGTCCAGTTGGTCTAGACAATAATTTTTCAAAAAAAAAAAAATATCGACTTCCAATTATTGTACACTACAAAGTGAAAAAACTTTAATTTCGGAAGTCACTGTCTTTGGATCTGTATTTTAGTGTTATGCCACTGACTTCCGAAATTAAAGTTATTTTTGACTTTGTTTTGTTTATTTGGAAGTCAGTTAAGTATTTTTTTTTTGTAAAAAGTTTATTACTTTTCACTTTTTAGTGGGTTAGTTTTTAATTTATCTAAGTTACAATAGCCTAATGTCAACTGCTCATCGCTTTTTTACAAAATATTGCTTTTCCCCATGCTTGGACGTTAATTGTTGAGGAGTTCTCCTGGTAAGAACCAGGAGAACTCTGCCACTCACTATATGCATTGTGACGAGCATAAATTGCTTAGCAACCGTAATAAAGTACCCAATCGAATCGCAACCCGTTAAATATTTATTATTATGTTGTTCCGGGGCCATCTGTGGTCTCCATCATCAATTCCACTAATCAATTAATTGTTTTCTGTGTTATTTATAGTTTTTAAGGTGTATTTTTTTGCTGTAATGCCAATAAACGCATTTTTCTTTCTTTTTTCTTTTCCACTTAACCAAATGGTGCTTTCCGAGAGCAAATGCACGAGTTACTATAAGAAATACCCTAATCGCTATAGATCTACCTATAAAATTTGAGGGTTTCTCTCGATTTCCATGGGATCCCCTCATCAGATCCTGATTTGGGCTATGGGACCACCTCGGGAGCATACCCTTTCAAACAAAAAAATAATATTCGCAATCGGTCTATAATTGACGGAGAAATCGGTGAAAACAAAAAAAAAAAATACAGCCGAACATATAACCTCCTCCTTTATGGAAGTCGGTTAAAAATGAAATTCTATCAGTGATAACGATCGTGGAGAATTGAACAATTTATTATATTGACCTATGCTAAATGCTTATGCCAATCTTGTTTAAAGTCCTTGTAGAAATACAAAACGCTTTTGTAGCAATTTCTAATAATTGTCTAACCCCACGGATAACGGAATAAGTAATAATAATTATTATGAGCCACGGTTTTATTTGGGTTTTGTATTACAAAAGAGTACGTCTATCTTTCCATCTTAACTACAGGAAAATGGGTATCTGCTGGATATGGGCTTTAGTATATATGCGAAACCCGAAACACGTGTCTAGTATTTTTATGTAAAGAGTCTTATTTTCAAAACTGTATCATGAAAAATCACAAAGTTTTAAGGTTGTTATTTTACCGGGATGTCGGTACAAAAACATGCTAACGGCGCCCCTGCGCCTCCAGGGTCGTCTTGCGCTTATTGATAATAATTTGTCAGTAGGTACCTACCTAACCGTACGGCGATTGTATTGTAAGTAATTAAATGGTGATAACATTTTAATTCACACTTTAATATTTTTGGGACAAAATATAACATGGTGTAAAAATTATTGAAATTGACTCTGTTCCTTATTCTGAACAAAATATATTCAGGTATTGCATACATAAACTAAAAATAGTGTTGTATATTCCTTCAGAAAATAAGGTGATCATTGCCATTATGGGGAAAAGAACAGCGTCAATAATGGGTAGGTTGTGCGGAAGCGCCAACAACATCCTAAAAACATTATTAAACACTGGACAGTCCCTTTGTAAGGAACTGGGTACGGAGGCACGTGCCAACGTGTTGGGCCTCATCGTTATTAGTTGTTTTAGTTTGTAAGAGTTTATTAACATAGTTTTTAAGTAATTGTTACTAATACTATATTTATTGTGTGTACTTGTATGTGTGTAGTCCGAATTAAGAATATATACAACGTGCCGGTACAATGGTTGTATACCGAAATTAAAGAAATGGTAGCGGCTGCAATTGACGCCACTTCCATTTTGAATGCTTGCCGCTGAACAGGAGCCATTCGATAGTCGCCGTTCGTCAGGTCGTTTTGAGCGAACAGAATTCTTATTTCGTAGCTATCCTGTTCACTCCTAACAAAAACATAATATCTATTAAATCTTCCATTTTCCTATCTCGCCTCATAAACGAAAAATAAGCAACAAAACCACAACCCACAAAAGTTATTACACTTCCTACAAAAGACATTCTTAAATAAAACAGAAACATTACCTAAATACAGCAATTTTTAACACACATAAATTTTGTTCTAGAACGAATCACGTTGGTTTACGGTGTTATCAGTTTGTCGTGAGATAAAACTTTACAGACGTTTGCCGGGAACGTTTCGGATAAATTAAATTCCTTCACGTTGAAGGAATAGTCAAATCGACGGTGCACCACAAGAAGCTTCGGCGAATTTTCTAAAGGTATTTCCTATAACTTTATACCTACGTAGGCATTTTGTATGCCTTAAAACTTACGTACTTACCTATGTGGTATCTATTTTATGAATTATTTTAACTCGTTCTTTATTATGGTGAGAACTGCAAATATTCGAATGATTTCTTAAATTAAAAATCAACCGACTTCCAAAAATAAACACTAGTAAGTGAAAAATAACTTTAATTTCGGAAGTCGGTGTCTTCGGAGCTGTATTTTAGTTTTTTGCCAACTTCCGAAATTAAAGTTATTTTTCACTTTGTGGTGTTTTTTTTGGAAGTCGGTTGTTTTTTTTTTTTTTTAAATGGTTTTTTATTTTTCACTTTTTAGTGAGTCAGTTTGTAATTTATCTAAGTTACAATAGCATAATGTCAACTGCTCATCACCTTTTTTAAATATTGTATACTCGTAGGACTTCTGCTAAGAACCAGGAGAACTGGAACTGATGGTGACTTCACTATATGCATTGTGACGAGCATAAATTGCTTAACAACCATATTAAAGTGTCTAATCGAATCGCAAGCGTCAACAATTAATATTAAGTAGATCCAGTGGCAGTCTGTGGTCTTCATCATCAGTTCCACTCACCAACTGGTGCTTTTTGAGTTACTACAAAAAATATATAAAATATAATATATACAATTTGAGGATTTCCCTCGATTTCCATGGGATCCCCTTATCAGATTCTGACTTGTTGGTGATCCCACCACCTCGGGAGCATACCCTTTAAATAATAAAAAAAAATCAAAATCGGTACACAATTGACGGATAAATCGGTGAACATATTTAAACCTGCCATTTTGGAATTCTGTTAATAAATAGAAACTTCCAAATTGCACAATCTATGTTTCGTGTCTCCTAGCAAAAAAAACGGTCAAGAGCGAGTTGGACACCCGTACCGAGGGTTCCGTACGTATATATGATGTTGATGATTTCTGAAAAACTGTGCTATTTAAAGACATTATTTAATTTTTTCCTGTAATCTTTACATAAACTTCTATCACATAGAATAATTTCAGATTTTTATCCATGCAAACTTCGGAGATAAGGGGGGGCGGGAACAGTATTTTTTTTACTATGCTGCCTAAAAAATGTATGTTTGAGATTGTACTTGCAGCGTTCTTTCATATGATATCCCACATGCCCTAGTAGCCCCACTTCAAATTTTTAAGACACCCTTTCAGTCCCTTTTGCAAAAAAGGTTAATTTTTTAAAATTTCTTTGTTGTTTGCAAAATAGTTGGGCAAACATCATCTAAGACTATTCTAAATTTCAAGTTGATAGCATTAGTAGTTCTTGAGATACTTAGTCTCACCGTATTATACGGATCCCTAAACTAAGTTTTCCTTTAATCGTACGTCATTTTCTTTCATACATCTCTCAATAAACTCTAATAGCGGTCATCTCAAAATCCTTTTCGTACCTAGTAATATCACCTGTCACACAATCCATCGATTTTTCATTTCCTTGGAGCATTACCATACAATTATAAGTGCATAACATATGGTGGTCCAGTGGAAACTGCCCCGAAGAGTTGTAGGTCGTGTACTCGAACCTAGCCAGGCTTTTCACTTCGTGCATTTAATTTCATCACCACTGCTTTCAAAACGGTGAGAGAAAAACTGTTAAGGAAACTAAATATACTTTTTTTTTGTGTGGGAAATTATTAAATAACTTCTCCCGCTCTAGGTGGAGTGGGAGGGGGCGTGTCAAACTTTTACTGACTAAAACCCATCAATGTTCCTTCAGTCGCCTGTGTGCCAGGGCAACGATATCCCTTTCAGACAAACCCGCAACCCTGGCAGAGACCCTAGAGCCAAAAATTCGAAGACACGTGACATCCACCAACCCGCATTGTGTCCGCATGGGTTATGGCCAACTCCCTCTCGCAAAGAGGAGGCCTGTAGTGTCCCAGCAGTGAGAACATTATAGGCTGATTATACTAACCTGCCAAACAAATCCGTTAAGACTGACTATCATAGTCACATCTGTTTCCGCAATGCATCGTGTTAAACCTCCGTTTTTACTGCAAATCTAGAAAGAAAAGACAGATCGATGTTAATGTTTCACAAAAAACTGATGTCTCTCTTCTGAAAAGTTGAAACACTCAACTGTGGCTTTATTTTATTTCAAACAACGATTTATTATAATAGCACATTGTGATACAAGGGTGGAAAGTAGGTTATTGCAATAACCTACAAACCCGTGTATCACACGACGTTTTACAATTAATTAAAATTTTCAGAAAATGGTGCGTTTTGCAACTGGACATATTTTTTTTTACAACGAAAACAGCGTATACATTCTATTCGCTTTTTGAAAAATGTTGATGTGAAAATAATTCAATTAAAACTGGTAATAAAATATAATTATTAAACCATTTAAAAGACTTTTGAGACTCATTCATTTTATCCTCGTATAAAATCTATCCCATTTTATTCTATGTATGAAAACTTCTTGCTACTAAACTTTTTAAATTGACTTATAAATTTAAAACTCAACTGCAAGACTAAACAAAAGTCACGACCGCGTAACCGAAAGATGCCTATGCAATATATTTAATTTTCGAATCATAATTATAGCCTCTGAAAGTACGCCATGTTTAACAACTGTTTTGAAAAATTATTATTATCTGTAACCTGCAATAATAAATTATATCATCGTCCACAACAGGTCTATAATTCGAACGCTCCCTTAACCGCCGTAAAATTTGTTGCGGAACGAAAACACGGCTCGTGTGTCATTGCGGTATAATGCATATTATTTCAAGAGGTGCCTGAAACAACAGTTTAGCGGTATCTGCCGGTACCACGGGTTTTGTTACCTTTGTCCTGTACTGTTATACAAGTGGGAAATGCTGGATGTGTGCTCTGCTGTGCAGGTGCGGAGATAATGTGGGTTTTAGTGCAATTATGTGTTGCCTTATTCTTTATGACCCGTTGTCGGAAAATGTAGTGCGAAATTTTCTATTTGGAAGGTTGGCGGAGCACAATATTTTCTATTTGCTATTGAGCTTTTATCTCTCTCATATTGCTATGTATATTTATACCTAACTATTCAAAATTCTATCAAGTACCTATAGTTATACAAAAATGTAGTTTTTGGAAGCTAGATTTATTTACATTTTGCCGTCAGAGCCGGGTAAGATTAGAACATTTATCAAGGGCGAAAACATAGAACATTGCACAGGGCGCAAAACAGGCCAGTTACAGTACTGCGTGGAGTAACACATCATCATCTGCCCAGCCTTTTCCCAACTATGTTCAGGTCAGCTTCCAGTCTAACCGGATACAGCTGAACACCAGTATTTTACATAGAGCGACCTATCTGACCTCCACGACCTAGTCACTGGGTAACACGATACCCCTTGGTAAGACTGTTTGTCAGACTTTCAGGCTTCTGAAGACCCGTAAAGGCTGTCAAAGATCCACGAATGACACCCGGGATCAGAGGCATGGAGGAGTCTTGGTATGTAAAGATGGTCACCCATCCATGGACCAACCGCAGCAAGCGTAGCTTAACATGAACGATCGACCAATGGGACCAATGTTATCACTAACTTGGCCACAAGCCCCTCAACACATACACCAATGAAAACCATTTAAAAGGAAAAGGTTGCCTGCTTGTCGGTCTTCTACAGGTTGTACTTCGGTGAGTGTGCCCAAGAACTCCACGACCTCATTCCACCAGCCCCCATCTATTATCGGACATCTAGACGCACTGCAGGTTACCATCCCTTCCTTGTTGCTATTCCACCAATTCGCACTAAGCGTTTCCAAATGTCATTTATAATGCGCACAGCAAAAGAGTGGAACTCTCTGCCTGCGTCTGTTTCCTAATCCTAATCTAATCTCTTCAAAGTTAGAGTGAACAGGCTTCTTCTGGGTAAGCTTACTCCATCGTCGACTTTGTCTATGTCATCTCTGCCTTAGACTAAGATCAAGAGCAAACCCATCCTAAATAAAAAAAATGGTTTTCAACAACATGGATAATGAATTAAAAATTCTATTTTCGAACCATTTTTTTTAAAGTAAAACGCTGCCCCACACTATGATTTTTTCCTATATTGTGGGTGCGTTTACAGACATTTAAACTCACATACACAAACAGCGGTTGCATTGGTAGGTCTATTTTCAACAGAAGCATTTTAAGCTCTCTCAGTAAACACAATTGAGTACTATTTACCACTTACCTAAATCTCCGAGTATTTTCCTAACACTTTACCTAAACACCAACAGGTTGACAAAGCTTCCTCGTTTCTCCTAACCCATTTACACCTACCGAATCGCGCGTTGATTCGATATAGCGCTAATGTAATGAAAGTGCAGACAACAGCCCACTAAAAGAATACACGCCGGGGTTAATACAGGCACGTGTTGTATTCTCCGCACGTAGTACGTAAGTAACGGCATCTTCGCACCGAGCATGTGACACCTAGCGTTAGGTGCCGTGAAAAATGGTCCATTTCCCGACGGGAGGATAAATTTATCTTCCCGAGGACTATTGCGACGCGCCGCGTTATTCCTCTGTTAATATTCATTGTGGAACAACAACGTGACTTTTACCGTCACAACCTCCTCTCTCTCAACTTTCCCCGATTCACTGCTTTAAACAAACACATCACTTAATTCTTCTCATTTGCAATTCATATTTAACGTTAACTCGTTGCCAATTTTATTTATTCGTTATTTAATTCGCAAAAATGGTCCAACCGAAATTTTAAACCGATGACAAAGGCCATGCACCGAAAATGTCACGCGACCGCAACGCCAAACCAATTAAGCGTATATCTCGCTATAATTTGTCTCCACAGTGGGGGGTGGGTGGAACGGAATGAGGCGAAAATATGACAAAAATCGCGTTGAGACCAGACGACATTAATTCAATTGTCGCCGGTCAGAACGGATCAGCGTTAGACAGATCAACGTGAAATCTGATATTTGGCGGGGACGGACAATTTCCTTACGAGACTAATGGATTGTGAGGGGCTGGCTTATGCGATTATTCATATTATTGCCATGTGTGGGGGACATCCACTATTTATAGGGACATATATTGGTTCTACGTCCACGCGTTCTGCTTATCGTCAGCTTTGGTGGCGACCCACAGTCCAATTTTTATTGTTATAGATTATTATGGCTGATTATATGATACTATAAAATATACTGACTAGACAGATCGACTGCGGTGAATGTTCCCATAATTACAATTCGATCGTTTCTCGATTGCATTCTCATTAACGCAAAATTTTGCTGTGGGTTTTAATTTAACTTATCAACGACCATTTTTAATTGAACTTTAATTTGCATCGTTATTTTGGATGGTTATTAAACAACTAAATAAAAGTATGATTTTAGTGCAATGTTCTCATCTTTTTATGACATGAAAAACAGAAATCGTCGTTGCAAATTTAAAACCACCTGTGTATAAAGTAACTGTTTCAAAAAATTTAAATACTTTAAGCACAAAATAGGCGCAAAATTGTAGTGGTCGACGTTGGGTAATTAATCACGTGATAAGATATTTTTTTTTGTTACTAAAAACTCTCATGACTGTGTACCTACATCAGTCACCTAATGACATTTTGATTTATAATTAAATGTAGGCTGACACTTAAGAAAGAAAGAAAGAAAAATAATTTTATTTGTCACAGAAACACGTGCATACGAAAACATAAACTCGAGTAGGTTTTTTATAAATTTTATGTGCTTTATCGAAATAATAAGATGAGTGAGAAGTTTTTGCTAAGTATGGGTATTCAAAATCGCTTTTCATATAATAATAATAATAAATCCATTTATTTTCAGGCCCATAGATGAATACTTTAACAAAACAAAACAAAAAAAAATCTGTAAAACTTTTTTTCGACAACAATATCACTTATGAGGTTTTAAATTTGCAACGGCGGAATTTTCTCGTACTTACACAGACACATTCACAGGGAAAAATTTAAGGTACGTTATACTTATTCTTCGTGCATAATACATTATACAATGTTCTCGCTATTAAATGCAACAATGTTGCAAACCAGACTAAAATAATTAAAGCCGTATCTACACGATATCAGCCCAACATCTTGCTGCGTGTCAACTGTCAAAAGATCATGCCTGCTTCGATGCGTGCTCTGCAAGTGTTTGTGACATTTAGCGATACAGTACCGACTCGTGGTTCCCGACGCGTGCAAATTGAGTTTTCTGCTTCCCAGCTCCGCACTGATGTCGATTGACAAGTGAACAAGCCCCTTTATTAATTAAAGTTGGTGTGCGAAACGTGTTTTATCTGTCACTGTTTTTTTTTTTGCTGCTTTGGTTACTGTAGTTGAAATCTGAACAGTGAATGTGTTACGGATGTTAAGAGAGTGCATTCTAAAAGTACGTCGCAACTGGCTGTCAAATATTTCACTGTTTTGATTAATTTATCATAACATAACATCACGACTTGTTTCCCCGAAGGGTTGGGCAGCGGTGTACCTGTAGTATTACACCCACATTTCGCCACTTATGTTTAAGTCCCATGTAATAGGGGGCGAGCCTATTGCCACCAATCGGGCAAAAATCCAGACTCCAGGCTATTACTGAGGAATTCCAGATAGAAAAACCTATATCACTTTATCCGACCCGGGAATCGAACCAGAACCAGCTCAACAGTAGTTCATGCGACCACTTAACTAGACCAACAAGGCAGTCTGTCTAGTTTCTAGTATTTCAATATATATATACAACGTGTTTTTTTTGATATCCCATAACTCTAGGGTATGATTGAGGCCATATCAAAGAATCAACTGGCATATGAGTTATGTTCCAATCCTTCGTTATTTTTTTTTTCATTTTTCATACAAAATAATTCGGCAAAGTCACGATTATTAATGTAAAACACCCTAACGTGAAATATGACAACGTCGACAAGGTAGCTTTCCCTTCACTAGCTGCCGCCGGGAAGCCCCGATACCAACATACCTACATATTTTATTTTACTATTTATTTTACTACCCTACTGCGAAGTTTGGCAACCTCGCAAAAGTAAAGATTCTTCATACTGGTGACAATTTTTGACCTAATTTAATTATGATTGATGATATCTCCGAAACGATGCATTTTTGGACCACCTATTCTAGGAGTTTTAGTATTATTTTTACCTACAGAATATAACCCTAGAGTTATGGGATATAAAAAAAAACAGGTTGTATATATATATATTTATCAATATCACTAATTGAAATTATAAAATATTGCTTTGTAGTGCACTAAAATATTGATTATGAACTGCCCAGCAGAGGTACAGACCTGGAAAAGTAAAAAAAACCTTCCAAATGCTTTTATTTCACTTATCAATATTTTAGTCAAGGTGATGATGATATCATAGTGATGTGATGTGATCTATAATTGGAAGCGCACAATTTTAACATGCATGTAATTATATAGCCTCTGTTAGCGATCCAATAAATATTACATATTACATAATTGAATTTAGTAACATTGATAAATTAATCAAAACTTGTATATATTTTTAATATTTGACACATTTTTTTATTTTTTCAGGGTGGGAAATTATCAAATAACTTCTCCCGCTCTGGGCGGAGTGGGAGGGCGTGTCAGACTTTTACTGACTAAAACCCACCCGTGTTCCTTCATTTGCCTGTGTGTCAGGGCCACGATATCCCTTTCGGACAAACTCGCAACTCTGGCAGGCATTGGCCCTAATGGGCCGTCAATTCGTGTAGACACCTTAGTATTTAATTTGTAGCCAACTTTCATAATGCACGAACATAAATACCTGTTGGGTCTCGAAATTTTTGTTAAAAGATCGTACATAGTGGTGCGATATCGCGGGCGCGACAGGCAGCGCGACCCTTGTCGCGACCGTGATATGGCACCAGTCTGTACGAGCCTTAGGTTAAAACAAGTGAACTTTTCAGTATTTATCTACCTACTTTTACTTTATTATGTTATATTGTTTACTCGTAACTTCTGTCAGAAATGATGGGGCTGACATGACTTGTTATAGGTTCCAAGTCCCTAATACATAAAGAGAAACAAAAAAAAAAACTTCTTTCTATACTTAAGTAAAGTTAAGCAAGTATCCTAACTTAATATGATAAATGCGAAAGTGTGTTTGTTTATTTGTTTGTTACGCTTTCACGGTAAAACGCTAAACGGATTTAGATGAAATTTGGCATATATGTAGACCATAACCTGGATTGGGACATAGATTACTTTTCGTCCCGATATTCCCATGAGATCGACACTTATACGGGTGAAACCGTGGGATGCAGCTAGTACGAAAATAAAACAAGTGAAAAGAAAAAGAAAAATTGTTTATTCTGCACAAACAAAACGCACATTACAAAAAAATAACATTAATAAAATACACACCTATAAAGTAGTCAAAAGCCTCGTATTAAATACACTAAAAACTTTACAATCTTGTCCATTGCTTGTTGAGTACCTACTTAAGACGCAGATATATGCCAGTGACCTTGAGTGGTTAGCTTGCGTGTTCTGTATTGAGCTCACGCAACGCGTCGTACGTTCAGCCAGTAATAGGACTCACCCATCAAGGAGCCCTGTCCCCAATTTGACGCATTATTAATTGATTATACACAAAACAAAAGATATTTTAATAAAACGCGTATACTAAAAGATCAATAATTAAATTATCTGTAAATTGGTGAAGGTTTAAAAAAAATACGCTCCGTAGATTTTGCGCCATTCTCAGTTTTTTACCCGCGTTAGACATAAATTTACAAATTAATTTCACTATTTAATATAAACATAATCTTAAATATTCACAAATTAAGTTATTGAAAAAATGCTCTAATTTATTATATATTTTTTTCAAATCATTAACACTACTCGTTTAGACGTGATCTTCAGTATAAAAACATTAAAAGTCGGTTATCGTCCCCTTAAGAGTTACTCCTTTCCTTTAGCTAGCTATGTAGGTCGAAGTGCAAAACAGTGCAAGCATTGATAAAGCTTGTATTACATTGCACCTATCTATTGCTACATTTACCAAAAGATATGTCGATATAGGAGACCACCAGCGAAGTGCGATGAATATTTACGACTGAGTATTCAATTCTTTCGTACTGGCATTTAATTAATGACATTGTTATGGTAAAAGATAGCAGGACCGACTGACCAGGGCGCACCGGGTGTAACCATTAATAACAGTAAAAGTGAAGTTTTTTTTGGGTTCCGTACCTCAAAAGAACCCCATAAAAAACGGAACGCTTATAGGATCACTCGTGTGTCTGGCTGTCCGTCTGTCACAGCCAATTTGCTCTGAATCTACTGGTTCGATTAAGTTGAAACTTGGTACACATAATATGAATTTCTGTGATCCAAACACGAACTTGTAACGTAAATATATGAATTTTAAATATGGGGGGCACTTTTAGGGGGCAAATAGGAAATAAAAAAAGAAGTTTTCAAAATGTCGACAAAAAAAATAACTTATCAAATAAAAGGGCTTATTGTGAGGGTGTCAATTTTTTTTAAATTTGTTTTAAAGTTATTTAAGAGAATAGCTAAAAATCGACCATCCCCCTTACCCCTCAGAAACTACTGAGCCAAAAATTTTAATTAAAAAAAATACAGAAAATTGTTCTTTACTTATAGATTACAGGAAAACCTGTTGAAGTTTATGGTATTAAAATAAAATCCCCTAATAAAAAAAACCTCCTAAATCTCCTAATATTGTGGGTACAAAGTTTCATTTGCAATTAGAATGTATGGGAGAACATGTTTTGCAACTAATAATATTACTTAATTACATATAAGAAAAAAAAAACCTTCGTTCCGCGCCTACCAGACACTTTAAAAGCATTTTCATAACTTAAACACTTTTACAATGAATTCGAGTTATCTTACTCAAATAGTCAACCATTGCCAAATTTTGTTATTAATCCTGCCTGTTAATCCGTTTATAAAACTATGTTGTTATGTTACTCAATGAAACTTGCAAAAAGCTTGTAAAAGCAGCCGTCGTATTGAGATATTAAAATCCTATCAGAAACTTTGAGTTTAGTTTAAGTGGCAAACAAAATTAAATTGTTACTTTGACTTCTAGACGGCCAAATAATAGCTT
Source organism: Tiliacea aurago (assembly GCA_948098905.1). Lineage (NCBI taxonomy): Eukaryota > Metazoa > Arthropoda > Insecta > Lepidoptera > Noctuidae > Tiliacea > Tiliacea aurago. The sequence goes on from OX402577.1 coordinate 20,544,779, forward strand.
AATCTGGCACGTTATTTTGAAATATTGCTCATTAAAAGGGCTTTGAAATAGATTTTATAAGACTTACGACATTTTATCATTTACCTAGCCTTTTCCAACTTTAATGGGATCGGCTTCCAGTCTAACAATTTGTAGCTGAATACCAGTATTTTAAATGAAGCGACTGCCCATCTGACCTCCACAATCCAGTTACTGTATAACACGATACCCCTTGGTAAGACAGGTTGTCAGATTTTTGGGCTTCTGACGAACCGTAAAAACTGTCAAAGATCTACAAATAACAGCTGGGACCTACAGCTTAACTTGCTTTCCGAGGCACGGAGGGGTCTTGGTATGTAAAGATGGTCACCCTTCCACGGACCAACTGCGGCAAGCGTAGCTTAACCTGAACGATTAACCCGTGTGGCTGTTATTAATTAGCCACAAGCCCCTTATAAGACTTACGACATTTAAGTGGAGTTAAAGAAAGAAAATACATTTATTTAGCACAGACTATAAGGCACACAATACCTATAATATACAGCAGATAAAAAAAAAACAAACGAGAAAAAGTGTAAAAATGCGATGTAAGAAATTAGCAGTAAAGTATGCCTCACGGCTGTGCCAAAAAGGCCCAGTTAAAACTACAGTAGGTGCTTAATTAGGTTCAATCAATACACGACATCATTATACTTAGTAGATAACCGCTAGATAAATCCATATCAATAATATATAATTGTGTAATCTAATATGACCGCGCTAGACGCAGCCACTAGCACTTATGTTGGTGTTTACGCTTGTAACGCTGTTTACCTCATCACAGATTTTATAAACGTAATGTTATATGCAGCAACTAAGTAACTTATGACCTAGGACATGTTGATGATATAAATAAACTTAATACTTAATATAACACATGAGCCGTAAATCCTAGAACAACAAAATAAGGTGGAGATATGAAATTTACTTAGGCTTTGTTTGTGCAGCTTAAAGCGGGCTATTATTAAAGTAAGGAGGTTTAGCGTCTTAAGACAGTGAGCACACTAGAGGCAAAACAGTTTTGTCTTTGGAAGACAGAGCAGTTTTTTCTTGTGTCAGTCCGATTTTTAACAGACTTCCAAAAAGGAGGAGGTTCTCAATTCGGCTGTATGTTTTTTTTTTTTGTATGTTTGTTACGCGATTACTCCGCCAATTATGAACCGATTTTGAAAATTATTTTTTTGTTTGAAAGGGTATACTTCCGAGGTGGTTCCATTGCCACCAAATCAAAATCTGATGAGGGGATCCTAACGAAATCGAGGGAAACTCTCAAATTTTATATGCAAACCTATAGCGATTTGGGTATTTTTTATAGTAACTCGTGCATTTGCTCTCCGAAAGCACCATTTGGTGAAGTGGAACTGATGATGGAGCCCACAGATGGCCACCGGAACAATATAATAATGAGTACCTATTTAACGGATTCCGATTAAGCAATTTATGCTCGTCACTATGCATATGGTGAGTGGCAGTTCTCCTCGTTCTTACCAGGAGAACTCCTCAACAATCAACGTCCCAGCATCGGGAAAAGCAATATTTTGTAAAGGGTGATGAGCAGTTAACATTAGGCTATTGTAACTTAGATAAAATCAAAACTGAGCCACTAAAAAGTGAAAAATAAAAAACTTTTTACAAAAAAATAATAACCGACTACCAAAAATAACACTACAAAGTGAAAAATAACTTTAATTTCGGAAGTCGGTGGCAAAAAACTCAAATACAAATCCAAAGTCACCGACTTCCGAAATTTAAGTTATTTTTCACTGTGTTATTTTTGGTAGTCGGTTATTATTTTTTTGTAAAAAGGTTTTTTTTTTCAGTAAGTTTTCGATAACAATGTCTCTTATACAACATGTCCCAGAATTAAAGCACAACCTCTTAAGGAGTAATTGTACTCATCATTATGAACAACTTTTACTATGGGACCAAACGAGTAGTAGTAGTCGAGTAGTATTGGCATCGATATTATATACAACATGTCCCAAAATTAACGCACAACCTCTTACGGGGTCATTGTACTCATCATTATGAACATTTTTCACTATGGGACCAAACATGAAATCGCGAACAAAAAAAAACCTGCCTTTCCCTACATTTATGTTCGAACAACTCGTCAAAATGTAGGGAACAGCTGTTTTTTTTTTCACGATTTCTGTGTTGGCCCCATACTAAAAATTGTTCATAATGATGAGTACAATGACCCCGTAAGAGGTTGTGCGTTAATTCTGGGACATGTTGTATATACTACTCGACAACTACTACAACTCGTTGACTGCCTCGTTGGTCTAGTGGTCACAAGCGCTACTGCTGAGCACGAGGTCCTGGCTTCGATTCCCAGGTAGGTCAAAGTGTATTGAGTTTTCCACCAGGAATTTCATAGTAGCAGCCCGGAGTCTGGATTTGCCCGGCTGATGGCAATAGGCTCGCCCTCTATTACATGGGACTTAAACATAACTGGCGAAACGTAGGTGTACTATAAGTACACGTCTGCCTACCCTTCGGGGATTACAGGCGTCATGTAATAGATTATTTATTATTTGGTGGTATGAGGAACAGGGTGTAAATTTCACTCAGCCACTATAGAAAAGGGAGGATCCTCCGACCAGACGGGTGTCGTGTCTGGTGGGCAACTGCCCGACGGTTGATGTCGGGACGTTGTATTTATGCTAGTTGCGTGGTAAACTCTGCTTGCGCGATGCAGGATTCGCGTGACATTAGTGTGACGCGTAGTTCGTATGTGGCGATGTTGATGCCGCTACAATTACACTACTAGATTTTGGTAGTTAAAGCGATGATCTGACCATAAAGACAATCTTGAAGCAGGTCTATGCATAGCCTTATACTGCGAGTACGCAGCCAAAATAAGCTAGTAAGCTTATTTTTGGAACCTTGATTATAGTATTAATATAATTTTTGGTTCATCATCATCATCATTTCATCCGAAAGACGTCCACTGTCAGTTTTGGTTACGTTTGTAAACGCACCCACAATACAGTAGAAATTCCTAGTGTAGGGCAACGTTTTAAAAAAAAAGAAAAAAAAAAAGAAAAAAAAATATTTTTAGGAGTCCAAAACTGTGCACAGCTATATTCTATGGTAGAAAACATATAGCACTCTTAAGATTTTCTTGTATAATATCAATATACACGTGTCTCATTGTTTGAAAAAAAACTCTAAAAAAACATTTTTCCTTAACAAAAATAAACACCATTTTCTTTGAAGACTTTTTATGAGAATACGTAATTGATATAATTTAAATGTTACGTGTTTAAGAAAGTGCACTGAACCAACAAATAGAATTTCTGCGGTTCGTATTACTAGCTTGGTCTTCATAATATTATGTTATTAATAAAGGTCACTTTAATTTTTAAATAAAACCTTTCTTATTTTACAGTACTTATCTTTTACAGAATTTCACCCACAGATATTATTATTTCTCTGCCTTTTCCATTATATCCTACCTTCTTACTAATAACAATATAATAATCATACTATAATCATCATCATCATCATTTCAGCCGAAAGACGTCCACTGCTGGACATAGGCCTCCCCCAAAGGGATGGGTTTGCCATAATCGCTACGCTTGGCAGGCGGGTTGGCGATCGCAGTATGGTGTTAAAATGCATAGAGAACACTGCTGCCCATTCTCTGGTAAGTCCCTTAGTCGCCTTTTACGACACCCACGGGAAGAAATTTAAGGGCGATGATATTCTTTACGTCCGGCACCACACGGAACATAATATAATATCCTTACTATTATTATCCATCTTATTCCAAAACACGATCTAAATTTAGTACTAGGATAATTACTAGGTTTGCCACCATGACTAAATAAAACGTTATTATAAAATGAAGTTTATCACTAGTTCATGAACTAGCTATGGTACTAAAGATAGTCCGCCGAGACCCCTAGTTTTTCTATGGGCTAACTTCGGCACTAATTTATTTGAGGTTAGCGTTTATTGTTATTGTGTGGCTTTTTATTTACAAATCGACTTGATGGATTTGGAAGATTTGGATAATTATGCTGGAGACGTCTCGGCGATCTTACAGACATCGTCATACGTAGTACGACGTAATATTTCCTATAATCAATGTATAATAATATGAACATTCGCGTTAGGCAGTCGAAATAAGATGATACAAAGCATTGCTTACCTAATATTAATTAAAAATCCATGTTTTGGTCAGTGGGTCTTTTTAGGGTTTTACTAAGTTTATCTTCAACGGTTTAACCAGACACAACAAACCACATATTATCAACAGTACCTAATACTAAGATTTATTATTTATGGACGGACACAACATAAACATTCGTCTCAAATTACGAGTGCCGGCTGCGCCGTACCTATGTAATTCACTCCACTTCACGCTAGAGGTGTTAAAAAATATGATAACTTGATTATAAAAAGCACGTCAAAAGTACAAGTTGTGCTTGTTCAATTTATTGTAACCTAAACAAAGAACGATTTATGACATATTTTTGTATTGATTAATAATTTAATATAATATCAATATTTAGAGAAACGAAACGTTGCTTCAAATAGATGCAGAATGAACGAATGAAAGAATGCCATTTTTGTTTCTTATCTGTGGAACCATGAACCTTCTTTGGTAGTAACTGATCCTCAAAAAGTCTTCGTTTTGTAATAAGAACACGTTTTGAGCCTGATATTAACTTGAATACCGTAACAATCCTAGACCTTGTGGTCTTGGTATAAAACAGTACTTAAGCATTTTTTTTTAATAAGACGGTATAAATGCGAATGTGAGTGTATTTGTTGGTTTGCTTGTTACGCTTTCACTCTAAAACGACTGAACGGATTTGGATGAAATTTATCAAATGGCTAGACCATGACCTGGATTTGAACATAGAATACTTTTTATTCCGATATTAGACCTAAGGCTTCTACAGACTGGTTCAATATCGCGGGTGCGACAAGGGTCGCTATGCCTGTCGCGCCCGCGATATCGCACCAGTTTGTGCCTTTATATGGTTGAAACCACGGGGCGCAGCAGTAAAATTATAAATGTGAAAAATATTTTTGATTTTGATTTTTGATTTTGAAGCCGCAAGAAAAAGCTAGTAGTATAACATATTTAACTGGTAATTAAAAAAAATATTATGTAAACAAAAAGTGTTTAAATAATTAATATTTTTTGTTGAATAAACTTATAAGTATGACAAGCATTACTTAACTTTTCCTAAATACTCTTTTGCTCTAAGTATATATATTATCTTTTTTGCCAAAACTTGCTGTATCTTCTTGACAGAATCTACCAACGTTCTTGTTCCTCTTATGCCTTCCGTTTTCTTTTTTATTTTTGTCTTTGAACTCAAAGTATCTTATTACTAAACACTATGCAGGTTGGTAACCAGACTTACCAACTCTGGGTTGTGGAGGTCACTTCGGCAGACGCTCCATGTAAAATACTGTTATTCAGCTGGATCTGGTAAACTGGAAATCGACCCCAACGTAGTTGGAAAAGGATAGATAGTACTTGCTTAAGACGCTGACAACAGGTAAACCGCTGTCACTGTCAGACTGCATACAAAAAAAAGAGAAGCGCGGTGAAACAACGCTTGTAATTTATAGCAAAATACGAAGTTATTATTTATTTACTCAAAAATGAGTTTAGTAATCGAAAATAAAAAACAACCAAGTTCTGCATACAAATAAGACGTTCTTGTTACTGTCAGACTGCATACAAAAAAAAAGAGAAGCGCGGTGAAACAACGCTTGTAATTTATTGCAAAATACGAAGTAATTATTTATTTACTCAAAAATGAGTTTAGTAATCGAAAATAAAAAACAACCAAGTTCTGCATACAAATAAGACTTTCTTGTTATTAATTAAATACCAACCGTACGTTGATATTTAATACAGATATTTTGGATTGAAACTCGAAGTAAAGGGTTAGTTTACAATTAATTTGTATCAAGATTTTTTTCAGAACGTGTTTTGGTAAGAACCAAGTTCTGGGGAATATGTTCAAGAATAACATATATTTTTTCCGCTACCACAAACTATATAGATTTGACTATTTTTTTGTTTAAGACAAGCCTACTTTTATCATTTGCCTCTTGTCAGCGCCTTAGTAAATTAACATCAAAACGCTGTCTGACTTACGCAAACTCTACAAATAAACAATTACGAACAGATAATATTGTTGTGCCCTTTGTTTTATCAGAATCAAAGGCTTCAGTTCCATTAAAATTGTTTTTAGTTATAGAACTTTATAACAGCTTGTTAGCAAATGTTTGACAGCATCACTTCTTGATAACTCGGCTGTATCGGCTGAGTACGATGGAACACAACAGAGAGACGTAACAGAAATTCAATGAGAATAATAATATATTATGTTGTAATATATATATTTTACTAGCTGACCCGTGCCCACTTCGTTGAGCGGTAAACATTTTACCGTCTTTTAATTTTTCGGATTAAATTATGGCCTTATGTTATGACACTCACAAAATAATAACGTGGCTTTCAATGGGTAAAAGATTTTTCAAAATCGGTTCAGTAGATCCAGAGATTACCTACAACCTACCTATTACCTACCTACAACCTCACAAACTATAAAATATTAATATAAGTAGATGAAGCAACGGGTTAGCAATATCCTTAAAAAAAATGACTCGCATTCCGTTTGCTCACTATAGGCAAGCGACTTCTCGACAAAATCAATAGCAGTGAATTGGGACTGGGATTGTGAATTCAACTGCACATTTACCGCTGAGTCAGTGACGGTCGGTGATTCTTCAATTTTGCCGGCGTGAGGGGTCAAAAGATATTTTTAGAGTTCCGTACCCAAAGGGTAAAACGGGAACCCTATTACTAAGGCTCCGCCGTTTGTCCGTCTGTCAACAGGCTGTATGTCATGAACCGTGATAGTTAAACAGTTGAAATTTTCACAGATGATGTATTTCTGTTGCCGGTATAACAACTGATACTAAAAAACAGAATAAAAAATATATTTAAGGGGCTCCCATACAACAAACGTGATATTTTTGCTAGATATTGATAACGGCAACAGGTAGACGCTTGAAATATTCACAGAATATTAAGTTATATATTCACTTTAAAAATAAATAATTAAATTAAAATAAACCAAATATTTAAGGTGGGCTCCCATACAACATACGTGATTTTTTTGCCATTTTTATAGATAATGGTACGGAACCCTTCGTGGGCGAGTCCGACTCGCACTTGGCCGGTTTTTTTATTATTTAAATTAGCCAACGGAATTAAAACATCAAAATGACCTTCAATAAAGTTTCCTGAGAATCGGATTATTTTGACTCCCTGCCGTGCTTCCCCAAAACCAGCAATAAAAATACTATCCTGAAACACCTGGAACTCAAATGAGAATAGTTCTGCCGCTGCCATTTTTTTTTTTTTGGGTGGTAAATTATCAAATAACTTCTCCCGCTCTGGCCGGAGCGGGGAGGGCGTGTCAGACTGTTACTGACTAAAACCCACCCGTGTTCCTTCAAATGCCTGTATGCCAGGGCCACGATATCCCTTTCTGACAGGCTCGTAAACCTGGCAGGCATTTGCCGTTTTGGACCCCGTCAATTGGTGCTGACATCTCTTTGAGGCGCGCGTGGAACACAACGCGCCGTCGACCCGGGCCTGGTCCTTATCGGACGGCGAGCTACCCATCGCTCACCGTACGCAAGCCCGCGCCCACGGTGGCCGGGAATCGGCCTGCGATTCCCAACGCCCGGGGCGTCTCCTGCGGTGACTAAGGGCGTGAGGGCGCGAACCCTGCCTCACCCTCACGCGTTCCGCCTTCTCCTTCGCATGCATTACTGCTGTGCACTCTCGGCCATGGCGTGAACCAGGGCCAGATGCGAGAGATCGCCGCCGCCGATCGCCTCCGTGAGGACATGGCGGTGCTCCGCCCAAGCAGGGCAGACCTCAACCGTATGCTCCACCGTGTCTTCCGGGCGATCCACACAGTGGGGACACCCGGGCGTTTCCTCCTGCTTTATTCTGAATAGGAACCTCCCGAAACAACCGTGTCCGGTGAGGACGTGCGTCAGGCGGAAGGTGAGGAAGCCGTCGCGCCTCTCTAGCCACTCCTCATAGAGGGGACTTATCGCCACAATTGTGGCATGCAAATTCTTTGCCAAATAGTAAATATCCCTGGCGATGGCGCATGCTTATTTTCATCTCTCTCCTATTTGGTGAACAGTAACGTGGCCATGTCATTGACTTCTCAAATTCGAGAGAGCATTGTGCGCCACGTGTCTAAAGACTGAGAAATATTACAACCTTTCACCCAGGACCGGTCAGGAGGAGCTGTTTATGGTTCAAAGCGTGAACACGTCGCTGAAATGTCTTCTAATGGCACCTACGGAACCACCTGTGAACTCATGGCAGCGGGAGAACTATTCCCATTTGAGTTCCAGGTGTTTCAAGATGGTATTTTTATTGCTGGTTTTGGGGACGCACAACAGGGAGTAAAAATAATCTGATTCTCAGGAAATTTCAATGAAGGTCATTTTGATGCGTGTCAGACTTTTACTGACTAAAACCCACCCGTGTTACTTCAAATGCCTGTGTGTGCCAGGGCCACGATATCCCTTTCGGACAGGCTCATAACCCTGGCAGGCATTGGCCCTTTCGGACCCCGTCAGTTGGTGCTGACATCCATTTAAAATGGGAATAGTTCTCTCGCCTTTTTCCAACCCTTACAACACCAGTCTAAACCAAAGGTACTAAGCAATAAAATTAAAATACGAACGTAGGTATTCAAGGACACTTTTTCTATTAAGAACGACTAATACTAAAAACTATTATAGTAATACCACAGTGTGAAATACCTACATAATAAGTAATTCGCAAAGAAATAGAAATAACAAAATTCCAACCCGGCAATAGGTAAAAACACATTTAACGACGATGAAAAATATTTCAAAGCAAATTAGTAGTAAGTAATAACAAAATATCGCAGAACAGAAATTTCGGTAACTATAGCTTGAACGTGTATCGCTTAGGTTTGTATTCTGTGATTGATACATGACTTCGTTTTTTGATACGATCGGCTTGCAAGCCGCGATTAAAGTTAAACATTGTGAAGTTTTCCCCTTGGCATTCTCGACTTTAATGCTATAAAAGCAACGTTCAAATAACCTGAATACCAATTAGAACGTCATTTCATTATCTTTTAGCAGATGCCTGCACACTGAAAAATACTGGCCACCTAGAACTGGCATAAAAACTTTAGAACGTTATCACGCCTGCACTGAAACATACTGGCCACCTAGAAAAAAAACTAAATATAAACCTCAAGAAACTTCCAAAAACTCTTATTTCAATGTAAAATATAACGCGTTGTCGTAAAATTCAATTTAGATCTTTATCGGCCTCTGAATTCTAATTTCAATGTAAAGTATGCAATAACTCGTTGCCGTAAGATTCAATTTGGATCTTAACTGCATTTGGTACATTTTTCATACAAACATTGAAAACCCTTATTTTCACCCTTAAGCGCCGAATTTCGTAAAATCCTTTCTTAGTGAGCACCTAGAAGTCGAAAGGAACAATCAGGCCAACATTCATGTCTCTAATTTTAAAAACATAGGAGTTTCATACAAACTTTGACACCCCTTTTCAACCGCTTAAGGTGCGAATTTATAAAAATCCTTTCTTAGTGCGCGCCTGCACCCCATAGAGAGTGCTTGTGCCAAATTTTAGACCTCACGGCTCAGTAGTTTCCGAGATTTCGTGATGAGTGGTCAGTGAGTGGACTTCTCTTTTATATATATAGATTCTGAGCTTAGTTGGTAACTTTATGGTGCATGCTATGGTCTCCTATAAGTGAAGGAGTACACCTTCTCAATACCTTATGTTGCCCTTTATTTATGTGTCATGTATTGTGTATGTGGCGACATCTACATCGCCACATGCGAACAACGCATAACACTGACCTCACGCAAAATCCTGCATCGCGCAAGCAAAGTTTACCGCGTGACTATCATATATACAACGTCCCGACATCAACCGTCGGGCAGTTGCCCACCAGACACAACACCTGTCTGGTCGGAGGATCCTCTCTATTCAATGGAGGAAGAGAAAACTTTACACCCTGTTCCGCATACCTCTAAATGTGCATTTTTTGTTGGAGATCCTAAATAAATATATAAAAATAAATATTTCGTTAACTATTGATGTGTAACAACTTACATCTCGCTTGCTGTGGCAGTGATTTCGCTAAAAGGGACGGAAGTGTGTAACAGAAAGTGAAAGTTTGTGCATGGAATAAGTAAGTACTTACTTTTTAACAGCATGGAATTAAGAAGGTACTCAAGGAATCTCTCTCTATGATTCACTTTGATATACCTAAATATATTTTCAATTTGTTTATCGCTTTGATATTGTTTATACAGATTATGACTGTGGAAAAAATATCAAAGCGATACATAAAATCAGTGTGTCGTAATAATAGTCAGTTATGAAACAATAGATAGGTACCAATAACAGTCGAAAATCACACCAAAACACTGACTATCAAAGGATAGTCAAACACAATGTACTCATATTGCAGGTAGTAAATAACAGGCTTCTATAACTACCAATAAATCTAACTGAGGCCGCCGAATATTCCATTTCCCGAATATATCACAGCCAAATTGAGTCAATGTCGCCCATGTTAGCTTTTTTTGTGACTTTCATATTTTCAGGATATTATGCGTTCGGACGTATTTTTTGGAGTGATAGAAAAACATTGGACGGTTTTCCCTTCGTACTATTAAAATAGATAGTATATACGATCATCAATTTTGTTTGGCTGTCAAATGAGATAATTATTTATTGCAGTTTGTCCCCTTATCTTTTGGTGGTGTAATGCCCATCGAAAAACTATGTCCCGTTTTGAAAAATATAAAGGCGCATTAAAACCATTTTTGTGTAATGAAAATAATTCCACCCTGTAATAACAATAAACTAATGTAAATTATGATGAAAAATACAATTTTTTTAAAGCACTCCTGTGACATCTAAGTGCGCATTACGTAAGACCAACTTTGTTTTTAAGGAGATTTACTGTACCAATTCTTCTAGTAATAAAGATTTTATTATTTATTTATTGCTCTTTCCCTAATATATCTCCGTAGGAACCCAAAATAGTAATGGGGGTATGCTCAATTTTCATCTATTTTCTTAAATATCTTTAAAAGTATTTATTTTAAAATTATTTAAAAAATATATCTGAAATCCTATACATGTCCAATACAAAATCCTTACCTATCAATAGAAAATCCTACAAAAAAAAGTTTTAAATTAAAAGTTTTAAATTTTCTATATTGCCTCAAAGCACCCCATATTAAAAATTAATTTAGGTAAGTTACATGTCCATGTTTGGGTCACAGAAATTCACATGTGAACCAAGTTTCAACTTAATTGGTCCAGTTGCTTCGAAGCAAATAGACAGACAGATGAGTGATCCTTTAAGGTTACCATTTTTACCTTTTGAGGTATTGAACCCTAAAATACGTTAGAAAGTGTAGCTGTGTCAATGACAGCTATTGCCATGCTAACATGCAACAACTATAACAGACATTCAAGTTATAATATAATTTACAGTTAGATTTCTACTAATAATTTTGTCTTATGTCCCGTTTCTAGTCAGTGCGAAGTTTGATGGCATTGCCATGATCAAATTAATACTCTGTATACAGATGTTTCGCTTACTTCATCAGAATTTTGATCATTAGTTCGTAGTTCCTTGTTTACAGTTATACGGCCTTGTTTGATGTTACTTTATTGGTGAAATACGAACTGGGGGCCTAAAATGGACGCTTTGGCAGAATCATAATATGATCTGCGTACAATTCATATCCCGCAATTCATCTGTGTATCGCAATCAGCTGCTATTTGACATTAGACTTCAGTATATCAATTCATTTTTTGTGGACCATTTTACGAAACTCCTTAGAAAACTGTCGAACAGATGAATTGCGAGATATGAATTGTACGCAGCTCATATTATGATTCTGCCAAAACGTCCGTTTTAGGCCCCCGGATCGTTAAAAAGAGGATAGGGTGACGTCATATCTTATGATGTCAGAAAATCGTGCAAATATAGGATCTAAAAGCATACGTATCTTTTTTTTTTTTGGGTGGGAAATTATCAAATAACGTCTGGGGGCGTGTCAGACTTTTACTGACTAAGACCCACCCGTATTTCTTCATTTGCCTGTGTGCCAGGGCCACGATATCCCTTTCGGACAAACTCGCAACCCTGGCAGGCATTGGCCCTATCGGACCCCGTCAGTTGGTGCTGACTACTCTTTGAGGCGCGCGTGGAATACGATGCGCCGTCGACCCGGGCCTGGTCCTTATCGAATGGTGAGCTACCCATCGCTCACCGTTCGCAGGCCTGCGCCTACGGTGGCTGGAAATCGGCTTGCTACTCCCGACGCCCGGGCCGTCTCCTGCGGTGACTAGGGGCGCGAGGGCGCGAACCTTGCCTCTCCCTCACGCGTTCCGCCTCCTCCTTCGCAAGCATTACTGCTTCGCAGAAGGAGGTGACGGCCTCCCATGCACTCTCGCTCCGAACCATGGCCTGAACCAGGGCCGGACGCGAGAGATCGCTGCCGCCGATCTCCTCCGTGAGGACACGGTGGTGCTCCGCCCACACGGCGGTGCTCCGCCCAAGCATACGTATCTAATGTTTTATATAAATTGTTAATTTATTTTTGATGAATAATGGAATACTCATAAAGGTTAAAAACCCACGCACAATGGTCGACATGAAGGACTAAGTGCGGAAACCAAACCCTCTAACTTGGAATAAATTCCCATTACCTTAAACGAGAGTTAATTGAAACAACAATTACCAGTTAAAAGCTTACTTTCAATTTAAATAACTGATGGCTAAGCTATTGGCTGAAACCCCTAAAGTTAATGAAGTAAGCCCTGTTAAATTAGTTTAAGGGGTTTAAGAGATAGTATGGAAGTAAATATTTACCAGAGGGAAATTAATACAGAGCTCGTTCAACAACTCGTAAATGTTTACGTAAACTACAGTTAAAGCTATTTAAAGTTAACTTAAGTAGGTTAGGAAGTGCAAAAGCGCTAAAATACATGTTCAACTTACATTTGGAATTTAATTGGACATTTTTCGAAATCTACTTCATCATCATTATCATTTCAAGTTCAAGACGTCCACTGCTGGACATAGGCCTCCCCTCAATATTTGGGGGGGGGGGGGGGGTGGTTACCATAATCGCCACGCTTGCCAGGCAGGTTGGCGATCGCAGTATGGTGTTAAAATGCATAGAGAACGCTGCTGCCCATTCTCTAGTAAGTCCGTTAGTCGCCTTTTACGGGAAGAAATAGGGAGGTGCTATTCTTTACGTCCGGCACCACACGGAACTAAAACTACTTATTTCAAAAGTATAGTTACTTGCAAAAATAAGGTTGTGGCTAATTAATAACAGCCGCACGGATAGATCCATCAGGTTAAGCTACGCTTGCCGCGGTTGGTCCGTGGATGGGTGACCATCTTTGCATACCAATACTCCTCTGTGCCTTGGAAAACACGTTAGACCCGGTTGTCATTTGTGGATCTTTGACAATCGTTACGGGTCGTCAGAAGCCCGAAAGTCTGACAACCAGTTTCACCAAGGGGTATCGTGTTACCCAATAACTGGGTTTTGGAGGTCAGATAAGCAGTTGCTCCATGTAGTATACTGGTATTCAGATGCATTCGGTTAGACTGGAAGCCGACCTCAACATTGGGAAAAGGCTGGCAGATTGAGTTACTTGGGAGGAAAATTTGTCATGCTGCTGAATTTTAATTTGCGTCTTAATAAAAGAAAAAAACTTTTTGTAAAAAAAAATAACCGACTTCCAAAAAAACACTACAAAGTGAAAAATAACTTTAATTTCGGGAGTCGGTGTCTTTGGTTCTGTATTTTAGTTTTTGGCCACCGACTTCCGAAATTAAAGTTATTTTTCTCTTTGTAGTGTTTTTTTGGAAGTCGGTAATTTTTTTTTACAAAAAGTTTTTTATTTTTCACTTTTTAGTGGGTCTATCAGCCACCATCTTCATACATCAGTGTGTACTTCCACCTCTCTAGTCGTATCATATTTCACACAATCCATCCATCGACCGCCTCACTAAAAATACAAAACAGCTGAAAATTTCATGAAAACTCTTCACGAAATGGGTCAAGACTACAATGGAGTTCCATCGGAATGTATACATCTAGTTAATAGTTTAAACAAGACTAGTAGAGATGTAATCTTGTTATCTAACAACGCTAGCTCTGTAAGGGTTCTCGTGGTGAAGTTAAGGCAATTTCCTTTACTTACAAAGCAAGTTTCTAAGTCTAGGGTACCTGTATTTGAGGAATATGTAGAATCAAAGATTTGATATTAAGTTAAGGTTTGAAATTGTTGTGTTAGATCAGTAGTGCCCAAAGTATGAGGGAATGAATAAAAATAGTTTTAAGAATAAATTAAAAATACATTATTTATAGTTATGTGTGTTACTTAACTATAACTAATAATTAGTTTTAAGTAAAGAGGCTCACCGACCCCACAGTCAAACCACTACTACGGTTTTGTGGGGCTTAGTTTATGAGTTGTACGAGTACTTACCTTGTTTAATAAAGATAAATAAAAAAATAATAATAATATAGGGTGGGCCCCGAAAACTAGAATGACAAATCGACCAACCGGGCTAACGGTCGGGCGGTCCAGCGACTATTGTCGGTGACGAACGGCAATCGCGGCGCGGGGCGCTTTGTCTATGATTTTCGTCGTATGCGCGGGTGGAGGGGGGTGACAAAACGCACCGAAATAAAGTAGATGTATCCAACAATCACTCGTTGTGATTAAAAGTGAACAAAAATGAAGTTACTGCTAAGAGAAAGAGAAAAGAAAAAAAAAGAAAGAGACAGAGTATTCTATTCTTAGGCTATAATGACAACAAATGCATCTTGTCATTAAAAAAATAGCACTCCTTGTTTGTAAAATTATTAACACTGAATTGGAACTGAATGTATTTTTTTTGGATAAACAGTCCTTCATTCATAATGTAGTTCTTTATGTCCCTTTTTCGTTCATGAAAACCAAGAGGTGAGTCCCGAATTTGGAACATTTTGTTAGGTGAGTCGCGGTCTAGTCAACTTTGGGAACCACTGTGTTAGGTAAGTTAAGTTACAGACTTATGTAGGTATATTTAGTGTTCACTAGGGTTTGAATTAATATTGGCTTCTGGCTTAAGAGGACCTTAATACTATACTAACATGATTAATGTGAATGTAACTCTTAACTCTTATATGTCTGTCTGTTATCAATCTCTATCTGTCCCTGAAGGTTCATTAGAAAACCAGCATCAGACAGCATCTGTCTCCGCCATGTCCTCACGGAAGCGATCGGCAGCGGTGATCTCTCGCGTCCGGCCCTGGTTTAGGGAATCTACTCCGAAGCGTTAATCCGAACTATCGGCCGAATATTCGGCCGTTTTATAACTTCCATAGTTTCCTTTTTTGACTTTGAATCCTTACCCGACTTAAAGTCACATTTTTGACTTTGGCTTATCTCTTAGACTGTCGTTTTTTTTTTCGCCGTGGTCAGCCGTAGTTAGCCGTAGTCAAGTAACGGCCGAACATTCGGCCGATACTTCAGTTCGGAGTAGATCCCCAGGCCATGGTTCGGAGCGAGAGTGCATGGGAGGCCGTTACCTCCTTCTGCGAAGCAGTAATGCTCGCAAAGGAGGAGGCGGGACCCGTGAGGGAAAGGCAAGTTTCGCGCCCTCGCGTCCCTAGTCGCCGCAGGAAACACCCCGGGCGGCGGGAGTTACAGGTTGATTCCCGGCCACCGTAGGCGCGGGCTTGCGGATGGTGAGCGATGGGTAGCTCGCCGTCCGATAAGGACCAGGCCCGGGTCGACGGCTCGCTGTGTTCTACGCACGCCTCAAAGAGATGTCAGCACCAACTGACGGGGTTCGATAGGGCCAATGCCTGCTAGGGTTGCGAGTTTGTCCGAAAGGGATATCGTGGCTCTGGCACACAGGCAATGGAAGGAACACGGGTGGGTTTTAGTCAGTAAAAGTCTGACAAGCCCTCCCGCTCCACCCAGAGCGGGAGAAGTTATTTGATAATTTCCCACCAAACAAAAAAAAAGACTGCGCCAAGAAATTAATTTTTTTGGCGCAGTCACGTGAGGCACACACTATTGTTGTTAAATTTTTTTTTTTTATTGTATGTCGTGTTTCACGAACTGTGTCCAAATAAACGTTATTCTTTCTTTCTTTCTTTGTTACCTTTTTACGCCTAAATGGCAGAACGGATGTGGATGAAAGACACACGCAAAAACCATGATCTAGGTGAGGACATATATTATAATACTTTTGATCACACATAATCAGCCTATAATGTTCCCAGTGCTGAGACACAGGCCTCCTCTCTGTGAGGAGAGGGAATGGGCCGTAATCCACCACGCGAGCCCAGTGTGGGTTGGTAGATGTCACATGTGTCTGATTTTTTTGTTCTAGGACATGTCGGTTTCCTCCCGATGTTTTCCTTCACCGTTTTGAGAGCCGTGGTGATGAAATAATTTACACAGAGTAAAGCGCCTGTCTGGGTTTGAACTCACGACCTACTACTTGTAAGTCGAGGCCGTTACCACTGGGCCACCACTGCGGGGTGGTGACATGACTTGAGTCACACATTTTATCACAGTTTGAGCGATAAAACTGTTTTGTTATAAAATGCTAGTACAAATTGACATGACATCATTTATCATGTCTTGTCACAAACGTCTTGGCACGCCCGTGCTCGGCCCGCTGCGCTCTACTACTTTTGATCCCGGTGGTACAATTCCGTGGTATAATTTCGGAGCTCCACGCGGGTGAATCCATGGGCAAAACCTAGTGTAACAAATGTAGTTCATAGTTTCAGACGATCAGCTTAGTAAGACGGAATAGATTGCGTAAATTCTAAACCCCTTATTACAAAACAAGGTTCATCTTCAGACCCAGGTTTAAAACATGGAGCCATTATTGAATTTCGAACTTTATTCCGACTATGGTAAAGTTCCTAAACACAAAACTGACAACCTAGTACCGAACTAAGTTTTCAGTTTTGTATAAAGAACGGTATTTCAATCACTGTTACGTTCTTATTACAAAAACTGGCTCCATTGTTTAAGCCATGTCAAAATTTAAATCTTGTTTTGTAATAGGGCGGTTAATGTTCAAAGTCAGTTCTTATTTTTAATCATTATTATTCCTGCATCAAAACATGTCTAAATAAAACTACATTGCCGTATTATATTCTTTGAAACTCAGCTAAGATCGGAGATAACTCGGTTTGCTTCAATGTGCAGGTGTCAAAAGGAACCTGGCTTTGGTCCAGTATCCCAAACTAGGAGCGCAAGTTTTTCTGCATTACTTGTACCGTAAATGCATTCAGAATTTTAAGCTATTTTTATTCAGCAATGTATTTTAAAAGCCCACCCTTGAAATTGCGATGTAATTAAAATAATCCTCGTTAAAAAAAAACGGTGATTGCAATCAATTAGTGAATACAAATAGTACTGTATATTTGACACTACACATTACACATTGCATCGCACTGTACATTTGATTAAAAAAAAAAAAAAGCCAGGAAATATCACACGGGCATACACTACCGAGGTAAAAGTATCATATTAAGTCCTTGCCCGGGTCATGGTCTACCCATGTGTGATTTTTCATCCAAATACGTTCAACCGTTTTAGCGTGCCAGCGTAACTAACATTTACTCATTCACCCAAATTATAGTTTTGATTTTTATCAAATAGTATAATTGGAAAACAACTACATATCTAGGTAGGTAATGAAATCTATATTATGCTGGTTTAAAACTGCATGTGGAAGCTTCAAAAGTATGTAATACAATACGTCCTAAATTCAAAATTGTACAAGCGAAATACATACATACGAGTACATGCATAAACTCACGCTTTCTTCCCATGGGAGTAGGCAGAAACTATACAACGCCACCTGCTACGATATTCCTTACCGGACACACCACGGTTTGAATTTGAGTATTTTTAGTATGTTGCGTAATTATTCAATCGTAGTTACTATAGCATGCCTTTGAAAATTCCAATTCTTATATCGGAAGATTTTCCCAACTAGTGCTAACTACAAAAACATATTCTACCATTTTGGTAAAAAGCCGTATCTCCAGACACAATGGTAGATTTTGTAATAATGTAGGCAGACAAATGCCTAAGGGGTGACGACGATACAGTACGCACCCCTCATTCAGCCTAGGGCAGTCCGCTACCCACTTCATTTGAATATAACGAATGTTTTCATAATATACTCTTTTAGTAAGTATGTTGGTACAACGAGAACTTTATTAAAACCTTTTTATGGCGTCCCGAGTGAAATATCGTCAGTGCTTGGAACAATGTTGGACTTACTTAGGTACCTGCTGCGTGGAACTGTTTATATTGTAGAAAAATGAACACGAGGTGAGCATTTTGCATGTTTATCTGAGATAAGAAGAAAATTCGCTGTAATTTTTCTTTGAGCATGTGGGTGTGGTGGGTGTAAGGTGAAAAATATTTAAAGGTCATGTGAAGGTAGCAGATAAATGTATTCTTTTTAGGGTTCCGTACCTCAAAAGGAAAAAACTAAATCCTTATAGCATCACTCGTGTGCCTGTCCGTCTGTCACAGCTAATTTGCTCCGAATCTACTGGACCGAAAAATAAGTTTGCAAACTGTAGCTTGTGACATCAAATGAAAGGGCTTGTTGTGAGGGTCTAAATTTTTATTTTTATAATTTTTAAGTGAATAGTTTTAAAGTTATTTTAGAAAATAGATTAAAATTGATCATTTTTCTCCCTTATCTCCGAAACGGAAAACATGTTTTTGTTCTATGGATAAATTCATCCCATCTACGGAAACCATCATTGTGCGTGGTCCGACACGCACATGCCGGGTTTTTTTTTTTTATCTAACCATTTATTTTCACACATATTATAATTATATAAACAAAGAAAGGAACTGAAAAATACATACAAAGGTGATGTTTATTCCTAAAGAAATCTCTTCCAGCAGATACCGTGTGCAAGAGTAGAAAAGAATATTGATTATATAAAATCAAAAACAATTCACTTAATAAAATAAAACAAATATTAGGAGAATATTCTAACATATTACTATGTATGTGTATAAATACTTCTAGAATAAATATCACTAGAATATGAATAATTAAAATTAAATTAAAAAATTATAAATATACAGGATACGCAACTATGACGAAGTGGAAAGATATTCTATTCCACATAACATCACGCCTGTAATCCCCGAAGGGTAAGGCAGAGGTGTACACTATAGTACACCCACGTTTCGCCAGTTATGTTTAAGTCCCATGTAATAAAGGGCGAGCTTATTGCCATCCGGGCATAAATCCAAACTCCGACTGAGAAATTCTTAATGGAAATCCAAATAACACTTTGTCCCGACCTAGGAATCGAAACCCGGGACTTCATGCTCAGAGTACCGCTTGCGAACACTCGACCAATGAGGTCTATATGCGAGTACTTCTGAACATTTATTACAACATTTAGTAAAATAGCTTCTTTTTAGGGTTCCGTACCAAAATGGTAAAAAGGAACCCTTATGGTGAGACTAAGTCTGTCTGTCTGTCTGCCACACCTGGATATCTCAAGAATAAACTACTAATGCTACCAACTTGAAATTTAGATTAGTTTTAGATGACGTTTGCCCAACTATGAAAAAAAAAAACTTTTTTGTTAAAGGGACTGAAAGGGGATCTTTAAAATTTGAAGTGGGGCTACTAGGTCATGTGGGGTATCATATGAAAGAGCGCTGTTTGCACATTCTCAAACACTTTTGTTTTTTAGGCAGCATAGTTTCTGACTTTTGATGAAACATGTTAAAAAAAAATACCGTTACCCCCTTATCTCCGAAGTTTGCATAGATAAAAATCTGAAATTATTCTATGTGATAGAAGTTTATGTATAGATTATAGGAAAAATAAAACTATGCACAGTATTTAGAAATCATCAACATCATATATACGTACGGAACCCTCAGTACGCGAGTCCGACTCGGTATTGACCGGTTTTTTTTAAATTTATCTTGCAATCGGCTTCTCAAGCCTTTAGCAGATGCATTCTGTGTTTGTTGGCGTTTCGAGTACGGTACTCCAGTGAGGGCCATCCCTCTTCTTGTAGAAATAACTTAAATAGCTTTATGACGTCAAAATCAAAAATAATGCACAGTATTTCAGAAATCATCAACATCATATATACGTACGGAACCCTCAGTACGCGAGTCCGACTCGCTATTGACCGGTTTTTTTTTAATTTATCTTGCAATCGGCTTCTCAAGCCTTTAGCAGATGCATTCTGTGTTTGTTGGCGTTTCGAGTACGGTCCTCCAGTGAGGGCCATCCCTCTTCTTATAGAAATAACTTAAATAGCTGTATGACGTCAAAATCAAAAATATTTTTATTCCACGCCACTTATGAAACGTCAGAAGCTAGGTGCACGGTTCTAATTGGTCGTTTCCTATGGAGAAGAGTCGGCAAGAAACTCCACGGTCACTCTTTAAAAAAAACAAAATTGGCTTTTATAATGTTTTCAATAGGTATGAAAGGACAGCGTAGGCCCGTCAAAAATACCAGGTACTTAAAAAAATAGAAAATGGTCTACATATCTACAGTCTGTTTAGCCTACAACGTCCTCACATTGACAAAAAAAAAGAATATAAAATATGATTAAAATAATAAAAGTTAGAACCTTGTTGAAATTTAAATTGTAGGAAAAAAAAGAGGGTGGGTAGATTACGGCGATTCGATAAAATACTCTGCCTACTATTTGGAATTTAACTCAAAGATAGTATGAAACATCTGGGCTTCCGCTAACCCAGCCAGCGATAAAGCTATAGTTTAGTTAAAAATTCAGCTCACATTTTATGGACCTGCGATCGTTGCCAACTGCTGGTCGTTGAACCTCACAGGCTGTTGCCATTTGACATACTTATTATTGTGTTTCTATTAAAGTATAATTATTTTCTGTTTTATTACCGTATAGCTTTTGCCCGCGTCTTCGCCCCGTGTATTCCTGTTGTCCCCGTCCTACGGAGACAGCAGTATTTCAATTAAATATTTAAAAATACTTCCCGTTGTCCCCGTGGTTTGGTTTTACATTCAAAAATATGTTTCTGGCACTCGCCGGCTGCTGCCGCGGCACCGCTCGCTACGCTCACTCGGCTCGTGCGTTGTGTGGTCACAGTTCTAACCTAACCTAACCTAGCTGTTTCGATTTAAAAAAAGTTTACTTCGTACGATAAGGGGACAACGGGAAATAAATTGAATCACGTCCCGCTGTCCCCGTGACGGGGATATGGCAAACGGGGACAACGGGAATACACTCTTCGCCCGCGTGTATATCGGAAAATATCCTACGGGAACCTACTACCGAGATTAAAATTAAATTTGTTAATCCAGGTTACAAACTATAATTATGTGTGCCAAATTTCATTCAAATCCGTTCAGCCGTTTTTGCGCCAATCCGAAATATACATCCAGACAAACGGGCAAAAATTCTTCGTTACTATTTTATTATAATTATGCTTAGAGAATATTTTATTATATTTATGTATAGAATAGTACTGTTTCATCGTGTCTGAGAATGTTTTTATAATTATTATTTTGTTTGGTCTAATACAATATCTTTAAATTCTGAAAATTTCATTACTAAATTGGTTTTCCTTTTGATGTATTTTTCTGGTGCGCGGCTTACGACGGGAATTCGCCGAATACATACTTTACTGAGAAATATCTATATAATATTACAATGAAAAGTGGCATTGATTTTTATATACATAAAAATCAATGCCACTTTTCATTGTAATATTATAACTCAAGAACGGGCTCACCTATCCAAACCAAATGTTTAGGCTTAGTTCGGACTATTTAGTACCTTGGTAGGTTCTAAAAAGAACGGTACGTACTAAAAAGGTTTATGTGTGAGGTATAGGTAGTGTAGGTAGGTAGGGTAGGTAGGTAGGGTAGGGTAGGCAGGTAGGGTAGGTAGGTTGGTTAGGTAAGGTAGATACTTAGCGCTACCCGTGCGTAGCCGGGCCAAGAAAAGCTAGTAAATTATAATTTCATTACTTACTTATGTACACTACCTACTCGGTACTATTAGTACGTAGTACGAGAGCCACAGAAACAACTCCAACAGCAAAACAAACTTAATCAACGAATGCACAAAACGTATTCCGGAAAAGCATTCAAAAGCAAACATCAATTAAAACGTTTCTAAAAAGTACAGCGAGCATGTCACTCAACCTGTTGTAACAACATAATATTTCAGTGCAGCGAAACTTTTCAATTGGCATAAAGTTGCGCGGTGCCAGGCCTGATCAAATTATAAGCATGTTGCGGCTCCGACTTCGTCTGACTCCCACATCGCCACTAAAAAGTCCTATACGTGAATGATGGTAACTCACAACCTTCCCGCTGCACCTCGGAACAAGAGCGTCATAACTGCAAACTAGGTTCACTCAAAATCGTCCCATCGAGTTGGGTTGTCAGTTGCCATAACTCCCGCCTTCGCTTAGTTGACAGGAATGATTACAGACTATGTGGCAACTTCTTAATAAGTCCTCACAACATTTCCATCGGCAACGGAGATTTCCACCACTGAAATGTACACCAACTTTCTTCTTGAATCTTCGAGTTTGTGTCGTGAACTAAAGTTTCCACCGAGTAAGTGTCGAAGTGATAAAGAATGTAGGTAAGTATTGACTTTTATTGTTGTTTACTCTATTCACGCATTTTTCGCGTGAATGAAGCTCCAAACAAGTATAATAAAAAAGTATTTTTCTATTGTGTTGTGAAGAAAGTTTTTTAACTGAAAAGGGACAGTTTGAAAGTTCAGTGTACGCAATATTAACCTTCAATTTGTAAATAAGTATTATAACTTAAAATTAATAATTTATTATTGAGTTCCGACTTCGATTATTAAGTCAGGCAAAGGGATATCGTGGCCCTGGCACACAGGCAAATGAAGGAACACGGGTGGGTTTTAGTCAGTAAAAGTCTGACACGCCCCCCGCTCCAGCCAGAGCGGGAGAAGTTATTTGATAATTTCACACCCAGAAAAAAAAAGGCAAAGGGTTATTGTTTTTTCTATATGAGAAATTTATCAGTTGCAACTCAATGACTGAATTTTTGCCAGTTAAATAAAAATGGGCAAGCCCCCAAAATGCAAACAAAAATCATAATATAACGCTATAACTAGTAAGCTAGCTTTCTTCGTATAGCTGCTGAAAGTACGTTTAGATTTGACTCAGATTTAATAATAACTAGCGAGCTCTGCTTCCGTTTTTATGATTTCACAAAACATCGCGATTTCTTAAATACATTTAAGTTTAATATGAATTACACATAAAAAAACAATTTATGTGAAATACACATAACCTTCCGGAATAAATTCTCTAAATGATGGTGCAAACCGCATCAAAATCCGTGCTGCAGTTTGGAAGAACAACGCAGTCACACAGACAGACACGAAAAGCGTCTTTAATTTATAATATATAAAAATATAATAAGATATATATATATTCTAAAAATATAGATTTATGAACAGCACTTTTTTTTTGTGAAATCTTCCTTAGGCTCGTTGGGGAAAAACTTAAGGGTTCGCGTCACCAACATGCTAACCGCGTCACGTGACGTCTTGCGCGAGACTGGCAACGCGCAGCGGCTTGTGTATACGTATACGCATATTTATAATAATATGTTATTCCAAAGTCTTATGCTTTCACTTCTGTTGGCAGTCCCTGTTAAAAAATGAATGCCTATTAAAAATAAATGTATTATTAATAAATAATAATATTAAATAATAAATATATTTTATTTTCAGATTAGATATTAAGAGTTGGCCCAAAATATACTTAAGGTACTTTAAAAGGAGCTCCGTGTCGTGCCGGACGTAAAGAATAGCACCATCCCATTTCTTCCCGTGGGTGTCGTGAAAAGCGACTAAGGGACTACTAGAGAATAGGCGCCAGCAGGGACCCCCGGGGGAGGCTTATGTCCAGCAGTGACGTCTTTCGGCTGAAATGATGATGATGATAATAAAACAGAGTTTATCTAAGAATATAAACAGGGTTCGTAAGGGTGGAACATTTCTGAGATAATTATTTTTTGCCAAGGTTAATTCTACTCTTTAAAAGGTCGTCGCCCTTTATGTAGGTTCTAATAATAATTATTATTATAATGTAGAATATTACTTCTAACGTCTAGCGAAATTCCAACAGCAATATTGTCGCATAATCGTTTACTTTTATGGACTGCTGTTGTTTTCTCCTCGCTATGTGCATTATAAACATTGTTTTATATTATGTAATTCCAGTGTATGCTAAGACTCTTTTCCTTTGCTTTTCATTTAATACTCATTTATTTAGATAAGACTATATTTCATTGCCTTTCGTTAACCTTGTTCAGTCATCAAGTCTTTCTCCTTCAAAATTAGATAAATAAATTAGGTACTGTATCAGTGTTTTAAAGCTTAATAGGAAGTGTGAGTAACAAAGAAAGAACAAAATCTCGCCTTTCCGCATTTTCTCTTACGTTAAGCTCATTTTAGTTAATTTCCCAGATTTCCCAAGACACGCGTTACGATGAAGCTCCAATTCCGAGGCACAATTTCTTAAACCACTTCAAAATGCGATCAACGAAAACTAATCCCGCAGCCGACACTTTTTCCAATAAAAATGAAGCATTCGACTTTCAAACACAATCATGTCGTTTTAAAAATCTTGCAAAAAGTTCCGACTCTCGTGAATAGCGATGTAAGTGAACTTTTTATTTTGCTGCGCGAGAACAATCGAGTTCCTCGGCGGTCCACCGGTCATCAGTCACACGAAGTGGCCACTAGACTGCACAGACAAGAGGATTGTGGCCCTCTATGCACTTTTACTTTATGAATTTATAGTCCGCCACTATTCGCTAACACCGTCGTTTGTCATGTTGCGTTGTCAAAACGAATTTGGAATTATTCAAATTCTGCTCGTTGATACAATGTTGTGAGATTGTTTGCTGTCAACATTATTTGCTTAACTATTTCCACATTTGTTTTCTATTTTACATTTTATCCAATAACATCAAATATAACCCAACGCATTATCGAACAAAACACTTGCACTTGTTTGATAAATGATAATGTTAAATGATTTTATTTCTGTTGGTAGGTTTGTACAACCACTGTTACACGTCAATCATATTTAAAAAAAATAACCGATTTCAAAAAAAACACTACAAAGTGAAAAATAACTTTAATTTCGTTAGTCGGTGTCTTTGGATCTGTATTTTAGTTTTTTGCCATTTTATTTTTCACTTTGTAGTGTTTTTTTTGGAAGTCGGTTAGTTTTTTTGTAAAAACCTATTTATTTTTTACTTTTTAGTGGGTCAGTTATTAATTTATCTAAGATACAATAGCTGCTCATCCCCTTTTATAAAATATTGCTTTTCCCGATGCTGGGACGTTGATTTTTTAGGAGTTCTCCTGGTAAGAACCAGGAGAACTGCCACTCACCATATGCATAGTGACGAGCACAAATTGCTTAGCAACCGCATTAAAGTAACTAATCAAATCGCAACCCGTTAAATACAAAATATTATATTGTTCCGGTGGCCATCTGTGGTCTCCATCATCAGTTCCACTTCACCAAATGGTGCTTTCCAAGAGCAAATGCACGAATTGCTATAAAAAATACCTCAATCGCTATAGGTTTGCCTTTAAAATGTGAGGGGTTCCCTCGATTTCCATTGGTTCCCTCATCAGATTCTGATTCGGTGAGAATGGGACCACCTCGGGAGTATAATACCCTTTCAAACAAAAAAAATCTTTTCAAAATCGGTTCATAATTGAAGGTGAAATCGGTGAACAAACATAAAAAAAGAACATACAGCTGAACACATATATAACCTTCTCCTTTTTGGAAGTCGGTTAAAAACTAGATGAGGTCGGCGTTTCCTATCTGACTACTCTTAGAAGAATGGCCGAAAGAAACTTAGAGGTCACAGTCTCTTCAAAGGGGGGTCAAAGTCCAGACATAATCTTGGTCAGATCATGTGAAGACCATGTAGATTCGTGTCTGAAATGGTCTATTGATGTAAGAACTACACATATTGAGTGGACCCGTCCAGTCAGTGCACGCATTTGTCAGTAATCGTGTAGCTAAAGGAGCTAACCGATTCAACGAACAATACCAAATTTGAAAACTGTTTGAAACCAAGTAAATGCAAACGTTATTTTTATATTTTTCGCTGACACTCTACATAAATTCGACAACCGAAAGGATTACTTTTAAGCCAATCTAGGTCGCTGAATTTATTTTTACACAGCATTGTGTCAACTAGATTTTATTACTTTTTACGAAACTTTATATAAGTCAATATAATTATTATCTTAATATCGTTAGGTTTAGATATAAGCCTAAAGACTTTATTAACTAAGTCTATAGATGAGCTGTCAATTATGAATGACGTTAACTTTTGATCGATCTTAGTTGGCTCTTGGCGAGCGTTAATGTCAGATTTATTTATCCAATGTACCATAAAAAATAAGTTTGTTAATAATTGTTATGATAATCATAATAAAGCCAAATGCCAAACTGACATGAAAACAAACCTGCACGGTAATGTGTGTTCTCATTTCTCGTAAGATATAAGATACATCTTATTATCGGTTAATGAAGTCGGAGTAAATTTTAATTATCCGTATAGCTAAATAAAACATTTATTTAGTGCACACAAAAGACAAAGCACAACACACAAAAATCGGTCAAGAGCGAGTCGGAGTCGCGCACCGAGGGTTTCGTACGTATATATGATGTTGATGATTTCGGAAAAACTGTGCTATTTAGAGACACTGTTTTATTTTTCCTGTAATCTTTACATAAACTTCTATCACATAGAATAATTTCTGATTTTTATCTATGCAAGCTTCGGAGATAAGGAAGGGGAACGGTATTTTTTTTTACATTTTTCATCAAAAGTCGGAAACTGTGCTGCCTAAAAAAAATTAAAAAATGTTTGAGAATGTGCAAACAGCGTTCTTTCATATGATACCCCACAGGACCAGTTCAGTTCAGTCCCTTTTGAAAAAACCGGTCAAGAGCGAGTCCGACTCGCTCTTGACCGGTTTTCTTGATTCTTTCACGCAGCAACGGAACATCGTGTGCGCATTAACATTGCCACATGCGAACTACGCATAACACTGGCGTCACGCAAAATCCTTCATCGCGCAAGCGGAGTTTACCGCGCGACTACCATACATATACAACGTCCCGACATCAATTCGTCGGGTAGTTGTCAACCAGACACAAAACCTGTCCGCTCGGAGGATCCGCCCTTTTCTATGGAAGATGAGTGAACTATACATCCTGTTGCTCATATCTCTATAATCGAATCAATGTGACTTTTAGAATAGAGATGACTTATGAGCCGGAGAGTCACATAGGCTACTTTTAATCCCGGAAAAATACTGTACACTAGAACGAAAGCAATAGCTACCTAGTAATGAATTGTTTCAAACAAACACAAATCTACTCCATTGTCTTAAATGCCCCAATCCTCAAATATATAAAAATTCTAGGTGATTCTGCAAGATCTAAATCAAATGGCTACTCGCGTTGTTCTAAGACAGTAGAAAGCTCGTAAGAACTGACGTCATCAGTCACGACAAGTGGCCACGCTCCATCGCCGTGACAAAGAGATGGTGAAATTCATTTCAGTGCAGTCCCGCGAGCTGCCCTGAGATATGACGTTCTTTATTGCACTACACTGTTTCATTTAAGTTGTTCTTCAGTTTATTATGGTTTAATAGTGCGGAATGATAGTTTAAGACTGGGGTTAGAACGTTTTGTTGTAGAAAAGGAAAATATACTGGAAGTTTATTTTTTTATTTTGTTTTTGTGGATAGAAACGACAGTTTAAAAGGCTGTAGGTAGTCTGGATTTTACTTGAAAAATTTGAGAGCTATTTGCAACACTTTTATTAAGGTTATGGTGATAAATAGTGTAAAACAGGCGCCATTTATGAATCTGAAAATAAAAAATGGCTCGTACTTCAAGCATGTATATTTGATTTAATGTTATGGTGATAAATAGTGTAAAACAGGCGCCATTTATGAATCTGAAAATAAAAAATGGCTCGTACTTCAAGCATGTATATTTGATTTAATGTTATGGTGATAAATAGTGTAAAACAGGCGCCATTTATGAATCTGAAAATAAAAAATGGCTCCTACTTCAAGCAAAATATAATTTGATTTATGACAAAAATCCAAAAGTCATTCACCCCAAAAAAAAATCCGACACCTTACACCGGGTACACACTTTTACCTATCAATACATTAACATAACAATAAACCAGAAAATCATACCATTCCACATTTTAACTTGCGCCAAATTACATTCAGTACATAAACACGTGGTGGCGCAAAGCTCTCTGTATTCGCATTATTACAGTGCCACAGAATATGAGGTTGATGTTAATGGCAAGAGATCTGCAGGATCTGCGGTCACTATGGGCGTTCCGCAGGGTTCAATTCTAGGTCCATTCTTGTTTCTAATTTATATAAATGACTTACCTTTTCACATAAGGGATAATCACAAGATTGTATTATTCGCAGATGACACTTCACTCATTTTTAAAATCAAACGTCAGCTAGTCAATTTTGAACATGTTAACGATGCACTCTCTAAAGTTGTCCATTGGTTTAATGTAAATAATCTTCTCCTGAACGAGAAAAAGACTAAACTCATAAAATTTTCAATGCCAAATGTCAGGCAGCTAACTACTAATGTTCAACTTAATGGAATAGAGTTGGACCCTGTTGAGTCGACAGTTTTTCTTGGAATAACTATTGACGGTAAATTACAATGGGGCCCACACGTAGAAAAATTGTCAGGAAGGCTTAGTTCGGCCGCCTATGCTGTTAAAAAAATTAGACAGATTACTGATGTAGATACTGCCAGAATTGTTTATTTTAGTTATTTTCATAGTCTTATGTCGTATGGGATCCTTCTCTGGGGAACATGTGCGGACATTAATAATATCTTTATTTTACAGAAAAGGGCTGTTCGAGCCATTTACAATCTAGGTCCAAGAGATTCACTTCGTGAAATATTCAAAGAAATAGATATTCTGACTGTAGCCTCTCAATATATACTTGAAAATCTATTATATGTACACAAAAATAAATCAAATTTTAAGAAAATGTCCGATATTCATAGTTTAAATACCAGGAATAAACACAATCTTGCTGTACATCGCACTCGCCTCCACAGAGTAGGCAACTCTTTCATGGGTCAATGTATACGCTTTTACAACCAACTTCCTACTGACATTCGGAACTTACCCATTAAACGATTTAAAATCTGTATTAAAACTAAACTTTGTAAAAAAGGGTACTATAAGATTTCTGATTATTTAGAGGACAAAAAAGCTTGGGATTGAGCTGCTCGCTCTGCTAGCCTTGTGATAAAACTTGACATTTTAATTATTATGCATGATTTTATATACATATTGACATTGCAGAATATTGTATACAATTTTACATGAATGTTTACTTTGAAAAGTATTATATTTACTACTTTAATTTATTGTGAATGTGAGCACTATGTGGGTCATTTTTTTTTTTTCTTTAAATGTTTTCCTTTCTTTTCTCAGTTAAGTTTTAATGATGGTCTGACATTTTGAGCGCTTTATGCGGCCTACCCAAATGTCCTTTTTTTGGTACTGTTCGTCGAGTCGTTGAGCTCCTTAAGTTTTGAGTTGAGCTGCACGATTACTGACAAATGCTTACACTGATTGGTCAGGTCCGCTCAAATTTGCGTGGTTCTTTCCTCAAAAGACCATTTCAGACACGGATCTACATGGTCCTCACATGATCTGACCAAGATTATGTCTGGACTTTAAAAGAGACTTTGACCCCTGAGTTTGTTTCGCCATTTCTTCTCAGGGGTAGTCAGATAGGAAATGTCGGCTACATCTAGATTTTTTTTTTTTTTTTTATATGACGTGTAAAAGTGATTTTAATATCCTATTTACAGAATAAACGATTTCATTTCGATTTCATTTCATTTCATTTCATTTCATTTCATTTCATTTCATTTCAATAGTAGGAACAGAAGGTCGGCTCTATACAGTGAGCGACATACGCACACGTAGACACATTTCACGTACAGCCAGTGCAAGCGCACTCGCGACTTAACACTCGGTCTAGTAAATAGAACAGGGTCGGGGTGACTGTCTCGCCCTTTAACTCGGCCGAGCACTGGGTAATGTGCTTACACCTACTGAGCACTCGGCTGAGAGCACCGTCTCCGCCATCTACTCGGTACGTGTGGTCAAGGAATATGTACGTACAATTTGAAGTTGCCGACTTTTCAAACTCACTTTAGCATTATTTAAGGTGATTCCTTCAACGTGGCCTTAAAATTCAAAATTTTCGCTAAAAAACGCTCAATACTAAAAATAAAAGAATTTTGCAACCCTAAGTAATGCTAAAGTAGAGTTTGACAGCTTGTTTGACAACTTCAAATTCTCAATTCAAAAACTGGATGTATGAGTGCGCCTGTTTTCGCTTGTTATACGGAGCCGACCTTCTAGACTCTTCTGTGGCATTACATTTTCCTGTGACGTCATCCTATTCGCAAACCAAATGTTCCAATTATCATAGCTAATGTGCCGAAGAGATGGTGAACAGGCCGTAAGGAAACAGACGTCTTTAACATATTCCCAGAGCTTTTTGTTGATACGTTCTGTTCTGCTTTGTGACGAAATTACGTATGGAATGAGGTTAGAATGATAACAATTAGGAAAGTTGAATGTGTAACTTGAGAATGGGGATTGGAATTGCTTATTTTCAAGCGACAAAAGGTAGAATGCTAAAAGGCAATGTTTGAGAACTTAAGTTCCATCTCCACTCGTTGGACTATATTGGCATGGAGATTAGAAACTTTAAAAAAATGCTACAAATTGGAATAAGAACATGACATGAGGCTGCCTCACATACTTATTCCGAATTGTAGCATTTTTTTATGCTTTGGATATACATTACTTCCTGAATTTATTTCATAAAGTATTTTACTACAATAATTAAATTTTCACATAAAGAATTGATGTGTATGCGTTCTAGTGCAATATACATTTTTTGCATGAATTAAATAAAATGAAGGCGTAATAACAGATTTAAAAGTCACTAAAATCATATATCTTAAATAAAAACACTAGATTCCATCTCGAGTTTCACCGATCAGATTTGAGACTATGGTGCACTCTACCAAATGTAACATGATAAATTTGTTTTATTTCATACACAATTTGTACACTAAAAGCACACTCAATAATATATTTTTTATTTCAATTCACATTCAGTTTGCGAAGTTTAAGACGTGTGGGACATGCCATTTTGGAATGTAACATGAAATATTTATCACATCACCGAGCCATTTATGTTGAACAGATATGTTAAAGTTTTATTTTATTTGAATGTGTTGCATTTTCTTGTGTCACTTGGGAGACAAACACAGTTGTGTACTAGGAGTTTCATTTCTGATGTGTAAAGTAGAAAAAGTTGTAAAAAGTATTAGAAGAGTTACTAGGCACTATGTTCTGAATTTTCCCTAAATTGTTACTCTATGTTTCAGGAATATTGTAATTTGTAATACATTATGTATGAAGCTTCGACATCTTTATTCTGCAAGTTCCAAATACATGTAGATTATAAACATGAAGATCCAATCTCACAAAACCTCGATTTTTTGGATCTCTCCAAGGCCTGAATCCAGGCAGAACGTTTATCTTTCTACCAAGACGTTGAATTAAGTTTAACTGCTTGCGAATAAAGATGTCCTTCTTAGATAAAAATATCCGATGGGGGAAAGAATTTTCTAGCTTTCTTCGAAACGTTCTCAGTGGCAGAGGGTTCGATGGACGTCGGCGAGTGACAATAAAATTAGATAAGTACAGGATAGCCCCGATCCCGTCCGGTCCGTCTTGCGGACGAAATCAATCGCAGTAAAACATGGTATAGGGGAACCAAATACGCTACCGTTTAAATAACAAAACGCATTCCATTCTCAACCTTACTACCAGTCTTTAAGAGGACGTATCTTAAATTCGAACGGCGAAAAATAATTTTGTCGATGTGTATATCAGTCCGCTTTTCTGTAATGACACGAAACGAGTGGACTTTGAACGAAACGGGGATATCAGAATGGATTACAGAAATCTCCCTGTGAATCGGCGGGACGAAAAATGTACTAGACGCTTTAAAGCGCTACCTACGTTTTCGTTGAAATTTTAAACGATGCTTTTTCGGGTGAAATGTGACATTTTCCGGGACACTATCTTTTAGCATTAAAGAAAAATAGGCATTTACAGTTTACACAGAGGAGCTAGTGGCTAAGTAATAACAGCCACATGGGTCGTTCCATCAAGTTAAGCTACGCTTGCCGAGGTTGGTCCGTGGATAGGTGACCATCTTTATACAACATGTCCCACAATGAACGCACAACCTCTTAAGGGGTCTTTGTACTTATCATTATGAACAAAATAGGTAGGGAACAGGTGATTTTTTTTTCGCGATTTCAGATTTGGTCCCATAGTAAAAGTTGTTCATAATGATGAGTACAATGACCCCTTAAGAGGTTGTGCGTTAATTCTGGGACATGTTGTCTAGGATAACCGCACTCCGCAAGTGACACGTCATAACTGGGCTAGTTAGCCAAGCTACATAATTATCGTCTTGCCTCTTTTTAGGATTCCGTACCAAAATGGTAAAAAGGAACCCTTATGACGTTTGCCCAACTATTTTGCAAGCAAGAAAGAAATTAAAAGAATATATCTTTTTTGCAAAAGGGACTGAAAGGGGGTCTTAAAAATTTCAAGTGGGGCTACTAGGACATGTGGGGTATCATATGAAAGAACGCTGTTTGCACATTCTCAAAAAAAATTTTTTTAGGCAGCATTGTTGATCAAAAATGTAAAAAAAAATACCGTTCCCCCCCTTATGTCCGAAGTTAGCAAAGATAAAAATCTGAAATTATTCTATATGATAGAAGCATATGTAAAGATTACAGGAAAAATAAATCGATATCTCTAAATAGCACAGTTTTTCAAAAATCATCAACATCATATATTCGTACGGAACCCTCAGTGCGCGAGTCCGACTCGCTCTTGACCGGTTTTTTTTACTCCTAATAATTACGACGTCCTACTTCCATGTATCATCTAATAGTGTGACATTGTGCCATTTCTGATGATCCAATGCTGGGTAGGTATTATAATAATATTATCATCGGGTAAAGTTAAAGGATGGTTTTAATTGATATCTATTAGCGCATTGTGAAACTATTCAACTGATTAGACAATTTGATTGCTGACTGCAGTGCGTGCATGGAATGCAGTTTAAGATTTACATCTTTAGGCGTAAACTGGACAGCCTTGATAGGAATATCAGCAATTAGGTAAATCGAATATTTGCAATTCACGATATTGCAAATTACCTACGCAAAGTAAATAATAATGTTACCTTAAAATTTAATGCCCGACTTTTCGATGCAATAAAATTCACCCCTAAAAAATCATTATCGCCACATTAATAGACAATCTAAACACCTATATACATAAATAAACACCATTAAATAGATGTTGACGCCAAGAAAAGTGCGGTTTCAATAGCCATAAACGTAATGCTTGTGTCGAAAAATGAAATTGATTTTGCCTCCGCTTCCGTCTGCGTGCCGTATCACGGCGTTTCAAGAGGATGGGGAGGCGCTAATAACTAGCAGCGAACCTGCCAGAGATGTTTATTTAATGGCGTCCCCATAGAAGCTTCTAATGGGGAATCGTACTTGATACCACAGAATATAAATAGCTACAGAAAGTCGGCTCCAAAACGCACGCACGCAAAGTCACGCGTCTATACTCCATTTGAAATAAGATTAGAAATTCAAATAAACTTTTTTACAGTCGGTTCAACCGATTTTGACTTCTTTTCCGTAGGCTTTATGGATGGCGTGATTACAAAAGCGTGGTTACAATACCAACTGTTTATTACAGCTGCCATATGTCATGCCACCAACGCAATAGAAGTCAAAATCGGTTGAACGGAATGTAAAAAGGGTTTATTTAAATGTCTAATCTTATTTCAAATGGAGTATAGGTTCAGCGAGTGCAAACGCGCTAGCGACTAGCATTCTTTGAGTGAGATCACCTTACGTATACGTGTCTGTGTGTGCGTGCGCTTCTGCTCGTTGTATGAAGCTGACCTTCTGTACCTATCTCTATTATGCTGTGCCCTTTATGGGGAAATCGTACTCGGTACTCGCGTATCTGAAGCCGCAACGCCAGGAAAATTATTTTTCAATGTGTTGTGATTCTTGCGTGCAACAAAATTGAGATAAGGGGAGAACAATTTGGATGTTTGTTTGCTTTCAAAATATGATGTGAATATTATGTAGCGTGGATTGGATTTGAAGACGCATACGTAGTATTCGGTTGATGCTGATAAGCTAGATTACGTCTGAAGGCTTAAATGTACCTTAAATAATATTACAACATGGAAATTATTGAAAATCAAAGTTATTGGCAATGACTTAAAAAAACATTCCTTTTTGTGAACTTTAAACGACTGGAATAGAAGATATCGAGTTAGTTCCAGGACATCTCAATATTTTGCAACTTTTCTTAATTACACATACATAAACTCACGCCTTCTTCCCATGGGGGTAGGCAGAAACTATAGAACGCCACTTGCTACGCTCCTTACATACTCCTTTTGCTTCGCATACGTTCATACATCTAGTCATACACGCAAGCCGGTTGCGAGTACTACGCACCTGACCTTTCTTAAGAACATCACCTATTTGGTCACTATATGTCCTTCTAGGGCGTCCCCTGCGTTTCCACTCACCTCTGCTTTATAAATACCTTTTGTTAATTAAAAGTTAGATAATCAACGAAAGATAGAAAGTCAAAAAGAGAAAGAGGGAAAGTCTGAGGGTTAGTTTCAGGATAGGCACTATCCGATAGGTAAATAAAATTGTGAGTGTTAACTCTGACGCACGAGTTTACTCCTTAAAAGTACGATTGTCTTTGAATATGCCATAGGCAAAGAGGGTAAATAAACGCATTTCTTATAATACTGAAATCATGTATGTATTTTATTCTATTCACATTTTTCATATTGATTCGGTAAAATATTATACATCAATCATATTCATCATCATCATCCTTTCAGTCGAAAGACGTCCACTGCTGGAGATTGGCCTCCCCCAAAGGGGGAGGGTTGCCATAATCACTACGCTTGGTGGGCGGGTTGAAGATCGCAGTATGGTGTTAAAATGCATAGAGAACGCTGCTGCCCATTCTCTAGTAAGTCCCTTAGTCGCCTTTTACGACACCCACGGGAAGAAATGGGATGGAGCTACTCTTTACGTTCGGCACCAAACGGACAGCAATTATCCGTTTGGTGTCAATCATGTTACATAAATAAATAGCAATTATCCGTTTGGTGTCAATCATGTTACATAAATGATTATACACACACACACACACATTGTTAGGTTGATTTACTTCATTCTATTAATATCACTTTGAATATTAATAACATCAATACTCTCGTCATTATTAATCACTATGACAAGAGGTTAGTGGTATCTGAAATGACCAAAAGTTATCAAATTTTTGGTGGCGCCATCTTGAATTTTGATTTTGACCGTAATTTTGTTATCAGCGGCCTGGAAAACGATGAAAATGACACCCATGTGGAAAAACATTAAAACGAAACTGGAAATAAAAATAATAACATAAATAGAAAACATAGAAAAAACAAAGTGAAAGGTGTGCAAGGTACGTTGCGCAGAAAAACGTAACGCTTTTGAGTTACCGCTTGTATTAATTTACCTGGAGCCATAAATGAAAATCGACTCAAAAGGAGTAAAATCCAAAAAAAAATTAAAAAAAATCTGTATGAAACAATTTCCCAGATAACTTTACTTGAACATATCCAGAGGGGATGAATCTGTAATCAACAGCCCACCAAACAAACATGACATAATTTTCTCCGTCGATTTGACAGCTACGGCGTGAGACTTAAGGAAGTGTTCAGACGTTGCGATTAAATGTGCACATTCACCTACATAACGCGACGTCAGGTAGCACGTGTAAATCAGACTAATGTGACATTTCTGGCATCGGCCGTGCCCGCCACGTATTACGAATGAAACTGAAAACAAGTTGAGGTTATGTTACCTGAAGATTCAACACTGCAAAAATCTGTCGGTCTGTGTGTATCTGTGTTAAAATCTGTATGTATGAACGTGAACGAAGCAAAAGGAGTATGTAAGGATCATAGCAGGTGGCGTTCTGTAGTTTCTGCCTACCCACCCCCATGCATAGAAGGCGTGAGTTTATGTACGTATGTATGTGTAAAATTTGTGTAAGTTGTACTGATGCTTACTTTGTCATGAGAAAAGTTCATTTGTTGAATTCAATCAGTTGAAAAATGCTACGAATTGGAGGCAGTAGGTAGATATCAACAAAAGTAACACCACCAGAGTGGGCCGAGGACGGGCATGCCAAGACGTTTGTGACAAGACATGGTTAATTATGTCATGTCAATTTGTACTAGCATTTTATGACAAAACAGTTTTATCGCTCAAAGTGTGATAAAATGTGTGACTCAAGTCAAGTCACAGTAGGACGTGCTCGCCCCGCAGACATTCACTAACAATTACTTGTCTCCTGTTTCGTAAGCAGGGCAAGATGTTAACCATATGGCTAATGCGATGACAGACCTGACAAAGATTATACTCCAAATCATTAACACTGTAATTTATTATGATTGTCACATTACCGCTATGGCTGTGCAAAGAATAAAAGTAAAATAAGTGTAATCCCAGTAAGACATATTAAATTACACTATCAAATGTGTGCCGCATTATAAGACTGACAAGTAAGTAACAGTATCACAAAACTTCTCCAACATGTGCTAAACACATTTAAACTAAACTTACAGCACGTATAATTTAGAGTACTTGCGTTTATATGACAGTGTTGAGACGTACGTCTCAACACTGTCATATAAACGCATTAAAACTAATGCAGCTGACATCACTGACGTAGTGACGTCATCACTTACGTGGCGTATACTTAATGTGTTCGCAGCTTAATTCGCAAAGCGTATGGCGAGATTATCATTTGAATGTGCCCTCAGACGATTGTCGGATTCTGTGACACTTACACAATGGGGAGGTTGGCCCGAAGCAAAATATTTTTACCCAATAAACCCGGTGCTTTCTGTACCTATACGAGGAAATTACATTTTTATCACGAATCACATTTTACATGTTCGTGTTATCTCACACTTCGTTTGTATCAGACTTTTTTGTGTTTTGTGTTCGTATCAATGTGTTTTTGAAAGGGTGCGCTGATTGCTTATTTGTTGCGCTGCTTTCCGTTCGTTTTGCGAATGTGAGTTTAACTTGCAAGTCCGCGCTGACTAGAGGATAAAAGTAGGCTTGTCTTAAACAAAAAAATTGCCAAATCTATACGGCCTTATACCTTGGAGCCAGTTTTTGTAATAAGAACGTAACAGTGATTGAAATACCGTTCTTTATACAAAACTGAAAACTTGGTTCGGTTCTAAGTTGACAGTTTTGTGTTTAGGAACTTTACCATAGTCGGAATAAAGTTCGAAATTCAATAATGGCTCCATGTTTTAAACCTGGGTCTGAAGATAAACCTTGTTTTGGAATAAGGGGGATATAGTTTGTGGTAGCGGAAATAAAGGTATATCTTGAACATATTTCTCAGAACTTGGTTGTTACCAAAACACGTTTAGTAAAAAAACTCGATACAAATTAACGGTAAACTAACCCTTTATTTTGAGTTTCAATCCAAAATATCTGTATTAAATATTAACTTACGGTTGGTATTTAGAACTTGGTTGTTTTTTATTTTCGATTACTCAACTCATTTTTGAGTAAATAAATAATTGCTTCGTATTTTGCAATAAATTACAAGCGTTGTGTCATTACGCTTCTCTTTCTTCTGTATGCAGTCTGACAGTGACAGCGGTTTACCTGTTGTCAGCGTCTTAATTTTAATTTATTTTGTTTTTAACTTTGATGATGTTACCAAAAATCGCCCTACCAATCAGCTAATGCACTAACGAATTAGACTTTCACGGACAATTTTATTTACCGTCACTACCGGAGTGCGTTCCTGTCTTCCCTTGGGCCTGAGGGCCCTATTGTGCAAGTCCAGGAACGATAGTTGGTGACTTAGGGCCCATTCTCACGCGATTCACCTATGCATCGGAGCATAATGAGCTGTTAAATCGACTGTACTGCCTATCGGAACATCTTTGTTCATTTCCGTGACAATGAGTGTAAATAGCATGTGTGGGGACATGTCTTGGTACCTTAATGGTTTATTTATAGAAACATTATTGTCTCAGTATCTAGACATGGTTAGGCTTTTGCAAAGGACTCTATTATGAAATAAATTACGTTTCCAGTTTATAAAAGACTTTTATAAAATGTACAACATACTTTTTGTTAGTTTCTCATCATTTTCAAGGATTTTAAATAAACAGTTTGGATGCTCGAAAAACGTTAAACGATCCATAAAATGAATGTTGAATTGCTTTTTGTTGTTTTTGTGATACACCTACGCACAAGTTTATTTTCCTTTCTATATACAGTGTCCAATTAAATTAGCTAGCGGAACTCCGCAGACGTGATGGGTATCGATATCTAAACATGATCGAACAAAAAATAAATAAATTTGATGAGTTATTTTTTGGGGTCATCAATCGCACTTAGTTAGTGCAGTCACTGGAAATATCAGTTTAAAATCAGTTTTTTTTGTTCATACTCCACAGACGTGAAGGGTATCGATATCTAAACATGATAAAAAAAAAGAAAATAAATTTTGTCAATTCAATTTCAAGTAAAAAAAAATACAGTGATGATTGATCCAAAAAAAAACATAAAATCATTTTTATTTTATTTTGTCGTGTTTAGATATCGATACCCATCACGTCTGCGAAGTTTCGCTAGCTAATTTAATTTGACCCTGTATATATATTTTTAGACCCTAAATAATCAAAACTTTACTGTAACTTTTATGTGTTGAATACGAGACTTTTTGCTGCTTTGTATTAGTGAAGGTTTTTTTTTTTTTTGTGATGTGCGTTTGTTTATGCAAAAATTTTCTTTCTAATCTTCTCTCTTAAAAAAATACTACAATGAGCTGAATCAATCAATCTGCCTAGCCTTTTCTCAACTGTTTTAGGGTCAGTTTCCAGTCTTACCACATGCAGCTCATCATTCATCATTTCAGCCGAAAGACGTCTACTGCTGGACATAGGCCTACCTCAAAGAGGGGGTTTGCCATATTCGCCACGCTTGGCAGGCGGGTTGGTAATCGCAGTATGGTGTTAAATGCATAGAGAACGCTGCTGCCCATTCTCTAGTAAGTCCCTTAGTCGCCTTTTACGACACCCACGGGAAGAAATAGGGCGGTGCTATTCTTTACGTCCGGCACCACGCGGTACTACACCACATGCAGCTCAATACCAGTATTTTACAAGAAGTGAATGCCTGTCTGACCTCCAGAACCCAGTTACTGGGTAACACAATACCACTTGGTAAGACTGGTTGTCAGACTTTCAGGCTTCTGACTACCTGTAACGACTGTCAAATTTATGAAATATTTTGCTGAATCTAGGTAACATTTCTACAAGTTACTTACAATCATTCTATTGGCTGAAGAGCGGCCATTTTGCTTGAAAAACAAATTGTGGAGTGATAAAGCACGAAATATGGAAGCAGAAAATTAGATTTAAAAGCAATTAAGTGACGGTGTGCTTTTAAAAATGAAAATATCGTTCGGGTCAGTCGGTCCGACAAAGTGGATGAATACTTTTGGCCGTGGGAAGAGGGTTCAGTCAATTCTGTGTACTCACTGTACTCATCTCTAAATATAATTGATGATTGTTTAAAAAGTTTGCAGTGCCTAATGAGTTTGACTCTTGTTATTTAGTGACTAGCGAAGACTAAAAGTAACAAGAATATTGTAAGATTTTCATTCAGTTCAAACATAATAACATGTTTCAAGAAAGATAGATAAAATACGATTTTAGAATCTCAATTCCAAATTGACTGCATGAAAGGTACACGCTGAATTTAAATAAGTGAATTATTATCACAGACAACTGGCACTAGTCAAACTTACTGAAAAGCGAACAAACTAGAAACGAAGTTGTGGTAATTTATTGAGAACAACTTGCATATCTTTAGGTACAGCCTCCAAAATATGTATACATATAAGCATGTCACCGTAAGTGTGAGAACCGTTAGTTTATAATCGATTGGTATTATTTTCGTTAGAATATAAACTGTCGAAAAATTGTGAACTGGGTTAGGTTAGGTTTGAACTGTGACAAATCGCGCGCGAGCCGAGCAAGCGGAGCGAGCGGTGCCGCGGTAGCGGCTGGCGAGTGCTACTTCAAATTTGCTTGCAGCTAGGTAGGCTATTTAGTATGAGCGCAAGGTCCGTTACGGCGCAAGCAAGTTTTATTTCAGTACACAATATATCGGTTTCTCATGGAAACATTATAAACTATCGAAAAATAATGCGTAAAGGCTCTTACAGACTCACGCAAAATTGTGCTAATAGTGTCGCGTCACGCCCGCAATATTGCACCAGTCTGTACGAGCCTTTAAATTTTAAATGGTAAGTTGGAATTCACAATTTTTCGACAGTTTGTAAACTAACAGAAATAATACCGATAGATTAAAAACTAACGAAGTTCATCATACTATACATCGACAAAAAATCATTTGACTGACTAAAGTTTGTGTTTTATAATACTGTGTAGCTCCAAATAAGTACCCAACATGTAATATGTTTTGTGGCTACACATTTATACAATATTATGAAACAAAGATAACAACAAAATAAACCACACACACAACACACAAATAAACAAACACAGAACACCAAAAAACTAAATTAAATAAATTCTTGTCTAAGTATGCATCTTTTAGAGGCTTGAATACTTAAGGTATTTTTCACGCAATTGTTTTACGGTAAGAACATACACATGCAAATCAAATTGTGTGGAAAGCTCCGATGTATCTTACCTGCGATTTTATCTGCGGTAAATGTATGAAGGTACAGAGAATTGTGCCGAAATTGATTTTACTCTTAGCCAGAGGCGATACGACCTACCATTAATATTATGAATCCGTGTTGAAATGATGGAATCGAAATATACACCAATATTATTGATATGAGAGAGGATTTAGAACGGTACCACTTTTTTATGAAAGGGACAATGTTTTCAAAAGGTATGCTTAGGTAGGATTTGCTAGTTGGATTGCTTTTGTTGATTAATTAATACTTGTGGTCGCCCACTGTTCGAAATTCAACCTCCTCTACTTACAATCTATTCTATTCTAATCTATAGCACTTACTAATTCCATGAGTAGGTACACTAATTCTATGCTATTTTATAGTACTTACTAATTCCATGCTCAAGTTGCCACTTATAACTTCAAGTCATGAGGCTTTGGTACTATGTGTCAGTGTCAAACTCATAGTAGTGTGTGTAATAGAAATAAAGAAAAGAAAGAAAATACGTTGATTTGCGGTAAACATAACGCAAATAAATAAAACTGGCCAAGTGCGTGTCGGACCACGCACAATGAAGGGTTCCGTAGTTAGGATGAATTTATCTTAAAAACAAACTTAACATTGTAGTTGAAAAACATGTTTCCATACATCGATATACGTCACAGTCAATTCTCCAACTGCAAATATAAGTTTGTAATCGCAAAAAACAATTTTTTATGTGATAAAACTACAAATTTACAATTTTAGGACTTTTTCCTATACTTGTGCTGTGAGACCTTGCTTCTTGCCAAATTTCCTGATTATAGGTCAACGGAAAGTACCCTATAGGTTTTTATTTATTTGAGAGTATCGAAATAATTATGTCGCAATAATGTCGCTAAAATCGCCGTATTTTTTTATTGCATTGACTTAGAAGCTTGATTTTTTTAGAGCTCCAAGGGAACATGCATTTACGTATTTGATATTAATTTCAACTTGATACCTACACGCTTTCCTGAGAAAAAAGGTCTTGACAGACTGACAGACAGACAGACAGACGGACAACGAAGTGATCCTATAAGGGTTCCGTTTTTTCCTTTTGAGGTATGGAATCCTTTTTTTTTTTTTTTGGGTGGGAAATACGGGGTAATTGGTAATTGGGTGGGCGAGCTACCCATCGCTCACCGTCCGCAGGCCCGCGCCTACGGTGGCCGGAAATCAGCATGCGACTCCCGACGCCCGGGGCGTCTCCTGCGGCGGCTAAGGGCGTGAAGGCGTGAACCCTGCCTCACCCTCACGCGTTCCGCCTCCTCCTTTGCGAGCATTACTGTTTCGCAGAAGGAGGTGACGGCCTCCCATGCACTCTCGCTCCGAACCATGGCCTGAACCAGGGCCGGACGCGAGAGATCGCCGCCGCCGATCGCCTCCTTGAGGACACGGCGGTGCTCCGCCCAAGCCGGGCAGACTTCCACCGTATGCTTCACCGTGTCCTCTGGGCGATCCACACAGTGGTGACACCCGGGCGTTTCCTCCCGCTTTATCCTGAACAGGAACCTCCCGAAACAACCGTGTCCGGTGAGGACCTGTGTCAGGCGGAAGGTGAGGACGCCGTGGCGCCTCTCTAGCCACTCCTCAAAGAGGGGACTTAGCGCCACAATTGTGGCGTGCCCAGCACTGGGTTGCGACAATCGCGATCTCCATGCCGCCATGAGATCCCGCCGGAGCTCCGTCCGCTGTGCCCCGATTTCTCGCGGCAGCGGAGTTTCACCCCGGCGTTTCACCTCCTCGCGCCACTCCCAGATGTGCGCGAGGACTTTTGCCTCCAGATCCCATGGCGGCAGTCCGGCAAGGAGGCTCGCCGCACCTCACGGGAGACCGTGCGGTAGCCCCGTACCAGCCTGATGGCCATGACCCTTTGGGACGCGTTCAACCGCTGGGCTGGTCGCAGCCTCAGAGAACGCGCCCACACCGGTGCCCCGTAAAGGGCCATGGACCGCACGATCCCCGCGTAGAGCCTCCGGCAGGAGGCGTTTGGACCCCCTAGATTGGGCAGAAGCCGCTTCAAAGCAGCCCCGGCCCTCTCCAGTCTGGGAGCCAAACGTCGGAAGTGCTCCACGAAGTTCCAGCGGCTGTCGAGGACGAGTCCCAAGTACTTCATCGTCGACTCGACACCGATGTGAACTCCTCCCGCCGTTATCTGGGAACCCGACAGTGGCGCGTTCCGAGGACCATAAAAACACATGGCCTCGGACTTGTGCAAGACCACTTCGAGTCCCAATTGCCGGATCCTATCGACGATTGTTGCAACCCCACGTGCCGCCAGTTCGGCCGCCGCCTCATGCGACCTCCCCTGCGCCAGGACCAGCGTGTCGTCAGCGTAGCAGACTACGCTGACGCCGCTAGGGAGGTCGTCGTGCAGCACCCAGTCGTACCCGATGTCCCACAGATGCGGCCCCAGGACCGATCCCTGTGGACACCGCACGACATCTCTCGCTGATTACGGAACCCTAAAGACACAAATACGGAAGAACTAGTTGAGGAAAAATATGCGTCACATCCACGCAAAACGGCCATCGCTCAGCATAATGCTGAGACCTTATGCGAGACAGAGCCTCAGCGCTGGTTTTCTCCAGACTTGACGAAATATTAAAACTTTTTAGGCATTTCACACACTGC
Organism: Tiliacea aurago; assembly: GCA_948098905.1. NCBI lineage: Eukaryota > Metazoa > Arthropoda > Insecta > Lepidoptera > Noctuidae > Tiliacea > Tiliacea aurago. Next base: position 20,588,680 of record OX402577.1, read on the forward strand.
CACACTGAAAACAACAGAACATTCTAGAATTAAATTTCAAAACATCCCTCAAATATCCTTCACATTTTCGCGCGCACGTAATAACATTTCCCTGAAACGTTATATTAGGCGTAGTTGACACTGTCAGATTCCTCGACACACATCCGAATCTCACGTGTCACGCAAACGAAGTTATGGTAAACAGTCCCCTATCGATGGAATAAGTAAACTAAAGTGCTAACAAAACCGTTGTGTTGTCTAAACGTTACCTTTTTACTGCATGCGGTGCGCGTACTAACTAGGTTCCCTCGACTATGAGGACTACAAATTATGCTAAACGATTTTGAACTCTAATACGTAGGAATAGTGACGTGATTGAAGTTGGGAAATCAGGCCCGTCCCTCGTTTGTCACATCGGTTTGCATTCAGATTCGCAATTTCAAATTACTGGGGAAGTTTTCATTTGTAATCAGTTAAGCTGCGGTGTTGAACTAGGCTGTTCGTCATGTTTGGTTACAGACAGCCAAAGTCAAAGTCAAAATCAAATCATTTATTTCAAATAGGCACATAGGAAGTACTTTTGAAATAAAAATTTACAGAAAAAAATTGAATTGATTCTAGTTGCCCCTTCCAAAAGGTAGTTTCGTATGGAGAAGAATGGGCAAGAAACTCCACCGTTACTCTTTTAAAAATGGTTTACAATATTTTGTTTAAGTACATTGATTATAAGGTTAAATATGTGAAAACGATGCACCTAGAATAAATAAAAAATACTAAACCACAAAAGGTAAAAATATTAAAAATGAAGCAATGAAAAATAACTTAATTATGATATATAGATACATGGTGCTCACATATTTACAAACGTCGTAAAAGTATGTTTTCCTAAAAAAAAAAAAATAATAAGTCAGTGTATGAGGCTAGGTAATCACAGAATGTAAAATCAATGTCAGAAAATTAAAATTTTATACTTACATTTTGATTTCGCATTTTAATCGAATCAAACAACACCACGCTTGTCAAAGGTTTTATGAGAAAAATTAATACCGAAGAGATTTAAAAGCATTTTCGATTCCACGAAAACTTGTGATTGATCTGTTTGTAAGATTTTAAAGACGTTTGGATTCCTTTATTTTAAAATAAATACCTATTTTTTCTGAAGATTTATGACGTGAATGCAATCTTAGCTCGTGAGATGATTAGATCTTTTAATATTTTATTAAATGAAAACGTCAAAGATGAAGAAGAAGATCAGGTTAAGGCGCTGACAAGAGGCAAATGATCTAAGTAGAAGCCTACTTAGATCATTTACCTCTTGTCAGCGGTCTAAATCTATATAGTTTGTGGTAGCGGAAAAAATATATGATATTCTTGAACATATTTCTCAAAACTTGGTTATTACCAAAGTACGTTTAGAAAAAAAAATCTTGATACAAATTAACGGTAAACTAACCTTTTACTTTGAGTTCCAATCCAAAATAATACCAACGTACGGTTGATATTTAATTAATAACAAGAACGTCTTATTTGAATGCAGAGCCATTGCCATTGTAACATCTTTAAACATTATGGAATACAAATAAATATATTTATATTATGAACTTGGTTGTTCTTTATTTTCGATTACTCAACTCATTTTTGAGTAAATAGATAATTCCTTCATTAAATTACAAGCGTTGTGTCATCGCGCTTCTCTTTCTTTTGTATGCAGTCTGACAGTGACCGCGCTTTAGCTGTTGTCAGCGTCTTAAGGACGGTATTTAGTAGATTGTGAAATTTTGAACCAAGACAAATCATTCGTTGCCCTTCGAGACGAAGTTATAAAGCCAAAAATAATCCAACATTTAAGTGACGGGACAGCCCTATAAAACGATATAACGTAACCAAATGAAAAACAACCGGGTGGCCGCACCAGTCTGCGGTCAACGAATTCATTTTACAAAATTTATTACATTTCGATAATCTGTTATTTTCAACCGGCAAACTGAATTTCAATGACGGCTATTGGCCAGGAGATACGCAGTTATTCATAGATAAAAACCAATCATTTTTATTGTTGATCGTCGGAAGCTGTAAATTCTGACCCTTTTGAATAAGGGTCGCTGTAAAATTGAACTTCCGAGCGATATATTGTGCTTATATACAAAATGTAAATGATGTGTGAGTGATCGTTAAGGGTGGTTATTATAGCTCGAGTAAAGTACAAAAAAATATGTTTTCAGCTGTGAGTTTTAACTTTGGGTTCATTTATAATTTATTGGTTGCTTTGATTAGTCTTATGTTTTCGAAATGTAATGGATGTGAATATTTGATTATGAATCTCTACAATAAGCTCACATGTTAATCTACTCGTAAGGTTGATTACCTACCTCATTCATTCACCATTTCAGCCGAAAGACGTCCACTGCTGGACATAGGGCCTCCCCCAAAGGCCCGGGGTTTGCCATAATCGCCACGCTTTGCAAGCGGGTTGGCGATCGCAGTATGGTGTTAAAATGCATAGAGAACGCTGCTGCCTGTTCTCTAGTAAGTCCCTTAGTCGCCTTTTACGACACCCACGGGAAGAAATAGGGGAGTGCTATTCATTACGTCCGGCACCACACATATTACCTACCTGTTACAACTTAATTCTGTTAATGGGAAATATAATTCCAAATCTTTGACAAAGACCTTTTACAGAAGAAGACAACTTTCGTTTGATACTCGTATTCATGATGATGAATTATTTGTGAATGTTTCATAATACACTAAGGTTCCATTCAAAATGTTACACATAAACTAGCGTTCCTACGTTCCAACACACACTCCTTACACAATGTGTACACATTGTGTAAGGAGAGTACTTCAGCTAGTTGGCACTATTAATTTACATTGTAATCAACATGTCAAAGGAACTAGCTGGCTGGAACCAGAAACAAATGAACTAAATGCAAATGGCATTGTCAAGTATCTATCCAAGGGTTTAAGTGGGCTTAAGCCAACAATCGTTTGGGATCTAAGCCGTGGCCGACTTTCCAATGTTTTCATATGCTAATCGTCGGAAAATAAAGTCGGTATTAGATGTTATGTATTTATTGAAGAGACATTTTCAGAGGCTGTAATTCTCCTACAATTTCCATTGTAATTGTGACCCGGTGCTTTTCATCTTTAAGCACAAAATATTATTTTAAATTGTATAGCTCTTACAAAATTGGACAAACCTAAGTGTCCTATTTATTCCTTACCCAAGACAGGCCTTTAAAATACACAAGCTTACAAAACATTTGAACTCAGAATATCCTATCCCCTTGAGCGAGACAATACATCAAATAGGCGACAATTCCAACCTGAAATAACTATTGGACTTGCAAATAAAGCTACAAAACTCAACACGAGGAGCCGAGACAACGTTCCAGTTTACTGAGCGAGTAACTTTGCATAGAATCAGCGAAATACATCGAATGGCGTCCACCGAGTCTGCATGTAAACAATTTCTCATGCCGATAAGATAATATTGTTCGCAGAAAATCATGAATTATTCCGTTGAAGTGTAGAAATATTTTCTACGTTGTTAATCTATGGTGGTAAGCGGATCACGTCGGCTTATTTGTGTTTGTTATGAGATCAGGGCCCCCGGGCGCCTTCTGCAGTCTTGTCTTGCACCCGCCCTTTCTATTGCGCAAATTGCACTATGTAGATTGTTAGGGTGAGTGCTCATTGATTGTGATGCAAGTCAACTGACTGCCGATTAAGCGGACGTAGGACGTACCAGTCTGAATTGTGGGCCCTGAATTGGTTAATCGTTTAAACATGTATTCTGAACAGACGTTTTGAATTGCAAAAGAGAGTGTTACTTATATAAACATGTTGTCTTGGTTTTCTTGAAATACTGGCTCATATTTAAAGATAATGTTTAGAGGCTGAATAATGGCGTCTGATAAAATAGTAATAAAATGCTTGAAACAAGAATTTCAGCGGTTACTTAAACAACTTTAAAGGCTTCTACATACCAGCGCGACTTGTCCCGCGACACGGCACAAAGGCCCCGCGTGTCGCGGGACGAGCGGTGCCTTTGTGTCGCGTCGCGTCGCGCGACAAGTCGCCCCGGTATGTAGAAGCTTTAAGTATATTCTTGCTTTTTGAGCTATTTTTTACGTTATGCTCGTAAAATACATAGGTATACTTTGCACGTCATCGCTCTACATATTCGTGCATTATACGGGGTATTAAAGAAACTGCGTGCTATAGCTTAAGGGTAGGTTCAGTATCCATAAAAGAACCCAGGAAAAATAAAATAAAAATTCAGAATAAATTCAAGAATTCAGAATTAAAATTATTTTATTTGTTTAAATGCTAAACGATTGCTACTTTAAGTTAGTAGGTACTAAATTAGGTTGTTCTTGCAATTTTTTTTTATGCTTTTATTTTAAATTATTATTTTTTAATTTATTTTTTATTTTTCCCGGGTGCCTTTATCGATATTGAACCTACCCCTAAGCTATGGCACTCAGTTTCTTTAACACCCTGTATAGCGTTTTTAAAAACACTAAAATTTTCCAATAAAGTGAAGATAATAAGACAAAATAATTCTCGCGTTTCCGCTTGTATCTCCCCTGTGACTCATCCAGTTATTAGGCGAGTAAAGGGGCTAATATTTCATCCAATATCTCTGTATTCTTGCAGTCTCGTGTACTACAAGCCTAACATTTACCTGGCATCTGGTTGGCGGAACAATACAGTAATTTATGTTTCAGTCCCTGGAGTAATGATAAAGCTAACAAGCCGTTGAATAGTAATGTACAGCGTCAAACAGAAAGTAGGTGACCGATGGTTCCGTATCGCATATTACGACGTACAGTCGACCTTGTATTTGCTTTACCATCATAAGGTACAATGCCACTTGCTCGTCATAAAATTACAAGGTTTTCAGCCTAAAGCACCTGTTCCACCGCCGACGAGGAAGCGTCTATAGCTATCAACGATTTTCTCGCTCAAAAAACGACAAAAGATTGTAGGTCTCGTGTAAGTAAAAGAGATACATATTATTAATATTTGATTGCTGACTCTTCACACGGCCGACGAGTACTCGTTTGTCGCAGCGACAAAAGCTATCAAAGAGAGTGACGCTCGCTTGGCGGGCACAACACTCGCTGAGGGACTCACTCTTGGTACTATTTAAATGTCTTAAAACTATAATTACAAGTCTTAATCTAATACGATAGCCAAGCCACACACAAAAAAATTTAAATGAAAGCCCAAAGTTCATCTCAAGATCTTACAGATCATTCTTTGTAACACAGTGTAAACAATAGTACTTTTCCAAATTCACCCCAGTGACATGTAAATATATCAATTTCGACCTGAATCTAATTGATGGTGCGAATTGCTTGAGTCAGAGGAGTTTTGGCCACCAAGTTGATCCTGAATGGTAAGACCAGCATCGGCCATCGCCTCCTCACGTAAACGGTCCGATACGTACAAGTGCAACCACTGCAACACTCTAGGGTTATGTTCAATGCCTCGGAGCAGTTTGACCATGTACGACACTAGTGCAAAATCTCGTTGCACCCTGAGTTGATTGGACCCACCCCACAATACCCAGTACGAATAGAGTGGGGTACATCAAAGGGTAAAAAGGGTATACCCCATAAAGTTTCTTGAGAGGTGGCGCGTGAATTTGTTCTAGACTCGCTTCGAAATCACTGAGTACTTAGCCTTATATGGAGCCCATATGTCAGCACTATGTTCAAGACGACTCCTAACTAATGCGTCATACAGGACTGTGATGGCTGTGGTGCTGGTAAAGTCTCGCGGCTGCCTCAAAACAAAGCCAAAGTTTCTAAATGCTTTTTTGCAGATCTTAGTTATATGATCACGAAACGACAGTTCAGGAGGGAAAACAACCCCTAAATTACTGCATGACTCGTTGCATCGGTACGGTAGAGGTGCGCGGGTGATACTTATCACCGAGCACTTGGATACGTTGAAGTAGAGCTTGTTCTCATGACTCCATTCCACTATCCTATCAATGTCATCCTGCAAACGTCTGCAATGAAACTTCGTCCTGACCTCCAAAAGCAACTTGAGGTCATCTGCGAATAACAAACAATATCCATTTTTGATGACTTCTGGTAAATTGTTTATCATTATTTTATAAATTCCAGAGGTCCCATGTTACTGCCTTGACTCACCCTGGACCGGGTATAAAACGGATCGAATTCGCAGCCGTTGGAGTCAACATACTGCTGTCTGACTTGCATAAATAGCTGGCTAAGAACTGCAATAGATGTGGTGTGCCACCGATTTCTGTTAACTTACATAATAATATGTCATTATCAACGGTGTCGAACGCTTTTTTGAAGTCAAAATAAGCAACGTCAACCAGCATCCACTGCCGGAAACACCTGTGACATGAAGTTAAAGAAATTGGTGGCAGTGCTGCGCTCCGACCGGAACCCGTGCTACGCATCCGATAGCTGAGCGCGGACCTGCTCCTGCATGCTGCGCTGGATGGCGGACTCGAAAACCTTGGCCGGCGTCGATAAGTCGGTAGCACGGTCACCGGTGTATATCCACTGATATCCGATTCTGTCTTACCTTTGGGGACTGGAATGACACGCGTTATCTTCCATCGAGTTGGAAACGACGCTGATCAGAGACATGTATTTAATATACAACATTATTTTTAGTATATGGAAAATCTGAATATAGTTTGTTCAGAATAAGGAACTGAATCGAATTCAAAAATGTTTACACCATGTTATATTTTGTCCCAAAAATATTTAAGTGTGATGGAAAATGTTATCACCATTTCATTACTGTAACGGCGTCGTACGGTTAGGTACCTCATAATTTGGCAGTCGAAATTATTATCAATGAGCTCAAGAATACCTTGGAGGCGCGGCGGCGCCGTTAGCATGCTTTTGGTACGGACAACCCGGTAACATAACAAACAACCTTATAACTTTGTGATTTTTCATGATACAGTTTTGAAATTTTAAATAAAGATTCTTTACATAAAAATACTGGACACGTGTTTCGGGTTTCGCTTAAACTAAAACTAATATTGTATAGTGCAGAAGTTACGCTAATACCCTACCACAATCCCTAGATAGGAAGGCTGGGATACCATCTGGGTCTGCTGAACCCTTCGGTTTTAAGTTCTCGAGTGCCTCACCATCGCGCACTTGGTGCTCGCCAATTCGTTATTAGTTGCTAGCTCTACTCGCTTCTCGTTAATCTGGTGGTGGCACAATTACCTTAGTGAAGTTTCAATTTACTGGGAATCGTTGTCAAAAGTGGTCAACCAATTACGAGGTTGGCTACTTTTATGTGTAGTACCGGTCATACCCGGTTTTATTACTGTACTGTACAGTGTCCAATATAAAGTTTATCAATGCTGTGTATGACAATTTCAATATGTAAGTGGGAATATTTTAATGAACCATGTCACGTGTGTCGTGTTATGAACCGTTATTTTAGCTTTGAACGTACCTATTTAATTTTAACATTAAATATGGAATTGGTTTTAATATGTATTTTGTAAAATGTTGTAATGTTAAATAAGTGTTTATTTTATCTGGGGGCGCCGTAGTGCCCCCGCCAAGACGAGCCAAGCGAAGCGCAAGAGCACTACCTACCTTTTCTCGAAGTGTTTCGTCGTTTTTTTGAACCCTCATAGAGTTGGTTTCTGATGTACCAGATAGTTCATATTCTCAGGATTTGATGTCAATAATAGACTTATTAAACATACAAAGTCTCAATTGAATAGCTCTAATACTTTAGATTTTATTGATATCTAAAATACACCGATTTCGTCACTGACACACTGATGATCATCAAAATGTTTGGCTACTTCCTGAAGTGCTAGAAAGCTGAAATTTGGTATGTAATCTAAGTTTAGTATACAACCAACAAAAAACTTCATAAACTTATAACTTTCGCCCCCCATCCCCTAAAATGCTGTTTCCTTACTTACTTCAGAAACTAAATGTTCGCATCACCTCCACGACGGTAGCGAAACGGCGAAGCCATACATTTTACTGATATGTAGAATTTGTGAAGTTAGGGTCGGTAGAGTTAGGCCGTGTAGATTCAGAAGCTTGGCTCTACATGAGATCTGATATCTTTTTCACAGTGCAAACCTTATGTGGTCGTCTTGGCAACATTTTACATGAAATGTTTTTGGTGGGATTAGCTATTTCTCACGTTTAAATTAGTAACTGGGAGTGTCTTGATCCTGCACATTATCTTGCTGTTCTATCACATGAAGCGCAATTACAGCTAGCAACTATAGAATTTTCCATAGAAAAGTTACGAAATATAAAAGTAAAAACCAACCCCTAAAAAATAATTATTTTATCCAATTTTACATCTGTTCACAATAGACACAAAAATTAATATCAAAATCAAACTCAAACTCAAAGCATTTATTTCAATTAAACCATTGACAGGCACTTTTGAATTGTCAAGAAATCGGTCAGTTACAAATATGGAGCTAGTTGCCCATTCCAAATAGTAGGTTCCTATGGAGAAGAACGGGCAAGAAACTCCACGGACACTCTTTTAAATTAAAATATTGGTACAAAATATTGGTTACATCATTGATATTGAAGTTAAACATGTGAGAACGATGCAATACGTCAAAAGCGTCCGTGATAAAAAGATAACAATTCAAAACTAAAATAATTAAAAATAAGCCGTGGCAGCTAAGAGATGACCAGTCCCAACTGACAGCGCCCGTTCACGAACATGACGCATGGATCAGCTCCATTCAGCTCAACCATTTTGAAGGGAGCTAAATGATCCAACACAAACGCCACCATCAGCGAGACATCTGAGTGAGCATGACATATTCTCAGCCGCCAGGGCACATTTAAGTCAATGAAAGACATAATTACCCGGTAAATGGTAGCTCTATTGTACATAGTATTCACACCATTATTTCACATTAGACCTACATGGGCACATACGAAACGTCAGAAGTTAGGTGCACGGTTCCAATTGGTCGTTTCCTATGGAGAAGAGCCGGCAAGAAACTCCACGGTTACTCTTTTAAAAATAATTGGCTTTTACAATGTTTTCAAATTACAGTGTATGGGAGGACATTGTAGGCCTGTCAACAATTACCAGTTACTAAACAAAATAGAAAATGTTCTACAAATCTACAGTATATTAGCCTACCACGTTCTCACATTCACAAAACATAAACTAAACTATTTAATTCAAATGTTATTTATTTCATTCATCAAAATTATTAGCGATGCTAACCTAAACAGCACAATGCAACAAAATAGGCGTCCAGACATGACAACTGTGCAGTTTATAGCAAAACCTCAAAGCTATAAACAAGAAAACTGTTGGTGAACAATAAGTTTACTATCAGTATCATGTGGGCAGTACAAAGCAGTTGGGATAAACCACGGAGTAGATAGTACATGGAGTGATAATCTAAAGGAGAAAAATACTGGATAACACATGATTCCAATTCAAGCATAGTCAATTCTCAACGAAATATCAAGAAGAATGATAAGGAATTTATGTCTAGACATAATTAATTTCCTGAAAATCTTTGATTCCACGAAAGACTGCGATTTGAGCAATTGCAAATAGATTTTACCAATCAACAAACCCTTATTTAAATACCTACTTGAACCATTTTTGGTAAACAGTCCTAAGATACTAGATACTCTAAAGCTGGTTGGTGTATTTGATCAAGAGTCCACGAATTCAGAAGTATGACTACGGGTATTGCCTCCATTATGTAAAATCTATGTTGCCTACAACTTTTCGCACACAAAACTGAAATAAAGCAATGTAACGCTCCATTTGTTACTGACTCCATGAAATGGGCAGTACGAAATAGTCAGTATAAACGCATTCGAGTCACACATGCAGTGTTAAATTTATTCAACGTAAGTGTAGACCGTTCGCTTTGTGTCAAAGTTAGTCCGTAGCCTAACTTAGTACGGAGTACTACAGACAGAACTGACTGGCATTTTCAACTGCTTGGATCAACGGCCGCTGTCGGTAATATTAACAAGCTGTCGGTAATATTATGCAGTTACCTGCAACTGATACGTGTTTGTAGGTAAATACGTAAAATGTATGATCAAAATAACACTATCAATCACAATCTGAATGATTTTGAAGTTTATAACCAATCCATTGCTTCTTAAGTTTGAAAAATTTTTCTGCTCAACAACGTAATAACACAATGAATGTTGTTGAACTGTCAACATGAAACTCATTGCTAGAGATAAACTTCGATAACATGGCACGCCCCTCCAAATTACTGTTTCAATGTCTGTAGTTACATCCTAACGAAAGACTTTATATGTAGTTGTAAGTATTCGTCTTCGTATTCGTCGAATTTATTCATAGTTTTTTCAATACAGTTGTTAAACATGGCGTACTTTCAGAGGCTATAATTATGATTCGAAAATTAAATCTTTTGCATAGGCATCTTTCTGTTACGCGGTCGTGACTTTTGTTTACGAGCTCTATCATTAGTTTTGCAGTTGAGTTTTAAATTTATAAGTCAATTTAAAAAGTTTAGTAGCAAGGAATTTTCATAGATAGAATAAAATGGGATAGATTTTATACGAGGAAAAATGAATGAGTCCGTACTTCTTAGCATTGAATTGTCAAAAGTCTTTTAAATGGTTCTTTAATATTTTATATTTAATTACCAGTTTTAATTTAATTGTTTTCACATCAACATTTGTCAAAAATCGAATAGGCTGTATAGATTGTTTTCGTTGCACAAAAAAAAAACCAGTTGCAAAAACGCGCGATTTTCTGAAAATTTTAATTTTTTGTGTGATAAATTGATTATTTATTTAATTAATTGATTTGTTTTTTACCATTGGGCCACAAGTGTATTGAACGTCGTGTGATACACGGGTGTGTAGGTTATCAATAACCTACTTTCCACCCTTATATCATAATGTACTATTGTGCAATCAGTACTCGTAATATCTCACTTATTACCAGATTTGTTGGTCACCTAATCATAACTAGTCGATCGCACAAGACAACGCACGTGTCGTTTTCATAGAGTACGTCGGTGCAGCACCATACAATAATAATGACGCCACTAGTCGAGCAACAAATCCGTGGAATTGTTTTTGTTTGACGGCCGTCTCATTACGCACACATGCGTTGCGAGTCTTGGTGGCGCTTTATAAAAACTTTCACAAATACTTTCAAACGTTCTGAATTTTGGAGGGGCGGGCCATATTATCGTAGTTATCTCTACTGATAGTGTGTTACTCAATTACCCCGCTGCTTGATATTTAGCGGTAGCGGCAATTTTTCAGAAAACTGCATTTTTTTACCGGAAACTTTTTCAGTGCATTTCGTGATTTATTAAAATAACTAGATTCAGATGTGATTTCAAGTTATATTTTTGTCGATTGCAACTGATAAAAATTAATTTGAATCGAATATTTAATATCAAGACTATTTCTTACCAACGATGTCAAATTAATCTCCTTCGCAATGCGAGTGCTGTCCGAATTCCCTGTTTTATATATTTTCAAATTTATGCCGCTGTCCATTCGACTGACATAATCCTTTATCTCGTGTTGCGACATCTACCGGAAGATATAGGGACAGCTATTCTTAGCCGAGTGCTTTATGGAAAAGGACAAGGTGCATTATGTTTGTGGTATTTTTTGGGCATAGAAATACAGAAATGATCAATTCGAAATTATTATTTTATTGCCCAGAAAATCTAATCCCAATAATAAACCCATGATGTGTTTCATGCAGATGCTTATTACTCTGTTACCCTTATATGAACAGACAGCTGAAGTATTCTATTCTATTCTATTCATATTATATACTTAGCTATACTAGCTGCTGTCCGCGGATTCACCCGCGTGGCTTTTCCTAAAATGGAACCCTATGTTTCTCCTTATAACATAAGCTATCTGCCAGTGAAGTTCCCGTCAAAATCAGTCTCGCCGTTTCGGAGATTAGCCGGGATTTCTTTCAATTATTTTGTTGTTATAATTATAACGGCGCAGGGTAGCCTTTACCAGAAGTGATCATCGTATTAGTGGTTCAGCAGCTTCAATATTATCAGGATTGTGCCGGAATAATATAGCAGTTCGTCGTGGACGTGGTACGACAGCGGTTCCCTTCACAGCTTCTTCTGTCATCAGAAGACAGCCGCCACGTAAAGGCTTCACAAACCGGCGTGACCCACGACGCGACACAAATGCACCGCTCATCGCGCGACACGCGGGGCCTTTGCGTCGCGTCGCGTGTCATGCCAGTATTTAGAAGCCTTTACGTGGCAGCTTCGGTGATTCCATTAGCTTCATAAACAAAAATAGGCGGCTCCACTGGCTGCGCTGTCATGCATGTATATACTTTTCATTTTATTATGCATTTAGTAAACGTCTGTTATTTTGACATTACAAATTAACAGACACTGCGATTTTATTAATTTGTATAGATTTCTCCTACAAGATTAGCCGACTTCGGATCAGTTCAGGCTAGTAATTACGTAGGTGCTGCCGGCATCCATTGTAATAACGCTGATTATACGCTAATAGATAATTAATTACAGAGTTAAGTGATTGCTAGTCATAGCCAATTACCACAAAGCGTGATTTGATTGTAAATGCTGCGGCGGTTGCTGGTTTTTAAGGGAACGTCCAGCAAGATTTTCGGTATAGAAATGTATAGTTCTAGTGGTTTATCTATTACTAGTTATCTGCCCGTGACTTCGTTCACGTGGAAGTCTTAAGACACCACAATATACTAAAATAACAGCTTCATTTTTATAAAATTTTCTTGTATACTACGTATGTAGTTTTGGTCTTAGCAGCCAACATATACAGAGGGTCAGGAATGGTGACGCTAGCAAATGACGTACAGGTTGTCCGTGTGCGAAGCAGTACATCGTGTGGTAGACCCGCAGAATTCAGTAGCAATTTCCGATTGTTTGCGAAGTTTTTCGTTTTTGGTGAATTAATGTACGCCTATGTTCCGTCTTACTAGATACCTAATGGACCAATACTGGTACACTGACTGATGCTTTCTTACAGATTATTCTTGACGAACAGCTATCACTAAAATAATATAACAGTAGATTGTAAACACACGGGACTTCTCATTTACAGTCACCTAACCATCGATATTTATTTTTAACCTTCATTGATTTTTTAAACTTTATTTTGAGTTTTTAAATTTATTTTTATATTTAAATTTTATTTTGATTTTAGCTATGTATCTAACATATTTTTTGCTGTGCTCTGACAGGGTCTACAACGGCTCTTAGCTCTAAGCCTTGTGTTAACATCTTGTTTTTACCATAAGGAACGCAAATAAATAAATATGAATATGGATGACAGAAGAGGCCTAAACTTAATGTTATTCTGTGTACATTCTACGAAATATTATATAAAAGTATAAAGAAATTAAAAACAAAAAAATCAATAGTTAGTAGTAATCGAACTTACAAGCAAAGGTTTGCAAAGCAGTCGTCTAACCGCTAAGTAATTTGCTTTATTATTAAAAGTTGATTAAAATAGCCCTTCATAAACAGTGGCCAGTCTATCCATTGTAAAAAAGCGACCAAGTGCGTGTCGGACCACGAGCAATGAAGGGTTCCGTAATTGCGATGAATTTATCCCAAGAACAAACTTAATATTGAAGTTGATAAACATGTTCTCTCATACATATCAATTTCAAATGTAAATTTGTACACACAATATGGAGAGATTTACCATGTTATTTTAATACTATAGACTTTCAAGGGTTTATAGGTTTTCAAGGGTACCTACTTTAACGGGCTTAGGACCGTCAAATAAAAAAAAAAAAAATCTAAACGATTGCTATTTAAGTTAGTAGGTACTAAATTAGGTTGATGTTGCAATTTTTTTCTTTTTGTTTTTTTCCTGAGGTCCTTTATCGATACTGAACCTACCCTTAAGCTATTGCACGCAGTTAATTTAACATCCTGTATATTCTGATCACCGTAACATGATTAGATACCTATTGTGCAATGGACAAGATAGTCAAACTTTTATTGTGTGAATACGTGGCTTTAGGCTACTTTGTTTGTGTGCAATTTATGTTATTTTTTGTATTGTGCGTTTTGTTTGTGCAGAATTAACAATTTATCTTTCTTTTCTTTCATTCTATAGTAAAATTATAGATACATCGTCTTCAAATATTAAACCATTTTAAAAGAGTAACTATGGAGTTTCTTGCCCATTCTTCTCCATACGAACTACCTATTGGAAGGGGCTATTTTCTTGTAAATGCTGACGTTCAAAAGTGCCTTTTATGTGCCTGTTATTTGAAATATAATGATATGACTTTTACTTACCTAACTAACTATAACACATTCTATGCTATCACATTCTTTAACGATACGTTAAACGGATTCATTTATTTAACTCATAACAAATGATACAAAGCTCAATTGTTTCTTTGATAAATATCTTAACTATATTTATTAGTTGAATGCTCAAACAAATGTTTCAAACACGAATAAATGAAAAAAGTTTCAGAAACCATTTAACGTGTAACTCAAATAGTTAAGCACTTTAATATCATTGTGGTTTCAACGCGCGGTTTGGTCAAGTTTTTCTTTTTTTGTAAAAAAAGATAAATTACAGCTGGCTGTCAAATGTCGTTGGTGGATAAAATAATTTAATTATTTATTTATAAGGAGGACTTACAGCTAATAAAAACAGACAAAAATAAGGAACCTTGGTCATAATCGGGTGGTTGTACTTATTCGAAGCACGAAAGTATTTTTCTTCGATATTTTGAAAAGTTATTACGTCTGTTGCTTGCTCAAATAGAAGTTTTGTTAACTAATCGTTTAGCTACTGGAACATTTTCTTACGGAAAATTGTCTTACCCAGTGTCGTGATGGACTACCCCATTTTTAACCGACTTCCAAAAAGGAGGAGGTTATAGTATGTTTGTCTGCATGTTTGTTTTTATGTATGTTCACCGATTTCTCCCGTTGTGGACTGATTTTGTTTTTTTTTTTTTAAATGGTATAATCCCGAAATGGTCCCATTGTCACCAAATCAGAATCTGATGAGGGGATCCCATGGAAATCGAGGGAAATCCTCAAATTTTATAGGCACACTTAGGTATAGCGATTTGGGTATTTTTATAGTAACAGGTGCATTTGCTCTCGGAAAGCACTATTTAGTGAAGTGGAACCTGTGGGACTGATGATGAAGACCACAGATGGCCACCGGAACTACAAAATAATAAGTATTTAACGGGTTGTGATTCTAGTAGGTACTTTAATATGGTTGCTAAGCAATGTATGCTCGTTACAATGCATATGGTGAGTGGCAGTTCTCCTGGTTCTCACCAGGAGAACTCCTCAATAATATTAACGTCCCTGCATCAGGAACAGCATTTTTTTGTTAAAGGTGATGAGCAGTTGAGATAAGGCTATTGTAACTTAGACAAATTACATACTGACCCACTAAAAAGTGAAAAATAAAAGTTATCAAAGTTATTTTTCACTTTGTAGTGTTTTTTTTGGAAGTCAGTGGTTTTCAAAGAAATTGTTAATGATGTTTATGCTTGTTTGGTCTAGGAATAGAACGTGTAGGTAATGTAGAGTACATTAACAAAATTGCAGCAAAAATATCATTTGTTTGTCCGTTTGGTGCCGGACGTAAAGAATAGCACCATCCCATTTCTTCCCGTGGGTGTCGTAAAAGGCGACTAAGGGACTTACTAGAGAATGGGCAGCAGCGTTCTCTATGCATTTTAACACCATACTGCGATCGCCAACCCGCCTGCCAAGCGGGGCGATTATGGAAAATCCCCCCCCCCCTTTTTTGGGAGAGGCCTATGTCCAGCAGTGGACGTCTTTCGGCTGAAATGATGATGAATGATGATGGGCTCAATATTATTTTATTTGCCAAATATAAGTTAACAATATAATCTTATTGAAACTTAGGATTAACTAAACAGATGTTAATATTAAAATGTGAGAGCAAAGAATATTAAGATAATTCTAATGAATAAGAAAATATTTAATCTATTTAAACATTTTCTTATTCATTAGAACTATCTAGGCTTCTTCAAAGGCTTAGAAGAAAAACTTTTTTTTTAAAGTCTATACATTTCTTAGTCTATACAATTTTTAGGCTTAAATCCAATCTTAATACTTAGGTACTTAGGATTTGTGTGAGATCAAAAAACTCTTTAAATAATGTTCCATGACTTTTAGAGTTAAATTCGAAACCCATTTGTCATTACTTTTTTGCCTACACAATCTAGGTATACAAAATGTAGAGATTTCTTTTTTTTTCTGCTAATGTATCTTTTATTTTAAAAATACAAGAGAAGATGTGAAATCGCCTCAGCGTTAATGCAAAGCTAGACAGAAATAGGACTTCTATAAGGTATTTTGAATAATCGAAACGTGTTATTGAACTTCGTCTATTTCAAGTATTTCTATCATCATCAATTATGTTATAATTAAGAGCTCTAGTTAGGTAAGTTTCTTTCAAGTCCTTGTAAAACGAGGAATGAGCCTTCAAGTGTAAAATTAAAGGCAAATTTCTCCAATGAACATCTAAACCACGTTCAAGAGCTGTCAGTGTCATCATTGTTGCGGTATATTGATATCGCAGGCAGATTGTATGATTCGTCATTATACATACGGCGTCGTCCGATTACAAACGCTCGCAGTTTTGAAATATACTGAAGCTAAATAGGCAACTCGGGCAATTATTATAATTTCGACATCCAGGCACCCCGACCCAATGCGTCAGGTTAGATTAGAACTGTGACAAACCGCACGCGAGCCGAGCGAGCGAAGCGAGCGGTGCCGCGGCAGTGGCCAGCGAGTGCCATTAGAAATAGATTTACATTTTGCCTTCGGTATATTTCAAAACTGCGAGCGTTTGTAAACGGACGACGCCGTTTGTAAAAAGCGGAATCATACAAATTGCCTGCGACATTGACACTTAAAATTCTTGAACACGGTTGAATAAATGTGCGGTTCAGTTTCATTGTTGAAATTCGCTCTTAATCGCTCGTTTTCACGCTTGATAACAAAACGATCGACGAACATTCAAATAAATTCACATACATATTGTTACGTTCCTTTATCCTTACTTTTCCAACGACATATTAAATAAATTATATATTTTGTGTTCTATGCTCCACTGGCTTGGCCAAAATACAACAAATAAGTATGTTTCACGTTGCCAACTACATGCTGAGTCCAAAACCATTTTGTCCTTTATTTATTTGTTCTGCGTTCAAAATCTATGACAACGTACTCGTAGTTTTAAAATAGAAAAAAATACTTATGTTATAATGACAAAATAATTAACTGCTGGTTCCGTGAAAAAAGTTTTATGATTATTATACATATAACACAAAGCATTTTCACTTCATTCGAATCAGTTGAACATAAAGCAATCATGTAAAGAAAAACACATAATTTAAAAGTTTTATGCAAATGAGCAATCGTCGGGCATACGGCACAAATGTGGCTAGCACAGGTAATGGATTGGTGCACAAATATGCAAATTGTACAATTTTGCCATTATTAAAACGTTCCGCAAAAGAAAGATCATTATTCCATAATGTTCACGTTCACAGGGTTGGGTTATTATGGAGTGCTTATTATTTTACTATATTTTTTGGTAGAATAATTGAATATTAATTTTCCAAGAAAATATTTACATAATTTAAAATAATAATATGTACAAGTGACATAGCGCACGAAGAGTTCGGGGATCTATAAAAATGGCATAAAAATCTTTTTTTTTGTATGGGAGCCCTTAAATATTTATTTTTATTTAATTATTTATTTTTAAAGTGAATATATAACTAAATATTCTGTGTATATTTCAAACGTCTACCTGTTGCCGTTATCAATATAGAGCGAAAATGAGCAAATAAATCTAATATGTTGCATGCGAGCCACCTTAAATATTTATTTAATTCTGTTTTTTTGTATTTGTTATTATAGCGGCAACAGAAATACATCATCTGTGAAAATTTTATTCATGAGATACAGCCTGGTGACAGACGGACAGACAGACGGCGGAGCCTTAGTAATAGGGTTCCTGTTTTACCCTTTGGGTACGGAACCCTAAAAAGGGAGGGAAAAGAATCATAATGGCATCAAAGAAGGGTTTTTACTTAATGTAAAGTAAGATGGCAATACAAAGTACCTACCTACTTAATTGAAATGTTTATTTAGTAGCCTACGTTATTCTGAGAATCCCAAGTTTAACTTCCCTCAATTAGATGTTGCATCCATTAATATTTTTTTAATCGCTGACAAAAACACATCATATTTTTTATTAACAATTGCGTCACAAACCAATGGTCCTGCCAAAAACGGTACTAATGGAAGCGTTAAATCGAATCGAATACATTACGTACAGTTTATTAAATCAAACTAAATGCAAACTTGGACCAATTAGCGGTGAACAACCCTAGTTGTTGGTGGCGCGTAAACACAACTCACTAACGAACCGAACGGGCCCCCTGCACAAATTTGCAATTTCGATTGCTGCTGTTTGCATGTACCTGGCAACCCTGCGTGTGTGCTGCGGAAAAAATCAAAGGAAACGAGATCGCAGTAGATCTGATAGACAGATCTGGGAAGCTAGGCATGATCTGAAGAGGAAACCGGGTTCAACAAACAACGAATAAACACTACTAAGCACTTGATTAAGTAAAAACCATTGTTTATTAGATGAGTATTTTCTGATATAACAGTCTGTCAAATTACTTACCAGTGACAGAGGTGTTCTGTAGCGTAGGACACGACCAGCACCCTAACTGCGTAACACAGTTTGAATCGGAATCGGAATGATTTTGAAGTATATTGCTAATCCATTGCTTCTTATGTTAGAAAAAAATTTCTGCTCAACAACGTAAATAACGCAATGAATGTTGTTGAACTGTCAAATTGAAACCGATTCCTACTGATAGTGTGTTACGCAATTAGCCTGCTGGTTGATGTAAAAACGAAAAAGAACACAGCCCTTCGTTTTTTTACGTTTTTTGGAATATAACACGCACTCAGGCTTTTTGGACATGTTTGCATTGGAAGTTTACCCATTTCATTTTTTATTAACTTAAGTTATCCCAGTGCTTTTAAAACGTCTCCCAAACGTCTCCCCCATACTTTTACAATTATCTGTGTGTTTTATTTTCTAGGACTTTAATTTTACACGAATAAAATGAACAGTCCCAAGAAGGCCACCCAATTTACCTTAATATCCTCTTCAGGAAAGTAGAAAGAAAGAGTATTTTAATAGCATCTGCAAGTGACAAGCACTAAAAAAACCGGTCAAGAGCGAGCCGGACTCGCGCACCATACGTACGCACCATACATATGATGTTGATGATTTCTGAAAAACTGTGCTATTTAGAGACATCGTTTTATTTTTCCTGTAATTTTTACATAAACTTCTATCACATAGAATAATTTCAGATTTTTATCTATGCAAACTTCGGAGATAAGGGGATGGTATTTTTTTTTACATTACAAAAAAAATGCTTGAGAATGTGCAAACAACGCTGTTTCAAATGATACATGCCCCAGTAGCCACACTTCAAATTTTTAAGACCCCCTTTGAGTCCCTTTTGCAAAAAAGATATAGGTAGTTTTTAATTTTTTTTCTTATTTGTAAAATTATTGGGCAAACGTCATCTAAAACTATTCTAAATTTCAAGTTGATAGCATTAGTAGTTCTTGAGATATCCAGGTATGACAGACAGACTGACAGACAGACTTAGTCTCACCATAAGGGTTCCTTATTACCATTTTGGTATGGAACCCTAAAAACAAAACAATTAATGGTACATCCACAAATAATTGACAGATCCCCGCAATCGAAGGGCTGTGTTCTCCTTCGTTTTTTTTTTCTCCTTTTTTTTTTCTTTTTTTTTCCATTAGGTCATGAGCATTCATTAGGATTACCCTAAGTAAAAAAAGCTTTAGACAACTTACAGTTTGAAAGTAAGGAAATTTCAATTTTACACATTCTTGCGATTTTTTTCATATCATCATCTACCTAACTTTTTCCCAAGCATGTTGGGGTTGGCTTCCAGTCTAACTGGATGCAGCTGAATACCAGTATTTAACATGGAGCGACTGCCTATCTGACCTCCACAACCCAGTAACTGGGTAATACGATACCCCTTGGTAAGACAAAGTCTTAAGTCTGTATCCTTTTTAATAAGTACAACATACACTTTCAACAGTTATCAGGAAAAAAACAGCACAAGTGATTTCTGTTCCAGTGTTTGCGTGCCCTACTAACTGAACGTGCGACTCAAGAAAGGCAAACACAGCCGCAGTAATTTTTCAAAGCCTGTTGAATTATGTAATTGGATAAAAGCGACGATTTGCATGTGTCGCGAACTTTTATTGTACTGTAAAATGGGGCTAAGGAAAAGCTTAGAACTTGGCTAATTGGAGCGGAGAATATTTTCTTGTGATTTTGTTACTCGTACTAACTTTACACAATGTGGTAAGTTGTACTAAATTGGTTTTCAGAGACTTTGTAACGAAGCTCCCTTCAGTATGTACCTTCAATAATATAGCTGAAAACTAAATTATACAATTTATTAAAAAAAAAATGTATTAGTAGCAAATCGGTTATGATTAAATCGGCCAAGTATATTTGACTGAAGAAAAGTCACGCGAAATTGCCGTAATTTATTTATTTAATAGACGTAGAGTTTTTACTGATACCCAACAAATATCCGGCGGAGTTAAAGAAAGAAAATAAAGAAAATATGTTTATTTACGGTAAACATAACGCAAAAAAAAACACAAACACGAAAGAACAAGTTGGGGGAAAATATGCGTAACATTCACGGAAAACGGCTATCGCTTAGCATAATGCTGCGACCCGATGCGTGACAGGGTCTGGTTTTCAGCAACAGCGACAACGACAGGTTGCAGCTAAAGAGAATAAGGGATTTATACTACGACCATATTATGTTGAAACCACTATATCACAAAATAGATTACAATGTAACTTCACTACTGATACATAAAATGGAAAACTAGATTCGATCTATGTTTTATAAATCAACGAAATGCACTATGGACCACTTTACAAACAGTTTTATGTTCTTTTTATTCATAAGCCAGAGAGTGGAGTGGGATGCTCTGATAGAATCGTAAAATCATTTTTATGTGATCTGAAACATGTCAGCTCCTATAGGATTTTTGTCACAATGTTGTCTTTACGATTTGAATGTAAAATAGCGTCGAGGTGAGCCAGGCTATTCTGAGAATTGGGTTAAAAAGATGTAGATCCATAAAATGAAACTCAATCGAATGTTTCAAGGAAGCAAGTACACCATTTCTTTATGATAAAATAACAAGAAGTTACTTCAAAAATATTTATAAAGAAAGAAATGATTGTCGGAAACCCAATCTTTTCAATTCTAGACATCAAAACAACTTTTTCGAGAAATTCAACTAATCATGATAGGTCTATGGGCTCATTTTAGCTGTGTGCTGTTGTGCTGTATTCTCGGTAAGTATGCACCTATCTCATTGAGTAAGCACCCTAATATTGTAATATTAA
Organism: Tiliacea aurago; assembly: GCA_948098905.1. Classification (NCBI taxonomy): domain Eukaryota; kingdom Metazoa; phylum Arthropoda; class Insecta; order Lepidoptera; family Noctuidae; genus Tiliacea; species Tiliacea aurago. The sequence goes on from OX402577.1 coordinate 20,610,219, forward strand.
GACCCAGCTCTGCACTTGTAACTACAAATACATGGGCTGTGTAGCCACGCCTAGCCAGTCTGAGACTAATTCAGTCACAGGGGAAAATACATGGTTATCTACTTACATATGTAATAATAAGAGCGATGACACCCACTATAATCTTATTGTTGCTACTTATCCTCTCTCAATGGATCGAATATTAACATAAACCATATTTTCAACACATTTTGTTGTAAAGTGACTCTTATGGCAACGCATTTAGGTTCATAATTCAGCTTATTATACACTCGTATTTTCTACTTTACATTACCACACTAGTGTTTTTCATGTCTAACAACAATGAATATTTTTGCGAATAAATAAACTATATTAGGTTACAATTATAAATCCATCATCAAAATTATCATCATTTCATAAAATTAGGTATATACAGGGTGGAAAGGACATCGACGCGAATTCGGTTACTATGGATTCAGTACATAATTCTTGCCCCCTGCGTTTTACGTCGGTTATTAAAAAAAAAACATCTGTTTCCTACAGAAGTGCAATATCTACTCGGTCAAAATGTATGGAACAGCGAGTTTTTTTTCGGGGGGTCAAGAATTATGTACTTACTGAATCCACGGTAACAGGATTCGCGTCGATGCCCTTCCTGCCACTACTTAATAACCTTAATTTTTCAAAACATATTTTTGTGTTTATTATATTTTTTATTGTCAGTGCCTTTATTTACACCTGCGCGTGTAAACAAAAGCACACTGCAGCGCTGTTGCTTGTGCTAATATTTGTTAACGTTTGCTTAATTATTATCAAAAATGTCGACTTCACATATAGAAAAAGATAAATACGTAGGTTTGATCCCGCCGGAAATACTAATCGATGCACGAAACGCGAGTTGCCTGTTGCCACCAAAATCTAGAGAGAAATATCTAGCGGCCTACAAAAATATCATACTATGGAAACACAGTAATTTTCAGAGAACGTATTTAATTTTTGGCTTACTTCAATGAACTGGCAAATAAATCGCAAGTGTGTTGAAAAACGTTGTATGAAACGCCTCATTAATCATTACATACTTGTATTGTAATATGCTATTGCTAGTACGCAGAGATTATAGGAACACTAGTGACCCGCTCTATTTGCACGGGTGTAATGTCCTGTTGTGGCAAAATGTGGAAACATCAATATGTCTGTGCGATATGCATAGCTGCTGCGATATATATCCTCGATAAATTCTCTAAATGATGATGAAAATTGCATCAAAATCCATTGTAGGTATAGTTGGGAAGAACTAAGTGGTCACACAGGCAATTGAAAAAAGCGACTTTGTTTCATACGATGTAAATTATGTACCTATACATCTATAATGGAGATTATAAAACTCGGTCTGTCAATCACTCGGATTCAGGCTTGCCCAGTGTTTGGATTGATTTTCCAGGAAACTACCAGTTTGGAATCAAAATACGTATTATATAAAGCCGTACGGTTTACCTAAATACTAGCTTTTGCCCGCGGCTTCGCCTGCGAGGAGGTCGGATATTACATATTAATCACGCCGAGAAAGTCGTAAAATAAAACCATGAAAAACCTTTTTTTTTAGGGTACCTCCCTTGCACGTGAAACGGGGATGATATTTTTTTTCTCATCTATTACATGGTGCGGGGTATCGATGGATAGGCCGTTTAAAAATATTGTGGGTCTGTGAAAGCCATTTTTCAATTCTGAGATCCGTTTGCGTAATATTAAGCGTTATGCAATTTTATGCCCCCCCCCCCCCCCCCCGCCAGCTAAATGGTTGGTTTTAGATATGTGAAAAAGTTCACGGCAGTAGTATATATACCGAAATTAAAAGGAAAACTATCACAGCTAAGTAGGGTTTACAAGTTAACGAGTAATAGTCAACCAACTTAAATTTGCAGTAGAAGAATTGACCGTAACGTATATCGATGTATGGGAGAGCATGTTTTCCAACTACAATGTTAAGTTTGTTTTTGGGATTTATTCATCCTAACTACGGAACCCTTGATTGTGCGTGGTCCAACACGCACTTGCCCAGTTTTTTTTGTCGCTATGCTAGCGCCACGCCGCCGCGCCGCCGTCAACCATAATTATTTCATTACGCTTATTTTTGAATCTGTGATATATTTTCTTTTACTAGAGAATGGTCAGCAGCGTTATTTATGCATTATAACACCATACTGCGATCGCCAACCCGCCTGCCAAGCGTGGCGATTATGGTTGCTTTTAGAGGGCCTATGTCCAGCAGTAGACGTCTTTTGGCTGAAATTACGTAATCAAAATTTTATATATACCCAATTAAAATAAGTAACATATATTAATGGATATGGATTATTAATGTAACATTCAAAATAGCTTTGGAAATAACAATTAAATCTTTATCAAATTCTGAAAGAAAAATATGGTTACTATGGGTCATCTTTATAATATAGACATATTTTATGCTATCTTGGACTTTTTTTTTGAACTTTGTAAGATGTAGATGTCTCTTTTGTTGTTTGTTTGTCTTGTTTATGCAGAATAAACAATTTTTCTTTATGTACAATCCTGTAGAACATTAATTTTATGTATCTCTTACGGGTTACACGGCGCACGCCAGTAAAGCTCCCAGTTGGCATGATTTTTTCCGACATCTTCATCTCCTTCATCTTCTTTTTCTTCATATTCAGATGATAGCCGTGGTGTGGTATTCACTTTGCCCTCAAGCTTATGATCGCTTACTACTGTTAGAATGAATTGTTTTGCTGCGGTAGGTGGCTTACAACCACGGCTATCCTCTGAACATAACTATGAATATGTATTAAATACCTACATCAAAATATATTAAGTGTATGTTGTTTATTTAATAGCCGACAAATTTTATAATAGTCTGTAGATAACAATTTCAGATGAGAATATTTTCTTGTTTTATACTTTTTAGTGCGTCATTTTTCAGTAGTCAGGTTTTAGTTTCAGTATTTACTTTTTTAAATAAAAAGTTTTTAATCAGTACCTACGATTGGCTAGTATTGCTGATTACGCTTTGTATATGAAGCCAGAGGGTCCAACATCTTAAATGAAAGTAAGAGATATAGCAGAAGTCAACTTTTATTTCCACAACTTATTAATTCACTGTAATAATAGTTTAATTCAGACTACAGTATCTAAGCGCTACAACATGTGCACCGGACTGAGCCTGCGACAAGAATGATCCCCTCCTTGCTTTGCGCTCGCTTATGTGGAGCGGCTTGAGTAGTGGGGAGAGTGGGGAGGCCTAAGTGACGCAATACAGTGCGCAAAGACTACTATAGTATTGACAGTGCGTAACTCGGCCCGTTGCACGTGCTGTTTACAATGGTGACGCCGTCATACATTTATTATTTGTTGTTGTTCAGTATATTACTGAACACACACAACCCTGACAGTACCCTTACAAACTAGTTCACAGTACCCTGAGCTTTGATTGAAAGCAATTCGGTATCCTCAGCATTAGTCGCAAGCAATGCAGGATCCTGAGCAGTAGTAGCAAGCAATACTAGTTGCAAGCAATATGGTACCCTGAGCATTAGTTGCAAGCAATACAGTAAGAAAAGAAAGAAAGAAAATACGTTTATTTGCGGTAAACATGACGCAACAAAGAACATAAACAAAAAAATAAGAAAAGGTTGGGGGAAATATGCGTCACATCCACGCAAAACGGCTATCGCTCAGCATTATACTGCGACCCTATGCAAGACAGAGCTCCAGCGCTGGTTTTCAGAGACAGCGGCAGTACTTTGAGCATTAGTTGCAATCAATGCAGTACCCCGAGCGTTAGGTGCAGGCACTACTAGTTGCATGCAATGCAGAACCCTGAGCATTAATTGCAGGTAATATAGTACCCTGAGCATTGATTGCAAGCAATACAGTACCCTGAGCATTAGTTGCAAGCAATACAGTACCGTGAGCATTAGTTGCAATCAATGCAGTGCCCTGAGCGTTAGTTGCAGGCACTACTAGTTGCATGCAATGCAGTACCCTGAGCATTATTTTCAAGCAATTCAGTTCCCTGAGCATTAGTTGCAAGCTATACAGTACCCTGGAGCATTAGTTGCAAGCAATACAGTACCTTGAGCATTAGTTGCAAGCAATACGGTACCTTGAGCAATAGTTGCCTAAATTTAGTGTCTGCTGTAAATAAAATTAGAATTAGAAATTAGTACTGTAGGCCGCACGTGGCAAAATTTTGACCTTGAACTGGCCTAGCGTAGAACGGAGTTTATTCTTATTGTATTGAAGTGTAAGTGGTTACTTTCCACTTACGTGCGGCCTAGAAAGAAAAGAAAAGAAAGAAAGAATAACGTTTATTTCGACACAGTTCGTGAAACACAAAACACAAATAACAAAATAAAAAAGTGAAAATAATATTCTAACAACAATAGTTTGCCTCACGGCTACGCCAAAAAGGTTCATTTCAGCATTAATGCCAGACATTTGCTGTGTTTTTTCCCATTTAAAATCACGCAAATCAAACAGGTCAGAAAAAGTTATTTGCTGTGTATGCTAGGCTTGTGAAATTAATTATTGTAACTTTGTAAACGTCCGTGTGGTGCCGGACGTAAAGAATAGCCCTAACTCATTTCTTCCCGTGGGTGTCGTAAAAGGCGACTAAGGGACTTACTAGATAATGGGCAGCATTTTCAAAACCATACTGCGATCGCCAACCCGCCTGCCAAGCGTGGCGATTATGGCAAATCCCCCCGTTTTTTTTGTGGGGGAGGCCTATATCCAGCATTGGACGTCTTACTGCTGAAATGATGATGATGATGATTTGCTGTGTGACGCAGGTTTTCTAATAAACCTTTACCGCCTTATTACAAAACAAGTGTTATTTTTTGACATGGCTTAAACCATGGAGCCAGTTTTTGTATTATGAACGTAACTGTGATTGAAATACCGTTCTTTATACAAAACTGAAAACTTTGTTCGGTACTAAGATGTCAGTTTTGTGTTTAGGAACTTTACCGTAGTCGAAATAAAGTTCGAAATTCAATAATGGCTCCATGTTTTAAACTTGGGTCTGAAGATAAACCTTGTTTTGTAATAAGGGGGTTAGGGATAAGTGACGGCGAGTACAAACCTACCATACCTACTTCATTTTCATGGAAAGTCAACGGTCCATTCATGCCGCTACTAGTGATGGGCTATTCATGTAGATGCATCCTCAGCTATCACGGATACAAAATCGATAGTTGTATCGACTGCAGGACAACGGACAACGCTAACCACTCGTTCGTTTTGCAAGTTTAACAATATTTCAGCTGGCCGTCACACGAACAAGCCAGTTTTATTTTACTGTCGAAGCACGATCGACTGTCATCGTTTTGTTTCCCATAACGCTGTTTCGTTATGCGTACCAATATTTTTGGTAGAAGTTTTTCAGTCACAAAATGTGGGACTAACTTTTTGAATATAGTAAATGATACGTTACGGTTATCCACTTCATCATCATTTTTTTCAATTTTCTAACAATATTTTTTAAGTACTTATCAGGTTAACTTTTTCATAAACTTTTCAGCCAAGTTAATTCCAGTTTTTCAGGACATTCTAAAGCGACAATCCCAAGTATCGGCCGAATGTTCGGCTGTTTTATAACTTCCAAAGTTTTCTTTTTTGACTTTGAGTCCTTACCCGACTTTAAGTCACATTTTTGACTTTGGCTTATCTCTTTGACTGTCGTTTTTTTTTTCGCCGTAGTTTGCCGTAGTTAAGAAACGGCCGATTCGGATTTATGTTTGCAGTAGACCCCCAGGGCTGGTTCTAAGTAAGCATAAAACTTACAGGAGTTTTTGGAGAAACTCAAACCAATTTTTTGTTGAACACTTACTCTATTACTTATAAATTCTGTTTTCACCTGAATTTCCATCTCAGAAATTCACTTTTGTATATTAGCGTATACTACATACAGGATAGCGGATTCATAAGGCATTAAAATATGAAACTCCATTGCTAATTACTTCTTACTTTTTATGGTCAACTGCACCTCATCCAGACTGCATTTTACCGCCTTATAATATACTAGGAAAAAAAACCTGCATAGCTCTTTCATTACCATAACACTTATATGCTTAGCGCTTTAAGTGCATGTTGATGTACAAGGCCGCTAGAGACTGCGTCCTAGCATATATTCATGCGCGTTTTCATCTATGAAATAATAAATCCCATTGGCTCTACTGCATAGTAAGTACCCAAGTAGGTCACTCAGGATTTCAGGAACGCTTGGCCTTAAATAATTTCGAAATCACTTCCAACTTTTAAAAGGCTATTAAAGCACCATGTTCTGAATGGTGTTTGAATTGTAAGTTTTTACTGTATTTTAATTTTAGTTTATAACCCAGAGAAACCGTTGCTTATCTTAATCCTAATTATTATGTTTTCCGCATAGAAGTGAATAATTGTATTCGTTTTGAGTAAAATAAACCTTCTTGAACCGTAATTTAGGAGTTGTTTTGAAAATTATATTTTTTTTTTTAAAGTTTCGTGATTTTTTTTTTGCATTGTAGTTTGTTTTTGGAATGGTGAGGTTAAAAAAATACAAGTATCACTTAAAAAAAACGTGCCAGCCTTACAGTAATTCAATTCAATTCAATTTATTCAGTAACAATTCACATTGCGTTCGAATATAATACAGCATGAAACGAAAAAACGAAAAAGTAGTCCCTTATGATGTGTAACATCTGACATCTCACCTTGGTATAGTACTTACTAATTCCATGAGTACACTAATTCCATGCTAATATAAAGTACTTACTAATTCCATGCTATTAAAAGTACTTACTAATTCCATGCTATTAAAAGTACTTACTAATTCCATGCTATTAAAAGTACTTACTTATTCCATGCTCAACCTGTCACTTCATGTTACACCCTTCCGTCCCTTTTCACGAAATCACTCCCACAGAAAACGAGAGAAGATGTCATCAAAAATACCTAACACGGTATAAAGACACGTTAGCGTATTTATGAAGCCGAATTTCAATTCATCATTTCAGCCGAAAGACGTCCACTGCTGGACATAGCCCTCCCCCAAGCACCGCACCTTCGGCCGGTTCTGTGCTTCCCGTCGGGTCTTAAAAATTTGAAGTGGAGCTACTAGGGCATGTGGGGTATCATATGAAAGAACGCTGTTTGCACATTCTCAAACATTTTTTGTTTTTTTTTAGGCAGCACTGTTTCAGACTTTTGATGAAAAATGAAAAAAATAATACCGTTCCCCCCCCCCTCCCCCCTTATCTCCAAAGTTTGCATAGATAAAAATCTGAAATTATTCTATGTGATAGAAGTTTAAGTAAAGATTACAGGAAAAATAAAACGATGTCTCTAAAAAGCACATTTATTCAGAAATCATCAACATCATATATACTTACGGAACCCTCGGTGCGCGAGTCCGACTCGCTGTTGACCGGTTTTTTTTTTTTATAATGCAGACACAAGCAATTAAGTGACATGGTGATCCACATGAAAACACTAAAACGGCTTACCTACTGCAACATTTTCTTCATTAAAACATACATTCTTATACTCACACCTTTGTTCTATGGGGGTAGGCAGAAACTACAGAACGAACCTACTACTGCCACGCACGTACTACGCACCTGACTTATAAAGAACATCACCATCTTCATTAAGGCTTCTACAGACCGGCGCGACACGCGACGCGGCGCAAAGGCCCCGCGTGTCGCGCGACGAGCGGTGCCTTTGTGTCGCGTCGCGAGTCGCGCCGGTTTGTAGAAGCCTTTATAACGTGAATCTAAAAAAGCGAGATTTAAGTAAAGTTCTTAAATATGATTAAAGTTGACCTAATCCCATAAAAAAATCCCAATATCCCATTAAAATCCACTACCAAACGCTCCCCTAATAAACCGCTATCACGAAAATTGCCAACCCCGAAAAGAATCCCTAAACACTGCGTAATTTAATAACAAAGTAACTACCTATCATTGCTAACGGAGACGATAATAATAAATCTAATGGCGGTTACCACAATAACCGTTGACAACGATTCGCATAGTTCATCGATTAGCCGAAGCGAGTGCGACCTGCGATACTCGTAATTAAAATCCAATATTGTCTAACCAAAATTGATTGCCAGAAACCGCGCTCGATAGTACACCAGCTTAATCTACCGTTTATTGTGAAGTTACAAGGTGGAGAAACGAAATTATGAGCTGCAAATATTTGAAATAATGTCCCAATTTTATCGAGATTTTATGGCGCTCGCTCCGAAGATTTACCGCTTTTTATTTTGTTGTATTTTTACGAGGTATTAAGTGGATGTTAAATTAAATTTTGGTTGTTTAGTTTACCTACTGTGATAAAAGGAAAACAGGTTGGCTCGTTGAATCAGTTTTCATAGCATACAGATATTTGACGTTCGTGGTTTGGTCCGATACCTTTTTAAACACTCATGGCTTATTGATATTCTCACAAACTGCCATTAAACATACTCGTTTATTTTAATACAAAATAATTTAGCTAAAATATCTTCAATCCCACTAACCTCAAAAGACCCACACACACAAATTTCCATACAAGAAAAGTTGACCAACTCCCATCCATCGATAGCCGGCAATTTGCAAGCGCCCGGGCACGATACGGGCACGAAACAGGGCACCTTGCTAGATTTACGACGTAACATGGTTTACAGGGGAGCCCTCAAGGCTTACTTACAATGTGAACTCAGCTCACAGCATGCGAGATACTTAAGCATGTATTGAACGGGATTTATTTGAAGTACCGTACTGTATTCTATTTTATAGAATAGAATAGAATACTCTTTATTATGTACCTACACCATAAAAATTACAGATATAAATGTAGATATTTTACATAGGGTGACACAATGGCGGTCTTATCACTAAACGCGATATTTTACAGACAACCTTTAGATGGATTAAAGGGAGAAGGAGAGACAATACTGTAGGTAATCAGTGGTGTACCATTTACATATATAATAAATACATACACACATAAAGCATACACTTATATATATAAATATATATTTATATACATATACAATAACAAACATGAAACAAGAGCAAGGAACTGTATGTAATGATAAAGTGCTATTTTACCAGATTTTAAAAGTGGACAAAGATTGAGCACGATTTATCGACACGGGCAAGGCATTCCATATCCGTACTGCTTAAACTGTAAAAGACTTGTCATACAAGCTAGCTTGCTATACAGTAGTTAGGTTTGTAATACTTGTAAGACAGTGCTATCGGATTCGACTCCGCGCACGCCACGCGCCCGCCTTGCACCCGCTTATACTACTTATTATATAATGAAAAAACGCCCTTTCGGCGACGCGGGGCGGGCGCGAGGCGAGCGCGGGGCGGGCGCGGGGCGAGCACGAGACGGGCGAGTGGCGTGTGCGGGTCGACTTCGATAAATGCCTCAAATTGCAATCGATGAAAACTCAAATTATATACAAAAAAATTCAAAGCGAGCGGGACGGGCGCGGAGCGGGCGCGGGACGGGTGCGGAGCGGGCGCGGGGCGGCGCGAGGCAGGCGCGGCGTGTGCGGGTCGACTTTGATAAATGCCTCAAATTGCATTCTATGAAGACTCAAATTATATACCTACTACAAATTTCTAAGCGAGCGGGGTGGGCGTGGGGCGGGCGTGTGTCGTGCGCATCATCTGAATGTAGCCTTAATACTGGCTGGTGCTAGTTCTGAGATCTGTGTCGTAATTGACATATTTTTCGAACATATGAAGCAATGGATTAGCAATTTACTTTAAAATCATTTAGATTCTGATTGATAGTGTGCTACGCAATTAAGGTGCAGATTTTAGATAGGTATATGGATGGGGCAAGAGTAGGTAGTGAGTAATTCTCAGATACGTAAGTCGGTATTGCAAAGATTTAACCCTAGAGCTATTTAATTTTGAAATCAATAAAACAGCTTGTACTCTAGATATTAAAAACCTACATTAAGCTATTAACCCGTAAGCCATTTAATTTTGAAATCAATAAAAAAGCTCCAAAGTTTAATTCAACAAACCATTTGAAACAAAAGAATCTTGAAAATTTATCAGCACGCATTCAGATAATAAAATCCAATTTTCGATTTCTATTAATCGGCTACAATCGGAGTGGGCCCAATTGTTCTTTGATATCGTTGGCATTGAATCGGCTCGATTGCGTCGACACTGGGCAGCAAATTAATCCAGTAGACAATGGACTCGTGACGCGGCGCGCGCCATGTTTGCGCAGGCAATAACAAATTATTCATACTCGGTGATGGAATGTAAACAGAATATGATTGGCTATTAGCATGTGGGGTGTTGAGGCCTCCTGGCACTCCGGGCCTCCGGGGACTGGGGGATCGCATACGGCTACTCGGACCGACGGATCATCCCCTTAGCTATTAACAAGTCGCCGGTAGCCACATCCAACTTTGTTCGTAACGTATTCCGAACTTAATTTAATTAATTACCTACCCTCACATCGTAGTCCATTTCGCTAAATATTGTTTTCAAGTTTAGGGGGCTAAATAACTAAGATCAAACGAATGCGTGGACATAACTCACGTTTGTGATGTTTTAACGAAGAAGGGAAAATGAAATTATATCATATGTTTTGAAGGCGCGCTATAAAAGCCCTTTGGGATTACACGCGGTCGCGTTTGGTAGGATTTTATTGATCATTATTCATTATAAACGCCGACGTAACTGGCCGCTGCGTGTTGTATTAAGTTGTTAAAAGGGTTTATGGCTTGAAAAATAATGTACGTTGTACCTACGGTTAAACGTAATGGCTGACGCAGGACATGAAATAATCATTATGAAAGCTACAAAACGCTTAAAAATAAAGTGTACCGAAAAATAATGTAAAAACCAAAATCATGAATTCATTAAAAAGGTTAGAAATAACAACAAAAACGCCAATTTATGTGAAACCCACTTTATAGCACAGCAAAATAAATGCCGTCAAATAACTTCAGCGCAATGTAAATAAATATTTTTATAGGTGTTATTACGAGCGATAAAGTTCAAAATCTAGGTTTATTTAGACGTTTAGAATATCTAAACGAAAATCTTACATTCTTGGAAACATGGTTTTATATTTATTTTATTTTCTTCAGGTTTTTAATCACGGCTGATTTAATTATTCAGGGTACCTACATTTATTATAAAAGCTAACAGTGCAACATAACATTTTAATGTTACCATAGGAAAACAGGCCTAATTACCAGCTGATAAACAATAAGGTATCTACTGCTACCAATGAACACACCAGAAATGCGCACGCGATGAAATTGAGCAAGTTTGCGACTTTACGAGGAAAGAAAAGGTATTCCTTTTCGGTAAAGCTGACCCTTGAAAGAGTAAGGGCCTGTGCACACCACGTTTTTTAAACGCACCGTTGACGCGCGTTTGTAGCGATACAGATGCGATACGCACGCGAGTCAGACCTGCGTCTGACTCGCGTGCGTAGTAGACTTTTGTAGGATAAAAGCGCGCCGTCGACGGACGTTTCTAAAACACGCGTCAACAGCGCGTTTAAAAAACGTGGTGTGTATTGGCCGTTAAAGTATTTTTATCTCACGAAGTGACGCGCACTTTAAGACTCATACAGACCTACGCGATATCGCGGGCGCGACTGGCAGCGACATAGAAATTGTGCTACAAGTGTCACGTCGCGGCCCGCGATATCGCACCAGTCTGTACGAGCCTTTACTTGTGGTTACCAAGTGTACAAACAAGCTTTGAATGTGTGCGAAAGCAGGAGCTCTCGGTACCGTTCGAGACACGGGCGACGTCGCAAGTGTGTGTGTGTGCTACGTGCTGACGCTATTCATCTTCACGCACACAATCACAGCGTGTTTATACACTTGGCTACCACAAGTAAAGCGCGCGTCTCTTCGTGAGTTATAAATATATGTCCTAAATAACTTCAGTTTTTAACACCGTTAAATATCTTCTTCTTTTTTTTTTTTGTTCATGGATTGGAAAACCCTCATGGATGTCCCCTGCCCTGGGGCGGGCGGAGGGGTCTGTCAGACTCTTACTGACTAAAAACCACCCCAGTGTTCGCCTCCCACACTTGCACCGGGGATCTTGGGATCTATTATTACTTCCACAATCCCCGGCTAGTGCCAGCCCGCCCGTGCGGGCCACCTCAAGTCTGGGGGGGTGAGGTGTTTAAACCCTCCCCCCCCTGACGTCTGAAAGGGGCACGCGTGGAACACTACGCGTCGCCACCTCGGGTCCAGTGTGTTAGGGGGCGGCGGACGTCCCCAAGTCTGCCATCCCAGGACCCATTAACACCGTTTAATACCTATCCTATCCTTTCCTGTATATGGAAAAAGAAAATATAATACCTGTATCTGAAAAACGAAAGGACACTTTTAAGCACAAGTTGTTATAGCAAGTGCTTTAAAGTGTACTCTAAATTCTTTTTAACTGTACACAGTTACGCAGAAAGCATACTTTCCATATTGAGCATCGGAAAATGATTTCTCTCATTTTATCACTGAAAGCCGTACCTATTGTCCACACAGCAGCCATTTACCGCCTCACTGAGCCCTCACAGAATATCGAAACACCCGTTTACATTTTTACGAATGCAATGTAAGGACAATCTTGTTAATGCCCGTTCGCATAGTTAACGAAGCAACGCTGAAATTTGCAATTTTGATTGGCTACAACGCTACCAGTATTTCGTCCAACTGTTAGAGCTGATTGGCAAATTATAATTTAATCGACGTGTATTTCAATGAAAACACTGCATTTCATTGACACGGTTTGTCCGATAAAGTAATTAGTGTCCGCGGTGGAATAGCTATGTTCGTGTTTGTTTAACTTTACTTTTACCCGCGACTTTGTATCTGGAAAAGTAAAAATGTTTGTTAAATTATTATGTCGGCGTTTTCGACAGGAATTTGTTTCGTACACGCTACCGGTTCCCGTGGGAGTAAATAGGGTTAAGTTAATGTTTGGAGTAATTTATAATTAGAATTAGGTTAATTCATAATTGGAATTATTAAATAACTTACCCTTCAAAGCACTGGTCCCTCTGAGACATGGAAATTTTATTATAGAGGGTATCTATGCTAAGCCTTAAGTTAATGTAAATATAAATAATTAATCTTAATAAAATAGTAAGATAAGAATAGATTCAATCACGAGTATACAGACAAAATTAGATTACAAAAGTATGGTACGTACGTGATCTTTACTTTATTCAGACGCCTTTTCATAAAACAGAATCATAACTAAGCTGTCTGTAGATACAAGTTTCTAAACAAATATATTCTATTAGATAAACAAATTGTCTATTCATCCAACTAGATATTATCTAGAATCAAGTGCTTTCAAACAAATAAAGAATGAAATCTACTAGAAACAAAAAACAAAAACCGGTCAAGAGCGAGTCGGACTCGCGCACCGAGGGTTCCGTACGTATATAACTATGATGTAGATGATTTCTGAAAAACTGTGCTATTTAGAGACATCGTTTTATTTTTCCTGTAATCTTTACATAAACTTCTATCACATAGAATAATTTCAGATTTTTATCCATACAAACTTCGTAGATTAGGGGGGCGAATGGTATTTTTTTTTACATTACAAAAAAATTGCTTGAGAATGTGCAAACAGCGCTGTTTCAAATGATACATGCCCCAGTAGCCACACTTCAAATTTTTAAGACCTGAGATATCCAGGTATGACAGACAGACAGACTGACAGACTTAATCTCACCATAAGGGTTCCTTTTTACCATTTTGGTACGGAACCCTAATTACAAGTTACAAAGTTGTTAAGTGCAGCCACGAAACTACACGCAAAAGCTAGTACAGAATAAACCGCTCATTTTTCCATAACGTGGTCTACAGTGATTACATCGATAAATCATAAACAATTCAGAGCAGCAAGCACGTACGAGTATTTAAGTACAGGCCACCAGCCTGCGCCACCAAGGCACACTCTCATTCGATTTATTTTATAGCTCGTAAACAAAGCTGCCAACTTCTGCCACTCTCGTTTGACACTTTATGGTAAATAAGATTTTACGGTATCGCGAACTTCCAATACCTCCCTTTTCTATAGCATTTTCTCTCTACATGCAAATGACAGTAACCATAAAGAGCATTGTACTTGAACTACAATTGCTCTACAGACAATATAAATGTTGATTTCTGCGAATCCTGCCATTCCACAGCGTGCAAATCACCTCGATGTTATCTTTTGCGGTGTTTGTGCAGAGCCAATAACATAGCGTTCGTAATCACTGCGAGATCCACCTTGTTTCCGCCCATAATTAGATTTTCTAAAGTTTTGGTTACATAAAAAATAAACGACTGCAGCAGAACTTTTACTACGGTTTTATGGAATCGAAGTCCTCGACGCGGTACCACGACACCGTTTTTAATAACCGCGCCCGCTCAATGTTCGAATTCTAATCGAGTTTTAAATTGCAGCTATTATGGTCTGGCGCTCTCGTTCCTCTCCCTCCGAGCTCGGGCTGAACTTTCATCTCTAAGCTACGGTTCTATTCCTCGTTAGCTTCTCCTTAAAACTTCGGCGGCGTCTTCGATAAGTTTTTTAACTTCAGTAGGACTCGCTGCTCATGATTAATTAATTCGATTGTGCGTGAGCTATTTGCGACGTGATCGCTTGCTGTGGTGTCCATTATTTCACGATTTGGGTCGAGGGGAGCCTCTATGGTAGGGGTCGATTCTGCTCGGTCACTGCACTAAACGGTCTTGTTACATTCCGTCTTTACAGTTTCGTTTTAATACGAAAAGTTGAAAGGGGAGGCATGTTCCTTACGGCACAAGAACAACTCAATTTAGACTATAATTTTATAAGGCGCACTGCAATTTTCCTGTTGTAGTCACCCGCTGTTTTTATTTATACCAAATAATTAACTTTTGTTTCATATTTATTTCGATTGTAAACGTGGCATAGATTTCTACTGGTTTCATCTGAAAATAGGTACCTACACTGAAAAAAATGCGAGCTAACTAAGATACATTTTCTCTTAATAATTGTCATTAAAATGTTTGGAATCATTATTTATTTATTTCTATATATACAAAATTCAAAGTCCTGACTGACTGACTGACTGATATATCAACGCACAGCCTAAACCGCTGGTCCTAGAGACATGAAATTTGGAGGGTAAGTTCTTTGTAAAGAGTAGGTATCCACTAAGAAAGGGTTTTTCGACTTTCCACCTCTAAGCGGGTGAAATAGGCGACGGAAATTTATATGAAAGACCGTCAGTTTTGAAGTTAGGATCTTCAGGTGTATAGGCTGACGATTGAAAATTAATTTAAACGTGTCTCAGCGTTTTTGATAATTCCACCCCCGAAGGGTTAAAAAGGGGCATTGAGTTGTGTATCAAAGTCCTTAATTTTCGAAGTAAAAAACACTTAATATATTATCTAGGGTTATGGTTGGAAGCTAATGCAACGGTGTTGTTAGAATTTCAACCCTTAAGGGGTGAAAAAGGGGATAAAATTTTCTTTTTAATGAAAGTTCTTTATAAGTTAAAATCACAAATATTTCGGCTTATGGTTGGAAACTATAGGCAGGCATCCGCTAAGAAAATATTTTTCGAAATTTGACCTTAAAGGGGTGAAAAAGGGGAATAAATCTTATTCCTTGAGTTCATAAACCTAAAACTTGGCACGAATACTAACCTAAGTAAATTATAAGGTGTGACATTTTTTTGTTTTTAGGGTTCCGTACCAAAATGGTAAAATGTCTGTCTGTCACACCTGGATATCTCAAGAACTACTAATGCTATCAACTTGAAATTTTGAATAGTTTTAGATGACGTTTGCCCAAACACGCAATTTAATGACACTTTACCACTGAAGACTAAAAGTATTTACTCAAAGTTCGTATTTAGTGATTGGACAACTCCAGGTATTCGTAAAATCAGGGAAAATCTTTTTGAACTTTATGGCCTAAAGCAACAAATGAATACTACAAGCTTTCATCAATATGTTGCAAAATATTCTAAAACTTTTTAAAGTGTGTGCAAAATATAGCAAACCTCTTTACATTTGCAATAAAATAAAATCAGCTGATGATAAAATAAAAACTACCGCGCAAATAATAAATAATGAATTAGGTAGGAAAAACAGCGTAATACTGAATTTAATTTAGAGACTGCACATGGGCCCATCACTGCAGAGGTTAGAAATAGCTCAGGAATTTGAAAACTTTTTGCTAATATTCCCCTTAAAACTACCGAAACTTTAAGGTTCTCAACCGCGCTTTCTGCTGCCTTACTTAGAAAGAATGTAAATGTATGCCCTTTGGAGTTAAGGTTTCAGCATACAAACCCCCAGGCTGATATAAAAACTATTAAAGATCTTTAAATTAAATCAACAGAAAATCTATGGGGCATGTCTGTAAAAGTCTGTAGATCTGTCATCGAAACCATTGCGCCCTATTTAGCTTTCATATTTAACACCAGTGTGGACCAAGTAGTCTTTCCGGATCTCATGAAACACAGTAAAGTAGTTTCCTTTGTTAAAATCCGGAGATAGTAAAGAACCCAACAATATTATAAACCCGTGTCAATTCTGCCAGTTCTCAGTAAGGTGTTTGAAAAGTTGATGCTCAATCAAATGTTACGTCACTTCAATAAAAAGTCCATCTTTCATGACAACAGTACGGTTTCACTAAAGGTCGTTGTACCACTGACGCCGGTGTCACCCTAATAAAGAACATTTCTAACGCCTGGGAGGAAGCACAAGATGCTATTGTAATTTTTTGTGACCTCTCTAAGGCTTTCGATTGCGTTACCCATGAGACACTTCTGCTGAAACTAGAACACTATGGGATTAGGAATACAGCTCTTGATTTACTTAGATCATACCTGAAAGATAGAAAGGTTAGAGTTCAAGTAAACGGCGTGAACTCTTTGGGGTCTGAAAAAGCAATGGGCTTTCCTCAAGGTTCGATATTGGGTCCATTCCTCTTTTTAGTTTACATTAACGATTTACCCCAATTACTTCAAAATCAACCGGAGATGGTGTTATTTGCATATGACACGTCATTTATCTTTAAAATAGTCCGACGGCAACAAAACCTTGACGACGTGAATAATTCTATTCTTCAGGTCCAAGATTGGTTTACGGTAAATAATTTGGTTATAACTTATAAAATAATAAATAAGAAATAATCGGGTAAATAAGTTTTCGGGAGAATTTTACTGCGTACCTTGAATTACTCAAAAGTTGGTATACATCAATTATTATTTAAGAACAAAAACAGTAGAAAAAATAAACAAATGAAATGGAGGACACGTATATTGAACAAGTATGTACAAACGAAGTTGGTATTTATATGCTATCTATATTATTATCCTCCGTAAAGTTGTAAATCAAACTGCACTCCTATCTGCTTACCACGCTTACGTTGGTTCCAACTAAGATATGGTATAATGTTTTGGGGGAATACTGCTGATAGAGAAGCTGTTTTTTTTTCGACATCCACGCGGGCGAAGCCGCTTGCGAAAGCTAGTTTACTATAAACAAGATAGCATATTTGACAGAACAAATTCATTTTATTTATATCGACAATGTGACATGTACAGAATAATCACCGGTCTTTGTTACATCATACATGCATTGTTTGATTTTACTTCTTCACTTTTGTATATCAAATAATAATTTTATTTGATGGTAACAAGCAACTTCTTAGCATTATATCATTCTTAAACTGGCCAATATTTGAGTTAAATTAAAGAACTACCCGTAATTAATTACTTAGTTGACGGAACTATGAAAATTTTTCAAAGTTCTCCTAGCTTCAGAAGTCAAGATCTTGTTAGGCTCGTATGGAATCAATATGCGGGATCACAAGATTTTTGTTATACGAGTAGTAAATTTTTTTTTCAGTGCAAGTACCACACTTTCAAACTTTTTGTAAAATGAAAAATTTACAAATCCGTTTAAAAACACGAATGTTAAGCAAAAATTCCAAATCCAAACGTATGCTTCTGCTTTCCAACTGCGTCCCAAAACGAAAAAAAAAAGGTTGTGAAAAAAACGTCGTCAAAATCATTTTAATTTCCACACGGCATTAAGAACATAATCCGCTATATTTTAATAAAATTTACTACTCATAAAAACATGAACAGCGCACATTACACGTACGCGGGCGTTTGCGGCTTTCGAAGCACGCAATGTAATTTAATTAAAAGCGACGTCTAAAACACTGCTGTGCGTTCGTACTTAAGATGGCGTTAATAGACGGGGGCTTGATGTACCCCAGTCCCCGTGTAGTACCCCGCTAATGTGCGCATTACTCAGGCGGCGACGGGTTGATTGTTTAATGCATATTCGCGGTCTTGTTATTATTGGTCACTGTACCTACGTTTACTTTATAACCTCGGGATCTTAGATAAATACATAAGGTCCAGTCAATATTTTGCGAAGATGTTTGCGAATGATATTGGTGACATCTATCGGTTAGTCAAACTTGGTCGTGGTCGGTCGTTGGATAAATGTGGAGATATTATGACGTGGTGGTCTTTTTATGTTGACCTAGGATGAAAAGAAAACGTGGATTTCCATCTCATCGAATAGATAGGATGGTACGGTCAGCAACAAAAGTCCATTTACACTTTCACTTTTACTTATAGTCTTACATATTTTTTTGACGTTCGAAAAGTGCTGATTCTCAGCCTAGTTTGAATAAATGACTTTTGATTTTGATTTTATAGACTTTTACGTTAGTCTTAGTTTCAATACAAATAGAGTTCAAAATGACGCCTGACGACGAGAACCACCAATCACATGACTGCAAAATTTAGTGCTGCCATACGCGTCACGCGTCAAGATAAGTGAACGCGAGTAGAAAAAAATAATTGTTTATTTTGCGCAAACAAGTGAAACAAGACACACTTTACAAAGAACATTTTTTTAAATACACATATACTTGTACATGACTTGCTTTTAAATTATGTAAATATTGTCCAGAAATAAAAATTAGAAAAAAGTAGCCGAAAGCCAAAACTAAAAGCTATTCAAAACCTTAAAAGTTAGTAGCATCAAAATTGACATACAATTATTTAATAAACAGCTTTGTGTGCGTTTCATAAAGTAGCTGAGAGTTAACATTATTTAAATTTTACTTATGTTGCATTTTATTAAATATTTAGCTCATTAATTAAGATTTTAGAAACACAAGTCAATCAATCAACTCAGCCTATTGCAGTCCACTGCTGGACATAGGCCTCTCCCAGGCTGCGCCACAACACCCCGTCCTCCGCCTTCCGCATCCAGTCTGACCCAGCCATCTTCTTAAGGTCGTCGGTCCATCTAGCTGGGGGGCGTCCCACACTACGCTTGTCGATACGCGGTCTCCACTCCAGGACTCGTCTGCTCCATCGGCCATCGGTCCTTCGACAAACATGGCCAGCCCACTGCCACTTCTGAAACACAAGTGTTGATCGACTTTTGTTGGTGACTGTTATGTGCCTAAATACTATTTTA
Source organism: Tiliacea aurago (assembly GCA_948098905.1). NCBI lineage: Eukaryota > Metazoa > Arthropoda > Insecta > Lepidoptera > Noctuidae > Tiliacea > Tiliacea aurago. The sequence goes on from OX402577.1 coordinate 20,629,708, forward strand.
TTTTTATTTTATTCGACAATATTTTAACCTTTCAATGTCCACTGCTGTTTATGGGGTACACCCAAGGACAGGTTATATGAACTATTATGAACGCTCAAAAACAAAATTACCTTTAACATCACTAAGAAAGGAGAGCTCCGCGACCTTTGGATACCTGTTACGACATACACAAGTGGGTTTTGAATAACCAAGTCAGTCCACTGTTTACCTACATTCGCACTACCGACAAAGTATCTTTTTCATGAACTACAAAATCATAAAAAGATCATTCTCCTCTTTTCGCCCTACATATTTCTCGAGTCGTTATTGCCTGGCATCGGCCCCACCTCAAGGTCGTGTTGTCAATGAAAACTATTCGATCGTCCATCGTATTTTTGGTACAATGCAAAATTTCTACCAGGAAATAGATTCTCACGCTGTTAATTCATTCAAGCACGTCAAAACTTTGGTCTTTTGATAGTTCTAATTCAAGTCATACAAGGCTTTTTTTTTAGTTAGGGTGGAAATTATCAAATAACTGCTCCCGCTCTGGGCGGAGCGGGGGGGCGTGTTAGACTTTTGCTCACTAAAAACCACCCGTGTTCCTTCAAATGCCTGTGTGCCAGGGCCACGATTTCCCTTTCAGACAAAGTCGCAACCCTAGCAAGCATTGGCCCTAAAGGACCCCGTCAGTTCGTGCTGACATGTATCTCTTTGAGGCACGCGTGCACCACACGTGCCGTCGACCCAGTCCTGGTCCTTATCGGATGGCGAGCTACCCATCACTCACCGTCAGTAAACCCGAGCCTACGGTGGCCGAGATTAGGCTTGCGACTCCCGATGACCGAGACGTCTCCTGCGGCGACTAGGGGCGTGATGGCGCGAATTTTGCCTCTCCTTCACGCGTTTCGCCTCCTCCTTCGCGAGCATTACTGCTTCGCAGAAAGAGGTGACGGCCTCCCATGCACTCTCGCTCCAAACCATGGCCTGAACCAGGAATAGAATAGAATACTCTTTATTATGGCCGGACACGAGAGATCGCCGCCACCGATCGCCTCCGCGAGGACACGGTGGTGCTGCGCCCAAGCCGGGCAGACCTCACCGTGTCCTCCAGGCGATCCACACAGTGGTAACAACAGGGCGTTTCTTCCCGCTTTATCTTGAACAGGAACCTCCCGAAACAACCGTGTCCGGTGAGGGCCTGTGTCTGGCGGAAGGTGAGGACGCCGTGGCGTCTCTCTAGCCACTCCTCAAAGAGGGCACACTTATCGCCACAATTGAGGCGCGACAATCGCACGCTCCATGTTGCCATGAGATCCCGCCGGAGTTCTGTCCACTGTGCCGTGATTTCTCGCGGTAGCGGAGTTTCGCCCCGGCGTTTCGCCTCCTCGCGCCTCTCTTAAGTGTGCGCGAGGACTTTTGCCTCCAGATCCCATGGCAGTAGTCCGGCATGGAGGCTCGCCGCTTCGCCGGAGACAATGCGGTGACCCCGTACCAGCCTGATGGCCATAACCCTTTGGGACGCGTTTAATCGGTGGGCTGGTCGCAGCCTCAGATAACGCGCCCACACCGGTGCCCCGTAAAAGGCCCGCACGACCCCCGCGTAGAGCCTCCAGCAGGAGGCGTTTGGACCCCCTCCTAGTTCGTACTGACGACCTACAACTCGGCAGTCGCGGCTGTTACCCCTGGTCCACCACTGCTCATGTTTAACCGTCCTATAGCCCTATAGTCATTCTTGTGCTTTTTTTCTTTAACTGTATAATTTTTTACTTTTATGACATTTATTTTACATTCTGTGATTACCATAAACTCGCACACTGTTTTTTTTTTTTTAGGAAAACGTTTTATTTTTTTTACAATGTTTGTAAATATGTGAGCACCATGTATCTATCACATAATTAATTTATCCGTCATTGCTTCATTATTAATTCTTTTTACCTATTGTGGTATAGTAATTTTATTCTAGGTGCATCGTCTTCACAATATATAATTATATAATTGATGTACCTACTCGTATACAAAATATTGTAAAACATTTTAAAAGAGTAACGGTGGAGTTTCTTGCTCATTCTACTCCATACGAAGCTACCTTTTGGAAAGGGCGAATTCTATTTTATTAATTTTTGACGTTCAAAAGTGCCAATTATGTGCCTATTTGAAATAAATAATTTGACTTTGACTTTGACTTTGTGAAAATCAATAAGTATCAAATTCGATTAGAATTCGTAGTTACATTTAAACATAGATTTAAAAACCTTCTTTACATCAAAAGAGCCTTAAATACAGGCTTCCACTTGACTAATTATAAAGCACGCATTATTTAAACGTGAAAGCTTTTCTCAATATAAACCGATTACGTAAAGGTAAGGAACATGGAAAAAGAAATTATGAATATGCAGGTAGCTTGATATTTTTCTTTCGTAAAGCGTTTTCTCCGATTTTCTCTCTATTTTATTCAATAAAAACCTTTCAATAACATCCCTCGAGTCTTATTAAAATTATAAAATTGAAGGGTTTTTTATAAATGCCATCACTTAGACATAAATTACTTTCATTTTCACATTACGGCGTGTTTTTAAGAAACCGCTCGGAATAGAAATAATAACATTTGCACCTGTTATTTTCGCAGACGGAAAAAGATTTGACAATATTGTTTCGCGAGTTCAGTGAAAAGAAACCACATAATTAAGCTAATCAAACGACGATTTGAAAATGAAAAATATTCTCGTATTTTAATTCGGTGTCTGAAAAACCGTTTTTATTAAAGGGTGAAATGGGATGTAGGAATTTGTATGGGCTTTTACTTTGAGTTGATGTTGTACCTTAAAAAGCTGTTTCTTGTCAGTTTTAAACCTGGTTTTTTTACAAACATTGCCAACTATGGTAATGTATGAAAGTAAATAGATAACAGCAAGTATTTTTTTTAAAAATCTTTTAAAATGTATTTTAAAATGATTTTGGGTCCATCTGAACTTTCTTTTTCTTTACACAAAATTCTCCAATGAAAACCAGCCAGCACTACCATAGAGAACAAAAAACTAAATCCATTTGCAAAGATTCCAAATCCAAACGCATACAGTGCAAGCTGACTGTATAATTTAACAGGCGGAGTCCGCAGCGGGTACATAAATAAAAGATGGCTGTCGATAGATACAGGAAGGAGGGGGGACAATTAATTAAATTAAGATTGAATAAAGTTTGCTATCTTTTATTTTATCCTATCGCGGACGCCATGGGGATAAGACGAAAGCTCGCTTCCAACAATTAAAATTTTACGTTCGTTATTTAAAAGTTAGTAATTGTAGGAGAAAAGTGTTTAAATTGTGATGGACATTTTGTGTTTTCAAAGTCTTACGACACAGATATAAGTATTAAAAGAAAGAAAGAAAGAAAGAAAGAAGCAGGACAAAACAGGAAAATCGTCATGTAATCCAACCAAAAAACCTGAAAGGTTCGTCAGAAAAATAAATAGTTGTTAGCAAAATAACCCAAGTGGCTTAAAACTTAACTCCATATTTATTCTGTTTGCTTGCTTTAAAAGTGTGTCCTTGGAGTTTCTTGCCTATTCTTCTCCATAGAGATCTACGTTTTGGAATGGGAAAATAGCTTCAACTCTCTGACTAACTGACCGACTCTTTGACAATTCAAAAGTGCCTGTAATAGGTTTAATTGAAATAAATGTTTTGAGTTTGAGTTTGAGTTTAAGCAGCTTGTTTCTTGCATATAAAATTCTCATGTTAGCTGACCCCGAGGATTCCTACCTGAATCTGAATGGTCGCTTGGAAAATATCGAGAAAAAGTAACTCAGTTGTAAACAGAATTCAGAAAGAAAGTTTTTATATTTTTTATCTTTATCCATGCTATAAATCCTCTATAAACATTCTGAAAAAGTTAGCTTATTGCCAACATTAAAACAATAGTAACCATTATATCCACCAAACGAGTGTTATAATGTTGTACTAAATTTCATTATGCAACTCCTTTTCTCACTACTCAATTCGTGGTATCTTTATGAATTTCAAAAAAAGAACATTGTCATGCACAAGTGTTTCACTACCACAACGACGTAATTAAAAAAAAAAATTATAGCTTATTCGCATTCACGTCGTATCCTGCCATTTTTGACAAGCCATTTAAAAAGGAAAAAATAATAGAGGATTCATATCATGGGTGTAGATAAAATCTTGTATGCAACTGTACATAATTAGGTTTTAACACACTTATGTGATCATGTGATACTATTATCACACGTTGCAAATACCCCTTATTAAACAACAGTTGCATAAATAACTAATAAGACTATGTTACAATAATTCGGCAAATTATAGGCGAAACTGTTTAGAACTACCATGCTCATTTGCAGTCATAAATGAGAATTTTTGGCTTGAACATTGAAACATTTCTCATAAATCGTCCATTTCAAATTCATGTGTATGTCACGACCCTTTCTCTTGGCTTGTCTCGACCTTTTCTCTTGGCTCGTCACGTACCTACCCTTACGCACAAACGCGTCACAATATCCTTTTTATTCGACAAAATAACTTATTTTTAGACATATCCCCGTTATTTTTTAGTCATGAATTTAAAGGGAGATATGCTTCTCTTTGCGACTAAAAAAGATATCACCTGGGATAATGATCAAGGTGCTTGAACTAAAAATAGACTAGCTAGTGCCTCAGTCACTCAGTATTAGGTTAAGTCAGGGAACATAATTGGTCAGTGACCTATCGCTGCCGGCCGTGGTCGAATCGATGGTCTGCAGCGAGGAGTCTTGGGACGCGGTGGTATCCTTCTGCGAAACAGTCGTGTCGCAGAAGGAGGCTGCGGAAAGGGCGCGGGACATCTCGTCCGCTCACCCGGCCCGCAGCAGGCGCACTGGGCGTCGACGGAGTGCAGACAATGCCCTCTTCCAGCCCCCCTAAATGGGTCCAGGGACGGCGGACTTGGGGACGTCCGCCGCCCCCTATCACACTGGACCCGAGGTGGCGGCGCGTTGTGTTCCACGAGCGCCCCTTTTAGACGTCACGGGGGGGGGGGGGGGTTTAAACACCTCACCCTCCCAGACTTGAGGTGGCCCGTACGGGCGGGCTGGCACTAGCCGGGGATTGCGGAACTAATAACAGATCCCAAGATCCCCGGTGCAGGTGTGGGAAGGGAACACTGAGGTGGTTTTTAGTCAGTAAGAGTCTGACAGACCACATCCATGAGGATTTTCCAACCCCGTAAACAAAAAAACAAAAAAAGGGAACGTAATTGGTAAATTGACAAACAACTTTAATTGTCCGTTGGTATATTCAAATCATAACTGCCATTATTTGACAGGTATAAAAAATTACTATAACATGGCAAACTGACATATGGGGTGAACATGGTTAATAATTAACTACCCTGACTTTAGAATGGCAGCCCGTTACATCATAGCTTAAAGAACAGAACGAAATGACTCATTCATTCATATTTTTTTTATGATATACTTAGTAAAAAGTATTCTATTCTATTTCCTCCCTTAGTTTTTCCCACAAAGTGGCTCTAAAAGTACTTTTACAGCTAATAAGTTCTATAACAAAACAACACTACCACAAAACGAAAATATAAATTCCGTAGCGGAAAACGATAGGCCCGGTGCACATGACATAACTGTACGTACAGTACACACTACCGGTTGTATTGTGGTGGAGGGACGAGTCCCCAGGGTGTACGCGCCCCTTATAGCCATATCCATCAAAACGTGTATAGATTTACATGTTATTACACATTACACACAATTTACATACCCGCACTGCACTTTACGCTTCTCACTTTGAACAACAAAGGTAAATGATGAGTAGGTGGGATACAGCTAAAAAATATGATTCGGTATTACACAATGTATGTAAAAACGACAAAATGTTGGCATGAAAAAGTCAGTAATATTTTTTTTTTAGATGATATATTTGACGACGACAGCGACGGCGGAGCGATAGGGTCGTCACCATCTTGATTCAGTGGTAAAGGGTCCATTTTTGGTGTCGTTGAATTAGAACACGAAGTGTAAATATAACCTCACTTTGAATCAGAAGAACTAGATAGATAATAACAAGTGATAATAATTTAACTAGGCAAACCAACAGTTTCGTTTTAGAGAAGTGACGTGGTCCGCGTCTCAATGCAAAGTGCCTGACAACCCACCTTCTAAAACGACTCTGTCCACGTGCCGCCATTACAAAATAACGTCACGGCGTTTGCCCCACTACTAAATTAATCAATTGAGCAACTTTTATTAAAACAATATCGTTATCTACGACATATTATACGTATAAAAATTTTATGCACTTTACTATGATACCTGCGGATTAATTTGTATGTTATTTAGTAATACTTATCATTATCATTAGTCTGTGTGGTGGCTTACGTAAAGAATAGCACCGACCTATTTCTTCCCGCGGGTGTTGTAAAAGGCCACTAAGGAACTTACCAGAGAATGGGCAGCAGCGTTCTCTATGCATTTTAACACCATACTGCGATCGCCAACTCACCTGCCAAGCTTGTTATGTCCAGCAGTGGACGTCTTTCGGCTGAAATGATGATGATGATGATCATTATCATTATATTAATACGTGAAGCGAAAACTTTGTTTACAGTAACAGTTAATGTTTATATGGAGGAGGAGTTCAGAAAGATAATATTTTTATATATAAATGCATTAGAAATAAATTAGTATTAGTAAAAAAAACATTACACACATTACCAGACATTTGACACACACACACATAGTAGGCCTCATTATTTGAAGATAGATAGGTGACAGAAGTGACAGCTTGAGCATGGAATTAGTAAGTACTATATATTATAGATTGTAAGTAAAGGGGGTCGAAATTCAACCCCCATTCTAAAAATAAAATTCTAAATTCTTATAATTGGTTGTATCATCGTCATCATAGAACTCTCCGAAAGCGGGGGGGGGGCGGTTCCATAATCGCCACGCTTGGCAGCAGCGCTGTGCTGTTGGTCCCCCATAGCTCAGCATCATGCTGAGTGGAAGCGTTCTTATCACACTCATTACGTGCCAGCAGCTGCCGAATATTTCTGTTTTGTGCTCGTGATTATATGTAGATCTATTTTGTTTTTTTGTTTGTTAATGTTACTAGATTTAATTATCTTTTTTATGCACGTGTTTTTGTGACCAATCAACTTATTTTTGTTCCTTTCTTTTCTTTAATCGGTATAAACTCCGGGTGCTCCGAAAGGAGAAGGTAGAAAACCAACAAATATATACCTATCTACCGAGTATATTTTAGGGGCGAATCTTATACACTGATAGACTCCTCTATCAAACTATTGTTTCTAACTATTACAACCTGTATTGTGTAGATAAATAAAAAACTAGTGTACCTCTAGTTTATACAGCGACATCAATAAGTCGATGATCATTTCGGAATTTTGAATATCGTAGAACCATAATATTATTTTAAACAATCAATAATGGTAGTATTTTATGTGTTCTTTTAAAAAAAATACCACACACACGTTGTAATTAGCTGGTTTTCAATCATAAATCTCTTCTGAAAGTTTAGACTGTATTGTTCACCGACTTTATGTGGCTGACCGTAATAAGTTTGCTATATAATACAGAGTGTTAAAGTAACTGCGTGCCATAGCTTAGGGGTAGGTTCAGTGTTGATAAAGGAACGCAGGAGAAAAAATAAAAAAGAAACAAAAAATTGATTTAATCATAAGAAATAAAAAAAATAAGTCTCTTCGTACTTTAACGGGCTTAGGACCGCCAAATAAAATAATTTTAATTCTACAAGATTGCTATTTTAAGTTAGTAGGTACTAAATTAAGTTAATCTTGCAATTTTTTATGCTTTAATTTTTTTTTATGGTTTTTTTTATTATTTTTCCTGGGTTCCTTTATCGATACTGAACCTACCCTTAAGCTATACCACGCAGTTACTTTAACACCCTGTATATTCTCTGTAATTATCATTAGCTTCTAGGAAAAGAACTATGGCTCATGAAAAATAGACAGTTTTACTCGTATGGCCACCTTCCAATTATACATTAACTACACTAATCAAGCCAATACCGAATACGAAGAACAAATCTAAAATTGTATCCTTGCTGTACTCATAACAAATGGCCGAACTACTCCCAAAAGACCATGTTACCAACAATAATATCGTAAATAAGATAAGCTTTCGTATTTATGCAGTAAAACCTACCTAAACTGATGTCAAAAACCAGAGTCGGGTAAGGGCCTGAGGCACGGTCCGAGCGATATATCCCATATGATATGCATATCATGTTGTATATAAATAAATCCCTCATATACATCATCAGAAATATGTACCTCATGATGTATATGTAGGATTTATGTTCGTAATCCATCTTGGTTTATCATTACTTTCTGTAAAGCTGGAAATTTTAAAAGACTCACAATTTATTTTTCTGTAATTAGGTTTATTATACGAGTATCGTCCCTCTCATGTCTGTATTCCCCAAAGGGATCACAAAGGGTTAAAATCCACATTAGTAGACCCTCGGTTACTGATAAGTATTTACGATTATTCCCAGCATGATACTGAGATATTATTTATTTAAGAAAAGCTACTCAAAGTTAAAGTGAGGGAAATTAATTGTTTAACAAAATGAATACTACCAATCTACCAATATAACTTATCTGTACATTGAAATGACAATTACTGTCATTCTCTGACAGTTGTAAGAAACGCGGCAAATTGATGTAGTGTATCAATATGATAAACAATTAATTCCCCTGACTGTAAATTGGACACTAAAATGTTAAACTTAAGAATAATACGAGCTTTAAAAACATAGCAGTTCATAAAAATATCTACGGAACCCAAAAAATATTGCGTTGCGTTATGTGACCTACATTGACACTGTCATGTTTCAACGTTTCAATAAATCCTGCTACGAAAAGTCTCGTTAATCCTGGCTTCCCTTTATACCTGGATTACAATAAATATACCAACAAATAACATGTAACCATTTATTTCACTATTACAGCATGTATGGATTACATTTTTGGATTTATGTTTATTGACTATTTGATTAATACTCTGACTGAAGGAAACGCAATTCGTTCAATTTCCTCGATAGAATTTAATTCCGAAAAGATCTCTACTTTTTTATATTTTTTTCTGTAATTCTAAAATCCTAAGTAATTTCATTGCAAAATTGCATTCAAAATGTGCGTATTAGGTAATTGAAAACTCTGACTGAACATATTTTTGATACATAGCTTCATTTATTTTTAAACAATTTTTATTTGGTTTCGCGCTCTTACGTTGTTATATTTTGGTTCTCTTTTTTTTTCGCATGGGGAAGTAATTGTCACTTTCTTATGCCCGCCCAGTTCGCTATGGTTTAATTTCTACGTAACACCTTAAGGAAAGCTCACACTTTCTTCCCATGGAGGTAGACTGAAACTACAGAACACCACCTGCTACGATCCTTACATATCTACTCTTTTTGCTTCGTTTAAAAAGAAAGAAAGAAAATTTGTTTATTCTGCACAAACTAAACGCACATTATAAAAAAATAACATATACAAAACAAAATAGTCAAACGCCTCGTATTCAAACAATAAAAGTTTGACAATCCGTCCATCTTGTTGTGTTTACGTTCTTACACGCAAGAAAGCTATAACTGAATAAGTATTCCTTCTCAAATGGACGTAATATCGTTACATGGTCATGCCCACTTCTGATGATCACGATGGAACAAACGGCTTTCCCAGCAGACCTGCGTAATCAAAATTAAAAATCCAAATCAAAACATTTTATTTCACAAACAATGCTATTTAACTAAGAATAGGAATGACCTTGCGCTATATTGGCAAACAGCGCCTCGTTTACTCATTTTGAAGCAAAGTCAGTGAGATATTACAAAAAATAATTAAGTACAAAAACAGATAACAACAAATTTAATAAAAACGGATGACCATATAAATGTTCTTTGCAAGCCCTCATTTTCTCCTTACAGTTGACTTCAAGGTCATTGACGTTCCTATTCTTAGTTGGAACGCTTATAAGTTTCGCGTCAGAAGCTAGGTACACGGTTCCAACTGGTCGTTTCTTTACGGAGATAAGCCGGCAAAAACTCCATGGTTACTTTTTTTTTTAATAATTGGCTTTTACAATGGTTTCACATTACATATTAATAGGTATGGGAGGGCAGTGTAGGCTTGTCAACAAGTACCAGGTACGCACTAAGGTCTGCCAGGGTTACGAGTCTGTCAGAAAGGGATATCGTGGCCCTGGCACACAGGCATCTGAAGGAACACGGTGGGTTTTAGTCAGTAAAACTCTGACACTCCCTCCCGCTCCTCCCAGAGCGGGAGAAGTTATTTGATAATTTCCCACGAACAAAAAAAAAGAAAGGTACGCACTAGGGTACCCCGCGAAATTCAATTCACATTCACAAAATATATTAAAATCCGTTTCAGAGTACGACTACAATTACTTTAAGACTGGCCACCAGCAGCCCTATTTGGGTAACACACTATTAGTAGCAATGGGTTTTTATTTTGACAGTTGAACAACATTAATTGCGGTATTTACGTTGCATGCGTTGTTGAGCAGACAAATTCTTTGAACATATGAACAATGGATGAGCAATATAGTACTTCAAAATCATTCAGATTGTGATTCATAGTGACCTACGCAATTAGGGTACAGCGCAGTGCTATTCTGTAATCATCTCACCGTGAAAACTTAGATGAAGTGAGCGTAGAGTGAACTGTCAGTGTCATCCCACCTGATGCTAGGGATGGACCAAGGATTACATTAACAATCATAATCGAGATTTTGAACAGAAACTCAATTTTGTTTTTTTGACATTAAATTGAGTTTGACTAAATTTCTGTTTTGCTATTTTATTTAATATCCTCCTAAATAGTAGTGTTAAGACACATAAATACTAGCTTTGAAATAATATAAAATGATCAGGAGAATTCGCTTTTAAATATTATTAAGCTCGATTATGATTGTAAATATAATCCTTGGTCAATCCCTAGCATCAGTAGAATGACACTGACAGCTCACTCCACGCAAAAATTCACGGTGAGATTTTTACAGGATCGACATGCTGGTAAATATCTTCAAATTCATCACAACGAGTGCATGCAGTATTGCGATTAAAAAAAATTGTAACGTTTAACACTAGGAATTTCTCCTGTGTTGTGGGTGCTTTTACAAACAATTTGCTATGTTGTAATGAGTCCAAAAACCCTGCAAGTGTAAAGAAAAAAATATAGAAAGAATACAGCGCAAAGTGACAGCTATTTCCAGAAAATTTAACACATTATTCATTTGTTAGACGTGTGGTTTTCCTCGCGCTGTTTTCCTTCAGCTAGCTGTGATTAATTGATGGCACGGTGGCCAACGTAGGCTAATAACAATAAAAACCTCTACCAAGAAACCATTTTCACAAAATTATGAAAGCAATTGTGAATTTCAAATTATTTTTCATAGTTAATATTTGAGTTCGCCGACTTTCACGTAAGTATTACGGTAGATTTCAGTTGACCCATCTCCCATCTAATAAGTTTAACTCGAGCGTGAAGTGTCTCCTGGAACCCCGCCAGTATAACTGCCAAATAGATATCTTTTATTCAGTAAAGCTCAAACTTTTCTCAGCATAAATTCCACAACTAGAGGGAGCCTTCATGAAAATGTAATGAGGAAGAACTATTTATGGCTAATCCTTTCGAAACAAACTGCACGAACCGCTGTCCGTTTGAGTTTTACGCATGGTCGTTGCAAGAAAGAGTCTAGTGGCATCGCTGGTGGCTAAAAAGCCGTGATGCGAGACAGAGATCGATATACATTTTAGTGTGAGTGTGAATGAGAGGGGTCTGCTAAAGACAGACGAATGAGCTGGAAGGCAGAGTGAATTTTTGAATTGCAAATGGGGGAAATGAAACCGCCGCCGCCTTGGTCGACTCGCCGCCAGCCCGCCACCCTCAGACCTCTTCCGGCGTTATAATCATCGTTAATAATAGTGGAGTACTTTAATGAATTTATGTAGTGATCAAAGTAAGAAGCTAATTCGAGGAAAGTTTAACTCACACGTTTCTATCGGGTTTTGGGATTATTACTTAATCCCCATTTCGTGTTTATGTTGCTTTTGCATTTTGTTAACCAAAATAGACGCACTGAATTAGTCAAGAGCTAAGTTTGTTGCGTTATTTTAACAGAATGAATTATTCAAACCGAGGCATTTTTTGTGCGCTGTCGAATCGTCTGGTGTACTAATCTAATTAAAGTTAATGTTAGCAATTCTGCGTTGGAATGCCAATTTACTTTCAGTCGGTCTGTTTGTAGTCAAAGCATAGAGCTTTTAGTGACAACGTATAAAATATAGGATTCGTACGACCATTAGACATTGTCTAACTAAACACACGAATAGTGATTAAAAGTAGGCGGTTTTAATTATAAACATGTCTCGTCGGTTATTTAATCTTGTCCAAAAATAATCTCGTAGAAATTGAGCAAAGTTCTTTAATTACCCCTTAAATATTATAAATTGTTGGTTGATATTTGTTGGTTTTCTTAGTTTCGTTTAAGTTTTCGTTCAATTAGTTTATGTAAACGAAACAAAAAATAAACAAACGTAATTAAAATGCTTTTAGTAATCTCGCAATTTACTTAATTAAAAGCAGCCAGTGGAACTACTACCTAATTCCAAAAATGAGAAAAAAAACTTTTCTAGGCATTTTATTTTTGTGTCTTTGCCGAAATTAAAATAACGTACCACACGAACATTAAAAGATAGTTCTTATTAAAAATTAAATTATCATAAAAGTCATATTTACAAATACCTCGGGAACGTAAAAGAACTTGACTGATGCACTACCGAGCAGGGGTAGCTAAAATTTAATTCTAGTGGGACGCATTCCGCCGCAGATTGCATTCCTTTGCCAGCTGTGGCACCGCTCGCACTTGACGACCCCTGATGGAAGTTTAAGTGTTCATACAGAGATGTTGTTATTAATTTCGTGTCTGTTTAATTACTTTCAAGATCATGATAGGTATAAACTGTAAGTTACCTATTTAATTATTAAAATACCTGTAGGTAATTAGGTACAACAAGGTTGTCTGTAAAAGATCGCTTTTAGCGATAAGACCGCCCATTGTGTCACCCTATGTAAAATTTAAACATTTATATCTGTAACTTTTATGGTGTACATAATAAAGAGTATTCTATTCTATTATATTCTCTACAACTAAAAATACCTGTTTCTAGTCAAAGTTATGTAATTGAAAAATAAATTATTTAGGGATTTATTTCAGCCCTTGGTGACTGTGCCCCGAGAAGTTTTAATAAAGAACTGCATGAAGTTTATTGTTATGAACACTATCAATTTTAGGTAGGTATTTATAGTTAAAGATATATATTTCTCAATAAGAAATTACATAGATTTCACTTACTTGAAATGATTTTTAGAACATCATTCATCATAATTTCAGCCGAAAGACGTTCACTGCTGGACATAGGCCTCCCCCTATGGGGGGGTGCCATAATCGCCACGCTTGGCAGGCGGGTTGGCGATCGCAGTATGGTGTTAAAATGCAAAGAGAACGCTGCTGTCCATAAAACAGAACATAAAATACAGTATTTAAAAACTTTTACATACAAAGTTGGTAATGTTTTTCTTTTTAACAAACAATTTACTTAAATAACATTTAATTTTGTACGTAAAAAACAATAACGAACAGACTAAAAATTACAGTAAAAATTAGTTAGAAGAAAAAAACAAAAACCTTTATTATCTTCAACGTTCCCCAGAAAAAAAACATGTAACAGTCACTACGCAAACTTCTATTTTTTCTTTGATTCCTACACACGAAAGCAGTAAGCAATCAGGAACCTCATCAGTAAAATTCTGCTCATAGCATTTGTGCCATTAATGTCACCAAATTAGCTGAACAAATGTGATGTCCGCATGTCACATTCTCGACGATTGTTCACACTACGCTGTATGAATACGGACGGACATTTTCTGAGTTCGGGCTCTATTAATAGCTGGATAAGTGGAAAATAATTTAATATGAGGAATGATCAATGGTTAATTAAAAATATTTGGTTTCGAGAAAACTACTGAGTGACCATTAGGTAGATATCTAACGTACCTACTTTTCGTAACGTATCCTAATCACATAAGGATCCATGGAATTCTCAGTCGGGTCTTCCTGTATCCACAATATGATACCCAAAAATAGATTAACCAAAATAAGCAAATCATATTTTCTTATCAACAGTATCCGCTTTTATAACAAGTTGCCAAAGTCGTGTACAGAACTTAGCGATGAAAAGTTGAAAACCCACATCAAATGTGTCCATAACAAATAATTATAAGTAGTATAAGATTAAAGACCACGTTGAAGACAAGGAAGTTTGGCAATAATTCCTCCTGCACATGTGGCTTCCTTGGTACCTCATTAACGGCATAACTATGTAAATTTCTATTAACTGCTCCCAAATTACGAGGTGTTTTTTTTTTAATACTTTCTTGACATAATCTTTTCATTATTTGACATTATGTACCTACAATTTTAATTTCAGCTATTTAAAATGGTTTTTGTAGATAGAATATTAATTGAGATTTGTTACAGTTGTAATTGGCAATCATGTCACTCGGTTTAAATAGATATTTATTATTTTAATGATATTTTAAATTTTGAAATAGATTATTATATATTTTGTGAATGTGAGAACGTTGTAGGATAATGACTGTAGATTTGTAGACCATTTTCTATTTTGTTTAGTGCCTGGGAATTGTTGACACACAAACACACACGGCTACACTGTGTGGTTTGTGGCTACACTATCCCTCCATACCTTCCACAATGTAATTTGAAAACATTGTAAAAGCCAATTATTATTAAAAGAGTAATCGTGAAGTTTCTTGCTGGCTCTTCTCGAAACGACCAATTGGAACCGTGCACCTAGCTTATGATGTTTCATAAGTGTAGGTTTATCTATAGGTACATCTTATATATAAAATTCTCGTGTCATAATGTTAGTTATCATTCTCCTCCGAAACGGCCTGATCGATTTTTATGAAATTTTATATGCATATTCAGTAGGTCTGAGATTCGGCTACTATCTATTTTTTATACCCTTAAGTGTTAAGGGTGGCTTTCCCACGGGATCGAGACTTACGCGGGTGAAACCGCGGGGCGCAGCTAGTAATATAATAAAATCGTAACGAAGTAATAATTATACAGTGAATATTTTTGAAAACAAAGTAATAGCTACGAGGTTGCGATCGACTCTAATGCCGAAAATATATTTTTTTTAATTTTTGTCTGTTTATCTGAATGTATGTTCCAGGATCACGCAAATTCTACTGGACAGATTCTGTTAAAATTTTGCTTACATATATTTAAGCTTGGTCAGTCGGTAGGCTATATATTATCACGCTATTTTGTCCCACTTTATCCTGAACAGGAACCTTCCAAAACAACCGTGTCTGGTGAGGACTTGCGACCAGGCGGAAGGTGAGGACGCCTTGGCACCTCTCTAGCCACTCCTCAAAGAGGGGACTTATTGCCACAATCGTGGCGTGCCCAGCGATGGGTTGCGACAATCGCACTCTCCATGCCGCCATGAGACTCGCCGGAGCTCTGTCCGCTGTGCCATGATTTCTCGCGGCAGCGGAGTTTCATCCTGGCGTGTGTGCGCGATGACTTTTGCCTCCAGATCCCATGGCGGTAGTCCGGCAAGGAGGCTCGCCGCCTCACGGGAGACCGTGCGGTATCCTCGGAATTACCTTGTACTTTAGACCCAATTTATTCAGGTATCATTATTAAAGTGCCTTCGTTCCACTGAAATGTTAACAATTTCTAGACAGTTGGGTGTGGCAAAAGAAGCATAAAAGCAGAATTAATACTGTAAAAATCTGTTCCTTGCGGAACATTTGTGGCGTGACTATGAATGATAGGTTGAAAAAATATGTGATCAGGCAACGGTGCGGTTTAAAAGAAGATGTAATGACAAAAATTTAAGAGAATATGCTTAGCGCTTGCGACCAATAGACCAACGAGGCAGTTTTTTTTTATAAAAATGGGGCTGTTATTTGTTTATTGTGGTGTCTTACGACATCCACGCGTACGAAGTCGCGGGCAGAAGCAATTGTGGAACAAAATAATTTGTATTTTGAATAATCATCAGCACCTGCATTTAGTGATCCATGCGTCATATTCGTGACCGCCGCGGCCGTCAGTAGGGACTGGTCATCTCTTAGCTGCCACGGCTTATTATATTTTTTTTATTTTATCTTTTTACTACGGACGCTTTTAACTATTATAATATGTAAATGTTTTGACTATTATAATATGTTTTTGACTTTACATTTTTAAATACTTCTACACCAAGGTAATAAAACCTATTATATTCTACTGTTTTCATTTATTGTTTACACCTAAAACCAGTTGTGAAGGCTAGTTGTATATGACGGAAGCCATATTGTTTAACAGCTGCGAGAGGCGGCGACTAGATGGCGCTAGTGGAACGTGCACCATAGACAAATCATTCATTCTATCGGTCATTTGACTTAAAAGTGTTGAAGTCAATTGAGTGAAATATTGTAACGTTGCCCACTAGCGGATCGCCTTTATAAGGAGCTGCGCTGTTGAGTCGGTACACTCGGTACGCATTTTGAACGGATGCGTCTTGGTGCACGGACCACTGTCTTTCGACAGTCAGTACTGCGCGGTTATTGGATATGGAACGCTGTCTCCGACAAATTAGTACTATCCTTATTGCGGTGGGTGCATGGTCCACTGTCCCTGACAGTCAGTACTGCCCTATGTGACCGCCACTACCATTATTAGTTATTTAATTAATTCCATTTAATTTCTTTAATCTCTCGATTTAAAATAACTGATTGTTCGATTGAAATAGATTTCTGTATTGCCATATCTGAGTATTACTTCTGATGTCTGGACCTATCCCGACATAAATACAAAACTTGTAGAAATAATTAATAATAAAGAAAACTTGTAATGTAAATAATATGTTGTATACACGACATGTTTTTGACAAGTCCTAGAAGACCTTGTCAAAAATGTTCTTAAATAAAAAAATATATCTGAAAACTAAATAATAATTAGATCACCATTTTTTTGACAGAGGAGAGACAGAAACGAGATCCTAAAATTTTCAAGTAATTCTGCGGCTATTGTGCATAAGTTGACAAAGTGACTTCTATTCCTACTTCTGTATTAATAATCAACAGAAAATCTAATGCATACCGTAAATAGTCCGCCATAGGTTCTAATGTATGCTGTGCCCTATTGCTCGACTTTTCAGTATAGGTACAACATAGATTATCTATACAGGGTGTATGGACGCTGGGTGCAGTCTTAAGAGTTTGATAGTTGGCACTATTTTGAGCATTTTGAGTCCTACGAGTACATGACGAAGTACGTTTATTTTTACTGACTAATTATAGTTAATTACCAAAAGTGCCCCAGTTAAAGCTGGTATGTTATTTATTTTTACTTTTGTGGTTTATCTGACATGCATCTCTAATCTAATAAACCAAGATCTATGCATCTGTGGTATTCAAAAACAATACTAGACACTTAAAGTCGCAGAATACTTTTAAAATTTCGAAAATAATATAGCTTCAATCGTTCAAACGTTTATAAAAACATGCTCGAAATGGTATCAACTATAAGACTCCCTTAATTAAGGCTTTACACCTAGCTTCCAAACACCCTGTATATCTCTGTAAATGAACTACCCCGAGCATTTCTACAACACCTAGTATATTTTTTTCTGGAAATACAATTATATATACAACCTGTTTTTTTTTGATATCCCATATCTCTAGGGTTATATTCTGTAGGTAAAAATAATACTAAAACTCCTAGGTGGTCCAAAAATGCATAGTTTCGGAGATATCATCAATCATAATTAAATTAGGTCAAAAATTGTCACCAGTATGACGAATCTTTATTTTTGCGAGGTTGCCAAACTTCGCAGTAGTGTAGTAAAATAAAATATGTAGGTATGTTGGTATCGGGGCTACCCGGCGGCAGCTAGTGAAGGGAAAGCTACCTTGTCGACGATGTCATATTTCACGTAAGGGTGTTTTACATTAATAATCGTGACTTTGCCGAATTATTTTGTATGAAAAATGAAAAAAATAAATAACGAAGGATTGGAACATAACTCATATGCCAGTTGATTCTTTGATATGGCCTCAATCATACCCTAGAGTTATGGGATATCAAAAAAAACACGTTGTATATATCTATCGGTCAATTTGCAAGAAAATTTGACAATATCCGTGAATAGATACTTACACAGACATAAGGATATCCCGTTCATTTTACTGCCTCATTATTCTGTGCCTACAGTAATTGACGATTACAATGTTTTTTATCGGATTTTATGTTTAAGTTTAATACCAATCGTTAAATGAAGGTTTTATTTAAGTATTACTTCCCAGCATAAATATTATCGCCTTACGACAACGATTGTAAGAAAACTAGCACCTGACTTTTACAACACCATTTGGGTTTGGATCTTAGTATAAGTTTAACAAACTTTAAGGATTTAGTTCATAACCAACTGCTGCCCGCAACTTCGCCCGCGTCGCTTTTTCTATCATAAAAGTAGCCTAAGTTACTCCTTATAATATCAGCTATCTGCCAGTGAAACTCCCGTCAAAATTGGTCCAGCCGTGTCGGAGATTAACCGGAACAAACAGACAGACAGACAAAATTAAAAAAAAAAATGTTTTTTGTTATAAGTACCGTACTATACTTTCATATGCATATTTAGCAAAAAAACTGTTATTGTAACATTATAAACAGACACTTTAATTTTATTTATTTATTTGTAGAAATTAAGGCACTGACAGTCGGCTTGATCCACAAATTCAAGGTCACCCAGCGCGTTATGAAGCGGGCTATGCTCGGAGTCTCTTTGAAAGATAAAATCAGGAATGAAATTATCCGGAAAAGAACCGGAGTTACCAACATAGCTTGTAGAGTAAGCAAATTGAAATGGCAGTGGGCTGGCCATGTTTGTCGAAGGCCAGATGGCTGATGGAATCCCGTCAAAATTGGTCCAGCCGTGTCGGAGATTAACCGGAACAAACAGACATACAGACAGACAAAATTAAAAAAAAATGTTTTTTGTTATAAGTACCGTACTATTATACTTTCATATGCATAACATATTTAGCAAAAAAACTGTTATTGTGACATTATAAACACACACTTTAATTTTATTTATTTATTTGTAGAAATTAAGGCACTGACAGTCGGCTTGATCCACAAATTCAAGGTCACCCAGCGCGTTATGAAGCGGGCTATGCTCGGAGTCTCTTTGAAGGATAAAATCAGGAATAAAATTATCCGGAAAAGAACCGGAGTTACCAACATAGCTTGTAGAGTAAGCAAACTGAAATGGCAGTGGGCTGGCCATGTTTGTCGAAGGACCGATGGCCGATGGAACAGACGAGTCCGCGAGTGGGGACTGCGTATCGGTAAGCATAGTGTGGGACGCCCCCCACCTAGATGGACCGAAGACCTTAGAAGGAGGCTGGGTCAGACTGGAGGCGGAAGGCGGAGGACAGGGTGTTGTGGCGTAGCCTGGGAGAGGCCTATGTCCAGCAGTGGACTGCGATAGGCTGAGTTGATTGTTGTTGATTAAAGGCACCTATGTAACATGACTTCACTGAATGCTAGCAGTAGTAACGGAATGTTAAACACCTACTTACGTAGGTAGGTACTACCCTTCAATTTTCCAGCTAGCATTATGCTGCGATACCATATTTGCCTATAAATCAGCTGTTTTTGACTTATCATGTTCTTATAATACATTTAGTAACCCATCAATTCATATGCGAAGATCACAATACACTCTGTTGTCAAACATAGGCCGGTTTCATCCCTACAAGATTCATAGTCCCCTAGGGATATAGAATGAACTCGCAAGGATTCCAAGTTTTTCTGAACTTCAAATACCAGTAAAACTATCCCCATAACTGTTTAGGTAATGTAAATATCAGGAGACTTTATTAAAAATAAGGGTAAGGTAGCAAAAAAATACTGTAAAAGCGGAAGCGAATGAAATTTTAAAATATAATATTACATCCTTTCAATTTAAAATTCTAAAATGCGATTACTGCGTTTGTAAATGTTAAAACCAAATATATCTATATTTATACATATTATAATAAAATAATAACGAAGTACAAACTGTATATTGAATATTTAAAAAAAAGTAATTGCCGAGCTGGTACGAGCCCGATGCCCAAAATGTAATTTTTTGAATTTTTGTCCTATTGTTTGTCTGTTTGTCCGGTCTCCTGATCTGACGTCCATCCAGCTTCGAGCAGAGGACCGCCGTGCCATGGAGTGTATTACTGGTATCTCTAAAGCATTTCGTCCGTGACGGACTCGCATATTCTGACATCTGTCCGGCATTGTAAAGCGCGGATGAGAGCGGCATAGACCCATTTAGCTTTCAACAGAGGAGCGCCACGCCACGGTGTGTTTCTCTGGTACAGCTTGGGCATATTTTCTGTGACGAACGACTTGTCACAGGTGTGGTGCGGCTACGTCGAATCCAGGAACGCCTTTTTTAGGGTCCCGTACCCAAAGGGTAAAAAAGGGTAAAACGGGAACCCTATTACTAAGGCTCCGCCGTCTGTCTGTCCGTCTGTCACCAGGCTGTATCTCAAGAACCGTGATAGTTAGACAGTTGAAATTTTCACAAATGATATATTTCTCTTACCGCTTTAACAACAAAATAAAATAAATATTTAAGGGGGCTCCCACACAACAAACGTGATTTTTTTTGCTCGTTTTTGCTAGATAATGGTACGGAACCCTTCGTGCGCGAGTCCGACTCACACTTAGCCGGTTTTATTATTTATCCGTTCTCGCGCGGCGGGGGCCAAGTCCCCGTTTGTGTGCTTGCGGTGTGATATTTCAATTAAATTCATGGCAATAAATTGTATAATTATATAGTATTGGCATGTGCTCATCAAGACCTTCAATTTGATACCCATATTGTAATAATTGAAGTTTATTTTTTTCACATTTGGAAATGGAGCCATACTGCCGCCACCATATTGACTTTTTTCAAAAATAATTATAATTTATGGGATGATGTAAGGATTCTAACGATACCCCATACATCTAAATCTTTTGAAGCATTTAAAAGTAATGGTGGCACAATTAAACTAACACACATACATACATACATGAACTCATTACACTCCTTTTTGGGTAAGTAATAAAACTAGTGTCATAACGGTTAGGTCGCTTTAAATACTTTGGAGCCCTTAGTTTCCAGACAGTTATTCAAGCTTCTAATATTTCCATACGTTTTTGTAACGACTCCCCCAACACTAACCCTAACCAGACCATTAGCTCTCACATTCCCCAAATTCAGCACAACAACCTTTTCACATGAACAAGTTTTTCAACTAAAATAATGAACTTAGAGAATTTCTCTAATACTAATATCACACAGTGTTGAACCTCACATACTTAACTCAGGTATTTGGGTTTACACGAGACTTGATTAAAATAATAATTGCTTACCTAGGGGTCCGCTAGACGCTGTCATTATGGCGCTACCCCAAATATAGTCCATACTAACGCCATGCGCTACCCTAAATATTTTGACGCGAGCTATCATGACTACGGTTCACAGCATTGAGCCTGGACTTGTGAATGAATTTGGAACATTCTTTGGGAACACAGCCCTATGTTAGTATCTACAAAATATTTGATTTCATTAAGGATTAGCGTGGTTTGTTAATGAGATTTGAAAATGAGCTATGAGTGAAATTATTACTTAGCTCGTGGTTAGAATAAGAAATAATTTCATTTATATTTTTATCAATATTATGCATGTTACAAAAACGATACAAGTAAAAAAGCTCATCATAACATTTTTTATTTCCACAAATAACATTTCATCCATTTTGAGCCTGCCAGTCAGACGGATATTCCATTAAATCTTACTCAAATACACAAAATGAAGGCAAGAGGCAAAAACGATTGTTCCAAAGGGACAACCCTCGAAACGTCCTCCATTGGAGTGCATGCAAATTGATATCTCTCTGGCAACGCGACAAAGTCGAGAGCTGCAACCCCTGTATAAACTTACAGTGGGTAAGTTGATACACTGAATTTGTTAGGGAAATTATAAAGCGCAGCCGTTCGGACAAACTAATATTTCAGTGATATAGTTTTTGTGAGAAGAGATTGTCCTAGCCAAATAATAACAGTCACTCGGCACATCTTCAAGGTTAAGAATAGAATAGAATACAATACTCTATAATAGGTACACCTGTCTGTGTGGTGCCGAACGTTGTATGTGTGGTGCCGGACGTTAAGAATAGCACTCCCCTATTTCGTGCCCCTATAGCGTGGCGATTATGGCAACCCCCCCCCCACCTTTGGGGGAGACCTATGTCCAGCAGTGGACGTCTTTCGGCTGCAATGATGATGAATGAATGATGTACACCTTATACTCGTAAGTTACAGATATAAATCTTGAAATTTTACATAGGGTGACACAATGGGCGGTCTTATCACTAAATGTGCGATATTTTACAGACAACCTTTGGATGGATTAAAGGGAGAAGGAGAGAATACTGTAGGTAGTCAGTGATTGTACCCTTTACATCCTTACTAATATTATAAATGCGAAAGTAAGTTTGTTTGTTTGTTACCAAGCCTAAACCACTGAACTAATCATCCTGAAATTTTGCATATACGTTTTCAGGTGTACAGAGACGGACATAGGGTACCTTTCATCCCGAAAAAAAAGGACTTTGCCCGAGGAATACAACAATAATGTTCTTATGATAATAGATGGCGCCACGTGTTTTTCGAATCATTATTGAATTATATTATGGAACTAGCAGAGTACAACCCGAAATGATTGTCAAATTCTAAATTAACTCGAGCTAAGCCTCTAGCAAAAGCTAGTATACAATAAATACATCATACAACGCAATAGCAACGCTTGCCGAGGTCGATCCGTGGGTAGGTGACCATCCATTACATACCAAGATATATCTTTACAGTCGTTACGGGTTGTCAGATGCCCAAAAGTCTGACAACCAGTCTTGCTAAGGGATCCTGGGTTGTGAAAGTCGGATAGTTAGTCGCTCCATATGATATTTCAGCCACATCTATCATACGTTCTGAAAGGGGTAGGCAGATGATAGTGAGGAGAAGGAATCACAACAACACAGATCTATCGATTGATTTTTGGCATAATAATTATGGATTTGTAAACTCAAACTCAAACTCAAACCCCCTTATAACAAAACAAGGTTTATCTTCAGACCCAGGTTTAAAACATGGAGCCATTATTGAATTTCGAACTTTATTCCGACTATGGTAAAGTTCCTAAACACAAAACTGTCAACTTAGTACCGAACTAAGTTTTCAGTTTTGTATAAAGAACGGTATGTCAATCACTATTACGTTCTTATTACAAAAACTGACTGCATGGTTTAAGCCATGTTAAAATATAAATCTCGTTTCGTAATAAGGCGGAAAGCATTTATTTCAATTAAACCATTGGCAGGCACTTTTGAATTGTCAAGAAGTCGGTCAGTTACAAATATGAAGCTAGTTGCCCATTCCAAATAGTAGGTTCCTATGGAGAAGAACGGGCAAGAAACTCCACGGACACTCTTTTAAATTAAAATATTGATACAAAATATTGGTTACATCATTCATATTGAAGTTAAACATGTGAGAACGATGCAATACGTCAGAAGCGTACGTGATAAAAAGGTAACAATTCAAAACTAAAATAATTAAAAATAAGCCGTGGCAGCTAAAAGATGCCCAGTCCCAACTGACAGCGCCCGTTCACGAACATGACGCATGGATCAGCACCATTCAGCTCAACCATTTTGAAGGGAGCTAAATGATGCAACACACACGCCACCATCAGCGAGACATCTGAGTGAGCATGACATACTCTCAGCCGCCAGGGCACATTTAAGTCAATAAAAGACATAATTACCCGGTAAATGGTAGCTCTATTGTACATAGTACTCACACCTGTGTGTGCGTTTGTGTGTGTACTTAAGTATATTACCTAACAAAAAACGTAGTAACAATGACATACACACAAACGCGCGTACGCTCACTCGCACCACAACACACATCTGTACCCCGAGTGTAAGTTTGCAAGTGAGTAAACGTAACTATTTCGTTTGCGTTAAAATTTGACCGATAGATCATAATGCTAAAAGTATAGGAGTGAGAATAAAAATCTTAACTCAAACGCGCTAGTTACGTTTACTCTCTTGCAAACTTACAGTTGGGGTACAGAACACAAGACAACACCAGTCACCACACACATCCTCTTACACATCAGACACGTACATTCCCATCTCACAAAAAACTTTTTACAAAAAAAAATAACCTACTTCCAAAAAAACACTACAAAGTGAAAAATAACTTTAATTTCGGAAGTCGGTGTCTTTGGATCTTTATTTTAGTCTTTTGCCACCGACTTCCGTTGTTTTTTTTTTTTTGTAAAAAGTTTTTTATTTTTCACTTTCAAGTGGGTTAGTTTTTAATTTTTCTACGTTACAATAGCCTAATGTTAACTGCTCATCACCTTTTACAAAATATTGCTTTTCCCGATGCTGAGACGTTGATTGTTGAAGAGTTCTCCTGGTCAGAACCAGGAGATCTTCCACTCACTATATGAATAGTGACGAGCATAAATTGCTTAGAAACCACATTAAAGTACCTAATCGAATCGCAACCCGTTAAATACTTATTATTATATTGTTCCGGTGGCCATCTGTGGTCTCCATCATCAGTTCCACTTTACCAAATGGTGCTATCCGAGTACAAATGCATGAGTTACTATAAAAAATACCCAAATCGCTATAGGTCTGCCTATAAAATTCGAGGGTTGCCCTCGATTTCTATGGGATCCCTTCATCAGATTCTGATTTGGTGGCAATGGGACCACTTCGGGAGCATACCATTTCAAACAAAAAAAAAGAATTTTCAAAATCGGCCCACGATTGGCGCAACAATCGGTGAACAAACATAAAAAAACAAAAAAAACATACAGCTGAACATATAACCTCCTCCTTTTTCGAAGTCGGCTAAAAAATAAAAGGACCTGCATGCAAACAACACACAAACTTATTCATTTTTTCTTTTTATACTTTTTTATCTCAAATACCAAAGTAAAGTTTATACATTATAAATTGTTAAAATGATTATATAGGTACAAGATACTAAAGAAATGTTAATGGCTATTATGTATGTGTAATACTCGAGGGGTTTGGCGCTGATAGCCGAAATACAGGCTCTGCCTAGTTCGGCTACAGATGAGCATACCACATAAACTGGCCTAAATTAGCCTGTTCAAATATTTTGTAATTTATGTCTAAGTTTTCTTTGAATAAACATTATCTTATCTTATTTTAATGACTGAAAAATATCTAGAACTGAAATCAGTTTCAAGTATATTCTTTCAGCCATCCCTGTAGACATACAAAGGTACATAGGTACAAAGTAAATTCGTAAGTAATGGATTGGTTTGAAACATACCGGGGCGACTTGTCGCGCGACGCGACACAAAGGCACTGCTCGTCCCGCGACACGCGGGGCCTTTATGTCGTGTCGCGTCACGCGACAAGTCGCGCTGATATGTAGAAGCCTTTATATTCCTATTTATTTAAAGATTTTCACTATCGTTCAAACGCAAATGTACTTAATGTAGATCGAATGTATTTAGATCGTAAACAGGAAAACGCGTAATGTCGACTTTCATAAAAGAATATAGATTTTCACACACACTTTTGAACTAGCTCCCAATAAAACTGTTATCGTTCGTCAAGGCAGGTAGGAACTTAAATTATATTCAATGATGAAAATTCTACTATCACAGAAAACTCGGTTAAAAACAGTAACTTAGATAATTTCGGCGTCAAAATCTGTGTTTTAAATACCTATTCTGTTTGACGCCTTCTAGGAAGAGCTTCAAGAAATATAATTTTCGTTGCGCAAACTTCGTAGAACAAATAGAATTTACAAAGAGTTAGTTTCCTTGAATTCAATGGTATTAGATTGTATTATGAAATCTCGGTGACAGGCCCATGTTTATTATAAATGAGAAGTTTTGTTTTATAATAATATCTAGCTCTATTTATTTGCCAGCGAATATTTATGGCATTGTCTTCATTCTTTGTAAAGGCCTCTCTCATTCTACGTGACTTTTTTAGGATTCCGTCCCAGTAAGGTCAACATTTTAAATTAACCTATGATATTTTCAGACTCCATTATAATCTTATTTGTATGTTGATTTAGTAAAGTAGCAAAATATTTTTGGCTATACGTCATCATCATTTCAGCCGAAAGATGTCCACTACTGGACATAGATGCTTTGGAATGGGCAACCAGCTTCATCTTTATGACTGACCGACCCCTTGACAATTCAAAAGTGCCTGTAATTGGTTTATTTGAAATAAATGCTTTGACTTTGAGTCGAGTTTGAGACCTCTCCTAAGAGTCGCCCCACCGACCGTTCCTGTGCTTCTCGCATTCAGCGGATTTTCGTGACCAAATAAACCAATTACAAGCACTTTTGAATTGTCAAGGACAATTCAAAAGTGCCTGTAATAGGTTTATTTGAAAGTAATGGTTTGAGACCTCACCCAAGAGTCGCCCCACCAACCGGTCCTGTGCTTCTCCATCCAGCGGACTTTCGTGACCAAATAAACCAATTACAGGCACTTTTAAATTGTCAAGGACAATTCAAAAGTGCCTGTAATTGGTTTATTCGAAATAAATGCTTTGAGTTTGAGACCTCCCCCAAGAGTCGCCCCACCGACTGTTCCTGTGCTTCTCGCATCCAGCGGATTTTCGTGACCTTCACCAGGACTTCGGTCCACTTTATAGGACCTATTCCACTAGAAAAAAGCTTATTGCTTTACTTTCACTATCGATGTGCACTATAACAGAAATCCCTTTAACAAAAGCGTTCATAATATTTTAGTTATGTATAACGAAACAGAAATAGTTGGAAATATTTCTATTAAACTAGCTACTCAACTATCTTGGCTCTACCTAGCTCAATCTCGCACAAAGGCTCCTACAGACTGGTGTGATATCGCGGGCGCGACAGGCAGCGACAAATAAATCATGCTACTAGAGTCGCGTCGCGTCCGTGTTTTCGCGCCAGTCTGCACGAGCCTTAAATTTAACTATTATGAATATAATATACCCACTTTAGTTAATAAACGGATAAATAAATGTTAAAAGAGGTGTAATTTTTTAACCCTAGTTGTGATTTGATTTTGTTTAGGTAACAAAAAAGTAGCACACACTCCATTAATTTGGGACGTGGATTTTATTAATTTCTAAATTCATTTAGTTATTTTCGGGTGTTGAAATAGATAATTATGTTATTTCAAATTAGTCGAAAGTTTTACGTAGATATGTGAATATAAAGTATTTAATATCAGTAAAAATATTTGTGTGTATTTTAGTGTGTTTTTCGAATTTTTTTTTATTATTGGACCTATACCAGTTCCTGCAATGTTGATTAAAGCATGTTATTCCTACCATTTGCATTTGCACTTTTAGCCCAATCAAATATATAATAACCAATAAATATACCTATTACATGCCAGAATAATATTTGATGTTAAAATTTGTTAAAATGTATACCTACTTATTTTATCTAGATTATGTGTACCTATTTTAATCTAAACTTCGATAAAAATCTAAACTACACTCTAACACTGGCATCAATTCTGTTATAAACTTTTACAGCAGCCAGTTTTCATACTAGCCGCTATTAGCGCCAGTAAAGGTTATTCTCATATAATGAAATAGCCGCTGAAGGCTGAAGGCAATGTGGCGAATTTTAGCGTAGCTTATTAAAGCATAATGCTGATGGAATTTCGTTGTCATGTACCTGTGCCCGCTTTGGCCGTACCTGGCGAAATAAGTTGAGAGTTTCGGTGATAAATTAATTGTGGCCTTAATATGTCTGTGTTGGCATAGTTGAGTAATGAGGGAAATTTATCATTGTTTGAGAGGTTTGATTTTTAATTTTACAGCTTTTGAAAGGTTAATATGTAGCTGCTCTGTACCTATAGGTACACAATTAGGGGGGACTCGGTTACCCCGGAATTCCAAATGCCAGCTTTTTCGGACCAAAAGACACCGTCTGTCAACACGAAGAGAAACGTACACTGCTTTGATTTTATATTGTTTGAGTTCTGTAGTTGGTCAGGGCCACGGACACAGCTAAATAATATCGACGGCCGCAAAGTGTATATAGTTATCTACAAAAACATGATTTTACAGAAGAGCGGTTGGATCGCAAAACTGTGATCATCTATTTTACAACATTATTAGATAATGAGGGTATTACCAAGGAAATGGTTAAGGCCAATTACTGTAAAATATTTATTTTCCAAAATACGATAAGTAGATGTCTTTATCTACTTCGGACAAAAAAGTAAACTAAATGAGTCAACTGCCAATTATATCCGAAACGACTTACTTTCCTAAACTTAGTCTTATTTAATTTTAAATATTAAAACAGTAATTATTAAAATTATTTTGTATTTTATGATGTTGATTGATATAATAAATAAAGTTATGTAACAATTTTACTCATTTACCAATTATTTGTACTAAAATAATGCAAGTTAAAAAAATCGACGTTAAAACGGCTATGTGATATCTTTGTTTACAACAGGAGAACGCGCCAATTGTCCGACATATACCTACACGAACTAATCATGGTACGTATAATTATGTCCGTGTCTGCTTCGTCACTTTGTGAAAAATAGGTGCACTTGTCTTTATCCCATTGTGTGTCGCGACGGTTCAAAAAACTTCATACGACGTGCGCCAACCCGTTTTTAAGACGCGCCGCGATTTTTGCCGCGTCTGAGATCATCGCCGATATCTCAAAAGATACTTAAGGGATCTGGCTAAATGATGTGTTGTTAGAATCTTTATGAAATAGGCTAATATATTATATATAGATTAGTCCTGTCGTGCCTTGTAAAAAAAAGCAATAAATCGGCAAAAGTCAGCCTAAGCGTTTTTTTTGTCTAAAGGTCGTTCTAAAATAATAAATAACCATTATTTCATTATGTTTTGAGTTATTTAACATGCCAATAGCCTACCCTACACATATCATTAAAAAAAACACAGCTGCATATACGTGAATTAATATTAGAAAATGAGAATTAAACAGAAAAAAAACCTTGAGATAAAACAAAGAATTCTGAGTTGAATTATGAAAAAAAGTTAATTTTGTAAAAAGTGCAGATGTCTCTTTGTACTTTGATGCCGTCGATATATTGTCCAGACTCAGTTTTTAGTTTTCTTGGGAAAAAAAACCACAAATAGAATTAATTAAATATGTTAGACACTAGTCTAAAGTCCCATAGTTGTTAATAAACATAAAAATGCATTAAATTTCCGAACGCGTCCCAATCTTTTTGTGATCAGTTTGCTTTGTATTTAAATCTGACATCCTGCACTACCGTATCCGCCCTTAGACGCAAAAAATACAAAATGGTATAGTGTAGAGATTTATCCTCGATGTTTAATCTACGATTCAGTAACGAGAATGGCGATAAAATTCTGCATATTAATAGAGTCCATAAAACGACGATATTAAATATTATGCCTTGATAATATCGTAGCAGTTTAGTATTACTACCTACATAAATAAAGGTCATTGACCCATTGCCGACAAACACAGTGCCCTATTTCTCTCTTGTAAAATTTTGAACTTAAGAAGGGAAAAGCTTGGAATTTAATTTGTATTTGCTAAAAATGGTAGCAAGAAAGGTTTTATTTTATTTTACGTGTAAAAATATCTGCCGATGTGAAATATCAGCGTGCAACGCCGCGCTTTTTATTTTGCAATACATTTGACAGCTTATCTGACAGTTGTTTTTTTTTCATAGCGCCATTTTGTACACAGATAAAAGAATAGCCGCTTCAACGTGCAAAATATCGCGACTCGTCATTGTCAATACCGAATTTTTAGATAACATTTTCGAAAGGATAAAAATAATAATTTATCTGAATAATAATAATAAGACGCTGTCTCAAGAGACAGGCGAGTCCTCGGTTAAGTCAATTTAATTAACATTGTAATCCCGATGAAAAAATCCAGACCGTTCTTTCCCGTCTAGAATTCCGTCCCGATATTACTCTTAAAATTGGGCCAACGTGGTCCATTTATAAATTAAAAACACGAACTGCAACTACAAGCAATAAAGTTATTAAGTAGAGCTGTACTCGACAGAAAAAACGAGTTTATAGCTGCACAGAAGTTTGTAAACGCTGGCCAAAAAACATTAGCGAAATATATTGTCGGGACTGTAGTGTTGCTTTGTAAATATCGCTTGGTTGCATAGAAGTTAAATTGTATCTCATTGTTGGGGGACATTAAGTACAGATTGTAAATCTCTCGGTGTCCTACGCTCCCGGTTTCGACGGGACACGGTGTGGCGTGCATGTGGCGATGTAGCCGATATGTCTGTGAATTCGTTTGCGAAATTTCACACTACTCTGTTTTTAGTTTTGTGTTGGAGATAAATCAAAAATATTTGGGAGAACAACGTTATTGTAAATGTATTTTGTGATGCTCTTTAATTTATTAGCTGTACCTACTAACATTTCGTAACTAATTATTGTTAACTTTATGAAAGACGATTTTTATGTAGTTTGTGTTTTTCTTAGCAGCGTTTCTCAAAGAAGAACTTTTTAATATCGTTCCACCATTTTTATTACATAAAAGAAACAATATTTCATAGCCTGAAATGTAATATACTTCCAAAAGAATCATTTTTCACCTTAGGCATAGTAAAATTAGACTGTAGGTACACAGCATACAGGCAAATAATACTTATTAAGTACAGAACTATGAACTAAAACAAAACTAATATTGTAACCCGTCACAAAAGTCTGGAATACACACAAAAACATTCAATAAAACTCACGACACGCGCCGTTGAATGAACTTGATAAATATCCCTTTATAATGGAAAATGTAATAAGAAATCGTAATTTATTTCTTATTGAAATGAGGATAATAGACGCCCAGCCGCCCTCAGAAGTACCCAAATGGTTCCCCGTAGAGAGAGCACCCCAAATCATGATATTAACATTATAATCCAATTTGCGGTACGGAGAGGTGAAACTCATTAACGAAGTTCTTGCATTATTGCATCTAACGTTAGATCTACGGAACGTATAATTTCTGACTCTCAAATGCATTTTATATCACCCGGACGTCACTTAAACAGCTCCAAATCTCTTGGGGATGGCTAATAAGATTTCCTGCATCCTATAACTGTCAGACCCAAATTGAATAAGTTTTGCAATTGAAAATTTAAGTAATAATAAACGATGAATATTTATGAAGAAGAAGATGGCGGTACAATAACAAAACTACGGGAGCTTTACCCAATTTTAACTAAGAGTTTGCGTAAAGCTGTATAAAAAATTCTTAGGTCTTTCGGTTATAATAGCTCGGACTCTGAACTGAGCGAATAACGGTTAAATTTTCTGAGCCAGCCTTTTTACGGTAACTTAAGTCTCTCGCTAGGTCGGCTAGAATATAAAATTAAGTTGCTCAAATTTTTCCTTATTACATTTTTTTGTAATCGAATTGTCTGTTTTCTTGAAAAATGAAGGGAATTAAGTTTCAGTTTTATATTTGACTAAGCACAAGGCAAGGTTCTCTAGGTATACCTATAATTAGTTAGTACGTTTAACAGAATGGCAAGTTTTTGAGTATTTATTCAAAATATTGCAATCCGTTTGCCACACAGCATCAATCAACTCTCTCTCCCAGGCTGGGCCACAACACCCTGTCCTCCGCCTTCCGCATCCAGTCTGACCCAGCCACCTTCTTCGGTCCATCTATCTAGCTGGGGGGCGTCCCACACTACGCTTGCCGATACGCGGTCTCCACTGCAGGACTTATCTGCTCCATCGGCCATCGGTCCTTTGACAAACATGGCCAACCACTTCAGCAGCATTAAGGCTCGTACAGACTAGTGCGATATCACGGGCGGGACGCGACACTAGTAGCACAATTTCTATGTCGCTGCCTGTCGCGCCCGCAATATCGCGTGAGTCTGTAAGAGCCTTTATGGAAATATAATAATAATAATAATTTATTTTATTTCAAAAAAGTGTAGTTTAAACAGCCTGTTACAACAAATATGATTTAACAATTTAGGGAATAATCGTAAAGAGTGTATATCTGGCGTCCTAGCTAGGTTACATGGTAAATATACATTCTAATCCCCACGTCTAGCAGTCGTATACCCCCTTATTACAAAACAAGATTTATCTTCAGACCCGGGTTTAAAACATGGAGCCATTATTGAATTTCGAACTTTATTCCGACTATGGTAAAGTTCCTAAACACAAAACTGACAACTTAGTACCGAACTAAGTTTTCAGTTTTGTAAAAAGAACGGTATTTCATCACCGTTAGGTTCTTATTACAAAAACTGGCTCCATGGTTTAAGCCATGTCAAATATAAATCTTGTTTTGTAATAAGGCGGATAGAGTTTACGATTGTCTCACGATGTTTTTTCTTTACCGATGTCAGTAATATACAAGATAAATTCAGAAGAAAGTACCTATAATATGAAAAAGTCCCATTATTATTTGCCAGGGTTTAAATCCACAACCTCCTGCTTGGGAGACTTAAATAACCACTGGGCAATCACGAAATGGAGTATGTCCACAAGCAATTTCCTTATGTCTTTATTTTGAAAGCGAAAAGACAGTCCAACGAAAAACTTTTATGTTCCCAAAGCATGTTTACGACAACTTTATAATTTGTACAAAAATTATAATCCCGTTGAGTCCCATGACCCGGTACAGGTTTACATAAATACTTACGATTTCCATATGTAAGTTCACACATGTATCAAATATTATTTACATATATTACACCTGCCTTCTATAAAGTAGGTTTAGTAAAAGTAATATTTAAGAACCTTTATCTTCGTTTTAAGTTTGGTATTAACCTTTACGTACGTACCTACTTTTTTTGTCCGTTTGGTGCCGGACTTAAAGAATAGCACCATCCCATTTCTTCCCATGGGTGTCATAAAAGGCGACTAAGGGACTTACTAGAGAATGGGCAGCAGCTTTCGCTATGCATTTTAACACCATACTGCGATCGCCAACCCGCCTGCCAAACGTGGTGATTATGGCAAACCCCCCCCTTTAGGGGAGGCCTATGTCCAGCAGTGGACGTCTTTCGGCTGAAATGATGATGATGATGATGAATGACATACCTACTTTACTTGAGTAGGTATTTATTTGTTTTTATTTTATTTTTCTTGGAATAAATACTTAACAGGGCTTACGCCACAAAATCTTCTTTCAGTATATCCTAATTAAAACCTCCAGGTTGAGTTTTAAATTCACCTCAGTTCATCACTCCTTACCAGATATTGGGTAAACCATGAAAAACTAGTCCTGCTATTAATCGCAAACCCCAAATGGCTGTACCAAAATCCTACGTTCAATAGCCCATTTTCGTCAGCTCTATCCCCATTTCCTGAAAACCAGGAGCACTCATTTCCCACTCAAAACATCGTGAATAGCATAGGTCAAGTGCTGCGTCCTCGAGTCTATTGTTGACAACATTATCACAAGTTGTTTGAAAAGCTGATTGAAACACGCACACGATTTATTGAAACTCATTTGAAAATAGGTTTGAATGCACACATAGTGCCTTTCATATGCCGCAGTAAATCGTGGTAATTGTTGCAATTATACCTACTTTGTGTTTCAGTAACAGGTACCTACATATTTATATGATGCCGTCATGTTTCAATTGGTAAACCCTGGAACGTCAACCTGCATTGAAATATTAACGAGCTAATAGTGTCACGTAACCATTTGACATCAAGTCAACCCTATAAATACTAACAAAATTCAACTATTAACCTACATTTCTAGTACACAGCGAATGCTACAATATTACAATGTACGTGCTCATCTCGTCAAATTTTAATCTCAGTACATAATTAATATGTTTTCAGAGCTCCGAGCAAAGCACAGGTGTGTAATACCTTTCACAATTTACTAAATTGAATCCTTACTTCCTAACTAATATTATAAATGCAAAAGTGAGTTTGTTTGTTTATTTGTTTGTTTTTTGGTTACGCTTTTACGCTGAAACGGTTGAACGGATTTGGATGAAATTTGCCACATGGGTAGAATATGAACTGGGTTAGGAAAAAAGATTTATCCCGATAATCCCACAGAATCAAGACTTACACGGATGAAACCACGGGGAGCAGCTAGTAAACAATAAAATGAACTAATGTTAAATTAATTAATTATATTGTGTTGTAGTTTGTACTTTGTAGGTATGTTTCTGGGAAAGATAGGTCTCAACGTGTTTACTCTATAATTTTTGTCGATATATTCGAATTTGGGGCAATCTTATTAAGGCGACGATAACCGACTTTTAATGATTTTATTTTATACTGAAGATCACGACTAAACGAGTAGTGTTAATGATGGAAAAAAAAATATGTTAGAGTAGAGTATTTTCTCAATAATTTAATATGTGAATATTTTAGATTATATTTATATTACATAGTGAAATTAATATGTAAAGTTATGTCTAACATGGATAAAAAACTGAGAATGGCGCAAAATCTACTAAGCGTATTTTTCTGAAACCTTCACCAATTTAAAGATAATTTAATTATTGATCTTTTAGTATACGCGTTTTATTAAAATACCTTTTGTTTTGTGTATAATAAATTAATAATGCGTCAAATTGGGGACAGCGCTCCTTGATGGGTGAGTCCTATTACTGGCTGAACGTACGACGCGTTGCGTGAGCTCAGTACAGAACACGCAAGCGAACTATTCAAGGTCACTGGCATATATCTCCGTCTTAATTATAACTTTACTGGTCATTGGTACGGGTAGTTTGATTCTCAAAAAGTTTTGACAACCAGTCTTACCAAGGGGTATCGTGTTACACAGTAACTGGGTTGTGGAGGTCAGATAGGCAGTCGCTCTATGTAAAATACTGGTATTTAGTTGCATCTGGTTAGAGTAGAACCTGACCTCTATATAGTTGGGAAAAGACAAGGCAGATTGATAGGTCTGTGGCGGCATCATCATCGCCACATGAGAACTACGCGTCATACTGACGTCACGAAAATCCTGCATCGCGCAAGCAGAGTTTACCGCGCGGCTAGTATATATACAACGTCCCGACATCAATCTTCGGGTAGTTGCCCACCAGACACAGCACCTGTCTGGTCGGAGGGTCCTCCCTTTTCTATGGAGGATGAGTGAACTTTACATCCTGTTCCTCATGCCTCTATAGGTCATTGGAAGGCCCACATGTCGGCAGTTCGATAAAATATTATGATGAAATGCGGGTGAAGCTACTCGTGAAAATAACTATAGGTATACATACTAAATGAAAAATACCGTGACATCATAATTTAAAAGCTTGTCCGTGCGTCCATTTTGAACTTTATTTACTTACAACGTTGCTCACATTCTGTAAGTGATTTGCACCCAACTTTATCTTTCATAGGTGACTTACTTACTAAATTATTTGATAGAGCTTTTACAAACCGATCAGTACAAGAGGCAGAACTTTGTTTTATTATTCTCCCTGAGCTTTTTCAAATACTAGTACAGTCGTCAACATAGAATGTGGATTTCTATCATACTTTTTAAGTCCAGTAAAACCTAAATCTGTTCGATATTTCCATCTCACCGTACCGCAATCTCTCCTGCAATATGTCACTGCATTACTTCGAAGGTGTCATAAAATTCGACTTAGGGATTTATCAGGTGGAATTGGTAGCTGCCTTTTTATCCCCACAGCTCACATCAACTTGGAATGTAACTGACAATCAATTTACGGGATAAGTGTTTTGTGAATCATGAAGTTACGTGTTTTGCATTTTATCTAACAAACTAGTCCTGAATATTTAATAGGGTTTCTAAAATTTTTCACAACTTTTACTATGGGACCAAACCTGAAATCGCGAAAGAAAAATCTGTTGTTCCCTACATTTATGTTCGAATAACTCCGGTTATAGGGAACAGTTGATTTTTTTTCGCTATTTCAGGTTTGGTCCCATAGTAAAAGATGTTCATTATGACGAGTACAATGAGCCCTTAAAAGATTGTGTGTTAATTCTGGGCCATGTTGTATAATGTCGAGTGATATGGTTGGTGACGTAAGGTCTTTTGGTCAACAATTCACACTAGCTAAAACATGAGATTTTACTACCGTTTTCTTGTTACTTATATGAAAGGATTGATAAACCTTTCAGAATTCAAGGATCCCTAAAAAAAAAGTCGCAGAAAAAAAAGCGATAAATGATCATCTTCAAACATCAAGAATACAAAACCAGCTACACTTTGTCCTACCCTCGAAAGTACTAGCAATAATGATTATGTACCCGCAAAATCCACGAAAAAATAAAGCGACGCATTTGCTTGTAATTTTTTCGTAACTTTAAGTGGATTACAATGTTAATTTTATTGATGCGAACGCGAAGACTGGGAGTCCTGTGGACCCCAATATTAGTATGCCGATGGTGGGAAAAGATAAATTTGTTGGCGGAACATTTAATTTATGCGATTTTGTAGGGAGAAGTGCTGTTCTGTAAATATATTTCAACGTGAGTTAGCCTTGTCTGGTATAGTGGGAATATAGGGGTGGGGGATATTTAGTTATTATGCATGGCTTGAGCTGTTTTTGTAGACCGAACTCTCTAGTTTTCCTATTCATTCAACCATTTTTTCCAGCCTTATCTATTTTTAGTTGGAAATATGGATGAATGAAGACAGAATTCTAGTTTAATAGGAACCAGCCAAGCAAACAAATTATTGAAGCAGCCACAATACAAAAAGTAGCGTAATTTATCGAAAAACCTTTTTTCTTCAATATTTGGAAAAAATACTTATCCAAACTTAAATTGCGTGAATGTCATTAGGTACATATTAATTGACAAAGTAAGAACTATACTCGTAGTAAAAGTGTCAGAGGATTTACGGGAGTCTCAACATTTTAATTAGTCAATTAGGATTCAATGATCAAAACTTTCTCAAAGTTTTCAACGGTTTTCAGAATTTCACGACGCTACCTGGTCGTATTTTCTAAAAAGTTAAAACGTTAAATTACTTTAGAAAACAAACCACCCTCATTTATATTAATACAGTTTTCAAATGATTTTTTAATAACATTAGCACAATTTTAACAGAAAATTACAATACCGAATTATTATCCTGGTAACTCATTCTATTATAAACTGATTTAAGTATTTTATACCGTTAGTTATTCTGACCTTAAACCAACATAAAAGATAAGTTGAACTAATTATCAAAATTTTAATTAGGTTAGTGAATTTATCTCATAAAATCTCATACGTTTTTGATTTTAATAGGGTGCAAAATAGGGACCTTAATGATAAGAGTGATATATTTCAGTCTGTTTACTTTTAAATAAGAAGCACCCTTGTTATATAATTTAACGGTGGACATAAAATGCTTAGAAACAAAAATTTACAGACGGAAACTTGCACAATCTTGCATCTTGTGAATCTTGTTACATTGTATTCTAGTACTGTTTATTTTACTTTATTAGGTATCTATTTCTTCAATCTGTACAAATCTCATAACGTGACTTGTTTTCCGTACTTCGTTTACGGGTGACCACTGAATTAATATAAATGTGTTTTTTTCTGATTTAAATTTATTATTATATTCAAAAATATTATATTAATTTCTGCTGTGTGATTATCAGTGATCGGAAAAATTTAGCTAAATACCTAAAGTTCGAAAAAGAACAGAGACAAAGAGGAGACATCCTTATGAATTTTTTTTTCGGAATATTTATTATACAAGGTGTTACAGGACGATTGACATTCCAATAAACCACGGCTTTACGTGGTTTATAGTCAATCTTATCGTATCTTGTTTTTTACCCGTATACAAAAAATTAATCAAATCCAATGAATACTTTAGCCACAGGAAATTATTTTCCATTTTGTTATTTTTCACACATGATGTAGATCTGAGTCCGTAATAATAGGTAAACATTGTAAGGCGCGCCTAACTCGCCGCGCAAGGTCAGTAACTTTTCGTAGATATAGAGTGTTTACTTTTTATGCAGTTGATTCTGCTATTTATTTTGTTTGAAAATTGCAATTTTTAAATTTTCCATTAACTACTAATCTTCATGTTTTAAAATGTTTCGATGGACTAGTACTGTGCTCGTTTTAATTTAATGTAGTACATCCAGAGCCAGATTGTATATACAACATTAATTTGTTTATACTAAACCCGAAAAAGGGGCATATACTCATCATTTTGAATTTTTTTTTCTATGGGACCAACGTTGAAATCGCGTAATAAAAACCAGCTGTTCCATACATTTTGTCGATTTAAGTGAACACAAATATAGGGAACAGCTGATTTTTTTTCGCGATTTCAAGGTTGGTCCCATAGGCAAAATTGTTCAAAATGATGAGTACAATGACCCCTTTTCGGGTTTAGCATAAACAAAAACTAATGTTGTATAATATTATATGTCGGATCGACATGATTTTACTCTGTTAGATTCGGTCATCACGTTGGCAGAAGTTGGGTTTCGTGCAATGAAAACACACTGGGTGCGATACACGCTGTGTATCGCACCCAGTGTTAATGAAATTTAAAATTGACACAATCACAACACATTTTAACTTCCTTATCCGAGCATAACGAATCGAATACAGTTCCGCGATGTCTCAAGTCCGATGCGATCAGACCAAACACTGAATCTTGAATGTCCTCCTCGCCGTGCCAGCACTATGGCAACATGATGTAAGTAAAAACAAACCAACATTAATATAAATAATAAATATTCCGAAAAACAAAATTATGTCGAAAGGAAGTCTCCACTTTTTAGGGTTCCGTAGTAAACAAGGAACGCTTATAGTTTCGCCATGTCCGTCTGTCTGTCTGTCTGTCTGTCCATCCGTCCCTCTGTTCCCAGCTTAGCTCAGAGACGCTAAGTCCTAGAAAGCTATAATTTGGCATGGGTATACATATTAATCACGCCGAGAAAGTCGTAAAATAAAACCATGAAAAACATTTTTATTTTAGGGTTACCTCCCTTGCACGTTAAACGGGATGATATTTTTTTCTTTTTCTAGTACATGGTGTGGGGTATCGTTGGACAGGTAGTTCAAAAATATTGTGGGTCTGTTAAAGACATTTTTCAATTCTGAGATCCGTTTGCGTAATATTAAGCTCTAAAGTGCTATTTTTTGTTAGAGTCAAGTGTCCCCCCCCCCCTGCCAGCTAAATGGTTGGTTTTGGATTTGTGAAAAAAATCATGGCAGTTGTATATATAACGAAATTAAAAGGATAACTATCACAGCTGAGTAAGGTTAACAAGTTAACGAGTAATCGTCGACCAACTTAAATTTGCAGTTCAAGAATTGACCGTAACGTTTTTCAACTACAATGTTAAATTTGTTTTTGGGATGAATTCATTCTAACTACGGAACCCTTCATTGTGCGTGGTCCGACACGTACTTGGGCGGTTTTTTTTACTATGTTCTTAGAACTTTAGGTATATGAGCTCACTTTTTCCGATCACTGGTGATTGTAGATCTGTTTGTTATTTTTTTATTCCAATTATCTCGCTTATCTTTGTATGTGCACATGTTTCTGTGACAAATTTAAACTTATTCTATATAACTATACATTTCTTTCTTTGTTGCTACGTGTTGAGAATTACACCATGAGACTTGCTAGATTTTTAAACTGCAACTAGCAGATCCAGTGTTTTCTTCCAGGTTTGGAAACCAGACCTGAAATCTACCAAACATATTTCAAAAGTAGGTAAGGTAAGGCCAGGGCAGCCAGGACAGTTTTATTTTATTTATAATTTTGTCGTTATTAAAGGTGGATCGTATTATTTAATTTCCGACGAGAACCCGAGATTGGTAGCTTAAGACTCAGATATATGCCAGTGACCTTGAGTGGTTAGCTTGCGTGTTCTGTACTGAGCTCACGCAACGCGTCGTACGTTCAGCCAGTAATAGGACTCGCCCATCAAGGAGCGCTGTCCCCAATTTGACGCATTATTAATTTATTATACACATATCAAAAGGTATTTTAATAAAACGCGTATACGAAAAGATTAATAATTAAATTATCTTTAAATTGGCGAAGGTTTCAGAAAAATAGGCTTGGTACATTTTGCGCCATTCTCAGTTTTTTATCCGCGTTAGATATAACTTTACAAATTAATTTCAATAAGTAATATAAACATAATCTAAAATATTCACATACTAAGTTATTGAAAAAATGCTCTAATTTAACATTTTTTTTTTTCAAATCATTAACATTACTCGTTTAGACGTGATCTTCAGTATAAAATCATTAAAAGTCGGTTATCGTCGCCTTAATAACTAAGATTTTATTAAGTAGCTGGAGGTACCTGATTCAATCACCCTCCTCAAGTTAAGATCAAACTATGTTTTTTTTTTGTTATTATGTCATATTCAAGCAAGATAACCTTTGTGAGAGCTGGTCTATACCGGTTCGAGATCTGTATGACAGAGCTCCAGGTTCCCCACATAGTTTTTCCATTTTATTTTCACTTAGATGCATAAACTTTAAACGCAAGCAATAAACAAAAAGCCCACTTTTCAACAGCGTTCCTTCAGTGGATGGGGCAGACAGAAGCTGGCCAAAGCAAATAGGTTTTATCTATAAAGTGTAGCGCTTATGGTGAAATCCTATAGCTTTCGCAAGCTCTATCATTCAAAGCTAAGGCTGCCTGAAACCTTTAGATCCGACGCTGAAACTTTAAAACACGCCCGCATTTTTCTTTATGCTTTTAAACAACGGGAAGCTTGAAAATATCCTTTGTTTCCTTCCCTTAACTTTAAAATCATGTTTATTTTGAAGCGATATTTTTTTAATTTAATCTTATATTGTGTTTTCGAAGTTCTTGTTGAGTATTGTTGGCAGTTTCGATGTTTATTTGATGATTAAGTTAAGTGTGGTGTGCTTCACTTCTTTTATGAAGAAGCAACATAGCGTAAAGTCTGTCTTGTTAGATTGAAGTCGATAAGACTTTGTATTATCAAATTTGTCGCAACATATGTTAACGCTTAAATTAGCAATGTATTCAGATCCTTGATCAACTAACAAATTATTGCAATAGTCCAAAATATTTCTTCATTGTACCTACCACCAGCATGGTCAATAATTTGTGTTATTTTCCAAATACCATGAACACAATCTTACAAAACAGGAATCCTCAACTTTTTTATAACAAGTTGCCAGAGTCGGTTACAAAACTTAGCGATGGAAAGTTCAAAACCCAAATCAAACGTGACCTTATCAAAAAAACATATTATAAGATTAATGACTACGTTAAAGTCAAGGAAGTTTGGCAATAATTATTTCTGCACATGTGGATTCCCTGGTATCTCATTAACGGCATAACTATATAATGTCTATGAACTGCTCCCAAATTACGATGTTTATTTTTTTTACATACTTCCTTGACATCATCTTTTCATTATTTTACATTATACACCTACAATTTTAATTTCAAAGATTTATTGGTGGCTTTTGTGGCCAGGGTATTAATTCTGATTTATTACAGTTGTAATGTCAATCATGTCATTTGGTTTAAATAAGTTTATTATTTTTGTTGTAGTGTTTGTGTTGTGTTGTATTTAAACAATATTTTATATAGATCACACTAATATAATAAAGGCGAAAGTTTGTGTGTGTTTGTTACTTCTTCACGCTCAAACGGATGGACCAATTTTGATAAAATTTTGTATGGAGGTAGCTGACTGGATTCACTTCACTTCACTTATTTTTTATCCCGAAATCCCCACGGGATCGAGACTTACACGGGTGAAACCGCGGGGCGCAGCTAGTTCTTTTATATTTTGTGAGCGTGAGTACGGATTTGTAGAACATTTTCTATTTTGTTAAGTACCTCGTACTTGTTGACAGGCCTACACTGTACTATAACTATTAACAATGTGATTTGAAAACATTGTAAAAGCCAATTATTTTTAAAAGAGTTGCCATGGAGTTTCTTGCTGGCTTTTATCCACAGGAAACGACCAATTGGAACCGTCCACCTTTTGACGTTTCATAAGTGTCCATGTAGGTTTATGTGAAATAAAATATTTTGATTTTATTGCAACTCATAGCATAGCTTACAGACACAATTTCACACTCAACAAAAGCTGTAGTTCTACAGCGCATTAATATTTAAGTTTCGCATCCGCAAAGACATTCAACGAATAATCCCCCACAGCACCATATTGCTCCACATCTCCCACAAACAGACAAGCCGACCGTTTAACTTGCTGTCCGAAGCTCAATTACCACGCGCCCTGGGGAGCAAATTTATTCATAAACCATAAAATTACATAGACTTTCTCGTTTGTTTACCGGTGCTGACCAAATATGAACCCCTCGACTTATATAAGACTATGTATGGGGTCCTATGAATACTTATTTATCTTTGTGTTATTGTTCGCTGATGGGGTTCGAATGTATGGAAATGTTGGTGATAAATATTAATGGGATTGACTGTAAAAATATTATTGGCAGGCCATTTTGTTAATAGTCATTTCATAGCTGCCATGGCTTATTTTAACTTATTATTTTTTTGTTCATATTTTTATTACGGACGCTTTTAACGTGCACATCATTCTATGCATTGTTCTCACATGTATAATTTCAACATGAATTATGTAACCAATATTTTGTAACTATATTTTAATTTAAAAGAGTGTCCGTAGAATTTATTTTTCGTATAGGAATCTACTACGCTTTAGAATGGGCCACTATAACAAAACTTAATTTCGTATTTGTTCAAACAAGTGTTCGAGAAACCCGGTATTTCACAGAAATCGTAACAGCAAAATTTAGTTAATACTGAGTAAAATACCTAAAAAAAACCGCAATAATTAAAATATAAGTTGTGTACCGATTTGAAAAATTGAGTTGTCAATTTTGATTGTTGTCACCGAAAGTTTCGTAAGTCAAACTAAAAGTAAATTGACTGCGTGACCCCTGAGCCCAATCTTCAGCTAAAAAAGATTTTCCTAAAAATAGATTTGTATGACATAAAGTGGGTATTTAACGCTGTTTATGTATTTGACAGGCCTCCCCCAAGATTCCATTTAAAATCCTCTTGGAATACTGAGTACATTTCAAATGACATTAAATAAACTCCTACCAGAGCAAATATTTTTTTTAAATAAATATTTCATGAGTTCTGTGCTAACTGATTTTATCCGAATATCTTAATGCAGTTTATAATTTATCATATTTTTAGTCCATTAGCGGTTATAGTATTAAGTTAACTACCTATAATAACCACCCTTGACGGCCGATTGGTGGCCCCTTCATTTTATTATCTTTTCACCCACGTGTATAAACGGCTTCTCCTTCTTAGACGGTTTTCTTCTCTTTAAGTGTAATATTAAACTAAAGAAAAAAACTAAATTTTAGTGTAATATTAATTTAAAAAAATAACAGGCCCGTTTTGACATTTAACTTGAAACGATGGTCAATCACGACGTAACTAGTGAAGTAACCATACGACTCGGTACTCGATACTCACGATAAATCGATTCAAAATAAATGTCTAAACGGGCCTATTATTTTTTGACAACTATACATGCTTTTGACATTTAAGTGTTTTTATTAAAAA
The DNA here is from genome assembly GCA_948098905.1 of Tiliacea aurago. NCBI lineage: Eukaryota > Metazoa > Arthropoda > Insecta > Lepidoptera > Noctuidae > Tiliacea > Tiliacea aurago. Next base: position 20,673,484 of record OX402577.1, read on the forward strand.
ACAGGAAGGTATTTTTAGGGACATATACCTTCCTGTACGACCTTTAGTTAGAAATATTTTTATATTACCTATTTTTTTTACTTAGCGCATAAGCCTATAAACATTCCCACTGCTGGGACACAGGCCTCCTCTCTGAGAGAGCGAGCAGACCAAAATCCATCACGGGCCCAATGTGGGTTGGAGATGTCGCATGTCTTCGAATTTTTGGTTCTAGGACATGCCGGTTTTCTCATGATGTTTTCGTAGGGAGTTAGAGTAGTAGTTAGGTTAGGACATCAATGACGATTTTTCATCCCGGGAACAAATAAAAAAGGTAGTTAGGTAGTTTCAGTACGAAACGTAAATCGGTGCCGTTACCACTGGACCACCACTGCTCTTTTTTTGGGTTCCGTAGACAACATACTCCCTTATAGTTTCGCCATGTCCGTTTTTCCGTCTGTCCCCGGCTTAGCTCAGAGACTCTTAGTACTAGAAAGCTGTAATTTGGCAAGGGTATACATATTAATCACGCCAATAAAGTGAATAAATAAAAACATGAACATTTTTTCTCTTACACGTAAAGTGGGGATGACATTTTTTTTTCATTAATTTTTTTTTTTTTTAAATATTGGGGGTCTGTGAAGACAATTTTTATTTTACGATTCAGGGATCCGTTTGCGTAATATGCAAATTTTTGTTAGAGTCAAGTGACCCAATGCCAGGCTAAATGGTTGTTTTTGGATATGTGAAAAAATTCATGGCAGTAGTACTATCGAGGAATTTCATAATGAAATTCCTCGATAGTACATACAACGGAAATAAAACGAAAACTATCACAGCTAAGTAGGCTTTACAATTTAAGGAGTAATAGTCGACCAACTTACATTTACAGTTGGAGAATTGACCGTGACGTATATTGATGTATGGGAGAACATGTTTATCAACTACAATGTTAAGTTTGTTTTTGGGATAAATTCTTCCCAATTACGGAACCCTTCTTTTTGCATGCTCCGACACGCACTTGAATGGTTATTACTTAATAAATCAATAATATGACCCTTGAATTTTCTAGCAATCTAGGACACAATGTTATTTTAAAGCTATCTGGGAATAGAATTATTCTGAGAAATACATCATACTATGCTCAAAGCAAACAATAATATCAAAACTAAATTCTGACGTCCTGAGTGGCAGCACAGCCTCCTACACAAATGTTGTATGGCGTAAAATACTTATTGGATACAAATACGGAGGTTTAAAACGTTTTGGAAAGCACAAGGTTTGATAGGTATAAGCAAGCCTGACATTTACAATAATAATTATTATTATTACGTACGCGCCAATGAACATGCACTCTCGGGGCACGACTGTTTCGAGAATTACCTGTATCGCATAGGCAAGGACGCTCAGTGTAATCACTGCTGTCGGGAGGACACGGCGTGGCATACGCTTGCAGAATGTGCAGCTTGGGACGAGCCGCGCCGTGCCCTCGTTTCGGAAGTGGGTAGCGACCTGTCGCTGCCGGCTGTGATTTGTTCTATGGTCGGCGGCGCTGCGTCATGGGATGCGATAATCTCCTCCTGCGAAAATTGCAGAAGGAGGCAGTGGAAAGGGAGAGGGAGATTTCGAGTGCCATCGCCAGCAGGAGGCGCAGATAATGCCCTCTTCCGGCCCCCCTAATTGGGTCCAGGGACGGCGGACTCGGGGACGCCCACCGCCCCCTATCATACAAGACTCGAGGTAGTGGCGCCTATTGTTCCGCGGAAGACATCCATGAGGGTTTCAACCGTCACCAAAGAAAAAATGGTTGACATTACCTACTTCAACCATTTACAGTGTAAACAATTTTTGGTTGGCCAATAAAGGATAAACACAAAGAAAAGTAGCAGAAACAGATTATTAAATATGTAACGCCAAGAAATATTAGGAGAAATGGAGTGGAGAACCCAAGAACATGAATTGGCTTCTTGGGGGCTTAAAGCGGAAGTGATCCGTAGGAAAACCAAAGTAACCGACATAGCCCGAAGAATTGCCAAACCTAAGTGCCAGTGGGCAGGGCACATTTCTCGCAGAACGGGGCTGAAAAGTTCTGGAGTGGCGACCACGTACCGGAAGACGTAGCGTTGGAAAGCCTCCCACAAGGTTGACCTGTGACCTGGTAAAGGCCGCAGGAATCCGCTGGATGCAGGAAACACAGAACCGGTTGAAGTGGCGGCGATTGAGGGAACAACAACAACATTTATATCTGTAACTTTTATGGTGTACATAATAAAGAGTATTCTATTCTATTCTATTCCTATGTCCAGCAGTGAATGATGATGATTTGCCTAGCCAAACTGACATTCTGTAGCGGAATCAACATCAGAAGGTTGCGTGTTCACATCACGTCGGGGTCACCAGTTTGGTGGTATGAGGAACAGGGTGTAAAGTTCACTCATCCACCATAGAAAAGGGAGGATCTTCCAACCAGACGGGTGTCGTGTCTGGTGGTCAACTGCCCGACGGTTGCTGTCGGGACTTTGTATATATGCTAGTTGCGTGGTAAACTCTGATTGCGCGATGCAGGATTCGCGTGACGTCAGTGTGACGCGTTGTTCGTATGTGGCGATGTTGATTCCGCTACAATTCTATCAGCAAAAACGGTGATAGAAAAGTCAAAAATGTATTGGACTGACATAGGGTACAGTCAGTGACCTACATAACCTGACCCCTCTTCCATTCATCTTCTTTGTAAGAGGGATCAGGTAATTTAGGTCACCAATTGTACCAAAGAGCCTATGTCAACCCAGTTATAAGTACCTAGTTTTAGACATACGAAATGCTTTGAATGCGATGGCCACGTAACACACTAACCAGTAGCAATGGGTTTCATTTTGACCATTCAACAACATTCATTCAAAAGAGCTCGTGGGTAAATAGTAACAGGCGCACGGGTCAATCCATCAGGTTAAGCTACTCTTGCCGCGGTTGGTCCGTGGATGGGTGACCATCTTTACATTCCGAGACCCCTCCGTGCCTCGGAAAGCACGTTAAGCCGTTGGTCCCGGCTGTCATTCTTGGATCTTTGCCAGTCGTAGGGGTCGACAGAAGCCTGAAAGTCTAACAACCAGTCTTACCATGGGGTATCGTATTACCCAGTAATTGGGTTGTAGAGGTCAGATAGGCAGTCGCTCCTTGTAAAATACTGATATTTAGCAGTATCCGGTCAGACTGGAAGCTGACCCCAAGATAGTTGGGAAAAGGCTAGCAGATTGATTGAATTATAATAAAGAAATCATGATGTATTGTCAAGTTGTAAGGATCGTACGAAGCAGGGGCGGGTCGCTACTATCAGAATCATTTGGTAAGCAATATTCGACGGACAATTAATGTTTGTCTTGACACGCCATTTCCATAATATTCCGTGGCTGTAGCATAAGCTGCCTCCCACCAAAATTGGACTAGGCGTAATAACATTACACACAGCAAATGACTAAAGCATTATTATTTTAAAAACCTCTACCCCAGTCCTGTTTATTTTCCGTCTATAAGTTATAACTGACAGGGTGTACAAAAAAAATCAGATTAGCTATTATAACGATCAAAATTGTGTGTTATCGTTTTTTATTTATTTAATGACTTATTGTTACAATGTAGTATAAAATACATGGTGTAATTTGCAATAACTGAAAACCTCATATGGGGTCATTGTACTCATCATTATGAACAACTTTTACCATAGTACCAAATCTGAAATCGCGAAAAAAAGTCATCTGTTCCCTACATTATGTTCGCATACCTTGCTCGTCAAAATGTAGGGAACAGCTGTTTTGTTTTCACGGCTTCATGTTTGTCCCGTAGTAAAAGTTGTTCATAATTATGAGTACAATGACCCCATTGATTATTACAATTACACCTTGTCTGTCTATATTAATAACCATCTTTACATAGATCCTTCCGTGCCTCGGAAAGCACGTTACGCCGTTGGCCTCGGCTGTCATTCCTGGATCTTTGACAGTCGTTACGGGTCGTCAGAAGCCCAAAAGTCTGACAACCAGTATTACCAAGGGGTATGTTACCCAGTAACTGGGTTGTGGAGGTCAGATAGGCAGTCGCTCCATGTAAAATACTGGTATTCAGCTACATCTGGTTAGACTGGAAGCTGACCCCAACTAAGTTGGGAAAAGGCGGGCCGATGAATATACAAATGCATTATAAGTCTTAATGTGATCATACTTTTTAATTCATGAATATTAAAACGGCTAGGTTTAGGGCAGAACACTGGATGATTAAAAACTTTGTCGTCTGGTTTCTGTTTTTCCTGCTTTTTCGAATCGATATCAATCAATCAACTCAGCCTATAGCAGTTCACTGCTGGAAAAAGGCCTCTCCCAGGCTGCGCCACAACACCCTATCTTCCGCCTTTTGCACCGTGTCTATCCCAGCTCCGTCCTGCCGGTCCATGTAGCTGGGGGTCTCCGTCTGGGGAGCTCCGTCCCGCACAACGCTTGCCGATACGCGGTTCCCACTGCAGGTCTCTTCTGCTCCGCCGGGCATCGGTCCCTCAAATTCAAATTTTCAAATTCAAATTGTTTATTTGCAAGAAAATACAAGGTTTACAAGGGAAGATCTTACAGCCTTAAGGTCATTGTATTCTGCCTGCGAGCAAGCGTGCAAATTATTCATGATTTTAATTCACAATTTATTATCATGCAGATTCTATTAATACCTAGTACATTATTATTACATTATCATTATTATTACATTATCATTATTATTACATTATTATCACATTGTTATCATGCATTATTATTACATACAAATGTCCTATTAACTAAAATAAATTCAACTAATTATTCTAACAGATATTTTTATGTTCTAAAAATTCTTTTAAGCTGTAGAAACACTTTCTATGTAGCCACTCTGATAATTTTGTTTTAAAAACACTACCCTGCAGCGATTTAAATTCGTCTGGTAGGGTATTGTAAATTAATATACACATATTGAAAAACCTCGACAAACATAGCCACCCACTGCCACTTCAGCTTACTCTGCAGGCTATGACGGTAACTCTGGTTCTCTTCCGGATAACTTTATTTCTGATCTTATCCTTCAAAGAAATACCTCTGAGCTATAAGCCTCTGAGCATACTTCGAGCATACCCCGTTCCATAGTGCGCTGAGCGACCTTGAATTTTGGACCAGCCCGACTATCAGTGTCCACGTTTCGACTCGATATAGTTGCTTTAAAACTCGACCTTACCTCCGGAACACCCTGTAGCTACAGTAGGTTATAAACGTCCCCTGCATAACGTTGCATCATTAGGGGAGTGCCTCTCGTAAACCACGCGCAATGGGTTTTATCTTGAACTATAAAATTTATTTACACATTCACGGCTGTATCGAGCCTGTAATGTGCTGAAAACTGTTATTTATCATGGAAAATGTAATTATGTATGGGATCGGGAATCAAGACTGCTATTTTTGACCTTACATATCCGTGATAATACATTTTTATGCTTTGTGTGGGCCTCGGAAACATTTCCTGACGTGTAAAAGTTTTTATACAAACTTACTTATAGAAATAAAATCATTTTATCATTGAAGTAAATGATTTTACCTTAACTTTGACTTTGACACGTCGCTCTGATAATTGACATTTAACAGAAACTAAGAAGTCTATAGTATTTCGTACAAGCATTTTGTAAAGTACCTATTCATATATTAGTAACGCATGACAACTTTAACAATACTTCAATCGTATGTATCAAAGAGACAATCTCGAACACAATCAAAACGTATTATGTACCAAACAAAACAACAGACAATACACGTTCCTACTAATTGGTAACCATTCATATCCAGGAGACAATCAATCCATCGAACAGGTATTTGTTAATCGTGACAATACGGGGACAATCGATTTCGCATACGAACAACATCACTGTTCGAAATTTAATTAACAAGAAGAGAACAAAAATCGATCGTCCCAATTCCCACGGAATACGCCGCTGATCTCACGATTCTGTGGTCATATATATTATACAGGGATGGTATGCCTCTTCTCAGGGGCGAACTTGTGTGGTTTGGAAAAAATCCCAATTTTGAACTGAGTTCTGTTTCTGATCAAACTTTGTTTAAGCAGTCATGTAGATACATTCCTTTCCATCCCGCGTAAAAACAAACTGGATCCGTGATGAACGATCACAAAGAATGGCTATAACCCTTGACCTAAAGCTATATATATCAATAGCTTGATAAACGTATTAATATTACTCCTTGTCGTTGAAGTTTTTGATTATATAAATGAGGGCGTCCAAGCAAAAAGGGTCCGGTATTGAGTTAAGACTAGATTCGGTATCTAGAATAGTCACTTGTTAACGAAGGATTAAAAAAATATTCAAAAACTGGCACATTTTATTTTTATCAGACATTTGAAGTTGAAACTCTGACTACAAAACTGCGTAAATCTCGAAAAATAAATACCGAGAACTGGACCCTTTTTGCTTGGACCCCCACATAATGATGTCTAAATAGAGTGTCACGCTGCAAAAAAACAAAACAAACAGGCCAACTTTGGTATGCTGGTGTGCGTGACAGCTACGTATTACAGTCACGCCACGTCATTGTACTGTCATTGAATTATTATAATGTGCGTGCATTTTGCGGCCAACAGTTGGACGTAATTTTTTTCGACGCGTACACAGCTTTGACAATCTACACATATAAATCTTTGGATGAAGTATTATAGTTAACATAAAATAAAGCGGTTGTTGGACATACTTCGAAAATGACTTCTAGATTGAACTAAAAGAAAAAATGTAGATCTTCTAGCCCTAAAATTCAGAGCAAAATGTTCAATTACAAATTCACCCTCATCATGTTAAACTTACAATCAACGGCGAATTGTTGTTAAAACAAATCCGCGCGGTACTTCAGCTGTAATAAAATTCCCGGTTTGGTCGTCATAACAACATAATCACAACATCGTCACGAAAATTAAAGGAGCCCCGGCCCTGTATCCTATGTTGCAGGCTGCATTCTCCGACATTGTCCCTTTGGTGCCATAACGAGTACTGTCGTGAAATAAATCTTGCCACCCCAGCTGTAACGTGCCGTTTCAGCCGCCTTTCAGGACGAGGATAAAAGGTCTTTATTTTTTCTCATTGATGCCCCTTTATGTGACATGTTTTGATTGGTTCTATTTTTACGAGGAAAAGGCGTTCTTCCTCTCGTAGAAAGCTCTTAGATAATACTTCTATTAAACCTCTAATTTAAGTACCTACTTGTTACTTCCGATTTATTGTTCGATTCGGGAACTGTGATTTACGAGTATGGGAAATTATATTGGTTAAGTTTCAGGATTTTAATTGTTGATCCCGAACAAAGATACGATTGGACGGATACTGAAAGAGAGTCACGTACAGGGAAATGGAATTTGTTACAAGGTCTTTCACAACGTCGTTATTATTATAATGATGTTTTTATTCGGTAATGAAAAGAGCGAAATAATTGGGTTTCACCCTGAAACTTCTAGATCTGAGTTTCAATTGTTATTGGTAACTAATTTCAAGAAAAACACTCTTTTCTTGCTAATACTTTATTCCACACAACTGCACTATTTCACAACTCAACGACGGCTCTACACTACATCCTATTATTTAAAATGACTTTTCTTCCACTCAGAAATAACGATAACCTCATAACCGTTATTTCTGTGTTACCATAGTAAAATAATACATTCCGTTGCCATAATGAAAATACATTGAAAAATTTGTTACAACATCAATAATTTGTACTTTGACAATGTTGCCACAGTGAATATTATAATTCGGTATTAAAATAATACATAGTTTAAAATTAAATCAAAGAAATCACGACACTAATAAGCTATCAAATTATAAAATCATTGAACATAAATAACGCACGATAAAAACAAATACAGCATAAAAATATGTGGTAGAAAACAATTTATTCAGAGACACCAATTTCTGCATTGAATTACCCAGCCACCCTATTATCGAATGCATATTAATTAAACAACAAGCAGAGCGTACACAATAGGTACAGAAACAGACAAATAAATTAAAACCCAATAGACTGCGCTGCGCGGGAAACATTTCCAAAAATCGAATTGCCTAACGCAACGCAGACGGTATCAGGGTCCAAAAATTTATTCTCTACCTACAGTCCCTTACAAAGCCCATTAAAACTGTCAGTCCATCCGTTCGCAGATTTAAACCAAACGTTCGGGTGTCACGAATCTAAAAAACATTTATCACTCTCTATTTTCTGCCTGGTCGTGACGTGGGCAAGGAGCGTGTAGTCTGTGTATTTTTCATTGAATGTTGTCGAGCAACCCTGAACGAGCCAACTTTATGGCTCACAGTACTGTAATGCGGATAAGAATTTATGCTTTAATAGATACTATGCTTCGTTGGATAAGTATTTATGTTGTCGGTGTAGCTATCGCGTTAATACTTAGGTTGGTTTTTCACGAGTCACGAATCAGTGACAGAATACATGTTAATTTGGTATGATTCAGTGAGTCCTCGTGTTGTTTCATGGTGACTAATTCTACTGAAAACGCAACTTCATGGCATTAAATCACACATAGTTTAAGTGGATTAAATGGATATTTTACATGGAAATAAAACAACTAAACATGCATAGTGTCATTTTTGACGAATATCGTTTGAGTCATTGCAAAGCTCAGAATGACCGTTTTGTTACAAACCGAAGCCGCTACCGGTAAATTTTCAACAAGCAATATAAACTTATCCAAAGAGAAGGTATACAGATACACATAACCTTAGTTTAATTCCAACCCAGCTGCACAAAATAATTTCTAATCCTAATCAACAGCTGCATCTCGGGGAACGCAGTCAAATTTCGTACGTGACGTCCTGTACGACAGCGACACGATACGACACTACAGAATGCGGACACACAATCTCTTAATTACTATCCACGCCGCAGTGTGCCGCAAACACGCTTGATTTTAAGTAAGGAATGAACAAAACTCCTGTTTGTATTTGTGTGTTAGAATTTCTACTATTTGGTTTATTCTAACCGTAGACTGATCCGGGGGATCGCACTACTTGATTATTACCGTTCATTTTATTAAATGAATAAAGATTTTTTTTTGAAGTAAACTCAATTGAGTGATGTAAGGGGATATAAGTTGGTGATACAAGTAATTTGGTGATAGTTTTTTAACAGAATATCACACAGTTCCCTATTCAAGCACATGTATGAGACAGCGCTAGCGAGTTGTCGCGAGTGCGAGAAGGATAAATATACATCACTTGCTAGCGGAGCGCGTTCGTGAGGTTGGTAAACAAACTTTTTTGACAGTCGCGCTTCAGAACCGCCATTGTTTGTTGATTTTGGTTGCGATCACGTATTGGCATAAAATTAAGTCGATTAATAGCGGTGTTTCGTGTTAAAACTATATGCAACCAATAAATAAACTAACGAACTGTTGAAAAAAGCTGTATTGAAGTCGTGATTCAGTGAAAGTAAGTTAGTATTCCTTAAATTGCGACCGTGGTTTCTTAGTGTTTTGCCAACATTTTACAATCCTTTTTTTAGAGGTTAACTTGAGATCTAATTTGCTCTTATATTTAAAATAAACTAGAGAAGTCAAAAATAGTGTATAAAAGGTTATGTTTTGAGGTATTCGTGAATGTATTTTATTTTTCAAAATTTCGTTTTTTTTTTTATCGCCAAATTACCTATACAAGTTTTTTTATATCACCAAATAACCTATTTTATTTTTTTATTTTAAATTAGCAATGGAGAAAGAGAGTAAATATAGAAAATACAGTCATCAGCAACTTCAAAAAGCTGTCAGGTTAGTTAGAGATGAAGGAAAAACAATATATAAAGCTGCTAAAGAATCAGAAGTACCTTGGAGCACTTTGAAACGTTACCTGAGGAATGAAGAGGATTCTGCAAGAAAAATGGGGAGGCCTTTTGCATTGCCTTGTGATATAGAGTTAAGGCTTTTTAATTATATATGGCTTATCTGAAGTTTTGTACTCAAGAGATGTTATAAAAAGGAATGGAGCTAAATGGATCCAGTGTTCATACTGTTAGACGCCATACCACGAGATTTGCGTTTCTATCGATGATACTGACGTTGAGGAACAACTGTATTACAGATGTGACCGTTGTTTAGAATAATATTTTGATTGACCTGATTATATTGGCAATTTCCATAATATCACCAAATTTCCTAACCCCTATCACCAAAATACCGGACTCTGTCGCCAACTTACCTTTGATTACTTTGATTATTAATTTGGTATTTATTGTCATTTATGTTAGTTTTTTGTCAATTTATCTTTTCTATTATTTACTTCAATAAATAAGTAACATAATAAAATAAAACTGAATTTTTGTTTACTTGACGAATTCCTCAGTAATTAGTTTTATAATTTTTTATCGCCAATATACCTTTCCTTACCCTATAATTATTATCATAGCTCCAAGTTGACAGACGAGAAAGTCAAAACAGCTGCCATCTCTCTTGTATTCACGGCTGATTAAAGCCACATTTCATTAACTTATTTCACCAACTAATATTACAAACATCAGCCCTCCTTGTCCTCAAAAAATACCGGACAAGTACGTGCCGGACCACGCACAATGAAGGGTTCCGTAGTTGGGATGAATAATTATCCCAAAAACAAACTGAACGTGATGTTTTCCCGTACATCGATATACGCCACGGTAAATTTTCCAACTGCAAATGTATGTTTGTAATGGCAATTTTTTTCATGTGTTTCAACTACAAATTATCAATTTTTTGGACTTTTTTCTTAATTTGTGCTGTGAGACCATGATTCTAGGTCAACGGGAAGTACCCTATTTTGGTTTTGATTTATTTGCGAGTATCAAAATACATCATTCTGCATTCATCGCAGTTTTTTAAGCTTGATTTATTTTAGACCTCCAAGAGATCGTAGATCTTCGTATTTCATATTAATTTCAATTTGACATCTTTACGCGTTCCTGAGAAAAATACACAGACAGACAGACAGATAGACGAACAGACAGACAGATGGACAACGAAGTGATCCTATAATGGTTCCGTTTTTCCTCTTGAGGTATGGAACCCTAAAAACGCCAATCACTCTACACAGACCCAGAAAATCGCTACATCAAGGTTGACGGAAATAGTCAAGTACTTGATGATGATCGAACGCGAAGCCTTTTAGGAAAAATCTGGCGATATTCCATGAAAACGTTCAGATGAAAAACACATTTCACTCGCCCATTGCTTAGCAACAGTAATACATTATATACCTTGACATACAATATTTACAAAACTCTTTTATGGGAATCTCGTTTCGCTAAAATGTCACGTAAATATAATGTTTAATTTTCGACCATTTTAGCGTTAATGGCTGTATTTCTGAAATAAAATTAGATTAGGTCCGTTTTAGTATTCTATTCTCCAGAGAGCAGGTGTCAAGTTGTCGGGCCTAACTTAAACGCTTGCTAATTATTTGAAGTCAGTACGTACTGTTTTAAAAAAATCAGTCTTTCGAGCTCTCACTTAGTAACATTATACACTGGAGAGTATCTTAATAAATCGTTGCCAGCTCTTTTTGATCGATTTTATTCTGTAACTACTAAGGTTTTATTTTTAGACTTTTGGCTGACTCGTTAGCCTCATTTTAATTTGGTTGAACAATTCCCGTGCATTTACTTAGTAATAAAAATATTATATATACCTATAAAAATATTGCACCTTCAAGTAAGAAACATGGTTTACAAAAAGAAATAGGCCTTAAGGTTATCACAGTTGCAAGATAAAATTGCACCCAATACCTAAGCTAAGAAAACTTAATATCTTGTATTTATTGGTATCAGGGCATATCTCTAGCTAGAGTATACCCCGTAGTCTCAAACGGCCCCATTACGCGTCTATTTTCGAATGTACACATTAGCATCAAACGATAGCTGAATCTCTGACCCAAATTCTAAAACATCTACCCCTTTTAGAGAGTGAACTCTAAACAATGCACATCTGACGTCCAATTAATGTTGTCAGATCTGTGCTTAAACTAATTAGGGGTTCCAAAAATGTACACTTTTCAGTGCCGAGTCATTTAATAAGCCCGAATGGGGGTATATTTAAACGTGGACTAATTGAGAAACAAATGTCCTACACGCTTCCTCCATTATGAGAGTAACCCGCTATTTTACTTTTGAGGGCGACCTGGGCGGCAATTTGAGTACTTTGACATTCATTTATCTCCATTATAGATCTGTGGAGGTAACCGGCAGGGTAACGGGTCCCCGGTGTGTAGTACCGTCACTAGCCTGGATGAGGTAGCTTGGTCTTAGTAACATGTTTGTGTAGGTAGGGTAGGTGTTTGTTTTAACTAAAATGTCGCATGGATGTTCTACTACGGAACGGAATGTTGCCATTTTAAATAACAAATATTTACTTATACATGTAGAATTAAATAGTTTGTATTTTGTTTTATTTCTTATTTATAATCTAGCTGTATGCTGCACCGGTCGACGTCATCACATCAACGCCAAAAATAACGAAACAAGCGCTGGGGCTCTGTCTCGCATCGGGTCGCAGCATTATGCTGAACGATGGCCGTTTTGCGTGGATGTGACGCATATTTTCCCCCAACTTGTCCTTTTTGTATTTGTGTTCCTTCTTTGCGTCATGTTTATCGCAATACTATCAAAAAGACTAAGCTATCTCTGTTATATAGTTTTCTTGTTGCGATAATCTTACTTTTGTATTACCAGGATATGTGCATACATTTCTGTAGACAATATTTACGAGAACTAAGACAAGCCTATATAATTTATATATTGTTATAGACTAATATTTTTAATATGTATTTATCGCATCTAAAGATATCCTTGGACCTTAGCTCTGCGTCGCCAGTTATTTTCGTTAACACAAGAAAGTGTCATCTATTTTACTTTTGCTAACCCGGGGATAAATCTGCTTGATTTAGACTTATTTAGTCGTAACTAATACATTCAGTTGAAAGCCTAACAATGACCAATTTACGAGTTTTAAGAAAAATTGTATACTTAACTATGTGTCACTATCATTTCAAGTTTGAACCTAGTGCTACCAAAGGTTCAAACTAGTAGAGAATAATAATCGCTTTAATGTACTAGAACCTGCCAATACAAAGAACTTCCCTGTCAAAATATTAAACACACCCTTTATATCAAATAAATGTTCACATTTCCCGATAATTTACATGAAAATTCCACACATTGAGCCATTTAACGTCCAACTGATAGGTAATTGTGCATGATAAAAAGCCAGCCGGTGGCATTTTTCACGCACCCCTTGTTAGCCGTCAAATGACTGTCATCCGTCGATACTGACCGGGTAAAATGACTTTATTATAATCAACTTGTTGCGAACGGACAGAAATTCGTTAGCAGCCACATATTTACTAAGCGTTTTAGCCGTAAAGTGTAATTGTGGAGTTTTAATTGATATTTATTTGCTTTTGGTTGAGCGAATGTTGTGTGGTTTTTATTTTTGGAATGGATTTATTTATTTAATAGTATGAGCTCACTATTTAGTACGATAATAATGTAAAAGATGTTTTTGATTATAATACTTATCTAATATGGTTCCGGTCGGTTCGGTTACGATTCTCACAATCTTACGGTGACATTAATGTCACCTTAAGATTGTGAGGACCGTCAGTTTACAATCCATCGGAATTATTTCCGTTAGATTATAAACTATCGAAAAATTATGAACTGGGTGAAATGGGTCAGGTTAGGTTAGGTTATAGCGGCTTGGACGGCCGCCGCCCCCTGTCATACAGGACCGAGGTGGCGGCGCGTAGTGTTCCACGCACGCCCCTTCAGACGCCGCGGGAGGGTCAAACACCTCACCGGGCACTAGCTGGGGATCGCGGAAGTCGCACTAGATCCCATGATCCCCAATGCAAGTGTGGGTCAGTAGGAGTCTGACAGACCCCTCCACCCACCCCAGGGCGGAGGACGTCCATGAGCATTTTCCACCACAAAAACAAAAAAAAGGTTAGGTTAGTGGTATATTTAAAGGACTGTGGACACCGCGTGCGAGCCGAGCGAGCGAAACAAAGCGGTGCCGCGGGAGCAGCCGGCGAGCGCTACTTCCAAGTTGCTCGCAACTAGGCCGGCTATTTAGTATTAGCGCAAGGTGCATTACGTCGTAAGCATGTTTGATACCAGTTCATAATTTGTCGGTTTCCCATGGTTAGATTAAAAACTATCGAAAAATAATGCGTTCAATTGTTAATGGTAGTAACGGCAGTTGACAGTTTATCGACAGTTTAAAATAATACCGATAGATTATAAACTAACGAAGTTCATAATTATATGATGGCATATACTCATAACATTTATGTAATTGGCGAAATTTGGGTGGACTATTGATGTGCCTCTGCCTAATCCTTCGGAGAATACAGGCGTGATTTTATGTTATGATTATTATATCTAACATATCTATCAACCGGGATGAACAAAATCGTTAAGCATCCCGTTTCAAGTAAATATTCCCAGTTAAGGGGCCGGCGTAGCATGCGTAGTTCATACAAACGTAATACCAAAATAATTTGTAAATCAAACATATTTTTAAGGTAGTGTGTATTTATTTCGATTGGATTACATAATATCTATGTTCCAAAATATATATTTTGAAGGGACAATGATATAAAGACGAGATATGAAGAATTTAAAATTACTATAGAATACTTATTTTTCTCATAACTCTTGTTTAAATCAGTTTCCATTCAAAATATATATTTGGGAACCAATTTGGGAACAAAATATATATTCTGTATTCCAATCGGAATAAAGAACCATTACCTTAAGAATATGTTTAATTTACAAATTATTTTGGTAGGTATTACGTTAGTATGAACTACGCATCCATCGCTGGCTTCTTAAGAAGTCTTTATAAAGAATGTTCTTGACGTTTTGATGGGACGCTGTTACCATTAAATATCTGTAGCATGAAAATGTATCTTAGTAAAACTCAACCCTACTAGTTTCTCGTACTTCTCACATTGAGTCATCACACTGTTTATTTTAAAGATATAAAATAACCTCACTCACCCCTCAATTTGGATTGACGATAGGCGCATGGCTTTTATTGCTTCACCGGACAATGAGTTTTCACCCCTTCGGGCTTGCCCTGCCTAAGCATCGTAAAATAAAAATATATTTTTCTCACAATTTTTGTAAGTAATAGGTAGGCTTTTCCAATCTTTTTAAAATAGGTATGAATCATCTCTACTAAAAGGCAACGTCTTTCTGTGTATGCGTTCGTAACTGAGCTTATATATGGAGAAAAGCTAATTCACATTTCGTAATTTATCTTTTGATTTATAGCTGATAATGGAGTGTAAATCATAGTTGCGAAGTTCACTGATAGGAGTGTAAATCATAGTTGCGAAGTTCATTACCACGATGTACGTTACTGCGAAAGTTTACTATCGCGACGTTCGTTGTTGCGAAAGTTCTTTACTGCGATGTACGTTACTGCGAAAGTTTACCATTGCGACGTACGTTGTCGCGACAGTTCTTTATTGCAATGTACGTTATTGCGAAAGTGTTCTCAGGCTAGTTTTGGGACATTTTTTTTGTGTTATGTAACATAATGTTTGACACAAGGTTAAAAAAAAATACAATTAGTGATGCGATGACGATATTAGTAAATCAAGTCGGAAAAACTAAGCCAGTGTAAGTTCATGTTACTTGGGAAATATTACAAGAAAGGCCTGACGTTAACAAACAAGGAACACTTAAAGTCACTTTTAATTCTATTCAACACTACTTATCGACTTAATTAAAGAAACAAGTCGTTTTCAACTTGTTTTCCAAAACTTTTTACTCCAGAACTTCGATTAATTTTATGATTCTCCTATTTGCTTTTAGAAAGACTTTTATTTCCAATGTTTTATGATATCGATGTACATAAATTAGCTTTTATTTACGTATTTAAATCGCCTAATTAATACTGTAATAAAACTGAGGTATTTACATAGATATGTACCCGTTAATGTTCAGATTTTGTTCCCAATGGAGTGGTTTTAGTGATAAATGTAGCGGTTTCTGGTTTGTGTGTAAATGATGCTGATAGGTAGGAGGATGGTTGTGAAATTACTGTATAGTTAATCATATTATTGGAAAAGTTCCCCGAAATTGGCACTCTTATATGTGCCTTTGGTAGAAAAAGCCCCTCCAATTATATAATGACGTAAGTTTGACAAAAAATCGTCATTACTACGTGATTATCGACCAATCGGCCAAGTGCATGTCGGACCACGCACAATGAAAGCGTCCATAGTTGCAATGAATTTATCCCAAGAAGTAACTTAAGATTGTACTTGAAAAACATGCTCTCCTATATACATTCCAACTGCAAATGTATTGGTGGACATAGGCTTTACAAGTTACCTACTCGATAACTTTGAAAGCCTACTTAGTTGTGATAATTTTCTTTTTAACTTTGTTAGCCGTGATTTTTTTTCACCTATCCAAAAATAACCATTTAGCTGGCAGGTGGGGACACGACTCTAACAAAAATGTGCACTTTAAAGATTGAGGCGACAATAATCGACTTTTAATGATTTTATACTGAAGATCAAGTCTAATCGAGTAGTGTTAATGATATGAAAAATATTTTTTTTTAAATTAGAGCATTTTCTCAATAACTTAATATAAAACAAATTTTAGATTATGTTTGTATTACATAGTGAAATTAATTTGTAAAGTTATGTCTAACGCGGATAAAAAACTGAGAATGGCGCAAAATCTACCAAGCGTATTTTTCTGAAACCTTCACCAATTTAAAGATAATTTAATTATTGATGTATAATAAATTAATAATGCGTCAAATTGGGGACAGCGCTCCTTGAAAGGCGACTCCTATTACTGGCTGAACGTACGACGTGTTGCGTGAGCTGAGAACAGAACACGCAAGCTAACCACCCAAGGTCACTGGCATATATCTGCGTCTTAATCTCCACTTTACGTGTAGGAACGGAATACTAAAAAAATATAATTTTTTTATTTTTTGCCAATTACAGCTTAAATATGCCAATCCTTGTACACGTGCACTCTGTGGGTTCGATATACGCAAAGGGCATATAACGCCCTCAGAGTTCAATATAATAATGCCTTCAGAATGTTGTTGGGGCTTCCACGTTACTGCAGTGCGTCAGGGATGTTTGCCGAAGCACATACTGATGGTTTCAGTACCATCCTGCGAAAAAGGATTGCGTCCATGATGCACAGAGTGCGTGGGAGCGTCCACGACATTCTGAAGGTCATCAGTGATAAGCCGTGTTGCACCATTATGGCGCATTGGGTGCATGTACATGTGCATGTACCCGGTGTGTCAAGTGAGTGCAACAGGTATTGGAATTAAAAAATTGAGTTGTATTTGTTACTAACATAGCATAAGTTTTGTGTATTACTAACATTATATGGATCAAGGTCCGAATTAAAGTATTTTTATTTATATATTTATTTTATTTAAAGCATGTCCTAGAACCAACCATTCAAAGACATGTGACATCTACCAACCCGCACTGGGCCCGCGTGGTAGATTACAGCCCAGTCCCTCTCGAAGAGAGGAGGCCTGTGTCCCAGCAGTGGGAACATTATAGGCTGATTATGCTATGTACAGCTTAAAGCTAAGTCGCGTACAGACAGAGAAACAGAAACACATACAGACGGACATGGCGAAACTATAAGGGTTCCTTGTTGAGTACGGAACCCTAAAAAGGTGACAGAGCGGGATTTAATTTAACACCTCTAAAGAGTTGATATCTGAGCAATCAAGAATTAATTAGCCATAGACGTATACCTTAATTTGAAGACTAAACTGCATGATAACTACAGAAACGAAGGATGTACAAATTTCAACTGAATAATAAGGTTATATAAACCTGGTATGATGTATGTCAGTAGATACAGTCTCGGTCTAATTTGAGAGCACTTTCATGTCCCGGCTAATTTGCAAGCTTCCAGAGTACTCTCGAACAGTCTCGAATGATCTTGATTCCGTTGAGAATAATTAGGTAGATCCTTTTTTCAGCTTACTGAAAGAATTTGTGCTGTGCTGTATATATATATTGGGTGTTACTAGTTGTTATAATTGTGTACATTTTTAGCCGACATGTAATATTATTATGACGATAATTTTGGTGAAGAGGTATAATTGACGAGTTTGATCATCTATACAGGGTGTAAGGGACAGCCCTCCGCAGACTGATGTGGTGAATTCAGTATATCGTACTAAGATGACCGGTACATGAAATTATTTCAGGAACGTTATGGGAATCCAATGAACCTGATTTGTCGCGGCGGGGTGGACGGCCGCGATCGCTGATTTCAGGCGTCATTCGTTAGAGAATGTCAACATCCATTGCTGTTTTATTTTATTTTAGCTGTGTTATTACATTAATGGAGTACTGCGTACAGAGAATGTAATTTTACATTGAAATAAAGGAATCGTAAATGAAATTACGATAAAAAAATTACAATTTTCCGGAGAAAATTTTCAGTGGAATATGATTCAAAACAAGGAGCTGAATGCACCCTGTTAATTTGCGGAGGGCTGTCCCTTACACTCTGTATACATATTATATGTCGGATCCGGTCATCAGTAGGTCTCCAAAACGGCTGAACCGATTTAGTTGAAATTTTGTATTTATATTTCAACGCGTTCCTGGATGGTTTGAAAATGGTCCCAGTAGATGGCGCTGCTGTCGGTATAAGGCGGTATGAAGTTCGTCGGGTCAGCTATACTCCGTTTGAAATAAGATTAGACTTTTAAATAAACCTTTTTTGACCGTCCGTTCAACCGATTTTGCCTTCTATTACGTTGGTGGCATGACAAATGGCAGCTGTCATAAACAGTTGGTATTGTAACTACGTTTTCGATTTTAATGCCATCCTTATGCCTAAGGAATAGAACTCAAAATTGGTTGAACGGACTGTAAACAAGTTTATTTAAATGTCTAATCTTATTTCAAATAGAGTATACTAATATATAAAACATAATTGCTGTTAGTTCGTCTCGCTAAAACTCGAGAACGGCTGGGCCGATTTGACTAATTTTGGTTTAGAAATATTTGTGGAAGTTCAGGGAAAGTTTAAAAGGTGAAAAAAAAAATGTAGCGTAGGTTGTAAGTAGGTAAGGTAGGTAGGTAGGGTAGGTAGGTAGGGTAGGTACGTAGGGTAGGTAGGTAGGGTAGGTAGGGTAGGTACGTAGGGTAGGTGGGTAGGGTAAGGTAGGGTAGATACTTAGCGCTACCCGTGCGACGCGACGCCGGGCCGGGTGAAGCTAGTTTTAAATATAATACATACACAAACTCACGAGTTCGTCCCATGGGGGTAGCAGAAACTATAGAACGCCACCTGCAGGCTTAGCAAGACGCGTTCTATTTCTACTCTACTATAGAGCTAGATTTTTTCATACACGCACGCCGGTTGCGAGTACTACGCACGATTTAATCATTTTAGGTATTCAAGTAAATAAAATTGTCCTTATTTAATTATATATTCGTTATAATATAGTTATCGTATATGTAAGTTAGGTAGACCACACAAAAGATGGAGCGACGATATTGCACAGATAGCAGGCAGAACATGGAGCAGAATCACCAGAGACAGGACAGCTTGGAAATGGCTTGAGGAGGCTTTTACCGCTATAGATAGCGGTCCTTATACACCTTAGTTTTAAAAGACTTTTTAGTAGTTAATATAAATTTGTTTATTTACTAGGTCAAATAAAGTCACAGTGTTAGAAAATAAGGAAAAGTGTGTAAGGAATGATAAAGCTGGTAGGTATGCAGTATGTAGTAGAGGTTAACTACGACAACATGGCGCGCCCCTCCAAAATTCAAAACCGCTACCAAGACTCACAAGTTCACAACGCATTGCGTGCGTACTGAGACTACCGTCAAGCAAACATTTATCCAAGTATTTATTTATTCGTAAGGATTTGACTCAGTAATTAGGAGGGGCGGGCCATGTTATCGTAGTTCATCTCGAGGAGTAGGTATGTGTACTCTATACCATATTAGGCAGTTTTTTTTTGTTTTTAATAGTGCGTGTAGTTTACTTACTTAAGAGTGCTATACTTACTATCTTTTCAACAAGTTTCTTCTTTTGATTTCAGAAATCTCAGCCTACTATATCTTCTCTGCTAATATGGGCTAAGTTGTTTTAGCATCAGGATCAGGTAAGATTGGTAATTAGTGTTTCCAGCAATTATATATTATCTCCCTCTCACCGAGAGGAGGCCAGTGTCCCAGCAGTGGGAACAATATAGGTTGACATGATACATTATCTATGTCTAAGTTGAAAAAAATTAACTAAGGGTTTGTGTTTGAGCTATGAATTATTATAGTCATAAAATTAACTTTTTTGTAGATTTTATTCTTCTTCAATAAAAATTTAGCACCACCAGGGGGTTTACTCCGAACCGTTAATCCGAGGTATCGGCCGATTGCTCGGCCGTTTTATAACTTCCATAGTTTCCTTTTTTTACATTGAATCCTTACCTGACTTAAAGTCACATGTTTGACTTTGGCTTATCTCTTTGACTATCGTTTTTTTTGTTCGTTCGCCGTAGTCAGCCATAGTTAGCCAAGCAACAGCCGAACATTCGGCCGATACTTCGGTTTTATGTTCGGAGTAGATCCCCTGGTTAGTTAAATGGGTGAACAAACCTGTACCATTCTTATATAACAAGTGACGTTATAAAATGCCAGGCAAAATAAAGCCTAGTTTACAACTGGTATAAAAAATAATGTCCTTTGTAAAGAATGCAAAATATAGAGTACATAGATATTTATGATACTGATTATGCAAACCATAACGACCGCCTCATAATAATTGGATGTAGTTTGAGTGGGCAGGCAGACATGTAGCTACTTATTGAAATTTTATTTCACACTTCAATTATGAATTGCCCCACAATAATTAATTGGAATGAGCGTTCAGAGTGCTTACTTCAATTAAAATGCCATTAATATTTTTAATTGTTTATTTGTCGTTTGTTTTAATGCATTATATATTTAAATAAGTTTCATAACAAAAGGTTTTTCTTTAAGTAATATGTATAAATAGTCTTACTCTATCGTTACGACTGTAAGTATCGACTGAATAGGTTGGGTTATGAAGCAGATATATCTTTATGTAATTCGTATTAGATATTCTTTATAATTATGTATGTATATAAATTATTATAATTGCAGTGACTACTTCAGCTAGAACAATTTAAACTGTGGGCTCTAAAAGTTTTTGGTGTGGAATCAAGAACAATACTAACAGTCACATCTCTCCTTTGTGAAGTAATCTGAACTTTAAAATCTTTACCTTACTAGCCATTTTAGTTTGTGTTTTTATGTTCCTTATTAAATGTAACATTAGTTTGAACACGTATCACGTTTCTTAGAACATAATGACACAATCTGAAACCTGAAGTACTGTTAAGGCTCCTGCAGACAGTCGCGACGCAACGGTGCGATGCGGTTCTAGTAGAACAATTTCCATGAAGTTTTCATAGAAATTGTTCTAGTAGAGTCGCGTTGTACTGTCGCCCCGCGCCTGTCTGCGGGAGCCTTTAAGGTTTTAAGCACATAACGCACTAGACAACCAGTTCAATGACACTCGCATTTTCGCTTAGTTGAACAATGCAATTAGTAAGACAAGCTATCTTCAGTCGAGCTAGCTATAGTGCGTTTTCTGCCTAATCGATATTTACACAAGATTTTCTGATACGGCGTTGGTATATTATATAAAAAATGTATACAATTTAATTCTGTTTTTTTTTTCATGCTTTATAAATTGAACAATAACAATTATATTCTATCCTATTTAAATTTAGCAAAAAAAAAGAAATACAAACAGTCACACTGGTTAGGTTAAAACTAAAACGAGTTTCATTTGAAATAAAAGATCACTTCAATTGTCTTTTAACTTGAACAGTTCTTTCAAATGTTGTAGCAGCATTTTCTAATTTGTATGCGAAAAAGCTGCATCCAAACTCAAGGCATTCAGTTCTCTTAACAAATTTAAACCGAAAACTTTTAGACCCAACATTCACGTATTCACTAAGTACAAAAATATTAATTTCAAAATATCTATTAACAGAATATTATTAAAAAAACGTTCATTGAAATCATTTATTAAAGCCAATAAAACTGTATTTTGTACCCCTTACCATCAGAGCAACTGGTTTATTGTATAATCTATGTATTTATGTAGATAGGTAATTAATGTTCTTAGCATTTACTGTCAAAAAGTTCATCTCTAAATACAACTAATAAGTATGCTATAACAATGTACCGAATTAAATTAACGACATGATAACATTTCAAATTATTCTATATTGCTCATATTTGTACAAAGTTTTCATCAAGTATTGGTGTTTTCAATTCTGAAAAATATATAATGTATATACTATATTATTACATATGAATATAATATTCATTTAGTATTGAACATCTTAGAGAATTTTACAAAGCGCTTAACAATAATCGAGTACCCATATAATCGAGGAACTAGTAAATTAACCAACTGAACGTCGACACTACATACAGGTGAATGTGACAATCAATATTAGGTATAAACATGACTAACTGAGTAAGTACAAAATCGAAAAAGTCTATAAAGTAATGTCTTTATCTGCACTGAGTAATATATTTACACGTCTATATACAAAGCTATCACATATTACATTTTATTCATATCACTATATACATTATTGCAAATTCAATGTTCCTCGTCGTTTTGACGACAGTACACAACTTGGTTCGTATAACTTAGCAAAGAAAATATACCCGCGATATTGTCCTTTGCGCACAACTTATGTTAGACGTACACTATGTGTGGTTTCTCTGGCGTCCTGTGATGAGGAATCGTCTCATAGGCAAACTGCTGGTAGATGTGTTCCTCACTGTCCTCCTGGTAGTAAGGATTCTTGTCCACACTATGCCAAGGAGGATTCAACGAATGAAAGTTATTACTCACTGACGAACCGATCATTAGATATCGGTCTACGTCTCTCTTGGCGTCCTGCTCCCTACTCCGAGTTGAATACCCTAACCCATTCCCTAATTTGGACACGTCACCGTTCATCATGACACTCGTCATTACTTGTTTAGACTTATCACCCTTACACTTCTTCAAGGGTCCCATGAAGTATAAAACACCACCCACCACGCTTATAACGATACTCACAGTCAGCACCACAACCGCTACTATCACCCATCCACTCGAGCACCCAAATTCCGACTCCGGAATCTGTACAAAGAGGACACCCTTCAGGTGCACCGGAGCAGCACACTTCACATCCTCGTAGTCTATTTTAAGAATGGAACTCGCGTTCCCAGACTTTCTGCTGCTGATTTCACTCTCTCTTCCAAGTTTCCACAGCCACAATAAAGAACAATTGCAAGCGAATGGGTTCCCAGCAATTTCAAGTTCCTGCAGTCTGTCTATTGGAAAGTGTGACGCTTCCAGAGCCACCAATGCATTGTTCCTCATATATATATGCGTCAACTTCGGGTTGCCATGGAACAGTCTTGGAGGAACATCGCCAACTTTGACATTCTCATTCATCCATATTTTTTGCAAATTTATGTTGTCCACAAAAGCTCTTGAGTCAATTCTCTCCAATTCGTAAAGTCTACTCAAGTGTAAATGTTTTAAATGGAAGAGACTTTGGAAGGATAGCGCCGTAACGTTTTGAAAAAAGTTTCCACTTAGGTACAAATGGGACAAGTTGGATAGTTTAGATAAAGCCGACGTCGGGATTGATGTCATATTGTTATCACTCAGATCCAGGTGCCGCAGCGTCGGCAGATTGTGGAATCCTAATTGATCCACACTTTCAATTAAATTATTGTTCAAGTCTAAATGCTTCAATTCCTGTAAATATGGAATACCATGCTTTGGTACTTGCTCTATTAAGTTTTCTGACATGTCTAAAACTTCTAGATGCATTATGAAAGCGAGATTAGCTGACGGTATGTCTAATATGGAATTGTTTTTAAGCGATATTATCTTCAGTGATGTCAAAGGCTTAAAAGTATCCGTTTCAAACTTCACTAACTTATTGTTGGACAAATCTAGCATCTCTAGCGCAGACAAGTCTTTGAACGTCTGCACGTGTATGTTCGTTATTTCATTGTTTGCTAGATTTAAGTCTACAAGACTTGTGAGTCCAATAAATGTGTCCTTATCTAAGCGTTTTAGAAAATTCTGGCTCAAATTGAGATGAGTCATCTCGTTGTTGTTTTCGAAGTTTCTACTACCTAAATCTAGGATTCTGTTGTAAGAGATGTCTAGGACAGTTAGCTGCGTGTAGAAGCCGAAGGTGTAGAGAAGGTTGTCGATGGCATTGTGTGTGAGATTGATGTGGGTTGCTTCTGGGTTGAGTTGTATGGGGACGATTTCTAGGCTGGCGTTGGCGCAGGAGGCGGCGCGCAGTGCATCGTCGCAGGCGCAGCGCGCGGGGCAGAGCGTGCGCGCGGCCGCGCCCCACGCCCACGCCACCACCACCACCCACCAGCGCCACTTCGCTACGCAGGAGCCCATAACATCTCATGTATACACCACAGGGTACCTGCAACAAGCAAATAAACAATCATGAAACTGCATCGAAAATAAAATTTCCTAGCCGAGTTAAAGTGTATCTTCATTATTTATTTATGCGGATATTAAAGACTAAGACCGTAATTTACTACATTTTGAAGATAAGAAGATATTTTGTATAAACAACAAAGGAATAATAAGCTTATCGTAATTACACTTAAACTACTCTTGGGACATTTTTAAGTCTAATCTCTTAAAAGAAATTTAATTATTTGTCTACACAAAAAAAAAAGAAAATCTCATTGCCACAGATGGTATCTAGTTTATTTTTCGCGTAATTTATTGTTATCATAAAATCCGGCTCCCTCAGGATGCATTGCCCTCCACCACGAGGAAAGTAAAAATATACAACATTATCGTAACACAAAATCTTAATATAATTTCTCCCGAAAACTGCAGATAACAAATGTGGCTCTCCGCAATTTGTATGGGGGAGTGGAATTGTTTGATCCAAATTAGGCCGATAAGAGACGTGCCGTACCGGCGGAATGGTTCTGGTATGGCTCGCCACAAAAACTTTGTTATTATCCTGCTACGGCATCGTAGCCGTCGTAGACAGAAGGATGTTTCATCGGAGCATATTGCACAAACGCACAACTGTTTACGTCGTTGATTTGTTATTCAATATAGCATTATGAGAACGACTTGTCATTTGTCCGCGGACGGCGAGCGGCGACGGTGGCGTCGCGCGGAACGTGCCGGAGGGTTAATGCGTTCCGCGGCGCGCGCCCACTAGCGCACAGCCGGCGAGCTCGCAACCCATATTGCGCACCTTTATTTATCGTCCCGCATTTCCCCGCAAGACGAATGTTCTCCGTAAACGGGAAACTAGCGGGCAGCACTCTGCCGCTAATCCTCCACCGCTCCAGCGCTTCCTCAACAATACCGCCCAAAATGCTCGGCGATTTAACAAAGGAGCCTTCGGTAGGTACTTTAAATTAAATGTTCGGCTTTACAATTCGACGGAATGTATAATGAATAGCACCGTAACATCTGTTAACGAAGGCGAACGATCTAGAAAGTTTTCACGCGCGGGAATAACTAATTGCGAAGGTTGGAATTCAATTTATGGTTTCTAGTGCGCCTCCCGGGAGATCACGCCATGCTGAAGTATTAATAATGCAAAACAGTGTCACGGAAAGTTTTCGATTCCAAATGCAAATTGAATTAGGAAACAAAGTTGTGAGTGTCGAACTTTCGCTTTGTCATCATCAGCTGTATCGCGATTAACATCAATTTTGAGTAATTAACATGAAAATCATACCAACTTTTCGTAATCTTGAATTCAGAATATTTTAACTCTTTACCAAATGAACCTCACGCTTGGCGAGCAAGCAATCCATTAGCAGTTTGAATGCATTGGATCCTATCATTATGGACGACACTTTGCAAACCAAACATATTCAGATCCACACAAAGGGTAGGATAAACAGGCAGCATCTCCACGGAATCCCGCGTCGCGAACCACATTGTTCCATACGATAGGTAGCACGAGCGAGTCCATATAAAGATACGAGAAAACGGCATCTAGCCGCCCCCAGAAACTCGATATCGCTCGACGCGAATGGATTACACCGGCCCGCCTGAATTACAGAAACCATACGTAGTCTTGATACATTGAGGACCCCGTATTAGGAAGGATTAATTCTGTTAGGTACATTCCAAATGTATTCGGCATCGCGTCAACGTGAAAGATTGCATATTTAATCATTTTGATACTCGTGGCTGGCGTGGAGGATGATTACTTTTAGAAGAAAGGGTCTTTGAAAGAAGGTTTCTTGAGGGTTTTTGGTGTCAACTTTTATGTGTTCTGATTCCAGCTTATACTTACGTGCATTCTTTTCGGTTTACCTCCCCCCCCTCCCCCCTCCTCTCCTGCTCCTCGCCCTTCGGTTCCTTTCCAAAATTCGCATTAAACTCTACTGCACAGTCTGTAGTCGATATTGTTTTCGCTGTCGTGAGCAAAACGGTATAACCGAATAATCACAACACAATATACGTCAGCACGGCTTTTTTAATATTCATACAAAGGTGGTTGCGGTTTGGCACCGATGAAAAAACGCAGAGGGTAGGGCACGCCCTCCATTTCCGAACCTAAGCTGCCCTGGCCGCCAATCTTTTGTCTTTTAATTTCCTGTCCGCCAGAGTGCGCTCCCATCGTGAATTTTGCTTTCGTGAGCTTCGTTAACTTATATCGGCCTTTGTTGTTGCTTATTGAACTTTTCCATTACCGACGTCATCGATTGAAACCGCTAAATTCGTTGGAAAATTCTCGTCGCAGATATCGACGCCTTCCTCCAAAAACAATATGAACAACGACTCCATTCCCATTTTCCTTTTATAAATCGAGTATGTTTTCCAATTTTTATTTTGTTTTCGCTCCGTCGTAGCTCTTGAAATGGAAATTAAATATTTCCTTATTGAAAAGTTTGAATGTTATAACATTTAGATGCGGATTTTAATAATTTTAAGAGACTTTCGTTCGCTCCGGCTGACTGCAAATAAGGACTTTGATTAAAGTTTATTCAGTTATTTTCTTTTTAAAAACCGAATTACAGACTTGACAAAGTTCGTCAGATTGATGTTTTCCTCAACAACTGAGTCGTGGATTGTTAACGTCACGTATCAGCGCTTATTATCGCACGTTTTACTATGCGTGTGTCGCCACGTTTTAATGAACTCATAATTTTAAGTTAATATTCATTGTACTCTGTCGTTTCCTGTCCCAATTCCGTAAAGCGTGTTTAGTATTAGTTTCACATTTAGAGAATATTAACCCGGCAACCGCTTTTGTAAAGTGGTTTAGGGTACTCGACCCGGCAGAACTGGCGACCTTCCTAATTACACCATAACATCTAAACACCGTTTAGGCCGCGACGCTAAGGGATGCCCGTAATTTATTATACAGTTTCGCTTACGAAATTCAATATCAAGGGTCTGAATCTCCCCTGAGGACTGAACGTCATCGGCACCATTTAAATTATTATCAAAACTATCAGCTTACCTCGGCCTCTCGTCCTCTCGGCCTAATTGCGTCGACGAGCCAATCAGGCTCGTCGAAGCAAACGGTCCCCACTAAAGTTATCACGGTGTTAATACAACTTGAGACGTTACTAACACAATGGACGGTTTACGAGGGGCTGAGACAATAAAACCAATGTAAAAGTCGGCTAACCGCTCCTCTCGCCCTCCCCGGGAAGATATCTTAGCCCTCTCCACTTTTATGAGTTGCTTAAGTCGTGCTCTACCGTTTTTAAAATAGTCTCCCGGAGTTAAGCCGAAAACTTTGGTGCTCAACATATTGAAATAGAAGATGTTTTACTTTGAGGATATGCGTAGTTTTCCTAGGGGCTATTTTCTGCAATAAATGTTTTTTGTTGCATTCGGGGCTGGTGCGTACGTGTCGTGTTTGATGCTCGTAAGTAATGGTGTGAGTGGCGGGCGGCACTAACGGCCATAATGAGAAAACTTGGCCGGCTGAGGAGAATGCAGGCAGTAGTTACTCGCAGCGGGCGAGTCTACGCGGAGCGACGAGCGCACGTTCACTTCTCACAATGAGTTCTATTAGAATGAATGCCTGCGCCTACATACATTATGAACTCTACAGCCAAGGTGCTTCAATATTTAAGTACTTTTATTAAACTTCAGTTCTCAAACACAGTCCAGTAAATTGGCAGTTCTCTAGCAAACTAAGTTCGAAATTCAAAACAAACTCTACCTTAAATATTCAATTGCAGTCTTCAGAACTACTAATTAAACTTACTTTCAAGTAAACAAAAAAGTTTACAAATATATTCTCATTAATGGCTATTTAAATGAAAATCTCGCCAGTGCACGTGCACGGTAAAGTGTTGAACTGCTAAAATAAACTTTTAATTTGATCTCGGGAATTCAAATGTCCTTGACTTGGGAGTGCCTAAGTTAGCACGCTTGGTGCCATCTTGTCTAGAGTTCTTGCCTTAGCAATCTACTACCTGTAAGCACACAACACTGTAAGCTGTGTACACAAAAATTAGGAACATCACCAAAGTAGCAAAGTAGAAAACAAGAACACTGAAATGGAAATGGACAGGTCATATGATGAGAGCTAAGACTGAAAAATGGACCAAAAAAGTCACAGAATGTACCCAAGGAATGGAAAAAGACGTAGAGGAAGGCAGATGAAAAGGTGGGAGGATGATCTGCCAAAAGGTTGGCGAAGAACAGCTCTGGATAGGAATAAGTGGAAGGAGATAGAGGAGGCCTATGTCGCAAGACAGCCTGACCTGGTAGCTGATTAGTTTATAAGAATTTGTGTATGTACAGAGGTCAGAGAAAATAAAGGCAATTTTATTTTTATTTTATTTTATTTACCTGTAAGCAGCTGTAAACTAGAAGTTGAGTCACAAGAAATGTTACTTCTTTAAAAGCGAAACAGAAGTTCGCGTAAATCGGTAATTACCACTATCACTTTAAATGCAAATAAGGATCTCTTGGAAAATCGTAATAACGCGCTCAACACCAGTAGAACTACAGTAGTTTCTAAGTCTATCGGAACTCGTGACAAAAAATACAACAAAAAAATCATGATAGCAAAGCATTATCCCTGAACTTATCCAGCACATGCAATAATAAACACCACTTTATGTTTCTTCTATAGATACCATTCTAGCTTGCACATGTTAATCGCAAAAAGTAAACAACTTTGTGGTGAGGTGCTAACGTTATGTACATATTTATAGAAAAAGTAGGAAGAAAAACTGCGGCAGTTTTTATTGATGATAGTATTAAGTAATTAAAAACCTCAATGACGTCAACGTTTCATAATTATGATTAATAAACCCAATTGACCCTCACCAATCAAAGCAGGGTGCCGCTAATCGAAGCTGCGAATCAATTTAATCAAAGGGCCATCGATTTAAAGCAAATTAACGGCGGCCATCGCCGATTAGCAGCGTGCTCGGCGTACTCGCGCTCTAATGCTCGCGGAGCTCGCTAACAAATTTTAATATCACTGGGCAACACACCTGCCGATAGTTGCACGCTCACGATATTGATTTTGCAATCAAAGCCCCGTTAGAGAACCACGCCACTTCCCCGCGATTATACTTAACCAGATTTATTAATATATTACCGGTAACACTCTTCCAAACAATTCCCAACACAGGAAATATATATTTTTAAAGATAAGATAAGATAATATTTATTTTGTAAAACATGAGTACAGTATGAAGGTCTTATAATTAATATGAGGTGGCTACATGTTTTGCCATTTATGACGTACAAAATTAGATGTACTAGACAAACAATACAAAAAAAAATACAATCAATGTCAAAATTTTAATTAAATTAAATTACAATGTCAAAATTTAGATTTCATTCAAAATTACAATGTCATAATTTAGATTTCATTCAAAACTACAATGTCAAAATTTTTATTAAATTTAACTTATTTAACAAACATTCCCACATCGCTACATGCACTACCACATTTTTATGTAACTCAAGTTTCTAACAGACCCCTAACTAGGATTTCCTGTCCTATAAAAACTGGAACCACCGCAACTCGGTCCAGTGCGAATAAAAAGTAAGCTAGTTCATTAAAGCACAAAATAAAGTCACCTATGTGGAAAACGACGAGTCTATTTTATGTCCTCCTATTACTTTAATGTCTAACGGTAACTAAAGAACAGGAGAAACGTCACGTCGTTACGTCCACAATGCAGAATGTTGCCACAAAATATCTTTCCTTCAGATACGCCCCCGCGACGACGGCTTACGGTAAAGAATAAAAAAGGAACTTTAGCGAACAAAACGACTACACAATTCCATTTTCTCTTTCACCAACAGAGCGAGTCTTAGTGAATCAGGCTCCTGTATGGGCGCCTTTATAAACGCAATAATGAGGACTGCTAAGGCGGTATTCAGGCGTGCGCCCTAACGAGAGGTGCCGATGAATCGCCCATGAGCCGAGCACAAAACTTGCCATTGGGGCGGTAATGGCGAGAGGGGACGGCCGCCGCACGCGCCTCGCCACCGCGCCGCCTCGCCGCCGCCTCGCCACCGACTCGACGCCTCGCCAAAGGGCTTTTAGTGAGCACCAACTTGCTTTCGCTTTGACTTTCATCGCTGAGCGAGGATTAGGCGTGCCCCGGCCCGATTGGATGCGGCCCACGGATGAATAGTCAACGAATTTAGGCCAAGCAACGGCGGCGCAAATTAAAAGCGTACTTGTTTACATTTAACTCCATTTAAAAAAAAGTGTCTCCACTGATTCGTGCTGGGAAAAGTGAATGCATCGTGACTCGTGTCGTAACCTGGACTACCTAAATTGAAACGTTGTTCAATAAAGCGTTTAATTCCAGTGAACTCAACTTTTCCTGAGAAATGTTCTCTATAATAAAATTAAAGTTACCGTTTGCATTAAAAGTTAAATTTAGGTAGATGAGGAGGTTCAGGGTTCTGAGAGGGAGTTGCAAACGACGTGCTTACGTGAGAGATATCGAGCGATCTCTTAGTAAGCCCGCAAAACGGTCTCGGCCTAAATGAAGTTGCTACGCGACGCTCATCTGAAGCATACTGCGAAATTAGTCAATCCTATCGCAGCCATCTTTAACGGAGTCAGTGAGGCTGAATAATGAAATAGCTCGTTGAGAAGGCGAATCGACGATATCGACACTGTGGCCTATTGGAACGCGATCGCGCGGCCGAGCATAAGCGAAAATCCTACGGATTCCGTGTGAGATATCTGGCTCCTCTTTTAGGGTTATTAAGTGAAGTGGGTTTTAGGGAAATGAGCCGGCGAATAAATCTACTCTCCCTTGGAATGGGAAAATCTGTGTTCTCCGTAAATAAGGAATGCCCATGAAATAAATTAGACAGCCTCATATATTGTCTTCATCGGGGCGGTGGGAAGCATCCCTGACAGATAAAAATCCGCGCTCGTATGGCCCGATTGACAATAAGGCGAATGGGAATGGAACAGTTATCATTGATAAACCGTTGTTCTTTGTTTATATGAGTGAAAGTCGAATGATAATAATTATTGTGATTGTAAATAAATATTGGATTTCTGATACAATGAAGCAGCGTGCTGAGATAGAGCCTGGTGCACACCGGCGGACGTCGCTACCGGGAATTGTTTTAAACTTATAATCTTCCAGATCGTGGATCGATTTTTAATTAATACATAACTTTTTGAAGCGGTTTGAGTGTTTATTAGAGAGATTTTAAAGATTTCAGACGTTGTAGCATTCGGCACTTACAATTATTTTAATTTACGTCATGTTCAATGACAAGTAATAACATTGCAAATGGCTTCAAACAGGCAAGGGTTTTGAGGTGCCTAATAAAATAATATTCTGAGTGGAGCTGGAACATTAATTACGCCTAAAATACTTCATACAAATGAAAATCTATTTGATGTTGTAGAAGGAACATTTAGAATTCTGTTAGCTTTGGTTTTAATGAACATGATTATTAATGCGAGTATTTTGATAAACAATAACATAGGTAAACATTTTTAATATATTATATCTTGTGACTACTTTGAAAACTAGGCTGGCGAGAAAATAATTAAAAAGCTACGAAAAAAGGTTTTCAAGCAAAAATTCACACCATACATCGAATATCATCTCCCAATCTTCGCAAACTGACATATTCATTCCTTCCCACCGGTTTTATTAAAGGCGAATACAAAACGCGCCTGCCTCACCCGAGCGGGCACAAAGCCCGATGCATACCCAGGAGCTAAGCTTACCCGGGACTCCGCAAGCGTAACTTGCAACAAAATCCCGCGTTCACGTTTCCATCCCGTATTGCAGTGTACTGAGGATCCCCTTTAACGTATTCCGCGTTGCAACCGAGACGGCGGGGTTAGGGCGCGCGGTGACGGTAATGCGTTTTATGAATGAATGAACGAATGAATGGGAGGATTTCACTTCCAACTAACCGTTGGTTTGAGCAAAAGCGCAGCCGACGCGACGCACCGGTAAGATTTTTAAGGCTTTGACTAGAGCTTCCGGGTTTGGTTTAAAATTATAAATTTTGAATAGTTTTGCTGTAATGTCTCGTCTGGAAAATCGCTGTAACACAAATATTGGCTCAATTTCATAGTCGACGTGTCGTAGTGAGTACCGTTGCAGTTTATTACGGTGCATAAAGTTTGGAGCGAGAGAATACGACACTTGACTTGAGACAGCATAAAGAGAACGAGGTGATTTAGTGAGCATATCTCGAGGATGGCATTCTTGGATTAAATGACTAGCGCACATAAATTTCGTTTAACCCTCAACTACTACACGTCACTCAAAATTGACTCTTGTAATAAAACCCTTTCGCACAATGGACGCTTCAATGTTGTCGCTTACTTGATCTTGAGACAAAGGGCACGCTTGAACTCATAGGGTATGTAAGTACGATATAGGGCATAGGCGCCTTCAATAAACATCTAACTCGGTGCTACAGCAGATTTTTATTTTTGACAAGCAAAATCAAAATATTTTATTTCATATAAGCCTACTTATGAAACATCAAAAGATAGGTACACGGTTCCAATTGGTCGTTTCCTATGGAAAAGAGCCGGCAAGATACTCCACGGTTACTCTTTTAAAAATAATAATTTTACATTGCTTGCAAATTAGTATTATTAAGTATGGGAGGACAGGGTGTACTGAGTGTACACCTCTGCCTAACCCCTCGGAGAAACAAGACGCAATATTATGTTACGTTAAATTGCCTTACGAACCTGTACAGTTTTGTATATAACATTAGTTTTTGTTTATACTAAACCCGAAAAGTATAAAAAAAACTAATGTTGTAAAATACTCCAACGCCATTCAACATCGTCGAACTGTTTGAAATAGGTACGAATCTATTCCTAAGTCAACATTTCACAAAGTAGACACAACAGTATAATTTTATAGTGCATCACTATAATTGCTTCAAAGAAGTGTGAAATCGACCTACCCAGTGGGGCGCACCCTGGCTAGGCTAGGTATTTATTAATGAATGCGCCTGCAAACGGTCGGCGACACTCAAAGGACAGATGATTCGATTAATTCAATTTTCCGACTGGACGCTTTGATTGGGAGTGCAACAAGACCGAAACTGTTTTCTATCAACCCACTTTGATTGTGTGTCGTTGACCTTACAAAAAAACATTGGGTCAGTGACAGTAGTGGAATTCAGATGTGCGTTTTGCTATTTTGCATAGAGTGACTACGCGACTTACTCGCGTAGTCAGAATATACACAAAACACAATACAATACAATACAGACGTCAAAATATAAACAACGCTACTAACAATATTCTTTAACTAGCGTTGTTTGTATTTTGACGTATTGATCTTCTAATAAAGAGATTTAAGATTGCTGGGAGAATCGGAAAAATCATGTGGAACATAGTATAAAAGTAGAAAATTTCTAAATAGTATTTAAGGAAATTAAACTTTTGTCACAATTAAGTAGACAATAATTAATTTTCAAACTAAAACCCCCTTATTACAAAACAAGGTTTATCTTCAGACCCGGGTTTAAAACATGGAGCTATTATTGAATTTCGAACTTTATTCCGACTATGGTAAAGTTCATATACACAAAACTGACAACTTAGTACCGAAATAAGTTTTCAGTTTTGTAAAAAGAACGGTATTTCAATCACTGTTACGTTCTTATTACAAAAACTGGCTCCATGGTTTAAGCCATGTCAAATATAAATCTTGTTTTGTAATAAGGCGGAAACTGTTTAGTACCTATCTTGCATCCCTGAAACATTACTTTCCACAGCACTCAATGTTTTGCTACACCCAAGTTCTCAGAAGATAATGGCATGTACCAATCTCCAAATGGTACCAAAATGAAGTGTGATAATATTAAGCAATTTATAACCGCGTAAGTACCATTAGTACCGGTACACACGACACATTTGTACTTAAAGTTTTATAACACGTTCATAAAATGCCCTTCACGTAGGCACGTCTTTCTGCATATTATTATGTACTAAAGAACATTGTCTTATTGTTATGGCCTGACTTACTGTCGGAGAATTTAAGGCAACGATAACCGACTTTTAATGATTTTATACTGAAGATCACGTCTAAACGAGTAGTGTTAATTATTTGAAAAAAAAGATATGTTAAATTACAGCATTGTTTCAATAATTTAATATGTAAATATTTTAGACAATGTTTATATTACATAGTGAAATTAATTTGTAAAGTTATGTCTAACGCGGCTAAAAAACTGAGGATGGCGCAAAATCTACCAAGCGTATTTTTGTGAAACTTTCACCAATTTAAAGATAATTTAATTATTGATCTTTTAGTATAAGCGTTTTATTAAAATACCTTTTGTTTTGTGTATAATAAATTAATAATGCGTCAAATTGGGGACAGCGCTCCGTGATGGGTGAGTCCTATTACTGGCTGAACGTACGACGCGTTGTGTGAGCTCAGTAAAGAACACGCAAGCTAACTACTCAAGGTCACTGGCATATATCTGCGTCTTAAGTCTTTACATAACATTACGCCTTGTTTCTCCGAAGGGTTGGGTAGAGGTGTACGTATAGTACATGAACATTTCGCCATTTATGTTTAAGTAACATGTAATAGGGGGCCAGCCTATTACCATCAACCGGGCAAAAATCCAGTCTTCGGGCTGCTACTGAGAAATCCCAGATAGAAAACCCAATAACACTGTGCCCGACCTGGGAATCGAACCCAAGGCCTCATGCTCAGAAGTAGTGCTTGCGACCACTGGACCAAGAAGACTTAAACATTATAATTGTATTAAATATTCAGCCGTAACATCAACCTCAAAGCCTTTATAATTAATAACTTTTAGAGGAAAGAAAGCTTGTGATTTCATTGACGACTTTTTCATGCAAATCGGATAAGATTTTCGCTGAAATTGACTGAGCGTTGAGTTTTTGCTTCCTCCGTTAATGTTCGTGCCCTACTAAATTTTAAGTTCAATGAGTTGATAACTACTATTACCTTCCTAGCTTAAAATCTACCCCATCGTATAATTTTTTCTCACATATCAATGAACGGTGAATCCCAAAACAAACAATTTAATAAAAGGTCTATTCATCATAGTTCTAGATTTTCTAAGGTCACACTCGACCTTCTCGTAACTGTCCCACATAATATTTGCATAAGAATGTAATCTTACCTATTTCATGGAAAAAAACTGGACTTGTTTCTATTTTCTATGAAAACTTCTAACAACACATCTAAATTCCTGAGTCGCGCATGCGTCCTGCAAGTGGCGATTATAAAAACATCGCCTGCGCAAGCATATACACCGTTACTAAGTTGGCAGGGGTATCACATTATATTATATGGCATTCTTGGGATTCTTTTGATTTAAAACAATTATGATGACGGAAATCCGGTACTTAATTCTTATCACAAAACATGTATTTTTGGGCGTACATAGCCCAGGCAGTCAGATATGAACGTTGTTGACAGGCCAGTTTTGAAGTGAAAACATCTTTGGCCGCGTTGAGCGAATTTTGATGCAAAACTTATTGGTTTACGTCACTGACATGCTAACCGCATCGCGTGACGTGTTGCATCTGACTGGTGACGCGCAGCGGCCTGTGTACAGTAAGATTCCCGAAAGATGACCACGGCGCAGAAGGCATATTTTAGGTCCCTTTGGAGGTGCGAGGTGAGGCGCGGGCGGAATGCGTCAAGACCGGACCAACCTTAAAATATTATTTTGTCTTAAGTCTTTTCTTCATGAGTGTACGTGCGCAGACGGCCGCCATTTGTGGTCATCTTTCGTGAATCGTACTGTACATGTATACACACATTATGCGACGATCATTATGAATAATGACCAAGAGCGTTGGTCAAATTGATATATTTATTACTACTAATATGGCCCGGCCCATCGGCCCATATTCATAATGCCCGACGGCCCGTGGTCCATTTAATAAATAAAGGTTTGAGATTTTTTTAATTTATCACTTGGACCAGACAGTATGAATACTTCCCTACTTCTTTTTAAACTGACTGACCGACTTCTTTTGAAACTGTTGTTCAATATAATATGCTGAATTAATATATTATTAGAATTATGTAAGTTTAATTTCATATATTATTATATGAAATTAAACTTACATAATTGTTATTGGAAGGTACGAAAGAAAAACAATTCAGCATGAAGAGATGATCTGTAGTGTATTTTTGTATAGATATACAAAAACACTACAGATCATCTCTTTTATTACTTTGCTCAAGATAGGGTGATCATTATTCATACTGACCGGGAAAAGTGTTAAATCATGCAGTTTTACTTACATTGCCCACTTGATACAGGCATTTTGTATACAGACCGGCCATCATACATAGTGACCGGACTTCTCAAGTTGCCCGTAACATAATATACAACATGTCCCATAATTAACGCACAACCTCTTAAGGGGTCATTGTAGTCATCACTATTAACAACTTTTACTATAGGACCAGACCTGAAATCGCAAACAAACAATCAGTTGTTCCCTACATTTATGTTCGAATAACTCGTCAAAATGTAGGGAACAGCTGATTTTTATTTCGCGAATTCAGGTTTGGTCCATAGTAAAAGTTTTTCATAATGATGAGTACAATGACCCCATCGGCAGTCCCCATGACTGCCTATTTTTTTATCACGAGTCGCTAATGTCTAAATATAATATTCGGGGAATAATTTTTAGGATCTTATAATTTTAAATAAAGACAGAAGAAAAAGCAATACCGGTTACGCCCTAACAAAAGGACCAATACACAATAAGATGGAAATACATAACAAGGTAAATAGGTGCTACAGTACAGCTCACAGAAAATGGAAACATAAAACAAAACACTAACAGTGTTTAAAAACCCAGGACTAGACTACAGCGGACATAATATTTTACTATGAGTGGCGATAACTCACAATTGAAAGACGGCAGCCCTACGGTAACTCCACTATAGATAGGCCGTTTTACAACCTGTCTCGGTGACAGCTGCTTCCTTTCCATTTACTTGTGATAGACGAGCGAAATGTAACAAACGGTTACGTGCGAACAAAAATAATGTTAAGGAAATTCAGTAGAATATTAAAATATTTAGTAGTGATTATGTAAAAACATATTTAGGAAAAAGACTTTTGCCACAAGCGACAGATGGCGCTAGTGATTGCACGAAATTTTTTACAACCGTTATAAGTTGACTGCACGGTTGGCGCTGTGGTTAAGCGATTGACTGCTGCGCTGCGTGTCGCGGGTTCGATTCCCGCACGGAACAAATATTTGTATGACCTATAAGTAGTTGTTCCGGGTCTGGCTGTTTGTGTATGTGAGTTTAAATGTTTGTAAACGCACCCACGATACAGGAGAAATTCCTAGTGTGGGGCAACGTTTAAAAAAAAAAAAAAAGTATTCATTTGTAGAATATCGGTATGAAAGTATATTTGTTTTGTATAATTAATAAATCATTATTGTAACCGACTTCTAAAAAAGGAGGAGGTTTTCAATTCAGATGTTTGTATTTTTTTTTATGTTTGTTCGCGCATAACTCGAAGACGGCTGGTCCGATTTGGAAAATTCTTTTTTTGTTTGATAGGGTATACATTACAGTTGGTCCCATTGTCATCACGTCAGGATCTGATGATGGGATCCTGGAGAAATCGAGGGAACTCTTTAAATATTATAGGCACACTTATAGCGATTTGGGTATTTTTTTATAGTAACACGTGCATTTGCTCTCAAAAAACACAATTTGGTGCAGTGGAACTGATGATGAAGACCACAGATGGCCACCGGAACTACTCAATAATAATATTTGACGGGTCGCGATTCGATTACTTTAATATAGTTGCTTAGCAGTTTATGCTCGTCACAATGCATGCATATAGTGAAGTGGAGCTGATAGTGAAGTACCAGGAGAACTCCTCAACAATTAACGTCCCTGCATCGGGAAAATCAATATTTTGTAAAAGGTGATAAGCAGTTGACATTAGGCTATTGTAACTTAGATAAATTAAAAACTGACCCACTAAAAAGTGACAAATAATAAACTTTACTTTGTATTTTTCACTTTGTAGTGTTTTTTTTGGAAGTCGGTTATTTTTTTTTATAAAAAGTTTTTTATACAAAATCATTACAGTCCAAATCAAACGTGAGGTTTGGTTCTAGGAATTCCAAAATATTGTTGGATTTAACTTAGGTATACCTAAATCATCATCTGCTTAGCCTTTTCCCCTATTTATTTATTTATTTTATTTTATTTTTTTAAAAACGTTGCCCCACACTAGGAATTTCTCCTGTATTGTGGGTGCGTTTACAAACATTTAAATTCACATACACAAACAGCCAGACCCGGAACAACTACTTGTAGGTCATACAAATATTTGTTCCGTGCGGGAATCGAACCCGCGACACTCAGCGCAGCTGTCAATTGCTTAACTAACTGCGCCAACCGTGCCTATGTTGGGGTCAGCTTCCAGTCTAACCGGATGCAGTTGAATACCAGTATTTTACATGGAGCGACTGCCCATCTGACCTCGACAACCCATTTACTGGGTAATACGATACCCCTTGGTAAAACTGGTTATCAAACATTCGGGCTTCTGACGACCCGGAACAACTGTCAAAGGTCTATAAATGACAGCTTGGACCAACCGGCTAAACATGCTTTCCGAGGCACGGAGTGGTCTTGGTATGCAATGATGCTCACTCATCCACGGACCAACCGCGATAAGGTATACTTAGGTATGGATAATTTATGGATTTAAAGCCAAGGAGTTCTGTTTGGTCAATAACGATGAGCTGGCGAGTAATTCGTCAACTCGTCCTACATGCCTACGACACTGTATGTAAAGAAGCTTACAAGTTTAAAACATAAAACAAACCGAGGCATAAAAATGATATACAAGCTGTCTCATTCTTCGCAGAAAATTTTATAAAAAACTTAATAACCGGTGGTAATCACAAGTTCAAGAGTCAGAAACATAAACTTTATATGATGGTAGCAATTAAGATAACAACCCATATAAGAATCATAACGATGCACTAAATTTCCGTAGTTAACAGCGTTGAATCATCTGATGATTTCATAGGAATCGGAAGGCAAATTAAATTATCCAACTATCTTTGAAATTTGAAAGTCACAACAAAATAAATTAAAGTCTACAGCTTATCCGACGATACAAATAAGAATTCCGGGAACGATATAACGTGGACCATACAAAACAGCCTAC
Source organism: Tiliacea aurago (assembly GCA_948098905.1). NCBI lineage: Eukaryota > Metazoa > Arthropoda > Insecta > Lepidoptera > Noctuidae > Tiliacea > Tiliacea aurago. The sequence goes on from OX402577.1 coordinate 20,713,323, forward strand.
GAGTATTATAATGGGCACAATCACAATATTTTTTCGAATTTGAATGCATAAGATAGATATCGCTCGGGTATTAATAAAGTAAAGGTAAAGGACACTAATGATCAGATTAAGATATCAGAATTTTAAAGCAGTATAAAATGAGAGTCACCTCGCGACCTCCGCTAACAACATTAATAAACAAACTTGATTATATGTTTATATTGAGATAATTCGAACTTTGCTGTTGTCGTTCTAACAAGGTTACGTGACTATACGCAGTAAAAGTTTTAAACCAGAGTCGGTTCACGTGTGAAATCGGAACTTGGTTCCCATGATACGATATTAAAACGTCAAAACTACATACACATAGGCGATTCTAAACGGTCTCCCACGAAACATTATGGCCTACCTCAGTGGCGGAGTTGGCCGTTATTTGAGGATATCTATGCTCTGTTACACAATATAGTGTATCGAATATCGCTGTGACCGACTCGCGTACTCAAAAATGTAGATTGACGTGGGCTTATGGACCGTGAAACCGCGGTTTTTCGGACCGTGTGAAGATACCCGAAAACTCAATGAAGGGTTCCGTAGTTGGGATGAATTTATCCCAAGAACAAACTTAACATTGTAGTTGAAAACATGTGGGAGGACATGTTTTCAACTACAATGTTAAGTAATTTATACATTCCAATGCACATTATTCAGCGATTTACCATGTTAGTTTAACAACATAGACTTTTTATAGATTTTCATGAAATCTATAAGTAAATAACAATTTTCTGTATTTTTTTTTCAAAAGTTAGGCTCAGTAGTTTTGGAGACAAGGGTAAATTTTCACCTATTTTCTTAAATAACTCTAAAGTTATTTATTAAAAATTCCAAAAAAAAAATATTTGAGACCCTTTTTAGAAAACTTTTTTTTTAATTTTCTAATTGCCGCCCAATAGTGACCCTCATATTTAAAAATCATTTATTTACGTTACACATCCGTTTGGATCACTGAAATTCATATGTGTACTTACACAACTTAATCGGTAAAGTAGATTCGGAGCAAATAGGCTGTGACAGACGGACAGACAGGCAGACATACCAGTGATAATATAAGGGTTCCGTTTTTTCCTTTTGTGGTATGAAACCCTAAAAACTACCAACTATAAACACGACGTTTAACACGAAGTAGGTAGGTACTTTTTAATTTTAAATGTCAGCTTTTCAGAGGAACTATGTGCAACTTTTAATTGAACAGGAAATATGAAAGACTCGGTAAACTAATTAATTTTTAAAGTATTCTGTACTCTATAAAACTTATTGACCTCATTTTTAAATGAAAGTGTCCAGAGTTAAGAATGTTTAAATACCGTTAATTAAAAACTTGAGTTGCAGGGAATGAATCGGTAGTTTCCTTTAACAATTCATGTTTTACACGAGAAATTCTTGATGAAAAAGAAATTGCAACTTCAGTATATCTTATCGCGTAACCAAACTCTTTACTTATTTCAACCATCGTCTAAGTAATCGAGCTTGTTAAGACGGAGATATATGCCAGTGACCTTGAGTAGTTAGTTTGCGTGTTCTGTACTGAGCTCACGCAACGCGTCGTACGTTCAGCCAGTAATAGAAATCGCCCATCAAGTAGCGCTGTCCCCAATTTGACGCATTATTAATTTATTATACACAAAACAAAAGGTATTTTAATAAAACGCGTATACTAAAAGATCAATAATTAAATTATCTATAAATTGGTGAAGGTTTCAGAAAAATACGCTTGGTAGATTTTGCGCCTTTCTCAGTTTTTTATCCGCGTTAGACATAACTTTAAAAATTAATTTCACTATGTAATATAAACATAATTTAAAATATTCACTTATTAAATTATTGAGAAAATTCTCTAATTTAACATTTTTTTTTTCAAATCATTAACACTAATCGTTTGGACGTGATCATCAGTATAAAATCATTAAAAGTCGGTTATCGTCGCCTTAAGGAAGAACTTCGTAAGCGACATAATGTAGGTATTTCACTTTTTCACTATAACGTACCTACTGCTAAGTAGTTTAGGTCATTATGCAACAGCCCTTACTAAACTTACTTATTTAATCAGCCTATAAAGTTCCCACTGCTGGGACACAGGCCTCCTCTCGGTGGGAGGGAGCCACAGCAACGCAAGTCCTTAGACTTAATTAATAACATATATATAATAAAGAACTTCGGTTTTTATAAAACGTAATCAATAAAATACCTCTCTTGTAAATTTTAATTGATGTCGCTTACGATGTTCTTCCTTATCAGGCTCGTAAGTCGTCACAGTTGTAGATAAAGCCTTATTTCAGATTTCCCAAATTCAAGATCATCAAACCAAAACCATGGGAGATCCAAGTAGACCATTGTCACCTAAATAAAACATTCAAAGACAGTAAACCAACCCAATCTTGCGGTAAAAAAACCACAAGCGTATTCCGTCCCGTCCAAATGTAGATTAACAAAATTCAAAAAGTTCTCACCGTCGTCGTCGCGCTCCAATGCCCATCAATATAACATCTTCAAAACTTCCATAATTATTTTTCTAGTGAACCAATACAACAATTACACAATTCGACACGTTCTCTGTGATTTGATCCTATATATTACGAGCAGTAAAAACTATTATAAATTCTATATAATTGTTAAAAATAGTTTAATAGCTTGAATCGGCGGCGGCGTGAAGTGATAACAAAAACGTTTATGGAAACTGATACCATGGTCTTCAATTTGCGTTTAATTATGGCCGCTCTTAATTATTATGTGCACTTGTGAAGTGCAGGCTATTTGAAGTATTAATATTTATGGGGCTGTTAACTGGGTAGACGATTGATTTATATGAAAATGCTTTGTGTGACTACTTCGACCTAATTAAGCATGACCTTACCACGTGGGTCAGGTAGGTTTACCAATTAATAGAACCACATAAGATCTTATTACAAGACAAGATGCGTATATTTAGACCCAGGCTTAAACAATCGAGCAATTTTATATTCCAAATTTTATTCCGACAAAAATAAAGATCTAATTACAAAAACGGACAGTAAAACCGATTTTAAGTTGTCAATTTTATATTTTAACTTTACTTACATTAACGTTCGAAATACAAAAATTGGCCCGAAGGTTTAAGCTTGGACTAAAGTTAGAACACCTTTTGTAATGAAACGGATGAGGTTTAGATTAGTTTTGTGCATTTTATTATGTCTGATGCTGTCTGATGTCTGTTTTGTTTTGTTGTGTATCTTGGATTTAAATCAAGAACTATTTTTGTCAAACGGAATCTATTCTGTAAGATACCGTACCGCAGATAACGATTTTTTGGTACCTAGATACTTATTTATTTTAGCACAAAAGAGGACCGTTACGTGGATAACTAACCTCCGTACAGGCGGAACCACAGGCAAAAACGAATAACTTATGTAGTTCAACAATACCGCAAGAAGTAATCACTTGCTTAAAACGGTGAATAGTAGGTATTACCTACCTATTTCTTCTTAAAGAACATAAACTTTTAAACTAAAACTACGCTTCCACTTAAGATGCAGATATATGCCAGTGACCTTGAGTGGTTAGCTTGCGTGTTCTTTACTGAGCTCACGCAACGCGTCGTACGTTCAGCCAGTAATAGGACTCGCCCATCAAGGAGCGCTGTCCCCAATTTGACGCTTTATTAATTTATTATACACAAAACAAAAGGTATTTTAATAAAACGCGTATACTATAAGATAAATAATTAAATCATCTTTAAATTGGTGAAGGTTTCAGAAAAATACGCTTGGTAGATTTTGCGCCATTCTCAGTTTTTTATCCGCGTTAGACATAACTTTACAAATTAATTACAATATGTAATATAAACATAATCTAAAATATTCACAAAATAAGTTATTGAGAAAATGCTCTAACTTATCATATTTTTTTTTTCATATCCTTAACACTACTCGTTTAGACGTGATCTTCAGTATAAAATCATTAAAAGCCGGTTATCGTCCCCTTAACTCAAACTATAGCAAAAAAGATAAAAGATTCCCTTATCGGACAGAACACTTGTTTTGGTGTAAACACGATAGCGAAGCAATTACGTGCTCGGAAAATACAACGGTACCTTCACTTTATACGGCATCAACTGGTATGTATGATCGGTTAAACCAGGGACATAGTAGACGTGGCTTGTGGCCACGTGTGACTGACTAATAGGAATACAAATAAAACAATAGGTAAAATAATGAAATATATTGTGATAAAATTCGCTAAGTCTGGGTATTGAGCGAGCGTCTCAGTTTTATTTTAACTGACTTCCAAAAAGGATGAGGTTATAATTACGTTCGTCTGTATGTTTTTTTTCTCTTTATTGTTCAAACTGGGCTTTGGGAAGGCTGAGATCCTTGATACAAACGCTATCACCAATTTTAATTGATACTAACTGCTGCACGTGGCTTCGCCCGCGTGGTCTTTCTAAAAATAAAGTAGCCTAAGTAGGAACTTATATTTATCAGCTATCTGCTAGTGAAAGTCCCGTCAAAATTGGTTCAGCCGTTTCGGAGATTACCCGGAACAAACAGACAGACACACAAACAAAATGTTTAAAAACTGTTTTTTATTGTTACAAGTAACGTCTTTCATATGTATTTAGTATAAAGCTGTTTAACGACATTAGAAACAGACACTTCAATTTTATTTATTTGTATAGAGTAAGGCTATTTAAAACGACAAAACCTATTTTAGTTAAAATGCTGCTAAGTTCGTTTGTCCTTATTTGTCACTTTGACCGAGAATCGAAAACTGACGTCCTTAAAAATATCCCTCGTTTAACCAGTTACCCTGAATAGCATATAACATATCGTTCCTTCAAACGCGTCCCTATTCGAATTCACGTCAAGTCGTTCGTATTTGTAATTCAAGGCGGGGTCCCGGCAGTACGTATTGTTTCACCCACTGCTACTTAAGGCGACGTCAGTTGTTCAGTTCAGACCGTTTATTGATAATCAGAATAGGCATTCAGACTGAGCGGTCGGTAGTTAGAATTAATTTGTGGGTATTACGCTGTGTTTATTGAATTGAATGGTAGTGGTGTGGTGTGAGTTATTTTGGTTCGGTATTCAAAATACGGGGTATTAAATTGTGGGTACAAGCCTACTGGGATATTGTCGAATGTCTTCAACTTGGTAAAGTGTTATTTAGCAGGGTTCGTGTTCACTGGGTGGTTGTAAGCATATCATAGTAATAAAATCTAGCAACAAGCAAGCGTCTCTCGACAATCTGAATAAATATAAATACATAATATTATAAAACAAATAATTATACACATTTAATTGCCAGAAGTTTAACAAATGAGACTGTTAATAAAAACTGAAAAGAAGAGCAAACGCAAAACTTAAAAAAAAACATGTTCCCCACACATTCCACATTCCACTCCACCCTCCACATTCCAACTGCAAATGTAAGTTTGTACGCACAATATTGAGATTTACCATGTTGTTTTAAGATCATAGACTTCTTATAAGGTTTTCTGTAATCTATTAATAAGTAAAGAAATAAAAGATTTTCTGTATTATTTTTTTCAAAATTGTAGTCTCAGTACTTTCGGAGATAACAATGGTCAATTTTCGACAATTTTCTTAAATAATTTAAAAAATATTTATTTTTAAATCATAAAAAAAATATCTTAAATCTTTACACAAGTCCTTTCATTTTATATGTCACACGATACAAATGCTAAACTTTTTTTTTCTTTTTCTAATTTGCTCCCCAAAAGTGCAAATATAACCCCCATATTCAAAATTCATTTATTTACGTTAGATATCCGTATTTGGGTCACAGAAGGTCATGTGTATACCAAATTTCAACTTAATCGGTCCAGTAGATTCGGAGCAAATCGGCTGTGACAGCCGGACAGACAGACAGACAAACACCAGAGTGATCCTATAAGGGTTCCGTTTTTTCCTTTTGAGGTACGGAACCCTAAAAATCTACCTAAAACATGGAACAAAAGAAAACTGAAACTGCCACATATATTTCAAACGTCACGACACAAACACAGACAATAAAAACAATAATATAAAAGAATCATAACCGATTCACATCGTTCGTTATCGGATCCAATCAGAGTAATTAAAATAAACGTAATCGTTAGGATAATGGCCGGTAATAGGCCGAGCCGCAGTAAGTCAGTGAAACTGATTACAGAGTACAGACGCCGTCGGTTTCCAATAACAGTATAGAACTGTTAATTTGGAATAACATAAATTGTATGGTTTTGAACAGCCCTAGACTTAACTAGGCGGCTATAAAATGGAAACATAAGGATGTGCCGACATAGTAGCGATGGAAGTAAATTTACAACTTTTCATGCTTAGAATTTTTTAAGGAGTTAATTTTTACTAAACAACTCATAAAAACAGTAACATAAAATTGATATTTAAAGCAAGGATATAAATATGCCAAGATTGACAGTCAAGTTCGTGAACTCTTACAAAAAAAATGGGTCCAACTGTTGGCCGCAAAATGCACGCACAACTTAAATAAAATAAATAAATAAATTTTTATTTTAGTTATCTTTACAAACTTCTACAATATTTAATCTTACTTAGAGGCCTCCTTTTAAGTATAAAAATACCTGTGCTAGGAGATCCCGCTCTTCTAAAACTAGAAACAATAACAATGTAGGAGTGTACTTACATAAAAGAAATTCAACTTATATCTAGGAAGGTGTGTGTGTGTGTGTATGTGGGTGTGTGTGTGTGTGGGTGTGTGTGTGTGTGTGGGTGTGTGGGTGTGTGTGTGTGTGTGTGTGTATGTATGTGTGTGAGTGAGTGACTGTTGGTAGCTTATTTTCAAATTATTGCATGATGCTTTGTAAAAGAGTTTCAATGTCGTCATAGCTCTTGCTTTTTAGTCAGTCTATTAATGATTTTTTAGATTCTCGATAAGTCATGGGATAGATATTTAAAAGTTTATTTAATTTGTTGTAGATGGAAGCGGATTGTCTGGTGAACTGTCTTTTTGCGTATGAGGTTTTAACCGAGACTTCCGGTGCAACAAGATATTTTCTTCTTTTTTTGTTAAGTCTAGGATCATAGCGAAGGGTTTTATGTAGTTTCAAGGCAGCATGGAGAACGTATAATTTCCTGACTGTGAGAAGGCCACTTAGTGAGTAAAGAATTTCAGTACGGAATCTATACGGTTTAAAATACATGACTTTCAAGAGAGACCTTTGCGCTCTTTCCAGTTCTAGGAATTTGATTTTAGTGGCCCCGCCCCATACAGGTATACAATAGACTAGAACTGACTGGGCCAGTGATTTGGTTTAATGGAGTCTTTGAGATGACATGTCTTAAAGTCCTGAAAATCTGAAAATCCAAATGAGTTTTCTGGTCCGAGACATGATCATATCCGTGTGTAAATGCCAAGATAATCGTTGGTCTAACATAACACCTAAATATTTTATATCAGTCACTTTTGCTATTCTTTTGCAAGAACAATTTTTGCTAGTAGGATTATCACAGCTATGTATTCTAAGGTTATGATTAGATCCAGGTTGACTGTTGTTGTAGTTTGTAAATGCAATATATTTAGTTTTAGATGTGTTTAGTGTTAGTTAAAAAGAATTTAACCATTTAGCAACCCTTATGAGTCCCCTTTCAGCATATTCATATGCAGATTCCCAGGTATCTCCAGTGAAAACAATGGCTGTGTCATCTGCATAGGAAAAAACAACTTGAATAACACAATCATAGTACAATGACGTGGCGCGATTGTAAGACGTAGCTTTCACGCACACCAGCCTAGCAAATTGGCCTATTTATAACGCGGTTCGCGTCATGTTCCGCTACTCGCATCCGTTTCGAGTAGCGGAACATGACGCGAACAAGTACAATTGAACTACTGCGGTTTCGTTGCTGTGGTTTCGCGGCGGAGGTGTGCTACCAGGGTTATAGTTCTTTTACAGCGCGACCATAGATATAAGAAAGAAGGAGATATGCCCCGGTAGTTGAAAATGTATCGGAACCCGGTGTCTCCAGTTTGCCCCTACCACTCGCCACAACTACACATGTAGTTCAGTAAAAGCAATCTTTACGGAATCGCGCACACACACCCAAGAAATAAATCAGAACGTACTACACAATCAATTATACACCTTATCGCATCAAACATAGCGTGCATTTACCATGCACCGTACAACTTACTCACACGAAAACATGAGCCGCTATCGTTGTGCTGTGCAAAAACCATTTATTTTACATATACGCTAGTGATTGACTAAATTGGAAAGTTATCGATCCTTACATTTATCGTTGTATTAAAAATTTTGTGGGGTCCTAAAAATAAAATAAATATTAAATGATATACTGATACTAATAATGTCGCTAAAAATATATACAGGAAAAGTTTTTAACCAGTGCGCAAATTTTTTTTGGTGGTTCAATATCAGTAATAGAACACATTTCCATTATTTATTCATTACTTTTTTAAATTTTTTATCCGGTTCACCCTTGTTTGGTCGAACAATGTTTCGTCGAAAATCACTTCGGCGAATTTTAGTTGCAATAAAGTCATTTCGTAGAATTATTAATTTGACCGAATAATTCATTGGTAAATTTTTATTTAGCATAATTATTTATTTGAACTAATTTCATTTGAACAAATTTCATTTCACCGAATTTTCAAATGCACTAATTTTATTTAAACTAATGTTTCACTAGACTAAAATACTTCCCGTTGTCCCCGTGGTTTGGTTTTACATTCAAAAATATGTTTCTGGCACTCGCCGGCCGCTGCCGCGGCACCGCTCGCTTGTTGTTGAATGTACGTTATGGGGACAACGGGAAATAAATTTAATCACGTCCCGCTGTCCCCGTGACGGTGATATGGCATACTTGAATATTCGATAAAATACATGTTATACCATCTGAATATTACATCAAATGAACATTATACCTTTTGATCATTAGCACAAATGTTGTTATAGCAAATAAATATTCGACGAACTGAAAATTCTGTCAAACGATATTATACTAAGTGATGATTTTCTTAAACGTTGTTCGATTTAGTAATATTGTATCAAACGTTGTTCGACCAAACAAGGGTGAACCTTTTTATCCTACTTTAAATCAGCAAAATATGGACACAATCTATTCGTAATAATATCAATGGGCGCGCGCGGCGGCCGGCGCAAGCGGCGGTGTTGCACGGGGGTGAAACCCCCTCCCGGGCGGCAGGGCGCGCCGGGCGCTGTGGCCGACAGTTCGCTCATCGCACGCGCTGTCGTGTGACGTCGCGTCTAATCACTTTCCCGTGCAAGCGCTGCGCCGCACGTGTGTCGTGCCTACCGGTCACGATGTCAGACTTCAGTAACCGCGAGTGTTACGAGATGGTGCGAGTGTATGTACTGAGTGGTGAAAGTTTGCGAGCAGCTCGCAGAATGTTTGCGACGGAGAGTTGCCTCGAATGCGAGCCCATGGAATCCTTAACCCCGCGGTCCCTAATGAAAGGACCATTTTAGCGGCCACTCAAAGGCTGCTTGATCACGGACAGTTCAGAACCCCGAATCATGCACGAGGGTCTGGCAGACCCCGACTGGCGATCGAAATCGAAGAAGCCATCCTAAGCCCATTAAAGTAAGAAGGAAAATTTGGAATTACTCTTCAAATAACTTCAGGTCACGGTCTAAACATAAAAAAGTCTAGTTCGAATCTGATAAAATTAGGGATCAGTACATTGTAACCAGCCGGCGAATCGAGCGACCGCACAGCTGATAGGTAGGTACTTTCGCGCGTACCGCTTCGCCGCGCGCCGCCGCGCCGCCCCGGCGCCGGGTAGCCATACAACCACTTTTAAAGTAAACATCTTTCGTTAACGATATTTTTTGTTTTTTGTACTAAGACGTATCAAAATAAAAAATACATGTTTAATAAAACTCGTTTAAGTTTAATTTGTCAAAATTTGCGCAGTGGATAAAAACTTTTCCTGTATTATTAAGTAAATCAAAAAAATAAACAATATAAGCAAATCAAAATGAGTAAAAACCATTATTTCCTCATGGGTCTTCCAATCGGGTTACAACGTGGTTGACATATTCAAGGAACCATTGAATAACACGGCATTCGTATATGTTGTCACGACCGCGCTCGAAAGCGCACTAGTTTGCAGATACGACGATTTGCCTGGTACATGAGCGTTGCGATCATGTCGCGCGGACACAGCCACGCCCCCTTGCCACTTCTCCTGTTTTTTATATTTCTATGAGCGCGACATTCCAACAAGACAAATAGATAATCAAAGATTTAAAGCGTTTATGAAATAAAGAATAACAACCTATAAATAATTACTTAACAACAAAGTTTTATATTTTAAAGCCTATTCACATGATACAAGTAGGTACTAAAGTTTCAATTCGTGAGTTTATTTGTATCGAAATATGTCTGTAACCTTAACGTATCAATAATAAATACCCTAGCCCACTTACACAGCGCCCGAAAAAAAAATTGTTTAAGTCAAGATAAATAACCCACTTTTCCTTTACTACAGCGTGCAGTGGCTGAAACTACAATACTCATAAACTTTATGTTATCATTGTCATAAAAATAAGTTTCTTACGCCTGCTGATGAACTTAATCCAAGTTTATTCATTTGAGGTTATTTTTCCGTATATATAAATAGATCGTGTTTTTCCTCTTAGAACCTTTGTAGGATTCCGCCTTTTATATGGAGTCTAGTAAGAAATAATTAAGTAGTTTTTTTTTAAAGGGCAACACCTTAACTGCGTAACAGTTTTAATCACAATCCGTTGACAACAGTTTTCTAAGTTTTAAAATAATTATCACGTAAAAAAATAAGTTACATTTAAATTACTTATTAGTCTTATAGGCTAGATTGTAAGTAATTATTAGTAAGCTGAACTGTCAAAATAAAAGAAAATGCGATCAATTGTCATTTTTTGTGTGTTACCCAATTATTTTTGTGTGTTACTCAATTATTTTTGTGTGTTACGAAATTATTTTTGTGTATTACGCAATTATTTTTGTGTGTTACGCAATTACCCCGCAACCTCACCGTACACCTAAACGAATTACCGTCTTCAAAGCGAGACTGAACCAAAAACGTGTTAGTCTGGAATCTCGCTCCTAATTGCAACATGTATGCAAACCAATTTCGGGGCGAATCTAATTTCGTCATGTATCTACAGGCCACGTAAACCGCTGTGGAGATGACGGACGTGGGCTTCCGTCCGAGATGCTCCTCTTCATTAAGAGAGAGGGGCGGGGCGGGACGGGGCGAGCGATGGCTTTATGGGACAATTTGCATTTACACGAGCTCCGGCACAGATTACGGCCGCACTTATCCGCCTGACGAAATGAGCCGCTTGCCACCCCACGAACAACCTACGGCCAAACAAGCCTTTGTTTATATTCCCTTGTATTTTTCACCAGCCATTTGTTTTGACGGCCCATTTCTAAAACATGAAGGTTTTCAAACCCCGAAATACTTTACGACGGCCATCGCGGGCACTCTTGATTTTTCACGACCGCTTTTATTGTTACCTATATCCTGACCAATCGGATATACGTAAAACAATCCCTTCGAATGCCCAAACATTCAAGTCGCATTGTGTTTGCGTTTAACAATGATAAAAAAAACGGTCAAGAGCGAGTCGGACTCATGCACCGAGGGTTCCGTATGTATGTATGATGTTGATGATATCTGAAAAACTGTGCTGTTTAGAGACATAGTTTTATTTTTCCTGTAATCTTTACATAAACTTCTGTCACATAGAATAATTTCAGATTTTTATCTATGCAAGAAAGGAACGGTATTTTTTTTTACATTATTCATCAAAAGTCGGAAACTATGCTACATAAAAAAAAAAAAAATTGAGAATGTGCAAACAGCGCTCTTTTGTATGATACCCCACATGCTCTAGTAGCCCCACTTCAAATTTTTAAGACCCCCTTTCAGTCCCTTTTGCAAAAAAGATATATTTTTTTAAATTTCTTTCTTGTTTGCAAAATATTTGGGCAAACGTCTTCTAAAACTATTCTAAATTTCAAGTTGATAGCATTAGTAGTTCTTGAGATATCCAGGTGTGACAGACAGACAGACAGACAGTCTTAGTCTCACCATAAGGGTTCCTTTTTACCATTTTGGTACGGAACCCTAAAAACCCGTCCATGTGCACGTATTGTTGCGAAGTGGTAGTATTTGCACAAAAATATTCCGCGTACCCAGTAAAAAAGTCCGTTTTAAAACCGAGAACGTGAGTTCAGATAGGATTTTAAGGTTATGCATAAATAGCTGTAGAGGAATTAAGTGTAAACAACAGAGCACGTACACTAAATAGCTCTCGCAAAGCTAAAAGGTCTAACAAAGAGCAGGCTACAATAGCTGCAAGGCACATATAACTGAATACATCCAACGCAAATCCCTGCTGACCCACTTACGAACAACCACCTTTGAATCGCCCTGACAAAAGCATGTCACTGCAAGAACATTATGTCCGAGCTGCCCGTCGAGCCTCAATTTAGAGCCCGCATGGACCTATCTAGAGATCACGTAGAACGACGAAGCAAGCCCTGAAATCTCCATACTAAAGGTAACAGCTATCGAATCAAGTATCACGGTATCACCTACGAGGTAAATGTTGTAGTTATTACTGCAAACGATAGTGGAAGCGAACCATAAAATTTTATCACGAAGCTCTGATTCGAAATAGGTGGCTGCTATTTTAACCTTTGTTACTAAAAGTTAGTAAATTGCGAGAAATCGGAGTTAGATAATTTGCCTCTTTGAGATACAATAACCTTTTGAGAAGTTCAATGTAACTTTAGATTAAGATTTGTTTTAAAGTTGCAAATACTTTTTAAGTCACTCTGTTCTATTCTAGACAGACATCCTGTAATTACATTAACTCCGTTTAATTTATTATCAGCTTAAGTGGCAGTGGGCAGGGCACGTTGCTCGCAGAGCTGATGGCCGATGGGGCCGAAAGGTTCTGGAGTGGCGACCGCGTACTGGAAGACGTAATGTTGGAAGGCCTCCTACAAGGAGCTGGATGCGCATGGATGAAGCAGAAAACCGGTCGAAGTGGCGGTGCTTGGGGGAGGCCTATGTAGATAGATAGATAAAACATTTATTCAGTGCACACTATAGACATAGCACAACACACAATAGCACAAAAAAATAAAAAAGAAAAAACAATAGGTAAAAAAAAGAAGAACATACTTAAAGAAATAGTGACACTATGACATTAATCAATATTATTAGGTGCGGTGTGCGTCTCAAGGTTGCACCAAATGGGAGTCCAGCTCAGCATGTGTCAGGCAGATATACCTGACGCTGATATTCTGCTGGATCCCTGATCGGCAGTGACATACGGACGATGAGCAGACGAGATAAAATTGGTGTTGTGACAAAGTGTTATGCGCGGAGTGAAATTAAGTAAGTATACCCGCAACTTAAATTAAGTATCCTACAGTACAGTTTAGTATTGAGAAACTTTCTTGTTCGTTAATTTGTGTTGATTGTGTTTTGATTATTCGTCCAGCAGTGGACGTCTTTCGGCTGAAATTATGATGATGATGATGAATTTATTATCTGTTCATTCATTATTATCCTGTCTTTATTCCAATTAATTGGGGGTCGGCACAACAAGTCCCTCCCTTCCACACTTCTCTATTAGTCATCATCTCGGTAGTCACTCCCTTTCCAGCCATATCATCTTTCACACAGTCCATCCATCGTTTCTTTGGTCTTCCCCTACTCCTATAGCCATCGACATTCATACTCAAAACTTTCCTCACGACATTTTCCTCATTCCTCCGCATCTCATGCCCATACAATGACAACCGATTTCCGCACAAATTTTCAGTCACCGGTGCCACTTTCAGACTTCCGCAATTAATTTATAATATATACAAAAACCTTAATTTATTATCGGATCATTCAACACATCATTTCAGCCGAAAGACGTCCACTGCTGGACATAGACCTTCCTCAAAATTAGGGGGAGGGCATAATCGACACGCTTGGCAGGCGGGTTGGCGTTCGCAGTATGGTGTTAAAATGCATAAAGAACGCTGCTGCCCATTCTCTAGTAAGCCCCTTAGTCGCCTTTTATGACACCCACGGAAAGAAATAGGATGGTGCTATTCTTTACGCCCGGCACCACAAGGATCCCATATTATCTGATATACTAGGTTTAATTTGTAAAATATTTGTAAGTAAAACAATCTAGAACTAAATAAATACTTTAATACTTATAATATTAATCGAGTTCAAAGGTCTCATAGATTTTGATTGCTACTTTCACGTTTTAAGCTTAAAACACAACACAAAATTGACGTAGCCGGTAGCGTCACCTAATTTACCAACCTAGTGTTTAAAATATCTCAGCTCCCTAGCAACTAAAATACTATTATACAGGTAACCTTTTATGCAAAAGCTCTGCAAACAAACACCTTGACCTACTCAGTTTTAATTAAAATTCCGCTACATTATCTCGGAAAATAAACAAGACTAAGGTAAATAAAACCAAGGAAAATGATCTTGTCTCATTATAATGATGGCCTTAGAATGATGAACAAATCTCACCAGATACTAATGATATTTTCACGTAATTTTCCCAAAGAGAACTATTAGGATTTAAATTGCTTTCAAGGCTTAAAGATTTAATTAAATAATTACATTGTCCGAGGGCTCAAGCACCGCACCGTGCGGAAAAGCTTGCGGTCAAGTTAAATAAATCCCGTAGTCCACGATTTATTTTACTTTACCGCAAGCATCTGTAAAAGTAGTTTTCATTTCATCTACTTCTTACTCAGTCTGAAATTCGCAAAAATGAAAATGAGAGAGAATCTTTCTATCAATTTCTTGCCAACACGATGAATCTATTTGTAGAATTGATCAAGAAACCTTCTACCAAAGACTATGTTCAATTTAAATGAACATACCTCATCCAAACGACATTGCTGTGCACATAAATATTCATTGTGGAGTACCCGATAGTCCTATTTGCCGGTCTGTCGCTGTCGCCGTTGTGTGCACGCCCTTAATCAGCGAGATTGCTATGTAATCGAGATCAGCCAAAGTATGATAATAAAACGCGACGGGGGATTGCGTAGCTTCTGCTGTGACTTTATAATGTTTGGTAACCTGTTATTATTTTTCTCTTACTAATTAATTTCTTCCACGTTACGTAATTAATAGAGATCGGAATAGGCAGAGTGTATTTACTTAAACTTCGAGGAAGGAAGTAACATACAGTGGTTAATACCTCCTCTAAAATCACGGAATCATTATAATGACGTTTAAATCCCGGGATTTAAAAACCAAGAATTTTTTAATGGACTTTATTTATAGTTACAAATTATTGATTTGAAGAATCATATACAGGGTCAAATTAATTTACCTAGCGAAACTCTAGAGAAGTGATGGGTATCTATATCTAAACAAGATAAAATAAAAATATAAAACTTTGATGGATTTTTTTAAGGGTCAACAACTGCTGTTAGTATTGTTAGTTGAATTATGAGTTGGGAAATCTGTTTTCTTTTGTTTTATCGTGTAGATAAAATTCATGTAAATAACCATCATGTCTGTGAAGTTTACAAAAAAAACAACTAATATTTCAAGTGACTACACAAACTACAGTATATGACCACTCATAAAAAATATTTAAGTTAATTTCTTTTTTGTTTTATCATGATTATACATCGATACCCATAACGTCTCGCTTTTCGCTCGGAGTTTCGCTAGCTAATTTAATTTAACCCTGTCTACTTAGCGTTTTTTTAGGGTGACGTACTAAAATTGTGACAAATTCAAGTGTCTTGTTTTATGTAGATAAAATAAAATTAAGTTGATGGTTTATTAAAACTTGTGTTTCAAATACATACCTACATACATTTTGTTGTACAGATGTTTGGTTATTCGTGCCCAGGAACAGCTAGCGGTGGTGGTTTCTATTGTTTCAAAATATCTTTTGTCACATAACTAAACATTATATGATTTTTCAAATCAATAATTTGTAATTATAAATAAAGTCCAATAAATAAATCCCGGGATTTAAACGTCATTATAATTATTCCGGGATTTTAGGTAGGATTATACTTCCTACCTCGAAGTTTAGGTATATAAACTCTACCTATTCCGATCTCGTTTTATGAAATTGTACAACATGTTAAAAGTTTTTATGTATTTTTTATTTACGGTATTTAAATTCTTAATGAATTAATTAGGCTAACATAGGCTAACATTTAGGCATTACAAGAGATCTAGTTTCAGGTTTGTTTTTTCACGAAACTTGGAAGAGCCTCCCTTTATATATAATATTTAATCCCCGGATAAGTTATAGCAATTATTAAAATTAAACTTTTCTAAAATCTAGCTTACAATTATCACTGAGATTGTTTTCATAAAAGAATCACGAATTTTCTATTGTTCTCATTATGTTCACAAGTCAGTTACCTGAAAATGACCTACAGTTTTCACCTTTACCTTTTTTGTTAGACTTCGTTCGTCTACCTTTGTTAATGGTGTTGGTTTAGTTTAGGACATTAGTGCGCCAATATTGCAGATAGCATCGACTATAAAAAAAACATGCATTTATTTTAGCTTAAGTTATAATAAAGGTGACATTTTAATACCTCCTATTAACTACGATAACATTATCAGCCATGGCAAGAGAACGTAATCGTAAAATATCAGGCGGGTAGATAAACATTTTATTAATAGAATCATATTTTTTAAAGAGTTTAACTTTGGGAAGTTTCCTCTTTCATAATTTCTGTGAATACATTTTCCGAGAGTTCAGTTCGACATTGACAACTGTTAGGTTTACTTTTCAAGTAAGTAATGAGACATAGATGCCTGATTACTGAAAACCCAACCTAATTAAGTCCTTAAACGCCAAGCTAAACTCTCTCTAATCAGTACATTGGCGTCCGACAATTTTAGACGAATCCCCGACGTACCACGCCACTGTACCATTTGGGGGCGACCATTCGTGTGATCGACACATTGGAAATACGCGTCATTCAAACCACGCTTTAAATCTGTCTGAAAGCGAGTGTCGTTGAAAAATGATTGGTCATATATTTTGAACGGCAGTGTACGGAACAAACATGGCTCGTTGAATGCCCATAAAGAAATAAAAGGAAAAATATACGCTGTATCTTTATTATAATAGATATTTTACTAATAGTAATTTATTAAGGCCAATTGACTGGGTTTGTCGTTGCTTATTGATGCGTTGTATTGTTGAACGAGGTATTCTTTTGAGCGCTTTGATTTTTGACAGGCACATAAAAGTTTTCTTTTTTTTAATGTTTTTTTTTTATGACGGTAGGTAGTATGTGTGTTGAGAATTAGAATTTAAGAGAGATCTGTATAAAGTTATGAGGCTCCTTCCTCCCTCTTATTATTCAAAAACTTTTCTCATTGCGGACCATTTTACAAAGTAAAGGGTAACGTTTTTGCTGACACGCATTACTTAAATATAGCTTATTTTACAAGGCTTTCAAAAGAGTTTAAAACAAAATAATAGGTAGGTCGGTATAAGGGCGCAATTACAAAAAAAAAAACTAAAGAAAAGCAATACGAAAATATCTAATTGCCCGCAAACCCGCACAAAACCAGTATTATTCCAGCAATTACGAAGTCTAAAACTTATTATTAAACAACAACACTAGCACGACACATGTTATGTACTCAACAAAAAGTAAATAAAAGAGCATCGTGACAAATAAGGCTAACTCCACACCACACGACAAACTGTTGCGACTGAGTAACGAAACAGTTTTTCAATTCCGCTACAAATGGCGAAACATTTACAAAGCTTTAAGCTTAGAGGGAACACAAATGGCCGCGGCACAGGTGTTGCTTTATTGAAAAAAAGATACAAATTACCCCTTTCTACGCAATTTGATGGCGGATTGATGCCTTCACAAGCAGAAGTTGGTAAACGGTCCGCAGATTGTTTCTCGTTTTGTCTTTTTCTGTTCAAAGTCTTTGGAATTGGTTGCATAAATAAACATTTTGTGCTGTTTACTGAAAAAGCTTGTTAGCAATGAGATTTTCTTTTGCTTTGACGATTTGTTTTGCTGCTGTTATTGTTATAAAAGTTTATATTTTTTATTGTTGTTTATAACGAATGTTTTAATCTAAAAGTGCTTACCTAATGGTGTGCAGAGTTTGATGTTATAACGCGGCGATACTCGAGATCATGAGCTCAAAGTAAATACGGAAAATCCTGAAACAAAAGAAACAATGTTATAATTAAAGCCTTCATTTACATCTGTAATGCACTTAACCCACAAACTTTATTATCTTTCCGGATAACCGTTACATTATAAAGCATCGATAAAGAGGTTCCTCCCTTAGGGCCCTATAAAAACAGACCTTCATAAACAAGCAATAACTTTTATATACCCCCATAATTCGTTTTCTTTCCCATTTCTTTGAATATGATAGAAAAGATCAAGCAAATTATGCCTAAAATATTATTTATATTTACTTTTCATAAACTAAATTGGGAAGCAAAGGGCTAGACAGAAAGGGACGCAAAAGCATTACGAAAATTAGCCCACGTACGCCGAATTTCAAGAGGAAATCGCTGATGAAATAAAACGAAATATATCGCAGTGAAATTTCGTTTCTGTCGGGCAAAAGTCAAACGATGCCCGCATCGCGTCGGTCCTCAGCGATAAAACTTCGTCGGGGTAACGTTCAGAATTCCAAAACAAAGCGCACTGAAAAGTCGGCACACAGATGGCGCAGGTCCTGTCCTCGGCGACTCGCACGTCCTCTAATCAAGCGGAAATGTGTGCTTGGACGGCCGGCAGCCGGACAACCGGACCGGGCCGGGCGGTGGTGGCCGCCTGACCGGTCGCGCTTGGCGCCACGCTACACCTGAACGTTACAATCCCGCGCCCGCCGGAATTTGAATCGAGTTCACATTCGGTCAATTCTAACAGGAAATTTAGATTCAGTTTTGAACCATCTTTCTGTTTATTCGCTTGAGGCACTCTACAAATGCTTTTACATCTTTACTTTTGTTACAATACTTACAGCGGTGAAGCACTGCGCGGCCATAAAAAAGTTTTACGATAACACAGTGAGCACAATCAATTTAACAATTCCAAACGGGTTTATATCATAGCCTTAAATTAATGTGGTCAGACAAAGAGCGGACTTGCCGCTGATCTGGGAGAAAGCCGGTTGTCGGCTATCGATGCGTCCGACTGCATCATGCATCAATCTTCACGGATGTAGGTACTTAAAGTATCGAGTTTCCGACACAAAATATTTTACCAAAAAAACGTTTGAATAAAAAACCCTGATTTTAATTTGAAAGGCCATCTCTCATTTTCTGAGATTAAGATTTATTTTTAGCACAGATTGGAGTTCGACAAAGTCAATTTAAAATACACAAGAAGTCTTTACTGGGTCTATCAAATTGACCTCTGATTTTATATCGAGCGCTTACCGCAGCTATTTCATTTCCCCCGTCTCGCTGGCCATGCAGGCGGAACATTCTTTTGTTTCACCTAGCCGTGCCTCGTTACCAAGATCTTCGTAAACCTTTTGACATTTCGCTAAAAGGTTCATTTCAGCTGATTAATGCTGTAATTCCATCGGTTGGGAACAAAAAGGTACTACAACGTTTGTACGGTTACGGAAGCGAGATGAGAAAAATGGTGGGAATTTATCTGGCACGTGTGGAATGGCCGGAGTGTATCTGTTTTTAACACGAGTACCTTAAAAAATAGTAATCCAGTTTAGTCACTGTAAATCTATCAAACGCGATTGAGTAAATAAATAGGACCGCTAAATTGATGGGCGAGTGGTTTCAAATAGTTTTGGTGCTGTTTGCGGTTTTGAATGGTTTTACCATCCCTCAATGACATTTATATACGTATAAAATTACATTTAGAATAGTATTTATAAAATCCAATCAGGGTTAGGAATGCTATTACCATCAAAATATTTTCCGCGTCGTTGTATGTTTTTTCTCAATAAGATAAAAATTACATAAATAATAGTCTAATACCTTTTATTTGACGTTAATTATAATACTACGACTTATTATCTGCTACAGGAATTCACCTCATTAACTCTGAAGATAAAAAAGAATGGACAGACACCAGGGACCATCTCATTATAGCGACCTGTTTTATAAAGAAACTATTTTAATAATAAAATGGCGCCTGCATTACAACCTCTTTGAAGAAAGAATTTCAAAGAAAGTTCTAATCCAAAAAGTGAACGTTTCAATTTCGTCCCTCGAACGCGTTCGGATACATTTCCCAGCTGACTTTGTTCTGCGACGCCATTGTTATGCAGAACGCTGTAGCAAAGTTGTAGATGCATAAATTATGTTATTTTGTCGTCTATTATTACAAGCGTGAAGTTTAGTAGATAGAGTCACTTAGGCTTGTTTATGCAGACATTTGAATGAATGAATGGAAGTAGGTTTGGAAAAAAAAATCGAATTGGACAGAAAGGTCGTAATTTTTCTGAGACCACCCATATTCATACGGTTAATAGAATCAGGGTAATATGTCCCGCCCGTTACAGCTGCTCCAAGCGATAGTAAGATAAGCACACCTTGTTTAGGGGACCATCAGCTACGAGTCTTTATGTCTATATTACCCAATAACATCGGTATAAATCGCACTGCGGGGTTACTT
This sequence comes from Tiliacea aurago, assembly GCA_948098905.1. Taxonomy (NCBI): domain Eukaryota; kingdom Metazoa; phylum Arthropoda; class Insecta; order Lepidoptera; family Noctuidae; genus Tiliacea; species Tiliacea aurago. The sequence continues at coordinate 20,734,004 of OX402577.1, forward strand.
TGACTGATAGACGTAGGCTGAAATTGAAATATCATTCTCATAAATAAGGTGATTTTTCATTTCAGCTTGTAGAAATGAAAAAACGACGAGCAGCTGCTCATCAACATGAACTTATTGAAGTTCGTCATGAGAAAAAGGAAAAATTTAATGAAAATGTTACTATACGTACTTCGTAAAGTTGTTTCACCAGTAGGATCGTTTGGTTTCTCTTAAGGTCTCTGGTCTCAGTTAAGTTTAGGATTCTGAATATTTTTACCTAGTAACGAAAACATGACTGCTGTATAAATAGAAATAACAAATGTAAAAATACTAAACAATGTTATTCACATTAATGAAGTTAGCAGAAAGCTAAACAGAGGCAGTTGCCACAAAGGCAGCGTCGAGCGAAGGCTAACAATCTAGCTCATTAGCAGAGGAATATCCTTTTAGGAAAAAAGCATCCTAGATTAATTTGAGTTTTACTTCTGAAATATTTCGTCGCGCCCGTTAACGAGGTAACTCACCGTGCTTAACAAAGTTACATGATGCAAGTCTTCAGCGCTTTCAAAACCTCCGCGTCGTTGCGATCCTTAATTTTCTTCCGAAACTTTTTAAATATTACATTGCTTTTAAGATTCGCGACTTGAGTCTCGCGAGAAACTATGTCGATGGTCTGACATCCCGCCAGATGAATTTATTAATGATGTTTTTAATTAAGCTTTTCCATATACAGGCGTAGTTTAAATTATGGATCTTTTGCTTAGCTTTTGATTTCTTGCTCTTTTTATTTTAAATGTATATTTTAATATTTTAAAAAGTACAGACTTAATTGGCACTGCTTTAGAAACTGCCATTAATTTTCGTATTCTAGGGATAAGGAAATTGAAATCTCATAAAACATTAATGCAATGTTCTGGAACGATAGCAACAATGAACAATATTCTCTCAGTGAACCTAAAATCAAGATTATAAACACTGGACTTCAGTCTAACAATAACCACACACTAGCAAGACGGTAACGTCCCTACCCAAGATACCCGATATTCGAAATAATCTGATTACAGAGCACAAACGTTGAATATTAGACGAAGCTTATCGAACCCTCTACATTCTCATACGCAAAAGAAGTTCTTAAACCTTAATATCGTGCTTAAATTTTACAGCATGTTTATAGACAGTTATCGCATTGTCCATTGATTGTAGGTAAACATTTTTATTAGGATATATTTTTATAGATTTATCCCGACTGTATTAAGTGTTTTGTATAGCGTAGGAGGCTGTTAAAATAGCGTGGGTAGCTTATTTATTCACATGCTTTTGTGTACAGCCTTTGTGGTCCCTGCATACACTTTTCTATATATACCAGGTAGTTTTTCAATGATTATATCGTTGATACAGGCCGTTTGTAGCGTCTATCTTACATTCCTTTCCGTAATGTTAATATAAATATACATTGGTTTGATATTCCTGTTCAAATTGTAAAGTGTGTCTTTATGTGAATATGGTTCGGTAGGAGGAAATGATATCTCTTTTGTGTTATATTTCTTACTATGTTATGTTGCTAGTTTATTGTCTGATTGAGAATCTGTATCGATACAAATGTAAATTACATTTATAAGTAAGATTCTAACAGTTGCATCATCAGTAAACACTGTGTTTATAAGAACGACAAAAACTTGTCTTATATTCACAATGACTCAACCGCATTAATAGTTCAAAAAAATCAACATCAGGTCTTCTACGAACCCATAAGACAAGCTGAATTCTACGAATAGTCTTATCTTATTAACACTTATGAATCTCCCGCAATTATGCACCTGTATTCTGTATTCACCATAAACGTTGAGCAACTCTTTTTAAAACCTGTATCAAAGATGTAACACGGACAGCTGCAACTGGTCTCAAGCAATGTGATTGCATCTAACATAACTTGTTTAAACTATTTGACAGGTGTACCGACCATACTTTTTATACGAATGTCTTATGTGATACTATTGTTAATTATCTAATGTTTATTGAGTTCCTATACTTTGAACTGTTATGAACATGAACACCTGTCTATATTGCCGAACGAGTGTTATTTTCAAGAACTAGTGTAGTTTGTATTCGTGTACAGAGAATTGAATTATTCAGCGTTCGTGTTTATTCAAGTAGAGTCAGCTATTATTACAAAAGACCTTAACGTTTACGAATAAAATGAAAAATGTAGGTGTTGTCAGAGTTTCAATTTCAAGGAATTCAAACGAAACTACCTTTCCGTATAAAATACTTTTAATACTAGCAGGCACAGTGCTATTTGCAACCTGTTATTAAATATTTTTGCTAATAATAAATTAACGTCTACAAACTATTTTAATCAACAATATATCTTACCCGCCGGCATAATATACGTCATTCTTACGACTAATTCAACGCACAACATTCGAGCACTCGCAACAAATTCGAGCATTAAAACAATCGCAAATGATCGAGACAGACATATTCGCCGCCATTTAATTTTATTACCGTACAGTCTGACGGCAAACTGCAAACAATTTATAATTTTGTACTACTTACGCTTTCATATACAACGTTTATTAATGCACTAAGTTATATTACGTTTTAGTGGTTGGATATCGAAATTATTTCTGCTCCATTTGTCATTTTAGGAATTGCCCGAGGCTTTTCTAGTTATAAATGTGTTTGTTTTTGAACGGTTATGTAATGAAAACTGGTTGCTTGTTAGGATAAATTGACGGTTGTTTACAAACAATCTAATCAACGACTTATGACAGATTGCCCGCAGCTAAGCTACAACAAGGCTATAGCAGTCTCGTTGACATTCGTGACGTATGGTGTATGTTGTAAACGAGAAAAAAAATTGCATATATGAGCGTGTGCAGACGTCGTGATACTTATCAGCGTTAGTCACCCCGAAGCGGTGAGTTGACATGCAGCCGCGGTGACTTGTAATAACGCGGTAATATTATGTAGACAAGCGTTATACTTGCTCCCCCACTTCGGCGAGTCTACACGCGAGCGGGGGTGACAGTAGGTACTGGTGAGTCCACAAGTTATGTTTATACCTCCCATTGATGTATTCCACGGCTGGATACAATTTATTTTATATGTGGAAGTACGGCTTTAGTGTTTAATATCCAGATTGACAGCTGTCAACTTAACCGACACTTTCATTAAACATTGCTAAGCATTTTTCAGATACTCTGTATAATACAATTATTTAAACATATTTCTACCTAAAAAAACATTTTTAATTTACCTGAGAAAAGGTTTTTAACCTGAAAAATAATCAAAACATTTTTCACGAAAAGAACAACGCTTTTACCATGAGTAAATCCGACCCAATCCCTATTTTGCATAAAAAATATTATAACGTTGCACAAATAAATATGTGCCTACCATTACTCTACGGGTACATTTTATTATTAATTACATGGAGACTGACGGCATGCGGCGTTATGGCGGGTGAAAAAATGCAAAGTATTCCTACATTTAATTTCTACCCTCGTGGCTGGGGGGCCACCTACTAATTAATTAGATGCCCACCTGCCGTAAAGCACCCTGTATTGTGGTGAGTTTGTGTTTAAATAAATATCTGTGATTGCCGACCGTTATTGGATTAATAGCCGTTCGTGTAAAATAAACTTTAAACACGTGTTATTTGAAATGCATTTGAATTTAGCTGAATATTCAGAATTAATTGGATTATTCTATCTGACAGACCTTCTGTTTTAAATATGAAATATGCCAAACAATTTTGCATCTAATAAATTCTAAAGAACTTGAACGCTAAAATGTTTCTGAAACATAAGAACAGCTTACAAGCAACAAGGGCAATAAAGAGTATTGAGTTCCAATTCACTCAAGTAGCAGCCCTGTTACACAAATAAAACAATGCATCATTGCATGTTGTCGCCTATTCCCGGGCGGTTGGCGGCTCCCGAGCGATATTTCCTTGAAAAATTGCCGCTGGCGTTCTCGCTACTCGCTGGATGGGCGAATTTGTAAGTAATATTTATGAGGGCACGAAGCGAAATAATGATATGTATATTATTTGGGCCTCAGCGCGGGCGCCGAGGGAGCGCGGCCTAACAGCAGCATTTGTCAATGCCGCCCAGGTGGGCCGCCGTGATCCTGTTATTACTTTATTTTTTGGTCCATTTCAATAACCTACGCAGCTTCTTATAAATGCCTTCGATCGTGCAGGCATTCGATGGTATGGACTCGTGTGTGGTCTCAGTTTGGCCCTCGGGGAAACTACGCATAATAATTATTTATCTACAGGACCTCTACAAAAATATAATGTTTTAATATTACAGGTTTCTCTACTAAGTACTTTAAACAACTTAAAAGCCATATTTCATTCTCATTAAGAATTCAAAAGGGTCGAGACTCGAGAGTTGAAACAAGTGGACATATCAATTATAAAAGTTGATATTTTCATCCACTTGCCCCGCTCCCTTATTCCGACAATTTAATAAATGTCGGATAAGTGAGCATTAATATCCAACAGTCAATGACCGGATCATAACCAAAAATCTTCAGTAAGTCAGTCAGAGAGAGGGCTCACCGCTCACGGTGCGCGACGTGAAAAACGACGGCCATTAAGGAAGTGAATACATTTAAAATAATCGGCTTAGCCGTCCGACGTTGACGTATATTCGTACTTATCTCACGGAGATACCGGCACAGATATCCCGACTAATCCCTTACACAAACATCTGAAAAAGACTCGGCACTCCTTGTACGGTTGATTCGTAATTGAATGGGCCACGAGTATCTCTTTGACTTGAACAAAAGTGCCTAATAATTTATGCCTATAATCTGACGCGCGGTGCACTCTGTTCAACTCGCGTTCGTTTTTCGTATCGGACTTTATTTCCTTTGTGGGATTCAGATATTAACTGCGCTATGCCGGCGACAGTCACAATATTACCCGCATGCAGGTTCTTTATCCAATTCTTTAGTGGCTGTCACGCCCTCTGGCGCGGATATTTATGTTCTGTTGGATTAAGAAAATATCAACAGGAGTTTGACTTTACCACAGAAAGGAAATGCGAAGTTATAAGGAAGATTAAATCGTAAAGATGTTTGTGTCAACAAAAATAGACTCGGTAGGCTAAATACAACTCATACCTTGGATCTTTAGAGTAATCAGGATGTCTCCATTAATTTTTAAGGACTTCCTTTGAGTGGCACCGTGTTTACTTTGAAAACAAGGAAACTTTTAATGGAGTTACAATTCGTTGACCCTCAAACACGGTTTCTGGAAGTAAGTTCCGACTTGTGACACCGCTTTGACGACTATCACCTTTACATTTATTCATTAGTTGTTGAAACTGAAAGTTCGTAATCGTAAAACATTTTCTTCGGTTTTGATACTCATATCAAAACCGTAGAAAATGTTTTACGATTGAAACATTTTATCAAGCCATACAATCATCTGGATCGATAATCTTCATTTATGCATTTCTCTTTGAATATCACACATCTAATTACTATACCGATCAAGCAGTTGGTACAACTATCAGAACATAATCATCGTCCTCACAGCTTCGAGCACGACGCCGTCCGAACTACGTAGGATTACACACAATGCAAATTCCATTAATTAATGGAATGTAACCTAAGTATATTGCGGTGTACATGTGGTACAAAATAGCAGACTCGTTGAATATTCCCCGGGCGTGCAATCAAACACGACTTATCGATTTCAGAGCTAAAATTGTAACCGTGTCGCCTATTACCTATACCTACATAGCAAAGGAACACACAAGATCGTTACAGTTAACTCGGTGATGACTTTCCGTATCGTAGGTAGGCTTTTCCGTAGCTAGTGATGTATCGTCACGATTTTTCCCGAATTACCAGGACAGAAGGATTCTCGTATTTATGATCCGTATACGGTAATGATCAATTTATCGGAGGCGGAATAAGCTTTTGCATCGTGTCCTGAAATTGGTCTACTTATTCCTTATTGGTCTAAACTCGTTTTTTACGCATCAAAAAGTATTGTTAGATACTGTTTGTTACCCTTTTTTTCGTGAGCACTTGAATATCGAAGCAAAAATATCAATAAATGATTCGAAACTTCCACACAAAAACTGTCAAATAAAAAATGTATGAACAGTAGTCCAATTTTTGCACAAAGAAATATTAACAGAAATAACTTCGTGAAACCGTCGAACCGTAGGGGAGTCTTACAAAAATAATGTAAAAGGTGAGTCCCCGTGACTCTTAACAAGTAGTGAAGTGCTTCCATCGAAGCGACACGGCGAGACATGAATTATTATGAGGAGGCGACTATCTGAACTTCAAGTAGTGTTCCGAAGCACATCTCGTCGCCCTACCAACGAGTGTGTACAAATAATTATGACAGTTCTCATAAGAATGGCGCTTGAAGCACCTGTCGAGTACCCCAGGAATTTATAGAGTTCATAATGAGACGCGACTATAAGAATTTATATGTGGGCGTCCAAGCAAAAAGGGTCCAGTTCTCGTGCGAGTTCTTGTGCATTTAGTTTCCGAGATATATGCAATTTTGTAAAATTGGGTGAAAAAAATGCATTTCGTGATTTTAATTGATTATTAATTAATGCTCAATTATCTACAAGTTCCTTTAATTATGTAGTAAATGACTTTATATGATGTTTCTAAGTACCAGAAATTTGAAGAGAATAGTTTAGTGAAAAGTGTACCAGTGGTCAAATTTTAAAATTATTTTTCTCAAATAAAGCTTTTTCAGGGTGTCAACGTCAGAGGCCGATTCCCGGCCACCGTAGGCGCGGGCTTGCTGACGGTGAGCGATGGGTAGCTCGCCGTCCGATAAGGACCAGGCCCGGGTCGACGGCGCGTTGTGTTCCACGCGCGCCTCAAAGAGACGTCAGCACCAATTGACGGGGTCCGAAAGGGCCAATGCCTGCCAGGGTTACGAGTCTGTCCGAAAGGGATATCGTGGCTCTGGCACACGGACATTTGAAGGAACACGGTGGGTTTGAGTCAGTAAAAGTCTGACACTCCCTCTCGCTCCCCCCAGAGCGGGAGAAGTTATTTGATGATTTCCCACCCAAAAAAAAAAAAAAAAAAAGGTGTCAACGTCAAATGTCTGATAAAAAAAATGTGCCTGGCTTTGAATATTTTTTTAAACCTTAGTATCAATTGACTATTTTATAAACCGAATCTAGTCTTAACTCAATACCCCACTACTGGACCCTTTTTCTTGGGCTCCCACATATAAGTTTATTAACGTGTTCTTGATGACCGCGCTTCATCAGCACGAGGGGAAATTTTCATTTAAGTGTGAAAAGTTTTATTGGAGTAGAAAGTTTATTGCGATACTAAAGTTACAATGACTTAATACTTTGCTCACGTGTAATTATTACTAAAAATAAAAGTGTATATTTATATCTACAGGAACGTTTCAAAGCGTCACTTCGTTGACGGCCATCTTGATGATCATTTGGGCGGCTTGATTAATGTTTATCGCGGTTAGCAGTCAATTAGACGCGCTCTCAACTCAAGTAGTTGCCGATGTACACAAATCGTTCAACAGCCGCACTTTCAAAGCGTCCCGTCGACGTCATAGCGTCGACCCTGCTCCCGCGCACTACATAACGCTTCCTCGGCGCCTGCACATGTAGTCATCCTTTAAAGCCCTCTTCCCGTCGCGTAGACTCTGACGAATTAAGTTATTAACGCTGCCAGCTGCCTCACACACATCAAAGTGCCTACACCAGAACACTCGAAAAGCACGATCGTCACTCTTCATAGAGTTTACGACGGTTTTATGAGCCCTTTCATTTTCAACTTTCGGTCGCAACGTTCTTAAGTGAGGACGAAGTGCGATTGTTTCAACGACAAAATAAATTAATGCGGGCGACTCGTAAACGTGTTTATTTTCCGCGCCGGCTCGCGATATCCTCGGTTATTGTTCTTTGAAGTCAGGCGAGAGCTCCATCGTTCGACACCTTTGATGTTCTCGATAGTGTTGACTATCTAATAAAGCTTCAAGTCAGATATTTCATAAATCATTTCCACATTTGTCGAGTCACGCGTAAGTTTGTTTAGGCGGCATTATTACTCGCCTAATGCGAAAATAGCTTTGATGTGCTCCTGTGGAAACGATAGCGGTATTACTGAGTCCGGGAATCGGGAAGGTTTCAGTACGTCGTCAGCAATAATTCCACTTAGTGGCGATGTATTTTGGGCAATATCTTCGGCCTGGCGTCGTCCTGTCATCGCGGTGTCGGTAACATCGTAAAACAGGGCGGTTATAAATTATGAACAGTTTCCACGCGAACGCCGTGTATTTGTCACCCCGGGCGAAGGTGGGTATTAAGATATTGCTTGGTATTCCTGCGGGTCTCATTACAGGCCGGGGCGGGGCCGACACCTCTAATATTTCATCCTTAGTAAGGGCCGCGACGACGCTACTCGAAGAAACAGCTTTTTCCAAAACGATACGCGAATATATTTGAGTGTTTTCTCATTTTCATAAAACGCTCTTGTTGAATGTGTTCCTTTCCGTACATTTGCTCTTAATTTCATTAGAAGTAAACGTTCCGTGGGAAAAAACGGAGGAACGATTCGCTAAAAAGGTTGTTTTGATGGTAGTTACATTAAGGTACGGCTGCGAAACATTTTTATAGCCCATCGTATCGGTCGTTTGGGGCTGCGCTAGGCCAATCATTGTCATTCTTTGCCGCCGGCGCCGGCCGAATTTAATACGGGATACAATGCTAATGGAACGAATTTAAGTATCAGCCAGATAAATCGCTTCTCAAGATTTATTATAGAACAACAAAAAGTCGAACGTGTGGATTTAAATTAAAATACGGAAATTAACAACCTATTGTCATAACTTTAACGGTATTCGCGTTATTTTAATTGGCTATAAGCTAAACTAATTTTTATAACTATGAATCATTGGAGCTATTATCGTACCAGCAGAAAAATGCCCGTGGTTCAATTAGATTTGTATAATTGCGACCGCGCCCGCTCGGCGGAGGCTCACAGATCAATTTACTCTCACAATGACCTTAATATGAAGTCATCTCGGCGCAATGAATGGAGAGTAATAATTTTCATGTGAGTATTACAAAGAAATGCTATGTCGATGTTACCTCGAGCGCGAGTCGCGTGTGCGAGAGGAAACGAGAAGCGACGTTATTAAAAAAGCACATGTGGCCCGAGATGCGTATCGCAGCGTCTGTTAATTACTTTTGACACGCAGCATATGATTCAATTATCATATGATTTATTCGAAGCGAAGGGTCGCGACTGCGATGCGGCAGGTTCGCCGTCGCTCGCTATTTATTTAAGCGTTAACTGTAACATTAATTTCCAAGGATCGCATTCCTGGCACAGATGGTAAATGGTAGCAAAATCAAGACGGTAAGATTTTTTTTTTTGCTGTAGGTACACACGGCTACACATCAAGCTATACATTTCTAGTATAAGCTGATCTTGCATTGTGTAGCATTTCCGTACAACGAGAGGTCAGCGTATACTGGAAATGTATAGCTTGATGTGTAGCCGTGTGTACTAATTACTTAACACGCCAACTATTTGTGTGGGCCGGGACCAAGGCGAAGGTTTTCGGAAGATGCGAAATATTTAGACTAATAGCGATACCGTCCTCCGAAATGAGAATAATGTCTTAGAATTCCAAGGTTACTTTTATCATTGATACCAATCTCCAAACCTATAACAACATAAATTCTGTGATTATCGCGTGCCACATCTATTATAGAAGTCCACGTAGTTCACATAAAAACAGCTTTAATTGCTTAACTCATCCGTCCCGTAACCACATAATTCACATTAAACCGCTTTCTCACTAGAAGATCGCCCCGACATCAGCCGCACGAAGCCACTCGGTAATAAATACTAATTACTAGTAAAATAACACACGATAACATCGAGACCGAAATATTTAACATTATAATGCGGCATCGGTAAAAAAGCAGTCGTTACCCATACACTGTAAATCTTGCGTGACGCGTAATGGTCTTATGGAGTTTATTTATCGTCGTCGGTCGTTTCGAGTGAACCGTTTAATAAATATTATCACACTTTAAGTCGTCAACAAACGTGAGAAGATAGCCGTTGACCCGGTTCGTGATATTTGTCTCATTTCGGGGATTAAAAGTGATCGCTGTTGAACGGCACCGCCTTCTGTTTGTTCAATCTGTCTTTACAATAAACATCGGGGGTTGGTTTACGCGCGTCTTTCGTACGAACATCTCGTATAATTAGAGCCGGTTCTAAATGGCTTTGCTGTTCGAGTGTTCTCCAATGACAAAAGAGGACTTATAACAGCCTGCAAAGAAGGGATCTCTGCCTAATTCTGAAGGCGGTTCAATGACATCTCGAACGGTACAGCGTTTGTGGAAGGTAATGTTTTTTTTTATTCGTATCCGGTGCTACTTAAAAGCTTTTTAAAGGTTTAAAAAGCCAAAAAAAAACAAAAAGAAACTGCACGTGGATTTTGAACAGAAAACGTAAGTGCACTCAATCGGAGCATTCATTCCAAATTAAATCTATCCGACCGGAAACACGTGTCTCACTTGAAAACCGAAATGTCAAACAACATTATCGTGATGGTTCATGGAAAAGTGTGCGCTACTGAATAAAATATAAACAAGCTTATAAAAGAGTTTATTTCTGAAACAAACACATTTATAACAGCACAACAATGAAGTAACAAAGTCGTTAGTAGGACAACATCTTGGCGGGGTTCCCACATTTGCCACCACATGGCTCGCATTGAAACATATCTCCTACACTGCAGCCTACTTTCAATAAATCCGGATTATCATTTATTTAAGCATACCCAGGCACGAACACCACCTAATGGAATTTAAAAATGTTTTATATTACGTTGTCACAAGGTTTATAATACATTAAATGCCGGTAACAAATATGCAACAGTGGCCGGGTACCGTGCTTTCAGCCCGTAGGAAGTGCGTGTTATTGCAGCTTATGTTTCGTAGTCGCCCGCTGAGATATTCGAAGCACCCGTCCGTTTTTTGTGACAGACCAACCGAGTGCCATAAATAATAGGTAGGGGTTCCCGAACCAAAGAGCTTTGTAATAAATTCGATGCTCTTTTTGGTAGCAAAGGAACGGGCCACGATTGAATTATGGTGATGCGTTAAGCCAGCAAACTCGGCTGGAATTCCACGTTTTTATTTCCTTTACATTTGGCGCTAAGCCCCGCTCGCTGCAGTCATGTCATTACATTCATATTCGAAGTCTCTTCTTTGTTCAGTCAATACAATAAGTTTATTTTGCTACACACTCACTCTTCCTGTACGGAGTCACCCGGATCAAGTTACTACTCCCGAGTCGGGACCATTTGAAAAAGACAACACACATATGGTACCTACATCCGTATTAGCTTTCTCTTAAAACAGAAGACATTTAAATCACATGAGACCGTCGATATTTCCTTCCCTTTAGTAAAACAAAGGCATTTTGTCTCAGGCGGTCCGTTCTAAACTAAGATAGATTAGTGTTAGTCGCTGTGCACGACGCGACACGACACGACCGACTTCGACCATGTCGGAGATTTATTCTGTTTACTTGCTTTCAACTATTAAAGTCAACTTAAGTTGATTCAAGCTCGTAGAATATTATATTTTTAAACAAATTCAATAAATTAAGCAACCATGATCTTAGAGATACGGCTACAGAGATGCGCTTTGGGAATCATATTTCTTTAAGAAATTTTACGCCTGGTCGACGCATATCCGACTGAATTATGAAATCCGTGATATATGTATCAGAGTGTTTAAACGACCTTTCACTTTAAGATAGCTGTCAGTGTTTGAGTTGTTTGTCGTCGGAGAGCTGGGATAGTGTTACAACTGTAGAGTCGGTGGCGGCTGGCGAGCGGACCGCGTCGGGCCGCACCGGCCGCGGCCGCACGTTGCGAGAGCCTCTCAAGTTACCCCCGGATAAGTCAATCATTGGAACGTCCACATTTACCCAAAATAAAACACCGTCGAATGTTACGTGTGGCGCTCGGCGGCATAATGCGGAGCGACAGCCGACATGTTTTGTGCGAGAAAATAAAAATGATGGCGCGCAGACCTAAATAGATCACTATTCGTGCTTTAGCTAAACGCTTTTGTCTATTTTATGACCGGAGTCGCATCTCTCTGCTTTCCTTTTATTTTCGTGTAACGTATTAGTTTTTCCAACGACTATTTCGTGTCTCACGGAAATTGTTTCTGTCACACATGTTTGCGTCAAAACGAGCAATGCCCTTTATTAAAACGAGTGTTCGAATTTAACAGTTAAACTGTTGAAAAGGAAGTAATTGGACAAGTGTTAGCGCAGTCGAAACCGGCAGCGAGGTTCAATTTCCTGCTGTAGCCGCAGTCTTCGACGAGCAAATAGCTCTTTGCAAATCAAACAAGGGACCGTCTGGCGAATCCACATATCAACTTCGCATTGTTTCTCTCCCATCATTCGGGCTAACCAGAGGCGTTTTCGATTATCCGCCCTCCGGAGAACAAAGCCTGCGACCGCAGATCCAAGTCAATTACATAGTTCAACAACTCAGCCCTTATAACTTTCATAGGCCACCACCGGAATACAGAAAAGGGTATCTGTTTTCAATACACTGGCCGAGCGATGCGATTGACCCTTCCGAGTGTCCGCATTGACTTTTAAATTACTAATCCCGCGGGTGCAAACAGAAAAAGCGCCTCTGGGTTCGCTTGTTTACACGGTCGAGTGTACTTGCATATCTTCATTAGCTGCTGTAACTCCGTGCGCCTGCTTGCTCAACACTCGTCTGCTCGACCGACTTCTACCTGAGAACTCTCATTACGATTCCATCATTTCTATACGCTACTCGAATTTTGATGACTCTCCACATGAATTAAATACCTTATCACCATTGAATTACATAAACAGCGCATTATGCATACATATGCGCACTAATTTGATGTGTATCTTAACAAAACACACGCATAATGAATTAACATTCTTTCACATCGTTCGAGTTTGGGTGTATGGTGCATAACTCGTTTTCCGGAAATAATTTAACTTGCCAACCGCCATTTTAGATACATATAGAGTAGGAAATGCCTTAGGGACTTATTAATGTTTATCTAAACATCAGAATAAGAATGTGTCGGACGGGAGAGTGAGCGGTGCCCGCCCGTGGGGAACCAGCCATGCGCGCCCATTCCGACTGCTGCCCGTATAGTAGATACCGCTTTTTTCTACGTCAGATACAAGCATTCTACCCTTTCAACCCGAATTAATTACTTAATTTTTCTATATTGGTTCTGTGCCCAACGATACTCGATGTCGAAATAAATTAGCGTTATCCATTGTTATACGCTATAAAGGAAGCGATGCTGTGAATTGGATTTGAGTGGTTATGCGGTTACTGAACACTGTGGTATTATTATTTGGGCAAACATTTGCTAATAGCCGAATGCTTTAAATATAAATCAGACAAATTGGGTTTTCTACCGTGAAATCGACTATTCGTTTTAATGATGGCAATAAGAGAAATTGGGAAAGGAGCATTAGACAAAGGCGGGCGAGGTTAATCACCGTTATAATGAAGAGCATCATATCAATTAGAAGTTTTATATTGTACTGATGCAATATCATCTGAATAGAACATTTAACATAATTAATGCGAGTTGTACCATCGAGTGTAACTGTGTAACACGAGCCTGCCGCTCAAATGTGTTCTCTTTTGCTCCACTGCTTATTAATGAGATGAAATTTTTAATAACGACTACGGACATAAAGTAAAAAAATAAATAACGATTAAGTAACTGTGTTAAACTAGCGTAACCGATCGGAATTCGGCGCGCCAGTTTTGATCCGCCATTGTACTCCGAATAATAGAAGTGTTTATGTTTGGGTAGATTTTTTTGAGCGAAAAAAAAGTTAATAATTACCACGTCTACCTGGCTGCTTCGACCATCCATCACGCGATATAACGAGAAATATGGTACGTTTTATTATCCTTCTAGGAAGATTCATCGTGCTGCGAAACGGAGGTTCGACTCTTTATTTGCAAACATTGTAAGGCTAAATTAAAGGAATGGACTTGTCAGGTTTTTTTCTATTTTGGACACATAAATAAGCTGACCCGACATGTGATATATTTATTTAAAATTTATGAAGGTAACGGCCTACTCGTGTTCACGAGACCATGAATAAAATACTTTTTACAGCCATAAAATGTATGAACTCATCGCCGCTTCAAAATCAAGAACAAAGCACGCGACAACAGAATGTTCACTGTGCATTTTGGAAATGAAATTGTTGACCTTTATGTTATGAGAATAGGGTAGATAATTGGATGTTATGACGTAGACGTGTGCATATAATGTTTGGAAGTCCAATATGCAGATTAGTGGAGGGATAGTTGTCCGCGCCGCCCAACGCGCCACGTTTCGATTCACGGAACACACGTGGGCCCTTTGAAATTATCATTGTTTAGCTTGTACACTCGCCGAGATCAATGTACAAGGGATAAACCGAAGCTAACATTTACTTTATTAACATAAAGATTTACATCGAATAAATTTAAGAGTGCACGCAGTAAATTTATCAATTTAAATATCGTTTATAGTGTTCAAAATGATGTTGGAATGAATCCGGAACATTTATTTATCGTAAATCGCCATTAAACAGAAACGTGACTTTCGTTCACTTTTTATTTTGTTACAATTCGTTCACAATAGTTTTGAACTTTGTACTTTTTTTTTCATTTTGTGAACTTTGCCAGTCTCTGGCGCTAGTTATAATGAGTTGTTTTATTTCTCTTGGGCGCAAGACAAATAACTGCTGCTACTAAACTTATACAGTGCAATCTTCCAATTAGATTTGAAACTTTTAGGGGTATATTAAAAATATAAAATAATACGTCCCCAGTCATCATACTCGTAAACTTGACAAACTTTGAAAGGATCTAATCAAAGTCCTAGGCCCGTATTTATAGAGCGTTTCTCAGTACTCAAGCATTACTTAAGACTAGATTCAAGCCATTGGATTGGTTGAAACTAGTCTTAAGTAATGCTTGAGTACTGAGTAACGCTCTATAAATACGGGCCTTACTCTTTCGCAAAGTGGCTCCAAAAACTCATAAAAGAATTACTTTAAAGCATGACAAAAGATTGGCTACAGAAGGCTACATAAATAACCTACTTTGGCAATAGAATACCATATGTAGGTTATAGAAAAAAGGTCATTAAACGAACAATATAGCCAAAGAGATTCTGTTAATTCGAAGAAAAGACAAAAATAGACTATCTGAACCCAAGTTTTGCTATTAAAGAAAGTGCACTAGACAGCCATAAGTCGACAAGAATATACACAATGATGTAAGTACGCTTATGTTAAGTAGGCATAATAAACTTGACTGTATAAACAAGTTGAACAAGATTCTTATCGCGGGCAATGTGCCAGATTCAAATGAAATTTTTAACTCTAAACAGTGAGTGCCAAATAAATGTGTGGGTACATACAAACAACTAGCTAATATAAAAGGCTTTTTAAAGAGCTTCAAGAGTGTTTTATTTAGTAGTGTTTGACATACAGATATGAAGTGACAATAACCAAACAGCTGAAGCTTTGACTCGTAATCAAAAAAGTGTACGTTCAGATTCCATTCAGGTTAAAAACCAATCAGAATAAGTGAATATTGTACCTACCTCGGAAGTTAGAAAATATTTGTCCCCTAATATAACATCCAATAATTAAATGACGGAAATAAATTCTTCCACACACACTGTTGCTACAGCGATGATTCCCATATATATATAGCAGACAATAGGCCAGAAAACCGCTGAGAACAGTTTCTTTCAACAACATTGTCTTGATATATCTTACAAAAGCTATTCATTCCTTTCAATTAAACCAAACCAGCTTGTATAGAATCAACACCCATGTATAAAATGTATTACATTTACTTTAAAATAAATGTGCATATCATTAGAGCAGCAAGAAATACGGCGGTGTGTGGTCCCGCTAAAGTATTCCACATTTATACTCCTCCCTTTTTCAATCGAAAACATTTGATTCCTATTAAATCAATGGGCTACAATATTCAACGCGTGTGGAGCATTTAGATCATTAGAGTCATTAGCAGAAGGCTTCAAATTCGGTACGGTACCTTTAATTAATTAATAGCTATTACCCAAATGATAGTTATTATCCAGATTGTTGAAGGACAGCCGTGCCAATGGTGTTATAATACGACCATTTCGATTAAAACCCACAAAGTTTGGTTTCGTCATCCAATTTGGATTATACCATTTATCTTAGTTTATCTAGTAATGTATTTAGATCGGGCCAATTACTTTTTATGAACTATAAACTTGTCATTTTAGCAAGGGCTATACTTCCCACATTAAATTCACTTTAATATATTGGAGCGAGTATATTTACCAAAAGTATCTCGGAGTGCGGAATAGATTATGCAAAAGAAAAATAAAGAGTAATAAAACCGGTATTCATCTTGCGAACTGTTTGAACGTCGGGAAATTAGCAAAAATTACTAGCTACATCAAGCTTTCATGAATTTTCTTGTTCTCTGCCTTCCATCTCTTTCTTTTCCAGGCTAATGGTAGTGTGTAAAAGAGATAGTAATACAAAATACACTCAATGTCTCGAAGTTTTGTTCGTAACAACGCCTCTGCGTTTCCGCTCGTCTCAATGTTGCCTGGTGATTTAAATTCATTTGTTTTCCTTTGAAGCATGTTAACAATAAACCTTAGTACATCGTAAGGCGATGACTCGGCACAATCAAATGGATCTCTTACACGATTAGAACGACTGTTGTTTGTTTTTTCTTCTTTAAGTATACACCTGGAGTACAAGAATGTCTTTCTCCTACCCACCAAAAGTGCTTAGAGGAAGGTAGTAATAATCTTGTAATGAA
Organism: Tiliacea aurago; assembly: GCA_948098905.1. Classification (NCBI taxonomy): domain Eukaryota; kingdom Metazoa; phylum Arthropoda; class Insecta; order Lepidoptera; family Noctuidae; genus Tiliacea; species Tiliacea aurago. The sequence continues at coordinate 20,750,907 of OX402577.1, forward strand.
TAACTTTTATTTTAGAATAATGAGGTCTTAAGTTTTTTACTTAAGAAGTCTTTTTACAAAGGAATTATGAAGCGGAGGAAACTTTCTTCAAGTTATACTTATCTGGATCCTCCAAAGGATTTATACACAAAGAGAACTTCACAAGCGTTTCCATTTTCCACTGTATTCAAAATACCTTTTCTAATTGAAAATTAATTAGAATACATTACTAACGCGAGTAAGAAAGTTACCACATAGGACGGAGTAATATACAATGTATTATAGATGGTATCAAGTTAAGTAACGAACTATGCTAATGCGTGTATAATGGGCTAGAAAACAATACTCGAGCACACTTAATAGAATTCTTAAGTAATATCAGGCGGAGTTCCATCAATCATCCGAGATATTCGATATGATCTTATCTGAAATGAAACTCATCATTTATGGATCTGTCCGTCGGCACTGTCCGAATGTTATTAATAGATTTCTATCTCGTCATCAACTGAATCTGGTAACTGTAATCCCGGTCATTTTGTCGGTCTGTTGCTATCGGTAACAAATTATTGCCCTTAGTCATTGCTTTGCTTCGATAGTCATAATATGTGGAGCGGTCAACGTTGTCGGCAAACAGAAATATTGACATTCTACCGACTATCTAGCTTTTCGAAATAAGTGGCGAAACAAAATTGAAAATACGGCGTTTTTAAATTGAATCAATGGCATAAAAAAGCTATATAGATTTTTAACACGTCTCTAATCTTTAGGCATTTGCGTTACTATAATTTTATTATACGTTCGTCAATTTACTCTTAATAAAGATTATCTTAGTGTCAAAGCTCTTTTGACCTGGCACTCAAATATTCGAAGAATTATCATCTTCTATTTTAATACCGCGTAACACAGTCACGGGACAATGTAATCTATTAATAATTTATCAATAAAATAGCTATAAAACTTATTAAGCATAAAACATTATCTAAACAAAATGATAAAATAGCCAGGTGTACTTTTAGATAACAAAATAGCTGTTTAATAGGATAAGCTTAAGGTAATTTGAGCTTTGGTCCTAAGTGGCGCGGCTGTAAACCAGTAAAATGTTACGACGGTGCATTAACGGCGGCTAATAATTCGTCTAGTGACGATTTCGAAACGTCACTATCCGGACATTCCATGAGATGTAAGATTAGTGTTACTGACAGCGACGATAACTTGAAAACTTTTTTCTTGTACTACTATTATCGCGAGTACCGTCTTGATGGGAGCGTTAGATAAAAAGATCTTGTCAATATCATTATACGTGCACCAAGGCTTACTTAACAAGATTGTAGGTTCGTATACGATAATGGTTTTGTTTTATTAGTTATATATGTCTTACATGAGTATGTCGTGTCTCTTATCGATTAGATGCGTGGACACTTGTTCTGCTTAATAGCGTCATCAGAATACATTGGATTTATTGTGTAATCATGTAATACATGGGTTTTGAGACTTTCTTTATTGTTTACTTTCTATTTCTCTCTCCTATCCGTGGTAATAGAAGTTTCTGTGTCTATTTACGGCTAATTTACTGAATCAATTTTGATGCAGTCTACCAGAGGCATTGCGGAATTTTTTCTCCGAAAAATTTAAAATAAATTCAGTCGGTATTTTTTTACCACGAAAAAGCTGAATCTTAATACATGACTGAGCCTCGGGACAAATTTTTGTAGACGTTTAAATATAAAAATAATAAAACCGTTTGAATCGTCCACCATAAATTAGGACATCCTATTACAATATTTGTGCAGTTAATGTCATAAAAACTATGAGGGTATGTTATCAACCCCAACATCTTTATACTCAGAATTCCCTATTCAATTCGTTTAAAAATACTATTAAATACAAACTGCCGTACTGGGAGCAATAATGACATCCAACTGCAGATCCCCTACTCGTAAAATTTCAGAAGGACCAAATTCTTAATGGTGCGCAAAAAAAGACCATTGTTTGTCAAATATGTTCAGTCATTACTCTCTATTGTAAACTAAACTAAACTTTTAGGGGTTTTCAAATACAATAATAGAACTTTAAAATTTTGCCAAACTGGAGGCGGTTTATTTCGCAACTTTAACTAATGATTAATCTTTTCTAAACTAGTAGTAAAATTGGAATAGTTTCTTATTGGTGGGTTTGGTTTTACAAATTACTGAAACACGCTTATAGTTTTGGTTATTCTGAATATGTAACTGTAAATAAAGAAAAGAAAGAAAAATTGTTTATTACATGATTGTGCACAAACAATGATGATGTGATTGGATAAAAAAAAATTGATTTATGGTTGTTTCAAAAACCCCGTAATTTTGCATGCTATGTTTTATATTAGCTAGACATGTTTGAGCCATTGTAATTTATTTGAACACCATTATATGTATACCGTATCTTATGCAAATAAATGATATGATTTAGATTTTTTGATTTGAAGCAACACACTACAAAACAATTTTTTTTTTACAAAATACACACTGATACAAACTAGCCAACAGTAAGTAATTTCTTATATTATTTATATCTCAAAATAATACTTATAATTTTTTAAAGGACCTAAAATTTATTCAATTCATTTTTAATTAATAATTAGGTATTATTGTACAAGATGTATTGTAATTTTGTAAAATTTAATTTGAAATAATACATTACCCTCGGACGTACGGGATTACTGTCGAAATGGCGGTGCTTGGGGGAGGCATATGCCCAGCAGTGGACGTCTTTCGGCTGAAATGATGATGATAACCCTCCCTCTGGTGCAGTCGGATAAAAAGATTTTAAACCAATTTTAGTTCCATAAAAACAATTGAATCAACAAACTAAATGTCAAGTTCTTCTGTAATCGACTAGTTAGAAATTGTCAAGGGCTCGCTACTTGCCTGTAACATACCAAGCCAGGGCCTGACGTTAGAAATAAACAAACTATCATTATAATAACAAGTCCCGAGTAGTTCTCATGAGTTGTCACACGTTTATCCCCAGGCAATTTACATAACACCTCACCGCATCATACTGGACTGCCCATATTAATAGGTTTACACAGTCAAATGCACCCTATTGAGCATTCTCAAACACGCCTTGCGGACTAACGCTTATACAAATATATTCAGCAGGTGTTCACGTATTTACATACAATTTACGAAGGCACACACACGATAAGTTGGTATTTAGCATTAGATCCGGTGCGATCGGTTGCAGGCCTTTGTCGTATATAATGAACCTGTGGGTAATATGACCGTGCATTACGAGGACCAGTCTACCGCACAGAATGAAGGTATTTGCATGATTTCCTGGCCACGCATTCTGTAGAATAGATTTTAACAACAACCTGTATTAATATACAGGGTGTTTGGCAGAACGTTGAACATACTAAAATGGTGGATAGGTGAAGGTCACTGCTACTTACTCAGCCCTAATTTTTTTGGCCCTGGGCCCCTGGATATTTTAATTTTTTTTTTGTTTTTGTTAAATTTCACCACTTTCTTAACTTTAAAGTGTAATTTTTATTAAAAATTGATAAAACAGGCAATATTTTTTGATCATTTAATGTTTACCAACCTTGTAGTATTAAATTTCGCAAAACATTTCACTTTCCGTAAAGGTAGAGTTTCGTCGAAAATTTCCTACTTGATAAAATTATGAAATAACTCTTAAAGGTTTTTCTTTTATAAAAGCAAATTACATACCATTCCAAAGGTCACACACTAGGGATATTTTGCTAGAATTGGAACTCCTCAATCATTTTTTGTTTTTTTTTTTAATGCAAGTTGAAAATAAGATTTAAATATTTTTTACATCTTTCTGTAAGTTTGAGGACTTTATTTCTAGCTATTATCTGAATAAAGCAAGAATTTTATAAGAATCTGCCAACATTAAAGATTTAAAAAAAATTACACTTTAAAGTTAAGAAAGTGGTGAAACCCGAAGAAAGCAAAAAAAAATAAAAATATATCCAGGGGGCCAGGGCCAAATAAATGAGGGCTGAGTAAGTAGCAGATGAACCGACCTATCCACCATTTTCGTATGTTCAACGTTCTGCCAAACACCCTGTATTACTAAACACCAATGCTAAAAGTGATTCATACACTTAAAAAAAGGTCTTGCTTGTTTGCTTTAACAAAAATCTTGTTTAATGTGATCACGCATCTTGACTCCATACGAGCCTAACAAGATCTTGACTTCTGAAGCTAGGAGAACTTTGTTAAATTATCATAGTTCCGTCTGCTAAGTAATTAATTAGTTTAATTACGGGTACTTATTTAATTTAACTCAAATGTTGGCCAGTTTAACAATGTTATAATGCTAACAAGTTGCTTGTTACCATCAACTTAAATTATTATTTGATATACAAAAGTAAAATCAAAGAAAGCATGTATGATGTAACAAAGACCGGTGATTATTCTGTACATGTCACATTGCCGATATAAATAAAATGAATTTGTTCTGGCAAATATGCTATCTTGTATATAGTAAATAAATAAATAATGATTCCAAATATTTTAATACCAACTAAGATAAAATGTATCTTAGTTAACTCGCATTTTTTCAGTGGTATCGTTAGTCTCCTAACGAAACCTCAGCAAAAGTAGATAAAATACTACAAAAGACGCATAAATAAAACATTCAAAGGAAATTCTACACGTTGACAACGCATTACCATAAAACCATGTTAAAAGGACAGAAAAAGCGAGTAGTTAAAATAAACTGTGTAGATGGAGACGACATTCGTAGTCAAGTACATTAACGTACATATTTTAAGACTACTTTGCGAAAAATCTAAAACCTTCATTTTATATTCCGTACCTCCTATTCAAATACACGCATAGTATTCGGAAGATGTTTTATTTCGCTCCGAAAATGTATTTGAATGATAAAGTAGGCTAAAAATATAAGTTACCTATTTACTTGAAGACGATTTATAAAAGAAGGCTTATTCTACTATGGGGTGAAGGCAAAAGTACGGTATCTGTACATGTTTTATTTTACTTATTACACGCGGAAAAGATTAAAGGCTTCTACATACCGGGGCGCCTTGTTGCGCGACGCGACACGACACAAAGGCACCGCTCGTCCCGCGACACGCGGGGCCTTTGTGCCGTGTCGCGTCGCGCGACAAGTCGCGCTGGTATGTAGAAGCCTTAACTGGAAATTGTTTAGTAAGAGTGTTTGGTTTGAGTTTAGTGTTTGTTGTATTTAGTATTTTTTTGTGCTTTTTTTTGTGTATTTTTTCTCTGTATTTTATCTCGTGTATATTTGTGTGCCTTTTTTAGTATGTGCTAAATAAATGTATTTTCTTTATTTCTTTTCTTTTCTATCTTTCTGCACTTTGGATTACGTAATATACGTATATACTCTAAAGGTCACTGATGATACAAAACCAATCACATAGCAAAATCTTAAAGCTCTACCCTCACTTTCAACAAACACACTTGATTAACTTACATCATTATTAACCTATCTATCTATCTATATCTCCATACAAAATTTTATCAAAATTGGTCCAGCCATTTGAGCGTGAAGAAGTAACAAACATAAACACACACACACACTCACAAACTTTCGCCTTTATAATATTATTGTGATGTGAAAGTTAGGATTAGGATAGGAAGTTAGGATTAAAAAGACTACTAAAGACACAAACACAATCCCAAAAACTTAAAGTACTATATTTACTTTCAATCAATAAAGAATAGATAGTTAATTAAAGACCTATTATAATGGGCAAAAGCTGTAAGCTCTTCTACTTTCAAACTCACTTAATTAACTTACATCATTGTTAACCAAACCACTATATTTCAAAACTCATCACGAAACCACTACAAGTTCGACAATTTGCATGAACATCACTAATCGCTGAAGTGAACGAAGCAGGAAATGCTAGACAAACAAAGCACAATGAATTGTGGGCCACCCTCAGACGATGCCGCCCGCGAGCGATCGTGACGGTAACTGCCTACTGCATCGGGGTTTGATGTGTGGTGTTAGTACTAGCGGGTAGCGGGGAAAGGGTTGAAGCGAGTTTTCTGAAGATTAAAGAGGGAAATTCTGTTTGTTTGGAGAAAGCTCAATGTTGTGTTAAGACGGAGATATATGCCAGTGACCTTGAGTGGTTAGCTTGCGTGTTCTGTACTGAGCTCACGCATCGCGTCGTACGTTCAGGCAGTAATCAGGCTCGCACATCTAGGAGCGCTGTCCCCAATTTGACGCATTATTAATTTATTATACACAAACCAAAAGGTATTTTAATAAAACGCGTATAATAAAAGATCAATAAATAAATTATCTATAAATTGGTGAAGGTTTCAGAAAAATACGCTTGGTAGATTTTGCGCCATTCCCAGTTTTTTATCCGCGTTAGACATAACTTTACAAACTAATTTCATTATGTAATATAAACATCATATAAATAAATAATATTCACTTAATATTCACATATTAAGTTATTGAGAAAGTGCTTTAATTTTTTTTTCAAATCAATAACACTACTCGTTTAGACGTGATCTTCAGTATAAAATCATTAAAAGTCGGTTATCGTCGCATTAAAGTGAAATTTGTACAAATTTTATTAGAAATAAATTTTCTTCAGTTTTCAGTCGTTTCAGTCCAAAATTCAGTCTTACCATGTTATCTGGTATCATGTTACCCAGTAACTGGATTGTGGAGGTCAGATAGGCAGTCACTCCATGTAAAATACTGTTATTCAACTGCATCCGGTTAGACTGACAACAAATTGTTTTTGAAATAATTTTAAAAGCTCGCAAATAAAACTGGAACTAAGGTAGTTGATATCGATTATAAATGGGTTATGTTAAGCACCTTGTGTGCTTGTGTGCTTTAACTTCACAGCAAAGCTATTATTACAGAAGAGAAAAAAAAAGGGATGAAAAGACATAATTATTTTCAGGTCTTTTTCGTGCTTTTCTTCGTAAGCTCAATTCCGAAACCGATGACCGCCTATACACGATTTTTCAGCATTAACTGAGCAAGGTAATCTTGATAGCTGACTAATCAACGTCAATCACTCTTTATCTTTATAATATTAGAAAATTTAGTTCAATGTAAAGTTGAGCCAAGTTAGAACAAATTGAAATTAATTACTTCATACTAAACATAAAGGTACTCAGGCATCGCTTCAACCGAGACAGCATTCAGGGCATTGTACTCATAAGAATGATTATGAAATTACGGAATACGACGGATGAATAGACAGAAGATTAAGTGAAATTACTTAAGACGCAGATATATGCCAGTGACCTTGAGTGGTTAGCTTGCGTGTTCTGTACTGAGCTCACGCAACGCGTCGTACGTTCAGCCAGTAATAGGACTCGTCCCCAATTTGACGCATTATTAATTTATATAATAAATTAAGGTATTTTAATAAGACGCGTATACTAAACGATCAATAATTCAATTATCTTTAAATTGGTGAAGGTTTCAGAAAAATACGCTTGGTAGATACTCAGTTTTTAATCCGCGTTAGACATAACTTTACAAATTAATTTCACTATGTAATATAAACATAATTTAAAATATTCAGGTACTAAGTTATTGAGAAAATGCTCTAATTTATTATATATATTTTTTCAAATCACTAACACTACTCGTTTAGACGTGATCTTTAGTATAAAATCATTAAAAGTCGGTTATCGTCCCCTTAATATCAGATATCAAGGAAGAGTTATTAGTTACACACTGCTAAACATAACTGGCAAAATGTGGGAGGACTATAGGTGCAACTCTGCCTAACCCTTCGTGGAATACAGGCGTCATGTTGTTATAACGAAGAATTATTTATTACAGTAGTGTTTTAATCGACAATAATGCACCTATTCTGGATACTTGTAAAGTATAAAAAAAACACCGGCCAAGTGCGTGTCTGACCACGCACAATGAAGTGTTCCGTGGTTGGGATGGCTTTATCTCAAGAACTAACTAAACATTGTAGTTGATAAACATGTTCCCCCATACATCCCAACTGCAAATGTAAGTTTTTATGCACAATATTGAGTGATTTATCCTGTTATTTTAAGACCATAGACTTCTTATAGATTTTCCTGTAAAGAACTATTTCTGTATTTTTTTTTTAAATTTTAGGCTCAGTAGTTTAGGAGATAGGGGGGAATGGTCAAATTTCATCTATTTTCTTAAAAAATGTTTTATTTTAAAATTATAAAAAAAATATTTTCGAGGCCCTCACAACAAGCCCTTTCATATGATACCTATATCACAATGCAGTTAGCAAAACTTTTTTTCTATTTTCTAAATGACCCCGTAAAGTTTAACCCTCATATTCAAAATTTCAACACGGCTACGGCTCCCGTCCGTGTTTGGGTCATAGAAATTGATATGTGTACTCAACTTATTCGTTCTAGTCGGCTTAATTGGCAGACGGACAGACACACGAGTGATCCTGTATGGGTTCCGTTTTTTCCTATTGAGGTACGGAACCCTAAAAAATATACAAATATACTATCTTCCGTTTGACCAATAAATTTAAAGCTCAATATGTAAATAATTTGTTTTTATTTACAGAACCGTGATGACTTTAAAACTAAGCATTGATTGGTAATAAAATCCCAATAACCAATTTTATGCTCTTTACTGTTTATCTCACATTAAATGATGTTCTTATCAAAGATCAAGCTTAAATTCGTGGTTTCAATAAAAAAATAAGTAAGTAATAAAAGTGGTGTTTATTTCGTAAATTCTAATATTACAAGGGAATATGTTATGCGTAATATGTAGGTAAAGGGGGATTGTAAATTAATATTAACGTCGGCAAACGTTTGCAGACTCTGTGGCTCACTTGTTAGCAATCAACTCCCTGTAACACCCAGTATAGGTGTGGCTCGGGGCGGATCGCGTTTTGCGATTCGCGAATCGCTGTCATTCGCGTCTTGACTCACACTCACGTAAAGTTTTATACCCACCCGCTGATATCTTGTCCGATGTGCAAGGAATATCAATAAGAGGCGCAAAATATAAATGAAATACCGCACAAAGCGAATTGTTTGGTTTCCATGTTGTTTTAAGAAATTGCTTCCATCAATATCTAATACTACATTATACGGTTTGCTTGCTCTCTTGTTTATACCAAACTCGTTATTAAAATTCTAGAGGATTCCATAACTAAAAAAAATATATTGAAAGTTGTTGTAATGCTATATACCTAATTAATGTACGGTATTCAACGGAAAACCTAACTTCACCAACAAAAATAACGATGGACTTTGCGCGGGCGTTCATAAATTTCATTATCGTGGTTATTAGCTTTATTATTGCGAGGAGGACGCCTTTATTGTGCTGTAAATATTTCATTCGACGATAAGAGTTATCCATAGATAAAGCAAATTGATCGGGGAATAGAGTTGAATAGACACTAGAGTTTTGGTGAGTTTACGAGATAAGTGGGCGGGTTTAATTGGTACTATGAGATTGTGCATACGACGCCATACATAAATTAATATTTAACGTCCCTGTTTAGCGGCCTAATGCATAATTATACAGATAAGCTCTCGAGCGCGTCGGTCACAATGAAAAGTTATACATAATAACGACTAATTTGAATTAACTATGTGCACACGTTCTATATAGAGGTATTCATGTGCTGTGTTACGACATACCAAAGCGTAAGCAAACAATTTCAAATATCCAATATTGTCTTGAACATGTAAGAGAAACGTAAAGTACCAAAATCAATATTGTAGTTATGTTTAACTAAATGAGGCTGTCGGTAACTCCGTCGGTTTTACCTCTACATTAGTCCTATCACGACGTAGCCCGGGGCGCTTCCCTCAACTTCGCTTTAAGGCTTCTTCAAACCGGCGCGACACGCGACCCTACACAAAACCCCCCGCGTGTCGCGCAACGAGCGGTGCCTTTGTGTCGCGTCGCGAATCGCGCCGGTCTGTAGAAGCCTTTACTCATAAAACAACACAAAGAGGCGAACTCATATTTCTATTTATCTAAACATTAAGTATTCCCCTTCACTCGAGAGTACACACGGTGCACGCGTCATTTTATTAAGATTTAATTAACATTCTCTAACGGGTGCGACGCGACACGGTGCGTTATTCGCTCGTGCGTGCGATTACGTACAATCCCGCGCTATTTACACTAACTCGCTCCATATTGCACGATAATATAAAGCCGTATTAAATGTGCCTTAACTCTAATAGTAGGTTATCGAGCATCTTATGTTTTATTCAGTAGAGATTAGAGGCGGGTGCGCCGGGCCGCGCGTGCCTGCTAGGATTTTTCTTAATGTTAATATCCTACACAGTATTTTAATATGAAAATCTGCTGGAATTAAGCCCAGCGGGATGCCAGCCGCCACTGTTGAAACAAAATTATTAAAGTGTCTGATGTTGATTAATTAATTGTAGAATTGATTTCGGGTGCCCTCGGTCGGGTCACCTCTAGTAGCTTCAACTTATTTATGATTTTCTGTGTAATGGGCATACTAACTGAATAAAATATTGTTTGTAATAATATTTTAGGTAATTTGATAAAGTCGCTAGTGTTTGGTAAATTGCTAGGCGGGGTTTAGTAAAATTGTAAATGAAATTATATTTAGCTTGACATTGAGTTAAATGTAAACTAATAGTACTGATTTTAAGGGCTTATAAGGTCAATTAAAACATTATCAATGTTTATTCTCAAAGAAATAATAGAAATAGTAGAAACTGTTTTAATTTGTGCTACCTGAAAATAATGACATTAATATTGCGGATATTTGTATTAAATATTTTTTTTTGTGCCTTATTAAAAAGAACCAGGTTCTTAATAATTAATTACAATCTAGCCTTTAAGACTAATAAGCAACTTTAATCTAACCTAATTTTTGATGTGATAATTATTTAAAATTTTAGAATAGTGTTTATTGCACTTTACACAAGTCCATTCCACTTTCTTAGAGTCTGATAATAAAAACACTTAGTTTATGTGTTACATTATGTGTGTCATTGTCTCTATTATTTCTACACTTTTTACACTACACTAAATCAAATGGTTTTGTTCGTTTTAGTCTTCGCTCTATATTTGTGTTTAATAGTACCTACTAATACAAAAGAAAATAATTAAGTAGGGAATAATTATGTTTAATGCATGTTTATTTAGGATGATAAGCGCAGACGAATGATGATTGCAATGCTTGTAAAAGGCTGCTAAGTCATAAGTAAATAAATAACATAACACCAACATTGTACTCTTAGTTCGCAATAAACGTTTTGAATTTGAATTTTTACTTTACACTATAACTATCAACCTACCGATCTACATTATCTACATTATTTGAAACCACTGCATAAAACAAAAAGCAAATCTAATGTGAGCCAAGCATGGACATAAGGGTTAATTTTACACCGTTTCGTATCTAAAACACCGAACAGTGTCATGAACGTAAAATAGCTGCGGTTTGTACACCAACCTAGATATATCAGCTTAGCGAGGGCACGCTAAAACCATTTAATTACTTAACATTACGTACGATAAGCGTAACCAAATATGTACAAATTAAAAATAATGATCGTCTGTATTTCTGTTACATTTTTGTGGAATTCGGTGTTACAAAAGGACGGTCGGGGCCGGTTCGAATCGATGCTCGCTTGACGGGCAGCTGCAGAATGGAATTATGAGCATTTTTATTTCCCGGCGCGCCTCGGACTTCACCTGCCTACCTCGGCCGCGATTGACACCTACCCCATTATACACCACGATCCACACGCACACAAAAAATAACACAACAATAGCGTCGATCGCAGACGCATGAGAAATTATTATTAGCCCTTTATAAGATAGGCTATTCATTTTTACATCTTCATACAATCCTGACCATTAGCCGAGGCGTGTGGGCAGTGGGCTCGAAGCTAAATAAAACTATTGTTGCGCCAAACAAAACCAAGTGAACATCTTCATAAGACGACAATCTCAGTCTATTGTTACGAAAGATTGAGTTCCAGTCGACGAGACGATATTTTAGAGGGGAATTTATTGCCAATTTCAGAAAATGTTTACCGAAAAGTGACTGAATGGTAGGCGAGTGAATTACTTATTGTAATGAAATAAAGGAGGGCCAGATTGAAAGCGTCCGATGAAAGGCAACGTCGTCGCCGGCCCGGAGTACTGTTTGATGATAATGATTTATGGCGACAGTAGCACGACACGATTTTAACGCGTTAATGCCGAGAAAGATAAATGTTTCGTCTTTGTGGAGCTGTGAAAAATAAATATTTTCATTATTAAGTTACAATGGGTAGGTGACGAACAATTTCGATGTCCTCAACACAAATATGGCAGCCCAAAAGTTCTAGAACAAACATAATTATTTTGAGTTCGAGGCGGGAGCTTTCGCGCCGAGATCTCATAACTGGAGAGTTGACCGCAGGTGTGAACAAAAACGCGCAACCGCAGAAAAGCCGAACAAACCGCAGACTCATTCGCAGTAAGTACAATCATCTCGACACGAGTTCTATATTTAGATGATCGCTCAAGACTGGATCGGACACGGTGCAAGGTGTCTCTCCCCAGTCTCCCCGCTCACGCGACACATATTACGCTTACTGGAAGCAACAAAATTACAATGTATCGCTAACGTCTTCGAAGAAAAGTCGTAGGATCCGAACACGCAACTTAATTAGTACACAATCTGAAGTATACAATGACGGTCATTACGACAAGAAGGGAATTAAATATAGGCACCGAATGTTGTGTGCTCGACGGTACCGCGTTAATGATTGCGAGTCGTGGCCGTATTCGGGGGCGAAACTGAACCTTCCGGTTATGAGGCGGTGGCGGAGCGCGGGACGAGCTACTTCGTTAGTCGCTCCTGTAATGACTCGCTTAATTCGAGATAATTACGCTTCCAGCAAACGCAAACGTTGGCCACGGAAATTTATCGAGACTAGTCGACAGCACTTCCATGTTCCTCTTACTCAAACCGACTAAGTGTAGGTAGATTCCATAAATCAGTGACCGGCAATAAAAGCTCAGCTAAACACTGAGTTTATTCGATTTTAAAAGCACACCCTAATTTGTATGCACCAAATAAGCAGGCCCTTCCTATCACGAAGTTAAAATGTCCGTCCATATTTTAATAAACAACATTATTCCTCGAAATCACGTGCGCATCAGTCATCCTGTCCAAAATCGCTTCTCTTTAATCAGGAGCGAGTCGAGCGCTTAATATTTGCGATCCGGCAGCGACTTGGCACGACTCGGAGACATCCTGCCATTTTAATATTCTTCGCCAAACAAAGAGTTCTCTTTATTCGAAACTTTTCCCCTTTAGGTAGCCAAGTTATTGTTTTTTTAGGGTTCCGTACCTCAAGAGGAAAAAACGGAACCCTTATAGGATCAATTCGTTGTCCGTCTGTCTGTCTGTCTGTCAGTCTGTCAAGACCCTTTTTCTCAAGAACACGTGTACGTATCAAGTTAAAATTAATATCAAATACGTAAGTCCATGGTCCCTTAGAGCTCTAAAAAAATTAAACTGCAGTCAACGCAGAAAAAGATTAAGTCAACGCAATAAAAAAATACGGCGATTTAAGCGACATTATTGCGACATATTTCGATACTCGCAAATAAATCAAAACCTACAGGGTACTTCCCGTTGACCTAGAATCATGAAATTTAGCAAGAAGCAAGGTCTTACAGCACAAGTATAGGAAAAAGTCCTAAAATTGTAAATTTATAGTTTTATGACATAAAAAAAACGTTTTTTGCGATTACAAACTTATATTTGCAGTTGGTGAATTGACTGTGACGCATATCGTTGTATGGGAGAACTTGTTTTTCAACTATAATGTTAAGTTTGTTTTTGAATAAAGTCATCCTAACTACGAAACCCTTCATTGTGCGTGGTCCGACACGCACTTGGCCGGTTTTTTTTTGTTGGTGTCGCTTAGACATTCTGTCAGTCAGTTTGGAACAATTCAGATTAAATACACCTACCGCGTGCGGCCGCCCTTTGAATGTTAAGGAGCGGCGCCGCACTCGCTGGAATTAGAAATGAGTGCGCTTCATATTTTGTTTTAATAAACTCACATACTTCCCTTCAAAGTGAGAGCTTTTTATTTGATTTGTTCTCCCGCACCGAACGAGTTCCAGTTATGACTATTAGGGCTCGCATTAACTTTGTCACACAAAAAAATCAATTCGGTTTAACTCGACGCATGAACTTGGTCTGTTAGCATTCATTAATACAAACTAATGCTGCAGTCAAGTTCATAATGCTTTCTTGTATGCTCAAAAAATATCAGATGACATCAAACAGAGTATTTGAGCCTGCATTAACATTCCAAAAAGGACTTTAAGCTGGAAGACGGACAGGTCGATAATGGTCCGTTTCAAATTATACGATAAGTCTGCATATTGCTTAGAAATATTACGTCTAGACTGCTGGAACGTAAGGAGAGCAAAACAAATGCGGAGTACGAACTATGCAGCTCAGTCCGGCCTATTGTTAGCGTGATATGGCGCTGTAAATCCCTAACCGCCGCCTCTGGTGGATCTCACTGCACTATAATTACTTAATATAATTATGCCATAAATAATTCTGGCTTTCGCGAACAAATTAAAGATGTACATTTATCCTAATTTGTGGCTTAGGGGGAACGGCATCTAAATTGGCTATTGTATAACAAATGGTAAATTTGCTTTGACGCATACTCTATCATGTTCTAACTTGGAGAATTGTTTTAGTATTTCTCAGGTCCTAGTTATGAGATATAAAAGCATGAGAAAGACGTTCATCGGCCCGTTTAACGCGTGAGACTTAGAGATCGCAGAAGTGCATAAGTGACAGCCTGACGCCATCGCCTACGAACACCGAACATAAAGATGGAGATAATTCTAAAATATTAAAACCATCCAGTCTGAACCGCTTCGTTACCCATGGTTTGAAGGAAGAGAGATAGATAGGAAATTTGTAGTAGCTCTGTTGAGGATGCGTTCGGGTCACATCCCATCGAATAAGTTTAAATATTTAATGGGTAAAAGTACCTCACCAAACTGCAAAGTTTGTGGGGTGATTGAGGATATTTACCACGTGCTGGTGGAATGTGACCGGAACATACACGATCGAAAATATTCGCTTGGTATGGGATTTCAAGTAGGGGCATGTAGCAGCATCCTAGCGTCCCCTTTGTCGGAGTAGGCTAGGATGTTGTGTCGACTGTTGTTGGTTATTTACCAAAACGAATAAGGTCAACACTATTAAGTAGGTCATAATTATAATAATAACTGTTTACAACCCATTGTTTAGTTTTAAGTTGTTGAATGTTTCTGTTACGGGGGTGATATTATCACTAAGTGAAAAAACCCTTTCAAATAAATAAAGATTTAAAAAAAAATTCTAAAATATTACACACGGTATAAATGTATATATTTTATAGGTTTCACGTTTTTAATAATACCCAACAACGTTAAAGTGGGCATAAAGCTCGCTGGATAAATTAATTGTTAATAACTTTAGCGCCAATTAGACGACTTTATCAACATCAAAATTGAGTATCACGTTCGTGACACACGGGAATTATTTTTTTCTATTCTGCCGACCTTACCGGCACGACACACATGTGCCGAAAACTACGACCGTCCTTTTGGCAACATTATTTAAACCCGACTGTTCTGTGTCGCACGTAATCTCCGATTCATTACTTATTAACACTAGTGCACGTGCTCAACTTTGATTTCCGCTATTTCAAAGCAAACGTACTCAGGTTTAAATTATTGATTGTCTCGCGGGAACGTTTATAATTAAATAATTACATAGTAGATACGGCCTTAAGTTCTGACGCCGTAGTTACGATTTAATTAAGATATATTGTTCATCGAGCCGAGGCGTGACTTTGCTTTTAAAAACTCCTCGCGTTTCACATCAGTCCATTAAACATGCGTAGGTAAAGGTACAGCCTTCCGTTATTTAGATAATGTAACTTTTGTATTAAGTTTTGTAAGCCTCGTCAAGAATACCTCGCTTTATCATTCTACAGGGTTATTTTTAAAACGTCAATAACCTCTTAAGGGGTCATTGTACTCATCATTATAAACAACTTTTACTATGGGACCAAACCAGAGGGGCAATTCTACTAATTTTAAGAACGTTCACAGTCTGATCTCAGTCTCAATCTGTCAAAAATACCTTTTATTTCCCTACATTTTGACAATTTTTTGACGTTTGTTTGTCGCCAAGATGAGATTGCGACTAGATTTTGAACGTTTTAAATTACGAGAATTGGCCTTCTGAAATCGCGAAAAAAAAATTAGCTGTTCCCTACATTTTAACGAATTATTCAAACATAAATGTAGGGAACAGCTGGTTATTTTTGCGATTGCAGTTTTGGTCCCATAGTAAAAGTTGTTCATAATGATGAGTACAATGACCCCTTAAGAGGTTATTGACGTTTTAAAAATAACCCAGTATATGCTCGTATATTTTGTACGTTTATATCGCCGCTGGTTAATTTTCCGAAGCTGCTTACTTAGCCAGAGATAATTAACCTATAAGTTAGATTTTATGCGAAACTAAGTAACGAGAATAGCTGACTTAATTGGATATCTTTATAGTTGCTTTATTCAAGAAGCATCATAACATTAACTTTTACTATTAACTTAAACTAAAGTTACCGCGAGTGAAGCGCCTGAGAGCGCAATAATAAATCTCTTAGATTAAAAATAATATTATAGTGTACCGTTATTCTCCGAATGAGGCACACAGTACAGACACGCTTCTTTATTGATTCGATGTTGTGATATTGCGACCCGTTGGAATACCTATTAATTCTACACAACAATGACTAAGCCCCAAGCAGCGCCATGTTTTCCATCCCGCACTCTATATTGTTGTTTATAATTGATTTTTTATTTGTCGAACTGATTGTACGATTAGCTACGAGCACAACACGAAAGAATGTTAAAAAGAGACGGCGAAATCCAATCTAAACTCCGAAGTAAACACCGCGAAAGACGGCCGAGACGAACCGTAGACAGAAGAAAAATAAAAGTCTGAGAACACGATCAATGCTACCGAGGGGCGAAGGCAAGTGAAAAATCAAAACTTACAGAAAAAAAGGATGAGAACATCCCATAAATTACACCTGCCTCGATGAAATATAAAGCGGAGATATTGTTTTAAAAGTAAGTCCCGGGCGGGTGATTACGGCCGGCAGCTAACCCAGACTTGAAATTCCGATAGTTTTTGCGCCGGTAAAAACTGATATTCCGTTCGACCGCGTTCCGTCCGTCGTATATTGAGTTAATATCGGTCGTGATTGTGCGGCCGTCCCTTTTATCTGTGCGAGTGTGAGTGAGATGAAGCTTTGTTTCAACAGGGTTGGTTCGAATCGCATTTTATGGTAAGTTGGCGGGCCGGCAGGTGTACGCGGTGCACCTGCGGCGCGGTCGAGCGAGATGCGATCGCAAGGACGTCGACCCGCAGCTACTCGGACGAGTATCTTAACATAGATAACACTGGCCACATAATTCTGAACAGAAAGCAACATAAATTAACTAATGATACGTGGTGAAGAAACCAGAGCGGGATAAGAACGTTTCGAGCGCTAGATCTGCGGTTGAGATAATGCTACTCGCGGCGGCAGCGTACTGATACAAAATTGTATCTGTCAGCAAGTTTCTACTGATACCATGTTGATTCGCGGTGAGGCCGAGGAAGGCAATTGCGAGATTAATTCAAGTGCCAATATACAGAGATGTAACCAAGTTGCATTGAAACTGGAATCTTTGCATTTGTGGTTAGGTTAGGTCAGCGCCGTAATTATTTAGCAGAACGTTTAAAAAAGGTCAGAGTAGACATGAGAAAACACCTGCTTTGATGTTTCGGATAAAAAACAGAATAACGTCCTTTTACAAGGCGGACTCGTGAGAAAACGACAATAAAGAGAAAATAAACCTAAAGGTAGCCAGACAGGTTTATCTAAAGGGTTGTTGAAGGTGGCAATGAGACCATAACAAAATTACAACCGACATTTGTCGTGAACAATATCATAACTTTACTAATGAGATATTAAATTCTGTAAGCAAAGGAAAAACCTACTCGGAAAATGAAAATTTACGTAATACCAGTCTAATGATTATTAATATAATAAGTTGATAGTACTAAAGTTAATAATAACATTAGTAATAAGTTATAATTAATGAGAACTGAAATATTTACTTTAAGAATGAACGCAGAATAAAATAATAATTATGTACGAATATTTTATAAGCGTTGCCCGGCGCCTCTGACTTCTAAACAATTCCCTATTATTTTTCTTTGAGAGATACAATTAATATTCCTATTTGGATTCTGACTTGAACTTTAGTTATAATAAATAATATTACTTACTTAGTTCTTGTATTAAACATAGATTATTAATGTCTGCGAAGTTTTTAATAACATAATTTATGAATGCTTGCAAATCACAAATAATGATAAATGACAATTATTGTATCTACTTCGGTGATAAAAAAAGTGATAATATTATCGACCATTTTATGATACGATTTTTCAATAAAATAATTCTTGATTGCTGTCACCTAACTCACTAATTTGTACATTACAATTATGTATAAATTCCTAAACATATATTTATCTTTTGTTTTAAAACAACAACATTAATATTTTAGAAAATAATTCAAATAGGTACCAGTAGATTGTTAAATCGGTTAAAATCATTTAATTTGTCAAATGTGTTTGTAGAACCAACTCGAATAACTAAGACTAATGCTACATGTATTGATAATGTTTTTTGTTGCTGCGACTATTCAGATAAAGCTATTATTAATTATCTCCTTTCTGATCACAGTGGTCAAACCGTAACTTTTGAGTCCAACATACCAATACAAAAAGTGCAGATACAATTCAGACCATTATCATCTGTTAATTTAAATAAATTTAATAGCACTTTAATTTGTAAGTTAGGTGTTAAGGACCTATGGCCCTTTACGGGGCACCGGTGTGGGCGCGTTCCATAAGGCTGCGACCAGCCCAGCGGTTGAACGCGTCCCAAAGGGTCATGGCCATCAGGCTGGTCCGAGGATACCGCACGGTCTCCCGTGAGGCGGCGAGCCTCCTTGCCGGACTACTACCATAGGATCTGGAGGAAAAAGTCCTCGCGCACGTCTGGGAGTGGCGCGAGGAGGTGAAACGCCGGGGTGAAACTCCGCTGCCGCGAGAAATCACGGCACAGCGGACAGAGCTCCGGCGGGATCTTATGGCAGCATGGAGAGTGCGATTGTCGCAACCCAGCGCTGGGCACGCCACAATTGTGGCGATAAGTCCCCTCTTTGAGGAGTGGCTAGAGAGGCGCCACGGCGTCCTCACCTTCCGCCTGACGCAGGTCCTCACCGGACACGGTTGTTTCGGGAGGTTCCTGTTCAGGATAAAGCGGGAGGAAACGCCCGGGGGTCACCACTGTGTGGATCGCCCGGAGGACACGGTGGAGCATACGGTGGAGGTCTGCCCAGCTTGGGCGGAGCACCGCCGTGTCCTAACGGAGGCGATCGGCGGCGGCGATCTCTCGCGTCCGGCCCTGGTTCAGGCCATGGTTCGGAGCGAGAGTGCATGGGAGGCCGTCACCTACTTCTGCGAAGCAGTAATGCTTGCGAAGGAGGAGCCGGAACGCGTGAGGGAGAGGCAAAGTTCGCGCCCTCGCGCCCCTAGTCGCCGCAGGAGACGCCCCGGGCGTCGGGAGTCGCAAGCCGATTTCCGGCCACCGTAGGCGTGGGCCGGCGGACGGTGAGCGATCGGTAGCTCACCGTCCGATAAGGACCAGGCCCGGGTCGACGGCGCGTCGTATTCCACGCGCGCCTCAAAGAGTTGTCAGCACCAACTGACGGGGTCCGATAGGGCCAATGCCTGCCAGGGTTGCGAGTTTGTCCGAAAGGGATATCGTGGCCCTGGCACACAGGCAAATGAAGGAATACGGGTGGGTTTTAGTCAGTAAAAGTCTGACACGCCCTCCCGCTCAGCCCAGAGCGGGAGAAGTTATTTGATAATTTCCCACCCAAAAAAAAAAAAAAAAAAGGTGTTAAGGACCTTTCAATGAACAGTGTTGACATTTTGTATAAAGAATTATTTTCGGTAGTCCAAACCGAGTTCAATAATTATTTTAAGAAGAACACTAAAACTATCAGCCCTAGGTTTTTATTTAGTGACTGGGCAACTAAAGAACTCAGGAAAAGTAGGGAAAGACTTTATGAGCTGTATAGCCTTAAGCCTTATATAAACACGGAAACTTTTAGTAAACATGTTGCTACTTAATCCAGAACTTTTAAGAACACTTGCAAGGCATTTAAAGCCTTATACATTAGCAACAAGGTTAAATCAACAGACAATAAAATAAAAACGGTTTGGAAAATTATCAATAATGAAACGAATAGGAACAAAAAGCATGATTGAGAAGCGTAAGAAAAAAGTTACATCTTTTTACTAAAAGAGGCGAAAGACATAATTATAGTACTAGAAGTAGGGATCTATTAGCTCAACCAGGTTTCAGACTGGGAAAAAAAGACTCATCTTTCATGGGGTACTGTTTAAAATGTTATAATAAAATCCCTCCCCTCATACTTCAACTGATTGAGACGAAATTCAAATCTTGTATAAAACGCACACTATGCAAGCAGGCATATTATAGGTTGGGGGATTACATCTCTGATAGAAATGCTTGGCTCAATGCTGGTCCAGCTCCACAACCACAACGAATTTATTAACATTTGAAAATACTGATGAAGATTGTAAGACTATCTTTTCATTGTATAAACTCGTATCTCCTTTGTATTATATAATTGCATATCACAGGTGTGAGTACTATGTACAATAGAGCTACAATTTACCGGGTAATTATGTCTTTCATTGACTTCAATGTGCCCCTGGCGGCTGAGAGTATGTCATGCTCACTCAGATGTCTCGCTAATAGTGGCGTATGTGTTAGATCATTTAGCTCCCTTCAAAATGGTTGAGCTGAATGGTGCTGATCCATGAGTCATGTTCGTGAACGGGCGCTGTCAGTTGGGACTGGTCATCTCTTAGCTGCCACGGTTTATTTTAAATTATTTTAGTTTTGAATTGTTATCTTTTTATCACGGACGCTTCTGACGTATTGCATCGTTCTCACATGTTTAACTTCAATATGAATGATGTAACGAATATTTTGTATCAATATTTTAATTTAAAAGAGTGTCCGTGGAGTTTCTTGCCCGTTCTTCTCCATAGGAACCTACTATTTGGAACGGGCAACTAACTAGCTTCATATTTGTAACTGACCGACTTCTTGACAATTCAAAAGTGCCTGTCAATGTTTTAATTGAAATAAATGCTTTGAGTTTGAAAAATTATTCTATAATGCTTAATAATAACGTAACTATTTGATAATTTCAAAATAATTAAAGATGGGAAACGTAATTTTAAAATGTGGGTCTGCAAACCCTACATAACAGAACCTACAGTCATAAATGTATCTATAAAATTTAGTAGTCACACTACCCTGAGAATGTTACCAATTAATAAGTTTAAAATAATGTAAAATGTTTGATTGGCTCATAAACATGTGTTTTTATTCTGTCAATGAATTTTTAAATAATATCTTTTGATATTGTAATTAAGATTATTAAAAGACATAAGTACTTTAACATTATTATGAATTCTTGGACATTTTT
The DNA here is from genome assembly GCA_948098905.1 of Tiliacea aurago. Taxonomy (NCBI): domain Eukaryota; kingdom Metazoa; phylum Arthropoda; class Insecta; order Lepidoptera; family Noctuidae; genus Tiliacea; species Tiliacea aurago. Next base: position 20,772,567 of record OX402577.1, read on the forward strand.
AATTTTGATTTTGATTTTATGATTTATATTTTGACATTATGATCAATTTTTTGACATTATGATTTATATTTTCGACGTTATGATTTTAATTTGATTTAACTATTCATATTTTGACATTATAAATAATGCAGTTTTGATTAATCTTAACCTGTCTATTAATTTGTCATCAATACAAAGTTTCATAACTTTATATAATATTCTTATATTGTACCTACATAGTTCTGATTTGCATGATTGTACCCAACTTATTATTTAATATTTCTACACCAGCAATGGTAGTGTGTGTGAAACAATGTTTAATGTAAGATCTAAATGTACCATATACTGAGAAATACAAATAAATAAAAAAAACCAAACCTGTTGAATGTTAAAAAAGGTGATTTAGCCTATTTAACATTGCTCGGATTATGTTAGTTTACATTTAGAATAAGATCTTTTTGTTAACATGTAGGTTTCTTTACCTTTCTCTTAATAAAGGTCTTAAAAATCAATAAAATAATTCAGTCACAAGTTTTATTAAATTTAGGTGTACTTAAGTACTATTGACAACCCCTAATAACTTTACCTATTGAATAATTATGTTTTGACGAACTATTTACACTTAATTATTAGGTAGGTAGGTACTTTAATATTCGATGTGATCGTGTTGTCACTAATTACATCAAACATTAGTTTAGTAGAACATTGAATGATACTTATTTGTGTACCTACACGTAAATAGTATTTGTAGGTGTACTCAAACTGATTGAACATGATTGTAGAGCCACCAGCGTTGAAATTATTCGTCGATCTAAGCACTAAATTCAAAAAAAAAATTGTGTCGGTGTCCCTTGCACCCTTTATTATGTTTATGAGGTCTAAAATGAATTTCAGCTCGCTTACCAATATTTTCTTTTCAGTTTTCCATAATTAATGCAGCTTACCTGAAAAAGATAAAAAACGAACTTTATTTTACTTGTTTTCAATTTATAAAAGAAACAAACAATATAATTCAGAAGTAAAATTATTTTCAGCCCGTCCGATTGACGTTAAAAACTTTTTGGGCTTATCGCCGATGACGTTTAAATCAATTTTTCTGTAGGTATAGGTACTATTAAAATAAGTTATTATTAAGCAAATTATTAAAAAAAAACAAAAACCCCACTGCAAAAACACGTTCTGCAAAGAGAAAAACAAGCATTATTATGTATTGAACGTTGTTTTTTGTCCTCTAAAGCGGGCTAACGTTTTTTAAATAATTTACTTCTGGCCATGTGATTGTATTCGCAACATACAAAAACAACTTCATCATTTCAGCCGAAAAACGTCCATTGCAGCCTCTCCCCCAAAGGGTAGTTTGCCATAATCGCCACGCTTGGCAGGTGGGTTGGCGATCGCAGTATGGTGTTAAATTAAAATGCATGGAGAACGCTGCTGCCCATTCTCTAGTAAGTCCCTTAGTCGCCTTTTACGGCACCCACGGGATGAAATAGTTTGGTGCTATTCTTTACGTATGGCACCACACGGACAACAAAAAAGATCAAAACAACTTGACAAATTTTAATATAAAGTAAAAATATAAAAAAACATATAATATACATATATAAAGTCTCATGTAACTTATTATTTTGCTAAACTTTCTTAGATAATATCTTACTTTGATTACAAAGTAATTTGAAATATGGGACAAGACATAATTTAATTTAAAGATTATGCCACTCTCAAGAATCAAATTAAGTTATATTGTTTTCCTTTGACTATATCTCGATCAAAACAGCGGGCCAAAGCTAGTAAAAAATAAATATAAACCGCATAGGATTATCATGCGCAAGTTATAAAAGTCAGCTGAAGGGAAACGGGTTATGGTTTTGTCCTTAGACGATGGGCTAGCAACATGCTGCTTGCGCAAGGTACAACTATAAACCTTACTGGTTATAGCCGGACGTGACTTTTGACGATACCGATATAAAATAGTACTTACCTACGTTTCACTTCCCAATTTTGAAGGTAATACGAAATATAGATGGCCATCGCTGAAATACTTTTGCTCTTTAGAGAATAATAAAGGACTTTCCCAAATAGATAATGAATGATTTCCCAAAAATACAACATTATTTTTAGTATAGGCGAAACCTGAATATTGTTTTTTTCAGAATAAGGAACTGAATCAATTTCAATAATATTTACACCATATATTTTGTCCCAAAAATATTTAAGTGTGATGGAAAATGTTATCACCATTTAATTACTTACGATACAATCGCCGTACGGTTAGGTACCTGCTGCCAAATTATTATCAATGAGCGCAAGACGACCCTGGAGGCGTGGGGGCGCCGTTAGCATGTTTTTGTACGGACAACCCGGTAACATAACAAACCTTATAATTTTGTGATTTTTCATGATACAGTTTTAAATTTTGTACATAGATTTTTTACATAAAAATACTAGACACGTGTTTCGGGTTACGCATTTACTAAAAGTGATGTTGTATAATAAATTTTTATTAAACCGACTTCTCAAAACGAGGACATAAGTTATGATCAAGGTTCTAAATTCGACATACCTTTTTTAAATAGCCAATGTTTTTACCATATTTAAACCGCGGATCTCCTAATGACCACTCCTGTAATAAACGATTTGATAAAATATTAGGTAATTACCCCCAACAAAATACTACAACATATTATATATTATTATTTATTGGAACGATCGAACCTCCAAAAATGGTCCGAACAAAAACCTTAATTGCCTTAAAAATGCTACATTATTTTAGATTGATATAAGAGCATGCGTCACTCAGGAGACTGAGTGAGGTCAGTTTGAGTTAGCAGAGGGGAATTTTTTGTAACAGATTCCTGCATCGGGCAAAAATGGGTCAGATGGCTAATCCCTCTCCGTTACAGTTCCTAACTGGGCCTCTATTGCGTCTGGTCGACAAGTTAATGAATTTAAAAATAGTCTGTATACCACTAAAGGAATAGGTAGAGATAGTACGGTCACATTTCGTCAGTTATGCCCCATGAAATGGAATCGATTGTAAAATCGAACAACCTTATAACCCTGCAGCCCTACTACTGTTAATCGCGTAGTTGACAAACTCAAAAACACTTTTCTTAATCCCGGGATTGATCCTAGAACATCAGTTAGCAGTCACGCTTTCGTCCACTTCACTAACGAGCAGTCAAAGTTATGCTGGTCGTTTGAAGATAATTATAATACAAAACGCACCATGCTGATCATGATCCTAGATTACGGACCAAATATCACGATTCCCGATACCTACCATGTTTATTAATCGCGTAGGTGTTGCCACCATAGAAATTCCACTTTACATATCACAAAATGCTTCATAAAATTTGCACGTTGTGGTTCTATTCAAATACGAACTATCTTTTATATCTGACTCGTATCTCCGCCAGAAGTTATTGTACAGAAAATGTAGGTTACGATGTTCGCTGGTGATGTACTGGCAACTTGCGGCTAATGGTAGCATTATACTTTGATCTCTCTACATCGGTTGTACGTACTTTTGTACAAGTTCTCACCGAAATGCAGACCTATACTCATCCGTTTCTTTATTTTGTCAAAAGATTGTATTGCTTGATTAACACCATCAATCCGTCTTCTTCGTTCAGGCAGTTAATTAAGTGCACTCCATGAATCGTTTCACATTATCATATCATTAACTCAGCTTATCACAGTTCAAAGCTAAGCATAGAACTTTCCCAAGATCTGCGTCATCAATTCAGAGGCTTATATTTGACCCTTAATATCCGACCTCTAAATCGCCGATCGAATATTTAAATCCCATAGCAACAAACCCCTAAGCACACGATTACCGCATACCCTAGTTGGTGTTCTAAAAATAGGATATTACTTATTCAAACATTCGTAGAAAGTTTGCATAATCTTTCCTTCCAGTTATTTGTCACCAAGTTAATCTGGGAAAGAATTTAAAAGAAAGTGTCGACTGCTTATCGTGAGTAAGCGAAGGGAATTGATTACTTAATGGCGTTGTTGGTCAACTACCTCTATTATCATGCCGGCCACTTACAGTTGCAGCTGCATAGCGTTAGCTTCATTTATTATTGCTATGTTTTTGCTTTGTATACTTGTGCTTACAATTTGCTTTTGAGTAGTGCATTTTGGCCGACGGATATTCGGTGGAATATTTATATGCTTCTACCTAACCCTGGTATTTAAATAAAAACACCAATCCGTTTGCGTCGTACTAATTATGACAAAATCCTCCCACGTTTTAGTAAAGGTTTGCGTTTGAGTGATACACAAATGCGATAACCGGAAAATTTGCTGGTCATTTTGGTTTTCACACATGGAAATACAATAATATTTCCACTTAATTTTAACGTGTGCGGCACAGATGAATCCGATCATGTAACTAGTTAGTATATCCGGTATATCCGGATCGGAAGAGGCGAATTCTAGCCGGATATTGAATATTGATCGTACACCCTTAACCCTGACGTATCGGGTCGTTACCGGCCCTCCGGGACGATAAAAGGATATTCGGCGATTATTCAATTGTGCCCGGTAAAAAATACAATAATAGAAAACCGAGTGGTTAATAATAAAGCCATTGGTTGCTTGTTAAGACTTCTTTGATCGTTTTCATATATCAAATTAGGTTTGTGTTTTAACGTATATTTTGTTAATCTTATTTGGATTGGATCCTGGTGTTTGTGAACGGCGACGTTATTTGAGAGTTGCATAACTTGTGCACTACAAATTATTTAGTGAAACAAAAATTTTTACTTTTTCACTTTACAATCGAAGCAACAAGTACATACTAAAATTACATTATATGAAAAGGCTAACATAAATAAACACCTTAACATCGATAATTTTTTTACAACAAAATGAAGGTAATCAATATATTTATAGGCTAAGGATTCCGAGCAGCCCAACAGAGTCTATATTTACTCCTCTGCATATTCATTTATTAACCTACATAGGTTGGTAGGTACCTACATGCTAGGTACGCCTTTTCCCTTCTCATCTATAATTATATAGACCCATAAAAAAGAAGCATCAAATTCAAAGCTGTGCAGGGTTTCATTACTACTTGATCAGTCAGTTTCAAGAAATAAAGCTACATACTGAATTAAGTCAGCATATTACGGAAGAATTTGTGTGTCGTGTTCTGTACTGAGCTCACGCAACGCGTCGTACGTTCAGCCAGTAGTAGGACTCGCCCATCAAGGAGCGCTGTCCCCAATTTGCATTATTAATTTATTATACACAAACCAAAGGGTATTTTAATAAAGTACGTATACTAAAAGATCAATAATTAAATTATCTTTAAATTGGTGAAGGTTTCAGAAAAATACGCTTGGTAGATTTTGCGCCATTCTCAGTTTTTTATCCGCGTTAGACATAACTTTACGAATTAATTTCACTATGTATGTAATATATACATAATGTAAAATATTCACATATTAAGTTATTAAGAAAATGCTCTAATTTAACATTTTTTTTTTCAAATTATTAACACTACTCGTTTAGACGTGATCTTCAGTATAAAATCATTAAAAGTCGGTTATCGTCGCCTTAAGAGCGTTTACACCTTACGGCATTTCATACAAAATTTCGAGCCCTTGTTTTTCGAAATGACTGAAACGGTTTTAATGAAACTTCATACGCATAAGCAGGATACAAGGGTCTAAAAACTTAGTAAAGAACATTTTCGAAATGTCTTATTTTAAAACAGATTAGTGGAAATCTCTGTTTCTATGGAAAATTTAAAATCGGTCTAATTTGGCTGTATCACTAGTTTTCGAAAATGTTCTTTACTAGCTTTTTAGACTTTTATATCCTGCTTATGCGTATGAAGTGTCATTAAAATTGGTTCAGTCATTTCGAAAAACAAGGGCTTGAAAGTTTGTATGACATGCTGTAAGGTGTAAACGCTTTTAACAGTAACTACTAAAGCGTTTGCAATCCTGCCAACCGTGGGTAAATCTTACTCGGTGCTAATGCTCTATCTATCGGTATGCAGAACTTTAAGCCAACAACAGCTTTGTTACCTTGTATACAATGTGTTAATAAGGGCTTGAGTTCTGAATTTTCAGTTCATTTCTAAGAAACCATTAATAACAGAACTTTACCTGGCTGCAGTTGCGAGTAGGTACCCATTGAATGAGTGGATGAGAGTGGTCAAAGGTTAGCTCAGTAACGTGTAATTGGAGAGGTTATGTTCAGCTAGAGACTGATAATGATGATGATCATATCTCTTCAGGTATCAGTATCATAACAGTACGTTCTATTAATTGAAAGCATCGCTCTATTAGACCAACTCCCACATAACCATAACATACCAAATTCGACCATAACTTCTGTTTCCTCCTACGTCCAGATGACAGGAGCCGATAGTCCACATTTTGGGTCAATTTTTATGACCAAACTTAACAAAACAGTGTCCAATGACCATCAACTATGCAAAATATCCACCGTTTACGTCGAGAGATGTTATCGTTAATATTTTTACGATGTAACTTGAAGCTAATAGGTCATCCTGTGTTTGATTTACGAATATTTTAACGACTGGAGAAATTTACTTGACCTACATAATATTAGTCCGGAATTGAATCATGCTATGAATAATGACGTCAAAATTCGACTTAAACTCAAACCTTCTCCCTGTCTGTGTTCAGTCTTATTACAAAACAAGGTTTATATTTTGACATGGCTCAAACCATGGAGCCAGTTTTTGTAATAAGTACGTAACTGTGATTGAAAACAAAACTGAAAACTTAGTTCGGTACTAAGTTGTCAGATTTGTATTAGGAACTTTACCATAGACGGAATATAGATCGAAAATCAATAATAGCTTCATGGTGTAAACCTGGGTCTGAAGATAAACTTACTACCTTGTTTTATAATAAGACGGTAAAAGTTATTAAATTCTATACTAGCTTAATTTGGTAGAGATAAAATAAAGGCCCAAAATTGATTTTAAGTTAAAATTTGATCTAAAAAAATGGCTACTTCCCATTTGGTAAACTTCCCATTTCGTAAACCTCAAACTGTACCTACTAAAAAGTTGCGTTTGGTAAACATTATACATTTCATACATTTAGTCCCATTTCGAAAACATTTCAATATTTTTTTGTGTTATATCCCATTTGGTAAACTTTCAGATGAAATGGGTACAGTCAAGTAAAAAAAGAAAAACGAAACTAATGATAACATTGTCATTTATTTTGTTAAATATTTTTAATCACAGGTACAATAGTCGGATTATGTGTACGTATGCCATTTACACATATTGATATTTAAAAACAGAAATAAAAAGTGGGGTGTACAAATAACTTTCAAAAAATTTAAGAAAAATCACAGTTCGATTTGACTATTTCGATGACAAGTTTTATTTTATTAATAACATAAGTCAATCTAGATGCGAAATCAACTTATATAAAAAAACAATAATCACAGATTTGGTACTATCTTTTTATGTTAATGTACATTAACATAAAAAAATACATACGAAATCAACTACTTATAAAATATAAAAATAAACAGTCACTGATTTGGTACGTTAACGTAAAAAAATACATACTAAATCAACTATAAAATATAAAAACAATAATAATCACAGATTTGGTACAATAACATAAAAAATACATGCAAAATCAACTTTTAAATATAAAAACAAATAATAATCACAGATTTGGTACATTAACATTAAAAATTACACACAAAATCAACTATAAAATATAATCACAGATTTGGAATATTAACATAAAAAATTTACTACCTACACTACAAAGTTAAAAATAAATAAATAAATTATAAAGTGATACAAGCAATTCTTGATAATTCGTTCAAACAATTTTCCAATGATATTTTTCCACTTTTGTAATCGCCGAGAATATTGTTAATTCGTATATCATTTTGGATAGATTTTTTTCTTCGTTTTGATATACTTTCTCCATTATTATAAAAGCTGTAAAAAATTGTTATGATTAATTAAAGTAATAATGTATAATTTTTATCATATGTGTCGCCTAAAAATACAGGTCATTGAAACAAAAATATGTACCTTTTCAGAAGATTTTCATAATGTTTAATATTGCCTGATATCGTTTCAAAAATAAAAGAATTGATGGCCTTTTTCCAATTTCACTATTGAAACTCCAATTCCAAGATTCCATGAGGTTTGTAGTGCGGTGTCTTTGTGCGTAGCAGCACCAAATATTCATCATATCTTCATTTTCCAACCACTGATCCACAAAGTAATCATTGAATTCAGTTATAGCTTTTTCTTCAAAACTGTAACAGAATTAATTCGTTGAAGATTATGATACGAAAAACCATATATTACCTAGTTTCTAACGCATAAAAATGGCTGTAGAAAATGGCGGTAGAAGAAATATCCAGAACTAAACGCGTTCATTTCAATACTGCAAAATTAATTTACCTTTGACTCATAACGTATAGCCATCCATCGTTTATGTCTTCTTTTGGTAAATGTGCCAGAGCCATACATAGTTTGACGTGATAGTGAGATTCTTCATGTTGTAATAAGCCAAGAGATTTTGCCTTTCTTAATAGCGCTCTGCCAAAGTGAACAAAACACCCCTTAACAATTATGTTTGGAAATGTCTTTTTAATTGCATTTATTGGAGCTTTTTCTAAATCCAAGGTAATAATATCGGCTGTCCACTCTGGTAAATGAAATTTTAGTTTGTAAAACAGTCTTTCATATGTAGTTTCTTCTTTGTTTGTCAACACTGCATAAAAAAATGGTACAATATTTGTCCCAGTTTCTGTACTTCCTATGTCTCCGTGTACAACGTATAGTTGAAGAAACGGCTTTGCACAACATTTGAACGTTCCGTCCGCAAAGTAGTGACGGACGTCATTTAAATGTGCAATTGCACTCTTTGAACCAAACACAATCATTCTATTTTCACCGTCAATCTCATCAAACAATAAATTGTCTTTAAAACGGTCAGGAATCACGATTTCTGTAGAGTTAGAGTGCTGAGATTTTGTGATTCCTAGTTGTCTATTTCTGTGTCTATACAAACTGCTTTTAACTTTGTCAAAATTTGGTAATTCTTTAATAATTTCATAACCATTATCTTTCAGCTTTTTAGTACATTTCCTGTATGTAGCTGGAATCGGCTTCAGATCTTCACATATAGTTTGTTTACATTTTTCGATGGCTACTTTCACTTCATTTTTTTCAAAATTCGGAATACAAGAACTGCAGTGAGCATTTTCTCTTAATACATGGCTTCGATTTGAATTCAAAGTTACACTTGCTGAACATCCATCTTTTCTATTAACACAGCGCCACCAACTTGAGTCCTTATTATTTTTCTGTTTATAATATTGATGCCCAGCGCGTAATAAAATTTCACCGCCTCGTGTACTATTAATAATTTTTAAATTCACTGCACCACTAGAAGATCCCTCACCCGACATTGCAACGACCTTGCACTATGCATAAAACGAGTGAACTGATAAGTTAAACCCGGTAATAGATATAATTTACGTATACTTACTTATGTCTATCTCATTCACACCTTTTGTTTAAAACGATGGTAAGGACAATAAATCCCTACCTGAGAACCCGCTCGGTGCTTCTTTTGCGGGAAAAGCACGTGGTATTTTTAGTAGCATCGTGGTATTTTTACAGACTTTAATACGTTTTTTTTACTTCTTCTTGATCAGCCATTCTTTTTGATGGTCGAGATACTATCTCAAGACTGAAGCATTTAAAAATATATACATCTCTAATTTAATACTAATTTGACACTGACTGTACCGTACAAAAATAACAATACTAACAAAGTTTACCAAATGGGATTAAATGTATGAAGTAACGAAATGTTTACCAAACGCAACTTTTTAGTAGGTACAGTTTGAGGTTTACGAAATGGGAAGTTTACCAAATGGGAAGTAGCCAAAAAAATGCATAAGTTATCCCACTATTATATCCAAGATAAAAATGCTTGGAAACATGCTGGTCCAGCTCCATAGGACAATCCAGAGTCTAGACAAAATCAAACAGGCTGCTTTTTTAATTGTTTACTTTATTATTTTTATGATATTTATTTTAAATTCTGTGATTACCTTAACTCACACTGAAATTGTTATTTTTTAGGAAACCGTACATTTTTTTTTTACAGTTTTTGTAAATATGTGAGCACCACATAGTTAATTTATCTTTCATTGTTTCATTCTTAACTCTTTTTATTACCTATTGTGGTATAGTAATATTATTCTAGGTGCAAATATTGTACAAGATTCTAAAAGAGTAACGGTGGAGTTTCTTGCCAATTCTTCTCCATACGAAACTACCTTTTGGAAGCGGCGACCAGAATCAATTAAATTTTTTGTAAATACTGACGTTCAAAAGTGCCTTATATGGGCCTATTTGAAATAAACAATTTGATTTTGACTTTGAATTTGACCACTGAATATGTCTAGTTTAAAAACATTTTCATAATGCTCCTGCCTCCTATGACATAATGCAATTTTAAAGACCACCACAAATACAAAGGTTCACTTTCCAGATTTCTAATCCACTTTAAACTATCTCTCTTTCTCTCAACTCTGCTCTAAAATAAGCAAAGTAACACATTCTGAATATAAATGTCTAAACGAGCCACAAACGTGTTGCACATAGTTTTAGTCTGAAAAGCGGAGTAAACTATTAAAATCCAGCAGGCCGTTAGTACAGGCCACAGTGGCCTGGACTAGGCCTGGCGAATAACTTATTCATATCGTTCATGTATGCCCCCCGTATGAACGTGAGTTGTGTGCAAATTATATAATATACGACAACTTTTCGTACGTTTTTGTTACCCTACCCCTGAATTTCGTTGTTTTTTGTGAAATAAATACTTTATTTGAGGGTAAGGGGCGTAAAAGTAAGATGTCGTGTTTTATGTTATGGCATTGAAGGGTTAAGTCTATAGCAATTTCGGTTTAATTGAGTGATGTGAGACAGCGAATGCTGGGTATCTAAGACACCTTTCTTTATTTTTCGCAACTGAAGTAAAACTAATTCTGATAAGATAACAAAGCAACTGGCGGTCCTGAAGTTCTAAAATACAGGCCTAGGCTTAGTTCAGACTCCAGATCTCCCACAAATCACAAAATATTTTCAAAATACCTGTCAACTATATGTATAACAAGTCTATGATGTAATTTGTGGAGATAAATAAACATAATTTTATTAATTTTTTATTTTATTAACTTTCAGGGGCTTTTAATTCTTATCATTGATCTTCAGGGCGATTACTTGAGTAACTGTACCAACCTAACCTCTCCATATAAGTAAAGAACTGATATCCTAATATATATATAGAGTGAAGACCCCCCCAAAATGCAAGAGCCCATTAAAGATCCGCCATACAGATAGGGCATGGACTCGAAACGCCCAAAGACACTTCCGAAAACTCTTAATACCCGGCGAAAAACTTTCAACAACCATAAATTATTAAGATTCAAACACTGAAAACGACGGCAATTCAGTAAGAACAATATTACTGGAAAACACGTGCTTTAAATGTAAAATATCAAGTGATACAGAGTTACAGACCTCGACACGGAACTTGCAAAAGTAAAATGTTTATGAATGTACGAAGAAACTTCGTTGGACGAACTTTTAGCGCTTTCCGTAGAGCCGGGATTACATGAGAACTGCGTTACCAGGCTCTCTCTCAACGTCCGATAATGGAATAAAATTGTGAACTTTCATGCCGCATTAATTCTCTACGCTGTGGGATAATCGCGAGTCAATACACTTTGACCTTACCACTATGTAATGGTGAGTTATGAGAACTTGTGAAGTCACTGATATAGTTATTAATGTAGTTTCGCGAGGGGTTTAAAGTTGCGCGTTTTATCGGGTTTCCAAATAAACTTTTAGAAATGTTCAGGTTTTGACTGACGGCTAAAATAGTAAATAAAACTATTTTATCATAAGATTTGTATTATAAAAATAAAATTTAAACGGCAGATGAATGCAGTTTGTCTTAGAGATATTGCAATTAGGCAGTCAAAACAATCAATTAAGTACACCTCAATAATCAGAAATTTCAAACACAGATTTGATTTAATACCTCTAATAATATACAAATACTTGATAGATTATAATTTCTACATAGTATACGGATGCTTCCGAGCCACCGTTAGGCGCACTTCTGTTTAAATCCACGCTATTAGCCGGCACACCGTGTAATTTTCTCCACAAAAATTACGTACATATAGAAATAATCCATGGGCCGAAGATTGCTCGGGGCGACGTCTCATATATTAGAGTATTTCCTACAGTTATAACGATCAGACACAAAAATAAAGGCTCTGACTAGTTTCCAATTAATCGTAATAATTGGTAGTGAACGTGACTATGTATTGGGCTATGTGGGGCTATTTATTTGAGCCACACCTGGTGTTCATTGCCCGCGGGCTGAACTCAGGCTGTTGTTCAGAACAGCCATTCTTCTGGTAAATAATGAACGGATATTGTTCGCTCGGTTTAAAGTTTACGTGTAGCGTGTGTTTGTGGTCCCTACATTTTTAAGATCCGTTTGGAAATGGTTTGCCGCGATATTAAAGTGATTTTATTTTGATTGGTTTATGTGAGTTTTAACGGTTATGTAATAAAGATTCTTTGGTCATGTCTGGAGATTGAATAATTACTCCTTATAGCGTCTAGTGGTGCAGGGCAGAGTAGAGGATAATAGGCTACACGGGAGGTCACCAATCAGGTTGACCGATCAAATTAAATCCGCGGTTGGAGGCCCTGTTAATGAATGAACCGAATGAAGAGCGATCGTAAGGCAAGCTATGACTATACCTGCAAATAAGTCATCGTGACCACGACCGCTTTGTTAAGAGCGAAGACTGACTGTGACTTATTATTCAATAAATTATATTATTTTAACATCTTTGGTCTATTTCATTCGATGCGTTTTACAAGAATTGTGTTTTTTTGACGCACGACTTTTTCTAGTCTACTATCTTTAAAAGTGAAGTTGCATCAGACATTAATAAAAATGCACACTGATAGATGCAATATAAATAAAACAAAACTATGCCTCTTAACTCTAAACTGACCAACAAACAAGCCGATTGAAGCAAACCAAATTGAACACGATTGATGGCCATTGATCCACTCTCAAAATACTTTGTGCATTCAAATAAAACTACACATCATCTCCAGGGCGGTCCGGATCAATTTTCTGTTTACAACCCAATACCATCAAAGAAACCCGACTGCTGTACTAATTGACCGTAATGGTACACTTATAAACTAACTTACTTCGATTTACAACCCAACATTCTGGACGCACAACTTTTTATATGCAAGTATTAGACTTAATTAGGACGACGAAGGTTCCTTTTATAAGTATTTAAATTAGGAACTTTTTATATATTGACGTTACGTCGTGTACAGTTCGCTCGAATAATTTATGGCCTTCGCTGTAAAAGTTCTTTTCTAGTGTTGTAAAAGTGTGTGGAGTAAAAACTTGACGGTAGTTACCGATAATGACATAATATGCATTTTTAAAACCACGGCAGTGAGTGATGTCAATGCATTATTATGACCTACTTAAAATTGCAGTTATTAAACTACCTACTAGGTTATAAATATACCTGCAAGTGCTACTTTAGAAAAAAATATTACTGTTTTAAATATAGTTGTTATTATGTCTGTAATGGTCTGAGAACGAAGCAAAAACAAGGAATATGTATAAGCAAGTATAGTCGTTTGCAATCTTAGGAGGGTTCTAAATGATAAAAGGAAATGAAATGTTCTTCAAATGGTGATTGCCGATAATGTCATACCTACCGCTTAGAAATTAACACCCAAAGTTTAAACCTTTTTCGATGCATTACAAGTTTTCTGGTTTTTTTTTTCTGAATATTATTAAATACGAGACCGGAATTGTAAACATATTATATGTAAATTGCAGTAAATCCAATATACATAACGTAAAATCAACAAAGTGCAGTGTAAATCCATTGCGTTTAAATCTCACGTCGATGCATTCTTGGATAGGAAATCTGTTAATCAAATATTACTTGACCACAGGTACACAATAAGAAATTTAATACTAAATAATCATTAAATATTTTTACTTCATAAGTTCCTGTTTGATCGCACCGTTGAGTCAACTATAACGAGTTTAACAATTAAATTTTCGATTAGTAATGAATGCTAGTAAAGTTTGTCGATATCGACATCGGATATTTGCCTCAAACGCATTACTTAGGCATACATAGATAGTGCAACGCACTTTATTTTGATGCTGAGTGTACAATGAAAAGAAGCTGTTGGCAAACTTGTTTAGTTAGGTAACCAATGACTGAATTGAAACCACATAACATCACGCCTTGTTTCACAAAAGTGTTGGGCTGATGTGTATCTATAGTACCCACATTTCGCTAGTTGTTTAAGTCCCAAGCAATAGGGGGCGAGCCTATTGCCATTAACCGGGCAGCAACCACCAACCAAACCCAACCAACATCAAAATACCATTTGTACAGAAATCCGGTAAAAGAGCCATTAAATTGGAAACTTTTCTATATTGTTCAACCCAATCTTTTATTTTACTTATTATGTACGAACTCCATTCTTTTATTTTTGTAAGTAAAATCTTAAAAAAAGAGAAAATAAATATCTACCTACAGATATTTATTTTTACAGCATATTTTAATGAGCTACTTAATGAATTTTAAATTTACATCTTTATTCACAATCGGATGCTAATTTATATCACTTCGCTCTACACAAATTATGTACGCTTTTATTGCTACATCATATTTTTGTAACTTAATTTGAATGGTATGAATATGGAAAATATTGACACTACAGTGTGAACTGACCCTAAAAGCGTGTCAACAAGTAACTTCATCATAAAGCAACTTATTTTAAATAAAATATTCATAATATCTCAATTCCGAGTCATCGAAAGAATTTTCATGTAGGAAGTGTTTAGAATATCCCTTATTTATTTCAGTTACTCTTCCAAAATTGAATCCAAAACTACACCCCCTTATTACAAAACAAGGTTTATCTTCAGACCCAGGTTTAAAACATGAAGCCATTATTGAATTTCGAACTTTATTCCGACTATGGTAAAGTTCCTAAACTCAAAACTGACAACTTAATACCGAACTAAGTTTTCAGTTTTGTATAAAGAACGGTATTTCAATCACTGTTACGTTCTTATTACAAAAACTGGCTGCATGGTTTAAGCCATGTCAAAATATAAATCTTGTTTTGTAATAAGGCGGCATTTGTTTGCTTTTTATTGCAAATAATATTTTATTGTATACTTTCTGGGGCTGCAGTAAACATGAAAGCTACCTGAAGAAATAACAAATCGTCGAGTAAAATGCTACACTTCCAACGATTTTTTGGTACGGATATTCTGTCAAAAGGTTACACTCAATAATATTGAGGGTCCCAGTTGAGGGTCCCACAACCACATACCTATAATCAGTTACCTATATCATGTTCATTTGAGGTCATCCTTCAATTTTATTTATTGATTTATTTCCGGATAAGTAGGGAAATCAATTAATAATTTCCTTAAAATAAATAATAAGTATTGTTTTTGAACAAGATAAGTTAAACATCATTCATGTTTTAAAGTAAAAAAAACCGGACAAGTACGAGTTGAACTCGCATGGTGAAGGTTCCGTACAATGAATAATATGTTATGTACCATGTTTTTTATCCCACGAACAAACTTAACATTGTAGTTGAAAAACATGTTCTCCCATACATTACAACTGCAAATATAAGTTTGTACACAATATTGAGAGTTTACCATGTTATTTCAACACCATAGATTTCTTATAGGTTTTCCTGTTATCTACAAGTATTAACTATTTTCTGTATTTTTTTCAAAATTTTAGGCTCCGTAGTTTCGGAGACTTATCAATGGTCAATGGTCAATTTACATTTATTTTCTTAAATTACTTTAAAATTATTTATTTTAAAATTATAAAAAAAAAATTGGGACTCTCACAACAATCCCTTTCAATGTCACACTTGCACAGATGCACTTAAGTTACAGTTTTTTAGAACTTTTTTTTTTCTAATTTGAGTTTGGGACACAAAAATGTATTTGTGTACCAAATTTCAACTTAATTGGTTCAGTAGATTTGGAGCTAATCGGCTGTGACAGACGGACAGACAGACAGACAGAAAGCCAGACAGTGTCATGATCCTATAAGGGTTCCGTTTTCCGTTTTGAGGTACCTACGCAGCCCTTTTAGGGTAATCGAATATTGAACATAACTAAATAACATGTTATAAAAGACTGAAAAATAATAAAATGGTAGCGAACCTTCCAAACTCAACCTTAAAAACTTCAGCATGATCGAACATCACTTAAATACCTTCTAAAAATGTAAAGACCGCTAGACCCCATAATCCCTACATAGTTATCAAAACTCTAAGCTCGTAGCCAAAGCTCTGTATGTCGAATATTTCCGGCTCCTAACGTTTGCAAAGTGGAAATTCCTCACGTGAACCACCTGAACAGCTCACTGACCGAGAAGCCGTTATAACATGTTAAAGATTCACTATTAAACAAATAGTAGCCTTTGAGAAGGCATTACACGGTTGGAGCAAATTCTGGCTGTTAGTAATGCGAAAATATCACGTTTGAACTCTGAAGCTAAAAGAGATGGTAATGGATAGGTTGTAAATTAACTGTGAATGTAAAATTACTCATTTTCATTCCCAACTTGAGTAGTATAAGAATAAGTTAAGTCAAAGTCAAATTGTTTATTTCAAACAGGCCCATATAAGGCACTTTAGAACGTCAATATTTACAAAAAATAGAATTGATTCTAGTCGCCCCTTTCAAAAGGTAGTTTCGTATGGAGAAGAATGGCCAAGAAACTCCATCGTTGCTCTTTTAAAATCTTGTATAATATTTTATATAGGTACATTAATTATATAATTATATGTGAAGACGATGCACCTAGAATAAAATTACTATACCACAATATGTAATAAAAAGAGTTAAGAATGAAGCAATGACAGATAAATGAATTATGTGATACTCGTAGATACATGGTACTCACATATTTATAAAAATTGTAAAAAAAAGGTTTCCTAAAAAATAACAATATCAGTGTGAATTAAGGTAATTACAGAATTTAAAATAAATGTCATAAAAATAATAAATTAAACAATTAAAAAAGCAGCCTGTTTGATTTTGTCTAGACTCTAGATTGTCTTATGGAGCTGGACCAGCATGTTTCCAAACATTATTATCTTGGATATAATCCTCTAAAGTTCGTAGCACACTGTCAAAATAACAGAATCAGTGTCTTCTAACAAATAAAAACTTATCTACAGCGTGTGACTCCCAAATGACAAAGCTCAATTCTAAATTCAGACAAAGTTCAAACTCAATTTCAGCAAGTTTCTCATCAAAGATTTTTAGAGACAATGGGACACTTAATTCCAAAAAGTTACTTCTAAGAACGCAAACCAAATATATTAATAGAAACTATAATTCAATAAATCAAAAGCAACTGGAATAAGATGTCATGATAAAACGAAATATATAGCGTTCAACGATATCTCTTATCATTGACAATAACTTATTAATATTTGATGTCTGGACTACTTACCGAGACATAAAATGTACATCTGTATCGTTTGTTATCGTACAGTATACTAAACAAACCGTTATTTATACGATAAAATATTAAATTATACGAATTTACTTGGAACTAGGTCGCTTTTTGAATAAAAATGACTTGATTTTATCATCATGAAAACTATCATAGCGGCGTTTATTAATCCATTCAAAGCCACTGTCATATTTCTTTTTATAATATTTCCGTGTTTACAAATGTGTCATATTTATGTGACATTCACTAATAGTTGTCATTAGAAATAAATTAATTTTTAATTATATATTTAGTTTTTATGTAACGAGAAATGCTAAAGGCGTTGGTTGCATTTGAAAACAGATTTCAATTAAGTTTTAGATTAAAATTGCTTCAAAAGAAGCTTATAACTTTTATGGTGTTTATTAAATTTTTTTTGTGGACATTAAAAAATATAATTAGCAATAAGTTATCGGATAATTTCATTGCTTTTTCTACCTTCGTAAACAATATTTCTTATGAGGAAGAATGTTTTGTAAAGTCATTTTAGATCATTTAAATATTAGCAGACACCTTTAACCTCCAACTATACACTAAAATAATTCTGATGATAAAGCAGTTAATAACTAAAAAATATTATCTCTCGCTCCATTCAAAACATAGTCGTTAGTGTCGACGACCCAGTAAATTAACGTCGTATCACTTAATTATAGCCAACAATACCCGAAGGGTTTATTCGAACAATTAAAAAAAATTATAGCAATTATTTCCCATACCTTGTATCGAAGAAATGAAGTATATTTTTTCAATAAAAGTCCATTCACGTTAAAGATGCGAGCAGTTATTAAATAATCATGCAGTCACTGAAAACCGGCAAAATATTCTAATAGTCCACAGGGTAGCACAGGGCACGATCAAATCCAGTTCGGGGCACACAACACACCAGTAATGCTCTATTAATTAATTGCAATTTATGTTAATTACGGAATCGGGTACGATGCGATAGCGAAATGGGAAGACGGGGACGCGTGCGCTCAGTTGGCGCGCCAAGCGTGGACTGCCGGCTGGCGGCTAGAACCATTTCTAAATATACACCCCCCGAACGTTTCCCGCGCACCCTATGGGCGCAACGCGTGTACCATGCAATTTTCTATAAATTTTCGCATAAGCTCCGAAGCCGCGCTGTCAAAAGCTGTTTTTACTGAAGCTCGCCCCCAAACGCTGTGTGCACGTTTTAATTGAATTAAGTGTAATACGGGGTTTTAAAGAGTAAATTGAAAATATGCACACATAAAACTGACCTGTGCCGTCATACGAAATTTATTTAGATGCTACGAACGGGTTATAAAAATTAAACATTTTATTTTATTTAATCACAACAGACTGTAATTTGTTAAAAGTAAATACTTCTGAATGACAAATTACGCTATGCTTTTGAATTATAGTAATGATCGTTAATTTGCTACGAGCAAATTGCTACATTATTCCACCTAATATCATGGCCCGTAGCGCTACGCTTTTTCGTAGGCACGGCGTAGCATTTTTTCGCGAACTCCCAAAAGTCGTTAGACAGAAGTTGTTAGCTATAACCCTTAGAATGAAATGGAAATCGTCAAAGATCAGTCTGTTTTGTTTGGGATTGAACGAGATTTCTGTAAATAAAACATTGTTTCAAAGTTTTAATTGAACAACATAACTACTCGGCTGAAGTATTGAGATAAAGTTTGCTTTGTTTGGAACATTTTCTTTACGAAATTATCTGTACATTGAAATGGGAATAAATCAACAGAAATTACTTTTCTAATGTTTCAATGTTATCGAATGGTATAGAGTTTAAGATACTTTACCGACGAGCGCTGCTTACTTCTTCTGATTGGCTCACGCTTCTGCTCTGAAAAAATCTAAATAATAACAAAACATCACACCTGTGTAATTCGAAGGGGTTTGCAGAGAAGTAGCAAACCCACATTTTGCCATCATCATCATCATTTCAGCCGAAAGACGTCCACAGCTGGACATAGGCCTCCCCCAAGCACCGCCACTTCGACCGGTTCTGTGCTTCCCGCATCCAGCGGACACCTGCAGCCTTCACAAGGTCATCGGTCCACCTTGTAGGAGGCCTTCCAACGCTACGTCTTCCGGTACGCGGTCGCCACTCCAGAACCTTTCGGCCCCATCGGCCATCAGTTCTGCGAGCAATGTGCCCTGCCCACTGCCACTTAAGCTTGGCAATTCTTCGGGCTACGTCGGTTACCTTGGTTCGCCTGCGGATCTCTTAATTTCTGATTCGATCACGTCGGGAAACTCCAAGCATAGCCCTCTCCAGTTATGTTTAACTCTCATATTTTAGGGGGAGAGCCTATGCTACAACCGGGCACGAATCCTGACTCCGGGCTGCTACTGACAATTAGATGGCCTTTGCCCAACCTAGAATCAAACCTTAGGGCGGGGGCACACGATGCGTTGCGGCGGCGGTGCGGCGCCGGAGCGGTGTCGCTGCGTCGTCTTACATAGAAATATCTGTGGCATGTCACACGATGCGCTCCGGCGCCGCACCGGACTTGCAACCACCGAGACGAAGCGGGGAGGGGTGATTGCGTTGCGACGTCGGAGCGGCACCGTTCAGTTGTTTATGCGTCACAAGGAAGGATACACGCTCGCTCGTTTCGATTTATTTTCTCCAACATCCAACGCTGCTACGGCGCCGTTGCGACATAACAACGTTGCGGCGCCGCACCGCTTGTGTGCCCGCTGATACGGTGAAATCTTTTCGGTGCGGCGCCGCAACGCATCGTGTGCCCCCGCTCTTTGACCTCACGCTCAGCGGTTACACTCGCGATCACTAAACCGACAAGATAATTCGACAAAATAAGACCGGTATATTATAAATAACAGTTATTTCTCACATAATAATATGTTTCCACACGATCGCCGTGTATATTTTATTGCAATTAAATGGACACTGAATAAAACTGTTTTGATGGTGAGACTCGCTCGTTTATACTTTTTTACGAGCTCCCGACCAATACGACGGCTAACACAATAAAATTTGAATATAAAGTTACAGATATTTATATTATCATGTTACTAATTAAGTTAAATAATCAGATAAAAGTTTAGATGCGATGTTTTTCCTAAGGAAAAAATTCAGAGATCGGAAGATATTTCCCTTGTAGAAACAAGACCATAATGCAAAGCAATACAAGGTAACGCTGTTTCTTGTTTCATACACACGGATTTTTGGTTTCATTTGAATAAATACAACAAACACACCATCACAATAAACAAAAAAATACTAAACACATTTAAAGTACAGTAGGCCGGTCAGTGTAAAGTAAACCAGTATAACCTGGCCTCGCATTTTCTAGGCCAACTCAAGGTCAAAGTGTTACCAACGATATGTAGTCTACTGTACCTACTGTTTAATAATCATTATTGTTATCATCAGCCTGTAGTCGTCCACCGACTGAACATCGGTCTTCCAATGACCGTTTAAAGGCTCTTACAGACTCACGCGATATCGCTGGCGCGACAGGCAGTGACATAGAAATTGTCGCATCGCGCCCGCGATTTCGCAACAGTCTGTACGAGCCTTAAAAGTATACTAAATATTCACTACGGAAAAGCTTGGCCATCGGATTGGTACCTAATGCACTTTTGTATGCGCAAACTGTTGGATGCTAGGTCTTGAAGTCGACCCATAGCACATAACACTACACATCACAACACAAAAAACACACAAAAAATAAACAAACAAACACACACCCACACACACACACCCCCACACACACACAGACCCACACACACACCCCACACACACACACTATACAAATGGTTTTCTCTTTAATTAGTTTATAAAATCTTTATTTTCTGTCTATAGTACCTACACTGTAAAATTCCAAACTTTTGCTAGTCTACATGGTGTTAACTTGAGAACCCTGATACCCACAACACAAGTTTAATCTTAGCTTGGCTGTCAGCGGCTCTGTATTAACCTACAATTTATATGACAAAACTTTTTATAAAAAAAAACCCGTCAAATACTATTATTGAGTAGTTCCAGTGGCCATCTGTGGTCTTCATCATCAGTTCCACTTCACCAAATTGTGCTTTTTGAGAGCAAATGCACGTGTTACTTTAAAAAATACCCACATCGCTATGAGTGTGCCTATAACATTTGAAGAGTTCCGTCGATTTCTCCCGGATCCCATCATCAGATCCTGACGTGATGACAATGGGACCAACTGTAAAGTATGCCCTTTCAAACAAAAAAATAATTTTCCAAATCGGACCAGCCGTCTTCAAGTAATCGGGAAACATACATAAAAGGTTCCGACGAATGGAGTACCTCCTCCTTTTTTTGAAGTCGGTTAAAATTGTATCATGTACATACCAAGTGGTAAATGTAAAATTGATAAAGTGGAAATAATAGTAGATTGTTGCACCGAGCGCAAAGTGAGTTATTAATGCACGAGCGCATTAATTACTCACTTTAGCAAGGTGCGTAATCTACTTCTCTTACAACTACCAATCTACCTACCCTGATAAAAAATATACCTACTCAAAATAAAAACTCAAGTTAATGAAAACAAAGTTTACCAAGTCGGTTTTACTTAGCCGATTTTTATTTTCAGCCAGTATAATTATTTTTGATCTAATGCATACATATTATATTAAACATAATGGGAGACATTAAACCTCTGTGGTAAATTTATATCTAAATAAAAAATAAAAACAGTGCAGAAATGTTGTATGAAATCTCATTGTTGCACTGAAAAACAGTGCAAAACTGAGATTTCTTACAACATTTCTGCACTGTTTTGGTTCTAAGCAAAAAATACGTGCTTTGTGATCGGTTTTGTAGTGATTAATGATACTTACCATTACTACTTATTTAAAAGAAAAGATTATTAAAATTGAATCTAAATTAAAAAAAAAAATGACAAATAGGAGGTGGCTTTTTATGCAACATACATTGCAACTGTTATTATTACTTCAACCTATAGTATGCCACAAGCAATTATATCGCACCGTGTAAATCAGTCTTCGTCCGGATTGCATACGGATATTATTTAAATTATATATCACACACATATTATAAATTACAGTGGCTTTTCGTGTCTGTCTGTGCATCTGCGTTGTTCTTCTAAACTGAACGTATCGGATTTTGATGCGGATTTCACCATAATTTAGAGATTTTATTCGTGAAGGTTTATGTGCATAATAGCTACATATAATCAAGTTGTATAAAAGTTCCCACAGACAGGCGAGACGCGACAGCGCGACTCGACACTAGTAGCACAATTTACTATCAAAACTTCATGGAAAGTGTCGCGCTGCCTGTCGCGCCCGCGATATCGCGCTAGTCTGCACGAGTCTACAAAGTAGGGGCAGCTTGCTATACTCCATTTGAAATAAGATTAGACATTTAAATAAACTTGTTTACAGTCCGTTCAACCAATTATGAATTCTATTCCTTAGGCATAAGGATGGCAAAAACGTAGTTACAATACCAACTGTTTATTACAGCTGCCATTTGTCATGCCACCAATGCAATAGAAGTCAAAATCGGTTGAACGGACTGTAAAAAGGTTTATTTAAATGTCTAATCTAATTTCAAACGGAGTATAGTTGCCTATAATTTATCAAACACCTTGATTTACAATGCGAAGAAAAATAAAGAACAGCATTATGCCTATTGGCCTGTATAAAGTTCTTAAGACCGACAGTAAAAAAATAGAAGCTTCACATTAACAACCTATCAAACTCGATCTCGTTTGAGAGCACAAAAGTTTTCATTCTGCAAATCATGCACACCCATTTACAAACGCAAATCAAACTGGTCAGAAAAAGTTATTCGCTTTGTATGCTTGGCTTGTGAAATTAATTATTGTAACTTTGTAAACGTCCGTGTGGTGCCGGACGTAAAGAATAGCACTAACTCATTTCTTCCCGAGGGAGTCGTAAAAGGCGACTAAGGGACTAATTACTAGAGAATGGGCAGCAGCGTTCTCAATGCATTTTAACACCATACTGCGATCGCCAACCCGCCTACCAAGCGCGGCGATTATGGTGAACCCCCCCTTTGGGGGAGGCCTATGTCCAGAAGACGTGGACGTCTTTCGCCTGAAATGAAGATGATGAACTTTGTAATCGTATGTAAATTGAATTACAAAATAATTTCGTAGAGGCGTAATTCAGTTTTCTGTAACTTGCTAAGTACATGACTACACTTTAAAAACATCCAGGTTAAAATATTAGTTCACCTCAGGCTACGTCAGTTGAAACGTATTTGAAAAACACTTTGGTATACTCGACCTTGTAATTCATCGCCTGTCATTCGTGAATCTATGACAGTCAATACGGATCGTCAGAAGCCCGAAAGTCTAACAACCAGCTTCACCAAGGGGTATCGTATTACCCAGTAACTGGGTTGTGTATCTATCTCATAATTAAATTAATTTCTTTATACCAACGAGATACCTACCTCGTACAATCGATCAAGTTACTTTTCATTGCTTCATTTTTAATTATTTTTACCTATTGTAGTATAGTAATTTTATTCTAGGTGCATCGTCTTCACAAATAATCATATAATTAAGTGCTTGCAACAAAATATTGTGAATTTTTTTTTAAAGAGTAACGGTGGTGTTTCTTGCCTATTCTTCTCCATACGAAACTACCTTTTGGAAGGGGCAACTAGAATCAATTCAATATTTTTTTTTGTAATTCTTGACGTTCAAAAGTGCCTTTTATGTGCCTATTTGACATAAATAATTTAACTTTGACTTTGTGGAGGTCAGATAGGCGGTCGCTCCATGTAAAAAACTGGTATTCAACTGCTGCATCCGGTTGGCCTGGAAGACGTCTCCAACATAATTGGGAAAAGGCTGGGCAGGTTGATACTCGACCTTGTACTTTGCTTCACCGTTTTTGACAATAATTCCCAGAAACTTGAAACTTCATTAAGGCGCTGACAAGAGGCAAATGATAAAAGTGGGCTTGTCTTAAACAAAAAACCGGCCAAGTGCGAGTCGAACTCGCGCACGAATGGTTCCGCACCATTATCTATAAAAACGGCAAAAAAAAAAACACGTTTGTTGTATGGGAGCCCCCTTTACATATTTTTTTTTTAAGTGAATATAGTATAACTAAAGATTCTGTGAATATTTCAAGCGGCTACCTGTTGCCGTCATCAATATCGAGCAAAAAAATCACATTTGTCGTATGGAAGCCCCCTTAAATATTTATTTTATTATGTTTTTTTTTGTATTTTTTGTTATAGCGGCAACAGAAATACATTATCTGTGAAAATTTCAACTGTCTATCACGGTTCATGAGATACAGCCTGGTGACAGACGGACAGACAGACAGACAGATGGTGGAGCCTTATAATAGGGTTCTCGTTTTACCCTTTGGGCACGGAACCCTAAAAATTACCAAATCTATATAGTAGTCTAGTTAGTAGTTTGTGGTAGCAGAAAAAATATATATTATTCTTGAACATATTTCTTAAAACTTGGTTGTTACCAAAACACGCTTAGAAAATAAAGCTCGATACAAATTAATTGTAAACTAGCCCTTTAATTTGAGTTACAATCCAAAATATCTGTATTAAATATCAACGTACGGTTGGTATTTAATTAATAACAAGAACGTCTTAATTGTATGCAGAACTTGGTTGTTTTTTATTTTCGATTACTCAACTCATTTTTGAGTAAATAAATAATTGCTTCATATTTTACAATACATTACAAGCGTTGCATCATCGCGCTTCTCTTTCTTTTGTATGCAGTCTGACAGTGACAGCGATTTACCTGTTGACAGCGTCTTAAGGTTGAAAGTTTCTAACTGTCATAGGTGACCTTGTCGTTTTAAGACGTGCAAGTGAAAATGAACTATAGGGTGGTAAGACAGTAAGTAGCTCGCCGTCCGATAAGTGCCAGGTCCGGGTCGACGACGCGTTGTGTTCCACACGCGCCTCAAAGAGATATCAGCACCAACTGACGGGGTCCGGTAGGGCCAATACCTGCCAGGGTCGCGAGTTTGTCCGAAAGGGGTATCGTGGCCCTGGCACACAAACAACTGAAGGAACACGGGTGGGTTTTAGTCAGTAAAAGTCAGACACGCCCTCCTACTCCGCCTAGAGTGGGAGAAGTTACTTGATAATTTCTTACCCCAAAAAAAAAAAGGGTGGTAAGACAATTACGATTACACCTACCTAGAGTATAAAATTCGTTCTGTTTCATAACCAGCCTATAATGTTCCCACTGCTGGGACACAGGACTCTCTATGAGAGGGAGTGGGCCGTAATCCACTACGCGGGCCCAGTGCGGGTTGGTAGATGTCACATGTGTTCGAATTTTTGGTTTTAGAACATTCCGGTTTCCTCACGATGTTTTTCTTCACAGTTTTGAGAGCAGTGGTGATGAAATAATTTACACAAAGTAAAGCGCGAAAATCAGGGTTCGAACCTACGACCTAAAACTCGTAAGTCGCGGTTGTTACCACTGGGACACCGCTGCTCATTCTGTTTCATCATCATAATTTCAGCCGAAAGACGTCAACTGCTGGACATAGGTCTCCCCCAAAAAGAGGGGGGATTTGCCATAATCGCCACGCTTGGCAGGCGGGTTGGCGATCGATATGGTTTTAAAAATGTATAGAGAACGCTGCTGCCCATTCTCTAGTAATTCCCTTAGTCGCCTTTTACGACACCCACGCGAAGAAATGGGATCTTTACGTCCGGCACCAAACGGAACATCATTCATCATTCTGTTTACAATCATTCAATTCAGTACCAAAAATTTATAGAAACCTGTGTAGTAGTTCCAAAGTAGTTCGTATAAATAAATGTTTTCTTCTACGTAAACATCTCTATCCAAATTATCCATTCAGAAATATTTTGGGCCGACGTTTTTTATACCGTAAATACTCGTCAGGTAGAAACTGACCGCAGTGAGATTACATCTGCAGACAGGACAGGTGTATTCTAATACATATTAACAGATAAATGATGCAGAACACGGCCACATGAAGAGAGCAGGTGTATTTTTTTCTCGGTAATCTTGATTCTCACCGATCACATTCTAGATAAGAACGTCTTTGTGTTGAATTTAAGTTAATCTCTTCAAAGTTAGAGTGAACAGGCTCCTTCTGCGTAAGCTCACTCCATCGTCGACTTTGTCTCTGTCACTTCTGACCTCGACTAAGGTCAAGAGCAAACCCATCCTAAATAAAAAAAAAAAAAAGTAAATGTTAAGTACCTCCTGGGTGCTTGAGAAAAACATAGTTCTCTATTTTTCTATTCTATGTATTTTACGTAAATATAGAATCGTCTGCGACTGACAAACAGACACTGAGTTTGTTTGACCCCTGAGTTTTTTTTCGCCATTTCTTCTCAGGGGTAGTCAGATAGGAAATTTCGACTCCATCAAGTTTCTTTTTAGGGTTCCGTACCAAAATGGTAAAAAGGAACCCTTATGGTGAGACTAAGTCTGTCTGTCTGTCTGTCTGTCTGTCACACCTGGATATCTCAAGAACTACTAATGCTATATAACTCGAAATTTTGAATAGTTTTAGATGACGTTTGCCCAACTATTTTGCATACCAGAAAGAAATTAAAAAAAATATACCTTTTTTGCAAAAGGGACTGAAAGGGGGTCTTAAAAATTTGAAGTGGGACTACTAGGACACGTGGGGTATCATATGAAAGAACGCTGTTTGCACATTCTCAAACATTGTTTCTTTTTTTTTGGCATTATAGTTTCCGACTTTTGACGAAAAATTAAAAAAAAAATACCGTTCCGCCACCTTATCTCCGAAGTTTACATAGATAAAAATCTGAAATTATTCTATGTGATAGAAGTATATGTAAAGATTACAGGAAAAATAAAAAGATATCTTTAAATAGCACAGTTTTTCGGAAATCATCAACATCATATATACGGACGGAACCCTCGCTGTGCGAGTCTGACTCGCTCTTGACCGGTTTTTTAATTTATAATATGACGTTAAAAGTGATTCGGACATCCTATTTTACAGAATACATATTCTGTAAAATTCGACATAGGTACTTACAATTTCATTTCATGTCATTTAGTTTCACACTTCAGTATAGTAATTTAATAAGAATTCCTAAAAGTAGAATTCTAACAAAAAAAATGAGAGATTTAGAGAAAACTAATGCAATATACAGGGCCAAATTAAATGAGCGAAACTCCCCAGACGGTAGAGGGTATCTATATCTAAACATGATAATTAAGTTTAAATATTATATTTAAAGTTTTTAATAGGTTTATGTGTATACAACATGTCCCAGAATTAACACACAATCTTTTAAGGGGTCATTGTACTCATCATTATGAACAACTTTTACTAAAACAAAAATAAAAAAAATCTGCTGTTCCCCACATTTTGACGAGTTATTGGAACATAAATGTAGGGATCAGCAGATAGTTTTTTCGCGATTTCAGGTTTGGTCCCATAGTAATAGTTGTTCATAATGATGAGTACAATGATGCCTTATGAGGTTGTGCGTTAATTCTGGGACATGTTGTATATCCTTTTATTTAAATAAATATTTATTCCAGCACAATTTTGGTTACTGCACCTACCACTGCTTGTCTCTGCATCACCCTAAGGTTGACTAGTAGAAAATTCCTATAGCATTAAGTCCGCCTCCGTACATTTGTGTGCTTATTTTAAAGTACTAAATAAACAAATAAATAAAAGAAAAGAGAAATTAATTTGATGAGTTTTCTTTTGGGTTATCAACCGCCGTTAGTAAGACGTATATCCTAAAGAAATGGCAGTAAAAAATCCGTTTCCTTTTTTTTTTTGTTGCGTAAACTTCACAGACGTGATGGGTACCGATACCTTTACTGCGATAAAATAAAAACAGATTTTCTCAACTCATACTTTCAGTAACAAAACTACCAGCGGTCGTTAACCCCAAAAAAAAATCATCAAATATTTAAATATTTTATATCGAAACCCATCACGTCTGTGGAATTTCGCTAGCTTATTTAATTTGACCCTGTATAATATTATGCTTAACATAAGGAATTATTAAAACACTAGCTGCGCCCCACGGTTTCACCCGCGTAAGTCTCGATCCCGTAGGAAAATCGGGATAAGAAGTATTGGTATATTGGTCCAGCCGTTTGAGCGTGAAGAAGTATCAAACGCACACACACACACACTCATACAAACATTCGCCTTTATAATATTAGTTTGATGGGATAATACTTTAAACGCCACGCTTTGCTACAGAATGGTAATAATATTCAGAGGATTGGAGGATTATCTAATCTAAATCTTTTTAAGAAATGTATATCTATACTCCGTTGGTTTAGGTAGTTCAATAAAGGTAAACAAAGCAAACCACGTGACGAGAGAGCTGTCAAGTAACCAACTAAACGTAATACCTGTCACTTCGTATTGAACAAGGAAAATAAATAATAAATAATTGGATAATTAAAATGATTGATTATAAGAAATTTGTTTAAGTGTGACTGATATTTAATGTATAAGTGTTAAAGTTAAAAATCATTGATTCAGTAATAATAATTGTATCTAAGATACTTGCACGCCATGAGAAATGGCAGACATGTCGTGAGCCACTCCTATAAAAGATCTTGCATGCATGTAGGTATTATTTTATTTTAATTCTGTATGTTTACACAACACATGTTCGAAAAAATAAAATTTCTTCTCTTTTCTCATCATCTATAAAAATCCTTTTTATCATTTGTTTACGTTGATTTTACTATCTAACTAAACCAATAGAGTATACCTGCTTACCTTTTCGCACTCAAGGCTGTTCAAAGCCGGTAGGTACCTAAGTATTATTTCCATTATTTACATCCAAATGAACCGAAACAACTTTGGCAATTATTTCGCCCGTAGCCGTACGTAATTTACAAAATCTTCGCATTCTTAAACAAAAATAATGGATTGCACGATAAACGAAAAGTTAGATTGGAAACGAACTTGTTACAACTTCGCTAAAGAATATTATTTAGTTAGTGACAATGCTAGAAAATACGAATTCTTTTGCTTACAAAATACTTGGACAGTTTACTGCAATGTTGGTACAAATGAAAATAAAAATGGTCTTTTGCAATTACAAACCTAAAGTGTCTAAATTGCCAGACGGCTGGATTGGCGCAGTGGCTGCCTTGACTTTCAGCGGTACGTGACGCGGGTTCGATTCCCGCACGTAACAAATACGTGTCTAAACAGTAGACCGCCTGTTGCCCCGGCTGGTAATTTCTGCAAGCTGCATCTTTGTCTGTAAACGTACTATCTGCGATACAAGAAAATCCCCACGTGGAGCTGTGTTCAAAATTAAAATTGTCTAGTAGATAAATCAAAGTTTAAATATAAAATTGTCTTGTACACTATTGCTAGACAATTGCTTTTATTTAATATGCCAAATGCAATTAAGACTGCGATATAGGCCAGTGACCTAGAGTAGTTAGCTTGTGTGTTCTGTACTGAGCTCACGCAACGCGTCAGCCAGTAATAGGACTCGCCCATCAAGGAGCGCTGTCCCGAATTTGACGCATTATTAATTTATTATACACAATACAAAAGGTATTTTAATAAAACGCGTATACTAAAAGATCAATATTGAAATTATCTTTAAATTGGTGAAGGTTTCAGAAAAATACGCTAGGTAGATTTTGCGTCATTCTCAGTTTTTCATTAAATTATTGATAAAATGCTCTAATTTAACATATTTTTTTTTCAAATCATTAAAACTACTCGTTTAGACGTGATCTTCAATATAAAATCATTAAAAGTCTGTTATCGTCGCCTTAATATAAATTCCAAAACGCTGCACTTGGGACCAAGAGCGCCATCTAGAGCCGATTTCTCGTAACGCTTTATCTTCGGAAACTGATGCACAAGACAACGGTACCTATGAAACTCGTGAGAGGGCAGTTTCATAAGGAATCCCTTGATTCTGAGGAACCACCCGTCATAGTGAAGTATTTTCAATTCGTATTTAGATAGGTTTAAAAAGCCATTTTCTTACTTATTCAAGCCATTTTTTTAATTATATGAGTTTTTATAGTCATTTTCTTTTACTTTGACTGTGCCGTTGATCAAGCGGACCCAAGTAGGTACCGAATTCGATTCTGTAAATCTGTGAAGCAAGCCCGATGTTTATAACTATAGGTACCTCATTCATCATTTCATCATTTCAGCCGAAAGTCGTCCACTGCTGGATATAGGCCTCCCCCAAACAGGGGGCTTGCCATAATAACCACGCTTGGCAGGTGGGTTGACGATCGCAGTATGGTGTCAAAATGCATAGAGAACGCTGCTGCCCATGCTCTAGTAAGACCCTTAGTCGCCTTTTACGACACCCACGGGAAGAAATGGGATGGTGCTATTCTTTACGTCCGGCACCAAACGGACAATATAGGTATAGGTAGATACTTAAAGTACTTATTTTGAAAGCCTTTTAGTATCAGCTGTAGTGAAATCGTATGTCAACTTATGCAGCAGCAAGACAAATTATTAAACCTGCTGGCGAATTTAATTGACTCTATTATCTCTAATCATCGACCTTATTGAAACGAACGAGGTTTCGGAACGAACTTCTTTAACAGAAATTTAGGCAGAAATCATCACGTAACGAAAAAGCGCTATGCCTGAAAAAGTCAATTTCAAGGGTCAAAAGTTTTTGTTGTGTTTTTTTATTCAGAGCCATCAGTATATAAGTTTTTAGTTTGCTTAAAACTTATAATAGATGGCTCTGTATTAGCTAAACAAAAACTTTTGACACTTGGAACTTGAGACCATACTAGATGGCTCTGTACTAAGTCATATTATCAGCTAAAGTAACTTCGTTCCACCAACCGGGTGTCCCTCTTTTTTTATTCATTTGAAAACCCTTTTCGAGACTGTTCAGTCTCTCAAAAGTTCAACATAATATTTCAGTATACTTAAATAAAATAACTAGATGCGTTACCTTGTCTACAGCAGAATGACTGTCGAATGGCAAACTACGAACAAATTAAATATTTAACAATAAAGCAGTACTCGCAACTGGCGTTCGTCTATGACCAGGAGGCCTAAAATGGACGCTTGGGCAGAATCATATATTATGATCTGCGTACAATTCATATCCCGCAATTCATCTGTTTGACAGTTTTGTATGGAGTTTCGTAAAATGGTCCACGAATTATGAATTGCTCTATTGAAGTCTAATGTCAAATAACAGCTGTCAAACAGATGAATAGCGGTATGTATGAATTGTACGCAGATCATATTATGATTCTGCCAAAGCGTCCATTTTAGGCCCCCAGATACTACCAGATAATTAAGTATATGAACGTACACGAAGCAAAAGGAGTACCTAGGTATGTAATGAACGTAGCAGGTGGCGTTCTATAGATTCTGCCTACCCCCATGGGAAGAAGGCGTATGTTTATATTATGTACTTTGTTAAAACATTACATATTTATTTATATTTCCCATTAGCATACAGAGAGTATCTACCAGTAGTTACACGCAACCACACAAGTACAGCTGATACAAGACGGTAAGGAAGTAAACGAACTTCGCGATCAATTAGAGGCATGTGTTCATCGTTTGTTTGCAATAAACTGTTCTCACGGGTGTATCACAATATGGAAACCGATCAGTTTCTATTTTCGCTCTTTTTTTCATAATGAAGCTGTTTCATGACTAGTAACAGGTAGAAGTGGCGATGCTTGGGGAAGGCCTATGTCAGCAGCAGTGTATAGCAGTGGACATCTTTCGGCGAAATGATGATGACTCGCATAGTGTTTTGTGTCATCTACCTAATATGTTCACAACTGTGTCGGGATGCTGTAGAACTGCGAGATATTAGTTTTTATATGAAGCGAGTAATTGTTATACAAGGGGCTAAAATGACCCATTATATACGAGGTGGTTTTACTCCCGAGCTTTAGCGAGGCAGTAAATAGAAACCAAGTTATAATGGGTTGTTAGCGCCGTGTGTTTCACTATACTTTTCACTACGATTGCGAGAAATTAAAATAAGGATTATACACCATAAAAATCTTGACGGCAACAGATTGAAAAATATTTATTTTCCTTTCTCTTCTATCTGCGATACGGATCTCCATTCTCACTAGATGATGACATTTTCACTGTTGTAAAATAAATTACGGTCACCAATTCAATTTGTAATTAAAGAAAAAAATCTAAAGATTTCGTGGCAATGCCTTTTTATTTATTTCTTCTGTAGCCGCAACCAAGGAACATTAATACTGGCCGCAACGCAATGCACGCATTCTACCATTCTACCGAAGAGTACGCCGCTTTTAGTTCCGTTTTCAAAAATAAAATGTTCTTCTTTTTTTACGACACAGTAATAAGTCGAGTCTTTCTTTACTCATGATTATGTTACTTAAGGTGAATCCGCAGCTGTAGCACGGGAAATTCAAATGTTCTTACGTTTTTTGCTATTTGCAGATCAGTGTCAGGTTGTATCTATATCACAATATAATTCGCGACTTTAACAGTTATGTTTTACATAAATAAAATCATTAAAATCATTAATATAGCTACAGCTACAACTGCGGACTCACCTTAAGAATAATTACTTTTTGGTTTTGTAGGCTCATTGGTACCAGACAAAAAAAAACACTTTTTCCCCTAGAGGATGATATGCTATTTTAGACCCGCTCTGGTACGCTAAAATGACGGACTTTTTGAGCAAGAGTAGTGAAAAACCTTATTTTTTATTAGTATTTACTCTTCTCCAGTAAATACGAATTTAAAAAAAGGAAGCACAAAAAAGCATACACAAGCAAAAGCAAGCGAAACAGCGGTAGCATTTTGTATGTACTGAAACCAACTTAAGGAAAGCATTATTCCGAACGAATCCCTTTCTTTTGGAATATGGATAAAATTAATATTGTATTCCGATCCGATCCTATTTTGTGGTATTCGTCAGAATTGTGGATAAAATTAATATTTTGTTCCGAACCGATTACAGTACGAAATTATCCCTGCTGTGAAACGATACCTAAATGAAATGAAAGTTTGATTGCTGTAAGAGTAGTTTATCTTTCAGATTTTTAATTCAACACAACACCTCAGAAGTTTGATTCTTTACTATATATATATATATATATATCTAAAATAAAAAGCAAGTCATACCATCAAAACATATTAATCATGAATATTTTACCTTATGAACCATTATCTATAAATAGCTTAGGTATGCACTTTAGAGGCAAGGTTTATAAATAAACTTATCATAATCTTAAATGTTATAAACATCATCAGTACTGATTCGGTTCTATAAAATCATCATTATCGCAGCATTTTTTGCGGAAAACCATTAACAAAGTAAAAATATCATGTCCATTTTGACACTCCTAAGTCTGAGACATTTTAATTTTCCATCCTTAGATCAGTCTTTGTAATTTAAAGTAAAGTTAACCACAATTACTATCCTCATTTCTATGTTTCCGGAGTTGGCTACATCCATATCATCCCAATCAATGATATTTTAAGTAAAAAGACGTAAATGGTTAACTAGTCAACATTCGATCTTCAGAAACGAGTCGCATTATTATATGAGATGACACGTGGAAGTAGGACGGCATGTCGTAATTATCGGGAGCGAAAAAGAGACAAGACATAGAAAATGTGGCCAATTAGCCATATTTTGCGTTTGTTGCCCGTGGTACTACCAGTATTACTACCAGTAGTACCACGAGTGTCCCTGCCGGGGTTGCGAGTTTGTCCGAAAGGGATATCGTGGCCCCGGCACACAGGCAACGGAAGGAACACGGGTGGGTTTTAGTCAGTAAAAGTCTGACACGCCCTCCCGCTCAGCCCAGAGCGGGAGAAGTTATTTGATAATTTCCCACCCAAAAAAAAAAAAAAGAAAAGTAGTACCACGGGTAAAAAAAAATCCCGTAGAACTACCAAGCGATCCAGTAGTACCACGGGAAGTTTTTTTTTACCCAGGGTACACTCACAATCGACTTTTCATAGTTACACCAGTCACTTTGACACCTGTCCCTTTGACACTACTCACTTTGACTTTTGCTAATTAGAAATTTCCCTGCCATAACACTGATACCACTGGTGTGAAGGCTCAGAGTGAAGGTGGGTCAACCATGAACATTTTTAATAATAAATTTAGGTTTTTTAAGTACTCGTACATAAATGTTTTATTTATAATAATATCATAGAAGTCGAAGTAAACCAATTAAATTAATTAAATTAGTTGAATAGGACTTCGATCGTCTTTTGTTTTTTTTTTGCTAAAAGACCTAAATATATCATTAAAAATTTTCGTGGTTGACCCACCTTCACTCTGAGCCTTCCCTTCACACCAGTGATACGGTAGGGAAATTTCTAATTAGCAAAAGTCAAAGTGAGAAGTGTCAAAGGGACAGGTGTCAAACTATGAAATGTCGATTAGGAGTGTAACACGGGTAAAAAAAAACTTCCCGTGGTACTACGGGATCGCTTGGTAGTTTTATGGGGTATTATTTTACCTACTTTTGTGGTACTACCAGTATTACTACCAGTAGTACCACGGGCAACAAACGATATTTTGACGTGCCACTTGCGGAGCGTGTATACCCTATACTTAACCTCTTTTTACAAATAATATTGATCCCAATAAATAAACTAAACATTCTTGTGATTTTTGTTATTTTGAATAGTCTGAAAATTAAAAACTTAATTACGCACCTCTTTTTTTTTGTTGGGTTGGAAATTATCTATAATATCTATATATATTATAATAATTTCTCTCGCTCTGGGCGGAGCGGGAGGGCGTGTCAGACTTTTACTGACTAAAACCCACCCGTGTTCCTTCCGTTGCCTGTGTGCCAGGGCCACGATATCCCTTTCGGACAAACTCGCAACCCTGGCAGGCATTGGCCCTATCGGACCCCGTCAGTTGGTGCTGACATCTCTTTGAGGCGCGCGTGGAACACAATGCGCCATCTACCCGGGCCTGCTGGTCCTTATCGGACGGCGAGCTACCCATCGCTCACCGTCCGCAAGCCCGCGCCTACGGTGGCCAGAAATCGGCCTGCGACTCCCGCGCCCGGGGCGTCTCCTGGGGCGACTAGGGGCGCGAGGGCGCAAACCTTGCCTCTCCCTCACGCGTTCCGCCTCCTCCTTCGCGAGCATTAATTACAGGGTTCTGTACCTCAAAAAGAAAAAAACAGAACCCATAAAGGATCACTCGTGTGTCTGTCAGTCTGTCCGTCTGACCGATTAAGTTGAAACTTAGTACACATATGAATTTCTGTGACCCAAACACGGACGTATAACGTAAACATGAATTTTGAATATGGGGTCACTTTTGAGGGGGCAAATTAGAAAATTAAAAAAACCAGTTTTACAAATGGTACCGTGTGACATATCAAATGAAAGAGCTTGTTGTAAGGATTTCAGATATATTTTTAATCATTTTAAAATAAATACTTTCTTTTAAAGTTATTAAAGAAAATCGATGAAAATTGACCATTATCTCCGAAACTACTGACCCTAAAATTTGGAAAATAAAACAGGGCATTGTTCTTTAATTATAGATTACAGGAAAACCTATAAGAAGTATATGGTGTTAAAATAACTTGGTAAATCTCTCAATATGGTGCGTACAAACTTACATTTGCAGTTGGATTGTATGGCGGAACATGCTTTTCAACTATAATGTTAAGTTTGTTCTTGGGATACATTCATCCCAACTGCAAGTGCGTTTCGGACCACACACAATGAAGGGTTCCGCCCTTCATTGTGCGTGGTCCGACTGCACGTACTTGGCCGGTTTTTTTTAAAGATCATAGAACGGTCTTGTATGTCACACCACTAAAAAGTTGTCCTTCCAATTTCAAACTGAACTTTATCACCATTGCTTTCCCTTGTCAATAATATTCAGGCCTTCTATTTTCAAAAACCGACATCCAAATTAAACCTACAAAAGTAACAGTTGTCTGCCATTTAAACTAATAAAGAATTGGTAAATATAGAAACGCAACCCACTTAGTTAGAGCCTACAATGGTTTTATTGTGTAAACTAAAAGGTGTTAGTAATATACTCATGTACTGACCGTCAGTTGTTTCTAAGTGTTCTAGTAAACCATGAGTGTGCTCGGAAAATTAGAATCCTGTTAGGTAAATAGATAAAAGTAAGATGGTGCACATCGTGTTTCAATTACAGCCATTACAGGTAATTGTGCTTTTATGGGCTATTTTTATTTTGAAATATGTTTATGTAAAATGGTGTCAATAAATTTTTGTAACCATGTGTTGGGTAGATTAATGAAAAATTTTAAATGTTCAATACCTATATTTATACTGTGAACTCTGATATTTACTAATTATGAATAAAATTTTGTTATTTCCATCACTGCACGCACGTAAGTCATTTAAAACCTTTAATAATGTTGTTTCCATTAAAACGCACTTTTTATTTTATTTTTCTGGGTTTTCGTCACATAAAACGGAAAAAAACGGACGATTTATTATAAGCAAAGTGTACCTAAGTGTAATGTTAACAATCTTATTTAGATCGATCACATAATTAATTAAGCGTAATGATTTAAAAATGAATGAATGAAATGACATTAAGACATAGATTGAGAAACAAATGATTAATACCAACATTTCAGATACGAATAAAAACAATCAACCGAATATTTCAGTTCTTATTTCATCACTTGATTGAATCACATTTGATACGATAATCGCTGGCACAATCTACTAATATCTTTGCCCGTTGAGTGGCGCTTATCAGAATTAATCATATTCCTTAGTCAGTCAGTGTCAGTGATATTCAGTCAGTGGTTTGTGCTAATATCCGTCAGTGCCGTGCCGCGTAGTGTTTTGTTTTGTGCATTTTCTGTGATAGTACCGTTTTGTTGACAAATATGGTGGGTGTTTGTTTTTTTTAAAATTTTGTGCTTGTTCAATAAAGCGTTGATAGTGCTATGGATTTAGTGAGCGATAAATGACGGTGCACTGTTTTTCCCCGATAATTGGGCGCGGATTTTTAATTTGATTATGTTTTGGTTAGGTTAGATCACATTTATTTTAGCCTGAAGCCTTAGTTATTTTATCGGTATAGTTTATTCTATTTTCAGTTTATAAAAATAATGATATAGTGTTTTGAACAATTATTTTATAGAGCAAAATAAATTCTACCAATATTTTAATAATTTTAAAATTGTTCTGTTATGAGTACAACAAAACTAAAGCGCGAATCAAACAAGTAACAACTATCCTTAAAACGCAACACGTGTTGCCCATAGAGGCTCTATTAACAACCCATGTCTAAAGAGGTAACTAACTTAAGGTTCCCTCCATTTTGAGAGCACCTAAGTAGCTACCTTATCTCCTTGAAGATTCCTGAACAATTTGTCACCAAAGCTATCGACAATGAAAAGTAACTGACTACATAAGCCATGTTGTAAAACGCCTAGAACAATAAAACAAAAACAAAAAATATTTGTACGTACGATATCTAATAATGTAAAGGCTTCTACATACCGGGGCGACTTGTCGCGCGACGCGACGCGACACAAAGGCACCGCTCGTCCCGCGACACGCGGGGCCTTTGTGCTGTGTCGCGTCGCGCGACAAGTCGCGCTGGTATGTAGAAGCCTTAAAGCCGAGTCTACATCAAAGAAAGTTCGCGACAAAACAATTTGTTTGTTTATAATAGTCTGTGGATCCGGATTGTTGTCAATAATTAAGCACAGGCCACACCGCCAGCTAGCGGGCGGGCGGGCTAAACTAACTAACATCGTTTCACCTCTTTACATACTTCGGTTCATACCGCGAGCTACCGACTAACCATGTAAAGAGGTGAAACGATGTTAGTTAGTTTAGCCCGCCCGCCCGCTAGCTGGCGGTGTAGAGACACTATTGAGGCAATGACGTGAAATAAATCCGTTAGATGAGTCTGAAGATCTAAAAGATGTATAAACGTTGTACGAAAGTAGATCTACACGGGACTCTACGGATTTTTCTTTTTGTTTCTATGATTGCGGCATACGCGATGTTTATCAATTTGTATGCGACCTTAGACCCATGACATTGCAGAAGTATGTTAACGCCAATGTCTTGTATTCCAGTAATCCTGTTATCAATGAAATAATTCAATATGGACGGATAAGGCCGGTAGTGCTGTGATACCGTATCGTTTGATATAAATCTGCTTCCATTGTCGTGTAGTAATTAAATCTAACAAATGTTTTTGTGTGATTGTTGCAACACTTTCTTGAACGCAATGTCGCATGTCTTTGTTGACATTCTTGTGTTTTCGTATCGTGGTACTAACGATACCTATCTACGAAATGTGTAAAAACTTTCTTAGGCATCCGTCCCACTGCCGACAAGGAAGTGACCAGCATCGCAATTTCTCCCACAAGAAAGGAACTTAAAATAAAATTTAAAAGAGAGAGAGTTCTTGCCGGTAGTGTGAATAATCAGTATCAACTAATAATATCAGGCAGATTGTGTGATTCGTCATTATACATACGGCGCCGTCCGTTTAGAAACGCTCGCAATGATAAAATATGCCGAAGGCAAATTAGCATCTCATGCAATTGTTATCATTTCGACATTGATTGTTATTGTAGGTTCGATTGGAACGCGCGAGCCGAATTGTTCGCAGTAACTAAGTCAGAGTGTGTCGGTCAAATGGGTTAGCTGTGAAAAACCGCGCGGGAGCCGAGCGAGCGGAGCGAGCGCCTTAAGAAATAGAACTAAATACTTCTATTTTCCGCGTCATTTTGTAAACAGCATTTGAATTGTCCATCAAATGTTGTGGCATATTATAATTGACAAGGTAACTTACATTTTACCTTCGGCATATTTTATAACTGCGAGCGTTTATAAACGGACGACGCCGTTTGTAAAAAACGGAATAATACAAATTGCCTGAGACACATATATTGTATCCCTGACACGGGACCTACATCCATAGTAGCTGCGTTTATTGAGCGAGAAAATTGTCGATAGCTAGTCGCTTCCTCGTCGGCAGTGGGACAGGTCAACAGGTGTCTTATATCCCCTGAAAAGCAATTCCGTTTGGGGAAATCACAGGGACCATTAAAAACATAGTTGACGTTTGGTAGGATTTGAATGAATGCCTGATTAGGATCGATTTCATTTAAAATAATATTTTGTAAGAATCGCAACCCTTGCACGTAGTCAAGGCGCCGAGTAGTTTGAACGTTGAAATAATATTTTAAACTTTCGAGATCGTATTTAATTGTTTGTTGTTGTTTCTTAGAAAATAATAGATAGAAGGAAAACTTCAAGAGTTTCGCACGTTTTCAACGCGATTCCAATAAAATCCAATAAATTCTTACGGATAACACAGATTAATAAGCAGGTATTTACAATTAAGAACCCGATAACATAAAATATGTAATAAAACATATCAAACTAGATACTAACTACATTCCAATGAATTGACTGGTTTGTTGCGATTGTGCGCACCATCTGTTTTTTCATGGAGCTTGTGACTCAAGTCTGCTCTCAGCCTTATATTTTTAGCAATGTTCTCTATGA
This sequence comes from Tiliacea aurago, assembly GCA_948098905.1. Taxonomy (NCBI): domain Eukaryota; kingdom Metazoa; phylum Arthropoda; class Insecta; order Lepidoptera; family Noctuidae; genus Tiliacea; species Tiliacea aurago. The sequence continues at coordinate 20,812,731 of OX402577.1, forward strand.
TCTTAATATTTTCTGGTGTTTGTAATTATTTTGTTAAAGTTGTTTTATTTTATTGTGTTAATAGGTAATAGTGAGGTAATTCACGACCGTGTATTCCCGTTGTCCCCGTACGCCGTGTCCCCCGTCCTACGGAGACAGCGGTACTTCAATTAAATATTTAAAAATACTTCCCGTTGTCCCCGTGGTTTGGCTTTACATTCAAAAATATGTTTCTGGCAATCGCCGGCCGCTGCCGCGGCACCGCTCGCTACGCTCGCTCGGCTCGTGCGTTGTGTGGTCACAGTTCTAACCTAACCTAACCTAGCTGTTTCGATTTAAAAAACGTTTTCTTCGTACGTTATGGGGACAACGGGAAATAAATTTAATCACGTCCCGCTGTCCCCGTGACGGCGATATGGCATACGGGGACAACGAGAATACACTTTCACGACAACCCATTTACAAGCATCCACAGTTAGTAATAATTATTGTCTTTTAAAGCAAGATTCCAGTCACGCCAAGTAAAATACTGGTATTCAGCTGCATCTGGTAAGACCAACCCAACTGAGCCAACTCCAGGATAGTTGGGAAAAAGCTAGGCAGATTGATTGAAAGCAAGATTCCAATTCATGTTAAACATTTTAATTTATATAAAGTAAAATACTGGCAAATTTAATACCAATGTCCAATTGGCATAGGTACAGACTCCAGCAGGTCAAGCTACCCAAAACTATCAAATTTTCGCAATCAACCTTGAACCTTATGCTTTAACAAAAAGTTGAAAATCTTTTAAAGAAATTTGACAGATTGTAGTAGCTTGATGTGCTGGCGTCTGTAAAATAATGAGCATTTACTTAAGACGCAGATATATGCCAGTAACCTTGAGTGGTTAGCTTGCGTGTTCTCTACTGAGCTCACGCAACGCGTCGTACATTCAGCCAGTAATAGGACTCGCCCATCAAGGAGCGCTGTCCCCAATTTGACGCATTATTAATTTATTATACACAAAACAAAAGGTATTATAATAAAACGCGTATACTATAAGATCAATAATTAAATTATCTTTAAATTGGGGAAGGTTTCGTAAAAATACGCTTGGTAGATTTTCCGCCATTCTCAGTTTTTTATCCGCGTTAGACATAACTTTACAAATTAATTACACTATGTAATATAAACATAATCTAAAATATTCACATATTAAGTTATTGAGAAAATACTCTAATTTAACATATTTTTTTTTTCAAATCATTAACCTTACTCGCTTAGACGTGATCTTCAGTATAAAATCATTAAAAGTCGGTTATAGTCGCCTTAACAGATAAGTTGTTGTAAGTGTCATACAATATTAATCAGGAACACACTCCATAATTTCTTTAAATACCTAATCCTCAGAATTCCCTTTGTTACACTCAATATACGAGTATGAATATAGAAATTCCACTAGAAATTCACGAGTATCCAACTTACTAAACATTTCTAAGACAAATGCAAAATATTTATCGTGGGTAAGGCAATATGATACCTGTGCAACAAAGTGGACATTACTGTAAACAATATTTTACAAGGAGAAGGTAAATGTAGCGATGTAGGGAGGTCAAGGAGCTCGCTGTACTAGTAGAAAGTAGGGGAAATACCCAAAACCTGCAGAATGGAAATAGTGTATAAAATAGAATACTCTTCATTATGTAAACTATATAAATGACAGATTTTAAATGTAGCAATTTTACATATAGTGTCACAATAGGCGCTCTTACAAGAAAATACTTACCCTAAAAGTATCTTCATTCATACGAATAAAAAAAAGAAAACCAATTGGCCCGAACTTTATAATGTTTAAAGTTGAACATTGCGAGTTTCATCAAAATTAGAGAAAAAATAGATTATTTTAGTCAAAGTGAGTTATCGTTAACGCCGGAAGCTATAAAATTGAGGGTCTGCTCGTAATTGATAACCTGTTACCAGAAAAATCTAGAGCCAGATATTTCAAGGCATATGACAATTTCGTCTTGGAGAAACGAAAGAAATGTTGAATCTGTACCCGAGAGTGTGTTTTTGGCGTATTTTAGTGAGCTCACGAAAACTATAAGGCCGTCTACAATGTGGGCTAGGTACGCAATGCTCAAAAGCACCGTTGTGACAAAGCATAACATTAATTAAAAAAAAAAAATAACCGACTTCCAAAAAAACACTACAAAGTGAAAAATAACTTTAATTTCGGAAGTGTAACACACGTTTACGTTTACGTTGCACTCGTGTGCAACAAGAAGACACTTTCTGCTCGATACAGTAATCTACTATTTTGACCACCTACTTTTATATGGCAAAAAACATACATAACCTTATCGTTTTTGGAAGTCGGTTAATTAAAAATAGCGTAGTCACCAGATCTAAACAAGCGTTATTACTACTTCGTTGTTTGCGTATTTCCTATGAATGAATGAGTTATGACATACATACATAATCAGCCTATAATGTTCCTACTGCTGGGACACAGGCCTCTTCTTTCTGTGAGAGGGAGTAGGCCGTAATCCACCACGCGGTCTCCTGTAAACATCATTGGCCAGATGCAGCGTCTTTCCGTACGCCGCCGTCAAAATGCTTTCTATGGCAATGTTACGAACGTACCTTATTTTTTTTTTATTATCAAATAAGTTCTCCCGCTCTGGGCGGAGCAGGAGGGCGTGTCAGACTTTTACTGACTAAAACCCACCCGTATTCCTTCATTTGCCTGTGTGCCAAGGCCACGATATTTCGGACAAACTCGCAACCCTGGCAGGCATTGGCCCTATCGGACCCCGTCAGTTGGTGCTGACAACACTTTGAGGCGCGCGTGAAATACGACGCGCCGTCGACCCGGGCCTGGTCCTTATCGCACGGTTAGCTATCCATCGCTCACCGTCCGCAGTCTACGCGCCGCGCCTACGGTGGCCGGAAATTGGCTTGCGACTCCCGAGGCCCGAGGCGTCTCCTGCGGCGACTAGGGCCGTGAGGGCGCGAACCTTGCCTCTCCCCCACGCATTCCGCCTCCTCCTTCGCAAGCATTACTGCTTCGCCGAAGGAGGTGACGGCCTCCCATGCACTCTCGCTCCGAACCATGGCCTGAACCAGGGCCGGACGCGAGAGATGGCCGCCGCCGATCGGCTCCGTGAGGACACGGCGGTGCTCCGCTCAAGCCGGGCAGACCTCTACCGTATGCTCCACCGTGTCCTCCGGGCGATCCACACAGTTGTGACACCCGGGCGTTACGAACATACCTAATGGATATATCGTGAAGATAATACTGGCACTAGATGCCACCGATAGCGTAGCGTATAATAGGACAGTCCAGTCTTAGTATTTGCATAATCAACCTTTCTGTGAGAGGAAGTGGGCCGTGATCCACCACGTGGGCCCAGTGCGGGTTGGTAGATGTCACATGTCTTTGAATTTTTGGTTCTAGGACATGCCGGTTTCCTCACGATGTTTTCCTTCTACATTTTGAGAGCAGTGGTGATTAAATAATGTACACAAATTAAAGCGTTTGTCTGGGTTCGAACCCCCGACCTATGCCCAAACCATCTGAATTTTACAGGCGCAAATCGAAAGTAACAAGCACTTTACTGTTCTTAGGATGAGCAATCTTCTCGGACGATGGGGTCAGTGGTGCTCCAAGTGGGAGCCCTAGAGCTCTTGGCACGTTACTCCATGAATTCAGGCAGAGCCACCAGTCTTCTATCTTCGTTACATGAGTTCAGAATTCAAGAAGTGGAACTAGCTCATGGAAAACAATGGAATTGGAAGTATTTGAGGGTGGGTTTTTTTTTCTACGCCTTTTGTTAGGTTCGATAACACTTTTTCTTGGGGAACAGAACAAATGAGATCAGCTTTTAGTGCCCGAAAATTAAGCCATAAACTGAAAGCGAGAGGAAAAGATGTTACACATCAAAATGATATCCAAAAATTTAATTCATTATTAGTATCCTGAATTTTATTTTTTGGTATACAAATTATAACTTATAACAACAGAAAGTTATAATTTAGATACCAAAAAATATCTATATACAGGGTGTTTGGCAGACGTTGAACATACGAAAATTGTGGATAGGTCCCCACCTGCTACTTACTCAGCCCTAATTTATTTGGCCCCCTGGATATTTTTTTTTTTTAATCTTTAATGTTGGCAGATTCTTATAAAACTATTGCTTTATTCAGATGTTAGCTAGAAAAAAAGTTATGAGTCCTCAAACTTACAGAAAGATGTAAAAAATATTTAAATCTTATTTTCAACTTGCATTAAAAAAAAACAAAAATGATTGAGGAGTTCCAATTCTAGCAATACATCCCTAGTGTGTGACCATTCTAATGGTTTGTAATTTGCTTTTATAAAAAAAAACCGTTAAGTTATTTCATAATTTTATCAAGTAGGAAATTTTCGACGAAACTCTACTTTTACGGAAAGTGAAATGTTTTGCGTTTAATACTGCAAGGTTGGTAAAAATTGAATGATCAAAAAATATTGCCTGTTTTACCCATTTTTAATAAAAATTACACTTTAAAGTTAAGAAAGTGGTGAAACTAAAAGAAAGCAAAAAAAAAAAATTAAAAAATATCCAGGGGGCCAGGGCCAAATTAATTAGGGCTGAGTAAGTAGCAGATGACTCCACCTATCCACCATTTTCGTATGTTCAAGACAACGTTCTGCCAAACAACCTGTATACGTATCCAAATTATAACTTTCTGTTGTCATAATTTATGACAACAGATAAAGAAAAACTTAATTCACGATACTAATATTAGTATCCTGAATTTTATTTTATGGTATATAAATTATAACTTTCAGTTGTCATAAATTATGACAACAGAAAGTATATCGAGAAAATAAAATTCAGGATACTAATATTAGTATCGTGAATTAAATGTTTAGGTATCATTTTGATGTGTAACATCTTTTCCTCTTGCTTTCTATGGGTGTGATTTAGTGAAAAGGGACGGATGTGTGTAACAGGAAGTGGAACTCGAGCATGGAATTAGTAAGTACTATACCAAGGTGAGATGTCAGATGTTACACGTCTTATGCGACTACTGTAAGGCTCGCTCGTTTTTTTTTATAGTTTGTGATAATCCTTGTATGGTGCTCATTTTATCTATAGCAGCCGGCTAGGATTTTATGAAAACCTTATAACTAGAAATAAGTGGTCTAATCTTCATACTTTTCTGCTAGACACTTATTTCAGGTTTTCCGAAAGCTAACTTTTTATAATTTTTATTTTGAACTATTTAATCTTTATTTTTTAGGACCAATTCGACCAGAAAGATTTAGAAGGCTTGTACAGAAAATATGATGACAAGCTAAGAGAAACACTAATTTATATTTATTTAACTTTATTAGTATTTTTTTCGACCGCACACGTAGTTTTAGTAATCGCTGGTACATTTTCTGAGGTGAGTTCCGTAAATTTTCTTTATTAATTAAAGTTCTATGTTTTTTATGTTTTTTGATATATTTATTTTTACTAATAACTAGAACAGAATTCAGGAATGTTCGATCATGTAAGTCTACTGCTATTTCGAATGAAGACTTTCAATTTACTTCCTAGCATATTATTTGGTAATGCAATACTCAATACTTTATTGCATTCCATAATGTGTACATATAACAGTTGGTATATTAAAACATCGAATCAATTATGGACCCTGTCGGGCACAGCAAATCTTATTTTTAATAAGAGAGAGGATGAAGGCGCTATTTGTTAAGAAAAAAAAAACAAATTGAATCATTAAAATAGTATTATTTGCGTTTATGATATTTATATATTATGGTATTTTATTTGGTTTTAAGTTATATGTATATATTTTTATATTATATATTGCACGATTTACATTATCCCAGTCAAGAAAAAATCATAATTTTTCTCGAAATCTGCGTCCTAATTGCGTAACACACCATCAGTAGCAATCGGTTTGAATTTGACAGTTTAACAACATTCATTGCGATATTTACGTTGTTGAGCAGACAAATTTTTCGAACATACGAAGTTATTAACACCTATGGATATCTTTTGAATCCGACATAAATATATTTGATTTGTATATATATTATTATATAAAATCATTCCAATTGTGATTCAAAGTGTGTTATGCAATTAGGATGCTGGTCATTGATTATGAATTTGTTCCATTTCGTACTTCACCGTTGCAGTAGGTTAATCGTATTTCAGTTGACCATCCTTTAAGTTTAAATTGTGATGTCCAAATATTAATTATCCGAGCTACTTTACAGGACGTCACGGACCCCGAAAATATAGACGAGACATTATCATCAATCGCGGTTTTCTTACAGCAAATTCAATCAACATCAACATATTTATCCATAGGAATGTACTTATTAAGGATAGCTATACCATTCATATTCCTTTGGAAACCTTTATACTATCCCATGAAAAGGAAATGCTTCTTGATGCCAATACTTGTCACTTTTATTGTGACTTTGGACCTCGTCTTTACTGGTAAGAGATTTTTTTAATTCCTAGCATTAACCGCCTAAAATAAATGCAAACTCTTCGCCCCTCATCAACATCTGCCCAGTCTCCAGAAAGAAAGAAAAAATATTTATGGGGAGTAGCACAGGAATATTACAAATTAAACTAAACAGACTTATAGAAATAGGCCCGCTGTGATGTCACGGACAGATACAGAAATAAATAATGAATAAAATAAAATAAAAAATAGATATTGTGTTTAGTAAACAAAATGTGTAATAAAATATTTCCATAAGGGGGATGCGCTAAGGAAGCCTGCGAAATTCAAATTTGTTTACGTTTTTTGCAATTTGCAGGTCAGTAACAGGTTGTAAGATAATAATCATTCCGTAGGATTTTTTGAACTTAGAGAGTTGTAATGCTGATTCTAATGATTATAATTCTGTAAAGCCTTAGTTGTTATGGCCGCGAATCATATTTAGATCAACATACAACCTGTTACTGACCTGCAAATTGCAAAAAACATTAAAAAAAATGAATTTCGCGGGCTACCTTAGCGCATCCCCCTTTAGGTGCGACTGCCTATCTGACCTCCACCACCCAATTACTAGGTAAACTACCTTTTATTCTTAAAATTGAAACCGAGTAATACCATGAGACAAATAGAAGAGGTCGATTACGCAAAATTCTTGGGGATAATAATTGACAAAAACTTTAACTGGAAATCTCATATTGATGATCTATATAAGAAGATAGATAGATTTGTATTCGTTTTATATAGACCAACACGTGTGACTAGTGTAAATGCGGCATTATGTGCATACCATGGCTATGTCTCATCAATTTTGCGCTATGGCATTATATTATGGGGTAATTCGGTTAAACTTAAAAGACTGTTTAAAGTTCAGAAAAAAAGCGTACGGTCAATTCGTGGAGCGCACCCACTGGGCAGTTGTGTTCCACTATTTAAAAAACTTAAAATACTTAGGTCATACTGAAAGTTTCTGGATTTTGATAAATAAGACCAGATATTAGACTTATATATACCAAATGACAGTCTCGCAAATTAAAAAGTAACATGTTCCCAGAGAGTTCCATTTTTGAATTCCATAACTGCTTTTTTATTTTTTTATTGTAAGTGGCCAATTCCAGAAACTTTCAGTATGCCCCACGTACTGCCACTTCCAGCACTATACAGTTTTGAGATTTGTAACATTGTACACAAAAAAAAACTTTTTTACAAAAAAAACAACCGACTTCCAACAAAAACACTAAAAAGTGAAAAATAACTTTAATTTTGGAAGTCGGTGTCTTTGGATGTGTTTTTTAGTTTTTTGCCACCGACTTCCGAAATTAAAGTTATTTTTCAGTTTTTAGTGTTTTTGTTGGAAGTCGGTTGTTTTTTTTGTAAAAAGTTTTTATTTTTCACTTTTTAGTGGTACCTACCCCACACCAATTCGTATACCACTAATTGCTATGAAAACAACAATGACAGGAAGTTTTATAATATCATCAACATACACCGAGTGGATTAAATACGTATTATTGAAGAGTTAGCTGTAGATCTGTAATCTCGTAGTGATAAAAAAGACTTTTGCTAGATAGCGTCACTGAGACATGTGATCACAATGTTTCTATAACATTATAGAGAGGCTATCAGAATAGCCTCTCTATAATAACTATCTTAAATCTCTTTGTATTAAGCAAACGTCTTTTCACGACTGAGGATTTCATGAATGAAAAAATTACATAAATATTTGACATTATTGCGTATAAATCATATTTTATCATTTACAACTATTGTTCAATTTATTTCAATTATTTGTAATTCAGTTTGGAGCCACTGCTCTCCAGCCTTACTTCACTGATCGTTGTTCACATTATTCAATCTGTCATACAATTTCACCTTTTTTGCGCAGATATCACAGTAAGCATCTATAGTTCTTTCGAAGGCATATCCTTACGACCCGCCTACGCGACCATGGCTCTTCTCTCCAACTACATCTTCCTTCCAATGAGGAACAACTTCTTGGCGATATTCCTGGGTATCTTCGTCAGTGCTATCTACGTGCTGATCTTTGCCTTCTTCACTTATGATCAGGATCCTCAGATCGGTATAGTGGTAAGTCACATTTATGTTTGACTCATTATGTTTTTTTTTTTTTGCAGTAAGGCTTGCCGTGTTAGTTATTACCATACTGAGTTAATAATTGGGAGGTTAATATTTATCACGAACCTGGTAAAAATCATGCTTATGGGAGACTATTGAAGATTTTCTTATGGAAAAAGTCAATAGCTTTGTGCCTGGAAGTCGATTTATTAATTTTACAAATTATTTTTAAAAGTTGTGCAGAGTTTGCGAGAAAAAGGTATCAAAGGTGACCTGACGATGTATTTAACTTTCACTATCACTGTGTATCATATCAAATATATATATTTGTAATCAGTCATTCTGGTTAAAACTAGTGTTCCCAAATAATAAACAAACAATAAGAGTCAGTTTGAAATCGTGAACATCGTTGCTTGTCACGTTTCATCATCGTTGAAATGTCTACTCACAATCTCCTAATTGGCTTGAACATTTAATCCTTTATTTTTTCTTTTTGGATGATATTTATTTCTGTAATTTAATACATTATAATGCTAATCGGTAGTTTATCAATCACGCCACCCGCCAGATAAAGTGGCTTATAGCTAAGTATACAGAACACATGATTTTGCAAAGAATCCAGAAACATCTTGTTGGTAGTTTGTCGAAAAGTATATTTATCGCTAGTTTGCTAAGTCGAAGTTATAATAAATATGATCTATTGTTGTTATTATGTACCCCAGATAACATGAGATTTGGCAGTAATTTTTCTTTGATACTTTACGAGGCTTTTAAAATTCTATCTTCCGACTGATCGTTAATTATAGCATTTAATGTTTTCATTAAATGCTTTAATGTTATTCATCTGTTTTGATACAAAAAAGATTAATTAATTATCATTACAAGAAGATATATCTTCTCCAGTCATATATCGAGAGTATTTTTTATAACATAACTGGCGCCCCGCGGTTTCATTTAACGGGATAAAAAGTATCTGTGAATTAAAAATTAATGAACGCCTTCGTTGCTACCTAGTGGCACAACACTGATAAAATAATATATCAGTAGATTGTAAACACACCGGGTTTCTCATTAACAGTCACCTAGCCATAGATTTTTTTTAAAAACATAAATTACAGAAGAAGCCAAAACCACATGTTTTCTATTTACGTAATATGATTATCCCCCTCATAACTATTATTATAGGTTTCATTACCTAAAGGCTTCTACATACCAGCGCGACTTGTCGCGCGACGCGCCACGGCACAAAGGCCCCGCGAATCGCGGGACGAGCGGTGCCTTTGTGTCGCGTCGCGTCGCGCGACTAGTCGCCCCGGTATGTAGAAGCCTTCATGCGATAGTACGGTTCATCATCATCATCATTTCAGTCGAAAGACGTCCACTGCTGGACATAGGCTTCTCCAAAGGGGTACGGTCTCATAAAATGCATTTAATATTAAAATTATTTACAATTTAAAATTATTAAGAACTTTACCTTTTTTTTTTGTCTTATTTTAAAAACGTTGCCCCACACTAAGAATTTCTCCTGTATTGTGGGTGCGTTTACAAACATTTAAAGTCACATACACAAACAGCCAGACCCGGAACAACAAGTTGTAGGTCATACACTACATGTCGCAATCTAACTTCAAAAAAATGGTTTCACAATCTCTTGCAAGTCGCCTTTAAGACGGATGCTCTTGTCATTCTCTTCTTTCAATTCTTAGGTTTTTCTTCTAAATTATGTAAAAAAAAAATGGTTTTAAACATGCGTTCGTTTTCATACCCCGATATCACTTCGTGGACAATAGTGTGGGTTGTACGTTTATTCGACTGTAATAAAACGACTTTTTGTAAATGCTGCAATGTATAACTGTTTTTTGTCCCAAATAAATAAAATAAAAATACAAATATTTGTTCCGTGCGGGAATCGAACCCGCGATACGCAGCGCAGCAGTCGATCGCTTTTAACCACTGCGCCAACCGTGTAGTCACCTTTTGAATAGAACCTTTTTGATATCTAGTGCTATACTGCCCTCTAGCGGGAGCAATTGGCAGTAAGTCTCTATTGATGTTAATTCCATGTTACTGAAAATTAAAATGATTTCAGAATTACTACTACGATTGAAAAGTCATAAAAAAGTAAAAAAAAGATTTATGGAAAACTGAACTACATGTATTAAAAAAAATTAATGAAAAATATTTTTCAAAAAACACATAAATGTTTACATGTTTGGAAACTATATTACGAGCTCAAGATAGGTACCTACCCACCAGTCTAGTTTATGAGGCTATTTTCTCATATCTCAAACTTCTCTGTTTCAGGTATCATCAGATATAATTTATCTGATTGGTGTAAATCTCATGGGTGTATACTTTAGACTGATGAATGAAATAGTGACGAGAAGATCCTTCTTGGACAGAAGAGCGTGTGTTGAAAGCACGCTGAGACTGAAATTTGTTAAGGATCAGGAAGTAAGTAACCAACTTACTAAATAACTATCTAGGTACTACTAAGTAACTAGCGAAACTTGCATCCAGTAACAAAGCCGCAGTTATTTGTGGTGATTTTAATACCAATATTCTGGAAAATAATTTAAATATCACTAGATTATTAAGCCTTTTTAAATCGTTTAATTTATCCCATGTTTTCACGGAACCAACTAGAGTAACTCCAACTTCTGCTACATGTATCGATAATGTCTTCTGCGATTGTGATTATTTATATTAAGATATCGTAAATTATTTGCTGTCTGATCATTGTGGACAAACGGTAACTTTTAAGTTTAAAACACCTTTGCAAAAAGTGCAAATACAATTTAGACCAAGAACAACTGGCAAATTAAAAAGATAGTACCCTAAATAATAAATAAAAAAGTTCTATGTTGCTACTTATTCCAATTTTTTTTGGAATACCTGCAAGATACTAAAGCCATGTACATTAGCTACAAGATCAAATCAGCAGAAAATAAACTAAAAACAGTTTGGAAAGTTATAAATAATGAAACAAATAGGAAAAAATACGAAACACTGATTACACATTGGACACTTCATGTGTTGCCATAAGCTGTAACTTAGAAGTAGCTCAAGAATTTGTACATTTCTTCACTAATATACCGTCATAAATGACGGAAGCCTTAAATTCCTCACCCAATGTCTCAATTGATTTATTAAGAGCGAAAGTTTCAAGCTCCCCGGTTGAATTTAAATTCAAATGATGGCAACAGCAAGTTAAAATAAATTGTGTCAATTCACTCGGTTTAAAAGTAAAAATGGGTGTTCTACAAGGCTCGATATTGGGCCTTTTCCTCTTTTTAGTATATATTAATGATCTACCCCATTTATTAAAAAACCAACCACAAATGGTGTTATCTGCTGAAGAAACTTCCTTAATCATTAAGATAGGTAAACACACTAATTATCTTTAGACTGGCATCAAATCTTGAAGACTTAAATAACGCCATACTGCACGCGTAGCGTGACCACCGTAGAAACGGGTTTTGTCGACGGAAGAATTGACAAAATGACGCAATATAGAAAGATTTCTACCGTCCTAAGCATGGCAATGTTAAAACTGAAGAGAATAAATGTTTCTATTCTGCAGTTTATAGTATCGAGCATGTCGACCAATTTTTCTCTACTCTTGACACTTGGTGTAGAAACATTTCTTCTCGACGAGCGTTAAATAGTCTACATCACATTTGACGTACACAAGAGTCTATAATGATTTTTAATACTCAATTCAATACTTTCACCGTCCAAGTTTCTTCTCACTGAACAATCTGGTCAGTAAGTCGTCTTAGGGGCGGCGTTGTAGGAGTTGGAGATGATCACTAGCTACCTCCCCGTTGCTATGAAAAGAATATCTATGTCTTTGTCTTCATAGAACCGCGAGTCTACGGGTCGCGCCGTGCTCGGGCAGAAGAGATAACGAGTTGGATAGAAAGAGCGTTGTCGTTTCTTGGCAGAATAGAGATATTATTGGTCATGCTACGCGTGCTGCAGGTCCAAAATTGGTTCACTACTAATAATTTAGTATTAAATGGGAAAAAAACTAAATACATAAGATTTGCTTTACCGAATGTTAAAAGTAGTGATTGTGTCATAGTATTGAATAGGGAGAAACATGAATTCGTCGTTATAACTGTTTTCCTTGGGATCACGCTCGACTCAAGGCTACAATGGGGTCCTCATTTAACACCTCTTGCAGGACGGCTAAGTTCAGCAGCTTAAGCTGTGAGAAAAATCCGTCAATTCACTAATGTAGATACCGCGAGGCTAGTCTATTTCAGTTACTTTCATAGTATCATTTCTTACGGTATTTGTAACTGACTGACTGTTTGTATGTCTCCTGTTTGTTCTGTATTCTGTAACTTTTATGGTGTACATAATAAAGAGCATTCTATTCAATTTTTCTATAGGGATGGAGCTGCAGATATCGAGTCTATTTTTATTCTGCAGAAAAGAGCCATCAGAGCAATATATGGCCTCCGCAGGCGCGATTCTCTAAGGGAACTGTTTAATGATATTAACATCATGACGGTATCTTGTCAATATATCTATGAAAACACCATGTACGTAAGGAAAAATCTAAATCCTTTCAGTAAAAGAGGTGAAAGACACAATAAGGGACTAGAAATAGGGACCAAGTAGTTCAACCAGGTTTCAGACTAGCTAAAGTAGACTCATCCTTCATTACCATTTTAAACAGTACCCTGTTTAAAATGTTACAATAAAATACCTCCCTACATAGTCCAACTAAATGAAACGAAATTTAAATCTTGTATAAAACGCACACTATGTAGCCAAGCATATTATAAGTTGGGGGATTACATCGCTGACAAAAATGCTTGGCTTAACGCTGGTCCTGCTCCACAAGTGCGCATGAACATTGATTAGCATTCGAAAAAATTGTTGGAGCTGCTGAAGATTGTAAATACTATCTTTATATTGTATAAATTCAATCTTTTAGTATTGTATAATTACATAGCACATGTGTGAGCACTATGTACCTACCATTTTCTGAGTACTTCTTTCATTGAGTTGAATGTGCCCTGGCGGCTGAGAGTGTGTCATACTCACTCAAATGTCTCGCTGATGGTGGCGTGTGTGTTGAATCATTAAGTTTCCTTTCAAAATGGTTGAGCTAAATGGTGCTGATCCATGCGTCATGTTCGTCAACGGGCGCCGTCAGTACGGACTGGTCATTTCTTAGCTGCCACGGCTTAATTTTTTTATTTTTATTTTTTACTACGGACGCTTTTAACGTGTACGTTGCGTTGTGTACGTACTTTGTACATTGTTCTCACGTGTATAATTTCAACATGAATAATGTAACCAATACTTTGTAACAATATTTTGATTTTAAAGAGTGTCCGTGGAGTTTCTTGCCCGTTCTTCTCCATAGGAACCTACTACGCTTTGGAATGGGCAACTAGCTTCATCTCTCTGACTAACCGACCCCCTGACAGTTCAAAAGTGCCTGTAATTGGTTTATTTGAAATAAATGCTTTGAGTTTGAGTTTTTTTCATGCAAAAGAAGAAATTGATGAAAGCATTTGGACAGCTCTCATTTGCTGCTATAAACTTTTTGTTATATCTACATTCATACTAAAATTAATAAAATTAAACAGATAGATCAGGCTATGTATCTGTTAAATTTTATTAATTTTAGTATTGGTCGTGGAAAAGGCATGACTATTTTAATCCTATATATTTTTTTTATTTTTTTTAATTTAATACAAAATACACGGCATAGGCGTGCAACAGCTAGTTTAGAATACTTATAGATATTTATTTAAGTTTGTTGACCTACTTACGGATTTACTAAAATATTCAGAAATACTCAAAAGCTTTTTACTGCACAATGCCCACTGACATGATGAGTTGTCATTTGTTTAGGTTTTTTCCCTGAATTACATAAAAAACAGTGGTAAATTAATCTAATCTGCTGATAAAACACACGTACTTACTACATTTGGAACGATTATTCAATAATGATTGATAGTTTATTTTGACATAGGTCATCGTCAGATTGTTTCTCGAGTTTTATTTATTTTATCACAGTTTATCACTTTTCTATTCGATAAAATTTACCTATTTACTTAACTAGGAATCGTTGAAGTTGATGAAATTAATACGAAGTTCTATCAACGGAATTAAAATTGCTTCACTATAAGCCAGTGTCAACGAGCTGTTGCTATAAAAGCTTTGTGAGCTGCAGAGCAATAACCTCTCTAAGTTAAAAGTCAAAATCATGTCATTGCTCGAGGCAATAAAATGATTTTGCATTAATCCCAGCAACTGAAGTCTGACCCTTTGAAAACTTTGTATCTGAACACCTAGTTTTCTGATAAACACAATTATTCTTTCAGGAACGTCTGATGATGAGCATACTACCAGAGCACATAGTATCCAAAGTGCGCCAAGATATCAGAAATATGTTCATGGGACTCGAAACACGCTCCATAAGTAGCAATTTGAGATCTTTCAAGTAAGTTCACTATTTCTAGTACATTAAGAAGTATGCTAGCCACAAAGCGTAAGCATACTTTAACGTCGGGGACGTTACTGCAGTTAATACGTTAATACCTCTACGTGGGAGGGAGTGGGTTCGTGGAAGTTGGTTGCCGGTTACCTCACGATGCTTTCATTCACCGTTTTGAGAACAGAAATAAATGACACAAAGTATAGTGCCTGACTGGTTTCGAACTCATGTCCACACGTAAGTCGGGATGGTTGCTACGGGGCCACTATAGTAAATGCTTTCGGGAACAAATTGAGTGGAAAAAAAACCGGCCAAGTGCGTGTCGGACCACGCACAATGAACGGTTCCGTAGTTAGGATGAATTTATCCCAAAAACAAACTTAACATTGTAGTTGAAAAACATGCTCAATACGGTCAATTCTTCAACTGCAAATTTAAGTTGGTCGACTATTACTCGTTAACTTGTAAACCCTACTTAGCGGTGGTAGTTTTCCTTTTAATTTTGTTATATATACTACTGTTATGATTTTTTTCACATATCCAGACAATTTACTCTAACAACAAATAGCACTTTAAAGCTTAATATTACGCAAACGGATCTCAGAATTGCAAAATGTCTTTCACAGACCCATAATATTTTCAAACGGCCTATCCAACGATGCCCCACACCATGTATTATACGAGAAAAAAAAATATCATCCCTGATTTACGTGTAAGGGAGGTACCCTAAAAAAATGTTTTTCATGGTTTTATTTTACGCCTTTCTCGGCGTAACTAGTATGTACACCTATGCCAAATTACAGCTTTCGAGGACTAAGCGTCTCTGAGCTAAGCCGGAGACAGACGGACGGACGGACGGACAGACAGACAGACAGAGAGACAGACAGACGGACATGGCGAAACTATAAGGGTTCCTTGTTTACTACGGAACCCTAAAAAGGACTGAATCTAGAATACGTAGAAACGCGCCTTCCTTTCCTTCCTTTTCTTTCCTTTCCTTTTCACCTCTAATCTAGACTGAAATCCAATCAGAAATGCGATTTATAAATATATATTGAGACAGTCTGCATTTTTCGGGGAAATAACGTAAATAATCCTTAAATATAGTTATCGGTCGTTTACAGCCAGCTTTACGTAGAAGAACACGATAATGTGAGCATTCTGTATGCGGATGTCGTCAATTATACGATGATATCAACAACTTTGTCGCCAATGAGGATGGTAGAGCTACTGAACGAGCTGTTCGGGAGATTTGATGAAGCTTCTGAGGTTTGTCTTTTGTATGTAATTAGTTTTAGCGTTGCTATTGAATAGTAGTGCAGTCAATATGATGGCTACCACAACAATCAGGTGCCAGGTGAAATATTGTTTTCTTGATCGCCTAAAGTTTTGTGTAAAAGAGAACCCAATATGGTTGACAAAAGGGGTGTTCAAAAAAGTTAAAATCTTAGAAAACCTAAATTACAGACAGCAATAAATAACCACGACCACCATTTTCAATATCTTGAAGACATTCCGTTGGTGACAAGACAGATGATAAGACTCTTTTCAGGAACATGATGTGCTAAGAATAAAATTCTTGGGAGACTGCTACTACTGCGTCAGCGGCATACCGAAGCCCAGCGCCCAGCACGCCAAGAATTGCGTAGAACTTGGCCTGGAGATGATCCACATTATCAAAGACGTCAGGTATGAATACATCCATTTCACTCACTAAAATCGATCTATCACTAATACATTTTTTTTTTTAATCAGGCCAATTGGCGACAATTATTATTAGTCCTGTCGGTAATGAGAGACCAATCAAAGTACAACGGGACATGGTGATTTTCGAGAATTGTATCGGCTACGTACTTGTAATACGGTACCTTAGAATCCACTATTTAAGCAAGTTAGTTGCTGGTTAATAAACCTGGCCACTTGTTTATGCTTGTGCAAGTCACCGTTAGCCAAAAGAGGAAAAATACAATGTGCAGATTTATCTGTTCAAAATCAATTTAAGTAGATCGGAATTTAAAATGCTTTTATTTTCAAAAATAGCCGCATTACATATGTTTACAGATAAGATAAACAATCACTTTGTGTTTACTTGAATCTGTTAATACTTTTGCTATTTGTGACTTTTAACGTCAGTATTCAGGGAAACTATACTTCTACAATTGATCACCTTAACAATTTACAGTCAGATATAATGTTACTTTAAAAATAAATACATTTTATCAATTTATTTGCATCGCAACGGATTTAAGGAATTATTCGAAACTCAAAACGTTTGCTAGTCGCAAAGATATCATACGTTTAGGGAGACATTGTTTGACGATAGCCGTCAAAGAAATATCACATGTGACTTGTTGTCAAGGTGGTCGAAATTATTCGATTTGAGATAAAGATTAAACTGTGAACGTATTTTGCAGAGAAAAGAGATCGCTGAACATTGACATGAGAATAGGCGTTCACTCGGGGAAAATCCTTAGTGGCTTGATCGGCATCAGAAAATGGCAATACGACATTTGGTCGAAAGATGTAACGATAGCTAACAAAATGGAATCCACTGGTAAATCTGGGTATGTCAAACCATGTTTTCATGTTTTACTGACCTACGGTAAATCTCGTTTTTAGGCAAATCCCTGGTGGAATCCAAATGATATAAAAGAACATGAGTCGAAACTGCAAGACACTAAAGTCGTAAACGAAGAAATCGTAAACCGCAAAAACAATAAACATGGCGGTACTACGCCAGATAACAATTTTGTTAATAATCACATTAAGGATAAAGATTCACACGATATTGTTGTATTATTGAAGTAAAATCTGTTTTTTTTTTCAGAAAAGTGCACGTGACTAAACAAACTCTCGAATTACTTCTGGAACACGCCAGAGAATATATTATTGAACCTAACTTTGAATCTCAAAATGATCCTTTTATTGCTAAAAATAAATTGGAAACATATCTACTGTCAAGACCAGCAAGGGTAAATATTTATGAAACTACAAACACAACATTTTGAAGTGAAAATGCTTAGGCGGCGATTCGAACGAGAGTGTTCCAATGACGCGTCACGTTTAGGCACATTTCGCTACATGAGAGAAAAGAAAGATATAACTATCTCTGTCTCCCCCACTAAATCTCTCTTATTCATATATTTTAAGAAGTTTTACTTCTATCAAGACTACGGTTCTGCACGCGCCATTTTTTTATGGAATTTGTTATATGAGAGACCACGTGATTAAACGGATATAAACTATATCTTTCCAGGCTCTCGAATACAAACCATTTCGACGAGCATCAGTTGGCTTCAACAAAGCAATAACAAAAACCAACACTTCTACTAGAGTAAGTCCGATTCATGTATTTATTTATAAAATACATTATCAGTCAATAATTCGCTATATTATTTATGTATTTCTAGTAGCGAGCGGAAAATAGAAACACAAACAACTCCCGAAGAACTACGACGTTTATGGATGAGAATTTGGTGGAGTACCAGCAAATGTTGAAAGCCGCTGACGCGCAAATGGCAAAGGAAATTGAAGATATGACTAACGGCAAGTAAGTTCAAATCCATTTAATCTGAGAGTTGAATACCTACGAATTTCTATTCAACATAAATAAGAGCTTTTATTTGTCTATCAAATACCAAAAACAAATGATATTATTAAAGGGAACATTTCCGAAATGAATCTAAGCTGAACAGATTCACATTGATGTACAAGAACTTACAAATGGAGAAGACATTCCTGTTGCTACCAGACCCACTGTTCAAGTATTACATCACATGCTGCCTGATCATCTTCTCACTGATGTTGTTGATTAATGGACTGACTACTATGTGGTAAGTCCCTTAGCTAGCTATAACCTGGATATCTTCAAGTCAAGGGTGGGTAGGTTATTTCGTGAACGTGCTTTACCATCGACCACCTATGTAATCAATCATCGCTTACCATCAGATGAAGTAGTGGTCAAACGCGAGTTAAACAATTATTATATTTTTTTTTTGGAAATTACAATATGATTGATTCAAGGATTTATTAGGTATTCATCATATGAATTGTGTGTTTGTCTTTTTAGGTTTAAAGACTTTCAATGGTACGCATGGACGCTACTTGGTGCTCTCCTATTAGCGCTAATCATATTGCAGCCCTTCACATGGTTCCAATTTCTCTGGACCAAATATAAAGGCTATGAAGAGCCGCATAATCAATGCCTGCGATGGCTCTACGACATGTCTGCTAAAATTATTAGATCAGCTATAATAAGGACTGCCATATATCTAATCATAAGTATTGGACTCGCTGCGACTTCTGTGGTGAATGTCATCGCTTGCAGAGAAGTTGAGGTGCCTGAAGGTGAAACTGTGCTATCTAACTGCATATCGTCGTGGGTAATCATATTTCTACATTTTCTATTCGTACTTATTTTTCCTTCGGTGTGTTTTACACTAACTTTCTTTCCAGCATGTGACTCAGTGTTGGGGTTTGGCGTTGCTCTTGAACTTTCTGTTCAGTAGGGTTTTCTTCATCTTTAAATGGATCGTCGCTGGCGGCATGACATTCTTCTACTTATGGATCGTTTGGGAGATCAAAACGTCGCTTTTTATCGACGACGTCACATGGAATGTTGGTTTGGATCCCAGATTATCTCACACCTTAGCTGTTATCGTTATAACTGTAACTTTGTACTGGATAGATAGAACTACAGAGTACAGGAATAGATTGGACCACTTGTGGCAATTACAATTGAGGGCAGAGCAAACAGAGGCAGAGACCATGTTGAAAGTAAATAACATGCTTCTGGAAAACATTTTACCGGCTCATGTAGGTGCGTAGATACTCGAGTTATAATACCACCTCTTATCTACCTGACATAGTTTGAAATTAATCCAATTTTGTTTCATTTTCAGTCCAAGTATATCTGAACTTGAACAGATCATTAGATGAATTGTATAACGAGAAGTATGACAACGTAGCAGTAATGTTTGCGTCTTTAACTGATTATAAACTGGGCGTAGAAGGCGACGCTGATATGAGTGACAAATTCCTCTTGAGTATCCTGGATGAAATCATATCAGATTTTGATAGAGTACGTAATTAATTGCATGAGTTTCTAAAACAATTTTTTGTGTTTTTTTTTACCTATAAATTATGAAATTATATATTTTCTGTCAGTTGTTGCTAGCGGGAACTTCAGATTACAAGGTGGAGAAGATAAAACTGGCTGGTTGGACCTACATGGCTGCTTGTGGCTTGGACCCAAGTAGGAGAGAATCTACGGACTCCATATCCGACGTCAGTATTCGACAGAACAGTCCATACGGTCGAGCCGTGGTACTGACCATGGTAGAATTTGCTGCGGCAATGATGATGCAGGTCCAGAACTTCAATCGAGGCTCGTTTCAGAGCTTAAACTTGCGTATTGGTGAGTTTTAGCGTATAGCGTCTTCTGATTTGTTATATTTATCTTAACCGACAAAACTGTTTACTGCACTGCGCCTATTTATAGGCCTGTTTAAATGGCAGATTATATGTACAAGTATCTAAACATTAACAAACATAACATCACGCCTGTATTCCACGAAGGGTTATACAGAGGAGTACCTGTTCACCCACATTTCGCCAGATATGTACTTATGTTCAAATGCCATGTAACAGGAAGCGAGGCTAATGCCATCATCCAAGTACAAATCTAGACTCCGGGCTGCTACTAAAATTCTAGATGGAAAAACGCAATGACACTGCCCGACCCGGGAATCACACCTAGGACCTCATGCTCAGCTGTAGCACTAGCGACCACTAGACCAACGAGCCACTAAACATTAACGTTTATAGGAATATCGAATGGTGAAGTAGCAGCTGGCGTGGTGGGGTCACAGAAGCCACTGTACGACATTTGGGGACATGCAGTGAATATGGCGTCACGAATGGACTCCACTGGCGAATCTGGAAAAATTCAGGTAAGCAACAAACAAGAGAACCATCAAGAGGCCTTAGAAAATTATCTGATCTCAAATCATTTTCCAATACCATCATCCAGGAACTTTCTATCTATAACTGCACAAACGTGTTTCCAACCAGGTGACAGAAAACACAGCCATAATATTGGACGAATGTGGCATCCTTACGACCTGTCGAGGCGAAACCTTCGTGAAAGGGGCTGGCTACGTCAAAACCTACTTCGTTCCCCTCGACGAGAACTTCAACCTCATCAAGAAGAAGAACAGCATGGACTTCTACAGAATCGAAGACAGGAGTCGGTACTTCGCTGTCAGAGCTAGCAAATACAGTAATAATTCTAGCAGTTCTAGTGTTTATGGGTACTCCAATTTCGATATAAGGAGATTATCGGTCAATAGTGCAGCTACTGATGACAGTTTGGATACTGAATATGCGAGAACTGCTACACCGGTGGATGACCCGCTAGATGACCCCATGGATGACCCATTGGATGATCCGGTTGAGGTAGATAGTGTGGATAATGTAGATATTGCTAGTGTATCTACTATAAGTGAAGTCAAAGAGACTCGTTGCTGACGAATAATATTAATTTAGATTATTAAGGTAGATGTAGGTATGTAGTGTTTCGTTCTCAAACTGGCCAGCAAACAAAGACCAACATCACCTATAGGAATGATATGGTTATTTAGTTGTCCAAAACACTAATTCTCATACAATTTTTTTACGGGATTAGAGAATATTTTTTTATTTTAAACTACTTATAAATTAATATAAGTTCTCCTTAGTTTGTCGATATTTTTTATATATTTATTTATTTAAGCAAATAATCGATAGATTAGATATAACGTAAGTACCTACTACTTTATTAGGCTTAACTTATTTATTAGGTAGATAGAGCAGGTATTGTGTTATAGGTTAAGATGTTCTATTGTAAATATTTATTCCGATAGATCAAACGACAAAAAAAAATCATTCAGTAATTGTTTTTAACTCAGTGCATTTTATCCAATACAATATCTCATCGAAAGTCAACGAATCACTGTTAATTCACTATTTAAACAGGATAAGGACATGCCCTGAAATAACTATCTACAAACCCGGAATGCCATATTCAATTTTTTTTTTTTTTTTAAGTTGCACCACACGAGGAATTTCTCCTGTATTGTGGGTGCGTACTTTATGGCGGCTCTGAACACGGCGAGGCGAGTAGCTGTGCAGTAACAAATTCATGTGACCGCGGGGAAGAGTGGTGGGGTACTGCGCAGCCAGTAGCCAACTTCAGAACCGCCATATAGTTTGGAGCTTACTGTACCTAGATAGAATAAGTATTTCAAAGAACTGACACATCTATTTTGTTAACTTGTGTATGTTATAGAAAGAACAATAAAATGTATTTTACGATTTAGAAACTTTGCAACCACCGACCACCATAAAATTACCTCAGTAAATAAATAATAAACATATAAACGTATTATTATTGACCAAAGTATTTCACTAACCTATTTTTATCTTATCGGTTAATTACATAAATCTCATCACCTGAAGTCTGTAGATATATTTATTTCATTTGCCCAAAAAATACTGTCCGATGACGTCAATCTATGATTAATTAAGTACCAGCACGTGTTACAGTAATTATCCAAACAACAATTATCGTTACAACAGTGCTTGATAGCCCGGATTAGGGAAACCAAAATAAATAGAAATAACAAAAAACTGCATGAAAACAGAAAATTATGTTTTTTCTACAGTCCTGCGCGGGGATTGAAATACCGGTATTTTTGGGAACTGGTACCATTGGCCTCGGTGTGATATCGATACCAAACGTAGTACCTGTACTATTGGCTCCGGTACCAGAGGTAGTATCTGGACTATCGGTACCGGTACTTTCTAATCAGTATCGGTGTTGTACCTACCAAACAAATATTTCCGTTAGTTCAGAGTGCGAAACAGCTGTTATAGTAAGTAAAAAGAGAATAGTTAATATGCATAAAAAAATAACTTTAAGGTTTCCAACTGTACGAGTTTCCTCGTACAAATACAAGATTTGTGGTACGCGGTGGGTACCTAAATTAGGTACCGGTACTTGTTAAGTGGAGTACCGGTACCCGTCTGGAAATGGCAAGAACCGCTAAGTACCGATACAGAACCTGTACTTTTGGTACCGGTTCCAAGCCCTGGGCCTGCGTATGGTATAGTATATCCTATTCATCGTAATAACTGTCAGAAAGAAATATGATATTGAAGATTCGGGAATACAATGTCGGTAACTGACGTGTTTCAATACTTTTCAAGTAATATGCATACCTAACGACAAAAATATCATGAAGTGGTGAATCCGTACAAGTGACAGCGAACGCCAACATTCGGAGCAAAAGAAATATTTTTTAAAGTTCATAATTATTATTTTTATGTTTTCCAGATAATTTGGATTAAATGCAATAATAGTCCGTGACACATTTACATTGAAGGTTAAAATAGCAAATTTATTGAAAGAAAGATAAGAATCTCCATGCGGGACAAAACATTGCAATTCAATCATAAAAATGGATTAGCGTTTCTACTTATCCTAGTGAAATGGGATTTTAGTAAATGTTGTAATATTATATATTGATAAGTATTACAAGGTTTGATTTTATTGTTTTTTTTACCTTATACGTCATTAAAATGATCTTCCTCAAACAGTAAATGTTAACACCTATCATACAGATACGGAAAGCCAATGTAAATCGTGGGAGTTTCTGTTGCTGCTGTCTTCGAATTTAGTTAGTAAGCAAATTGCTACCTTTAATAAGAATCCAGGCTCAAAATAATCGAGCACTTCCGACGTTTGGCTCCCAGACTGGAGCGGGCCGGGGCTGCCTTGAAGCGGCTCCTGCCCAATCTGGGGGGTCCAAACGCCTCCTGCCGGAGGCTCTACGCAGGGATCGTGCGGTCCATGGCCCTTTACGGGGCACCGGTGTGGGCGCGTTCACTGAGGCTGCGACCAGCCCAGCGGTTGAACGCGTCCCAAAGGGTCATGGCCATCAGGCTGGTACGGGGTTACCGCACGGTCTCCCGTGAGGCGGCGAGCCTCCTTGCCGGACTGCCGCCATGGGATCTGGAGGCGAAAGTCCTCGCGCACATGTGGGTGTGGCGCGAAGAGGCGAAACGCCGGGGTGAAACTCCGCTGCCGCAACAAATCGCGGCACAGCGGACGGAGCTCCGGCAGGATCTCATGGCGACATGGAAAGTGCGATTGTCGCAACCCAGTGCTGGGCACGCCACAATTGCGGCGGTAAGTCCCCTCTTTGAGGAGTGGCTAGAGAGGCGCCACGGCGTCCTCACCTTCCGCCTGACGCAGGTCCTCACCGGACATGGTTGTTTCGGGAGGTTCCTGTTCAGGATAAAGCGGGAGGAAACGCCCGGGTGTCACCACTGTGTGGATCGCCCGGAGGACACGGTGGAGCATACGGTGGAGGTCTGCCCTGCTTGGGCGGAGCACCGCCGTGTCCTCACGGAGGCGATCGGCGGCGACGATCTCTCGCGTCCGGCCCTGGTTCAGGCCATGGTTCGGAGCGAGAGTGCATGGGAGGCCGTCACCTCCTTCTGCGAAACAGTAATGCTCGCGAAGGAGGAGGCGGAGCGCATGAGGGTGAGGCAGGGTGCCCGCCCTTCCGCCCTAAGTCGCCGCAGGAGACGCCCTGGGCGTCGGGAATCGCAGGCCGATTCCCGGCCACCGTAGGCGCGGGCTTGCGGACGGTGAGCGATGGGTAGCTCGCCGTCCGATAAGGACCAGGCCCGGGTCGACGGCGCGTTGTGTTCCACGCGCGCCTCAAAGAGACGTCAGCACCAATTGACGGGGTCCGAAAGGGCCAATGCCTGCCAGGGTTACGAGCCTGTCCGAAAGGGATATCGTGGCTCTGGCACACAGGCATCTGAAGGAACACGGTGGGTTTTAGTCAGTAAAAGTCTGACACTCCCTCTCGCTCCGCCCAGAGCGGGAGAAGTTATTTGATGATTTCCCACCAAAAAAAAAAAAAAAAAAAA
The DNA here is from genome assembly GCA_948098905.1 of Tiliacea aurago. NCBI lineage: Eukaryota > Metazoa > Arthropoda > Insecta > Lepidoptera > Noctuidae > Tiliacea > Tiliacea aurago. The sequence goes on from OX402577.1 coordinate 20,837,725, forward strand.
AAAAGGCTCAAAATAATGATGAGTTCATCTGTTTTTTTTTTCAAAGTCAAAGTCGAATTATTTATTGCAAATAGGCACATCTATGGCATTTTTGAACCTCCAATTTTCAACAACAAAAAAATATCGATTCTAGTCGCCCGTTCCAAAAGGTAGTTTCGTATGGAGAAGAACTCTACCGTAACTCTTTTAAAATTATTTACAATATTTTATATAGGTACATTAATTATATAATTATATGTGAAGACGCTGCACCTAGAATAAAATTACTATACCACAATAGGTAAAAAGACTTAAAAAACCGGCCAAGTGCGTGTCAGACTACGCACAACTAAGGGTTCCGTAGTTGGAATGGATGAATCCCAAGAAGAAACTTAACATTGTAGTTGAAAAACATGTTCTCCCATACATCGATATACGCCACGGTAAATTTTCCAACTGCAAATGTAAGTTTGTAATCGCATTTTTTTTATGTGATAAAACCACAAATTAACGATTTTCGGACTTATTCCTTTACTTGTGCTGTGAGACCTTGCTTCTTGCCAAATTTCATGATTTTAGGTCAAAGGGAAGTATATATGTTTTGATGTATGTGCGAGATACTGGCAATTTTTTTTGTATCTGTTATAGCTACATATTTACAATTTTAGGACTTTTTCCTATACTTGTGCTGTGCGACCTTGCTTGTTGCCAAATTTTATGATTCTAGGTCAACGGGAAGTACCCTATAGGTTTCGATTTATTTGCAAGTATCGAAATATGTCCCAAAAATGTCGCATAAATCACCGTATTTTTTTATTGCGTTGACTTAAAAGCTTGATTTTTTAGAGCTCTAAGCGACCGTAGACATACGTATTTGATATTACTTTCAACTTGATACCTATACGCGTTCCTGAGAAAAAGGGTATTGACAGACTGGCAGACAGAAAATCAGACAGACGGACAATATAAGGGTTTCGTTTTTTCCTTTTGAGGTACGGAACCCTAGAAAGCAACGCAATTTCGATTAGATATCTATAATAATAAGCTTACTAAAAAAGTAGGTACCTATACGTTTATTATACCTAACTACCCAAACAACAAAATGTTGCTCCCACCTGGAAAAAACTGTGCAGATTAGTGGCATAGGGCTTCGTTCTAGGGCCCGCAAGCTACCTACTTAACGTCCGCCCGCCCCAGTGTCCACCCACCATTTTCATGGATACCTCGTCATTTAACAATATCAAGATCTGATTCATCAAGTAAACGTCAGCTGGTGTGGTTTTTCGAAAGGATTTCCGTATTTCGGTAAGCATTTTTTCAATAATTATTGTCTCTTAAAAGCCGTTACTCTATACATAATTATACTTAATTACATAGCATAAATTCCCATGTATGGACGTTCAGGGTCATAAAGATCAATTTAAAAAAAAAGAACCGGTCAACACCTAGTAACCAAATATCAACTCCAATTTCCTTTCTAAGAACGAATAGCACAACTTTCTAACTTATGACGTCACGTTGGCCCTTTTTATAACTTGATCAAACTGATAAGAAGTTCATCAACAGGTACTTGATGAACCTTGTGTGTCCAGTCTGTTACTCTTAAGGCGCAGATATATGCCAGTGACCTTGAGTGGTTAGCTTGCGTGTTCTGTACTGAGCTCACGCAACGCGTCGTACGTTCAGCTAGTAATAGGACTCGCCCATCAAGGAGCGCTGTCCCCAATTTGACGCATTATTAATTTATTATACACAAAACAAAAGGTATTTTAATAAAACGCGTATACTAAAAGATCAATAATTAAATTATCTTTAAATTGGTAAAGATTTTAGAAAAATACGCTTGGTAGATTTTGCGCCATTCTCAGTTTTTTATCCGCGTTAGACATAACTTTACAAATTAATTTCGCTATGTAATATAAACATAATCTAAAATATTCACATATTAAGTTATTGAGAAAATGCTCTAATGTATCATATATTTTTTTCAAATCATTAACACTACTCGTTTAGACGTGATCTTCAGTATAAACCATTAAAAGACAGTTATCGTCCCCTTAAAGGGCGACGGAAAAGGCGATTTAAAGAAACATCATAATTTCAAAACGCTTCTATTAGCACAGGTTCTACTTCTACAAATTATCGAATGGTAAAGCACGTTTGCGTATTGATTCTTCAGCCCTCACTACCTACTAAAGGAATAATTCCTTTCTAACATTCTTTAATTATTTTCAGTTATACAACGATAACAAAATGGTAGACGAACCAGAATTCCAACTGCGTCGACGAAAGGTGTCGGGCAATCCAAATCTACCGCTGAATCTCGACGTCGAGTATCTGGTCAGCGATGGTGACCCCGCCGAAGGAACGCCATCTCCTAGCAACATCAGGCGCTTGTCTCACCACAAACAGAAATCTTCGTCTTCCGCACTTCTTGATTTTAAGAATAAGCAGCAGTCATTTGATATACAGGTCAGTGAATGTACCTATATAGGTTTCATATTTTGTGTTACGTTAGGTTGCACCCTCTGGCTAGGTGGAGCGACGACCTTCGCAAGGTGGCTGGTAGTAGCAGAATGAGACTAGCGTCCGATTGGAGAGCCCTATGCCAGCAGAGGACTGATGATGACGATCTTTCGTTTCCACCTAAGTGTCTATCTTGAGTTCTAAACAGGATGTTTGGCAGAACGTTGAACATACGAAAATGGTGGATAGGTGCATGGGGTCATCTGCTACTTACTCAGCCCTAATTTATTTGGCCCTGGCCCCCTGGATATTTTTTTAAATTTTTTTTTGCTTTCTTCTAGTTTCACTACTTTCTTAACTTAACATTAAAAATGGGTAAAACAGGCAATTTTTTTGATCATTTAATTTTTACCAACCTTGCAGTATTAAATTTCGCAAAACATTTCACTTTCCGTAAAGGTAGAGAGAGTTTCGTCGAAAATTTCCTACTTGATAAAATTATGAAATAACTCTTAAAGGTTTAAAAATGTTAAAAAATATCCAGAGGGCCAGGGTCAAGTAAATTAGGGCTGAGTAAGTAGCAGATGACCTCACAACAAATGGTGGACAATGGTGGATGGTGGACAGGGTGTTTGGCAGAACGTTGAACATACGAATGTTCAAGGTTCTGCCAAACACCCTGTAATAAGTTTCATAGGCGCCATTTCAAGGCCGTTTGAAGCTCGAAAAGATGCACCTTGTGTTATTATCAGCTGAACTCAGAAACAGCAACTGCTTTCACTAGGTGTTTTTAACCCTCTTCAAAAAGAAAGGAGGTTCTTTATAAACATCGTCAGCTTAGTTGGTTTGTAATTAACACAGGGTTAGCTGTCGTTGCGACTAACTTTACCTCACTTTTTATTCGTTCGGATATTGTGTTAGAACCTAAGGTTAGACAACATAGCTCAACAGACTTTTAAAACAGAAGCCACAAAACCCACGTAGTGTCATATTCGTCATATCAATTCAATGACCAAGTAATTCTAGCAAAGATTATTTATTTTCCTTTGCTTTTTCAGGTGGAAGAGTGCGAAGAAATAGAACTCATGATAGAGAGTGATGATGATGATGAGGAGGACAACGCTGAAGGAGGTGAGGAAGACGATCGTTCTGTCACTCCGACACCTATACAAGACTTTGGTGCCAACACCGTTTATACTGAAACATGTAAGTTGTTTGACCAAAGTCTCCGCCTTTACTGCTCCGCTCCACAGCAGATTACCGATAAGCTACGCACAAGCGTCGGTATCTGCCTATACCTATTTTCTATCTCTGCGACCCACGGCCACGCTACGTAGGGATGCGTTGGTGACAAATGAACCGAGCAGATAACGGGGCAAACCTGTCCGTACACATCCTACAGAGGTGTGAACAGTTGACTTCATCCTACAATTTCGTCATCACTATTGTTCAGACTCTGAATGGCGTGCGATTGGAGGCCTATGTTCAGAAGTTGACTATAGCAGTCAACTTCTGGACATGATAGCTAATGATGATGATGATAATACCGACTTTTGCAGACCAAACAGCTTTGCTGCAGTGGTTTACACACACTCAAGCTGCTAATTGCCTCTAAATTCGGTAACGTTGCCTCAATCCCCTCGGTAATACAGAAATCACTTTCCATCAAGCGGAATTCCCTATTCCGACACCCAAAGAGTTACAACCTCACCAGAGCGAAAACCCTTCAAGAGAATAACAACAATAATAACATTAAAATCTGAAACACACGTTTACTTTTTCGAAAAGTTCAAAGTCGCAGCAAAATTGGGGCCTGTCACAATCTCAGCTTCCATAATTATAAATTAGGGCAAAGAAACAGGTGACGGCCGGGTCAAATGAAGGTCACGTGGACCTAATTGAATTTGAATGTTACACAAGGCTAGGTTTAGCCTTAATCCTATTACGCAGTCTGTCTCTGGTATGGTATGAGTCACTACGGTACTTCGAAGGTATGGTAATAGTAATAAGTAGTATTTAGGATTTAAGACGCAGATGTAGGCCAGTGACCTTGAGTGGTTAGCTTGCGTGTTCTGTACTGAGGTCACGCAACGCGTCGTATGTTCAACCAGTAATAGGACTCGCCCATCAAGGAGCTCTGTCCCCAATTTTACGCATTATTAATTTATTAAACTCAAAACAAAAGGTATTTTAATAAAAACGCATAAACTAAAAGATCAATAATAATTTAAGTTACCTTTAAATTGGTGGTTTCAGAAAATACGCTTGGTAGATTTTGCGCCATTCTCAATTTTTTATCCGCGTTAGATAACTTTACAAATTAATGTAACTATGTAATATAAACATAATCTAAAATATTCACGTAATAAGTTATTGAGAAAATGCTCTAATTTAACATATATTTTTTTTCAAATCATTGACACTACTCGTTTAGACGTGATCTTCAGTATAAAATCATTAAAAGTCGGTTATCATCGCCATATGACTTAAATCAAGCCTTTGGTTTTCTTTGGGTTTGACGACATAACGTAGTTTTATTATGAGCTCTTTCATACAATGTAAGGCTGCCCCCCCCCGGTTTTTACAAGCCAAATTAACATGCTCATTTTAGGGTACCTCCCCTACACGTAAAGTGGGAATGATTTTTTTCTCGTCTATCCCGTTGTGTTGGGTTTCGTTGGATAGACCGTTCAAAACATAGGATTGTGGGTGTGTGATGACCATTTTTCGACTCAGGGATCCATTTGCGAAGTAATAAGCTTTAAAATGCTAGTTTTTGTTAGTCAAGTTTAGTGTGTTTGTGTCCCTGCCAGCTAAATGGACCCAGACCTGAAGGAAGACATAGGCTACTTTTCAACCTGGATATTTTTATAAAAAAAATATTTAATAAAAAATACAAGCAGACGAAGTCGTGGGCAATAATAAACATGAAGAACGAATTTTGGTTGAAAACCGGTCGCCTTTCATTTTGCATAGAATGTTACAATCATCCCCAATACTTTGATTCCAGGTCCAAAATCCAGCGACTTCCTGAGAGTAAAAGCCGTGGAGACCGACTGCTACACAGACGTTTCGGATGCAGATACCGACGAGGAAGATAACTAAGTTATTTAATTAAATTGTCGGGCAATGAACACTCAATGAATTCTGACAAAGTTTTAAACTAACCTAATTTGTGAAATCCCGTTGAAAATATATAAGTAAATGCTTTGATATTTCATGTGTTTTATTTTGACTAATCTAAGGATTGTTCCTGACTTTTGGTTAGATTGGTGACCCCTTGACTTTATGGCATCCTAGTACTTTTCATTCCAACACATAAAAAAGTAAGGAGCTTCATCTGGATTTTGCGCAAGCGTACGTTGCGTCCTAAAATGGATAAGTACTTAATTTTTTTTCAGTAAATACTCAAAAACTTTCATCTCCCCCTTATGTAACACCCCCGGAATGTTTGTCTACAGATTCATGGATAACCGCAATTGACCTTGATTGTGACCTTTTTGGGATTTACATAGCGTGAAGCTGTGTTAACTCGATCACTGTTGTAACTTTATTCGGCTACTGAATTTTGCAAGATGCCATAAAAATCTCTGAAGCGTTGTCGGCGCGTCGTCTATGAATTCAGACAAGTACCGCCTTATTATAAAACAAGCTTTATATTTTGACATGGCTTAAACCATGGAGCCAGTTTTTGTAATAAGAACGTAACTGTGATTGAAATACCGTTCTTCATACAAAACTGAAAACTTAGTTCGGTAGGTACTAAGTTATCAGTTTTGTGTTTAGGAACTTTAGCATAGTCGGAATAAAGATGTGTTTGCAGATTCATGGGTGACCTCAATTGACCTTGACTTATGTATAATGTGTTTTTCGAGCAAGAGTAGTAGAAATGGACAGCGATGGCTGGCAGGGTTGAGAAAGATAATAATTACCCTTCGTAATTACCAACAAAAATAAAAAAAACTCTTCTAATGAATTTTATTGCAAATTTTTTAAATCATCTTGATTTTACATTTCCGTCTATACACACGATAATAATTACAATAAAACAATACAAATAATTTACATAATGTTGCATTATCGGAGTTCATTGCTTAATCTGTACTTCAATAAAATATTCTGATATATAAACTAAAGCGCGTAAAAACATCTTCATACTTTAACCTTAATAGACTTCAAGAGTACATTGTTTAAGCTTGAAGATTCGAGACTTTTTATATGTAAACTGACCCTGTATTACAACTACTGGAGTGAAAGACAACAGTAAAATTTTTTATGGCAATTATATTGCCATAAAGAAATTTACTGTAGAGAATGGTAAATGTTGCCGTTATGATAATAAACTTTTTTCTCAAAACTGTTGTCTTTCATCCCAGTAGTTGCAATACTAATAATAATAGTTTACCGGTACTAGTCAAACGCAATTACCTTTAAAAAAGTGGAACGAAGTTTGAGGGGGCGAATATTCATGGAGCCATTTCTGTTGTATTTTTTTTTTAATCGTCCTCGAAGACTTTTTCTCCCTAATTCGTTTCTAAGTCACTTGTAATTTGTCTTATCAATTAATGTTATGGCGTAATAAAATAGTAGCATATTATGCCTCATATTAAATAAATTTGAAATTTAAAACCAAACATAAAAAACGGAATTCTTCGATACGATAGACAAGCAGACAGACCAAATAGGTGATGAATGGTTGCACACAGGAGGGGCTTGTGACTAAGTTATAACAGCGGCACGGGTCGATCGATCAGGTTAAGCTACGCTGGCCGCGGTTGGTCCGTGGATGGGTGACCATCTTTACATACCAAGACGACGGGTCTTGGTATATAAAGATGGTCACCCGTGCCTCGGAAAGCACGTTAAGCCGTTGGTCCCGGCTGTCATTCGTGGATCTTCGACAGTCGTTACGGGTCGTCAGATTTCCGAAAGTCTAACAACCACTTTTACCAAGGGGTATCGTATTACCCAGTAATTAGTCCAGTTGTTGTGGAGGTCATACCATAATATGAATTCGTCGACTTACAAGTTACTCAGAAAAGGAGGAAAAAAAAAGCATTGATGTCAATTTTTTTGTAACTTTGTTCTCTTCACCTCTAGGAACTCAACGAACAAGTCCCATGAAAATCCGACCAATATAAACTTCGGTCTATTTTTTTAGAGTATTTTTGGTCTAATTGCACTCGACTAAGATACATTATTTGCAAAATCAGTGAAGAAATATTGACGATTTCCAAACACAGGCCTAAAACACGGTCCATTCATATTTTTTGCCAATGATAGAATGAGTAGACAAAATCGTATAACTTCGATACAAATAGTTATATTAACTGACCAATAAAAAACTTTACAAAAAAACAACCGACTTCAAAAAACTAAAATACAAATCCAAAGACCGACTTCAAAAAACTAAAACACTAATCTAAAGACCGACTTGCGAAATTAAGTTATTTTTCACTTTGTAATGTTTTTATTTTGGAGGTCGATTGTTTTTTTTTTCACTTTTTTTGTGGGTCAGATATTTAAGTTACAATAGACTAATGTCAACTGCTCATCACCTTTTACAAAATATTGCTTTTCCCGATGTAGGGACGTTAATCGTTGAGGAGTTCTCCTAGTAAGAACCAGGAGAACTGGAGCTGATGGTGACTTCACCATATGCATTGTGACTCGATAAACTGCTTAGCAACCATATTAAAATACCTAGTCGAATCCCGTGAAATACTTATTATTAAATAGCTCCGATCGCCATCTCTGGTCTTCATCATCAGTTCCACTTCACCATACGGTGCTTTCCGAGAGCAAATGTTCGAGTTACTATAAAAAATATCCAAATTGCTATAGGTGTGCCTATAAAATTTGAGGATTTCCCTCGATTGTCATGGGATCCCCCTCATCAAATTCTGACTTGGTGACAAGGGACCACCTCGAGACCCTTTTCAAACAAAAAATGATTTTTCAAAATCGGTTTACAATTGACGGAGAAATCAGTGAACAAAAAAAAAAATTTTTACCTCCTCCATTTTGGAAGTCGGTTAAAAATATCAGATGAAGGGACTAGCCAGACAGCTACCTCCGAGTCAACTTGATAGCTGCTTTGTTCATGATCTCGGTCGCAAGTATCAACTCTTGAAATAAATAACCCGTTAAAACATGTTTAAACTACACTAGTTTGATAATAGGAAAATGTCTATGTACTGAGAAATCAAATTCCGGGGGGACTGTCGAGTCTCTCTTGTGTCCTCCAGCTAATAATTTTAATACTACGAAGTTTGTTTTGGCTACCTTCAGAAGATCTTGAACCTGAAATAAAGGGACACGGTTATTTATTATAATGGTATGAAGCTCGTCCGTTTGGTGCCGGACGTAAAGAATAGCACCATCCCATTTCTTCCCGTGGGTGTCATAAAAGGCGACTAAGAGATTTACTAGAGAATGGGCAGCAGCGTTCTCTATGCATTTTAACACCATACTGCGATCGCCAACCCGCCTGCCAAGCGGGGCGATTATGGCAAATCCCCCCCCCCTTTTTTGGGAGAGGCCTATGTCCAGCAGTGGACGTCTTTCGGTTGAATTGATGGTGAATGATGTGTTGGTAGTTAGTTCACGAAAATTGCATTGGATTAGTTTCACACTGAGCGAATTTTAATACTTAAGCGATCGCGTTAACGTCCAATTTGTATGGAATAATTATGTTTCCCGTTATACAAGATGTAACATAAATAATGCACAACCTCTTAAGGGCTTGTATGAACAACTTTTACTACGGGACCAAATCTTAAATCCCGAAAAAAAAATCTGCTCTTTCATACATTATGTTCTCATAACTCGTCAAAATGTAGGGAATAGCTGATTTTTTTGCGATTTCAGATTTGGTCCCATAGTAAACGTTGTTCATAATGATGAGTACAGTGACCCCTTAAGAGGTTGTGCGTTATTTATTTTACACCTTGTAGACAGCCAGACTATACTACTGTACAAATTGAAGTTTAACTTAACGATCGAGTTAGTATAAAAACTCGTACAAGGCCCTCTTTTAATCTATTACTCTCCATTCGAAAAACTTTGCTAGCTGCTTATCACACTATACATAGCCTAGCCTGTTTGCAGTTCGTTGGAAACAACTACTAAAGTAACCGTCATGAGAAGCTATAAATACATAAAATTGCAAATTATACAACTATCAACTTTAAACTCAAGATATCTAAGTTGATTTATGAATGAAGAAATTATCGCTAAACGTCATAAAATAATTTTAGTTGCAATGGAAACTGAACCATACGCAATTTCAGTTAAAGTTTTAAATCCCAAAGTATGAAATTTATCTCGTCTCATGGCGTTGACTTTATGTGTAAATCATATTTAACCAGATGCAAATTGTGACTGCTTACCTCCTGATCAGGGGTTGTGAAGGTTTCAAGTAAAGATCGAGCCTGCTGGAAGTGTTTGCATCCACCAAGATACAGTATCACAGGGTTCTCGTATCTGTAAGTATATTAGAAAAGAAATAAAATAAACGGTACCCTACGCTAAAACATGCAAAGTGTAGCTGAAATAACTGGCAACCTTTAAGACATCATCATTATAAACAACTTCTATTATAGGACCAACACTAAAATTACGAAAAATACCTATTGAAAAACGGACGGTTCGAATTGAGAACCTCCTCCTGTTTTTAGGGTTCCGTACCCAAAGGGTAAACGGGAACCCTATTACTAAGGCTCCGCCGCGCCGTCTGTCTGTCCGTCTGTCACCAGGCTGTATCTCATGAACTGTGATAGTTAAACAGTTGAAATTTTCACAGATTATGTATTTCTGTTGCCGCTATAACAAAAAATACAAAAAAAAACAGAATAAAATTAATATTTAAGGGGGCTTACATACACAACAGGTAGACGCTTGAAATATTCTCAGAATCTTTAGTTATTATATTCACTTTAAAATATATAAAATTAATTTAAAATAAAACAAATATTTAACGGGGGCTCCCATACAACAAACGTGATTTTTTTTGCCGTTTTTATAGATAATGGTACGGAACCCTTCGTGCGCGACTCGCACTTGGCTGGTTTTTTAAGTCGTTTAAAGCCAAGCGCACATTACGCATTTTCATACAACAAAGTGCGGTGCAGCCCGCCTGTATTGTGCGTTGATTCATTGAAAATGTACGGGATTTTTGCAATGCGTTGCGTTGCGGCGTGGCCCGCCTCTATCTATGTTAGCCCGCACTGCGATAAAAAATCGCGCGAAATTTTTAGATCAATTCTGTTACACATGGTATTACACGCATTGGTGATTAAAAAATCGCGCTAAAAAAAAAATCTGTGATTTGATGTAGATTTGACGCGATGCGGTGCGAATTGAATTCGCGCGAATATTTTGTGAAGTATGTTATATGATGATAATGATAAATGATTTTTATTTCTGTAAGTAGGTTTGTACAAACACTTTTTTTAAACTAGATGAGGACGGCGTTTCCTATCTGACTACTCTGAGAAGAAAGGCCGAAACAAACTCAGAGGTCACAGTCTCTTTAAGTCCAGACATAATCTTGGTCAGATCATATGAAGGCCATGTAGATTGGTGTCTGAAATGGTATTTTGAGGAAAGATCCACAGATTGAGTGAACATGACCAGTCAGTGCACGCATTTGTCAGTAATCGTGCAGCTCTACTCAGAACTTAAGGAGCTCAACGATGCTACGATCAATACCAAAGAAATGGCATTTGGGTAGGCCGCATAACTGACTCAAACTGCCAGACCATGATTAACACTAACTGAGAATAAAAGAAAAGAGAAAAAAAAGCAATAACCCATATAGTCTTCACATTCACAATAATTAAAATAATATAATACTTTACAAGTACATAATGCATGTCATTGTGTATAAAATAATAATGAAATGTCACTGTTTACAAAAATAATAAAAGTTAGCAAAAAAAAATCAAACAATAAAAATAAACCACATCAGTATGTAAAAATTGGAGCAGCTCAATCCCAAGCCTTTTTTTGTGGTAGTATAACCCTTCACGCATTGCCAAAACTTGTCACAAAAACGGGACGGGCGCTCCACGGTCAGTCGTACACCGCTATGCGATATCGACACCAACATGCGTCTCAACTGAGATCTGCAGAGAACTGACAAAAATCTCGAGGAATTTTATTCGCAATGCGTGTTTGTGGCAATTCCGTACACTAAGTATAAACCACGCGAGATTTCGCAGTGCGGGCTTAGCCTTAATAGTAGAGATAAACTACGATAACATGGCGCGCCCCTCCAAATTACTGTTTTAATGTGTGTAGTCATAGGAGAAAAGAAAGAAAATACATTTATTTATACTTACGAATACATAAAGCCTTGGATTTATTTTTGTTTGACGGCCGGCTCAGTACGCACGATGTGGTACGCAGTGTTGGTGGCGCCTTGTAAATACTTTCAAACGTTTTGAATTTTGGAGGTGCGCGCCATGTTGTCGTAGTTTATCTCTATAAGAGCGCTACAAGGACATTTTAGCGTCTCAATGGCATCGACGGGGGGCGTTGTTGGAAAACATTTGTGTATTTGACGACGTTAGTTCCGATGTAGGCCACGCGCCAAAATAACCTTGTAGCGCTCTAATAGAGATAAACTACGATAACAAGGTGCCACCAAGACTCACAGCGCATGTGAGCGTACTGAGATGGCCGGCAAACAAAAATAAATCCAAGGATTTCTTTATTCGTAAGGTTATGATGCTACACACATTGAAACAGGGTAAGTTAGTAAGTTTACTCACTGCAGTGGCTGTGTCATCTCGCAGAACTCGTGGTAGTGCACCTGCGGCGGGGTCAGCACGGAGAGAGGCGCAAACCGGTGCTTGTAGCGAACTGCCTCGTTGTCGAACTCCGACTGCGGCTGGCGGATCTTGCCTTGTAGCTTGAAGGCAACTAGGGCCTGGAAATTGATAAAGATTTTATTTTAGTATAGTCCGATCGCAAAACAAGCTATACCCGAATCGCTTTATCGTGGCAATAGCGGTCATTGACCCTTATAAATTATAAATAAATTATTTTATTTCTGTAAGTAGGTTCAAACATAGAATCACTTTAACACGACAATCATAATAATATTTTTAAAACTAGATGATTTTCCTATCTGACTACTCTGAGAAAAAAGGCCGAAACAAACTCAGAGGTTGCAGTTTGAGGAGGTTGTATGTTCGTTTTATTTTTATGTGTGTTCACCGATTTGTCTGTCAATGGTGGACCAATTTTTAAATTATTTATTTGTTTGAAAGGGTATGCTCCCAAGGTGATCCCATTGTCACCAAGTCAGAATCTGATGATCCCACTAAGTTTCCAAGCTAAAGCCATTCGGGTATAGTCATATTCAAAAATGGTAATACTCGGTAAATTATGCAGACTACCAATTTTATTTAAGATATTTTTCCATTGACGAATTGAAACAAACCGCTCCTGGACTGAAACAAAAGTGTTGAGGGTCCGAAACGAAACTGTTGTTGGTCTGAAAATAATTTTTCTTCCAATCTTTCGGGGCTTTGTCGCAGGGTGATGCCATCATCGGTTGTCGTTTGAATGCATCTTCCTTTATGCGTGTGTGCTTGACCCTAGGGCCAGTTTGTTCGAAAGGGATATCGTGGCCCTGGCACACAGGCAATGGAAGGAACACGGGTGAGTTTTAGTAAGTAAAATTCTGACACGCCCTCCCGCTCCGCCCAGAGCGGGAGAAGTTAATTGATAATCCCAACCAACAAAAAAAAATGGCATTCTCTACCAGTCAACCAACGGTGGTGAACAGATGGCAGATGCTCTGATTGAGAGAAAATAATAATATTAAAAAATATACAAAACATAACACAGCATTGCTCAGCAGTCCCTTACTCGCATAGGGTCGCACTCTCTTCTTGCTCTTGCGTTGCTTGCGTGAATCAGGGTCACAGCCTCTTCTTGCTCTCGCGTTGCTGGATTGAATCAGGGCCGCACCCTCCTATCTATATAATATCCTAGTACAGCTGTCTTATAAATAAAATCATTACCTTATAATACCCTCCGCACATATTCTGCATCACATTGCACAGCAGTCCCTCTCTTGCATAGGGTCGGACCCTCTTCTTGCTCTTGCGTTGTTTTCGCGAATCCCGGCTGTCTCGCCTCGCTGCGTCACCCGCCAAGTTCTCAGCCCGGCCTAATGCTGAGACCAACCAGCCGTATAGGAACTCGTATAGGTACCTGGAATGTTTGGAATGATTGTGTTAGTTTTCGAGATACATAGGTGTAGAAAAATCTGGTCAGTAACGCAACATTCCGTACAATTTAGGTTAGTCTTATATAGGATAATTTTTCAACTACTATTATTTATATATACATTATATATACTATACTATTTTCGAAATTTATTCTAAACAGAATATCCTACTAACTTATTAGTTAGGATATTCTGTTAGCTTATTATAATATCCTACTAACTTATTAGTTAGGATATTCTGTTCCAAATATTTTTTTTTATATATATAAAGCCTAACATACAAAAGTACGTTGTGATACAAGGGTGGAAAGTAGGATATTGCAAACAATCTGTGACACAAGTTTGCAATAATGTACACACCCGTGTATCACACGACGTCTTTCAATACATTTGTGGGAAATAGTAAAAAACAAATCAAAGATATGTTTAAAGAACCATTTAAAATACTTTTGAGAATTCAATGCTAAGACGTCATCATTCATTTTTCCTCGTATAAATTTAAAACTCAACTGCAAAACTAATGATAGAGCTCGTAAACAAAAGTCACGACCGCGTAACAGAAAGATGCCTATGCAAAAGATTTAATTTTCGAATTAGTATTATAGCCTCTGAAAGTACACCATCTTTTACAACTGTATTGAAAACTAATTTTCGCATTTATAATATTTTATAATGTGAAAATGAGAATGGAACGGATTTGAATAACATTTGGCACATGGGTAGACTATTAGTTAGGATATTCTGAACCGATTTTTTTTTTAAGCCTGTCAAACAAACATACTTACTCATTTCGCATTTATAATATTTTATAAATGCGAAAATGAGAACGGAACGGATCTGAATGAAATTTGGCGCATGGGTAGACCATGACCCCTAGGGGTAGGACATAGGATACTTTTCATCCCGGTAGTACATTCCCGTGGCATAATTTCCGACCTCCAAGTGAGCGAAGCCGCGGGTAAAAGCTGGTATATTTTTAAAATTAATTTAGATCGATATTAGATCTGTTTCAAATAAAAATCAAAACAAATGCAGCTCTGGTTCTTTCTGAACACGTTACGTCACGTTCACGAAAACACGCTCAAGTCAGAGCACCGGCACGATGGTCAGACGCGGTCAATAAGGCTGTTGGAGCAGCATTTACACAGCGATCCACACTGCAGAAGACTGCACAATTTGAAGACGCGTCGTATGTGATTGCGATCGTCGAGGTCTACTCCGAAGATAAATCCGAAGTATCGGCCGAATGTTCGGCCGTTTCCTGAGTACGGCTGTCTACGTCTGCGAACGGCGAAAGAAAAAAAAAAAAGACGGTTGAAGAGACTTTAAGTCGGGTAAGGATTCAAAGTCAAATACGTAAACTTTGGAAGTCATCAAACGGCCGAACACTCGGCCGATACTTCGAATTATCGCTTCGGAGTAGGCGGCTCAGCATTGAGGGTACGACGAAGAAGAAGCAGAGCGTCACGTTTGTATTCCCAGAAGTAGCCAGAAGTGAGTGCAGAGCTGTTATATGGGTGTGTCAGATTTGGCGGTAGTATGTCACTGCTGGACATAGGCCTCCCCCAAAGGGGGGTTTGCCATAATCGCCACGCTTGGCAGGCGGGTGGGTGATCGCAGTATGGTGTTAAAATGCATAGAGAATGCTGCTGCCCATTCTCTAATAAGTCCCTTAGTCGCCTGTTACGACACCCACGGGAAGAAATAGGGCAGTGGTAGTATGTATTTCTGAACAACAAAAAAAACCGACTCACCAAAAAATATAATGATACTCGTGCACGCTGTACAACTCCAACTCAAGCCCTGACAGCAGATATGCGATCATGACTCGCAGCACGTGGTACAAGACCCACGTCCCGAAGCAGGCGCGAGGGCCCGTGCCCGCCGCACCGCTCACTACCGCGTCCACACTCTCCGCCTACATTCATAAAAAAGAAGAAAAATAATTAAATAAATATATTTTCTTTCTTTCATGCAAGGTGTAATATGTGGGCGTCCAAGCAAAAAGGGTCCAGGTCTCGGCATTTAGTTTCCGAGATATACGCAGTTTTGTAACGTTTGGTGAAAAAGTTGCATTTCGAGATTTTAATTGATTATTAATTAACGCTCAATTATC
Source organism: Tiliacea aurago (assembly GCA_948098905.1). Lineage (NCBI taxonomy): Eukaryota > Metazoa > Arthropoda > Insecta > Lepidoptera > Noctuidae > Tiliacea > Tiliacea aurago. The sequence continues at coordinate 20,853,531 of OX402577.1, forward strand.
TACAAGTTTATAATAGGTAATGACTTTATTTGATGTTTCTAAGTAGGTACCAGAAAATTTTAGAGAAAAGTTTAGCAAAAAGGTACCAGTGGTGTCTCAAAAATGTCAAATTTGAAAATGCTTTATCTCAAATCAAGCTTCTTCAAAGGTCTGATACAAAAAAATGTGCCAGTTTTTGAATATTTTTTTAATCCTTATTTATCAATCGACTATTCTAGATAACGATCTACTCTTAACTCAATACCCCACTACTGGACCCTTTTCGCTTGGACGCCCACATATAATTGTGTTCTTTCTATCCTGTTTCTTTCTTTATATAACTAATAACCTCGAAGGGGTCATTGTATCATCATTATGAAACATTCATCACCCTGAAATCGCGGAACTAAATCATCTACTCTATACATTTATGTCATGGTAGAACCCAGAGGTTTTTGATCAAATGCAAGGCGAAAAGTTGATAGCTGAATAGGTGCGGCATGATAAGAGAACATCGAAAATATATTTGAAAAGTTTTAGATACGAGCCCCGTGGTCAGGGTTCGACTTTCAGATTTCGAAAAAGGACAAAAATAACGTGATCTTCAGCGCTGTTGATTTTGGTATGTTCGTGGGCGGCCTGAATCATAATGACTTAAATAGGCAAATCTGATGAAGACATAGTGTTCCTTACACACACGTATTAGCATCTCATTTTTAGAAATAAAATATATATATTTTTTAAGTTGGATTATTTCATCTCAGCGTTGGCAAGTGGCAACACAGAAACTTATTTTAGAGATCCTTAAGTAAGGAACAAGCTCTGTTTTCTGTAGAGTAGTTCTGCATACTTACATTCACTAGGGTTTCAGAGTCAGATTTAGGGAAATTAAGTATTTAATTAATTATATTTCAGATCGCCGTTCATAAAATTAGAATCAATACTTTGCTTAACAGGTAAGCTCGTTTGATTCCCAATTTTATTTCACGGCGATCTGAAATATAATTAATTAAATACTTAATTTCCCTAAATCTGACTCTGAAACTCATCATCATTACAAAGCACTTTTACCAACTAAGCTGAAATCACAAAAAAAAAGTCAGTTGTGACTTTTATGTCAGCATAGCTCAACAAAATGTTGCTAATTTTTATTTTGCGATTTTTGGAGTACAAGGTCCAGTCGCCTCGTATTAAATAAAAACTAATTCTCAAACGTCTTACATTTGACTGCAAATGGACACAAGGACAGACCACACTACGTATATCTTGACATAGACGCGATTTCACTCTTTTTTTCTTTTTCTTCTATTTGCAATCGGTCATCAGCCCATAAGCGAATTCGTTCCATGTGTAATATGTTCATTAATCTAGTTGTGTAATACAAACTACAAACATTACATTACCTCCTCCTGTAAGGCGGCGAACTCGTCCAGCAGTAAGGCGAGCTTGTCCCGCTGCCGCGCGCGGTTGTGTCCGCACACTTGCAGCAACACCGCGAACGGACGCACGCAACGAGCCAAGAAGTTCTCCACGAACTCACGCGCCTGAAACGTGACGATACAAAAATTTATAAAAACCGGCCAAGTGCGAGTCGGACGCGCGCACGAAGGGTTTCGTACCATTATCTATAAAAACGGCAAAAAATCACGTTTGTTGTATGGGAGCCCCCTTAAATATTTATTTTATTATATTTTTTAGTATTTGTTGTTATAGCGGCAACAGAAATACATCATCTGTAAAAAATTCAACTGTCTAACTATCACGGTTCATGAGATACAGCCTGGTGACAGACGGACAGAAAGCGGAGCCTTAGTAATAGGGTTCCCGTTTTACCCTTTGGGTACGGAACCCTAAAAATGATTTATTGTTAAAAAAACATACTCATAGTTGGTAACAATTAACTTACAAGCTATGTTAGTAAAGTAAAACCCGACAAAAGCGTGAACCAAGAACTTAACCGTCTAAAATCATAGCCATGATCGCATGATGCCGTTATCATAAAATAATGACTTAATTATTCGGTCGGTTAAGCCTCATAGCCCGGCTTGCCTCATAAAGTGAGACCTGTTGCGTGCACATGGGCCTTCTGTGTAGAATATTTTTAGATGGCAAGCAATATAAAAAATATTCATCATAGATACATATATTTAGACTGAGAGTTGACTTAAATTAAGTCTAAGTTCTGCTAAAAAAGCCTAAAACTTTTCAAAATAAAGTTACTTGCGGTGTCAAGCCCATCCCCATCGTGTCGACACCGCAAGGAAGTTTGTCTATGATACTGAGGGAGTCCGTGAATTCCCCCAACTTCACGGGCTCCCTCAGTAGCTCCACAAAAGGATGCACAGGACGCGGCTATTTCTGCGGGTCCGCGAAGCCCGCATCGCTGACTGCACCATGGACGCCGTGTTGAGATAGCTCAGCTCACTTTTAAACCAACTTACTTGCGGCGTCGAGACCATGGGGGACTTGGGCGTCAAAGCGGGCGGGTTGACAAAGCTCTTCACGGACTCCCTCAGTATCTCCACAAAAGGATGCACAGGGCGCGGCTGTCCGTGCGGGCCGGGCATGGCTGACTGGGCCATGGACGCCGTGTTGGCGGGCGACGGGCTGAGGTACAGCAACTGTAGCGCCGAGCGGGATAAGATGCAGGCGCGTTGGCGACTGAACTCCATGAAGAAGTCCTGAAATGTTTATTAATATTACTATACTTTACTTCACTAGTTACGTCGCGATTGACCATCGCGACGTAACTAGTGAAGTAACCATACGACTCGGTACTCGATACTCCCGATAAATCGATTCAAGTTAAATGTCAAAACGGGCCTATTATTTTTTGACAACTTTAGCTGTTGCTTAAATGTCAAAACGGGCCTATTATTTTTTGACAACTTTAGCTGTTGCCTCGCGACTTCGTTTGCGATTCAGGATGAAAAGTAGCTTATGTCCTTTTCCAGGTCATGGTCTACCCACGTGCCAAATTTCATCCAAATCCGTTGAGCCATTATTGCGTGAAAGCATAACAAACATACTCACTAATGATTGTTGATCTATCCGTGACATCACAGCGGGCCCTATCAGAATACCAGCGCTGCGACATTTATTTTTAAGTGCCGCAGCATCATGCTGAGATACGGGCCTTTTGGCCTCGTACAGGACTTTGTTCTTTTTTATTATTTTTGCTTTGTTTTATTTTTAGAATTGTTCTGTTTTTATGAGTGTGTTTTATTTTTATTCGTGATCTGTGCGAGTCCCAATAAATGCTTATTCTTTATTTCTTTCTCACTTATATTAATTAGGATTAGGATTACTTAAATTATGTGTAGTTTTTAACGGAATCCAACAATCATTCAGATGGCTGTTTAAAATTAGCACACTCATGGAGTGTTAAAATAATAGACGTAAGGTGTTGGATTTTTGGAAAAGCTACAACTGGCAAATTAGACCACGAGAAACCATCAGCATCCTATATTTTTGACAATCCTTTAGTCACGCTTTATGACAATATTATTGATGTCAGGTACATACTGAAGAGTTTACCGAGAGAAGCAAAATGATTCTATTTGCTGCCAGCTACAAATTGCAAAGAATTGTAAATTGAGGAGGCTGGTATCTGCAGTGCGCGGGCATGTGGATATATTACCAGCGCGGTATGGAAGTTGGTGCAGGAGGTGATCTTCCAGGCGTGTCGCAGCCTGCCCACCAGCTCGTCGAAGTAATGCAGCGCCTCGGCCCGGTGCTTGATGCGAGTGTAGCGCGGGAACGTGGGCGGGAGCAGGCGCTGGTTGATCATCGGCTCGAACCCCATTGGGTTTGGAGAGTCGGCTGGAATGGCAAAGTAACTTATAAAGAAAGGTTACCTTCCCAAAAATAATAGTAAAAAAAATATTTTCAAAATATAAGAGTTTAATAAGTTTTCACGAAACAATAAAATTAATCAAAGAAAGTAGACGGTTACGGTATTAACCCCCAGCTTTGGATAACAAAACCTCTGTTAAGGTCATACATTTTACTGAACAAATATTTAAATGAATCAAACACCCAGATCCTTATTCAATAAAACAAAAGTTTACACTGAATCCATGGAACAGTGTTTGGACCAAATATTCTTGATGTGACTGCTTATACTTGTCAAAAATCGCGTCGACGTCGCGATTCGTCACTAGTGAAGTAACCAACCATACGACTCAGTACTCTATACTCACGATAATTCGATTCAAGTTAAATACACCATTGCAATAGTAAGTCAACTCAACCTCTCGCAGTTCACTGCTGGACATAGGCCTCTCAGGCTGCGCCACAACACCCTGTCCTCCGCCTTCCGCATCTAGTCTGACCCAGCCACCTTCTTAATATCGTCGGCAATCGTCGGTCATTGCAATAATAAGATTACTTAAATAAAATGTTTTTGCTTATATTATAAATTATTTTCTAATAAAATGGGTGATCTTTGTGCAATCTACCTTATATAGGGCATGCAAACATTAATAGTATATGTAACAAAATTAAATTAAAATATTTTTAATGTGTTGAAGTTAAAATAACATTTGTATCATACAACTCACAATTCTCGACAGGCTGTGTGCCTTTCCCCGAGGTCTTGATAATGACCTTCATCATCTCCGTGCAGCCATTGAGCAGAGCGACGCAATCGGCTCCGGATTGGGAGTCCCTCTTGGTAATCATGAGGAGAGCTTGGAAGAACATTCTCGTAAACCTGATACGGGCTTGCAGGGCGGCCCATAGATTGTCCTGAAAAGAAGTTATTTCAATCGTTACATCATAATAATGTAGGCTTGTATCCTATTGATTTGTTTTGCTTCATTTGCATTGAAGGCCACTAAGATATTTACGGCACGGTTGGCGCAGTGGTTAAGCGATTGACTGCTGCGCTGCGTGTCGCGGGTTCGATTCCTGCACGGAACAAATATTTGTATGACCTACAAGTAGTTGTTCTGGGATTGGCTGTTTGTGTATGTGAGTTTAAATGTTTGTAAACGCACCCACGATACAGGAGAAATTCCAAGTGTGGGGCAACGTTTTAAAAAATAACAAAAATATTTTGTAAAGAGGATGAAAAGGCTTATTCTGTCGCCTTATAGCAAAAAAAAATACTGCAGCCAAGAAAATATTTGCAAAGTTTTATGGGTCATTTGAATGGTCAAGTTTTATATCCTCTTTGCTGATTAAAACTGATGACATGGTTATCAACTATTTTAGTATATTTGAGTATATTTGGCTAGGATAATAGAGCAAGTACTTAATAATATCTTCAAAATTGCAAAATCTGCAATCTGTTTTAATAATAATTCTTTATTTACACTTCAAAGACTCATTACATCTGTGTAGCCCTGGCTCTTGTACTAGAAGTTCCTGTATCACAAGAACCAACCAATATTTTTCAAATATATAATTTATACCCTCACCTCATCATCACAACTCCGAGCTTTCTTATTGAGTTCTTCTTCTTGCTCCCTGAGCATTAACACGCACTTCTGCTCACTGACTTCGAGGCGCGCGTCGTACGTGTTACCTGACTGCGGGTTCGAGCCCAGACGATAACCGTAACCCATCGGTTGGAAATCTTCCTCTTCAAATACTTGGGCCCTGGAAATGCAGAAAATTATTCGTTCCTTCCTCGTGGTCTAACTTAGTAGTCAAACTGATTTGACCAAGAGGAATTTTAACATTCTTCGTGGTCAAACTATCAAATTTATTAAAAAATTACACCCTGTGTGATAGTCTTGAAATAAAATTGTACATTTATAGCCAAAAGTTTTGTTTAACGTAATTTATTTAAAAAGTAACCTACACCTATATCGCCATGTATAAATTCCATTTGACACTTTATTATGAATTCGTCTCGGAATATTTGTTCTCGGCGTCGAGGATATGGTTTTGGATCAGTATTTTCTTTTTTCAATAAAGTTGCCAGTAAACGAGCAACCGTGATTGGATGATATCGTTTCATCGATTTGTTCAGTTGTCCATTCCATGATTCAACTATATTATTTGTACGATGTCGCTGACCATATATACGGACCATTGTTTTTTAAATTTTTTATTCTTCATCCATGTAGTCTCGAAATATTTTAATTTTTTTTCCACATTTCGCGGTGTTGGGACTATCAGATTTAATATACTCCCATCCTTCCTCTATTTTGTCTTCAGGTAATAAGGCGAGTACCTACAGCACATAAGCCAACAACTCTCTTTTCATTTTTACTTTTCAAGTTCAATTTCTTTGCTCTTCGCCATTGGCTGTTTGAGAAATGATAAAAACAGTTTACAATTTGAACTTTAGGAAAAATTTGTAATAGTGCATTGCTTGAACCTGTTTCGAAGTCCACGTGAAAAATTTTTGGTGACCAATTATTCAATCGTGATTTTATCATCGAAAATAATATATAGTAAGACTCTTCTTTTTTGTCAGTCATTAATGCATAAGCCAAAGAAGCCGTGTGTGTTGTAGTTATCGATTTTGAAAAATCGGCATGAATGCAGTACAATTGGGTGAATGGACTCGGGCAACTAAAAAATGTGCCATCGCCAAAAAATTCATCTGATTCTTGAATTTTTTCCATGTTGTTTTCGGAACAGAAAACCATAATCCGACACAGACCACGAAGAATGTTAAAATTCCTCGTGGTCAAATCAGTTTGACTACTAAGTTAGACCACGAGGAAGGAACGAAATTATTTCGTAAGATATTATTATGAAACCAATCTGATTGACTGGAAATTAAAGTATTGAGAAACAAATGTATGTGATCAGTTAAAATTTCAAGATGTGTAGCAACTAAAGAGTCGGCGATACCCAAATTGAACAAATTTTTCACTCTTACTATTTAACTTTACAATAGTTATAAGTTTTTTTTTTATTGGTTCATAGCATAATCAGCCTATAATGATCCCACTGCTGGGACATAGGCCTCCTCTCAGTGAGAGGGAGTGCGTCGTAATCAACCATGCAGGCCCAGCGCGGTTTGGTAGATATCACATGTTTTCGAATTTTTGGTTCTAGATAGAACATGCTAGTTTCTTCACGATGTTTTCCTTCACCGTTTTGAGAGCAGTGGTGATGAAACAATTAACACAAAGTAAAGAAACTGTCTGGAATCGAATCTACTACCTAAAACTTGTAAGTCGCGGCCTTTACCATTGAGCCACCACTGCTCTCACTTTATTGGTTCATTTAATCAAAAATAACTTAAATCAGGGTTTTTTTTAAATGTAAGTATCGTTTCCTGATTCCTATAAGTACTCCATTTGATATAAGATTAGAAATTTAAATAAGCTTTTTTACAGTCCGTTCAACCGATTTTGACTTCTAATCCGTAGATATAAGGATGACATTAAAAGCGAAAACGTGATTACAATACCAACTTTTATTACAGCTGCCATTTGTCATGAATTCAACACAATAGAAGTCAAAATCGGTTGAAAGGACTGTATAAAAGGTTTATTTAAATGTCTAATCTTATTTCAAATGGAGTATAGTGTTTTATACAGTTTTAAATGGAGTATATTGTCGGTGTGGTGCCGGACGTACAGAATAGCACTCCCCTATTTCTTCCCGTGGGTGTCGTAAAAGGCGACTAAGGGACTTACTAGAGAATGGGCAGTAGCGGTCTCTATGCATTATAACACCATACTGCGATCGCCAACCCGCCTACCAAGCGTGGCGATTATGGCAAACCCCCACTTTGGGGGAAGCCTATGTCCAGCAGTGGACGTCTTTCGGCTGAAATGAAGATGGTGTTTATACAGAGAAGAAGTGGTGCAACAAACTTTTCTTGACTGAATTAAAAGTGTTTGGTATTCGGTCACAAATAAATAATAAAATCAACTTACTTGTTAATACAATCCCTGATACAATCGAGCAGTTTGTAGATAGCAATGCAATATGCCTTCAAAGTCTTATTTACAATAGAATGAGGTTGATGCAGGTAGAGGTTTGTGAATACAGTCTGAGCTAGTGAGTGACCTTCCAACCAGGAGACGATGCAGGCCATTGTAGCATCAATGATGCCTATTAACTCTGCTGGCTCAAGATCATCTATTTTTAACTTTCCAGCCTGTGAAAGACCAAAAATATTTTCTTTATACAAAAAGTAGGCCACGCCTGTATTCTTTGTAGAATATTAGTCATTAATGTGTTTTCAGTTAAGATTAGTTTAAAGCCACCGGCAAATTACTGTGTCGTGTCGTGGGAGAACCAAGCAAACGAATCTATTCAGGACTACGTCAAATCACAACGAGTCTTGATTGGCTAACACTGCGTCAGAAGGCGTCACGACACGCCACGACACGTAAGTATGTTTCCGCCTTTACTTAAATTTCAGTTTTGAAGCAAGATTAATTTATAGAGTTATGAGGAACAGGGTGTAAAGTTCATTCATCCTCCATAGAAAAGGGAGGATCCTCCGACCAGACGAGTGTTGTGTCTGGTGGGCAACTGCCCGATGGTTGATGTCGGGATGTTGTATATACGCTAGTCGCGCAGTAAACTCTGCTTGCGCGATGCAGGATTTTGCGTGACGTCAGTGTGATGCGTAGTTCGCATGTGGCGATGTAAATGCCGCCACAAATTCATGAAAATCATTCTGGAATACAGGACTAATATATTTTTCATGAATCTTACAAATATTTCAAGTGGTTTTGTATTTGACACTATTCTACTGCTAGGCAAGGCCATTTTTTGTAGAGAGAAGGAACAACTAATGCTTAAAACAGAAAACAAGTGAAAAATAAAACACTAGCGACCCGCCCCTACTCCGCACGGTTTTTACGGCTTGACAAAACAACGAGATTTCTTTATTATAAATTAAAAGTTAAGTTTAATATTAATATAATATACAACATTAGTTTTTGTTTAGACTAAACCCGAAAAGGGGTCATTGTACTCATCATTTTGAACAACTTTTTCTATAGGACCAACCTTGAAATCGCGAAATAAAAATCAGCTGTTCCATAGATTTTGTGGGGTCATTGTACTCATCATTTTGAACAACTTTTTCTATAGGACCAACCTTGAAATCGCGAAATAAAAATCAGCTGTTCCCTACATTTGTGTTCACTGAAATCGACAAAATCTATGGAACAGCTGATTTTTATTTTGCGATTTCAAGGTTGGTCCTATAGAAAAAGTTGTTCAAAATGATGAGTACAATGACCCCTTTTCGGTTTTAGGTTAAACAAAAACTAATGTTGTATACATAAACCTTCCGAAATCAATTCTCTAAATTATTGTGAAAACTGCGACAAAATCCGTTGTCACACAGATAGACATGAAAACGAACTAATTTATAATAGACACTCGGCCAAGTGAGTGTCGGACCACGCACAATGAAGGGTTCCGTAGTTGGGATGAATTTATCCCAAAAACAAACTTAATATTGTAGTTGAAAAACATGCTCTCCAATACATCGATATACGTCGGGGTCAATTCTCCAACTACAAATGTACGTTGGTCGACTATTACTCCTTAATAGCACTTTAAAGCTTAATATTACGCAAACGGACCCATGAATCGAAAAATAGCCTTCACAGACCCTGAAATAAATCTACAATAACATCCAACGATACCCCACATCATGGGATAGACGAGAAAAAAAAATATCATCCCCACTTCACGTGGAAGGGAGGTAACCTAAAAAAAAAACGAGTGTGCTTAGACCACACAACTGAAGTAAAACTTACAAATAGTAATACTTACTATATAATTATACTTACTTACGACAATAGGCCTGCACTGACATATACAAAACGCAACTGGCTATGAGAGAAAGAGAGAAAGAAAATGTGTGCTCGCACCTCTCTCTCTTGCCCCTACAGTAATATACGGAGCATTACGAAACGTAATTATCTCTCTTTCTATCTTCACTAACTTATATCTCCCTCTCAACTTCTCACTTCCGTAACGCTCTCGTCATGCATTCACCAGCTTACTCCCCAAATCAAGCGTGCCTAAAGAAGTTTTACTTCGACTTTGACTTTGTCGGCATGATTAATATGTATACCCATGCCAAATTACAGCTTTCTAGTCCTAAGAGTCTATGAGCTAAGCCGGGGACAGACAGACAGACAGACATGGCGAAACTATAAGGGTTCCTTGTTAACTTCGGAACCCTAAAAATGGGGTAAAATCTCAATTTCATTTATGAAAAACAATACTTGAATATAATAAATACTTACAGCAACAGCTTGCTGGAAGTTCAGTGGTTTAGGATTCCCTCGGTTGCAGAGCATGCCGGCATCCATTTTAGGGTCCATCATCTCGATGGCCGACATAGCCTCAAAGAGACCAAATAAGTGGCCATCGTGAAGTAACTCTCCAAGTTGAAGATCTAAAATATTACAGGGTTTTATAGAAATCTTGATATTACACCAAAATGTTATTAAATAACTTGACTACTATCTGTTCTGTATTTGACAAAAGTGGAAAAAAAACCATCTGTTCTGTATTTGACAAAAGTGTAAAAAAAACCCTGTTCAGGTTAAATTCTTATGCACTATCAGAAGTATCACTTATTTAAAAAGTTTCAACTATAAATCTCATCAGTTTTTATTCCAAGAGTCGTTGTTTAAATTTAGTTGTTTTTGTTTTCTCCTTTTATGTGCAATCGGCTTTCTTGGCATAATCAGATGGGGTCTTCGTGTGAGATAATTTTTGTGATGTTCTATTGAACATTCACATTATTTTTCAAACTTTACATTTTCTCTTTAGGCGGATTATATCCCCTTGTCTGTTTAGAAGATTCTTAGCTAAGACATTGCCATGTTTGCTCAGTCTATGTTTCAAGTATGTTTTGCATTTTTCGCATTGTTCTTTTACTGATGGAATGTTTAGGTGCTTGTGTATTTCTGTGTTTCTAACAACTGCGCTTGAAATTGTTCTTAAGGCAAAATTTTGGAACCTTCGTAATATTTTGATATTGGAGTTGCTAGCTGATCCCCAGAGTTCTATTCCATAAGTCCAGGTTGTGTTGTTTGAATTACATTATTAAATTGTAATTGAAAACTGGCATCTACAGGTATGTTTTTGAAACAGACCATACAAACTTAATTCTACAAGTAGGTTTTGAAGTAGTTACATGTACTAAAAATAAAACAAACATGAAAATAAACAGTTTGTTTAATATTTACCTTGAATATGACTGAAGAAGTCTGATGTTATGTCAACCCAGTTGTAGATGACTTCAGGTGTTGCCCCCAAGGAATCCATTCTCCTACATTTAAGATGTTTTAGTAAATATACTTTAATAAACTATGTTTTTGCATTTAAAGTTTACTGATAATTAAAATGGGTGTACATAGTTCATCCCTGTTAATTGTTGGATAAAGACTGGTTATTCTATTAACTTTATTAGCATTTGTTGGTGACATAAAATGTAGTCTACTTGCCTGTCACACATTATTCAATTTTGCTATGATAAATTGAAATAATATTCTCTTTATTTCATTTTGATACATGTATACGGTTTACATTTCTAAATAATATTATATTAATATTAACATAAAAACATTTAATTAATTATTTCTGTATTTTATTTATATATTTTTTTTCCATAAAAGAAAAACAAGCAAACTCACTTTAACAATCATAATTTAAGTAGGTGTTGAAGTATAAAATCCCTGTAAGAACACCAAAATGCTAGCAAACACACCATCACAAATTACTAGCAGTTGATTTTGTATAAACTTTTTATTACTTCTAAATAATTTTACCACAACTACAAACCTGGCTATTATGTTATATGTCAAACTACTTCACTGATAGATTAGATACTATGAAAATGTTGTCAACAGTCAATTATACAACTACTTATGAATGTAGTGAAACATCAAAAAATAATCTACTTGCAGTGACGGTCTAAATTGTGAGATTGTTGTAAAGTCTACAAAAAGCTGGGCGAGATGACCATCGATTTATATACAGGAGCATTAAGTGTTTTCATTCCAAGCAACAAATGAGCTCTAGCGATGCACATACAACTCATGATAAGAAGTGTCAATTAAAAGCCGGTACAATATCACATTTCAGCCACTACTCAAGCAGAAAACACCAAACACACTACGTTGACAACAGTCCGTAATACAAACTACGAGTATTAATCAATAATATCTAAAGGAGTTATGTAAAATTAATACCATTACACTATCTAACATGCGAACAGTACTAACCCGTCACCATCATAATAATCATCATTATCGCCCATTTAAAGTGCACTTCAGAATCTAAGGTAAAGGAAGACTAAATTACCATTAAATTTGGGGAAGACTTGCTACATTTACAGATAGAAATACATAAAAATAAGTTAGAACCCTCAACTTCGGTTTCCACACCTCCCTGCTTGCTACAATTTTTTTTCTATCAATCAAATGTCAAAGTCATCTTTATTTTTACCTCTTGTCAACCATAGTGCAGTACTCGGTCGGTTTTATAGTGAACGCGGATCGTTTAGTCGATTATAAGAAACCGGCCAAAAACTACTAAAAAAATAGTGGCGCTCCTTTGAGACTTATTTCACAAAACAGTAAAGGCTTCTACATACCAGCGCGACTTGTCGCGCGACGCGACACGGCACAAAGGCCGCGCGTGTCGCGGGACTAGCGGTGCCTTTGTGTCGCGTCGAGTCGCGCGACAAGTCGCCCCGGTATGTAGAAGCCTTAACATAACATTATAACAATAAAACCGCACCTGTTTCCCTGAAGGAATAGGCAGAAATATTCCATCTGAGACATACATTGCCAGTCTTGATTACTTAACTATTTTTTTTTTTATTAAACTACAAAAAGTAATAATAATAATAATTATTCACCAGCAACTTGCTTTGAATATAAACTTGTTGATTCTGAGGTACCGTATTACAATTATTGTGCCCGACCCAGTTCTCGAAAAAGACCATGTCACGTTGTACTGGGATCGGTATACTATCACTGACAGGACTATTGTCGCCAATATGCCTGATAAAGTGATGATAGATCGATTAGCGCGCCGCCCAAGCGGTGCGCGCTGGATAATCATATCGATTTTACCATTCCACATTACGAGAACCTCGTGAAAGCTGAGAAAGAGAAACAAATTAAATATCTCGACTTAGCACACGATGTTGTTGACATGTGGAATGTGAGCTCGGCTATCATTGTGCTGATTGTCGTATCGGCCAATGGCCTGATGGCCGAGAGCCTCGATCAACATCTCTCAAGGCTGTCGTTAGGTGGTTGGATCAAGGGCCTGATTCAGAAGGCAGTACTCCTCGATACGGCTCGCATCGTGAGGAGGTTCCTATCTCTGGAGCCCTAACCACCGGTAGGTTGGACCCTGCTACCCATACCGGTGGACAACTATTTTTTATATTTTTAAATGTTTCTATTATTTAAAAACATAATTCATATGTATATAATTAAATAAAGGAAATATAATAATCCATTTATTTCCAACCTAAACATACTTTTTATTATAATTAAATTATTGTACACGAAGTGATGACTGTGTCGGCGTCGTGTTGCGCAGCGTGGTGTCGCGTAATGTTGTAAGTTTGGATGTAGGAGTCAAACTCCGAAACTACTCAACCGATTTAAAAAATAATATTTCACTGTTAAAAAGCTACATTATTGCCGAATGCCATCCATATTAGTACATATTATAATTCGAAAGTAACCCTGTCTATCTGTCTGTCTTTAATTTACCTTTTCACGCCTAACCCACTGAACGGATTTCGATAAAATGTGGCAAGGAGATAGATGGCATCCTAGGGAATAGGCTACTTTTTGTCTCAAAAATAATAAATGATGTTATGTCAATTTGTACTAGCATTTTATGACAAAACAGTTTTATCGCTCAAACTGTGATAAAATGTGTGACTCAAGTCACAGTAGGCCGTGCTTGCCCCGCAGGGGATGAAAGTTTGTATGGGAAACTTGAACATTTCTTACGGATATTAAAACTCAAACTGATGCTTTTGTTATGAAATAAAAAAAAAGTGCTTCAGCGTTTTTGTAAAATCATCCCCAAGAGGGTAAAATAGGGGATGATTTAAAAATTTACATGATTATTGAAGTTTTTGTGTACACACGGCCACATATCAAGCTATAAATTTTCAGTATAAACTGACTTCTTGTTGTACTGAAATTCTAAACAATACGAGATCAGCTTAAACTCGAAATGTAACAACTTTAAAGAAAAGAAAAAATACACATTTGTAATAAATTATTTAAATATATTTAACACTGTTATTAAATACAGAATGCTGCGTGGTTACACTGGCATTTTCCGTAACCGGATCGTAAACATCTCCATTGATCTGTGGTGGCTCATTTGTGTCACTTCCTCCTGTAATTTGATTTGTGTTTGGCTTTGTCAAACTTATTCCACCGAGACCCAAGTCCATGCAGTCGAAGTGAAGGATCTGAAATTGAAATAATAAATTTTTGATTTACCAACCAGGTAGTTTGTATGATAAAAGAAAGTAAAGTCATTGTACTTATATCTACTAGACTATTATGAATTTATGATTGATTACAAATAACATTTCAAATGTTATTTGTATACCCATCCATATCTGCCATCAGGCAGATAAAATAGTTGACACAATCGACTAAAACAAAACAAAATAGTTCCAGGACATTTTTGTACGCCCTATTAGGTGCCTTAAACATCACGCTGTCATTTTTTTGGCAAAGCATGGGCAGAGCTGTTGGTAAATTCTAATTGTATGATTTCTACCTCCCGTTCATCGAACTTGCTTGTTAGATATTTAGACATATACTGAACTGCTTAGGACATGCTTCAAACCTGTACCTAACATGTTAAGTTTATTCTGAGCTTACCAGAACTGGAGCTTTGTCGACTCTAGTGTCCCAATCCATGCAGACGTGCATTTTGGTGAAGTCGATAGTGATGTCGAACAGTCTGATGCACATGTCCAGAATAGTGATGGGCACGTACGGAATCGGGATGGGTATGCAGAACGGTGGAGGGTTGCTTGCTGGAAATGGAAAATAAAATAAAATTGATGAAGTGCCTATTATCTTTTCGTTCTTCGTGAGGATAATCGTCATGAGAAATTAGGACGTATGACGATCTACGGACCTATGTAAAAGCTTTTGAGATTTCATCTGTGACCGTTGTTTCTAGCGCTCCGGGGATGCGCTAAGGTAGCCCGCGAAATTCAAATTTGATTACGTTTTTTGCAAGTAACAGGTCAATAACAGGTTGTATGTTGATCTAAATATGATTCGCGGCCGTAACAAATATGGCTTTACAGAATTATAATCATTAGAATCAGCATTAAAACTATCTAAGTTCAAAAAATCATACTGAATGATTATTTCTGAAATAATCATTCAGTAGGATTTTTTGAAGAGAGTTAGTTGTATTGCCGATTCTAATGATTACATTACACACACTACCATGCGTTTGACACACACACAGTAGGTACCAGGGCCTCATAACTTGAAGATAGATAGGTGACAGAAGTGACAGCTTGACCATGGAATTAGTAAGTACTCTATAGATCGTAAGTGTCGAATTTCGACCACTAGTAAGAATTAATTTGTAATGTATAAGTACCTGAATAAGATTTGTGGTAAATGCTCTCGTTGTTCATTTTCACATCTAGGTTCAAATAACCTTCTGTGGGATCAAAAGTGAGCTCGGCGCAGGCTGCAAAAAACAAAGTTATTTTGTACATGTAGGTAGGTATTCCCTAAAGCGTAAGGCAGAGGTGTGTTATGTACCTAATTTAGTTTATGTAAATATCATAATTGATAGGTTAGATATATATTATATACTAGCTGACCCGTGCCCACTCCGTTGGGCGGTAAACATTTTACCGTCTTTTAATTTTTCGGATTAAATTATGGCCTTATGTTATGACACTCACAAAATAACAACGTGGCTTTCAATGGGTAAAAGATTTCATACAAACATTAAACACCCTTATTTACACCCTTAAGGGCCGAATTTCATAAAATCCTTTCTTAGTGAGCACCTAGAAGCCCAAAGGAACAATCAGGCCAACATTCATGTCTCTAACTTTAAAAACATAGGACTTTCATACAAACTTTGACACCTCTTTTCAACCCCTTAAGGTGTGAATTTATAAAAATCTTAGTGCGCGCCTGCACCCCATAGAGAGTGCTTGTGCCAAATTTTAGACTTCACAGTCCAGTAGTTTCCGAGATTTCGTGATGAGTGGTCAGTGAGTGGACTTCTCTTTTATATAATAGATATATATCTTATACATATTTATTATATATATATATATCTTAAACATATATATTATATATATATATACAACATTAGTTTTTGTTTATACTAAACCTCTTAAGGGGTCATTGTATTCATCATTATGAACAACTTTTACTATGGGACCAAAGTTGAAATCGCGAAAAAAATATCAGCTGTTCCCTACATTTTGACGAGTTCAGCGAACTTAAATGTAGGGAACAGCTGATTTTTTTTTCGCGTTTTCAAGGTTGGTCCCATAGTAAAAGTTGTTCATAATGATGAGTACAATGACCCCTTAAGAGGTTTAGTATAAACAAAACTAATGTTGTATATATTAATAGATAGGTTATACGCAAGACCATTTTAATAGGACACACAAACCTCGTCAACGTCTCGAGCAGCGTGTTGCATTTTTTCAAAGACATTATTTTATTTTATACGCATCACCCTGTACTAAAAAGATAAAATTCATATGCTCGGAAATCGAATAGTGTTCATACATACTTTGTCTATCAAAGTTAAACGCTGGTATGCGCATTCCTGAACAGCAGTTGCACTTGAGTCCGTCACAATCGCACTTCCCGCCTCTGAACGGCAGCCGTAGTCTCCAGCCAGGCTGGTACCAAGGACGGGGCATCATCTTTCTTATTGTCTGGAAAATAAGATGATAAAAGTAAGTATTTTGTAAAGTTAGCAAGACAAAACCTACAAGTACAAAGAACAAAATATTTTTAATCCTGTGTTAGTATTAATAATATAAGCCCTTTCTATTCTGAACATCTTTGCGTTGTGGTATTTCAGTAGTTTACAGACTCTTAGTTCAGTGTGCCTTTTGGCAATGGCCTCCTCTAACAATTTCCACCGAGTCCTATCTCTCTCAACCCTTCTCCATTATGGACCCGCTGTGTCTTTGCCTGTTCCTTTTGCCATCTCTGGGGTAGGTACCATTCAGTCACGACTTTACTCCAATTGTCTTGAATGCATGTGGCCTGTCCATGTCCACTGTTGTGGGTCTATTTTGGTAAGAACATTAATAACTTTTGTTTTTTCTCTAATCAGGGTATTTCGTATCCTGTCTTGTTTCTAATACCAGTCATACTTCTTTCCATTGATCTTTGGCAATGTGCGAGCATTTCTCTGTGGTGTTTTGTCTCTTACAAACCCTGTATTGGTCCTACGTTAAAACGTAAGACAATGTATCAAGTATTGGAATTAGAGATTAAGCATTTGCGTTTTTTTTGTGATTTTGTGCCTGTCACGTATAACATTTTAACTTACAGACGTTATGATTGTGTTATTAGTAGGCACGTTTATTATTGGATCGTAGGAACTTGTCACAAACACATAGGTAATGCCAGGAATCAATTGCCGGTTTACCTACCCAAAGACACGCATATGGGGATGATAACCGACTTTTAATGATTTTATACTGAAGATCACGTCTAAACGAATATTGTTAATGATTTGAAAAAAAAATATGATAAATTAGAGCATTTTCTCAATGACTTAATAAGTGAATATTTTAAATTATGTTTATATTACATAGTGAAATTAATTTGTAAAGTTATGTCTAACGCGGATAAAAAACTGAGAATGGTGCAAAATCTACCAAGCTTATTTTTCTGAAACCTTCACCAATTTAAAGATAATTTAATTATTGATCTTTTATTATACGGATTTTATTAAAATACCTTTTGTTTTGTGTATAGTAAATTAATAACGCGTCAAATTGGGGACAGCGCTCCTTGATGGGCGAGTCCTATTACTGGCTGAACGTACGACGCGTTGCGCGAGCTCAGTACAGAACACACAAGCTAACCACTCAAGGTCACTGGGTATATACATCTGCGTCTCAAGAAGGAACCACTCACCGTGTTCGAGTCTATATCATAATAGATAGAAAAGTCAGTCACATCCATTGAATTGTCCTCTTTATTGTTGAAATGCCGATTGAGTCTAGAAGCGTTGCCTAAAAATTTAAGAGAAAAAAGTGATTAGAAACTAGCCGCCAACATTTTTGTCTAATGATTATTTATTAGGATTAAATTGACCACTAACATAGTAACTCAATTGAGTTAACTACCGTAACGATATGTAAATTCTGTCTCAATGTAATGCTAATAGGAAACTGCACGACAGAGACATTCTTAGGATTCAAATTTAATTCACTGACGCCTGAAAACGAATAAATTTAGGAAAAAAGTGCACATACCTGAACCAAATTGAAAAAAACACAGAACAACAAACAGCGCAATCATTTTCGTTTTCATTTTGACTGAAGTTCGTTCAACTCCACAGCTCTAGGGACCAAATTCAAATGATCGGTTTCCGATACCCTATGTCGATACTTCCAAATGTAACTCAGTATTTGTATGCAAGGTATGCGATGCGCGAGCGACTGACTTGCGGTACTTTCTAGAGAGAAACTCCTGCGTATCGGATCGATGCGATACCACCACTGTTCGGATAATGGCTAGGTATTTTCACGTATATATTTTCACGCATGTTCATTAATGTGAAAATGAGTAATGATGCGCATGACAAATGCTCTTGTAAGTGTGTCTAATATACCGCGACTTATACAAGTAATGCTGACCTTTGATCAGACGCCGATCTGTCAGGCTAGACAGACGCTGAAAGCTACTTACTGTGAGTAGATAGGTAAGTACTTTCTTTAAAATAGGTACCTTTTTTTTCTATAACTACCTACTTGATTATAATTTTACTGTCGTTGATCTTTGGGCGTAGGTTGAAAGAAACTTGTAGAGTCTATAAGAGTACTGTCTAGGTAGGTCCTATCTAAGTACTACTCTTGAACGATAATGAATCCGTCGTGATTACCTGTTATTGACAACATAATGATAACCAGATTGAAGTTGGACATGACCATGATATAATAGTTTGTTAAAAACTTTTTACAAAAAAAAACAAACGATTTCCAAAAAAAACACTACAAAGTGAAAAATAACTTAAATATCGGAAGTCAGTGTCTTTGGATCTGTATGTTGTGTCCGTTTGGTGCCGGACGTAAAGATGTCCGTTTGATGCCGGACGTAAAGAATAGCACCATCCCATTTCTTCCCGTGGATGTCGTAAAAGGCGACTAAGGGACTTACAGAGAATGGGCAGCAGCGTTCTCTATGCATTTTAACACCATACTGCGATCGCCAACACGCCTGCCAAGCGTGGCGATTATGGCACACCTCTCCTTTAGGGGAGGCCTATGTCCAGCAGTGGACGTCTTTCGGCTGAAGTAATGATGATGATGTGTTTTTTTTTTTTGAAGTTGGTTGTTTTTTTTTGTAAAATGTTTTTTATTTTTCACTTTTTAGGGGATCAGTTTGTAATCTACCTAAGTAACAATAGCTTAATGTAAACTGCTCATCAACTTTTACAAAATATTGCTTTTCCCGATGCAGGGACGTTAATTTTTGAGGAGTTCTCGTATTAAGAAACAGGAGAACTGACACTCACCATATGCATTGTGACGAGCATAAATTGCTTAGCAACCATATTAAAGTACGCAACCCGTTAAATACTTATTATTAAGTAGTTGCGGTGGCTATCTGTCGATGTTGTCTTCCACATCACCGAATGGTCCTTTCCAAGAGCAAATGCACGAGTTACTATAAAAAAATACCCCCAAATGGCTATAGTGTGCCTATAAAATTTCAACAATTTCCCTTGATTTCCATGGGATCCCCTCATCAGATTCTGATTTGGTGACAATGGAACCACCTCGGGAGTATACCCCCTCTCAAACAAAAATAATTTTCAAAATCGGTCCACAATTGACGGAGATATCGGTGAACAAACATAAAAAAGAAAAAAAAACATAAAGACGAACTGATAACCTCCTCTTTTTTGGAAGTCGGTTAAAAAGTCAAGGTTGCGTCTATTCCAGACTAACCTACACAGCTAGAGCAATGGAAATAGACCATCTAAGCTCCGTAGAGTACTACCCCTTAATGACAGACATGTATTTCAGGCCAAGAGTCATTGCCATTCTTTGATACTCTGTATATACTAAGGGAGTGACCACACATAAAGATGCGGAATTGGCTTGCACCGGTCAGAGAGAGCCATGCAATAAAAACAAAAAGCCGTCCTTGTTCCTCGTTTCGGTTCGGATGACGCGACTTGACATCGTGTGGGACTGTTCGCTTTTATTGCATGGACATAAAGCTCTTTAGGACTGGCTCGAGCTGATTCCGCGTCGTTAAGAGTGTCGCTTCCTTATTTATTACACCTAGTCAAGTTATGGGAACGTATGGTCACACCGCTAGATGCTTATTCAGCCTAGAACTTTCCCACTGCTAGGACACAGGCTTCCTGTCTGTGAGAGGAGTGGGCCATCCACCACAAGGACCTAGTGCGGATGTCACATGTCTTCAAATTTTTGGTTCTAGGACATGTCAGTTTCCTCACGATGTTTGCCTTCACCGTTTTGAGAGCAGTGGTGATGAAAGGCAGGCAGGCACTTAGACAATGTTCTTTGTGATTAAATACACAAAGTAAAGTGACACACGACCGCAGCAGTGCAGTTGTAGCACTGCTAACACTGCTCACCGCTAGATGTCTATAGTTCAGTTGCGCAACTTCAACTTAAAAGATAAGTTACTGGAATCACCGAAAATGTCGGATAAGAGTGACACTGGCTGCTGACAGTGACTCTAGCAGAGCGTCGCATCGATGGTTGCGTGGCGGCTGTCTTCTGATGACAGAAGTTGATGTGAAGGGAGCCGCTGTCGTACCACGTCCATGACGAACTGCTATATTCCGGCACAACCCTGATGATATTGAAGCTGCTGAATCACTAATACGATGACACTTCTGGTAAAGGCTATCTTGCGCCGTTAAGCTAATATCTCTTAATCATCATATTTCTTATAAAATATCAATGTATTGCATGCTAATATTCAGGGTGAATAATAATTAATAGAATGACATACATTATTACTCAATGTAGAATAATGACCTTTATGTATTAGTAGAACGCCTTATTACATCCGATTGTCATTCCTATTTCTGCCGCCATTCCTACAGTGTTCTAGAATTGTACCTACTTTAAGGGGGTTGCGCTAAGGTAGCCCGCGAAATTCAAATTTCTTGCGTTTTTGAATTTGCAGGTCAGTAACAGGTTGTATGTTGATCTAAATATGATTCGCGGCCATAACAAATATGGCTTTACATAATTATAATCATTAGAATCAGCATTACAACTCTCTAAGTTCAAAAAATACTACTGAATGATAATTTCTGAAATAATCATTCAGTAGGATTACTAACCAAACTATCTACTTATGTAGAATTAATACCAGATATCGAACTGTGCTCTATGATGATAATTAGTCCATGTGTAGTCACAGTGGTCTTCAGCTCCTTCCTATCTAACACATGCATCAAATGCGATGACGTTGTCGTACTCATTTTGTGATCGAAGAATTAATTGTAAGATTAGGCTTATTTGCAGTCAGTCACCTCGTATTGTGTGATAACTATGGCAGTTTTCCTAACTATTGACCTTTTGCTCCGAATCTATGAAGACGACTAGGAAATTAACAAAGTCAAAGTTTTTTACCACTGCAATCAGATAGAGTTTTTGTCTACAAAATAAAGTCCTTCTATGGATTAAAGCAGTTTCTACCTCTAATAGTCATTTATTATCTCCTGCAGTATTGTCTCACCTTCTCCCTTAACCCATCCAAAAATTGTCTTTATAAGATCGGTTAGCGATAAGACCGCCCATTGTGTCACCCTATGTAAAATGTCAACATTTATATAGATCTATAATTTTTATGGTGTACATAAAAATTATATTATTTTATGATTTTATTCTATTCTATTATTATACTTTAAGCTTCTGCCATCTACTGTGCTTTAGAAAACCGACATCTGCTTATTGTTAGCCGACTCCAGTTCCTAAAGTTTGTCGGACGTTGTGCCATATATTTCAAGTTAAGTACGAGTACTACAGGTTGAGAGGAAAAAAAACAAACATACAAAATAAATAATTTAATAAATAACTCTTCTTGTATTCACATTCACAAGCACCAGAATCTTCTCCATATTCCCATCACCGGTCGAACAGACTCAGTATAGATCTGACAACGTTTTCGTCATAGTCTTCGATGTCATCCTCTCCTGCATCCACCACTGCATCCACTCCTCCCTGAGGGCTTGCTATGGGGATCCCCACGTCGTCGTACGGTTTCACCATTGCTATTCCATTGGCTCCCATTCTGAGGATATAACATTTTACTGTGAAAACTAATATTAATTGGGAAAGTATCTAATGAAGGTGCTAGGGGAAAAGCTCAGGTGAAGTCAATGTTAAATGATAAATTATGTTTTAATAAACATAATTTATCATTTAACATCGACGTTAACTTCATCTACGTGAAAAAAAAAAGGAAAACGAAAAAAAACAACTACAAAAAAACGCGAAAAAGGACGTGTAAAGGTGTTATTTTTAACCAATTTAATAATTAGTTAAAAATAACACCTTTTCGCGTAATTTTTAAGGTTCCGTACTTCAAAAGGAAAAAAAAGGAACACTTATAGGACCACTAGTGAATCAGTCTGTCTGTCCAACCGTCACAGTCAATTTGCTCCGAGTCTACTGGACCGATTAACTTGAAATTTGATACACATATGAATTTCTGTGATCCGAAAACGGACGTGTAACGTTAGATACAAGGGGCTAAAACTACCGATTATATACGAGTTAATTTTACTCCCGAGCTTTAGCAAGGGAGTAAATAGAAACCGAGTTATAATGGGTTTTTAGCGCCGTGTATTTACACTCTACTTTTCACTACGATTGCGAGAAAATAAAATAATCCAATATACAACTTGACGGCAACAAATTGAAAATTATTTATTTTCATTTCTCTTCCATCTGCAAATTAGGGTCTCCTTTCTCACTAGATGATGACATTTTCATTGTTGTAAAATAAATTACGGTCACCAATTCAATTTGTAATTAGAGAAAAAATCTATTTAGACTAGTCAGATAGGAAACGCCGACCTCATCTAGTTTTTAAAATATTATTGACGTGTAAAAGTGTTTACAATACACTTCCTTAAAAACTGGTTCATATCGCACTACGATTAGGTTCACAATGCAATGTATTTCACACGCTTGCGATTTTTTATTTTCCAACACGTGTGCGAGAATAAAAATTGCCATAGACAACTTATACCTATACTTAGTCCAAATTGGTTCAATTCCTCTATTCACACCGCCTCGTGCCAGAGACGGTCCTCTCTATTCGGAGGTGATATTTTTTTTAATCTCGGCAAAGATGCGTCTTTACGGTGTTAATATTTTTGGAATATTTAAATAATGTTTATAAATAGAATACTTACCATGATTATTACAATAAAAATAACGTTTTTGAACAAATTAACATTTATTTGTGTTCTAAACACAAAAATATTTGAATTTTCTATTTTTCATATTAGGCTGTTTATCGGCTTTATACCTTTGCTTCTCCTTCAATCTGGTGAAAGCAAAGCGCGGAAAAAAAAGAAAATTAAATCATAGTTTCCTAGTATAATAATTCATGACAAAAATATTTTTCGTTATTTTATTTTATTTCTTCAAAAGTGTATTGAAAAACGTCGTTTGATACACGTGAACATTTTTTATTGCAGTTCTCGGCTCAAAAACAACCTCGCCTACGGCTCGGGTGTTAATTCCGCCTCGAATGCAACAACAAACATTCTCCACTTGTATCAAAATGTAATACCTATTGTACAAACCTACTTACAGAAATCATTTATCATTTAAGATTTCGCGCCAATGCCTTTTTAGGGTTCCGTACCTCAAAAGGAAAAAACGAAACCTTTCTAGGATCACTTCGTTGTCCGTCTGTATGTCTGTCTGTCAGTCTGTCAAGACTCTTTTTCTCAGGAACGCGTTTGTGTGTCATGTTGAAATTAATACATATAAAAAACGTAGGTCCTTGGACCTTTAAAAAATAAAGCTTCCAACTCGCGTTGAACGCCAATAAAAAAATATAGCGATTTATGCGACATATTTTGATACACAAAACCTTAGGGTACTTCCCGTTGACCTAGAATCATGAAATTTGGCAAGAAACAAGGTCTCACAGCACAAGTAAAGCAAAAAGTTCGAAAATCGTTAATTTGTAGTTTTACCACATTAAAAAAATATGCGATTACAAACTTACATTTGCAGTTGGAAAATTGACCGTGGCATATATCGATATATGGGAGAGTATGTTTTTTAACTACATTGTTGTTTGTTTTTGGGATTAATTCATCCCAACTACGCAACCCTTAATTGTGCGTGGTCTAATACTAGACGGGTTTTTTTTTAATTGCTTCTGTAGCCGCAACCACAGACTACAATATCCGCAACGCAATGCACGCATTCTACCGAAGACATCGCCGCTTTTAGTTCCATTTTCACGAAAATAAAATGTTCTTATTACTAAATAAGAAACAGTAATAAGTCCAGTATTTGCTCATGATTATTCTACTTATGAAAATACTTTTCCGTTTTTGTGGGCTCGTTGGGTAACTTGGTAATTTGGCATGAGTATTGATATTAATCACGCCGACAAATTGGTGAACAAAACTTTGAAAAAACAATTACAACAATACAACACGTAATTAAAGTAAAAACGTGAAGTGGGGATGATATTTTTTAATCTCGTCTATCCCATGATGTGGGGTATATCGTTGGATAGGTCGTTCAAAAACACCCCCCCCCCCTCCCTGCCAGCTAAATGGTTGTTTTGGGATATGTGAAAATATTTATGGCAGTACCTAGTACATATTATAACAAAATTAAAAGGAAAACTATCACAGTTAGGAAGCTTTACCAAGTTAACGAGTAATAGTCGACCAACTTACATTTGCAGTTGGAGAATTGACCGTGACGTTTATATCGATGTAAGGGAGAACATTTTTTTCTACAATGTTAAGTTTGTATTTGGGATACATTCATCCCAACTACAGAATCCTTTATCGTAAATAATTATGTTTATTTATGTGAGTAGATCATATAAGACACTGCAGTAGGTCGATTGTTTAAAGTTTTAATAGAAAATTACTACATCTACTTTGATAATATATTTATATCAGACGAATGTTATATTATTGTATATTAATTTATATTTGTATATACTTAATATATTTATTTATTTGTGTTTTTAAGTATTATTTGAATTCTATTATTTTTTTATTATTGTAATTTATCAGTTTTTAGATTCTTTCAGTTTACTGAATATGAATAACTTATAATTTTTAAGGTGACTGAACTTGGTAGCAATATTTATAGCCGAAGACTTATTTGCAGACAAAGTATTATTTATTGTAGGTACGTTAAAAGTACATGCAATAAATTAAGAAAGTATATTTCCGAAAATATAAAGTAAAGAAAAAATATGTGAGAAATAGCTACAGTAACAGCGTTCCGTACATTTACAATTTAAAACGAAAACTATTTACAAGAAACAGTCGAGTCAAGACAGAAAGAGTTTTTTTTAAAGGATGAGACAAAAGTATTTTTAATTATTAAACGAACTCGTCGTCGTTTTGTAGCCCAGGATAATATGCTTAAAAGGCACTTATAACAGGGGAATAACGTACTCCTCTACCAACCACTTTATGTTGGGTAATATTTATACGAGTATGTAAACAAAGCAACGACGATAGAATTAATTGATTGGACAATTGAAACAACGTAACATACGGCCTATTGCAATGTAAAGCTTTCCTAACAATAATATTTACAAATAGCACACATACATGCTCTTATTATTATTATGTTCAAATTATTATTATATTGCCGTGCCCTAACCGGGTTACATGTTGGAACTTGCTTATATTGTAACAACTAAATGTACACATGAATGCAATAAAGATTTTTTGAATTTGAATTTATGTAGAGAATTCGACTCAGTTATGATGACCAAGCTTAACCCATCCACTGAACTTTAATCACGGATCACGGAAGTTTATAGCTACCAAATAATAAGTAGAAAGTATGGTTAATTTCTTTAGTCGATAAATAGTCATCTCACTCACCGGAGGCAGTCAAAAGCGAAATTGAAGAGTTCGAACGAGCGCCACTGTCCTGTCATTGCCAAACAGAAGTGAAAGTTACGTCCTGGGAAGAATACGTTGTAGAACTTTGCGCATACTTTTAAATTGTTTATTCTTGGTGGACTTATGCAGATTGGTCTGGGGTTCTTTCCTGAAAAATTTTAATATTTTTTTTAGTTACCTTTTTGCGCAAATTCTAGATAAAGCTACAGAATGTAGTTTACGAGTCTTGTTAAAAGAATAAGTAGGAATTAATATCAAATACATAGGTCTACGGTTCCCTGGAGCTTAAAAAAAATCAAACTTCTAAGTTAACGCAATAAAAAAATACGGCCACGGTTTATGCGACATATTTTGATACTCGCAAATTAATCAAAACCTATAGGGTACGTACCCATTCCCAGCAATTTCTACAAGACTTACAGAGTTTTCTTCTAAATAAAATATTACCACCCAAGATTTGTTGAAATAAATTCCATAACATTTTAATATTTCTTTAAAGTTGGGTTCGTTGCCTTTATTAGTATTTACTGTTCAGATAATTTATTGCATTCACCTCAGTTACATAAGAAAAAGTATTTTTATGAATAAAACTGTCATCATCATTATCATTTCCATAGGAAAACAATTTCTCAGCAATTAAAAATAAGAAGATTTTACAGGTCATTGTAATTTTAAAGACACAATTATCATAGTTGAATACTATAAATGATAGCGTACCTGATAAAGTGTTTTCATAGAGTACCCTGTTGTTGAGCGACATGGCCACATCGAAAGCAAAGTCTCCCGGGTGATACATCACTCGCATGCAAGCCTTCTGCTGCAACAAATCCAAGAAGTAACCAGTACAGCATTTACAAATACCCTTGTCACAAACACATCGCCTGTTGTTTGAAGATGTTCCGTTTTGAGTTTCCTGGTTCTGTCTCGACAACGCGTTCGTCATCAGTGAGGAATTACTCCGTAAATGATCTAGCATCAGCAAGAAATCGTCTGGAACTTCAATGCCTTTTATATATTGTGACACTTTTGTTTTGTTTGCATGATCTTCTAATGTTGCTGCAATAAAGTTAGTTTTACTATTATAACAAATTCACAAAATGTGCAAAATAGATTTAAAGAGATTAGTGATTGAATAACTTACCTGCTTGTATATTTTGTAGACAAAATACCGCAAGTAAAAATATAATTAAAAACATTTCAAGACTGTGGCGCGAATCTGCGCGTGCGCCTATCGTCTGAACAAGCCCAACACTCCAATTCACATGCACTACAGTGAACCGGTCCAACAGGGGCAGAGAAAGATCTGTTTATCTTATTATTTACACTTTCACGTTGAGTTCAGATTCATTCACTTTAGTAATTCTATTAAAATTCTCAGCTTTAAGAATGTATTTTATTGGTAACAATAAATAAACTTAGCTACATTATAAATTATTTGTACGGTACTAAAATACTGGTATGTAAAGTTACAATCACAATTGATTATGAGTCGCCGTCGAATAGGTCTCCAAACGCGTCACCAATTCCATCGAAAGGGCCGTCGTCGCTAGAGCCTCCACCTCCGAATAAGCCATCTCCACCGAAAACGTTGCCAGAGACGTTTTCTAAGAAGCCACCACCACCACCATCGTCGTCGTCATCGTTGCTATTGCCATACAGACTGACTGGTTTGGGTCCTGATGAAACTGGTCTCGGTTTCAATCCTGTTTGTACTCCAGATGCTCCAAGTCTGTAAAGATAACAAATATTTAGATTCATAATAGATGATTTTTGCTTATTAGTTCGTTGGGTAGTTTTTAAATTAATATTACCTGAAACATCTGAAGGATGCTGAGTAAACTGGAAATCCTCCAATATCTGCATTAATATCTAAACAGGCATGAGCGTTTCTGTTTCTGATTTGTATATTCGATATTTCGGCACAAACTCGAACAAATGGAGCTCGTCTAGGATTGAAGCATATCGGCGGCGGGTCGCTGGCTGAAATTACTTTCTATTAACACCTTTGTCTTATGTCATTGATTTTAAATAGCTTACCTAAAACTTCGTTGCATAGAAACCTTATTTGTATTCCAAACTATGTTGCAAAACAAAAGACTAGAAACTTTCTTAAACCGACGTTAATGCTCAATCTCACCTGAAACTCTTCGCCGCACAACAGTGTTATTGTTGATGCTCATCCTCACGTCGAATACAAAGTCTTCTGGTATAAAGGAGATATTTCCGCATGCTTTCATTCTGAATCGGTCCATAAGAGCGCCTGTACAACATCCACACTGTCTACTTCGACACGCACAAGGGAATCTTATGACCTGACCAGGAACATCTCCCACGGGTTGTTGACTCACTTCTCCGTCTTGAAGCACTGGATTCTGTGCAACTGGTGCTGCAGTACTGACTTCCGGTACTGGATTCTGTAGAGCTGCAGTTACATTGGCAGTCTCAACAGCGTCTGTTGGGACTTCGTTTTCTATTTCATTTTCAACCCCAACTTCAATCTCATTGTCATTGTCTTCAATATCTTCATCCTGAACGTTAATAGGCACAGTAATGGTAACTGGAGATCTTAGTACAGGAGTCGGCCGCAACGCTTGCCTCCATATCGTTTGAGGCACTTTGAATTTTATTACTTTATATGCTTTGTCACCTGGAAAAAAATATAATAATAATAAATCTCAGATATTTCCATAATTATGTAATATTAATTTTGTACGATGAAATCACTTACCAAATCCTAAATGGCAGGTGGATATCATTAACAATATAAATAGTTTTACTGAAGGGCCCATTTTCTGTGAGCAATATAAGTAAAGTTGAACAGTTAAGCCTGACTCCTCATTACGGATTGTAGGCGTAGCAAGTAACCGGGAGTATTTAACGGTCGACCACTAAACATTCAATGTTTATTTAAAGCTGTACTGTCAGTGATAGGAACAAGTTTTAAATTTTAATGTCAGTCCGAGAGAAAGTTGAAATTTAAAACTATATTATGTTGCGTAGGTACTTTCAATAAGGATACGTGAAAAGAATTTGTATTGATAAATTACATTAACGTTTATTATTTAATGTTTGTGAAAGCTGAGCAACGAAAGTGATTGTGCAATAAGTCAACTCATGTACTGCTTAATATAATATATTATTGTTAATTTATTACCAAAGAAAGGATTAGCAAACGTCTTATCCTTACACGAACTGAACACAAAAATGAGAACATATCGTTTGAAATACTCATAATGTATTTTTCGATTTCATTCATTATTTCGCATCAGCTTATTACATCACGCATTATTTAAATGTTATTTGACTAGCATCAATTACTACAATTTTATATAGTTCATTGAGTCAATCACCTAAAGAACCGAAAAATTACAGTCAAAGTATCAATAACTTTATTATTATTAGATACATGCAACGATCAACTGCTTTTCAATTTTAATAAACTTAACTGAACTTAATATAAAAAAAAAAATTGAGTAGAGGCCTCTTTCGTGTGCTATAGGAAATTACAATGTTCTACGTGCAAATAACAATAAATTGTTAAAATATTAATGTCTTAATCCATTAATATTTTAACAATTTATTGTTATTTCTGGGCGCCTCTTGAAGTTATATTAGCAATAATGCTAAGTTAAAAAAAATTATCGCAATAGCGGAAGATTGCAACACACCTATCATTGCTGAAGTATCTTTCCCATTGTAAAACAAATGACTAGAACTTTACTATGAATGTGATGTGGCAGGACCATTTCGTATCTTATTTGTTTCGTATCTTATCGTTCGACCTATAACTTGATGATCTCGTATTTTTTACTGCATGACCAATATGTCTTTGTTCTCTAGTAAATGTGGATGTATCAAATATGTCGTTAATAGGTCATAACAATCAGTGATTGCTTCTATTGCTTATAGCCGTTTGAAAGGTTTTGTTTTTAATTATTTTTTATCTGCCTCTAATTTACCCAATCAGCTGATGCAAAGAAGATGCGGCTTATCAATAAATAACTCAGATTTTTATAATATTCAACATCATGGGATGATATTTGGATTAATAACAGAGACATTTAATTGAAAAGTTTTACTCATTCATGCAAAATAAATTATCTCATACAAATTTTTGCTATTTACAACACACACAATAAATAAGTTAAAGTACAAAAATAAATAATTCCTAGAACTACTTAGAACTAGTCTGACTAACGACGTCATACTTGTGACCATTCGCGCATCATTTTATTCTGTCTTCTCCTATCCTTCTTATTTTTATTGTTCTTATTGTCATTTGACTTCCTCATCATCAAAGCCATTTCACTAAAGTCATCAACAAAGTCGCTGTAGTCATTGCTTTGATCCTTTTCACCATGAACTTTCGTGTCCTTGTTGTCTCTATGTTGTCTTTTATTGTTACCAAATATTCCCAGTTCATCGCCTAAGGTCTCTCCGATCTGACCCAGATTGAGTACATCTAAATCATGAATGTTAAATTGTTTGTTCCTATTCTTCTTCTTAGGTACGGTGAGACTATCATAATAACTTTCTGGAACGGGAGCACCAAATTGGTACAGATGAGCTCTACTTTCGTCTCCAGATATCGTTTCTCTTTCAGGCATGGTTTCTGCAGAGGCGGAGTCAAGACTTTGTACAATTTGAATCATGTCATCGTTAACGGCTTCCTCAGAAGTAGGAATGAAAGAAATGGTTGACGGTGTTTTTGGGGTAATTGTAACCACTTTCTCGTAGTTGGCCGGTTCTTCTTCTTTGTTCATCACGTTTGGATCTTTGCCTTGATTTGAAACCATTGGCGTAACAGGCATCGCAGATAATTGCCCAGTGATATGTGCTAATGACATTTCTAGACCAGGATCTTCAAAATCAGTTACACTTTTAGGAGTAGTTGCAGTGGGCAGTAAGATTGACGTGGGATTCTCAGACATCATAGAAACTGGTGCAAGTGATTGCTCTTGAATAGAACTCACGACTGGACTACGTTCTGTTGTTTGAATAGCAGTGGTAACTGAACTTGATACTACTGGTGAACTTGGTCTAACTGTAGTGGTTGTTGTCGTGAGGATTGATGTAGAAGTACTCTCCGTAGTTGGTCTTCTAGTCGGTCTCCTGTTAGGTCTACGAGTCGGTCGCCTGTTTCCAGTATAAGGTTTAGTTACTCTTGCAGTCGTAGTGCGTCTAGGGCGTGGTGTTGTAGTCCTAGTACCAGGTCTCCTTGAGGGCCTTCGTGAGGGCCGAGGTCGCCTGGTAGTGGTTGTCGTTGAAGACGGGGCAGGTGCTTGCTTCTT
This sequence comes from Tiliacea aurago, assembly GCA_948098905.1. Taxonomy (NCBI): domain Eukaryota; kingdom Metazoa; phylum Arthropoda; class Insecta; order Lepidoptera; family Noctuidae; genus Tiliacea; species Tiliacea aurago. The sequence goes on from OX402577.1 coordinate 20,885,117, forward strand.
CTTATTCTTGTTCGGTTTCTTTCCACCTGTAGATCCGAACAGGTCTCCCAATATATCTTCTCCGAGAAGACTGAAACCTGTGTAATCGGCACTGTCTACGTCGTTGACGGCGTCGAGTGTACCTGGAAAATATAGAAGGCCGTTGTTAATTAACTCTTAAATTCATTTATTTTAACTTAGTGTTGTTTTTGAAGTTGTTGATATAGGACACTTACCGTCATCATCATCATCATCGTCGTCTTCCTCGTCATCGTCTTCTTCGGCACCGAGTCCGAATGTATCATCATCTTCATAATCGTCATCATCATCGTCTTCAGACTTCTCATCTTGAGGGACTAAAGGCAATGGGTCAGCTGGCTCCGAGGTCACGCCTCTAGGACCAAATTTAAAGCAAGAAACACGAACGGCAGCTTCCACTGTACTCTTCGATTGAAGCTCTAAGCCAAGACAAGCTCTGAATTCTTCTCCAGCTCTGGCGATATTGTATACTCGTCCACAAAACTTGGAGACACCGCCCGGCAGTGGCATGCAGACAGGGCTGGGTTTGCGGCCTTCGAAACAAAAAAATGTGTGGTAAATTATATTTTGCAATAAATTACTGTGTCGAAGTATAATAATCTCATTTCAAGCCGACGTTATGAGGTTTATGGCATTCGTAAAAGTCAGCATCATAAAACCAAAAGTGAAAATAAACATAAAAACTTACTTGATAGGGTCCGGTTTGTTATAACCTTCTTTCCAAAACTCAACGACACGGACATTTTGTCACCGCTGAGGTACATCAAGGAGGCGCATCCTGAAATAATACAAAATATATTTAAGTAATATTAGTATGTAATCAATATGGATCTAGCATATACTATGACGTGTATTAGTACTTTCTAAATTCGTAATGAAAGATGAAATTGCATCATATACTACTGAAGATTAAATATTTTGATAGATTTCGTCAGCTTCAACGTAATTTCGTTGAAGCTGACGTCATTTCCAGTATGGAACAAACGTTCCGGATCTTTGACGTAATTTCCAAGCCAAAGATCCGGAACGTTTGTTCTATACTGGAAATGACTAAGTTCAATATTGCGGACTTTACGTGCAAGTATTGTAACTGACCTCGTCTTACTTTTACGAGTTATGCATTTAACGAGTAGTTCAGAACTCATGAATGAAATTACATAACAGCTTTTAATGTGTAAAAGAACATTCTAGACAAAACTATTTTCTCCGGTAGCAAATAAAACTGAAGCAACTAAACGGAAGGAGGACAAAAATGTAGATGTGAAATTGGTTACGTCTACGAATATTTATTGTGAAGTATCGCCGGCGCTAGCGCGCGTGTTCGATTTTCTATATGAATTTGAGCATAATATACGGAAAGACTATATCGAATAATGAATATTCATAGCTCAATTTAAAGTCGACACAGTATCGATGAGTAAAATATTATTCGACAGATTTCACTTAAGTATCGCCTTCGATATTGATAAGCTGTCCATTTTCTATAATAACTATTTGTAAAACCTGATGAGCTTAGAAATCTGATAGAACATTATAATTATACTATTTTAATGCCCGTTTTCTCTAATAGTAGGCGTCACCTAAAGGCATTATTATCTTTTATGAGATACATAATAAGGCCTTACCTGGTCCATTTAGTTCAACAAGAGGCAGTTTAAACTCCCGACAGCAGTTGCAATAAGCCTCCACGCATTTGCAGTATTTGTTAATGTTGTTCTCTTCAATTTTATCATCATCGTTCCTGTTCTGGATCCCTTTCTTCACATTGTTCTTTTCTTTTCCTAAAAGTAAAGGCATATTACGTAAATTTTCTCGATTGATTGTCTAATTGCTTGAAGATAATTATCTATTGTTTTACACACATCGCCATTAATTTCAAACTTAAGGGCTGGTTTTTTAATAGTCAGATAAGTTTTATGTCAAAATCAAATTATTTATTTCAAATAGGCACATTAATGGCACTTTTGAACGTCAAAATTTACAAATAAAATAGAATTGATTCTAGTCGCCCACTTCCAAAAGGTAGCTTCGTATGGAGAAGAATGGGCAAGAAACTCCACCGTTACTCTTTTAAAATGTTTTACAATATTTTGATAGGTACATCAAATATAATTATATGTGAACAGGATGCACCTAGAATAAAATTACTATATCACAATAGGTAAAAAGAATTAATAATGAAGCAATGACAGATAAATTAATTATGTGAATGTGAAGAATAAATATCTTAGTATGACATATTTTCTATACAGAAGTTGTCAAACCGCAATATTTAATCCTCAGATAAAAATTATCTGACTATTGATAAATCAGCCCTAATATAAATAGGTAGACTATATTTTTTTCTAGAATTTCCAACTAATTATAAGCTTAGTTTTTGATTCATTCATTCATTGCGTTATGCAATTGACTGAAAGAAGATTAACTGCATCGTTATAAATACAACATTAGTTTTTGTTTATACTAAACCTCTTAAGGGGTCATTGTATTCATCATTATGAACAACTTTTACTATGGGACCAAAGTTGAAATCGCGAAAAAAATATCAGCTGTTCCCTACATTTTGACGAGTTCAGCGAACTTAAATGTAGGGAACAGCTGATTTTTTTTTCGCAATTTCACGTTTGGTCCCATAGTAAAAGTTGTTCATAATGATGAATACAATGACCCCTTAAGAGGTTTAGTATAAACAAAAACTAATGTGTATAGCTGCATTATGACTAAATAACTTCTTATGTCAATACATATAACACTTTCCATATGGATGCGTGATTCGTGGATGGGTGACCATCTTTACATACCGAGACTTCTCCGTGCCTCGGAAAGCACGTTAAGCCGTTGGTCCCGGCTGCCATTCGTGGATCTTTGGCAGTCGTTACAGGTCGTCAGAAGTCCGAAAGTCTGACAACCAGTCTTACCATGAGGTATCGTATTACCCAGTTACTGGGTTGTGGAGGTCAGATAGGCAGTCACTCCATGTAAAATACTGGTAGTCAGTTGCATCTGGTTAGACTGGAAGCTGACCTCAACGTAGTTGGGAATAGGCGGGCAGATTGATTGATATAGCACTTTCCATCATCATCATTCATCATTTCAGCCGAAAGACGTCCACTGCTGAACATAGGCCTCCCCCCCGAAAAGGGGGCAAAAAAAAGCCTTTAAATTACAATGAATCAATACAATTTTTTTTTTTTAAACGTTGCCCCACAATAGGAATTTCTTCTGTATTGTGTGGGTGCGTTTACAAACATTTAAACTGACATACACAAACAGCCAGACCCGCAACAACTACTTGTAGGTCATACAAATATTTGTTCCGTGCGGGAATCGAACCCGCGACACGCAGCGCAGCAGTCAATCGCTTAACCACTGCGCCAACCATGTCGTCAAATTAAAATGGTTATATCTTAATAAATAAATAAATCTTTGACGTGTGATTTGACTGTATGTATATATAGCGTTATGCTCAGTTTATTTTCCGTATTCGCTCTTTAATACCACATTATTAAGGTACATCTGAAACTTGAGTAAATAAGAAACCTGTAGAGTGTGGCGTTTAAAAACCTTCATCATTTCAGCCGAAAGACGTCCACTGCTGGACATAGGCCTCCCCCAAAGGATTTGCCATAATCACCACGCTTGGCAAGCGGGTTGGCGATCACAGTAAGGTTTAAAAAAAAAATGCGTCGAGAACGCTGCTGCCCATTCTCTAGTAAACCAGAACACTTTCCATACAAAGTGTTAATTACAATCTTGGACAAATTATGAAACATTTTTTGTGACACATCAGTGAAAATTGTATAACATATTCAGCACAGCAATATCATACGTTGATTCACGTGTTCATCTCATTAAAAAAATATATCAATGCTTAACACGCTATGCGATGTTTTATTAGTAATTCAGCACAAAAAATTTGATGACGACCGGTCGCTCGTCGACTTTCACAGTTTTTTAAAAGGACACCTCTACGTGGTATTGGGCATACAAAATGTTGATACGTTTAATTGAATGTATAAGTAGTGCGTTCGTGGTACGGTCACGACAGCAATCAATCAATGGTACATCATTTATTGTTGGAAAATTAAATTCTGACGCTTGACTAATATGAACATGATTATTGATTAGTTAATGATGACATGTACTATCCAGGATACTTACGGACACTCTTCGAAGCTGCAAAGGCCAAGAGTATGAATATTAGAAGCAACTCAAAAACCAGGGAGAGCTTCATCGTGAAGACTGGCTCCCTGCCTGCAAATAATAAAAAAATATATAAAATAGCATGAAGACACCTTTTATTCTCTTAAAATAAACATTAGTTTTACAAAAAAAAGCATCGCTTATTTGTTATAAATAATATTATCTGTTGCAAATAACTTTATTAGTATGTCATTTACAATAGTGTATAAATATTCACTTAATATTTCAAGAGATAAACGTAAGTAAAGTATCTGAGTTGGAAAAGATAATTTTATTTTCGTACAATGCTGATTTAGTAGCGCGTTGAAGTCTTTTCCACTGCGCATTGCATCGATACTTATGAGAAGTTATGCATGCGTGTTTACATAAATATGCATGTTTTTCAATTGAACTTTCTTCCTATCTGTACATTATTTTGATGGGAAAATTTATAACAAAAAAAAAAATTACAGTCAATAATATTTTTAAGATTGTTTTTACCTTAATGAAAATCGTATAGAAAAACAACTAAAATTTAAAATTTAAATCTTACCTTCTAGTCCAAAACTTCAATAATCAATCAATTAATTCAACACTCGAATACATCCAACACCTTCGATCCACGTTCTAATAAATACAATATTATTACGAGTTCACAATATACGGATCTAAAAACGCAGACGACACCGTAGTAACAGCTACACTGATTTGTTGTAAGCCTCGAGTCGCTCCGGGAGAAATGTGCAGTGACGTATAACAGTGGGCGAGAAAGGAAAACTGCCCGTCGGACCTCTCTTTCCCTCTTGTACGAACGGTGAAGGATGGGAGAAAGCCGAGACGCAGTTGGTCGGGTATGTAGAATTCAGTGTCAAGTAAAGTCAGCATTCGAAGTGTTGATTACAGCGTTACTTGGGAAGGAAATGATAGGCACTTAATGTTAGCTTTTTTGGGGTGTGAAAACGATTTGCTAGGCTAATTGACGGATGCAATTGTTTTTGTTTTATTGTAATACCTACGTTGTTTTAATTGCTTGACGCATTTATTTGTTTTGTGTTAACATACGATTTATTGTCTCGAGTGTTACTTTATTGTACCAACAGTTGGTGTATATCACGGTACTTTAATAAAAATAAACATTTTTTTTTAATTCCTGCTACATACTTCATTATACCGCATTTTTCTTTAACCAAATTTTGGTTACAAAACCTTATATTCATTTCAGCCGAAAGACGTCCACTGCTGGACATAGGCTTCCCCCAAAGGGTGGGTTTGCCATAATCGCCACGCTTGGCAGACGGGTTGGCGATCGCAGTATGGTGTTAAAATGCATAGAGAACGCTGCTGCTCATTCTCTAGTAAGTCCCTTAGTCGCCTTTTACGACACCCACGGGAAGAAATGGGATGGTGCTATTCTTTACGTCCGGCACCAAACGGAAACCTTACATAATTAAATCAAAACACCACACTTGAAGTAACATTTCCACGGAAATTAAGAAATCGTGATTATTTCTCAGACATGCGTTTCATTTCTCCGTAACTTCCAGAAACGTCTTGTACAGTACGATGCTCTCGGATATAATACTGACGCTACGCATTGGTGTAAACAAATTCATATTGAATCGCTTTTTTTTCTGGGCCTTTGTCGAATAACTTCTCCCGCTCTGGGCCGACCGTGACAGACCTTTACTGACTAAAACCCACCCGTGTACCTTCAGTCGCCTGTTGGTACCAGGGCCACGATATCCCTTTCGGACAAACTCGCAACCCTGGCAGAATATTGAAGCTCTTGGAAGCATGGAATAAAAACGTAATCATAAAATTATTTGCAGATTAACCAATAACAGTTTTCCATGCAAAATAAAAAGATATTATTGATGTCTTGATTCCTGATTAAGCAAATAAAAGAAATAACATTTTATCCAGAAATAAAATCTGCTATGTGTAATCCGCTTTACTTCAGTTTCGTTTCAGAGAATAAATCTATCCAGTTACTTTATTGAACTAACGAGTTGTTAATTAAAATTATATATAATTATATACTTGGAGAGTACTTGTATATTGCTTTTCATTGACATGAAACATGTTTGATAGCCACTAAGAGCAAAACACTTAATAATTAAATTTAAAACAAAAACTAAATCAAAATCGGTTCATGCGTTCGGGAGCTACGATGCCACAGACACACACACACACACACAGACAGACACGTCAAACTTATAACACCCCGTCGTTTTTTGAGTCGCGGGTCAATAAACGCAACCGGGTAAAATTTCAGTTTAATCCGCTTTTTAAAATACTAAAATTAAGTATTTATATTTTAAATACATATACTATATATATTTGCACTCTTTAGTAATAATTAAAATAATATCCTTATTCTCAAAATAGCCAACCGACACAGTGGCCAATTCACATCGTCCATACTAAACCAGTCGGGTCAGTCACCACTGGCATTTGGTCCATGAGTGCTCACTTTCCCGCAGAGAAAGTGGACGGGATCGAATTCTGACCACTCTTATTATACGTGTACGCGTGTTTACACTGTGAGCCATCGTTAGTGGGTCCATGCTGATGGCTGTGGTGTAACCTTTATGGCGCCATATTATATTGCATTATGTTATATGTTTGTGTGTAATATAATTTTCTATTTTGTTTAGTATTGCTTCGTTTATTTTTAGGAGCGAGAATTTCTTGGACTTTTTAAATGATAGGTAATAAATTACGTAATCAATGTGTTAGTACTTTTTAGGTTTCCGTACGCAAAGGGTAAAACGGGAACCCTATTACTAAGGCTCCACCGTCTGTCTGTCTGTTTGTCCGTTTGTCGCTAGGCTGTATTTCATGAACCGTGATAGCTAGACAGTATAAAAAACGGAATAAAATAAATATTTAAGAGGGCTCCCATACAACAAACTTGATTATTTTGCTCGTTTTTGCTCTATATTGATAACGGCAACAGGTAGACGCTTGAAATATTCACAGAATATTTTTTTTTTTTATACAGGGTGTTTGGCAGAACGTTGAACATACGAAAATGGTGGGTAGGTGGGGTCATCTGCTACTTACTCAGCCCTAATTTATTTGGCCCTGGCCGACTGGGTATTTAAAAAAAAAAAAAGTTTTTTTCTTGTTTCACCACTTTCCTAACTTTAAAGTGTATTTTTTTTATTAAAAATGGGCAATAAACAGGCAATTTTTTTTTTTAATCTTTGATGTTGGCAGATTCTTATAAAATTATTGCTTTGTTCAGATGTTAGCTAGAAAAAAAGTTATGAGTCCTCAAACTTACAGAAAGATGTAAAAAATACTTGAATGTTAATTTCAACTTGCATTTAAAAAAAAACAAAAAATGATTGAGGAGTTCCAATTCTAGCAAAACATCCCTAGTGTGTGAGCTTTCTAATGGTATGTAATTTGCTTTTATAAAAAAAAAACTTTAAGAGTTATTTCATAATTTTATCAAGTAGGAAATTTTTGACTAAACTCTACCTTTACGGAAAGTTAAATGTTTTGCGAAATTTAATACTGCAAAGTTGGTAAAAATTATGGATCGACGGCTTGCCAGTAGCAGTGGTGCAAATTGACATTCACTATTCCCTTGAGATGGTTACACAAAGCAGCTAGAAATTTTGTTTCACTCTTGCGCAGTCATAGCGTATTTTTGCTCTCTTTCGCTCTCGTGGCACCGTGACGCGTCAGAATGAATTCTTGACGAAACTCTACCTTTACGGAAAGTTAAATGTTTTGCGAAATTTAATACTGCAAAGTTGGTAAAAATTAAATGATCGATTGAAATTATGCTGTACCAGTTAGGTGCGTTAATGAAACAATTAAATAATTTTAAATAATTTATTTAAATAATAAATCATATTAGATGTTCAAATTGACGCCCTTCATTCGCAATACAGGTGCGGCATCTACGTCTGATTTCTACAGTTGTTGTGCGCAGCAGCATCTCCTGTCGCATAACTTCGAAAGCAGCATTAATTCGATTTATCAAATCTTCCCGACTTTCTACTTCTGTAGTGTAAACTAGTTCCTTTGCCCTTCCCCACACGTGAAAATCGAGCGGAGTGAGGTCGGGCGATCGCGGAGGCCAGGGAATTGGTCCTCCCCTGCCAATCCACGAATTTGGGAAACAATTATCCAAATGCTCACGTACAACTAGACTAAAGTGAGCTGGGCAACCATCGTGTTGAAAGACAATAGGCCTGTTTATGTCTACTTGGAACACTTCTTCCACTAATGGTGGTAAATCATTTATCAAAAAATCCAAGTAGTTGTTCGCGTTGATGTTGTCGGGCAAATAATGAGGCCCTATTAGCTTATCGCCAATCACTCCTGCCCAGACATTCACACTGAATCTCCTCTGGAAGCCTCTTTGTCTCTTCACGTGTGGGTTTTGATTTTTAAGTGCCCAATGGTGAAGATTGTGATAATTGACAATCCCTTCTTTGTCAAATTTGGACTCGTCTGTCCACAAAATACTTTTAAAAAAGTTAACGTCGTCCACATCGGTATGCAGCAAATGGCGACAAAATTGCACACGTCTCCCAAAATCACTGTCATCGAGACCTAGAACAAACAAAACATGTCTAAGAATTGATTTCAATACTGAATCTTTTCTTCCTCCGAGTTCAAACTCTACAATTATCCAAATTTTTCATCTTCAATTTTTAAGTACACTAATTGGCTTTATGGCTTAGCCATAAAGACGTAAGACCAAATTCACAAAAGGGCGTGCGACTTTCCAATTTTGTTCTAAAAAGGACCCATAAGTGCTGGCAAGTTTACCTACGCTGACCACCTGCGCAAACCGAATCCGAAATCCGAATCCTGTAAGCGCTGGCCGCCTGATTGTTACGTGAATGCGGCCGAATAGGAATAGTTTATTGAATTTAATTTGAAATTAGAATTGAATGCGCTAAAAACAACATGAGGCAAAACAACTAATAAAGAAAGTGACGAAATCAAGGTTAAATGGAACGATCAATTGAACTGTCTCATAATTTACTACATTCCACAAAATCGTATCAGATGCAGTGCATAAACGGCTTAATCTTACCTTGCACTGGAGTGTAGTGAAAAGCATGTCTACCATCTTGCCGGAGAACAGACCACACTTTCCATATGCTTAAGCCAAGTATTGAAGCTATCTGTCTAATGCTTTTGGTAGGATCCGCGTCAAACTCGGCAAGAACTTGTTCGTCAATGGTAGCATCGGGTCGTGCTGCGTTCACTCGTGGTTCTTGTAAGTTCAGGTTACCGGTTTGTCGTAAACGTCGGTAAGTACTCGCAAACGTCTGATGACTGGGTACTCGGCGGTTGGGATAACGCTCTTGATAAATTCTTCGCGCTTCACGCGAATTTGTATTAGCGCTTCCATACGCTAACAACATGTCCGCGTATTCCTCACTGGTAAAAGCAGCCATTTCTTTACCAATAACAACAGGTAACAGTAATAACAAAAAACTTAACAAACTTAAACTTAACTAGTGATAACAATAAAAGAAAACGAAGTGAACAAAAACAAACGTAAGCGTAACGGGCACGTGAGATCGCAGAGGCAGTTAAGTCTCGACTGAATAAAAGAAAAGAATTCATTCTGAGGCGTCACGGTGCCACGAGAGCGAAAGAGAGCAAAAATACGCTATGACTGCGCAAGAGTGAAACAAAATTTCTACCTGCTTTGTGTAACCATCTCAAGGGAATAGTGAATGTCAATTTGCACCACTGCTACTGGCAAGCCGTCGATCCATAATTTTTACCAACTTTGCAGTATTAAATTTCGCAAAACATTTAACTTTCCGTAAAGGTAGAGTTTCGTCAAAAATTTCCTGCTTGATAAAATTATGAAATAACTCTTAAAGTTTTTTTTTTATAAAAGCAAATTACATACCATTAGAAAGCTCACACACTAGGGATGTTTTGCTAGAATTGGAACTCCTCAATCATTTTTTGTTTTTTTTTAAATGCAAGTTGAAATTAACATTCTAGTATTTTTTACATCTTTCTGTAAGTTTGAGGACTCATAACTTTTTTTCTAGCTAACATCTGAACAAAGCAATAATTTTATAAGAATCTGCCAACATCAAAGATTAAAAAAAAAAAATTGCCTGTTTTATTGCCCATTTTTAATAAAAAAAATACACTTTAAAGTTAGGAAAGTGGTGAAACAAGAAAAAAACTTTTTTTTTTTTTTTTTTAAATACCCAGTCGGCCAGGGCCAAATAAATTAGGGCTGAGTAAGTAGCAGATGACCCCACCTACCCACCATTTTCGTATGTTCAACGTTCTGCCAAACACCCTGTATATTCACTTTAAAATTAAATAATTAAATTAAAATAAAACAAATATTTAAGGGGGGCTGGGCTTCCCATACAAACGTAATTTTTGTGCCATTTTTATAAATAATGGTACGTATGGAACCCTTCGTTCGCAAGTCCGACTCGCACTTGGCCGGTTTTTATGAGATGTGTCATGTGCAATCAAATGCCAATAAAAGCAAACATTAGCATTAATCGTTTTAGTTTTCATTCAAGTCGTTCATTTATTTAAAGAGTGTTAAAATATTTATACCTATTCATAATTATCATAAAAGAAAACCAAAAGCATTTAAAAACTAAAATAGATTATTCATAAAATATTTCTACACCAAAGATAATAATCGATATGGAGTCAACGAAAAATGTTTAAGGTATGTCTGTATAGTTCATATTTTACTAACCGTGATGTTAATAGTAAGTAATTTAGGAGGCAATAAAAATACTCGAAAGCCAACTAAGGCAATTGAAAGCGGTTTCCATAATCGATATTCAACTTTTCTTTCTTCTGTAATTAGGCCACTGTTTCCTACAAACACACGTCGAATAAACTTCCCACGTAAAACTCTCTTTTTTATAAAAACCTATACGAACAACAGTATGACAATTTAAAATTGGTAACGTTTATTTCATTATCATCATCATCGTTTCAGCCGAAAGACGTCCACTGCTGGACATAGACCTCCCCCAAAGAGGGGGGGTTGCCATAATCGCCACGCTTGGCAGGCGGGTTGGCGATCGCAGTATGGTGTTAAAATGCATAGAGAACGCTGCTGCCCATTCTCTAGTAAGTCTCTTAGTCGCCTTTTACGACACCCACGGGAAGAAATAGGGCGGTACTATTCTTTATGTCCGGCACCACACGGAACGTTTATTTAAGTCATGTTAATGTCAGTTGCTATTTTATTGATGTAGTTGTTGGTAATTGGTTGATCAAAACAAAAAAGGTCAATCTAAAAACTTGACTTGAGGTTGGCAACAAATTGAAATGAATTTGCTCAGAAGCTGGAAAAGAAGCTTATTAATTCTTACCTACTTCCGATCGAGGTTATTTTACTATCGAAATGAAAACTTAAATCAATAAAGGATTGATTAGTTTGATTACATATAGTAGATAACAAGTATATAGCTAATTAAATAGTTACGCATGCCTGTCTTAATTTTTTTTGCAACAAAAACAGTTATGTATGCTGGCCCGGAATCAATCTATGTTCCATTAAATTCCGTACATAGGTTTGAGGTAGGTTAGGCTTGTCTTGTATACCGGAATACACTTGTTGAAGGCTTCGGGTGCTGTTTGACATTAATTGATTTTCAGGAAAACCTTACCGGAAAATAGTCCGTGCATTAACGTGTCTACGGGGGCCTAAAATGGACGCTTTGGCCGAATCATATTATGATCTGCGTACAATTCATACATCCCGCAACTCCTCTGTTTGACAGCTGCTATTTGACATTAGACTTCAATAAAGCAATTCATAATTTGTGGACCATTTTACGAAACTCCATACAACACTGTCAAACAGATGAATTGCGGGATATGAATTGTACGCAGATCATATTATGATTCTGCCAAAGCGTCCATTTTAGGCCCCCTGATCTAAAGTTATTTATGTTATTAACGACCTGAATTGGCCGAAAGTTAATTTTACGAATCATGTTTCTATAGTTGGTTGCTAATAAAGGTTGGTTTGCAGCAGCTAGCACGTTGATAAACTTCGAATTACGTACGTGCATCATAGTGCAACAAATATTATTGCAAAAGCATTCAGTTGAATCAAGTGTTTTATTGTGAAGATACTCGATAGGATGATTCACAATAAATTATGAATACATTACTGAATAAATAATTAACTGATTGATAAATATTCTACCAACTGAATAGTTTAAGACTTGTGGACAACATAATATGAACTATAATGATCCTTAGGTAAACCATTCTGCCCTCTGCCTAAAGACGGTGTATTGAAAGGTTTGTTTAAATCTAGATGGAAAGAAAGAAACAAAAATGCATTTATTGGCATTACAGCAAAAAAAATACACCTTATAACTTTACAAAAAAAACAGAAAACAATTATTATAATGCCAAAAGGCCCTCAGCACAGCATAATGTCAGATGACAATACAAGGTGTACCACCTTTTTTTTTTTTGTTCACGGGGGAAAATCCTCATGGATGTCCTCCGCCATGGGGCGGGCGGAGGGGTTTGTCAGACTCTTACTGACTAAAAACCACCCCAATGTTCCACTCCCACACTTGCACCGGGGATCTTGAGATCTATTATTACTGCCGCAATCCCCGGCTAGTGCCGGCCCGCCTCTGCGGGCCACTTCAAATCTGGGGGGGAGGGGGGGGGAGGTGTGGTTCTAGTTGCCCCTTCCAAAAGGTAGAAGAATGGGCAAAAAACTCCACCGTTACTCTTTTAAAAAGGTTTTACAATATTTTGTTTGAGTACATTGAAAAGAAACACACATTACATTACAAAGTACAACAAACAAGTACATTAAAAAGTTGATTGATTGATTGATTGGTTATATGATTATATTATGTGAAGACGATGCACCTAGAAAAAAAATACTATACCATAGTATGTATAAATAATTAAAAATTAAGCAATGAAAAATAACTTAATTATGTGATAGATACATGGTGCTCACATATTTACAAACATCGTAAAAGTATATGATTTCCTTAAAAAAATTAAATTGTTTTTTTTTATATCCATGCCCACGTAACAATTATCTGGTATCGCCAGTTCTATCACGTAACGTGGTCTACAACGTCTTCAAGACAACGACCCGCAAGTGGGGCAGTGGCGCGCGCACCTCACTGTGCACCGTCAGACAGACATGCAGACGAACCAGAATAACACTAGCTTTCTATGTATACATGCTGCTTTTTAGGGTTCCGTAGCCAAATGGCAAAAAACGGAACCCTTATAGATTCGTCATGTCTGTAAGTATGTCTGTCCGTCCGTATGTCACAGCCACTTTTTCCGAAACTATAAGAACTATACCGTTGAAACTTGGTAAGTAGATGTATTCTCTGAACCGCATTAAGATTTTCACACAAAAATAGAAAAAAAACATTAAATTTTGGGGATTCCCCATACTTAGAACTCAAACTAATTTTTTTTTTCATCAAACCCATACGTAGGGTGGTGTGGATAGGTCTTCAAAAATTATATTGAGGTTTCTAATATCATTTTTTTCGCGAGAGACACTTACAAAGTGGTAAAATGTGTCCCCCCCTGTAACTTCTAAAATAAGAGAATGACAAAACTAAAAAAAATATGTACATTACCATGGAAACTTTCACCGAAAATTGGTTTGAACGAGATCTAGTAAGTAGTTTTTTTTAATACGTCATAAATCGTAAACCGCAATTTACCTTTTTATAGGTAATGGTACGGAACCCTTCGTGTGCGAGTCCGACTCGCACTTGGCCGGTTTTTTTTGTTTGACTTCATGACGCGAAGTATTGTTGTTGAAATTAATAATTAAAAGCTGTCTTTTTCAGTAAGGGCGAATTTTTAGGGGACCGTATCTCCAAAGGAAAAAATGGAACCCTTATAGGATCACTCGTGTGTGACTGTCTGTCCGTCTGTCACAGGCGATTTGTTCTGAATCTACTAAACTGGAATACTTATGAATTTGTGTGACCCAAACACGGACGTGTTACATAAATAAACTAATTTAGAATATGAGAGTCACTTTTGAGGGGCAAATTAGAAAATTTAAAACAAAGTTTTGCAAATTGTACATTTCAAATGAAAGAACTTGTTGTGAGGACCTCAAACTTATATTTTTTATAATTTTAAAATAAATAGTTTTAAACTTATTTAAGAAAATAGATGAAAATAGACCATTGCCCCGCTTATCGAAACTATTGAGCCTAACATTTTGAAAAAAATACAGAAAATAGTTCTCTACTTACAGATTACAGAAAAATCTATAAGAAGTCTATAGTCTTAAAATAACATGGCAAATCACCCAATATTGTGCGTACAAACTTACATTTGCCGTTGGAATATAAGGGAAAAAGTGTGGGGGAAGATGTTTTTGAACTACAATATTAAGTTTGTTCTTGAGATAAAGTCATCCCAACTACGGAACCCTTAATTGTGCGTGGTCCGACACGCACTTCGCTGGTTTTTAATAGTCAGATAACTTATGCCTAAAGAATAAATATGGCGTTTGGGGGTTATAATATAGAAAACTTGTCATACTGTCATAAATTTACTCTTCAGATAAAAGTTATCTGATTAATCTCTATAATCATCCCTTAAAATTCAAAATAAATGGGTTGTTTGTTTTCCTGTGTAACCTTAACAATTTCTTAACTACTTTCTTATGATAATTAATGTATCACGTAACTAAAGACTATAGATACCATCATCGTCTTTGCTAACTACATATTTAAATTGATTTCGCTTATACTCCATTTGAAATAAGATTAGACATTTAAATAAACCTTTTTTAGAGTCCGTTCAACCGATTTTAACTTCTATTGCGTTGACGGCATGACAAATGGCAACTGTAATAAACAGTTGGTATTGTAAATTGTAACCACGTTTTTGCTTTTAATGCCATCCTTATGCCTACGGAATAGAAGTCAAAATCGGTTGAACGGACTGTAAACAAGTTTAGGTAAATGTCTAATCTTATTTCAAATGGAGTATAGTTAATGGAGTGGAGTATAGTTGAATAAGAATAAGAATAACTTATTTGTGAAACATAGGTAATTAGTGTAATTACAAACAAAGATCTTAAAAATTAGGGAGTGCGCTATGTTTTGCCAATATTGACATACAAATGATTACTATGAATAAATGAGTTGAATACTCATTTAATTGTTTTTAATCTTATTAATCATTTGTATGTGACATGTTTCAATGATAAATTTATTACAAGTATTTCAGTACCTAATTAGGTATGTAAAGTATTTTTCAGGTATGTTTTTTATATTTTTATTTTAATGATAAGAGTATTTGAAACACATAATTTCATCTTTTTGTTTTTACAAGCTGTAGTTATTTTTATATATTTTTTTAAAGTATTGTTCGTACTGACGTCACTAGTAGAACTGAATAGCTTAGGATCTTTGCCACGTTTAACACTTATTTAAAACCAAAATTCAGTAAAGTCAAACTGTCAATGTTGACAATTAATTTGTTTACATTTCATACTTTAGCGATTTCCGTACTTTAGTTTAAAGATATGGCTTAATAAAATGAATGGATTCAAAGACTACTTCTGCTAAGTGC
Organism: Tiliacea aurago; assembly: GCA_948098905.1. Taxonomy (NCBI): domain Eukaryota; kingdom Metazoa; phylum Arthropoda; class Insecta; order Lepidoptera; family Noctuidae; genus Tiliacea; species Tiliacea aurago. The sequence continues at coordinate 20,900,906 of OX402577.1, forward strand.
TTCATACCGTCAAGAATAAGAAACACCACAACAAATAGCCGACACAAATTGATTGTTAGTAAAAGAAACCTTAAAAAGGAAATGGTGCGAGGAAGTAAATGTTGAGTACAAGTCTGGGCGGCGTCTGTTTTATTGTGAAGTTCATTTGAACGTAAGTTAAGTTTGCCTGAGGGGATACATCGATGTGATTCGACTTGAACTGTCCGCCGCTGGTGAAAAACTACACTATTTACGTTTAAAGTTATCTGAATAGAATAATATTAAGTGCTTCATGTAAATTTGACGTTGACATGACACTTGACACATAAAGAACAACTTAATTACAAGAGGCACTGAAAGTTTCCAACTCAGGCTGCTTTGTGACGGCATTTAGAGGTCAAATAAAAGTCAAGTGATTTTAAGTATTTTTGTGAAAATAAATACGATCTTATAATTTTAAGACCTGTTAATAGAAACATAAGTCTTAGAAGCTTAAAATCTCGAAATGGTTTTGGAATCGGCATAGGTTAATTTTTACTTTACATACCCAATTGTGTTAACATGCAAGCACGCAAATTAAATTTTATTACTATACAGGGTGTTAAATTAACTGCGTGCCATAGCTTAAGGGTAGGTTCAGTATCGATAAAGGAACCCAGGAAAAATAAAAAATAAATTCAAATATAAAAAATAAACACAAAAAAAATATTGCAAGATCAACCTAATTTAGTACCTCCTAACTTAAAATAGCAATCGTTTAGAATTCAAATTATTTTATTTGACGGTCCTAAGCCCGTCAAAGTACGAAGAGAAGAAAGTACTTATTATTTTTTTTTTTTTAAGTTTAATTAAATTTTTTGTTTGTGTTTTTTTTCCTGGGTTCCTCGATCGATACTGAACCTACCCCTAAGCTATGGCACGCAGTTACTTTAACATCCTGTATAATTTATTCAGAGTCAATTTCATTTCATGTAAAATATTTAAGTCAATTCACTCTAAAAGATTAGTATTAATGCACAGTATTAAAATTTATGTCAGCACTGTATAATTATAGAGATTTGTCATTAAGAAACTCATCTAGAGTAAGTTAAGTGTTTTTTTTTTTTTTTTCTGTGACATACATATTATTTCATTGGGTATTTTATTACATAATTGTGGAGCAACACCAAAGAAGCTTTTCTTCATTAAAGAAGTTTTACATTTCAAAAGGCATAATTCATTAATAATATATATTGAGCACGTATCGGTGTTTTCTTTACTGCACATAGTTTTTTAAATAAAAGTGGATTTGTTTTTACAAATAATGCATTTTATATTGATAAAAACAGTTTGATTACCTAATTAAAAACAAAACAAATTATGCAAATTACATTCACGCCGATATCGATCGCAGTAAATAATGTATGAATAATATTTTTAAATTGAAGAATATTCAATTTAAAAATATTATTCATTGGTTACAAGTTACTAACGAAAATAAAAATTGAACCTCTCTCCAATAAAAAAACCCTTCTAGGAATTAAATGAATGCAAATTAGTTCTAAAATGATGCTATGCACAAGTGCTTAACAGTAGCTTCGCACGTACACTTAAATTTCTCTAAACACACTATCATTATTATAAGAAACGTATTAGTCACCAGTCACTACTTTTATTGTTTGCCTTATAAACACATCAATGCGTCTAGAACGACTGGGAGAAAGCGAACAAACAAGTTTCGAGCTCCTACATTATACCCAAGTACGTACTAAAATGTCCATATACAAAATACATAATGTAGTTTCCCCTATACTAAAACAAACATGGTTGAATTAGGGGGAGTATGGATGACAGTCGCTTTCTCGATGCATCTCACTGATGCATGTCGTTATAATACTGCGATATGCTTTATTTAAATTTCACCTTCTATTGTGAGCGAGGTGAAACGGCCGGAGCGAGATCTCTGGGAAGGAGCAGTGTATTGCCGACGCTTGCGACGGTCGCCTTCTCCAAGCACACGAGGCTAGCTCCTTTATAAAACGCGGTATAAAATAAATCGACTTTTTCGTTCGTTTTACGTCGAGATCCGTGACAGTGACAGCTGATCGACATGTCGGTCAAACTCACACTTTCTTTGCTCTTCGCTGTACTAGCTGTTGCCCACTGTGCAAACATTTTGGGTAAGTACTTTTGATCTTCTAAGTACCTCATTAGAAAGTGTATGTATTAGGGCAACAATTGGCTTGAAGTGATTAATGTAAGCGTGATTGACAACTGCATGCGACAGGAAGCTATTAAGGTTGCGTCTAATGAATAACAGATACGGTGTGAATAAATATTGCATTCTATATTTGTTTAATTTAATGAACCGTTGTACATAAAGAACTTGGAACATGTCTTCTACTTTATTGTTGAAAATGTTTCCTGGAGAAACTTGTTGAAAAGGTTTTTGAATTAGTAAGTAAGTAGTACAATTTTATTCGAACATTGAATAATAACTGGTCCACGATAGCTCCCTTCATAGCTACCGCTAAAATAAAACATCATGCATTTTAGACATCCCAAAAATAAAAGTTTGCAAGGCAGAAATTAGCTCAAAGGGCGCACTGAGAAAATTACCAGTCTTAAAAAAGTCCATTTTTTTGTAGCGGTTTTGTTCCGTTTTAATCTTCCTTTGATAAATCTTGAACATACGAACGCTACTTTTATCCCAGAAGATTAATGTACCCTGAAGAACATATTTTCACATGGTCTTTAGTATACTTTAGTTATTTTCATAGTGTAATGTCGTACGGTATTCTGTTTGGGGGAAATGCCGCCGATATTCACTCAATTTTAGTTTTACAAAAATTCATTCAATTTATAAATTAAATCCTACATACTCCTTCAGATACAAATTTAAAGAGATAATGACTGATGTAGCTTCTCAGTATATTTATGAAAATCTTTTGTATGCACATACAAATATTAATATGTTTAAAAAATACAGAGATATCCATAATGTAACTCCGTAATAAACTAGGAACAAACACAAATTTGTTGACCCTACAACCAGGTTTAAAAAAATGGTGGCTCGTTTAGATACGAGTGTATACGTTTTTATAATAAACTTCCTAGCCACATTCAAGAATTAAGCCTTAATAAATTCAAATGTTTTATAAAGCGGAAACTGTGCCAGAAAGCCTTATATACTGTTAAAGATTATATTAAGGACGAAAAGGCTTGGGACTGAGCTGCTCCAATAAATTTACAGTGAATCATTTTTTTTTTCTACTATTTATATTTATATTTTTCTATACCTATACCATTTTACATAAACAATGACATGAATATTTACTTTGTAAAGTATTATATTATTTTAATTATTGTAAATGTGAGGACTGTGGGTCATTGTTTTATTTTTACTTTATTTCTCTTAGTTTTAATGATGCTAGCAGTTTGAGTACTTTATGCGGCCTACCCAAATGTCCTTTCTTGGTATTGTTCGTTGAATCGTTGAGCCACTTAAGTTCTGAGTTGAGCTGCATGACTACTGACAAATGCGTGCACTGACTGGACAGGTCCACTCAAATCTGTGTGATTCTTTCCTCAAAAGACCATTTCAGACACCAATCTACATGGTCTTCAAATGATCTGAGCAAGATTATATCGGTATTTTTATATACACATTGACATTGATGCATTTTGTATACACAATGACATGAATATGACGGAAGCCATATTGTTTAACAGCTGCGAGAGGCGGCGACTAGATGGCGCTAGTGGAACATGCACCATAGACAATCATTCATTCTATCGGTCATTTGACTTAAAACACTTGAAGTCAATTGAGTGAAATATTGTAACGTTACCTCCCACTCCGGGTCGACGGCGCGTTGTATTCCACGCGCGCCTCAAAGAGTTGTCAGCAGCAACTGACGGGGTCCGTTAGGGCCAATGCCTGCCAGGGTTGCGAGTTTGTCTGAAAGGGATATCGTGGCCCTGGCACACAGGCAAATGAAGGAATACGGGTGGGTTTTAGTCAGTAAAAGTCTGACACGCCCTCCCGCTCCGCCCAGAGCGGGAGAAGTTATTTGATAATATCCCACCCAAAAAAAAAAAAAAAAAAAAACCCCACTAGCGGATCGCCTTTATAAGGAGCTACGTTGTTGAGTCGGTACGCGCCGCCCGGTTAGAGGCTGAGAGCGCCGTAGCAATAAATATAATATCCCCTGATAATAATCATGATCAAAATGTTGATCCAGCCCGTCCCCAAATTGTTACTAATTTTGTGATCCCCCAACGACGCCCTGAGCCGAGGTCCGTACCCCACAGGGGGTGCCCTTAGTGCGCTGTCGTTTAGTTTTAATATATATAATTTGCGCCCTGGCTGGAGGCTTTAAGATTAAAAACCTTAGGGCAGCCACAGGAATATCCGGTTAAGTAGCAACGACCTCTCTAGGTCTGCTACGAGATGCCATTCATAAAAAAAAAAAAAAAAGAGTCGGTACGCATTTTGAACGGATGCGTCTTGGTGCTCGGACCACTGTCTCTCGACAGTCAGTACTGCCCGGTTATTGGTTAAGGAACGAATTAGTACAAATTAGACAAATTAGTACTATCCTTATTGCGGTGGGTGCATGGACCACTGTCCCTGACAGTCAGTACTGCCCTATGTGACCGCCACTACCATTATTAGTTATTTAATTAATTCTATTTAATTTCTATATTCTCTCGATTTAAAATAACTGATTGTTCGATTGAAATATATTTCTGTATTGCCATATCTGAGTATTACTTCTGATGTCTGAACCTATTCCGACAAATATTTACTTTGTAAAGTATTATATTTTTTTAATTAATGTAAATGTAAATACTGTGTGGGTCATTGTTTTTTTTTTTCTCTGTTATTTTTATTATGGTCTGGCAGTTTGAGTAATTTATGCGGCTTACCCAAATTTCCTTTCTTTGGTATTGTTCGTTGAATCGTTGAGCCACTTAAGTTCTAAGTTGAGCTGCATGACTAATGACATATGCGTGCACTAACTGAACAGGTCCTCTCAATCTGTGTGGTTCTTTCATCAAAAAGACTATTTCAGGCACCATTCTACATGATCTGACCAAGATTATGCCTGGACTTTAAAAGAGACTGAGACCTCTGAGTGTTTTTCGGCCTTTCTTCTCAAAGTAGTCAGATAGGAAACGCCGACCTCATCTAGTTTTTAAAATATGATTGACGTACAAACGTGTCTGTACAAATCTACTTACAGAAATAAATCATTTATCATTAACTATTATATCTGTAACTTTTATGGTGTACATAATAAAGAGTATTCTATTCTATTCTATTCTATTTTATCATTTAGAACACTCATAGATAATTGAAGATACATGAACCTTAAAAATATGCAGAAGTTACGTTTTTACGTAAATCATAATTAGTATAATTACCCATTTTTTCTCTGAAAACATAATGAAGATACTAGTAGTACCTATTAGGTACTTAGAGGGTGTAAAAAATTATAACTCTACCACCCTCAATTTTACGAGTAAGGGTACGCATTTTATATCTTAATGATATATTAATAAGTGAGTTTACATACTTCTCTTACATTTAAAATGTTTTGAAAATAAAAACCTGTTATAAGCAAACACTGCACGTGCACGAACTTGTCTTTGCAGTTTTGTTTTTGTTGAGCTAAATGTTAAAGCGTGCATAAAACATATTATTACACTATTCTTTTTTTTTTTTTTTGGGTGGGAAATTATCAAATAACTTCTCGGAGCGGGAGGGCGTGTCAGACTTTTACTGACTAAAACCCACCAATGTTCCTTCATTTGCCTGTGTGCCAGGGCCACGATATCCCTTTCGGGCAAACTTGCAACCCTGGCAGGCATTGGTCCTGACGGACCCCGTCAGTTGGTGCTGACATCTCTTTGAGGCGCGCGTGCAACACAACGCGCCGTCGACCTGGGCCTGGTCCTTATCGGACTGCGAGCTACCCATCGCTCTCCGTCCGCAAGCCCGCGCCTACGGTGGCCGGAAATCGGCTTGCAACTCCCGACGCCCGAGGCGTCTCCTGCGGCGACTAGAGGCGTGAGCGCGCGAACCTTGCCTCTCCCTCACGCGTTCCGCCTCCTCCTTCGCGAGCATTACTGCTTCGCAGAAGGAGGTGACGGCCTCCCATGATATTATTACACATGGTAATCTCTCACAATCGTAAATATGAAATGGGAGAAATTCTCAATGTAATGGTCTACTTATAAACACCAAAATAATTGTCTTTCCCTTGACCATAACATCTTAGTTCTACAGTTTACAACGACAATTATTTAATCTGTAAGGAAAAGTCAAACTCTAAACTCAAACCCCCTTATTTTTTTTATTTTTTTTTTTCCCTTCTGGCTTCGCACGGTTTGTGCATTTAGCCAATGTCACGTTTTAGTTCTTGTATAATATTGATGAAATGAATTATAAATGCATGATGATGATATCCCCGCCCACTCCCCTTGAGTTTCAGTAAAGATGTGGCACTTTACTGAGACCTCACGCGGACTTCTTGAGAGAACTTGAAGCGAAGTTGCACTGTTTTGTTTCATTTGCCTACACTAATGCACGTTCACAAACACTTAATGGTTAATAATCCACCATTATTACACATTAATTTCGGCTAACCACAAATTTTGGAAAATTAAACATACTGCTGAACATGACGCTTCTCTTTCCCGCCAAGAAGTCAAACCCCCTTATTACAAAACAAGGTTTATCTTCAGACCCAGGTTTAAAACATGGAGCCATTATTGAATTTCGAACTTTATTCCGACTATGGTAAAGTTCCTAAACACAAAACTGACAACTTAGTACCGAACTAAGTTTTCAGTTTTGTATAAAGAACGGTATTGCATTTCCTTGTTCTTAGGGTTTTTCAATCACTGTTACGTTCTAATTATAAAAACTGGCTCCATGGTTTAAGCTATGTCAAAATATAAATCTTGTTTTGTAATAAGGCGGAAAGCATTTATTTCAGGCACTTTTGAATTGTCAAGGAGTCGGTCAGTTAGAAATATGAAGCTAGTTGTTTCATAACAATATTCAAAACAATTGCCGAAAAGGCCATCATACTAAGAAAAACAGAAACCTTTGTCACGCTTTCATACCCAGAGCAACACAAAAATCTACTTCAAACGACAATCAAAATACAAAAGAAAACTTACCAACCGTGCTACATGTCTTACATAACAAGGCAAAATAGACATTGTTCCATCATCTACAGTAACAGTGAACCATGAACAAAACAAAGGCGCAAGCACACCCAACTAGTGAAAGTTGAACACGCATGCGTGAAAGTGACCAAAGAATATTTGGAAGCGATTTTTTTTTGGTTTGTCATGTCATACGCTGCCGAACGTTGACGAATGTTTTTTTCCACAAACTTTATGATTATGTATTAAACTGACGTGTGGATTGGATATGAGAAGACTATATTTTTGTGAAAGGTATTTTTAGGAACGCAGGTCTTCAAGCCATATTCATCATTGTAATACCGCTATCCAGAAAAGATAACTAAACTGTAATCAGCCATGTGTTGGCGTCCAAAAGGACAAAAGGTCTAAAAAAAAATGAAAAAAAAATCGCTCTTTCGATAGAATAATCCTAATTTTAATTATTTTCTATTTTCTATTTTTGCAGTCTAGAGCCTAATTGGGAGAAACATCTCGTTTTTCTGTACGAACATATTATTTCGTTTATTTTCTATTTTAACCTTTTATGAGGAGCCGTTTTAGGACTCTGAAAATGATGTCATATAACATAATAATACAATAATAAGACATAATTTTCAGAGCTCAAAAACGACTGCTCAAAGGGGTCAAATAGAAAATGAGATATCATCGCTGATAGCCAGTTAAATTAAATTAATATACAGTACCTAGGCATCGGCTTAGCATACAACTCCTATATTAGAGATCTACTTTAATTGTATGATTAGAAAGCGTAACAATACTAACAATATAATAAAATCTAATTAGGATTGTGTCCAACACAATCGTATATTATACGGGTTATAAACATAAAAGTTTTCAATCTAGATTAGAATCTAGTTCAAGTTTTTGGTGTTACCTTCATCTCTGAGTCTCCACCACATAGTGTATCATAAGATCGCTCAGGGGTGAAACCATCAGCTCTACTCCAAATATGATGTGAAAAAAGATTGTCCCCGAGCAAACAGTAATGTTACTATAATTTTATAATGATGCATGGAGACCTCAATTGCCGTCATAAATAATTATGCTGTATGTTAATAGCGTTAAAATTCAAAATCGTACCTCCGCTCAAATAGTGTCACAACTAAAAAAATTGTAAATCTCTTATAATGTACCATTCGTTTCAGAAAACGTCAAAATCTTATCGCAGATATTGTCGGACCTACTTACTGCGACTACTTACGACTGAATTTTTTGACTTAAGACACTATTTGAGCGGATGTGCGAAATGTTGTAAATACTTACATTGCGAAATGTTTGAATACAAATAGTAAAAATTCGTTTTTATTTTGTTCACAGATTTCCTGAACATAGAAGATGCCAAGAAGCTCTTAGACCCAGCAGTACCAGCGGCTGCAGAGCCTCGTGAGGACCCGTCCTGCAAGTGGAAGTGCAAGGGTCCGGCCTGCGCCTGCTGCATCGACCAGAACATTACCTCCTATGATCCAGCAGGAGCAAGTACGTATTTATTTAATGTAACATGAAAGATAATGCGATATTTTAACTTATTTACATCGAGATAATGTGATATGCCAAATGTATTTTTTAATTTCCTGGAGTAAATGTTTTGTTTTTCTATGGTTTAACATTTAAATACTGTGGTAATACATATTAACAAAAAATGTTTTCTTTACTTTCAGAATGCATCCACATGAGGTATCTTTCGAAGGATGAAGGCTTCTTTGTACAAATCTCACATGGAAAGAAAGTTGACTATGAAAAAATACAAGGTACGTTAATTATTTTTCATTATACATACTGTCTTAATGTTTTCAAATTTATATCACCGACCATAGTATCTTATTTTGCTGTAGAGTCTATTAGGAACGACACGTTCTTGACTTTAAATAATTTTCTAATTTGTAACCACATCTATTGGTTTGTTCGAATAAAACTTTCAATAAGGGCGCTCACCCGCATTTCTAAAGAAAGTTGTTCCGCCACTTGAGCAGCTGCAATCACCTATATTTGCGTCCAGAAGTTTCTCGGATAAATTCGCGAGAAAGTCGAATGCAATGCCTGTTACTCTCGCGGCTTACACTTCCTTTCTGCTTTCATTTACTTCGGAAGCTGTGGCTCCCAGTGTTACGTAAAGTAATATTATATTCCATTCTATTGTAACCATTTTTAATTTTGGAAAATTACTAACCATAACATTTAGAGAATCTTCGCGTGCCCTGGTTCATGAATAGTGATATTATTAGAAAACTGATTGTTACTGCTCTTAGACTCAGATCTGAACACATTCCATGCAAAAAAATTGCCTTCATGATGAAGAAAGTCGCTTCACCCAATTGTGAGGAGTGTGGAGTTGTCGAGGACCTACAACATTTATTGATGGAATGTGTCCAATATGAGTCCAGTAGAAATAATGTTGTAAGGTCCCTGAATTTGGACAAAACTGATGTTCCATACAATTCTATCCCAATCAAATGGCGACGATGTGAAGGGTTTGTTCAAAATCCTTGGCCCACACCTGTTGTGAAATACTATTGTTTAGGATACGATGGGACTGACATACGCTATGCGTAAAAGCCCCTATAAATAAATAAAGAAAAAGAAACAATTTAGATAAACGATAGTTAACTATTTTGGCTTCGTTATTCGACACGACTTAAATCTTTGACTCCACACGTAGTTGGAATAACTTACAACAATTTGTCGATTACAGGTTTTGCAATATAATTATTAATAGATATCATCATAGTAAGGTTGCTGTTTTAGCTAGGTTGATTCCATTTTGTTTTATGTATTTACAAATGGTTTTAACTCTGCCATGTCTTCTAAAATTCTTACTATTTCTGTTACAGCTTCAAACCCAGATCCTCTGTGCCTTGTGATGGGCGTGTTCTTCCAAATGTGCGCAACCTTCAGTCATATGGCTCCTACCACCGATGGTCTCCGAGGTTGCGTCAACCTTGAACCTGGGACCATCTTCGTATCCCAAAAGAAGCTTCCACTAGGCTGCTTCAAGGCTAACGAGAGTTTAATGGAAATGACGGAGCCACCGAAAGAAACGTAAGTTAAAAATATAAACTTCTTGAAATAGATTGTAGATAGTCAGCACTCGAAAGAAAGTACAATAGAAAATGGAATCTTCAACAGTAGGAATGCGGAATGTGTTGTTGATATAACTGCCACCGGTGATTATAGGTCTGAATTTCAGTTAGGTATCTAAATACCGATACAGTCCTTATTTACGAGTATGTTAGAGCCCAATCTTCTTAGTTACTTCCCGATGCATAAATTCATGATCGATGTTTATTTGTACAATGAATTACTTCGTGCTGGGGCGGCTGCTGCAGGTGCAGAAAACCTCAAACGGCGAAAATATTCCAATCTTATTGGGAGCTATATGTTCGAGTCGTTTGGGGTTGTGGGGGAGTGGGTTGAAACACTAGGGCCATGGGGTCCGAGTGCCCGCTTGGTTTTTCAAGATATCGCCAAGCGGTTGGTCGACTCTTCACGTGACCAGAGGGCTAGTCTATTTTTCGGACAAAGAATCAGCATCGCCATACAACGTGGCAATGCTGCCAGCCTTCTGGGCACCTTTCCTGTTGACAGCGATGCGGACGAATTTTTTGATGCCCTATGATTCTGCTCCCTCCTTTTTTTTATATATATGTACATAAATTATTATTTTAAGTCTGTTAGCGTATATCTTATGTATATTATTATTTTAAGTCGGTTAGTTTTTAGATGATGTAAATATTTTATTATCCAAAATAAATTACTTCGTAGACAGTTAAAAAAATAAAGCATACTTTTGTGGATTACGGAGGTGGCCTTGAGCCCCTCGTTTATCAACGTCCTTATCAACTGGTTTAATAAAGATATTTTTAAATATATAAATCTTGGATTAACGTGTTAATCACAACGTATAGAATAATAACAAAAATAACATTGTAAAACATATTTTCGCGGAAATAAGGATATATTCCACGATTGACAGAGCAGCTGTTTCTCGAATAAAATCATTTATTTTCCATATGTTTTGTATTTTTATTGATGAGAAGGAATCTTGAAATGATTATTCGAATTTGTGACTTAATTTCAGAGCCGTGGAAGAAGAAGACAATACTGGTGACAGCAGTGAAGATGGCGAGGATGTTGAATTTGATCCAAACAAGTTCTTTGCTGGAGTGTATCAAACTGCACAACAAAGCATTGCATTACTCAGCAGTCTTTTAGAAGCCCCGAACAGTAATATTACTTCCAAACCAGTTAGTTCTACTGAATCAAGCAGTTCCTTGCCCCAAGAAAACCCAACAGAGTCTTCGCAAAGAAGGGGTCCAAAAAACTTAAAACATCCTAATCAATTGTGATAACTTACTCATGCGCATTGTTAGATACAAAACGCATTTATCTTAGGTTATAAACTTCAGTTCTTATGCTTATAATGAATCAGTATCCTATTTATTGCTTTAAACTTTGTGATGCAAATGACTAGACCTAGTAATAAATAATTTTGAGTGTCTCTGTGTTGTTTTCTTCAATCTTGAGAGAAGGGAGGGGAAGCGTTTGTTTCCAGAAAGTATACACCAGTTCTCCTAAAAAAGAAAACAAAATTGTTTATACAATCTAGCATTGAGATTGTTTCCTTATTTACCTACGAGACCAACATTATCTGCCATATATTATGTTTACCATGAATGTATAATTTATCCAGTAGATCAAGATTTGTAATAATTTGTTATTGGGAAAGTATTAGATTACATTAAATAGTGGTCTATTCCCTTTCTTACCCGTGTTACTACCAATGAGTAATACTGTTAATTAGATATCCTCTCTTACTACTGCAGTAGTAAGTTGTTAGAAGGGTAACTACAATTTTCCCTTGTTACTACCCCAATTGTAATTAAAACTTGTTTGTTAAATATTTCCCTTGTTACTCTAACAAAAGGAAAAAAAAGGAAATATCTTTAATAAAATATAATTATTTATTTAAAATAAGAAAAGCCACAAGGACGTAAAACGTAAAAGAAAAATTTAATTTATAACAAAAAAATTGGTACTATCTTCATAGTAACTAAAACTAGGTAAGTTAACGAACTTCTCTAGGGCGTGACCAATAGAAATTTCATGATTAATTAGTTGCATTAAGATACGTTGTATATTCTCATCACTTTTTAACCGACTTCCAAAAAGGAGGAGGTTATATGTTCGGCTGCATGTTTTTTTTTTATGTTTGGTCACCGATATCTCCGTCAGTTATGGACCGATTTTGAAAATATGTTTTTTTTTTGAAAGGGTATGCTCCCGAGGTGGTCCCATTGCCACCAAATCAGAATCTGATGAAGGGATCTCATGGAAATCGAGGAAAACCCTCGAATTTTATAGGCAAACCTATAGCGATTTGGGCATTTTTTATAGTAACTCGTGCATTTGCTCCCGAAAATCATCACTTGGTGAAGTGGAACTGATGATGGGGCCACAGATGGCCACCGGAACAACATAATAATAAGTATTTAACGGGTCGCGATTCGATTAGGTACTTTAATATGGTTGCTAAGCAATTTATGCTCGTCACAATGCATATGGTGAGTGGCAGTTCTCCTGGTAAGCAACCAGCCAACAATTGTGGTGGTCAACAATTAACGTCCCAGCATCGGGAAAAGCAATATTTTGTAAAAGGTGATGAGCAGTTGACTTTAGGCTATTGTAACTTAGATAAATTTAAAATTGACCCACAAAAAAGTGGAAAATATAAAACTTTTTGTAAAAAAAAAATAACCGACTTCCAAAAAAACACTACAAAGTGAAAAATAACTTTAATTTCGGAAGTCGGTGGCAAAAAACTAAAATACAGATCCAAAGACACCGACTTCCGAAATTAAAGTTATTTTTCACTTTGTAGTGTTTTTTTGGAAGTCGGTTATTTTTTTTTTACAAAAAGTTTTTTTAATAATTCGACTTCTCCGTTTCTTGAATTGCTTTGCATCGATTTTAATTAGGCTTGTGCATGTTGATTAATAAGAAATATTTAAATTTATTGAGTGTTTATCATTTACGCAGCAATTTTTTTTTTTACGTTTTACTCCCTTGTGGCTTTTCCTTGTAAGTTTTACGTCCTTGTGGCTTTTCCTACTTTAGATAAATAATATTTTTTCATAAAAGATATTTCCTTTTTTTTTCTAATTTGTTAGAGTAACAAGGGCAATATTTAACAAACAAGTTTTAATTACAATTGGGATAGTAACAAGGGAAAATTGTAGTTACCCTTCTAACAACTTACTACTGCAGTAGTAAGAGAGAATATCTAATTAACAGTATTACTACTGGTAATCATTGGTAGTAATAAGGGCAAATTGTAGTTACCCTTCTAACAACTTACTACTGCGGTATTAGACAGGAGATCAAATTAACAGTATTACTACTGGTAGTATCATTGGTAGTAACACGGGCAAGAAAGGGTCTATTCGTGGGTAATTTTAAATTATCAAAGATTCCAAAATTCCTACCCAATTTTAGGCTTTAGTCCTCCCATCTGCAGTCTACCAGGCAAAACATCACACGTGTTCAAAATAGCAGCGAAGTAGTTAATGCATTGCCTTCCAGTGAACCCTCCTGAAGTGATAGACTCCGCAAAGTAAAAGTAGCTCCTTGCATGGTCACAAGCGTTTGAGTCGCAGCCAGGCATGGATATACCACCGTTGGGGTAAAAGTCGACGTCACCGAGGTCTGCTAGGAAGCCGTTAATGCCATAGTTCGTGTGAATCACTTCGGTGTACTGTCCGTCGTTAGCGTTGAAGCGATCGGGGTGACTCGCCCAACCGAGGAACGCAGGATCCAGAGCTGAAATGTTGGAAAACTTGTTTCACACCAACTACTATGAAGGCCGAATTGTTTTAATGTGTAACATATTTCTTCTCGCTTTCTGTGGCAGTGATTTCATGAAAAGGGACGGACATATGTAAAAGGAAGTGACAGGTTGAGCATGGAATAAGTTATTACTTTATAATAGCATGGAATTAGTGTACTCTTGGAATTAGTAAGTACTATACAGGGTTATTTTTAAAACGTCAATACCCTCTTAAGGGGTAATTGTACTCATCATTATGAACAACTTTTACTATGGGACCAAACCTGTAATCGCGAAAAAAAATCAGCTGTTCCCTACATTTTAACGAATTATTCGAACATAAATGTAGGGAACAGCTGGTTTTTTTTCGCGATTTCAGTAAGTAGATGGGGTCGAATTTCGACCAGTGGGCGACCACTAGTTATTAATAAATAATGATTCGAATAAATATTTTAGTATTTAGATATTTTTTTTTAATTTTGGCGTTTATTTCTGTCGCCGCTCAGTTGCTTATTACCAAGGTGAAATGTCAGATATTACACATCATATGTGACTACTGTAAGGCTAAGTTGTTTTGTGATCTATCATCATCATTACCTACATAGATTTATTAAGTTAATTTCCTTGACTGTTTATTTTCCAACTTATTTCGTCAAAATCTCACCTGTAATGTACGCAACATCTCCATCAACGTTCCTGCCAATAACACCAGCCTGGTGGCCACCGACACCATGTCCAACAATATGGTACATGACAGGGGTGGAGCCAGACTCCTGGTTCACCCAGTTTATGAACGTTCCCACCGCTACACCAGAAGCAATGGTGTTAGGGATTAAGATTCTGGGGTCAATAGCACTGGCTCCGAGACTCCAGTCTACCACGATGATATTCACATCTTCAGCAGCAAGGAATACTGGAAATAAGATATGAATTTTGTTCGTTATAATGTTTAAAGGACCAAAGCAAAACTATTCATTAGCTAGTGATTACATGTTACATAGAAGTATTAGCACGACACCCAAGAGGTTCGTATTTCATATATATATACTGCAGGATTTCTTAAAGAACCTTGTCCGTGAGATATGTGAAGAAATTATACTGATCATCATGCTCTCAAAATGGGATAATTAACTGTTAAGAAGTATAAATTACATACCCGGAATAAGTACACTATTAAAATTAGTAATAATAGATTCCAACCATCCATGAACGAGAACAATTGTACGTTTGTTGCTGCTGTAATTAGTGGTTTGGAGAAGAGTAGGGTTGTTCAAAAGGAGAGGCTGGCTTACTACTGGATTATCCCTGAAAACAAAAGCCGTCTTATTACAAAACAAGATTTATATTTTGACATCACTTGGAGCCAGTTTTTGTAATTAGAACGTAATTGTGATTGAAATACCGTTCTTTATACAAAACTGAAAACTTAGTTCGGTACTAAGTTGTCAGTTTTGTGTTAGGAACTTTACCATATATACGGAATAAAGTTCAAAATTCAATAATGGCTCCATGGTTTAAACCTGGGTCTGAAGATAAAAGGTGTTTATGTACTCACTATTCTCCTAACTTAAAGTGAGTATAGACATAATGCAATACATGCAAGGCATGTCATACGACATAATTCTGATCACAGACGTTTTTTTTTAATTGCGTGCAACCTGTTACACTTTGTGCGTAACATGTGCGTTAGGTGGTATCCGAATAGAAAAATAAAATGAACCAATATTACCTTGTAAATAAGTGATAGACATTTGTCTGAACTGGATCGTATCTAAAAGCGTCGCTGATGTCACCACCTGGTATCGATAACTCCACCACACTCCGATAATCGTGTCCAGTTGATTTTGAGCCATACTGTTCCAGGTATTCTAAATCAAGCCTTTGAGGAAGAGGGTTTGGCAAGCCTGAAAAACAAGATATTTTGAAAGAGCGCATTCTGAAAAGAGATTCTGAAGAGAGCATTCTGAAAGATTATTATCTTAATGTAATAATAATGCGAAGGTTCTCTATTGAACTAAAGTTCAATAATTATGAAAAATCGCATAGACATTGGCCTTTTTGCATTATTTTAACATTCTCCTTTAGAATAGAATAGATTAGAATACTCTTTATTATGTACACCATAAAAATTACTAATATAAATGTTGAAATTTTACATAAGTCAAAGTCAAAGTCAAAGTCAAATTGTTTATTTCAAATAGGCACATAAAAGGCACTTTTGATCGTCAATAATTGAACGTCTGATGAACTAAAGTTCTTATGATTTAATTATTATTTTAGACACAATGACATGAATATTTACTTGTAAAGTATTATATTATTTTAATTATTGTGAATGTGAAGACTATGTGGGTTATTTTTTTATTTTTATTTCCTTTTCTTTTATTATCAGTTTGTTAATCATGGTCTGGCAGTTTGAGTCTTATAATCGGCCTACCCAAATGTCCTTTCTTTGGTATTGTTCGTCGCATCGTTGAGCTCCTTAAGTTCTGAGTAGAGCTGCACGATTACTGACAAATGCGTGCACTGACTGGTCAGGTCCACTCAATCTGTGTGGTTCTTTCCTCAAAAGACCATTTCAGACACCAATCTGCATGGTCTTCACATGATCTGACCAAGATGTCTGGACTTTAAAAGAGACTGTGACCTCTAAGTTTGTTTCGGCCTTTCTTCTCAGAGTAGTCAGATAGGAAACGCCGACCTCATCTAGTTTTAAAAATATGATTGCCGTGTAAAAGTGTTTGTACAAACCTACTTACAGAAATAAAAATCATTTATCATTTATAGTTCGGTACTAAGTTGTCAGTTTTGTGTTTAGGAACTTTACCATAGTCGAAATAAAGTTCGAAATTCAATAATGGCTCCATGTTTTAAACCTGGGACTCAAGATAAATCTTGTTTTGTAATAAGGGGGAAAATGATGAAAATCATTGAATTACACAAAAAACTCACCATAGCCAAGACCAAGAATCGAAAAACAAAGTAAAGCTGTTAATTTGTTCATGGTCACTTCACAAATGTATTTATTATTTGTTTATACTTAATCATGTGATTGACCTCTGTCAGTATGATAAGCATAACACCTGACAAATTATCTAACTAATTATTTGGTTAGCTAAGATAGGGAAGGCATTTAGTTAATTAACTTTATCAATCTGAAAACATCTTGATATTTGATGAATTGAAAAATTATCTTTCAATTCATCAATAACGCCTCATTAATTGGACAGGATCATTATGTTGGTGAGGTGTCTGAGAATAAAACAATAATAAGATTCAGGATAATTTTTGTTTTATTTTATTTACCTATCAACCCTATAGGTACCTACACAGAAAATTCCACGAAACTAAACGGAGTCGCTTAGTCCCACGCCCTTTTTTTTTGGGTGGGAAATTATCAAATAACTTCTCCCGCTCTGGGCTGAGCGGGAGGGCGTGTCAGACTTTTACTGACTAAAACCCACCCGTATTCCTTCATTTGCCTGTGTGCCAGGGCCACGATATCCCTTTCGGACAAACTCGCAACCCTGGCAGGCATTGGCCCTATCGGACCCCGTCAGTTGGTGCTGACAACTCTTTGAGGCGCGCGTGGAATACGATGTCTTATCACGATGCGGTAAGTCCACGTATTTTTAGAAATTACCTACCAAGTAAGAAGGTACCTATTATAACCGTAATCAGCCTATAATCTTCCCACTGTTGGGACACAGGCGTCCTCTTGGTGAGAGGAAATGGGTCGTATACCACCACGCGGGCCCAGTGCGGGTTGGTAGATGTCACATGTGTTTGAATTTTTGGTTCTAGGACATGCCGGTTTCCTCACGATGTTTTCCTTCACCGTTTTGAGAGCAGTGGTGATGAAATTTACACAAAATAATGTACCTATTCTGGGTTCAAACCTACGCCCTACAACTCGCAAGTCGTGGCAGTTACCATTGGGCCACTACTGCTCTTTTATTAACCCTATGCTACTAACAAAATACTTTAGCAACATTAAAAACCTGAGCTAAATCTGTTACAGCACAGATTACTCAGATAGTGTCACTGAACAGAGTAACTTTAAAGTTACAGAAATAGAACATTTAAAGGATCAATGCTCTGGGAGATTTTTTTATTCTGAAAGCAGAGCAAAATTAACACTCTTGCTCTAAACCTATCCTGCCTACACTGCCCATGATTCAGATGGGGGAGGTGCAATTTCAGATAAGTCTTTATTTGCCTTAAACAGGGTATAAAGTTGTCACAATTACGGTAGACAGCAATGTCTTTTTTCTTAGATTGGCATCATCACGATTATGCTAGGCGAATCACAGACCAAAGACACAGAGTGTGACATTACACACTGGTGAAACTTCACAGTAAAAACTTTTATACAAAACAAAAACAACCGACTTCCACAAAAAAACACTACCTAGTTAAAACTAACTTTAATTTCGGAAGTCGGTAGTCTAATCTGAATTTTAGTTGTTCGCTACCTACTTCCGAAATTAAAATAATTTTTCACTTTGTAATATTTATTTTCTTTCTTTTTTTTGGATGTTGGTTTTAACATATTTTTTTTTACTTTTTAGGTATGATAAATGTTGAAATTTTACATAGGGTGACATAATGGGCGGTCTTATCGCTAAAAACGATCTGACAGAGTTGTGATTGTCCATCCATACTAATATTTATATAGGTAAATACGAAAGTAAACCTGTCTGTACGTCAGTTACCTTTTCAAGCATAAATCACTGAACCCTTATTATTAAAATTTGATATAGTAGCCTGGGACCTAGAGGATAATAAATAAAATGGTCCATTCCCATTCTCGCAAAGTATTTAAGATGCTGCATCAGCTGCTTCACACCTGTTTCTCTACAACTGATATTTTACCTATCTTTCAGATTATTTACAGCACTTACATGCTTTCACTCTTATTAGCCATGCCATCGTAAGATATCTACTTCCTACGGATACAATGATTTAATCGCTTAGTGACGTCATAAGAAGAATATAACACGATTTCGATACTTATCTACCCATTATTTTTTTTAAACATATGATATTGATATAATTAAGGAAAACAATGATTATCTTTAGATACGAACGTACATAAGCAATTCCACAGTCAATGGTTTTTCCAAAGATTTTAATCAGGTATTAAAAAAAATAAAATGTATGTAATTTAGTATTCAGATAAAAAATGTGATCATTCGTGGCCAGCCCATGCACTGAACGTCTGAGGAGAAGGAAGAAAAGCTATGTAGGTATCTACTTTAGAGTTGTATCAGTGGGTGGGAGATGCATTTATCTAACCTAATTAGACAGCATTACAAATATAACTAGACTTCCGCTCATAGGGCTAAAGTTTTAGTGCACCTAAAGCATTTCACATTAATGCGAACATCGGCGAAAATAACTCATAACTGAATTTAATCAATAATTCAGTAAATACACTTAATCGTTTAATTCCTCACGCCAGGACATGAAACAGACTCAGACTGGCTTATTAAAGATTTTAAAATGAATTCCATTTAAAAAAATCTCTGATATGAGACTTCGTATCTGGTTTTCCTTGAATATCCGCAGGTTTTAAGTAAATGTAGAATAACAATAATGGTAGCTTCTTATCACTAGATTTTGGTAGTCTTATTGTACAAGTTTAACAATTATCTTAGATGGGATTAACTGTCCTGTAATCTATGATAAATTGTATTAATATAAATCCGTGGTTAATCTGGTAGAGTTAGTTTGTGAAAAATGGTCGCGCTCGTGAAGTGTGTTTTAATCCTGTGCGCTGCTGTTGCAGGTACGAATGTAACGTTAACCTAGTTTATGTTGCAAAAATTACGACCACCATGCGATTCTGTGTCACAGTACGTCAAGGTGTGCTGAGCTGGCACTTCAGCCACCCCAAGGTCGCTAAAATTCAAAAACATTACTTTTGCGAAAACGCTTAGGCCAAACCCGAACACTATTAAGGAAGAAGTCGAAGCGCAGTTCCATTTTTCGATTAAGCTACGCTCAAACTTCACTAAATACAAATAACAATAGCTTAAAAGCTAACTAAGACCCCACGTGCTACTAAGAACTAACGTATTATCATCATTCGTCCATCTATTCTATGAATATCTATTCGTATGATTATGGCAATATGCTTCCATGGAAACGGTGAAGGAAAACAGCGTGAGGAAACCGGCATGACCTCTAGAACCATAAAATCAAAGTTATGTGATATTCGCAATTGGGGCCCACGTGGTGGAGTAAAGACCGCTTCATCTCATGAACAGAAGGCTTGATTCCCAGCACTTGGAAGCTGGGAACATTATATGCTGATTGAATACTTAATACACCATTCATTTTTAAAATATAATAGTGTCAATACGATTTATGTGATTTTATGACATGATACAAATTCCTGCTGTTATGACTTTGCTTTTATTTTATATTTTCTTCTTTAGTTAGTTATTTCATACATATCCAAGTCATAATTTTGATAAATGGCAATGTCGGATCATAGAGAATACACAACAATCGAATTAGAAAGACTGACAGATGAACATATTTTTAAATGATTTATCGATAAATCATTAAAAAATATGTTTACATACCAGTCTTTTCAATTCGATAATTTCTAGTGATCGATTGAAAACATTATCATGTAGGCACATTAAGCATATTAGCTGATAATGATATCAGCGTGCTACACACCTTTTGATTTTATAATAGATAGTCGCCTCATTCCTCACAAGATATTAAATTCTTCAGATAGTCAGGGTTAATCAAGTCAAATTAAAAAAATACCTTGTTAAGATGGGGTCATAATCAGTCAATATCATCTTCCAACACAACACAAGAAAGTATTGCCTAAACATATAATTA
Source organism: Tiliacea aurago (assembly GCA_948098905.1). Taxonomy (NCBI): domain Eukaryota; kingdom Metazoa; phylum Arthropoda; class Insecta; order Lepidoptera; family Noctuidae; genus Tiliacea; species Tiliacea aurago. The sequence goes on from OX402577.1 coordinate 20,921,772, forward strand.
TGACAGATTTGTGATTGCGAATATTTTTTGGCTAGAAACAATGTATTTCGAGTGTTTTATGAGAAGGTTCCGTTTGCCGGACGTAAAGAATAGCACCTTCCACCTTCATTTCTTCCCGTGGGTGTCGTAAAAGGCGACTAAGGGATTTACTAGAGAATGGGCAGCAGCGTCCTCTACGCAGTTTTTAAAACCATACTGCGATCGCCAACTCGCCTGCCAAGCGTGGCGATTATGGCAAATCCCCTTCTTTTTGGGGAGGCTTATGTCCAGCAGTGGACGTCTTTCGGCTGAAATGATGATGATGATGATGAGAAAAAGGTACCTACTTCATCTATATTGTAAATAAATAAAGCTCTCGACCTGCAAAAGTAAACTGTTGAAATGTTTTGAAATAGATCTAGAAAAGACCAACTAATAACGGGCACTAAGAGAAGTCTGAGTCATGACCACATTATATGAGTAATAAGTGGTAACAACAACAAATATATTTTTATAGATATATACACAATATTAGTTTTAGTTTATGCGAAACCCGAAACATGTGACTAGTATTTTTATGTAAAGAATCTATGTACAGGCGCCAGCACATGAACCTACTACAATCTGTCAAATTTCTTTAATAGATTTTCAACTTTATACCTACAGTATAAGGTTGAAGGTTGATTGAGGAAATTTGACAGTTTCGGGTAGCTTGACCTGCTGGCGTCTGTACAAAATGTCAAAACTGTATCATGAAAAATCACAAAGTTATAAGGTTGTTATGTTGTCAAGTTGTCCGTACAAAACCAAGCTAACGGCGCCCCCGCGCCTCCAGGGTCGTCTTGCGCTCATTAATAATAATTTGGCAGTAGGTATCTAACCGTACGGCGATTTTATTGTAAGTAATTAAATGGTGATAACAATTTCCATCACACTTAAATATTTTTGGGACCAAATATAACATGGTGTAAAAATTATTGAAATCGATTCAGTTCCTTATTCTGAAGAAACTATATTCAGGTTTCGCTTAAACTAAAAATAATGTTGTATATATTAATCTACGCTTAATTCCCTGTTATGATTAAAATATCGGCTTCATGTACCTAATTGTATCCAAACTTAAGAAAATATAAGTTGTATTACATGTGGCCTCAGAGTGTTTGTTTGCGAACGAACTAGTTTTGAGTTTTACTGAATATATACTTAATTAACTTGATTAATTAAAATCTATGTTTTTATTTTTAAAGAATATAAATTAGTGAGAACAAGTGCCTTTACCAGAAGTGCACTTGTTGCGCCGTCAAATTTATTAAGTACAGAATTTAATTTTATTCTAAAATAATCAAGGTTAATTTATATCAATCTATAAGTAGGTACATAAACATAACCAATCTAATCTGTGCACATTATTCGCCTTAATACGATTCTTTATCTTTATAGATATTAAAGCAATCCGTTAACTGTAGTTCTTATGAGATTGCATATCAATCCTTTTGATTAGCTACCGCTACTCAAGAGAGAATATTCTATCTACACATAGGTACCTTTTTTATTGGACCGAATATAAATTACGTACCTACCTCTGTATTTAAACTAAAACGACAACAGACAGTTACTGACGATGTAAATAATGCTCTCTTTAAAATAATGCATTGGTTTAGTGTTAATAATTTACTTTTAAACGAGAAAAAGACTAAATATATTAGATTTCTGACACCTCTTAAGCAGGTGAAAACTAATGTACTAGTAAATGGGGCGGAATTGGATCTTGTGGACACCACTGTGTTCTTAGATATTACTTTGGACTCGAAGCCACAGAGAGGCCCACTTATAATATTATATATACCCAATTGACGCAGGCAGCGGCTAAACTCTGGATGACGACACTCTCTGCAGCCTACGCGAGCCATAAAAATCCGTCATTTGACTGATGTAGAAACAGCTCCATTAGTATATTTTAGTTATTTCCATAGTGAAATGTCGTACGACATTTTGTTGTGGGGAAATGCAGCCGATATTCAGACTCTATTTGTACTGCAAAAACTATCAATTAGTGCAATTTATAACCTAAGTTGTAAGCATTCACTGTGGGATTTTAAGGAAATATACATAACAACAGTCGCAGCTCAATGTGTATATGAGAACTTGGGAAAAAAATAATAATTACCTAAATTTTCTAAACAGCGACATTCATGAAATAAGTACTAGAAACAAAGATTTATTTATTGTGACTAGGCTCCACAAAAATTGTAATTCATTGAAGTGCAAAAAGTATACGTTTTTACAACAAACTTCCAAGCCATGCTACAGAACTAAGCCTCAATAAATTGAAATAATTTATTAAACTTACTACTCAATAAATTATTTCAATTTATTGAGGGTCTGTCAAAAAGGTTTCTGTGAAGTTAAAGGTTACATGGACGACAAAAAGGCTTAGAATTAACGTCCAAGCAACAAAATATTTTAAGCCAAGTGTTTTATTTAGAATTAATATTGACATTTTTATTCATTTACGTGAAATATTTGTAAGGAGTGTTTTTTTTTAAATATTTTTCTCAGTACGTTGAATGGCTTCTACTGGCGCGACATGTCGCGTGACGCGACACCGGTAGAACAATTTCCTTGAATTTTTCATAGAAGTTGTTCTACCGGTGTCACGTCGCGCGACAGAAGCCTTAATGATAATCTGGCAGTTTGAGTATTTTATGCAGCTTAGCCAAATGTCCTTTCTTTGGTATTGTTCGTCGAGTCGTTGAGCTCAGTTCAGATAAAACATTATGGACCAATGTGTACACTGACAGGACTGGTCTACTCAATCTGTGTGGATCTTTCAGATTTCCCGGACCATTTCAGACACCAATCCCACGTAGACTTCACATGATCGGACCAAGATAAGTCTGGACTTTAGAAGAGGATTGTGACCTCTGAGTTTGTTTCGGTCTTTCTTCTCAGAGTAGCCAGGAAACCATCTAGTCAGTCTAGCCAGTGCGGGTTGGTAGATGTCACATGTCTTCGAATTTTTGGTTCTGGCATATTCTATATATTCATATTCCTTTATTTCCTCAAGATGTTTTGCTTCACCTTTTTGAGAGCAGTGGTGATGAAATAATATATACCTACAAAGTAAAGTGCCTGCTTGGGGTCGAACCCACGACCTACAAACTCTTACGTCGTGGCCGTTACCACTGGGCCACCACTGCTCATGTTAGCTACGAGACTTTCTAATAGTTCCGTAGCGCAAAGTTGGTATATCGGAAAACTTGGGAAAGCGCACAATCATATACTAAAGTTACATATTTATTTTTACAGCGTCCGGTCTTGACGACAACGATGTCGTGTTCCACCTATTCACGAGGTTTGCACACAAAATAACAATAATTTAATAATTGAACTACTTTACATTGATTTTAGGATGAATACTAATAATAATCTAAATTAGAACTTTAGAATTATCCGTTATTTTATTTGATGATGAGATTATAATATTAAGTATATGATTTACGTTTGAAGGCAAAACCCGATAATGAGTCAGCCTCTGGTGCCCGCTCCAGGCCCCATCATGTCGTCCACATTCTCTCCCTTCCGTCCCACCTTCATCACCATCCACAGCAGCGGTGACAGCGTCACCGGAAACTTCAATGCCTTCGTTGTTCCAGGTAATTGTTTTATTAAAATTTTGAATACCTATCTACCTATTGAAATTGAAGAAGTAGAAAATACCACTTTTCGGGTTTTCAATTATACCTTGTATACCTGTATTCCAGCTCACCTCGGCGCTCAAGACGTGAACCTGCTCGCTATAGACTGGAGCCCGGTGTCAGGCATGTACACCCAGGGACTCAGCAACGCTGTCGCTGTCGCTGAACGCATCGCATTGTTCGTCAACCTTCTGTCCTCCGCGTTCAACTACGGCCCCAATAACATCCAAATCGTCGGTGTTGGCCTGGGTGGACATATTGCTGGCATTGCTGCAGAACGTGTCAATGGAGTAGTTCCTCACATTATTGGTTAGTTGGTTTACTCTTTACAGGACTTTTTTCGGCTAAATGAGGTTTTTATTATTTTCATTGCCAGTCTATTGTTACCCTGATTTTGGCATTATTTGATAATTCAATAAAATCATACCTTTCAGGTTTCAATATACAGTTTCTGCTATCAAAGTTTGAGCATAATCATGTACACGTGTTTTACTATTTATTTGTAAGCCACTATTCAATCAATTATTTCCTCTTATACAGCTATTGATCCTTCCTTCGTCGGCTGGACTCACCACCCTGACATCCTGAAGCCTGGACAAGCTGCAGTGGTTGAGGTTCTCCACGCTACTGCTGGCATCCTTGGCTACGACTATCCCTTGGGAGACCTTGACTTTTATCCCAACGGCGGTAGCTATCAGACCAGCTGCGGTGCTGACTCGGCCTGCTCCCACATCTTAGGCTATGTCTTCTACGCTGAGTCTATCTCTGCTGCAGGCGGCAGCAGGTTCGTCGGTACTGCCTGTGAAAGCTATGACGAAGCCATTGCTCAGACTTGCTCTGGTGATAAGGGCGTGGTCTTCGGTGGTCTCGAAGATAAGAGCGGGTAAGAATATGTTCATCTTTAAAAAAACAAATCGATAGAAAAATTGTTTTTATGCAACTCTTGCTTTCTTTACACACTTTAAGTAAACTTGAGTAAATTAAAAGTAAAGTTGAAGCAACATTACGCAAAATACGCGCTTAGACGTGTAATTGCGGACACCTGCAGCCAGTTATATCAAAACCTATTACTAAACTAACTAAAAATGTCTTCTTTTACAGTCAATCCGGTATCTACACCTTCCAGACGAACTGGCAGCAACCCTTCGCTCAGGGCTAAAGATTTTAAGAAGTATTTTAAACGCTTTCGATTAACCTTAATAAATATGTTTTTTTAAAGCACCGTTTATTACTATTTGATTTCGTTTAAGTTTATTTAGATACTGTATTCCCAAATATGGCACACTGGCAAAAGATAACGAATTAAAATACATTCAACATTTCTGTATCTACCCATGTTTTACAAACAAAATATCGATTGATAAAAAATACATGACCACACCATACCTACTAATTGTAATTTATGTAGGTAATCTTATCAAGTAAGAATTAAAAAAAAGAAACACGTGTAATATATATTTTTCAATACACTTCCTCGAAAACTGGTTCATATCTCACTACGATTAGGTTCACAATGCAATGTATTTCACACGCGTGCGATTTTTAATTTTCCAACACGTGTGCTAGAATAAAAATTGCCACAGATAACTTATACCTATAGTATACCTACTTATACCTTAGTCCAAATTGGTTCAATGCCTCTATTCACACCGTCTCGCGGCAAAGACGGTCCTCTCTATTCGGAGGTGATTTTTTTTTATCTCGGTAAAGATGCGTGTTTTACGGCGTTAATATTTTTGAAATATTTAAATAATGTTTATAAATAGAATACCATGATTATTACAATAAAAAAAACTTTTATGAACAAATTAACATTTATTTGGGTAGTTTCTTATTATTTCATGACAAAAATATTTTTCGTAGTTTTTTTTATTTCTTCAAAAGTGTATTGAAAAACGTCGTTTGATACACGTGGATATTTAATTTTGTTATTGCATTTCTCGGCTCAAAAACAACCTCGCCTGCGGCTCGGGTGTTAATTCCGCCTCGAATGCAATGACAAACATTCTCCACTTGTATCAAAAATCTATTTTATTATTGCTTGAATCCCAATTTTTTTCTAGGTGGATATATTACTAACATACAGATGTATCTACATATACAACAGAGATTAAATAAGTAATACCTACTACTACTCAGGGTACCTACTAATATTAATAATTGAGTGTTCGTTACGTATTATATTGTATTATATAATATTATTATTATTTATTATTATTATTATATTATATATTTACGTGTCTCGGGTCTAAGTCCTCCCCACATGACAAGACCACGCTTGCTTGTTAGAGGGGTAGTATGAGGAGGCACTGATTAAATCATTACTAACGAACTATATTTCAAAGAAATCTTAAGAATTAAGTATTTTTATGCAGTTTAATCGATCAGAAGACTATGAAAAAAAAGAAATTGATGTACTAACACTGCCTTCGCTTTACCTATAGAAAGTATTTTGTATTTTCTATATAAATAAGAAGCGTAAACATGTCATTGTGACACCCAAGTTTAGAATGACTATTTAAACAAGCAAGTCATTTCATAAAAACAGTAGATATCCAATTTTATAACAAGTTGCCAAAGTCGGTTACAGAACTTAGCGATGGAAAGTTCAAAATCGCGAGCATTTTATATGATGAAAGACTACTTTGAAGACAAGGAAGTTTGGCAATAATTCCTCCTGCACATGTGGCTTCCCTGGTAACTCATTAAGGGAATAACTATGTAAATGTATATTAACTGCTTCCAAATTACGATGTTTATTTAGTTTTTTTACATACGTCCTTGTCCTTGACATAATCTTCTTCTTCTTCTTTCATTATTTGACATTATATACCTACAATTTTAATTTCAACTATTTATTAGTGGCTTTAGTGGACAAGATATTAATTCAGATTTGTTACAGTTATAATGGCCATCATATCATTTGGTTTAAATAGGTTTTTTTTTTATTATTTAATTATATTGTTTAGAGATTCTTTTATATTTTGTGAATGTGAGAACTTAGTAGCCTTAATAGATTGCAGATTTGTACACCATTTTCTATTTTGATAAGTGTCATATACTTAATACGTGTCGCTTGGTTACCGTTGTTGATTACTTTTATGTCATTCAATAAAATACTGCTATCACGAAATATTATGCTTTAATTAGTATCTAATATCTGGCGACGATGTCGTTCGATATAAAGAAAGCAAAACGTTCACGAGCCATCCTACGCGGCTTGTTAACAAAAACTAATAACGTACTTCAAGAAGAACAAAATGTATATACACAAGAAGAATTAGAAACACGATTACTGACACTTCAAAATACTTACCAAGGACTGCAAAACATACAATTACAGATAGAGGAGGAGACCGAAGACGAATACATCGAAGCTGAAACCCATTACAGGTACGAAGTGGACGAAATTTATACAAATTTACGTACAAAAATGATTCGACTGATGAAGACATTTTTCAAACCTCCTGAGCCGTTACCCAACGTGCCATCCACACACCATGCGTGTGAAATCACGAGCGCTCATCGTGAAGTACCTCCTAGACTCAATTTCCAACCGTTTCAAGCAAACGAATCGTTTACAAACTTTATTAAAAGACTGTCTGTTTACATGATGCTTAACAATATCACGGATCCCACTACGAAGGTCTACACCCTGCTGTCCACTTTACCACCTGAAATTCATGAAAGAATTTACGACCTGTGTTCACCCGACGACCCAATCAAGAAGACCTATGAAGAACTTACTGATATCTTGGATAATTTCATCGATCCAAAACCTAGCATATGGGCCTCACAGCACACCTTCATATCCAGGCTACAACAAGCCAATGAATCGATTGCTGTTTACGCGTCAGAACTAAAAAGACTGTCGTCAAAATGTGAATTTAAGTGCTCACATTGTCTGAAACCCACTCTCGATTCATTTTTATCGTTACAATTTATTCGAGGATTAAAAGATGGAGAAATTCGCACAAAAATTCTTCAAACAAAACAAACAGCGTCCTTTTCAGAATTAGTACACACGGCCACGACTATGGAAATGGGAAAAAATGAAAATTCTACCATATCTACATCTATTCGTCCACCACCATTGGACACGATCAACATAGTTTCAAAAGCCCGTAATGAACTACAACCCGCATCGAATAAAGCACATTCAATTAAAAGACCGACTTCTATAAGAGAACTTAAAGGTAAATGTTACCGCTGTGGAAAAGATGACCACAAAGCAAATGAATGTGGGGCCATTAAAAGCACGTGCCGAAAGTGTCAAAAGGAAGGACACCTAGCCCGAGTCTGCCTTCAAGGACATAAACGCAATGAAACGAACTTGCTGAATTACTCTACAAGCAGCGCCAGTACCGACAGCATCGCAGAAATCCACCTCGTAAAGAGTGAAATCTCAGACAAATACATTATAACTATCGAAATTGAAGGAAAGAATACAAACATGGAATTCGACACTGGTGCAACACTCTCTACCATCTCACTTAAGGATTATAAGAAGCTTAACATAAGCAAAAGACTATTTCACACGAGCATCAAACTAAGAACTTATACAGGCGAAGTTTTTGAACCCATCGGTGTCACTTTTGTTCGTTGCAAATTTAAAGACCAATTGTTCTATGGAAAGCTATACGTAATTAACAAAGACGTGGAACCCATCTTGGGTAGAAGCTGGATGAAGGAGTTTGACATTAAACTAGCCGAAATGAAATCGATTGATACATGTGAGAAAATACCGAAACTTGAACAATTACTTAAAGAGTACGAACCCACCGTCTTCAGTACAAACCTAGGCGAAATTCCAAACGTTCGAGGCCACCTGACCCTTAAAGATAATGCACAACCAATCTTTATTAAACCACGGAGAATTCCATATGCCCTACGATCTAAAGTAGATGAAGAAATTGACCGACTTGAAAAACTGGGAATTATTACAAAGATTGATCACTCCGATTGGGGTACTCCTGTCGTCCCAATAGTGAAACCAAATGGAAGCATCAGACTGTGCGCCGATTACAAAATCACCTTAAACAAAATGATAGAAGACGAAAAATACCCAATTCCAATAATTGAAGACATTCTAGCTGAAATGAACGGCGGACAATTTTTCTGCACATTAGACATCACGCAAGCCTACCTAAACATGGTGATGGACGAAGAAAGCTCCCTCTTGCAAACATTAAGTACACATAAAGGTACTTTTAAAGTGAACCGACTCATGTTTGGAGTCAAAGTAGCACCAAGTCTCTGGCAAAAATACATGGACCAATTACTACTGGGCCTCGACGGTATTAAGTGCTTCTTCGATGATATAATAATACAAGGCTCAACAGAAGAACAATTATTATCCAGATTGAAACAAGTTTTGCATAAACTTAAAGACAGCAACCTTCGTGTCAATAAAGAAAAGTGCCAATTCTTCAAAAGAAGTATAAATTACTTGGGACACACAATAGATAAAGAAGGATTACATAAAAATCAGGACAAGATAAAAGCAATTTTAAATGCACAACGCCCAACTAATGTAAATGAACTAAGAACGTTACTAGGCTTAGCAAATTATTACAATAAATTCATACCCAATCTAGCATCCATCACTGCCCCCTTAAATGAACTCTTGAAGAAAGGAGCAAAATTTACTTGGTCTACAAAATGTGAAGAAAGCCTGAAGAACATAAAAAAAGAAATATTAAGTGAAAGAATCCTAATACACTTCGATCAGAATAAACCACTTATACTAGCCACAGACGCTTCACCCACAGGACTTGGTGCAGTTCTAAGTCACAAATTACCAGATGGCTCAGAGAGACCAATAGCATTTGCTTCTAGATCCCTGACCAGCAGCGAAAAGAATTATAGTCAAATCGATAAAGAGGCGACAGCTATTTTCTGGGGTTTAAAGAAATTCTATCATTATTGTTACGGCCGGAAATTCACACTAATCACAGATCATAAACCTCTTACGTCAATCTTTCACCCGCACCAAACCTTACCAGCCTTGAGTACTATGAGGCTATTCCACTACGCTCACTTTCTATCAGGATTTGATTACCATATCGAATATAGAAGTTCCTCAAAGCACTCCAATGCCGACTACCTCTCTCGTTTTCCCGTTGAGAAAATTAATGAGAATAAACATGACCAGCATTACATATTTCAGCTGAATCAGATAAACACATTTAATATTTCACCGGATGTAATAGCAAAAGAAACAAGAGCAGACCCAGAATTACAGAAATTACTCGAAACACTCCATTCAGGCACTTCACTTAGGGAATCTGGATATAAAGATAATGAACTAACGCTTCAGAATGACTGCATCCTAAAAGGCACGAGAGTGATAATTCCACATACACTACGCCAACGCATTTTAGATGAACTTCACGCGGGACATGTCGGGATCTTGAAAATGAAACTTCTTGCGCGGAGTTTCGTATACTGGAAGAATATTGATAAAGATATCGACAACAAAGTTAAATCATGCAGAACCTGTCGATTAAACCAGAATGATCCACCAAAAGCCCCTCTGCATCACTGGGAAGACCCAACTGGCCCGTGGCAAAGAATACACATAGATTTTGCAGGCCCGATATCGGGCTACCAACTTCTAATTGTCGTAGATGCATTTTCCAAGTGGGTAGAAATAATTCCTACAAAAACTACGACGAGCGCATTCTGTATTCAGAAATTAGACGACTTATTCGATACCTTTGGATTACCCTACACTTTGGTGTCGGACAATGGAAGACAGTTTGTCTCTCAAGAATTCCAGACGTTCTTAACTAGTAATGGCATTGTACACAAAACGATCGCACCGTACCACCCCTCAACTAATGGACAAGCTGAACGATTTGTCCAGACGGTTAAGAGATCACTGCACAAATTGGAGGGGGAGAGTGGTGGGATACTGCACAAAGTCCGTATGGTTACAAGTCTCCTCCGGGCTACGCCAGTCATCTCAGGCGACTCGCCCTACATGCTTATGTTTGGAAGAGAGGTAAGAACGAGATTGGCCGCCAAGATTAGAGCTCCACCGGGCAAGGCACTACATAGGGACAGAAGAGAAGGAGTGAGAGAGTTTGCAGTCGGTAGCAGAGTGCAAGCTCGCAACTACTCTGTGTCAGGAAGGAAGTGGGAGTTTGGTACAGTGACCCGTCGACTTGGAAACCTTCACTATGAGATAGATACCGACAGTGGACGCACATGGTTGCGCCACCTCGACCAGCTGCTCCCGGCGCCTCTGATTCCTGGGAATCACGGCGGAGGCGTGTCATATACTTAATACGTGTCGCTTGGTTACCGTTGTTGATTACTTTTATGTCATTCAATAAAATACTGCTATCACGAAATATTATGCTTTAATTAGTATCTAATAATAAGTACCTGGTATTTTTGACGGGCCTACACTGTGCTTTCATACCTATTAACATTGTAATTTGAAAACATTTTATAAGCCAATAATTTTTATAAGAGTAACCGTGGAGTTTTTTGCCGGCTCTTCTCCATAGGAAACGACCAATTGGAACCGTGCACCTAGCTTCTGACGTTTTATAAGAACCTATGTAGGTTTATGTGTAATAAAATATTTTGATTTGTTTTGATTTCAGTCCTTTGACTCGGGCGCAAAAACCGACAACGATCGGAAGTCGCCCGAGGCCAGCCGAGGTTGCACGAAGTAAACCGAAGTGCCCTTCTACACTCTCGTATTTGATCAACTTCGCATGTAGTGTAGTGCAGGTTTTAGAGAACATGATGTAAAATAACTCGCAACACACATTGTACCTAGGCACTATGTAATCCTATAGGTACCTATATAAAAAGTAACTATTCCTAAAAATCAATGAAGGTTTCATATTTTTTTTAAAACAGCTCTACATTTTGATTGTTTATAAGTTTCATAACAGCAAAATAAAATCAATAAATATGTATGTATTATCCCGTATCACACTGAGTATTATCCAATGTTTGCATTATGCAAGTTTCCATTGTTTGTCCGACAACCAACGGTACCTATTTGTTCACATCGATTTATTCAACGCATTTATTACTGTGGACTTTTCACTATTCGACTTTCTATCCCGTCATAAATTGGGACTCCGTAGCCTTAGCGGCGGTTTTTAGTCAATTTCCCTGTTGACCCTGTTGTAACCAGCAAGCACTATGAGTATTCCACATTTTATTTGTCAGTTGTATAGTTTATGATTGATCTATGGTATTATTATAATCTGTCATCTTGACTGGTAAAAATAAACGTCGGTGTGCTACCCAATCCGTCACTTCATTCCTCCTTCTTAAGTCCTAGGCCTTAAGAAGGAGGCGCATACGTTTCACATTGAATAATCAAACAGATTTAAATTAAACAGGGCACCAACTACACAACTATGTTTTAATTTTTAATTAAAGTAATTAAGAGAATTATTCATTGTGATCATCTGAATCTTAGTTGAGTTTTATGGATTGTGTGAGGAATGATATGAAAGAAGAGAAGGGAGTGAATGATAGCGTGACGGTTGACAGGGGAGAACGGAAGAAGAAAAGGTGTTGCACCGACCACAAACAACATGGGACATGAGCAGGAAGATGATGATGATCTGATCTTAGTTAACTCGTGACGCAGTCTCCGCCACAATATTAATATTCCTTTAGTATTTGTGCCAAAATATGTAACCCCACATAAGTCAATCGTTACCATAACATCCAGGCTTCGTCTTTTTTTTTTGTTTCCGGGGTGGAAACTCCACATGGATGTCTTCCGCCCGCACGACTCTTACCGCCTAAAAACCACCTTAGTGTTCCCTTCCCACACATGCACCGGGAATCTTGGGATCTAGTACGACTACCGCGATCCCCGGCTAGTGCCGGCCCGCCTCTGCGGGTCACCTCAAATCTGAAAGGTTCGCGCGTAGAACACTACGCGCCACCACCTCGGGTCCAGTATGATAGGGGGCGGCGGACGTCCTCAAGTCCGCCGTCCCTGGACCCATTATCAAAGCTTCGTCAAACCTAACCTAACGTAACGTATAATGGAAACAAACACAAATAGTAAATGAAAGATAAACATCTTTTAAAAAATCGCTATAATGTATCAACCGAGATTACCGTAATTATTTATTAATATTTTTCACTCGTCTAATACGATAACAAAATTTATAAAACCCCTACGAAGTCGCCTACTGTAGCAGTGACTAAATATCTCGTGAACATGAAAATATTCGTGGTAGCTGCGGCCTTAGTAGCGTGTTAGTACTCAACATTTACGTCCAGTGACGGCGGACTTGGAGACGTCCGCCGCCCCCTATCATAAACGACCCGAGGTGGCAGCGCGTAGTATTCCACGCGCGCTCCTTTCAGACGTCGCGGGGTGTCAAACACCTCAACCCCCCCCCCCTCTCTAGACTTGAGGTGGCCCACAGAAGCGGGCTAGCACTAGCCGGGGATCGTGGAAGCCGCACCAGATCCCAAGATCCCCGGTACAAGTGTGGGAAGGGAACACCGGGGTGGTTTTTAGTCAGTTACCCCCTTATTACAAAATTGAATTTCGAACTTTATTCCGACTATGGTAAAGTTCCTAAATACAAAACTGACAACTTAGTACCGAACTAAGTTTTCAGTTTTGTATAAAGAACGGTATTTCAATCACTGTTACGTTCATATTACAAAAACTGGCTCCATGTTTTAAGCCATGTCAAAATATAAATCTTGTTTTGTAATAAGGCGGTTAGAGTCTGACAGATCCCTCCGCCCGCCCCAGGGCGGAGGACATCCATGAGGATTTTCCACCCCGGCAAAAAAAAAAAAGAAGGTATTTACCGCTTCGAGGTTTCGCTACATCGAGGCATTGAATTAATTTAAATTGTTTTGTTCATTACATTCCGATATTCTTAGTTCTTCGGCGGTGTAAAATTAAGTTTTTGATTTAATTTTAAGTGTGCTCCGGCAACGCTCTTCCCACCGTCCCGGGAGACAATAGTCACTATGTGGAGGGGGAGAGCCGATACATCTGGATGCCTGATAGTGAAGGCACACCTGTCCTCGTGGACCTCCACGAGCCAGTCGATGAAGCTTTGCTGAACTCTAGAAACGGAGCTAACAATGCCTATTGGTTGTTCACCAGGTAATCGATGATTTCAATTCTTGGCTAGCTTTGATGTTTTTCTATCCAGATTAATATATATAGAACATCTAAATATTAGATTTAAGATGAACTATAGTAATCAGTTGTTATTCGTTATAAAACGATCAAAATAATATTTACTTAATCTTATTTACTAACAGTTTTTCCATGTCCTTTAGTTGCAGAATGTAGACTGCCTTCTATATTTAAAAAGAACAACAATATTAATGTATTAGCACTAAATTGTATAAAATATTTTCAGGCAAAACCCCACCAATGCTAACATTATTGTCAACGGCAATGCCAACACAATCTGGTCATCCAACTACAATGGCGCCCGACCTTTGAAAGTTATCGTTCACGGATGGAACAACAACGGCAACACTGCCATGAACCCTCTCATCACATCTGCGTTCCTCGCAGTCTCGGACTGTAACGTCATTGTTGTTGACTGGCGTGCTCTCGCTAACTCTGCCTACAGCACTGCTGCCGCCGGTGTCCCCGGTGTAGGCCAGCACCTCGGAAACTTCGTCAACTGGCTTGTCAATACCGCCGGTGGTAACTGGAACCAGATCCACTTTGTTGGCTTCAGTTTGGGTGCTCACGTTGTAGCAAGTGCTGGACGCCAGGTTGGTAGCCGTGCTACCCGTGTTACTGGTGAATACTTTGTCATGTTTTGAACATATTTTTGCATAATAGATAACACACATTATATAACTTGGTTGTCTGTCGCGATAAATTACTTTAGAGAACTAATAAACCTACATGTTTACAGGTCTGGACCCTGCTGGGCCTGGCTGGGGTAACAACGGCAACGCCTTGAGCAATAACGCTGGTCAATATGTCGAAGCTATCCACACCGATGGTAACCTCCTCGGTATCATGAACCCAGTTGGTAACGCTGACTTCTACCCCAACGGCGGTAAGAATCCTCAACCTGGTTGTTGGATCAGTACCTGCTCTCACGGTCGTTCGACTGACCTGTTCGCCTCCACCATCCGCCACAACCACTTGGTTGGAAGACAATGCCCGAATATTTGGGAAGCTGAGCTTGGAACATGCAGCGGAGGTTCCCTCCAAATGGGAAATGCCATCGTCAACAAGCGCGGGTGAGTTCCTTAAAACACCTGTTTTCACTTGCATAACATGGGTTTTTTCTTGGGACTCTGAATAAATAACATAATATCACGCCTTTTTCGCCGGAGGGTTGGGCAGAGTGGTACCTATAGTCCACCCACATTCCGCCAGTTATGTTTAAGTCTCATGTAATAGGGGGCAGGCTTATTGCCATCAACCGGGCACAAATCCAGACTTCGGGCTGCTACTGAGAAAAACCAAATAACTATGAACTACTGAATATTCTAGGGTAAAATTATGTAACGTGATGATGCACTGACTTTTTTTTAAATAAACGGTTATTATATAAACCTTACAAAGGTATATAATATGTGTACCTAAAAAAAGTCAGTGCAATTTTAATCAACCATAATACCGTAAAAAGTTGGTATATATAAATAAATTGGGATAAGGGCAAGAGAACGATGATGACAATAAGTTATTAACTGAGTTATTTTCATTACAGGAATGGTATTTTCGCACTCAGAACTGGAGCAAGCTGGCCTTTTTAAACTACGGACTATAAAATAAATTGATGCTGCGTTGTGATTAACATCAGAATATTAAATATTGTGTACAAGTTTATAATTAATTTGATAATCTGGTTAAAACGAATACATTGCTCTTAATTTTTTTTTTTTTTTTCTAAACAAACCTTTTAATGAATTACAGACCCATTTCGCTCCTAAGCCATGTATGTATAAAAGTTGTTTTTAAGAGTCGTCACGAATAGTCTACCGCAAAGACTCGACGAGTTTTAGCCACCAGAGCAGGGCGGATTTTGAGGAGGATACAGCACCATAGACAACATCCACTCAGTGCGGTAAATTATACAGAATTCCGAAGAATATAATCGGCCCCTATGTCTTGTGTTTGAGGTCTTTATGAAGACTTTTGACTCTAACGAGATCTGGTCTGTTTTGGAGTCTCTGCGGCGATGCGAAGTCGACTAGCGATACATCTTGCTGTGATGTTTTTATGAAAACGCGATAATGACTGTTCAAACTCAGGACCAGCGAACTGAACATATTCTCCTGTGTCGAAGGGTGAGACAAAGGGACGTCATTTCCCTGAAATTGTTCTCTGGACGCTGAACTGGAAAGGACGCGCCATTAACATCAACGGCGAGTACTCGTACATCTCACACTTGAGATTCAGATGACATCGTGATACTGGCTTAATCGCTGCATGACTTGCAGCAGATGCTGGACGGCCTAGTTGATTCTTTTGTAGGCATTGGTCTCCGGATGAACTTGGACAAAACCCAGGTTATGTTCAACGAACGCATCACTCCGGGTCCGATTGCTGTCAATGGCGGTGCTCTCGAGGTTGTTCGAGAATACGTTTACCTCGGGCAAACTCTGCAGTTTGGTAAGAATAGCTTTGAGAGGGAGGCTAACAGCAGAATTCAGCTGGCCTAAAAACTAAAGTCTTAAATCAGTGCGTCCTGCCTGTTATTGACTTACGGAGCCGAAACGTCGCTCAGCGAGCTATGGAACGAGCTATGCTTGGAATCTCTCTGAGGGATAGAATCCGGAAAGAGGTGATTCGGCACAGAGCCAAAGTTGTCGACATATCTCACAGACTAAACAAGCTGAATTGGCAGTGGGCCGGCCATATTAGCGGTAGAACCGATGACCGTTGGGGTACACGTGTTCTCGAGTGGAGCCCGCGATTACACAAACTTAAGGTAGGATGCCTTCAGACTAGGTGGAACGACGATCTTCGCAGGGTGGCTGGTAGCAGCTGGATGAGAGTTGCCGAGAGTCAAGTGCTATTAGAGACCTATATCCAGCAGTGGACTGCTCACAAATCCTATAATAGTTTCTTTTTTTTTTTCCTTTTGAGGTACGGAACCCTAAAAATGGAAAATAGTTATTTATTCAGAAGTTAACACAGAGATACGTAATCAAATTAACGCTGATTAGAATAAACAAAAATATGAATTGGATTACACCCTGACTTCTAAGCAAAATCACCGTTTTACAAAACGTGATGCTAAACGTACCAACCAGCTTAATTATACTTACTTCAATCATTGCTGGGTCATATACATTACACATGTTATATACATTATTATATTCCTACATTACTTTTTATTGTTAGGTTTCAATTTACAATTTACTAATGCATAATTATTATTGTTGGATATTTTTACTGGCAGCAGTTGAGCAGTGTGAGTGTAAAACAGACTCATTGTTCTGGCAGCACCGAAAGATTCGAAATATAAAATGGCGTGAAAACGTGCACTTCTTATTTATGACAGTACGGGTCAGTTTCCACCTAACGTAAAAAATCTCGCGGATGCACGAGCCCTTTTTAAATTTCATTGACTAAGTAAATGTATCAATATTGACTCTATGTATAAAATTCGACGCAGACATGAAGTGTTTACCTAAGCATGCTCGAGAATGCGCGAGTGTCGAAGGCTCCTTCGATGTATATGAAAGTGCCCAGGCAGGTCTGTCTGATGAATCGCTTCCTCTATCTGGCTGACCACTAGATGAAGAGCGGATTCGGTCGACTTACCCGAGCTGTTTGCGTGTTGGTTGCCGTGTAGCGGCATGGTTCAGAACGCCGTCCCCCAAAGACTGTGGAAAGGCTGTGTGATAGGGATATCACAAAGCCTTTCCAAAATCATTAGTAGAAAAGAGGTCAGGCTGATTGGTTGGTGGTATTTGGCGTTTGTGTAGTCACCCTTACCTGGCTTAGGGATGAATATAACTTTCACTTCCCTCGATCCTTTAAGAACGTATCTAAAGGCTAGACATGCTCTCATGAATGGCACCAATCTTATTGCGACAGAGGTTCCACCCTACTGTAGTAAGGCGGGGAACACTCCATCAGGACCAGCTGCCTTAAAAGGTTGGAAACTCCAGATGGGAGTTTCTCCA
Organism: Tiliacea aurago; assembly: GCA_948098905.1. NCBI lineage: Eukaryota > Metazoa > Arthropoda > Insecta > Lepidoptera > Noctuidae > Tiliacea > Tiliacea aurago. Next base: position 20,939,582 of record OX402577.1, read on the forward strand.
ACATGTCCCTGCGTGCGTAAAGTTAACCATTGTCTGATGGTGTTTGAATTATCTCTTGCCAGTCGATTACCTTATTTTTTGTAATGTTTTGATAACGTGAGAACGTTGTAGGCTACTTTTTTTTTTACTAACTTCACTGACATAATCTTTTTCTTATTTGACATTAAATACCTGCAATTTTAATTTCAACAAGGTTCTAACTTTTATTAATTTAATCATGTGTTATATTGTTTTTTTATTAATGTGATGACGTTGTAGGCTTAATAGACTGTAGATTTGTAGACCATTTTCTATTTTGTGTGTACCTGGTATTTTTACCCTACGCTGTCCTCTCATACCTATCACTGTAATTTGAAAACATTGTAAAAGCCAGTTTTTTTTAAAAGAGTAACCGTGGAGTTTCTTGCCGGCTCTTCTCCATAGGAAACGACCAATTGGAACCGTGCACCAGCAGCTTCTGACGATTCATAAGTGCCCATGTAGGCTTATGTGAAATAAAAATATTTTTGATTTGATTTGCGCGAAGACACATCCAGGGAACTGAGTTTCAATAAGGACGCTTTTCGTTTCTTCTGGCGAGGAAGTGAGTGTGTTATCAGGTTTGCGAAAGGTAGTGAGGCCAGGTGTATTCTGTTGCGCCAGTACTTTCCTTACCCTATTAGCTTGCTGGCAAGATCCAATGCTACTACAGAATTTGCGCCATCCCGTGGCACTCCTGAATCTGATGATTTTTTGTAACTGGATTTGGCCGCGTAGTAGTTATCCTAGTCCTCATCTGCACATGTGTTTATGGCTCAGTTCAAGGCTGTCCTTACCTTACCGCGTTTGCGCTCCAGATTAACACCCCACCAGGGTTGTTTCAATCTTATTGCGACTGAGGTTCCACCCTACTGTAGTAATCGACTTTCTAGAGAATGAACAGCAGCGTTCTCTATGCATTTCAACATCATACTGCGATCGCCAATCCGCCTGCCAAGAGTCGCGATTATGGCAAACCCCCCAAATGTTGGGAGAGGTCTATGTCAAGCAGTGGACGTCTTTCGGCTGAAATGATGAATGATGATGGAGTAAGGCGGGGAACACTCCATCAAGACCAGCTGCCTTAAAAGGTTGGAAACTCCAGATGGGAGTTTCTCCATCGTGATCACCCTGCGTGCGTAAAGCCAATCATTGTCTGATGGTGTTTGAATCACCTCTTGCCAATCGATTACCGGCGCGAAGACACATTCAGAGAAGTGAGTTTCAATAAGGACGCGTTTCGTTTTTTGAGTCGTATCCGAGCCTTTCTCCGACATATATTTCTTTACATGCTGCTGCTCGTCTTAAGGCCATAGAAAAATCCTATCCCCCTTATTACAAAACAAGATTTATATTTTGACATGGCTTAAACCATGGAGCCAGTTTTTGTAATAAGAACGTAACTGTGATTGAAACACCGTCCTTTATACAAAACTGAAAACTTTGTTCGGTACTAAGTTGTCAGTTTTGTGTTTAGGAACTTTACCATAGTCGGAATAAAGTTCGAAATTCAATAATGGCTCCATGTCTTAAACCTGGGTCTGAAGATAAACCTTGTTTTGTAATAAGTTCTTATCCTTTGAATACTTTGATCAAGGATATACTGATATACACCGTGATGGTACTGCAGTTTAAGGATTTCTACTCCAAAAAATTATGGGGGATATTGGTAGCTATTAGTAATAAGTTTAATTTTTATAACAAAACTGCGTGGAAAACCTCCCTTGAGGATATGTGGTTATGTATAGTGCTGGTGGCGTCTGTATGAATATTTGTGTCGTTTATTTACCGTATTATATACCTTGCCAGATTTTTATTCAATTCTTGGCTAGGGCCAAAGAAATTTGCTCGCGTTAAATGGATTGCACCACTTTGATTCTTGGTGATTTTAATCTACCTAATGAGAAATGGCCTCAGTCTAATGACCCTTTTCTAGGAATTAGTGACCCTAACTAAGTCTTTAGCGTTGAGGGACTTCGTCAACATCACCGGCTATGATCAAATGAATAACGTCTGCAATGAAAATGATAATATCCTAGACCTCATCTTGGTGGATGAGAACTCCAGTCTATCTGTTTGTCCAGCGCCTCCCATTAGTAAACCTGATATACATCATCCACCACTAGAATTAGCCCGTACTTAAACTTCAATTTCTAATTTAAATTATAATACAGTCTAAATATAATATTTTCATTAAAACAGACTATGAGGCATGTGTTCGTGATCTGTTTAAAGTAAATTGGGAGGATTATTGAGGTTTTGTTTTTGTAGTACTATGCTACTTTTAAAGAAGAAGAAGAAAGAAAGAAAAATGCGTTTATTGGAATTACAGCAAAAAAATACACCTTAAAAACTATAAATAACACAGAAAACAATTAATTATAATGCCAAAAGGGCCTCAGCTCAGCAAAGCTCAAAATTATAAGCTTAAAAGAAAGACGTAACCATTCTGATTTACTAATACTCCATAAAATTATAAACGGTACAATAGACGCATAATTGGTAAACTATTTTAAATTCAGGTCTAGCCAACGTAATAAGCGTCATCATCGTATTTTTTAATTGCCTATATCCACATTAAATACCACATTTAATAGCCTGGCAAGGCAATATAATGAAAGGTCCAACTTTGATATTTTCTCCATTTTTTTTTTGGGTGGAAATTATCAAATAACTTCTCCCGCTCTGGGCGGAGTGGGAGGGCATGTCAGACTTTTACTGATTAAAACCCAACCATGTTCTTCCTTCCGTTGCCTGTGTGCCAGGGCCACGATATCCCTTTCGGACAAACTCGCAACCCTGGCAGGAGGCATTAGTCCTAATGGACCCCGTCAATTCGTGCTGACATCTCTTTGAAGCTCGCGTGGAACACAACGCGCCGTCGACCCGGGCCTGGTCCTTATCGGACGGCGAGCTACCCATCGCTCACCGTCCGCAGGCCCGCGCCTATGGTGGCCGGAAATCGGCTTGCAACTCCCGTAAGGGCGCGAACCCTGCCTCTCCCTCACGCGTTCCGCCTCCTCCTTCGCGAGCATTACTGCTTCGCAGAAGGAGATGACGGCCTCCCATGCACTCTCGCTCCGAACCATGGGCTGAACAAGGGCCAGACGCGAGAGATCGCCGCCGCCGATTGCCTCCGTGAGGATACGGTGGTGCTCCGCCCAAGCGGGGCAGACCTCCACCGTATGCTCCACCGTGTCCTCCGGGCGATCCACACAGTGGTGACACCCAGGCGTTTCCTCCCGCTTTATCCTGAACAGGAACCTCCCGAAACAACAGTGTCCAGTGAGGACCTGCATCAGGCGGAAGGTGAGGACTCCGTGGTGCCTCTCTAGCCACTCCTCAAAGAGGGGACTTATTGCCACAGTTGTGGCGAGCCCAGCGCTGGGTTGCCTAACCTAAGCAAAAAAAAATAAAAGCGCCTCTGCAAATACTTTATCACGAAATTATAACCCCAAAATAATTTAAATAAAAAATAAATTCAGAAACTAAAATCCGACTACTGAAAAATCACGCTCTAAAAAGTATGAAACAAGAAAATATTCTCATCTGAAATTATTGTGTACAAACTATTCAATATTTATCGTCTATTAAATAAACAACGTACCTATAATATATTTTAATGTATTTAATACATACTCGTATTCATAGTGATGATCAGAAGACAGCCGTGGTCGTATGCTACCTAAACTATCAAAACAACACATTCTAACAGTAGTAAGCGATCATAATCTTTAGGGCATAGTGGCATACGACCACGGCTGTCTTCTGATCATCACTATGAATATGTATTAAATGCATTAAAATATATTACGTGCAAGTTGTTTATTTAATAGACGATAAAAATTTAATAGTTTGTACATAATAATTTCAGATGAGAATATTTTCTTGTTTCATACTTTTTAGAGCGTGATTTTTCAGTAGTCGGGTTTTTGTTTTTAAACTTATTTTTTATTAGTGATCTTGATTTTGGACTCTAGACACACTTTAAATTTTTCTCTTTTGTCTATAATATTCATAAGCTACTCGTAATGCCATGCATACCTGTTATATGCACGGTTACTGAAGTGCCAATTTTAGATGTTATTTAATTTTGAATTGTAAGTGACTGTGCTGTTGGTGTGCTTATTATAAACTAGCTTTCGCCCGCGGCTTCGCCCGCGTATATGTCTTAAAAAAAACATCTTCTCTACCAGCAGCATTCCCCGAAAAACATTATACCATATCTTAGTTGGAACCAACGTAAGCGTAGTAAGCAGATAGGAGTGCAGTTTGATTTACAACTTTACGGAGGATATAGAGGATATAGATAGCATTAAATACCAACTTCGTTTTGTTCAATATACGTGTGCACCATTTCATATCTAAGTCCATTTGTAAGAAATTTTGTATTGTTTATTTTTTCTGTTTTTGTTCTTAAATAATAATTGATGTATACCAACTTTTGAGTTATTCAAGGTACGCAGTAAAATTCTCACGAAAACTTAATTATCCCTTTTTCCGATTCTCGAAAACTGCATTTTTTTCTTTTTTTTTTGTCTAAAGTATGAGCGATGAGTTTCGGACCACGCGTTAAGATTCCTAAAAACAAACTGTAACACTCCCTAAAATCCTTTTGAGGGGTAATTTTGAAAAACGCAAACGCAAACTTTGTTATTTAAGAACGTATTCTTGCTTCACGTTTATTAACTCGAAAAATGTGATTTTTCATACAATCTAAATCCCTTTTCACCCAAAGATCCAATTTTTAAAAATCGATTCTTAGAGTTCGCCTATCTGGAACCACCACTGTATGGAATGTAAATTTATTCTGAAATAAAATTATTATTATAATAATTGAAAATGTCTTATGTCAGTCAGTCAGGACTTCGCCCACGACTTCGTTCGCTTGGATTTCGTACTTTCCCCTAAAAATAATTTCGGCAACACCTGCACCTCCTTAAATGGTGTAGTATTGATGATTACGATCTTTATTAAGAAACTGTATTCTCTATTTCTATTTAGTAATGACTGCCTCGTTAGTCTAGTGGTCACAAGCGCGACTGCTGAGCATGAGTGGGGTGGGTTTGATTCCCAAGTCGGGCAAAGTGTTATTGGATTTTCCATTCGGAATTTCTCAGTGGCAGCCCGAAGTCTGGATTTATGCCCGGTTGATGGCAATAGACTCGCCCCCTATTTAAAGTATTTATTTATTTCTAGATAGTTTACAATTGTATTACAAATTAAACCTAGGCTAGTTTTGAATACAAATGAGTTAGCATCTGTAGCCGAACTAGGCAAAACCTGTATTTCGGCTATCAGCGCCAATCCCCTCGAATAATTTTACATTTATCATAGCCATTAACATGAGTTTTTACAAAATAATTTAACAGTAGTGTTATTTTAATAAAATATGTAGAGTATGAATGTGTGTCCTCTCAATGTGTGGCATGAAGTGTGAGTGTGTGAATTGATAGAGGGTGTGTGGTGTCTGTAAGTGTGTGTAGTTCATGAGAAGTTAAACATTTGGAAGTATATGCATTTGATCTGTGTGTGATATTACATGGGACTTAAACAAAACTGGCGAAATGTGGGTGTACTAAAGGTACACCTCTACCTAACCCTTTGGGGATTGCAGACGTGATGTTATGTTAATAAGTACTCGGGCCAAATTTTAAGTTTATATATCAAAAGAAATAAGATTCTGTTCATACAAACTATATCGCCCCTTTTTACGCATTCAAAGGGGTAAATTGTTTAAACATCGTTTTTGACGTTTCTAATAATGGGCTTATAGGTTATTTATACCAATTTTCAAGTTAATCTAGCCAAGCAGTAAAATCCTCCCTTGTAAATTAACTATACCATTTCACCCCATTAGGGGCAGATTTTCAAAAAACCTGATACAAGTTATTCTTAAAGGTCAAATTTCGAATAATCGCTTGTTAGCGGATGCTATAGTTTCCAACCATAAGCCGAAATATTAGTGATTTTAACTTGAAAGTGAAGAAAATGTTATCCCCTTTTTCACCCCTTAAGGGTTGAAATTCTAACAACACCGTTGCATTAGCTTCCAACCATAAGCCTAGATAATAAATTTTGTGATTTTTACTTCGAAAATTAAGGACTTTGATACACAACTTCATCCCCCTTTTTAACCCTTCGGGCGTGGAATTATCATAAACGCTGAGACACGTATAAACTAATTTTCAATCGTCAGCCTATACACCAAATTTGAAGATCCTAGCTTTGACATCCGCAAATCCTCCTTCAGGGGTATTATGTTTAATTATGTTTTGAGTTCCATCACCATAAGCACAAAAGACTTGAAAATATCATACTGTTTTTGTTTTACATAAATTATTTACGGTTTAAGAGATACACTGCTTTAAAAACCACATTTTTGACCATTTTTAGAAATCTCCGCCTCAGAGTAGTTAAAAAAAAACAAAAAATGTCACACTTTATAATTTACTTAGGTTAGTATTCGTGCCAAGTTTCAGGTTTATTAACTCAAGGAATAAGATTTATCCCCCTTTTTCACCCCTTAAAGGTCGAATTTCGAAAAATCCTTTCTTCGCGGATGCCTATAGTTTCCAACCACAAGCCGTATAAATAATTATAATGTTGTACTTTTCATTATGCAACTCCTTTTCTTACTACTCATTTCGTGGTATCAATATCTTTGAGAATAAAGAAAAACATTGCCATGCACGCACGTTTCACTACCACAGTGCAGTAATTAAAAAAAAAACATAGAGGTTATTTGAATTCACGTCGTATCCCGCCATTTTTGTTCATGTATTATAGAGGATTCATATGAGGTGTAGATAAAGTCTTGTATGCAAATGTATATAATTAGGTATTAAAACACTCATGTGATATTATTATCCAACCCTACATTCGTGTTTTAATACCCCTTAATAAACAACAGTTGCATAAATAACTTAAGTAGTATTCATTATCACACTGAGTATTAACCAAAGTTTTGCAAGAAGCAAGTTTCCATTGTTTGTTCGACAACCAACGGTATTCGTTTACATCGATTTATTTAACGCATTTATTACTTGTGGACTTTTCACTATTCGACTTGCTATCCCGTCATAAATTGGGATTCCGTAGTCTTAGCGGCGGTTTTTAGTCAATTTCCCTGTTGACCCTGTTGTTACTAGCAAGCACTATGAGTATTCCACATTTTTTTGTCTTTTATATAGTGTATGACTGATCTATGTTATTGAAATAATCTGTCATCTTGACTGGTATAAATAAACGTCAGTGTGCTACCCTATCCGTCACTTAATTCCTCCTTCTTAAGTCCTAGGCCTTCGCCCTCCGCAATATCCGCATACGTATCACATTAATAAATCAAACACAATCTAATTTAACAGGACACAACTACACAACTATGTTTTAATTTTTAATTAAAGTAATTAGGAGAATTATTAATCGGGAGCATCTGAATCTTAGTTGAGTTTTATGGATTGTGTGAGGAATGATATGGAAGAGAAGGGAGTGAATGATAGCGTGACGGTTGACAGGAGAGAACGGAAGAAGAAAAGGTGTTGCACAGACCACAAACAACATGGGACACGAGCAGGAAGATGATGTTGATCTGAATCTTAGTTAGGGACGCATTCTGACAAAAATTAGCAGTTCTTCGGTACATTTTGCGGCAAAATTTAACTAAACCAAATGTAATGAATAACTGTCACAGATAGATAACTCTTTCATCTCCAAATGTTAGCAATTTTTTATTTTAGTTTAGGAACATTTTTCTTCAATATAATAACATAAATTTAACTAGAAAAATATTTTATCTACGCAGATATGTTTAACTCAAAAAGATAGTAAAAATAACTATCAAAATGTTACAAATAGTCTCAGAAAATAATGTTGAAAAACCTATACTTTAAAAAAAACCCAGTTGGTAATGTTTTTTTTGCTAAAATTTATCAATCCATATCAATAAATTTAAAAATCACACACTGGGCTTCAGCTATCCTTGTGATAAAATCAAAATTTTATTTTATGATTAAACAATATCTTCATTAAGTAAATCAACGGCGAAATAAGTTATCCCACCAAAAACATTTCATGTAAAATGTTGCCAAGACGACCACATAAGGTTTGCCCTGTGAAAAATATATCAGATGTCATGTAGAGCCAAGCTTCTGAATCTACACGGCCTAACTCTACCGACCCTAACTTCACAAATTCTACATATCAGTGAAAATGTATGGCTTCGCCATTTTGCTACCGTCGTGGACATGATGCGAATATTTAGTTTCTGAAGTAAGTAACGAAACAGCCAAGCCATACATTTTTACTGATATGTAGAACTTGTGAAGTTAGGGTCGGTAGAGTTAGGCCATGTAGATTCAGAAGCTTGGCTCTACATGAGATCTGATATCTTTTTCACAGGACAAACCTTATGTGGTCGTCATTTTGTGGTCGATTTCAGTTATTTTTGTAAGTTGCTAGGCAGTCTTTTTAGTGTTTATTTTTTTCTTCTTTTTTTGTCTGGTGTATTTCTTGCACATCAGCAGTGCCGGTTTTCATAGCCCATTCTCTGTCTCAGTTTACATACCAAATTTCGGCTTTCTAGCACTGCAGGAAGTACCCTAACATTTTAAAGTCTTATACAAACTTCCACCCCCATTTTAGGGGATGAGGGGCGAAAGTTATAAGTTTATGATTTTTTTTGTTGATTGTATACTAAACTTAGATTACATACCAAATTTCACCTTTCTAGCACTTCAGGAAGTAGCCAAACATTTTGATGATCATCAGTGTGTCAGTGACGAAATCGGTGTATTTTAGATATCAATAAAATCGAAAGTATTAGAGCTATTCAATTGAGACTTTGTATGTTTAATTAGTCTATTATTGACATCATATCCTGAGAATATGAACTATTCTGGTACATCGGAAACCATTTCTATGAGGTTTCAAAAAAACGACGAAACACTTCGAGAAAAGGTAGGTAGTGCCCTTGCGCTTCGCTTGGCTCACCTTGGCGGGGGCACGGTGCCCCCAGATATTTTCGAGAGGGCAAAAGTGATGAAAGTATTAACAGGTGCTCAGACTGACACGAATAGTTTATCACCACGAAAACTGTACTTTTATAGTAACACAGACTTTATGTTTCAATTATTTCAAGCTTTCTCACAATTAGACAAGAAATTGACGAAAAACTTTTTTTTTGTGCACGCACTCTTAATTGCCGACGCAGTCTCCGTCACAATATTAATATTCCTTTAGTATTTGTGCCAAAATATCTATCCCCACATTAGTCAATCGTTACCAAAGACATTCAATTGTTCACATAACAATAGACGGGACATAGCGGACAAAATCGTAATGCGATACATTTGTCCTAGTGGGCAAAAGTCGTTCAGTCTAGTGTGGTACGCCTGCTTGCCGCTCTAATTTTGTCATATTATGCTAGATGGCGTCACTGAAGATGGCACCACAGTTTTTTTATGATATTTCTTCGCATAGCCTCTCTATAGTAAGTATCTAAATCTCTTTGATCGTTACCATAACATCAAGGCTTCGTCTAACCTAACGTATATTGGAAACAAACGCAAATGGTATATAAAAGATAAATACCTTTTAAAAATCGCTTTAATGTATCAACTGAGATTACCGTAATTATTTATTAATATTTTGCACTCGTGTAATACGATAACAAAATTTATAAAACGCATACGAAGTCGCCTACTGTAGCAGTGACTAATTATCTACTGAACATGAAAATATTCGTGGTAGCTGCGGCCTTAGTAGCGTGTTAGTACTGAACATTTTTATTAACTTAGCAGAAGTACCTATAACATCGCAACAATTTTATTTTAATCCATAAGTGCTCTATACCTATTTCATCTTATATTCTTCTATGAACTCGAAATCAGTTCAATATTTTTAATAAGGTTTTCCGCCGCGTCTTTGAGTTCGGACCAGGGTTTGGACCATACGGAAACTAAAGAAATGTATCTAGGAATAATGTTAAAATTATTTCATTATTTCTTAGGAACTATGGGGAAAAAATATTACCTTCTGGGGCAGTCGGGTAAAAATATCCCAATCGCGGGGTGAAGAAACTTTTCAAGTTAAAGGTTGATTTAGGTATTTACCGTTTTGAGGTTTCGCTACATCGATGCATTGAATTAATTTAAATTGTTTTGTTCATTACATTCCGATATTCTTAGTTATTCGGCGGTGTAAAATTTATGTTTTTGATTTAATTTTAAGTATGCTCCGGCAACGCTATTCCGTCCGTCCCGGGAGATAATAGTCACTATGTAGAGGGGGAGAGCCGGTACATCTGGATGCCTGATAGTGAAGGCACACCGGTCCTCGTGGACCTCCACGAGCCAGTCGAGGCAGCTTTGCTGAACTCTAAAAACGGAGCTAACAATGCCTATTGGTTGTTCACCAGGTAATCGATGATTCCAATTCTTGGCTAGCTTTGATGTTTTTCTATCCAGATTAATATCTATACAACATCAAAATTTTATATTAGATTTTAGATGAGCTAGTAATTAGTTGTTATTCGTTATAAAACGATCAAAATTATATTTACTTAATCTTATTTACTAACAGTTTTGCTATGTCCTTTACTTGCAGACTTTAAACTGCCTTCTATATTTAAAAATATACATACAAGATACGCGCGAAAAACATAAACCTTCCTTGGCAGTCGAGTAAAAAGAACAACAGTAAGTAATAACTAATAACCTATTAGCACTAAATTGTATGAAATATTTTCAGGCAAAACCCCACCAATGCCGATATTATTGTCAACGGCAATGCCAACACAATCTGGTCATCCAACTACAATGGTGACAGACCTTTGAAAGTTATCGTTCACGGATGGAACAACAACGGCAACACTGCCATGAACCCTCTCATCACATCTGCGTTCCTCGTAGTCTCGGACTGTAACGTCATTGTTGTTGACTGGAGTGCTCTCGCTAACTCTGCCTACAGCACTGCTGCCGCCAGTGTCCCCAGTGTAGGACAGCACCTCGGAAACTTTGTCAACTGGCTTGTCAGTACCACCGGTGGTAACTGGAACGAGATCCACTTTGTTGGCTTCAGTTTGGGTGCTCACGTTGTCGGAAGTGCTGGACGTCAGGTTGGTGGCCGTGTTACCCGTGTTACTGGTAAATATTTTGTCATATTTTTGCATAACAGATAACACACTACAGACTAGTGCGATATCGCGACGCGACACTAGTAGCACAATTTCTTTGTCGGTGCCTGTCATGCCCGCGATATCGCGCGAGTCTGTACGAGCTTATAATAGTTTGATTGTGGATTTATAATTCACGATAAATTACTTTACAGAGAACTAATAAACCTACTTGATTACAGGTCTGGACCCTGCTGGGCCTGGCTGGGTTAACAATGGCAACGCGTTGAGCAATAACGCTGGTCAATATGTCGAAGCCATCCACACCGATGGTAACCTCCTCGGTATTATGGACCCAGTTGCTCACGCTGACTTCTATCCCAACGGTGGTAAGAATCCTCAGCCTGGTTGTTGGATAAGTACCTGCTCTCACGGTCGTTCAACTGACCTGTTTGCCTCCACCATCCGCCACAACCACTTGGTTGGAAGAGAATGCCCGAATGTTTGGGAAGCTGAGCTCGGAACTTGCAGCGGAGGTTCCCTCCAAATGGGAAATGCCAACATCGACAAGCGCGGGTGAGTTCCTTAAAACACGTGTTTTCTCTACGTTGCACTTGCATAACATGGATTTTTTCTTGGGAACCTGAATAAAAAACATAATATCAGGCCTTGTTTCCCCGGAAGGTTGGGCAGAGTCAAAAAATCATAATCAAAATAACTATAATGAACTACTGAATATTCTAGGGTAAAATTATGTAATGTGATGATGGACTGACCTTTTTTTTTAATAAACGTTTATTATTTAAAAACCTTACAAAGGTATATATAATGTATACCTAAAAAAAGTCAAAGCAATTTTAATCAACCATACCTAATACCTGTAAAAAGTTGTTAATTGGGGAAAAAAACCCACATAAATTGGGATAAGGGCAAGAGAACGATGATGACAATAAGTTATTAACTGAGATATTTTCATTACAGGAATGGTATTTTCGGACTCAGAACTGGAGCAAGCTGGCCTTTTTAAACTACGGACTATATGATAAATTGATGCTGCGATAACATAAACTAATTGTGATTAACATCAGAATATTAAATATTGAGTAAAAGTTTATAATGAATCTGATTATCTGGTTAAAACGATTAAATTGCTCTTAAATTAATAAAAAATATTTTTTTTCTAAACCTTTTAATTAATTACAGACCCATTTCACTCCTAAGCCATGTATATAAATTGTTTTTAACAGTCGTCACGAACCGTCTACCGCAAAGACTCGTCGAGTTTTAGCCACCAGAGCAGGCCGCGTTTTGAAGAGGATACAGCACCAAAGACACATCCACCCAGTACGATAAATTATGTCTTGTGTTTGTGGTCTATGAGAAGGCTTTTGACTATAACGAGACCTGGTCTGATTTGGAGTCTCTGCGGCGATGCGGAGTCGACTGGCGATACATCATGCTGAGATGTCTTTATGAAAACGCGACAAGGATCGTTCAAACTCAGGACCAGCGAACTGAACATTTCCTCCTGCATCAAAGGGCACGCTTACGAATTGGAGGATGTGTTTAAGACGCTGAACTAGGAAGGACGTGCCATTAACATCAACGGCGAGTACATCTCACACTGAGATTTGCAGGTGACATTATCATACTGACTGAATCGCTGCATGACTTGCAGCAGATGCTGGACGGCCTAGTTAGTTCTTCTGTAGGCATTGGTCTCCGGATGAACTTGGACAAAACCCAGGTTATGTTCAACGAACGCATCACTCCGGGTCCGATTACTGTCAATGACGGTGCTCTTGAGGTTGTTCCAGAATACGTTTACCTCGGGCAAACTCTGCAGTTTGGTAAGAACAGCTTTGAGAGGGATGCTAACAGAATAATTCAGCTGGCCTCAAGACTAAAGTCTTGCCTTTTATGACTTACGGAGCCGAAACTTCGCTCAGGGAGCTATGGAACGAGCTATGCTTGGAATCTCTCTGAGGGATAGAATCCGGAAAGTGGTGACTTTGGCTCTCTGCCGAATGAGAGCCAAAGTTGTCGACATAGCTCACAGACTAAGCAAGCTGAATTGGCAGTGGGCCGGCCATATTTGCCATAGAACCGATGACCGTTGGGGTACGCTTGTTCTCGAGTGGAGCCCGCGATTCGACAAACGTAAGGTAGGACGCCTTCAGACTAGAGCGACGATCTTCGCAGGGTGGCTGGTAGCAGCTGGATGAGAGTTGTCGAGATTCGAGCTGAATGGCGTGCTATTCGATTTGAATAAGTCCAGCAGTGGACTGCTGACAAATAAGTGATGCTATAAGCGTTTCTTTTTTTTCCTTTTGAGGTACGGAACCCCCAAAATGGAAAATAGTAATTTATTCAGAAGTTAATTACATAGTTTTTTTTTTCATAGTTTTTAGCTGATTAGAATAAACAAAAATATGAATTGTATTACACCCTGACTTCTGAGCAAAATCAGCGTTTTACAAAACGTGATACTAAACGTGCCAACCAGCTTAACTCGTAATTACTTCAATAATTGCTGGGTCATATAGTGGAGTGAGGTTCAGTCCTACATTACTTTTTATTGTTAGGTTTCAATTTAAAATTTACTAATGCATAATTATTATATTTTGACTGGTAGCAGTTGAGCAGTGTGAGTGCAAAACAGACTCATTGTTCTGGCAGCACCGAAAGATTCGAAATGTAAAATGGCGTGAAAACGTGCACTTCTTATTTAAGACAGTACGGGTCAGTTTCCACCTAACCTAAAAAACCTCGCGCATGCACGAGCCCTTTTTAAATTTCATTGACTAAGTAACTGTATCAATATTGACTTTAAGTATAAACGTCGACGCAGATATCAAGCGTTTACCTAAGCATGCTCGAGAATGCGCGAGCGTTGAAGGCTCCTTCGATGTCTATGAAAGTGCCCAGGCAGGTGCCTCTTGATGATCGAAACCTTCGTTGTCCGTCCGTCCATCTGTCTGTCTGTCTGGCAATACCTTTTTTCTCAGGTACGCGTGGAGGTATCAAGTTGAAATTAGTATCAAATACGTCGGTTTACGGTCCCTTAGAGATCTAAAGAAATCAAGCTTCTAAGTCAACGCAATAAAAAAATACGTCCATTTATGCGACATATTTGATAGGTACTCGCAAATAAAGCAAAACCTATAGGGTACTTCCCGTTGACCTAGAATCATGAAATTTGGCAAGAAGGGTGGCCTCACAGCACAAGTAAAGGGAAATTGTTAGTAGTTTTATCACATTCAAAACAAAAATTGCGATTACAAACTTACATTTGCAGTTGGAGAATTGACCGTGACGTATATCAATGTATGGGAGAACATTTAGCAACTAAAATGTTAAGTTTGTTCTTGGGATGAATTCACCCAACTACGGAACCCCTCATTGTGCGTGGTCCGACACGCACTTGGCCGGTTTTTTTTATGATGAATAGACTGGTCGCTACAAAAATCAAATATAGCAAAAAACGTTTCCCATAAAAATCTAAATCGTTTATTTGCATAAAATGTGGTGGGTACATTGATGTATTAAGACGGAGATATATGCCAGTAACCTTGAGTGGTTAACTTGCGTGTTCTGTACTGAGCTCACGCAACGCGTCGTACGTTCAGCCAGTAATAGGACTCGCCCATAAAGGAGCGATGTCCCTAATTTGACGCAGTATTAATTTATTATACACAAACCAAAAGGTATTTTAATAAAACGCGTATACTAAAAGATCAATAATTAAGTTATCTTTAAATTGGAGAAGGTTTCAGAAAAATAAGCATGGTAGATTTTGCGCCATTCTCGGTTTTTTATCCGCGTTAGACATCTTTACAAATTAATTTCATTATGTAATCTATAAATAATCTAAAATATTCACATATTAAGTTATTGAGAAATTAATTTGTTTATTATTGATAATTCTCTAATTTAACATATATTTTTTTCAAATCATTAACACTACTCGTTTAGACGTGATCTTCAGTATAAAATCATTAAAAGTCGGTTATCGTCGCCTTAAATAGGAAGATATGGTACGCGCTCCTCGATGTGGACCGCTTAAATTAGGTGAAAGAATACAATCGACCTACATTACTCTCTGTTTGCGGGGAATACCGGAATCGTAGTTTGTTTCCGAGTCGTTATGGGTACATAACAGTGACAATTATTGCTATCTCGTTCCTGCTATAGCCCGCGTAATATGTCTCTCTATTTCGATTGTCAAGCACATGACGCATGTCATCGGGTCCATTTAATATTTACGTGATGTTAGAGAGTGGCCTATCCTCCTATTTAATACATCAATGGGTGGGTACAATAAATGTTGATCATTTTCAATCGATAAAATTCAGTGCAAACACACATTCCGCCATGCACTGATGGTATGCAAATATTTAATGGACGTTACTCAGTTAAACTGTAGCATACAAATATAGACAAATTAATAAAAAAAATTGTATTCAATTCGAGTTTCAAGTTGATTTCTATGAACGAAAGGAAAAAATTATTCATGTCAATACAAGTCACAATAATAAACCCATACAAGTTCACAATTATTTGAGGTCCTAGTTATTTTCTCAAAATGTCAGAATTCCACAAAGGATTTATTGGATGTAATATTCATATTTTTAATGCGCCTTTGTGGAAGTGAAATAAAATGATTATTTTTTTATCTTCAAATCTGTAGGAAATTAGGCTATCGGCGTTAATAAAAAGCAACAGTACGGCAAAAGTAACCTATGTGTTAATCCAGTTTATGTTTGTCAAATTTCATCTAAATCTGTTCAGCCGTTTTTGCGACAATCCAAAACATAAAATCATGCCTTTTAAATTTACTACCCCTTTCCACCACAAAAACTTGTAAGGCTTTATTTTCTGTGACTTTTAGGTATTTAAAAAATACCGAGTTTCGCGTTAATCGCACCGCGCGTTACAATTCTTTCATACAAACATTGACACCCCCCAATCCCCATGTTGATTTTTGTTTACCTCTTTTCACCACTGATGGGTAGTTTTTTGAAACACGTGTTTATTTATTTGTTGGCAGCAGTAATCCTGCGAATTTTAGAATTGATAAATCTATCTTAAATGATTTCTCCATACAAATCTTGAACCCCCCGTTACACCACTTTAGGAGCTGAATTAATTTTTTGTAGAATTCACGTCGTATCCCACCATTTTTGTTCGATATTAATATTGCTCTCTTCATGATAATGATAAATGATATTTCTTCAGTTATTCATCACGCCAGAAGTTTATTATACGCAGATGATTTAAAACTCTTTTCCGAAATTAATTCTGAAGTCGATAGTCTGGCACTGCAGCGTGATATTGAGGCGATATTGGAGTAGGGTGTGAAGAACAAAATGGAATTTAATTCTTCCAAATGCTGCGTCATGAGTTTTACTCGAGCACGAAACCCTATCACCTTTACTTATAAAATGAATGGTAGAGCTATTAATAGAACATCTGGAATTAAGGATCTAGGTGTCACATTTGACAACAAGCTAACGTTTCATGATCACATGGCAACGGTAGCAAAAGATTAATTTAGGCGATTAGGTTTCGTTCTGCGCAATGCTAAAGATTTTAGCAACACCAGCGCTATTAAATCTATTTTTGATGTACTGGTTCGTACCAAACTGGAGTCCAGTGCATGCGTCTGGAACCCGCACGAAAAGAAGTACACTTTACTCTTAGAAAAGGTAATCTTAGGTATCTATATAAACGTTTGAATGGATATTATCCGTTTATGTATCCTTCGAACTTTCTTTTAGGCTGTTTAGGTTATAACTCTCTCGAGGTTAGAAGAAAAAATGACCAAATTATTAATATGTGTAAGATCCTTCAAGGAAAAACAGATGCTCCTGAATTGCATGACAAACTGTCCCATCTTTTTGCTCCGATGAACTATAACCGTAGCAGGAGGCACAGATTGTTCGCCGTGCCTTGGAGTCGAACCGTCGCTCGAGCCCAGTCTCCTGTCCCTCGCACGCTCTCTGCGCTCAACGCTCTCTTGGACGCTAAGCCTCACTGTGATGTGTTCGCGGATGAATGGAAGAAGATCTTATCAACATGTCTGGAGTATTGTGAGATGAGCGAATGACTGTCGAGTAGCTGTATTCTTTTGTTTTTTTTTTTTACTAATACAGTGTATTGTGTCTTTAACTAATGTAATTGGCCTTTGGCCGTTTTATGTTAAAGTAAAATAAATAAATATAAATATAATATTGCAAAATGCAAAATGTAATAGAGGATTCTTATCATGGGTGTAGATAAATTCTTGTATGCAACTGTAAATAATTAGGTATTATAACACTCATGTGATACTATTATCGAAACCCACATTCGTGTTTTAATACCCCTAATAAACAGTTGCATAAATAACCAATGTATTATCCATTGTCACACTGAGTATTAACCAAAGTTTGCAATAAGCAAGTTTCCATTGTTTGTCCGACAACCAACGGTATTCGTTTACATCGATTTTTTCAACGGATTTATTACTGTGGTCTTTTCACTATTCAACTTGCTATCCCGTCATAAATAAATTTGGGATTCCGTAGCCTTAGCGGCAGTTTTTAGTCAATTTCCCTGTTGACCCGGTTGTAACCAGCAAGTACTATGAGTATTCCACATTTTTTTGTCTGTTGTTTTGTTTATGACTGATCTATGGTATTGATATAATCCTATATAATCTGTCATCTTGACTGGTAAAAATAATGTCGATGTGCTACCCTACCCGTGACTTCATTCCTCCTTCTTAAGTCCTAGGCGTTCGCCCTCCGCAAAATCCGCATACGCATTGAATAATCATACATAATTAAATTAAACAGGACACCTACTACACAACTATGTTTTAATTTTTAATTAAAGTAATTAGGAGAATTATTAATTGTGATCATCTGAATCTTAGTTGAGTTTTATGGATTGTGTGAGGAATGATATGAAAGAGAAGGGAGTGAATGATAGCGTGACGGTTGACAGGGGAGAACGGAAGAAGAAAAGGTGTTGCACCGACCACAAACAACACGGGACATGAGAAGGAAGATGATGATGATCTGATCTTAGTTAATTGGTGACGCAGTCTCCGTCACAATATTAATACTCCTTTAGTATTTGTGCCAAAATATCTATCCCCACATTAGTCAAACGTTACCAAAAACATTAAATTATTTACTTAACAATAGACGGGACATAGCGGACAAAATTGTAATCCGATGCATTTATCCTAGTCGGCAAAGTCGCTCAGTCTAGTGTGGTACACCTTCATGCCGCTCTAATTTTGCTATATTATGTTAGATGGCGTCACTGAGAAATGGCATCAGTTTTTCTATGAAATTTCTTTGCATAGCCTCTCTATGGTATCTTAAATTTCTTTGGTCGTTATCAAGGCTTCGTCTAACCTAACCTAACGTATAATGGAAACAAACTCAAATAATAAGTAAAAGATCAGCACCTTTAAAAAATCGCTTTAATGTATCAACTGAGATTACCGTAATTATTTATTAATATATTGCACTCGCGTAAGACGATAACAAAATTTATAAAACCCCTACGAAGTCGCCTACTGTAGCAGTGACTAAATATCTCGTGAACATGAAAATATTCGTGGTAGCTGCGGCCTTAGTAGCGTGTTAGTACTCAACATTTATTAACTTAGCAGAATCGCAACAACTTTATTTTAATCCTTGTGCTTTGTACCTTTTTCATATTCTTCTAGGAAGTCGAAATCAGTTCAATATTTTTAATATGGTTTTCCGACGCGTCTTTGAGTTTGGACCAGGGTTTGGAGCATACGGTCAGAGAAATGTATCCAGGAATAATGTTAAAATTATTTCATTATTTTTTAGGAGCAATGGGGAAAACACATTACCCTCCTTCTGGGGCAGTCGGGTAAAATATCCCAATCGCGGGGTGAAGAAACTTTTCAAATGAAACGTTGATTTGGTTATAAATTACCGTTTCGAGTTTTCGCTACATCGAGGCATTGAAATTGTTTTGTTAATTACATTCCGATACTCTTAGTTCTTCGGCGGAGTAAAATTCTGTTTTTGATTTAATTTTAAGTGTGCTCCGGCAATGCTCTTCCCTCCGTCCCGGGAGACAATAGTCACTATGTGGAGGGGGAGAGCCGGTACATCTGGATGCCTGATAGTGAAGGTACACCTGTCCTCGTGGACCTTCACGAGCCAGTCAATGATGCTTTGCTGAACTCTAGAAATGGAGCTAACAACGCCTATTTGTTGTTCACCAGGTAATCGATGATTTCAATTCTTGGCTAGCTTTGATGTTTTTCGATTAATATATATATAACATCTAAATATAAGATTTTAGATGAGCTAGTAATTAGTTGTTATTCGTTATAAAACGATCAAAATAATATTTACTTAATCTTATTTACTTACAGTTTTTCCATGTCCTTTACTTGACTATAAACTGCCTTCTGTATTTAAAAAGAACAACATTAATAATTTATTAGCACTAAATTGTATAAAATATTTTCAGGCAAAACCGCAACAATGCCAATATTATTGTCAACGGCAATGCCAACACAATCTGGTCATCCAACTACAATGGCTCCCTACCTTTGAAAGTTTTCGTTCACGGATGGAACAACAACGGCCAAGGTGGCATGAGCTTTATCATCACAAATGCGTTTCTCGAAGTCTCGGACTGTAACGTCATTGTTGTTGACTGGAGTGCTCTCGCTACCTCTGCCTACAGCACTGCTGCCGCCGGTGTCCCCAGTGTAGGCCAGCACCTTGGAAACTTCGTCAACTGGCTTGTCAATACCGCCGGTGGTGACTGGAACCAGATCCACTTTGTTGGCTTCTGTTTGGGTGCTCACGTTGTCGGAAGTGCTGGACGTCAGGTTGGTGGCCGTGCTTCCCGTGTTACTGGTAAATATTTTATCATTTTTTGAACATATTTTTGCATAATAGATAACACACATTATATAGCTTGGTGTCACGATAGATTACTTTATAGAGAACTAATAAACCTACTTGATTACAGGTCTGGACCCTGCTGGGCCTGGCTGGGTTAACAACGACAACGCGTTGAGCAATAATGCTGGTCAATATGTCGAAGCTATCCACACCGATGGTAACCTCCTCGGTATCATGAACCCAGTCGGTAACGCTGACTTCTACCCCAACGGTGGTAGGAATCCTCAGCCTGGTTGTTCGGACAGTGCCTGCTCTCACAGTCGTTCGAATGACTTGTTTGCCTCCACCGTCCGCCTCAACCACTTGGTTGGAAGACAATGCCTGAATATTTGGGAAGCTGAGCTTGGAACTTGCAACGGAACTTCCCTCGAAATGGGAAATGCCATCGTCGACAAGCGTGGGTGAGTTCCTTAAAACGCCTGTTTTCTTTGCGTTGCGTTTTTTCTTGGGACCCTGAATAGAAATCATAATATCACGCCTTGCTTCCCCAGAGGATAGGGCAGAGTGGTAATACACCCACATTCTGCCAGTTATGTTTAAGTCTCACGTAATAGGGGCCGGGCTTATTGCCATCAACCGGGCACAAATCCAGACTTCGGGCTGCTACTGAGAAATTCCAGATAGAAAAACCCAATAACTGCGAACTACTGAATATTCTAGGTTAAAATTATGTAATGTGATGATGGCCAGACGTTTTTATAGGTAGACATATAATATATAACCCTTACAAAGCTGTACATGTAGGTATGTCTAAAAAATAAAGTCAGTACAATTTTAATCAACCATAATATGTAAATAGTTCTTAACTGGGGAAAAAAACCCAAATAAATTGAAATAAGGGCAAAAAAACGATGATGACAATGAGTTTTTAAGTTAACTGAGTTTTTTCATTACAGGAATGGTATTTTCGGACTCCAAACTGCAGCATCCTCGCCTTTTTAAACAAGAAACTATAAACAGACTAATTGTGATTAACATCTGAAATATTAAATATTGTGTACAAGATAATAATTAATCTGATTATCTGGTTAAAATGATTAAATTGCACTTATTTTTTTTTTCTAAACCTTTAAAATAATTACAGACCCATTTCGCTTCTAAGCGATGAAGTTATTTTTAAGAGACGTCACGAATAGTCTACCGCAAAGGCACGACGAGTTGTAGCCACCAGAGCAGGACGGGTTTTGAGGAGGATACATCACCAAAGACCACATCCACCCAGTGCGGTAAATTATACAGAAGTCCGAAGAATACAATCGGCCCCTATGTGTTGTGTTTGAGGTCTATGAAAAGGCTTTTGACTATAACGAGATCTGGTCTGTTTTGGAGTCTCTGCGGCGATACCAAGTCGACTGGCGATACATCCTGCTGAGATGTGTTTATGAAAACGCGAAAATGACCGTTCAGCGAACTGAACATATCCTCCTGCGTCTAAGGGTGAGACAAGGGGACGTCATTTCGCCGAAATTGTTCTCCAACGCATTGGAGGATGTGTTTAAGACGCTGAACTGGGAAGGACGCGCCATTAACATTAACGGCGAGTACATCTCACACTTGAGATTTGCAAATGACATCGTCATAATGGCTGAATCGCTGCATGACTTGCAGCAGATGCTGGACGGCCTAGTTGATTCTTCTGTAGGCATTGGTCTCCGGATGAAATTGGACAAAACCCAGGTTATGTTCAATGAACACTCACTCCGGGTCCGATTGCTGTCAATGGTGGTGCTCTCGAGGTTGTTCGAGAATACGTTTACCTCGAGCAAAATCTGCAGTTTGGTAAGAACAGCTTTGAAAGAGAGGCTAACAGAAGAATTCAGCTGACCTAAAGACTAAAGTCTTAAATCAGTGCGTCCTGCCTGTTAAGACTTACGGAGCCGAAACGTCGCTCAGCGAGCTATTCTTGGAATCTGCCTGAGGGATAGAATCTGGAACGAGGTGATTCGGCAGAGACCCAAAGTTGTCGCCATTGCTCACAGACTAAGCAAGATGAATTGGCAGTAGGCCAGCCATATTAGCCGTAGAACCGATGACCGTTACAAGTGTTCTCGAATGGAGACCGCGATTCGACCAACGTAAGGTAGGACGCCCTCAGACTAGCTGGACCGATGATCTTCGCATTATGGATGAGAGTTGTCGAGAGTCGGGGTGAATGGCGTGCTATTAGAGAGACCTATGTCCAGCAGTGGACTGCTGTCAAATAAGTGATCCTATAAAGGTTTATATTTTTTCCTTTTGAGGTGCGGAACCCTCAAAATGGAAAATAGTAATTTATTCAGAAGTTAAAAACATAGTTGCGTATTCAAATTAACGCAATAGAATATACAAAAATATGAATTGGATTACACCCTGACTTCTAAGCAAAATCACCGGTTTACTAAACGTGATTCTAAATGTGCCAACCAGCTTAATTATACTTACTTCAATAATTGCTGGGTCATATAATGTAGTTAGGTTCCTACATTACTTTTTAGGGTTCCGTAGTAAACAAGGAACCCTTATAGTTTCGCCATGTCCTCAGAGACGCTTAGTCCTAGAAAACTGTAATTTGACATGGGTATACATATTAATCATGCTGAAAAAATGGTAAAATAAAATTATGAAAAACATTTTTTTTTAGGGTACCTCCCTTACACGTGAAATGAGGATGATATTATTTTTTCTCGTCTATTCCATGGTGTGGGGTATCGTTGGATAGGCCGTTCAAAAATATTGTGGGTTTGGCAAAACCATTTTTCAATTAAGGGATCCGTTTGCGTAATATTAAGCTTTAAAGTGCTATTTTTTGTTAGAGTCAAGTGTCCCCCCCCCCTGCCAGCTAAATGGTTGGTTTTGGATATGTGAAAAAATTCATGGCAATAGTATATATAACGAAATTAAAAGGAAAACTATCACACTTAAGTAGGCTTCACAAGTTAACGAGTAATAGTCGACCAACTTAAATTTGCAGTTGGAGAATTGACCGTAACGTATATCGATGTATGGGAGAGCATGTTTTTCAACTACAATGTTAAGTTTGTTTTTGGGATAAATTCATCCCAACTACGGAACCCTTCATTGTGCGTGGTCCGACATGCACTTGGCCGGTTTTTTTATTGTTAGGTTTCAATTTACTAATGCATAATTGTTCGATATTTTTACTGGCAACAGTTAAGCAGTGTGTGCAGCGTGAGTACAAAACAGATTCATTGTTCTGGCAGCACCGAAAGATTCTAAATGTAAGTGGCGTGAAAACGTGCATTTCTTGTTTATGACAGGTGGGGTCAGTTTCCACCTAACGTAAAAAGCCTCGCGGATGCACGATTTCTTTTTAATTTCATTGACTAAGTAACTGTATCAATATTGACTTTAAGGATAAAATTCGACGCAGACGTCAAGCGTTTGCCTAAGCATGCTCGAGAATGCGCGAGCGTCGAAGGCTCCTTCGATGTCTATGAAAGTGCCCAGGCAGGTGCCTCAAACAAAGTTTTGAATACGCAAATTAAAGTTAATACGTAGTAAAAAATATCAAACCCAAACTCAAAGCATTTATTTGAATTAAACCATTTACAGGGAATTGTCAGGCTGTCGGTCAGTTAGAAATATGAAGCTATGAAGCCCATTCGAAAGCGTAGTAGCACCTCCACGGACACTCTTTTAAATTAAAATATTGATACAAAATATTGGTTACTACATCATTCATGTTGAAATTAAACGTGAGAATGATGCAAAACGTCAAAAGCATCCATGATAAAAATATAAAAAAAAAACAATTAAATACTAAAATAATTCAAATAAACCGTGGCAGCTAAGAGATGACCAGTCCAAACTGTCAGCGCCTGTTCACGAACATGACGCATGGATTATCACCATTCAGCTCAACCATTTTGAAGGAAGCAAAATGATCCAACACACGCGCCACCATCAGCGACACATCTGAATGAGCATGACATACTCTCAGCCGCCAGGGCACATTCAAGTCAAGTCAATGAAAGACATATTACCCGGTAAATGGTAGCTCTGTTGTACATGGTAATCACACCTGTGCTATGCAATTATACGTATAATACAAAAGAGTTTGAGTTTATACAATGCAAAGATAGTCTTACAATGATCAGCAGCTCCAACAGTATTTTCAAATGTTAATATATATTTTAATGAAATTATCCTCAATAATTTTAGGTTACATATTATGTAACCTAAAATAGTTTATTTATTCAATAAAATATTATTTTTTTTTAGACATAAAAACTGTTTGAGGAGATTGAAAAAAACTTAAAGTAAAAAACACTAGTATGGTAACGTAAAATAAAGAACACGACTGTATAATAAGCTGAATTATGAACCTAAATGCGATGCCTTAAGAGTCACTTTACAAGCAGGTGTGATGAAAAACTAATAATCGACCATTATTGATTACTAGCTGACCCGTGCCCACTTCGTTGGGCGGTAAACATTTTACCGTCTTTTAATTTTTCGGATTAAATTATGGCCTTATGTTATGACACTCACAAAATAATAACGTGACTTTCAATGGGTAAAAGATCTCAGAAACTATAAAATATTAATATAAGTAGATGAAGCAACGGTTTAGCAATATCTTTAAAAAAAATGACTCGCATTCCGTTTGCTCACTATAGGCAAGCGACTTCTCGACAAAATCAATAGCAGTGAATTGGGACTGGGATTGTGAATTCAACTGCATATTTACCGCTGAGTCGGTGACGGTCGGTGATTCTTCAATTTTGCCGGCGTGAGGGGTCAAAAGATATTTTTAGAGTTCCGTACCCAACGGGTAAAACGGGAACCCTATTACTAAGGCTCCGCCGTTTGTCCGTCTGTCACCAGGCTGTATCTCATGAACCGTGATAGTTAGACAGTTGAAAAGTTCACCGATGATGTATTTCTGTTGCCGGTATAACAACTAATACTAAAAAACAGAATAAAAATAATATTTAAGGGGGCTCCCATACAACAAACGTGATATTTTTGCTCGTTTTTGCTAGATATTGATAACGGCAGATAGACGCTTGAAATATTCACAGAATATTAAGTTATATATTCACTTTAAAAATAAATAATTAAATTTAAATAAACCAAATATTTAAGGGAGGCTCCCATACAACAAAAGTGATTTTTTGCCATTTTTATAGATAATGGTACGGAACCCTTCGTGGGCGAGTCCGACTTGCACTCGGCCGGTTTTTTTATTATTTAAATTAGCCAACGGAATTAAAACATCAAAATGACCTTCAATAAAGTTTCCTGAGAATCAGATTATTTTGACTCCCTACCGTGCTTCCCCAAAACCAGCAATAAAAATACCATCCTGAAACACCTGGAACTCAAATGAGAATAGTTCTGCCGCTGCCATTTTTTTTTGGGTGGTAAATTATCAAATAACTTCTCCCGCTCTGGCCGGAGCTGGGAGGGCGTGTCAGTCTGTTACTGGTTACTGACTAAAACCCACCCGTGTTCCTTCAAATGCCTGTGTGCCAGGGCCACGATATCCCTTTCGGACAGACTCGTAACCCTGGCAGGCATTAGCCCTTTCGGATCCCGTCAACTGGTGCTGACATCTCTTTGAAGCACGCGTGGAACACAACGCGCCGTCGACCCGGGCCTGGTCCTTATCGGACGGCGAGCTACCCATCGCTCACCGTCCGCAAGCCCGCGCCCACGGTGGCCGGGAATCGGCCTGCGATTCCCGACGCCCGGCGCGTCTCCTGCCGTGACTAAGGGCGTGAGGGCGCGAACCCTGCCTCACCCTCACGCGTTCCACCTCCTCCTTCGCATGCATTACTGCTTTGCAGAAGGAGGTGACGGCCTCCCGTGCACTCTCGCTCCAAACCATAGCCTGAACCAGGGCCAGATGTGAGAGATCGCCGCCGCCGATCGCCTCCGTGAGGACATGGCGGTGCTCCGCCCAAGCAGGGCAGATCTCAACCGTATGCTCCACCGTGTCCTCCGGGCGATCCACACAGTGGTGACACCCGGGCGTTTCCGCCCGCTTTATTCTGAATAGGAACCTCCCGAAACAACCGTGTCCTGTGAGGACGTGCGTCAGGCGGAAGGTGAGGAAGCCGTGGCGCCTCTCTAGCCACTCGTCATAGAGGGGACTTATCGCCACAATTGTGGCATGCAAATTCTTTGCCAAATAGTAAATATCCCTGGCGATGGCGCATACTTGTTTTCATCTCTCTCCTATTTGGTGAACAGTAACGTGGCCATGTCATTGTCTTCTCAAATTCGAGACAGCATTGTGCGCCACGTGTCTAAAAACTGGGAAATATTCCAACCTTTCACCCAGGATCGGTCAGGAGGAGCTGTTTATGGTTCAAAGCGTGAATACGTCGCTGAAATGTCTTGTAATGGCACCTACGGAACCACTTGTGAACTCATGGCAGCGGGAGAACTATTCCCATTTGAGTTCCAGGTGTTTCAAGATGGTATTTTTATTGCTGGTTTTGGGGACGCACAACAGGGAGTAAAAATTATCTGATTCTCAGGAAATTTCAATGAAGGTCATTTTGATGCGTGTCAGACTTTTACTGACTAAAACCCACCCGTGTTCCTTCAAATGCCTGTGTGTGCCAGGGCCACGATATCCCTTTCGGACAGGCTCATAACCCTGGCAGACATTGGCCCTTTCGGACCCCGTCAGTTGGTGCTGACATCCATTTAAAATGGGAATAGTTCTCCCGCCTTTTTCCAACCCTTACAACACCAGCCTAAACCAAAGATACTAAGCAATAAAATTAAAATACGAACGTAGGTATTCAAGGACACTTTTTCTAGTAAGAACGACTAATACTAAAAACTATTATAGTAATACCACAGTGTGAAATACCTACACAATAAGTAATTCGCAAAGTAATAGAAATAACAAAATTCCAACCCGGCAATAGGTAAAAACACATTTATTATCCTCCAATTTAAAATTAGGAAGCGAAACAAACCAAAACGAAAACCAAACAACGACGATGAAAAATATTTCAAAGCAAATTAGTAGTAAGTAATAACAAAATATCGCAGAACAGAAATTTCGGTAACTATAGCTTGAACGTGTATCGCTTAGGTTTGTATTCTGTGATTGATACATGACTTCGTTTTTTGATACGATCGGCTTGCAAGCCGCGATTAAGGTTAAACATTGTGAAGTTTTCCCCTTGGCATTCTCGACTTTAATGCTATAAATGCAACGTTAAAATTACCTGAATACCAATTAGAACCTCATTTCATTATCTTTTAGCAGATGCCTGCATACTGAAACATACTGGCCACCTAGAAAAAAAACTAAATATAAACCTCAAGAAACTTCCAAAAAATCTTATTTCAATGTAAAATATGCATTAACGCGTTGTTGTAAAATTCAATTTAGATCTTTATCGGCCTCCGAATTCTAATTTCAATGTAAAGTATGCAATAACTCGTTGCCGTAAGATTCAATTTGGATCTTAACTGCATTTGGTACATTTTTCATACAAACATTAAAAACCCTTATTTTCACCCTTAAGCGCCGAATTTCGTAAAATCCTTTCTTAGTGAGCACCTAGAAATCGAAAGGAACAATCAGGCCAACATGCATGTCTCTAACTTTAAAAACATAGGAGTTTCATACAAACTTTGACACCCCTTTTCAACCGCTTAAGGTGCGAATTTATAAAAATCCTTTCTTAGTGCGCGCCTGCACCCCATAGAGAGTGCTTGTGCCAAATTTTAGACCTCACGGCCCAGTAGTTTCCGAGATTTCGTGATGAGTGGTCAGTGAGTGGACTTCTCTTTTATATATATAGATTAGAATAAAGTATGAAGCAAAATTCCAAAATACTTTCAAGGAAGGCTTACGCAATTTTTACAATAAATTAGTTCTATTTGAAGGAAACTTAAAGTCCAACATGTTTTAACATAATCATTTATTATGTCAGATAAGTTAACTTATCTATCGCCAAATTGCCCAAATTATGTTGAATTCCAGCCATCCGTTTCAAAACGGCTGCAATTATTACTTTATCGCATCGATTTTCAATCATACGCGAGATTATTTTGACTACACCTTTTATTAATCTGATGTAGTTTCGCATTTATGCAACATTAAACATAAATAAACAAATGATGTCATTTCGAACCTTAACTGTAACGGACTGCTCACAACTCCAAAGTAAACTCACTTGATTTCTGTTTCACAGCTCGGTGTGTATAGTTCAAAAGTTAAAAGCATACAAAAACGAGACATTACGAATTCATTAGGTTTAAGTTGTAGCTAAAGGTAAGTAACCTTCATAGGATATTCGCATCACAGAGGAGAAAAGCCAGGGTCGCTGGACTCATGAGGCGGCGGCCGAACTGGCGGCACGTGGGGTTGCGACAATCGTTGATAGGATCCGGCAATTGGGACTGGAGGTGGCCTTGCACAAGTTCTCTAACGACGTATGCTACAGAGCTAAGCTTTTTTGTCAGTTTATCTATATGGGGGCCCCATATACATAAATGAAAGGTGATTGTTCTGCATCCATACATCTTTCGCCCCAGAACCAACAGCGAAGGAAAATTACTTTGCGTGTTCTAAATTACAAGTATGCCCATGAAGACAAAATTTATTGACGGACAACTTGCAGAAAGTATTTATTTAAAGATAAAACAAAGATTTTGAGGTAATAGTTAGAAACAATCCTTTCAATACTTAGAAATACATGCTAGTATATGCCTGTCACTAGTGTTATTTACGTGGCTAGCCACTTATAGGGCAGTTAAGCTAAGAGCTTCAGTGAAACATTTAAGTACTTATGTACATATCTTGTTTGGTGTTATATAGAATTATTATCACTTTACTCTTTGGTAAATCTTCTTGACAGTTGAGTTGATTTAATTGACATGAAAATTATTAGATCATTAATTATTTAGGATGGATGGATTAGGATATGAAAATCGGTTTTATTGTTGAATTCTTTTCGCACCTAAGCTGTATTGTACCAATAAAAACGTCGCACAAGTCACTACAGAAGCGTCGTACCCTAGAGCGAAAAGGTTTGAAAAGGAAAGTACGTACGGATGCGTATATCATGCGTGAGCAGTCGGTCTATTCTGTAAAAATCTCACCGTGAAAACTCACTTCACCTTAGTTTTCACGGCGAGATTTTTAAAGAATAGATCGGTAGGTGGCTAACGCAACGCAAGTAATCTCGCTCTCGATGTGTGTGAAATGAAAGATTGAACATCAAAATATAAAAAAATATATAAAACATACCTGAAAAATACTTTACATACCTAACTAGGTATGTAAAGTATTTTTCAGGTATGTTTGAACCTGAAAAATGCTTTACATACCTAATTAGGTATGTAAAGTATTTTTCAGGTATGTTTTTTATATTTTTATTTTAATGATAAGAGTATTTAAAACACATAATTTCATCTTTTTGTTTTTACAAGCTGTAGTTATTTTTATATATTTTTTTTAAGTTTTGTTCGTACTGACGTCACTAGTAGCTGAATAGCTTAGGATCTTTGCCATGTTTAACACTTATTTAAAACCAAAATTCAGTAAAGTCAAACTGTCAAATTTGACAATTAATTTGTTTACATTTCATACTTTAGCGACTTCCGTACTTTAGTATAGAGTTATGGCATATTAATAAAATGAATGGATTCAAAGACTACTTCTGCTAAGTTCTTCATACCGTCAAGTATAAACACCACAACAAATAACCGACACAAATTTATTGTTAGTAAAAGAAACCTTAAAAAGGAAATGGTGCGAGGAAGTAAATGTTTAGTACAAGTCTGGGCGGCGACTGTTTTATTGTGAAGATCATTTTAACGTAAAGGCTTCTACATACCAGCGCGACTTGTCGCGCGACGCGACACGGTACAAAGGCCCCGCGTGTCGCGGGACGAGCGGTGCCTTTATGTCACGTCGCGTCGCGCGACAAGTCGCCCCGGTATGTAGAGGCCTTAAGTTAAGTTTTCCTGAAGCGATACATCGATATGATTTGACTTGTACTGTCCGCCGCTGGTGAAAAACTACACTATTTACATAATTACCTATCTGAATAGAATAATAATAAGAGCTTCATGTAAATTTGACGTTGGCATGACACTTGACACATAAAGAACAATTTAATTACAAGAGGCACTGAAATTTCCAATTCAGGCTGCTTTGTGACGTCAATTAGGGGTCAACTAAAAGTCAAGTGATTTTAAGTATTTTTGTGAAAATAAACACGATCTTATAATTTTAAGACCTATTAATAGCAAAATAAGTCTTAGAAGCTTAAAATCTCTAAATGGTTTTGGAATCGGCATAGGTTAATTTTTACTTTACATACCCAATT
The DNA here is from genome assembly GCA_948098905.1 of Tiliacea aurago. Classification (NCBI taxonomy): domain Eukaryota; kingdom Metazoa; phylum Arthropoda; class Insecta; order Lepidoptera; family Noctuidae; genus Tiliacea; species Tiliacea aurago. The sequence goes on from OX402577.1 coordinate 20,969,977, forward strand.
GTCATGTCAAATCTAATTGTCCTAGATGGCGGTATTTTTGATGTGATGTCGTTATTCGTTACAACTCTTTTAATTCTTTATTATGGAACGCAGAATGTCCGTATCATACAGATATTCACAATAAGTATACTAAAATATATTTATAATTATTATATACGTCAGATGTTTCTATCCTAGGGCGGTTTTAGCTTAGTTTCGGTCCTAGGGCGATTTACGACGATGTCCTTTAGCTTTTCAGCGCGATCTATGGAATGGATCCTCGTGAGTTCCTTAGAAACAAATTCAAAGAAATTGATGTACTAACTCTGCCCTCTCTTTATATCTTAGAAAGTATTTTATATGTTCGCAAAAACTTAGGACTATTCAAAATAAGAAGTAAATCACTTCTTATTTTGAATAGTCCTAAGTTTTTGCGAACATAATATAAATACACGTAGTAAACATGAAATTGTGTTGCCCAAAATTAGATTAACTAAAACAAGCAAGTCATTTCTTGTAAACAGTATCCGCTTTTATAACAAGTTACCACAATCGGTTACAGAACTTAGTGATGGAAAATTCAAAACGCACATTAAACGTGCCCTTATCAAAAAAGCATATTATAAGATTAAGGACTTCGTTGAAGACAAGGAAGTTTGGCATTAATTCCTTCTGTACATGTGGCCTCCCTGATACCTCATTAACGGCATTACTATGTAAATGTCTATTAACAGCTCCCAAATTACGAAGTTATTTTTTAATTTAATTTTATCTTTTTTTTACAAACTTCACTGACATAATGTTTTTCTTACTTGACATTATTATACCTACAATTTAAATTTCAACATGATTCTAACTTTTATTATTTTAATCATATTTTATATTGTTTTTTTTTTGTCAATGTGAGGACGTTGTAGGCTTATTAGACTGTAGATCTTTAAACCATTTTCTATTTTGTTAAGTTCCTGGTACTTTTGATGGGCCTACGCTGTCCTCTCATACCTATTAACACTGTAATTTGAAAACATTGTAAAAGCCAACTTTATTTTTTTTAAAGAGTGACCGTGGAGTTTCTTGCCGGCTCTTCTCCATAGGAAACGACCAATTGGAACCGTGCACCTAGCTTCTTACGTTTCATAAGTGCCAATGTAGGCTTATGTGAAATAAAAATATTTTCGATTTTGATTTTGATTTGATTTTTGATTTTTTACACAGGATGTTGGGTGTCGGAAATAAACTCATACCGCCTTATTACAAAACAAGATGACATGGCTTAAACCATGGAGCCAGTTTTTGTAATAAGAACGTAACATGTGATTGAAATACCGTTCTCTATACAAAACTGAAAACTTAGTTCGGTACTTAGTTGTCAGTTTTGTATTAGGAACGTTACCATAGATAGAAAAAAGTTCAAAATTCAATAATGTCTCCATGGTTTAAACCTGGGCTGAAGATAAATTTTGTTTTGTAACAAGACGGATTAAGTTTTTCTTACTTTATCTAACCTTGACAATGATGACGTCGCATGTCGATATTTTTTTCATTCCAGCATTGGTTTTAGAAAATATCCTGACAAACAAACTCACAAACTTTTTCCCTTTGTCATATTAAATAGAATATCAATCAACTCAGCCTATCACAGTCAACATTAGAAATTATCATATCTACTCATTGAACATTTTACACAAAACCTGTTGATGGTGATTTATTATTTTATTTATTTATTTCACAACTTATGTAAGATTAAGACGCATACAAATATACTATTTCGTGTCCACCTGATTTAATTCCACTAAAAGCCATGAAGTTTCTTGGTAGTGTTGCTTTGGTTGCATGTAAGTTTATTTATCTTAATTTGAATTCACATATTTAGTAGGTATAGGAATTGAACAAATGGTTGTTCGTGACCTAATTAATTGTAAGGGGTAAGACCGGTGCGGGGGGTGCGCGGAGCCCGAGCCTTCAACGCGCGGGCCCCGGTGGTGCCGATTGAGCTATAGCAACCACCGCACGTCTCTTGCGCTCCGTGTTTTATACTTGTACCCCCTTGTTTTTATAATAATATACCGTCAAGTGCAATTTGGAGTTTCACTTAAAAACCATCAACCAGCAGAAGAGTTTACAGTTATATTTATGATTCCCAACAGTTTTAGAAATACCTGTGAGTCGTAACTGCGAGAGAGTCGGAGAGTTAGCAACGAGCAGTTCTGACCCGCCGCATTAGATGTTTAAAATAAAAAATAACCATATAAATCTTTTTGCGTCAGGACATAGTTATTAACTTTAATTTCAAATATTTTTCTCAATTACGCTGCCCGAAAATCGAATTCTAAATTAATTATTGATTTTCAGTGTGCGCTGGTGGCGCAATCCGTCTTATACCCGGGGAAAACAGCCACTATGGGGAAGGTGAGAGTCGCTACTTCTGGATGCCTGATGGCGATGGCGTTCCTCATTTAGTGGACCTGGAAGAACCTGTGGATGAGGCAGTTCTGAGCAGAAATGGCGCCAATAACGCTTATTAGCTGTTCACTAAGTAACTACTATTCATTGTTATATTTCCACGTTTCTAATAGGACGTCTTCATTAAAAAACCTACCTACTAACCTAACCTACTACATGATACCGTACGTCCAACAAGCTGGACTATTTTTAATTAAAGGGAAAATTATATTTTAATTGTTCTTAATTTAATTACCAAGTTTTGAATTGTTTCAATTTTAAATTCTCTGTTCCGAGAATATTCTCCGTCGAAAAGAATATTGCAGAATATTCTCGATCGGAGAAATTCTTCGTGCGAGAATATTCTCTCGATCCATCACTAAGTGTGAAATCCTAAAGTCCTAATGGTGTTCAACTGATGATAAATTGATTAAACGGCATGAAAATAATTATGTACAGAATCAATGAAATTCTACTCTTTACATAATAGGTATGTATTTACATTTACAGGCAGAATCCCAACAATCCTCAAGTTATCGTTAATGGCAATGCTAATTCTCTGGAACTACCGCGCCAATCGTGGCTTAAAAGTCATCGTCCACGGATGGAACAGCAATAGAAACTCCGGGATGAACCCCCAAATCACATCTGCTTACCTCGCAGTTCAGGATGTAAATGTCATCGTAGTTGACTGGCGCGCTCTAGCTAACTGCAACTATCTAACTGCTACCACCGGTGTTCCCGGCGTTGGTCAGTTCCTCGGAAACTTTATTGTGTGGCTAATCAACACCGCCGGTGGTAACTGGAACAACGTCCACTTCATCTGCTTCAGTTTGGGTGCTCACGTAGTTGGCAACGCTGGACGTCAGGCAGGCGGTCGTCCCGCTCGAGTTACAGGTAACTTATTTAAACTGTACATCTTCACAAATATACGATTGCTATGAAAATGCGTCAATAGATGAGTAATCACAAATTGTATTTTCCAGGTTTGGACCCAGCCGGACCCAACTGGGGCGGAAACTCCAACGCTTTGAACACTAACGCCGGCGTATATGTTGAAGCTATACACACTGATGGTGGTCTCCTCGGTAACTTCGACCGTATTGCTAACGGTGACTTCTACCCCAACGGAGGCAGGAATCCTCAGCCTGGCTGCAGGATCAGTACCTGCTCTCACGGTAGGGCGCCCGAGCCCTTCGCGTCCAGTATCCGCACCAACCACTTTGTCAGTAGATTATGCTCCAACATCCAACAAGCCCAGTTTAATCAGTGCACTGGCGGTACCCTCGATATGGGTAACGGCGTCATTTCAAAACGAGGGTAAGTAATTCGATAACTTGATTTAACTCACCAATTTAAGAATTATATCTATGGGTTGGATTTTTGAGATGGGGCAGTAAAGGCAGGTACTTAACCGTTGTAGCTACAGGAAAATTACCTTTGGAGACTGTCCTAAAGTTTGAGATATTTACTCACCTTCATTCCCAGATTTTTTTTTTTATTGTACAGTCGGCATGAAAATGGGCCACTTTCGGTTACTACGGGTTTTTCAAAATGTGTGAATGTAGATCAAAATATAATAAAAGTTAAGAACAGTGGAGACTGTTCTTAACTTTTGAGATATTTTGAGACGCCCGTTTAGGCAAAAGATGTTGAAACTTTTCTTTTTTTTTGTAATCACTCCAACTGATTGTAAACCTACACGTATTTTTGATCAATAAATATAATTATCTTATCTTATCTTGTAGCGACAACGGTTAAGGTACCTGCCCCATCTAAAAAATCCAGCCTGTATAAGAACTAGTAGATACCTCTTAAATTGAGCTATCTTTATTCTTCTTAAAGTGGCAATATTGATCTGCAAGGTTTCGAGTATTGGATAGGTTTCTTTGTTCTAGCGCATTAATAACTTTCCGCACCACAGAGAGCAGCTTCAATCAACTTTTATAACAATAACAGTTTTTTAGTGTGCATTTAAATGTCCAATTTTTATTGCATTTTGTGGAGGCAAGCAAACGTGCCTTATTAGGTGAATACTGAAACACGATCATAAGTTAACTTTTATAATTCGGAATAGGGCAATATTTTTAATATTGATGGATTTTTCTAATATTGATCTCTTATGATTGTAAAAACGGTATCTACGGTCTCAGGACTGGCTCCAACTGGCCCTTCTAAATAACATGATGATCATGATAAAGTATTATTACGATTAAAGCTTTATATACTGACATTGCATTGTTTTGTTTTGAATTACCCTAATGATTTCAATTGGTGAACCATTTTGACATGTGTGTGTCGATAGATATCATAATTAGCAAAACAAAAAACTGACAAGTGAATGACTTTGCAGGAGATCTCACCTGCACACTTGTACAGTGCACAGACTGATGTACAAAACATTATTTTATACGTGAATGACCTTTAATCAAATCAAATCAAACGTTTAATTGCTAGCGCAATTGCAACTGAGCGCTGAGCACGCCACAATTGTGGAGATAAGTCCCCTCTTTGAGGAGTGGCTAGAGAGGCGCCGTGGCGTCCTCATCTCCGCCTGACGCAGTTCCTCACCGGACACGGTTCGAGAGGTTCCTGTTCAGGATAAAGCGGGAGGAAACGCCCGGGTGTCACCACTGTGTGGATCGCCCGGAGGACACGGTGGAGCATACGGTGGAGGTCTGCCCGGCTTGGGTGGAGCACCGCCGTGTCCTCACGGAGGCGATCGGCGGCGGCGATCTCTCGCGTCCGGCCCTGATTCAGCCCATGGTTCGGAGCGAGAGTGCATGGGAGGCCGTAACCTCCTGTGAAGCAGTAATGCCTGCGAAGGAGGAGGCGGAACGCGTGAGGGAGAGGCAAGGTTCGCGCCCTCGCGCCCCTAGTCGCCGCAGGAGTCGCCCCGGGCGTCGCGAGTCGTAAGCCGATTTCCGACCACCGTAGGCGCGGGCTTCCGGACGGTGAACGATGGGTAGCTCACCTTCCGATAAGGACCAGGCCCGGGTCGACGGCGCGTTGTATTCCACGCGCGCCTCAAAGAGTTGTCAGCACCAACTGACGGGGTCCGTTAGGGCCAATGCCTGCCAGGGTTGCGAGTTTGTCCGAAAGGGATATCGTGGCCCTGGCACACAGGCAAATGAAGGAATACGGGTGGGTTTTAGTCAGTAAAAATCTGACACGCCCTCCCGCTCCGCCCAGAGCGGGAGAAGTTATTTGATAAAATCCAACACAAAAAAAAAAAAAATGTTTTGGTAAAGGTGAGATCTTCCTAAGTGTTATTGTATTCTGGCTGCAAGCAAGCGTGCAAATTTTTATTAAGTTTAACTTTTTTTTTTTACATTCATTCTTATTATATTACTATTACTCATAAATATACAATTAACATGCATTTATACACTATTTAATTTTTTAAATTTATATTAATAATATTCATATAATTATACACGGTATGAACCATTCTCGTTAAAATCTGGTGTACGTACTTATAGTGGTACCACAATATAAGTACGTCCTTCTTAACGTAGGTATCTCCGAAAAGAATCACAAAAATCAAGAATTATGATAGCTAAGTAACGATTATATTTATTTATAAACAAGCGATTAATGACATTCACGTCAGTGACAAGCGTACGATTATATAAAATGGCAAAAACACGAGACTGTCGGCGTGACCTTCTCCTACTCCTCTGCTAAGACAATAGACAGTATTAATAAATAGTAATTGCTTCAATAAATGCTTAAGAGCGTTTACGACAAAATCGGTTCAGTCTCATCTCTTTGAGGCGCGCGTGGAATACAACGTGCCATCGACCCGAGCCTGATCATTATAGGACGGTGAGCTACCCATCGCTCAACGTCCGCAAGCCCGCGCCTACGGTGGCCGGGAATCGGCCTATGACTCCCGACGCCCGGGGCGTCTCCCGCGGTGACTAGGGGCGTGAGGGCGCAAATTTTGCCTCTCCCTCAAATCGGCCTCCTCCTCTCTCAGGCTCTCCTCGGCCTGAATCGGGGCCGGTAGTGAAAGGTCTCTGCCACCAATCGCCTTCGCAAGGACACAGCGGTGCTCCACCCAAGCCGGCCATACCTCCACCGTATGCTCCACCGTTTCCTCCTGGCGATCCACACAGTGGTAACACCCGGGCGTTTCCTCCCGCTTTATCCTGAACAGGAACCTCCCGAATCAACCGTGACCGGTGAGGACCTGCGTCAGCCGGAAGGTGAGGACGACGTGGCGCCTCCCTAGCCACTCCTCAAAGAGGGGGACTTATCGCCACAATAGTGGCGTGCCCAACAATACCGCTACCATTACTGTATACAAACACGGGCGATACTTAAATCAACGCGTCTTAAAGTGTACACACGGCTACATATCAAATTATACATATCCAGTTTAGGCTGAACTCGCATTTTATAGGATTTCTGAACAATGAGAGGCCAGCTTATACTGGAAATGTATAGCTTGATGTGTAGCGTGTGTACTAAAAAAAATATTAAATTGACTTGTATTCGATACGATATAAGTAGATACAATCACACGTAACTTGGCAAGGTTTTGGGGTGGTGGGGGTAAATTCGCGCGTTTTTTTTTATTTGGGATGGGTTTGCTCTTGATCTTAGTCTAGGTCAGAGGTGACAAAGACAAAGTTGACAATGGAGTGAGCTTACCTAGAGAGAAGAGAGATTAGGGTTGTATGCGTTCGGAAACACAGACGCATGCAGAGAGTTCCACTCCTTTGCTGTGCGCATTATAAAGGACATTTGGAAACGCTTAGCGTGAATCGGTGGAATAGCAACCAGAAAGGGATGGTAACCTTCAGTGCGTCTAGATGACCGATAGTAGAAGGGGGCTGGTGGAATGAGTTCGTGGAGCTCTTGGGCACACTCACCGAAGTACATTTATGCAACAAAAAAATTGTCACTTTTATTGTTTGTCATTATTCTATGGTTATTGCCATCATTTATTTTAAACATGTCTGTTTATAAGAAAGTTAAAGAAAGGAGAGGAATTCGTGAAGTTAATTAGGTGTTATAAAAAAAAAACTATAATAACATATTTTTAGTTATTGTGGCCTTTCAAAAAACAATATTGAGAACTGAAGTTCAACAAGCTTCATTACAGCTGCCGCAAAAATACACTCGTAAAATAAATTTAATTTAAAATAGTAACAACAATTCGTATCAAAAACTTAACAAAATCAAAGGGTATAATTTTATTGCACGCAAGTGTAATCGAGAGCGAACGGAACGCGGGTCGAAGTGCGGGAGGCGAGTATCGACTGACGCACCAATCGCGTGCTCGGAACGGTGCTATCATTCCCCGCGTCCCGCTTGACCACCAAAGAGTCCTAAAAAATGACTTTTGGGCATCTAACTACTCTTGCTAACTTACGTGCAAGGGACTGTACCTATGCAGATTTTTTTTAATAATTTTATTTTCTTTTTTTTACCCAAGGATAGTGCGTGATAAAACCGTGTGTTTTTAAACTACATATTTTTATTTCATTGCAGTGCGGCCGACGCAACTCCTAGTGTGCATGTACGTACTTTCGACCATTTTTTCAATGTCCTACGTTTTTCTATATCAAAATCTAAAACCTTATCAGTTACATAAAACATTATTATAAACCTGGACTATGGGTGGTTTCGAAACACTAGACCCACGGGTCGTTAGTCCTGTTACCATTGGATCACCGATTCTGGATCTCTGGATCTGGATCCTGTGGACCCCGTAGTATTATTATTCCATAATAATAATTATATATTTTTTTATACCTACGGATTCCTAATATTTGTAGATGCATGTCGTAGAAATTAGTAGATGATTAATTACTTCGATACGTATCTACAAATTTAGCATTTGCCCCGGGCGTTGGGTGTCAGAAAACGACACCATAATACTCGTATGCAAACAAAATCATAAATTCATAAAGTTTTCCTGATTGTTTTGTTATACTTTTTCTAACCTTGAAGTTGATACGTTGGATTTCGATTTCTTTCATTTCATAAGTGGTTTAAAAAAATATCCTGACAAACAAATTCACAAACTTTTTCACTTTATCATTTATAGAATATCAATCAACTCAGCCTATCGCAGTCGTCATTAGCCATTATCATATCTCATTCAACATTTAACACAAGATCTGTTGATGGTTATGTAAGATTAAAACGCATATAAATACTATTTCGTTAGCCACCTGATTCAATTCTACTGAAAGCCATGAAGTTTCTGGTAGTGTTGGCTGCTTTGGTTGCATGTAAGTTTATTTGCCTTAATTTGAATGAACATTTTATGTAGCTAAAGGAATTGAACGTACTGACGTATGAAGGTTATATTAATGATTCCCAACAGTTTTAGAAAATTCTGTGAGTTAAATGTAGTTTAATGTATGTATACATATATAAACTCACACCTTCTTCCCATGGGGGAAAGCAGAAACTACAGAACACCACCTGCTACGATCCTTACATACGCCTTTTGCCTCATTAACGTACATACATCTAATAATACACCTGACCTTTCTGAAGAACTTCACCAATAAGTTCACTATATGTTCACCTAAGTTCCCGGCGTTTCCACTCACATCTGCCTTGTAGCTACCATTTTTTAGTCGCCTTTCATTCATCCTCTCAACATGACCAAATCGTTTTAGCATAATCTTTTTAATTTTTGACACTACATCTTCTTTTAAACCGCACAGTTGCCTAATTAATCACCATCATTACTCAGCTAAAAAAAACTACGTTAAAAAATAACCAACTTAATCTTTAAGCGTCGCGACATACCTGCAAATAAATTTGTAATTTTATTATTTAGGAACCAGATTGTTAGCAAAAGTAACAACCAGGACGGTACTTATTAAACATTTACTCGACTTTTGTCAATCATTTTCATCAATCACGCTGCCGAAAATCTAATTCAAAATTAATAATTGATTTTCAGTATGTGCTGGTGGCGCCATCCCTCTTATTCCCGGGGATAACAGCCACTATGTGGAAGGCGAGAGTCGCTACTTCTGGATGCCTGATGGCGATGGCGTTCCTCATTTAGTAGACCTGGAAGAACCTGTGGATGAGGCAGTTCTAAGCAGAAATGGCGCCAACAACGCTTACTGGCTGTTCACTAGGTAACTACAATTAATTGTTATATTTTCAGGTTTTTATTTTTTATTTAGGATGGGTTTGCTCTTTACCTTAGTCTAGGGCAGAGGTGACAGAGACAAAGTTGAAAAAATAAACACGTTCCTAATATCTCGTCTTCATTGAAAAAAGACTGACTTGGTAGGTAGAATAATATGATTATGTAGTACTACTACATCATACGTGCATCAAGCTAGATTATTTTCATTGAAGGAAAAAGTATGTATCGCGACAAGAAAAAATAATAAGGGACTAAGGGGATAAAGCAGTGTATCTTGCCGCGGGCCTTATATTTAATCTCGAACGTAACGAAGGGTTCTAGGGCTCCCGAGCGTAGCGAGTTAACTCTTAAGCAAAGCGAGGGAGCGAGGGATTCAAGCCCGCCCAAGACGAAGACATATTTATTCCCGAGGAGAATACCCTACTTTTCGTAACTACTGTGAGGTGGTAACGACACATTTGGAATTAGTGGCTTATGAAACTGTTAAATAACCAATACCTAGTTACGTTCAGTGTCATACACTATAATATCTAAAGTCATGCAATTTTATCAAAAACACAATAAATAGTATCGTAAATATGACGCACAAATCCAACATTCTAAGGCAGGGGCTCGCACCACAGCAATCGATCAATTGTTGCGATGACATGCCGGCCACCATTACCGCTATAGAATAAGTAAAAACAGCGGTTCGGCGATCCAATTTATGCAGGAGCATAAACAGAAAACAATTGTTTTTACTGTCGTAAATATTTTCGTTTTATCCATTTAATTAATATGCATTTTTATTGTTACTAATTATTCCAGATTTCATATTTTTTTCGTGGACGGCAACTAATACCTATGAAGTAAAAACTCTTTGGTCGCCTTTTATAGAAACTAAGTCTTTTTATGGTTAAAGTTTTCATAAATACTTTTTAGTTGAGGTTCCAAATTCCAATCACATTATTCACCAGCAGGTACTAATTATAAACAGTACAATATTATTTCCCGGCTAGAGCATAGGGCTCTAATCACTTGCTTTAGGTTAGGTGTGCATGACATAAAGTCCATTTCACGAAAGAAGTCCCGCGGAAATAAGTGGAACTAATTATTATTATACGCTAAGTTAGCAACATTCCTAAAATAACCCATGCCTGCAGCGCCACGTCTGCGGGACTTCTTTCGTGAAATGGACTTTAATATATAATTTGACACTACCGAGCAGAGATGGTGTGAAAAAAATATTAAACGAGGTCCTAAACTGAGGAGTTCTTAGAACATAAGAATGTTCATCCTTAATTTGCATTTGGCTGAGGTTTAATTAATATTAAATTAAACTGCTATTAAATTGATTAATTTAAATGAAATTAGTTATTAACACGTCACAATGTGATTGTTGGATGCATTAATTACTTCAAAATATTATTTATTTTACAGGCAGAACCCCAACAATGCTCAGGTTATCGTTAATGGCAATGCTAACTCTATCTGGAACTCCAATTACAACGGCAATCGTGGGTTGAAAGTCGTCGTCCACGGATGGAACAGCAATGGAAACACCGCGATGAACCCCCTCATTACATCTGCTTTCCTCGCAGTTCAGGATGTAAATGTCATCGTAGTTGACTGGCGCGCTCTAGCTAACTCCAACTACCTAACTGCTACCAGCGGTGTTCCCGGCGTAGGTCAGTTCCTCGGAAACTTCATTGTGTGGCTCATCAACACCGCCGGTGGTAACTGGAACAACGTCCACTTCATCGGCTTCAGTTTGGGTGCTCACGTAGTTGGCAGCGCTGGACGTCAGGCAGGCGGTCGTCCCGCTCGAGTTACAGGTAACTTATTTAAACCTTACATCTTCACAAATATACGATTGCTATGAAAATGCGTCAATAGATGAGTAATCACAAATTGTATTTTCCAGGTTTGGACCCAGCCGGACCCAACTGGGGCGGAAACTCCAACGCTTTGAACACTAACGCCGGCGTATATGTTGAAGCTATACACACTGATGGTGGTCTCCTCGGTATCTTCGACCGAATTGCTAACGGTGACTTCTACCCCAATGGAGGCAGGAATCCTCAGCCTGGCTGCTGGATCAGTACCTGCTCTCATGGTAGAGCGCCCGAGCTCTTCGCGTCCAGTGTCCGCACCAACCACTTTGTCGGCAGATTATGCTCCAACATCCAACAAGCCCAGAATAATCAGTGCACTGGCGGTACTCTCAACATGGGTAACGGCGTCATTTCAAAACGAGGGTAAGTAATTAGATAACTTGATTTTAACTTACCATTGTATGAACAACTAGCGACCCGCCCCTGCTTCGCGTGGTTTTAACGACATGTGGTTATAGTCATGTAAGTTTCATTTTAATGTTTCATATAGGTACCTACACCTTCTGGAATACATTTTCTAAATGATGGTGATACTGATAACCGATGGTTAAAAGAACAAGGCGGTCAAGGCGGAAACGAAAAGCGATATTAGTTTATAATTATGGATAAATATACTCGTAATTATATAAGATAAAGTAAAATCATTTATTTCAAATCGGCACATAAAACCTTAAAAGGCATTTTTGAACGTCGAAATTAACGAAAAATAGAATTGATTCTAGTCGCCTAGAACTTGTAGGTACCTATTAAATTGAGCTGTATTTACTTCTTTGTAAAGGACAAAATTGCCCTGCAACGTTTCGAGTATTGGATCGGTTACCGTGTTCTAGTACATTACTAACTCTCCGCGCCACAGAGAGCAGCTTCCATTAATTTTTATAACTATAACAGCAGCAACAACAGCATACTACACAGCTACAACAACAACAGCACATCCACAACCTATACCAGTACACCACCACCACCTGTACCAGTTGGGCTATAACAGTTTTTACATGGGCATGTGTAGATCCAATTTGTATCCATTGCATCATGTGGAGGCAAGCAATCGATGCCTTATTTGGTTTATACTGAAACACGAGCCTATGTTAACTATTATTATTTGGGACAAGGCAAAAATTTGGATGGAATTTTCTAATATTGGTCTCTTGTGATTACAGAAACGGTATCTACGGTCTCAGCACTGGCTCCAACTGGCCCTTTTAAAGGACACGATAATCATATAATGAAGTATTATAACGATTAAAGCTTTATTTATTCACATTGCATTGTTTTGTTTCCAATTACCCCTTTTCAGGGTTCCGTAGTCAACAAGGAACCCTTATAGTTTCGCCATGTCTGTCTGTTTGTCTGTCCGTCCGTCCGCAGTCGGGCTTAGCTCAGAGACGCTTAGTACTAGAAAACTGTAATTTGGCATGGGTATACATATTAATCACGCCAAAAAAGTCGTAAAATAAAACCATGAAAAACAAATATGCTCTCGTCTATTCCATGGTATGGGGTATCGTTCGATAGGCCGTTTAAAAATATTGTGGGTCTGTGAAAATCATTTTTAATTCAGGGATCCGTTTGCGTAATATTAAGCTTTAAAGTGCTATTTTTTGTTAGAGTCAAGTGTCCCCGTCCCCCGCCCGCCAGCTAAATGGTTGGTTTTGCATATGTGAAAAAATTCATGGCAGTAGTATATACATATAACGAAATTAAAAGGAAAACTATCACAGCTAAGTAGGCTTTACAAGTTAACGAGTAATAGTCGACCACCTTAAATTTGCAATTGGAGAATTGACCATAACGTATATCGATGTATGGGAGAGCATGTTTTGCAACTACAATATTAAGTTTATTTTTGGGATAAATTCATCCCAACTACGGAACCCTTCATTGTGCGTAGTCCGACAAGCACTTGGCCGGTTCAAGAGTCATTCTAGACAGTAAGTTAAACTGGAGACAACCATTTAGACAACAAACTAAACAGGGCTTGCATCACCTGGCAGTGAAGGAAAATTGTAAGTAAGAATTGGGGCCTTACTACCAAAATTATACTACGGCTGTACAGGTACACCGCAGTGATCCGCCCCATGATCACCTACGAGGCCGTGGTCTGGTGGCCTCGCACCAAGCTAGTTACAACCTCCAACAAACTACAACGTATGCATAGATTAGCATATATGGGGACTACGGGCTGCATGAGGACTAATCTGACTGCTGCAATCGAAGCGATGTTGGGACTACCACCGCTCCACACGTTCAAACAGCAGGAAACGACGATGGCGGCGGTATGTCTAAATGCACTAAATCTCTGGAGTAAGAGAGACACACAACTCTCCGCGTTGCTTGAGGGGCTCAATAAGGAGTTCCCATTTACGAAAGCCATAAATGACCCATACAATTTAACTTTGATAAAAAAATACAGAATCCAATTTCACGAGTATCGCCGATGTAAAGGTTGCGCCCGGCAGAGCTGCGCATTTTCACGGATGGATCCAAAACAGGTAGTGGCACAGGTGCTGGAATCTTCATAGAGGACTTTAACATACACATAGCCACACCATTATGATGGGGGGGGGGTCCATAACACAGTGTTCCAAGCCGAATGAGTGGGTATTTCTCTAGCCCGTACAGCCACCATGGCCAGAGAAGTAAAGGACCACGCGATCCGCATACTCCCAGACAGCATGGCTATCCTGCAAGCGCTAAACAGTCTTACAGTTGACTGGGCCAATATACGAGTACCACCAGTACCTCAGCCAGGTGGATAGCCTCAGTAACATAACCATTCAATGGATCAAAGGGCACAGCGGTTCACTAGGCAGCGATGCAGCTGACGAACATGCCGGAAGGAGGTCGAGCATGGTACCAGTGGGACCTGATCCCATCGCGCCTTTCCCTTCGGATACTTACGCACTCTGATAACGAAATGCACCGGGGACAAAAATCACAAACTATGATTGAACCAAGGTGCAGGCAGGTTAAGAAAACACTCCCTATAATTGATAACCTCACGAAACAGGTTCTCCAACTAACTAAACAACAGCTACGTACAGTTACAGCAGCTAGGCCACGGGTCATTTAATTAACACCTCTTTGTCATAGGACTCACAGACAGTCCGCTATGCAGGGCCTGCATGGAAGAAGACGAGATAGTATAGTATGTTCTTCTTTTTACCCTATTGTTTTTATATAAATTCTTTTAAGTTGTTATCTATTATTTTATTGTGCTATTGTGTGTTGTGCTATGACTTTTGTGTGCACTGAATACTGTTTCATCTATCTATCTAGATAGCAGCTCACGTGCTTCTAAACTGCCCGGTTGTCGCCACATACAGGAAAAAGTACTTCGGTAGTACCTTCCTTGAAATTTTGGCCTTCCTTGAGGAGCTGGGATGGATCGAATAATGTATTTATCCCACCCGCACGCAAAATACGCGTCTTGTCGTGGTTTTGTGCCTCTCGACTGTCGGATCGGTCGAATCTATCTTATGAGATAAATTTAAATTTTTGCAAGTCTGTCGATTGATTAGATAAGATAGAATATAAATAAACTATTAATCATTTTATGTTATCTTACCGGAATCGCTCTTTTGCCGTAAACCGCTCAATTCACCGACATACGCGCGGGTTTCGCGCAAAAATTCGCGACAGACGAGTGGCACCAGCCCGTATTTACCTATTGCTTGCCATTCAAGAATTGCATGCAAATGTTTACACGCTTGCAATTTTCATAATATGGCACACAATTGAGTGCAATTTGTGCTATTCAATTATTGAATGCGGCTTTTGTTTACATCAAGACACAGCGGTGCTCCACCCAAGCCGGGCATACCTCCACCGTATGCTCCACTGTTTCCTCCGATCCTCTGGTGATCCACACAGTGGTAACACCGGGGCGTTTCCCACGCTTTATCCTGAACAGGAACCTCCCGAAACAACCGTGTCCGGTGAGGACCTGCGTCAGGCGGAAGGCGAGGACGCCGTGGCGCATCTCTAGCCACTCCTGAAAGAGTGGTCTTATTTGTGTTCCTTTTAATCTGTGCTAAATAAATGTATTTTCTTTCTTTCTTTCAATGGTAGCGTGCCTAACAATACCGTTACCGTTACGATACCGATACAAATACGGGCTATACTTAAATCAACAAGTCATAAAGTGTACTAAAATAGTAGATTGTTGCACCGAGCGCAAAGTGAGTTATTAATGCACAAGTGTTATGTTGGTGCCCAAGCGCAGGCGAGGCCACTAAATTAGCACAAGTGCATTAATTACTCACTTTAGCAAGGTGCGTAATCTACTTTTCTTTCAACTACCAATCTACCGACCGTGATAAAATATACCTACTCAAAATAAAAACTCAAGCTAATGAAAACAAAGTTTTTACCAAGTCGGTTTTATTCAGCAGATTTTTATTTTCAGCCAGTATTTTTTTGATCTAATGCATACATTTCATATTAAACTTAATGGGAGACATTAAGCCTCTGTGGTAAATTTATATATCTAAATAAAAAAAAAACAGTGCAACAATGAGATTTCATAAAACATTTCTGCACTGTTTTGGTTCAAAAATACGTGTTTTGTGATCTGTTTTCTAGTGATTAATGATAACATTACTACGTAGTTGAAAGAAAAAATAATTAAATTGACTTGTATTCGTTACGATATACTTAAGTAGATACCTATGCAGTCTTTTTTTTTTTATTTACCCAATGATAGTGCGTGATTAAAGCGTACCTATTTTTATTTCGTTGCAGCGCGGCCGACGCAACTCCTAGTGTGCATATACGTCCGCAGGAGACGCCCCGGGCGTCGGGAGTTGCAAGCCGATTTCCGGCCACCGTAGGCGCGGGCTTGCGGACGGTAAGCGATGGGTAGCTCGCCGTCCGATAAGGACCAGGCCCGGGTCGACGGCGCGTTGTGCTCCACGCGCGCCTCAAAGAGATGTCAGCACCAACTGACGGGGTCTGTTAGGGCCAATGCCTGTCAGGGTTGCGAGTTTTGTCCGAAAGGGATATCGTGGCCCTGGAACGGGTGGGTTTTAGTACTTTTAGTCAGTAAAAGTCTGACCCTCCCGTTCCGCCCAGAGCGGTAGAAGTTATTTGATAATTTCCCACCCAAAGAAAAAAAAGTTGGCATGTACGTATTTTCGACCATTTTTCCAATGTCCTATATTTTTCTATATCAAAATCTAAAACCTTATCAGTTACTTAAAACATTGTTATAAACCTAGACTATGGGTCTGCAAATAATCGGTAACATGGTTTGCGCGGACGTGACAATTAATGATCGTTGTACTTTGGATGAAAAGAAGCTAGTGCAAAGCAATAGGATGATTGCAATGCAGTAGTTTAACGTATTACATTTAAAAAAACCTCACGTCAGCCTTATGTACACATAATTTTCCCACAATGGAAACTAAGGTCTTATTGTCTCTGTGAGAGGGTGGGCCATAATCCACCACGTGGATCCAATACGAATTGATACTTTCAAAAATGTCTTG
Organism: Tiliacea aurago; assembly: GCA_948098905.1. NCBI lineage: Eukaryota > Metazoa > Arthropoda > Insecta > Lepidoptera > Noctuidae > Tiliacea > Tiliacea aurago. Next base: position 20,986,893 of record OX402577.1, read on the forward strand.
TATGTCGTTTTAGGCTCAAGATTTGCTCCTCTACTATTATTAGAACACTAGGTAGTGATAAAATACATGATACAAAGCATATAACGCACTTACTACCTGGTTACGAAACCAGGTAGTAAGTGCCCACGAGTTGTAAGTCCTGTTACCACTGGAGCACCGATTCTGGATCTCTGGATCTGGATCCTTTGGACCCCGTAGTATTATTATTCCATAATAATATGTATTTTTTTAATATCGTGCGGATTCCTAATATTTGTTTCGTGTGTCGTTAATCATCTACTAATTTCTACATATCGTAGAAATGAGTAGATTAATAACTTCGATACGTATCAACAAATTTAGCTTTTACCCCGGGCGTTGGGTGTCGGAAAACGACACCATATTAGGCAAACAAATTCATAAATTCATAAAGTTTTCCTAATTGTTTTGTTATATTTTTTTCTAATCTAAGCTGATACGTCGAATTTCGATTGTTTTCATTTCGGATTATTCCCAAAGTACTCCATTATTTTGTTCTAAAAAGATAAGAATCTCATACATTAATTCCCGAGGTACCAAGGAATTATTATTATTTAAAAATACTTAGTATTTGTTCCCATTCTGCGCCGTAGGTATCTGGAATTATTCTCTAAGTACTCCATCGATTATTCGTTCTCAATTCTCAAACTTCTCCATCTACATAATTACCTATAAAATACAGGCACATACATTACAATCAGTCACAAAAATTCTTAAAAGAAATCCAGTACATATTTAAATTAGCTTTTTGATTAAAATGGGGTGGAATACTTTGAGAACATTTTAATATTATCATGGAGTAGATTGAAACCTAATTAAAAATATTATACTTTTCATGGAGTAATTTGGGATCTCTTTTTGGAGTACTTTGGGAATAACCCTTCATTTCATCAGTGGTTTTAGAAAATATCCTGACAAACAAACTCACAAACTTTTTCACTTTATCATTTATAGAATATCAATCAACTCAGCCTATCTCAGTCGTCATTAGCCATTATCATACTCATTGAACATTTTACACAAGACCTGTTGATGGTTAGGTAAGATTAAAACGCATATATATACTATTTCGTGTCCACCTGATTTAATTCTACTGAAAGCCATGAAGTTTCTGGTAGTGTTGGCTGCTTTGGTTGCATGTAAGTTTATTTACTTTAATTTGAATTGACATTTTATGTAGTTAAAGGAATTGAACGTATGGTTATATTAAAGATTCCGAACAGTTTTAGAAAAATCTGACACTTAAAAATACATATAAACTCACACCTTCTTCCCATGGGGGTAAGCAGAAACTACAGAACGCCACCTGCTACGATCCTTACATACGCTTTTTGCCTCATTAACGTACATAGGTACATCTGGTCTTACACCTGACCTTTCTGAAGAACATCACCAATAAGTTCACTATATGTTCACCTATGTTCCCGGCGTTTCCACTCACATCTACCTTGTAAATACCTTTTGTTAGTCGCCTTTCATTCATCCTCTCAACATGACTACGTTAGTACTATTACTTATTCTGTGACATGTCCAAACCTTTTTAGTATACTTACTGTTGTAATTTTTTGTCATTACATCTTCTTTTCAACCGCACTGTTGCCTAATCACATCATTCCTCAGTCAAAAAAGGTTCAGTTAAAAATAACCCTCATAATCTTTATGCGTCAGGACATAGGTACTTGCAATTTTTTTTTATTATTCTTATTTAGTAATTAGACTGTTAGCAAAACAAAACAACTATTGAAATATTTTTCTAACGCTGCCGAAAATCTAATCCAAAATTAATTATTGATTTTCAGTGTGCGCTGGTGGCGCCATCCCTCTTATTCCTGGGGATAACAGCCACTATGTGGAAGGCGAGAGTCGCTACTTCTGGATGCCTGATGGCGAAGGCGTTCCTCATTTAGTGGACCTGGAAGAACCTGTGGATGAGCCAGTTCTAAGCAAAAATGGTGCCAACAACGCTTACTGGCTGTTCACTAGGTAACTACTATTCATTGTTATAATTTCATGTTCATATAATATGACGTCTTCATTGAAAAAAGATTGGCTTGGTACTACATGATTATGTAGTACTACTACATCATACGTGCATCAAGCTAGATTATTTTTCATTGAAGGAAAAAAAAATCTGAAGACTATAATTATAAATATACTAATTACTTATGAGTATGTATCACGACAATAATTTACCGATGATAAATTAGTAGATTAAGGGGTTTAAGGGGATAAAGCAGTGCCTTTTGTCGCGGGTCTTATATTTTATCCCGAACGTAACGAAGGGTTCTAGGGCTCCCGAGCGTAACGAGTTAACTCCTGAGCGAAGCGAGAGAGCGAGGGATTCAAGCCCGCCCAAGACGAAGACATCTTTATTCCCGAGGAGAATAACCTACATTTCGCACCTACTGTGAGGTGGTAACGACCCGTTTGGAATTAGTAGCTTATGAAACTGTAAAATAACCGGGGATATGTGACACACTATTTTATCTAAAGTCATGCAATTCCATCATGTGAAATGTTGCGATGACATGCCGCCATTACCGCCAAAGAAAATATAAGAATCAGCGGTTTTGAGTATAAACATTTAAAAAAAAATTGACTTGACCATATACAGAAAACAATTGTTTTTATCATCGTAAATATTTTATGTGTTTTACGAATAGCGAACGTAAAGAATATTACTCGTCGTAAAAGGTGACTAAGGGACTTACTAGAGAATGGGCAGCAGCGTTCTCTATGCATTTTTAAACCATACTGCGATCGCCAACCCGCCTGCCAAGCGTGGCGATTATGGCAAACCCCCCCCTCCTTTGGGGGAGGCCTATGTCCAGCAGTGGACGTCTTTCGGCTAAAATGATGATGATGAACTACCTAAACCAACGGAGTATAGGAGTGTTTATTCTTAATTTGTACTTGGGTGAGGTTTAATGATATTAAACTGTTAGTAAATTGATTAATCGACCTGAAATTAATTATGAACACATCGCAATGCGATCGTTAGATGCATAACTTACTTCAATATTATTATTTCTTTTACAGGCAGAACCCCAACAATGCTCAGGTTATCGTTAATGGCAATGCTAACTCTATCTGGAACTCCAATTACAACGCCAATCGTGGGTTGAAAGTCGTCGTCCACGGATGGAACAGCAATGGAAACTCCGCGATGAACCCCCTCATTACATCTGCTTTCCTCGCAGTTCAAGATGTAAATGTCATCGTTGTTGACTGGCGCGCTCTAGCTAACTCCAACTACCTAACTGCTACCAGCGGTGTTCCCGGCGTTGGTCAGTTCCTCGGAAACTTCATTGTGTGGCTCATCAACACCGCCGGTGGTAACTGGAACAACGTCCACTTCATCGGCTTCAGTTTGGGAGCTCACGTCGTTGGCAGCGCTGGACGTCAGGCAGGCGGTCGTCCCGCTCGAGTTACAGGTAACTTATTTAAACTGTACATCTTCACAAATATATGATTGCTATGAAAATGCGTCAATAGATGAGTAATCACAAATTGTATTTTCCAGGTTTGGACCCAGCCGGACCCAACTGGGGCGGAAACTCCAACGCTTTGAACACTAACGCCGGCGTATATGTTGAAGCTATTCACACTGATGGTGGTCTCCTCGGTATCTTCGACCGAATTGCTAACGGTGACTTCTACCCCAACGGAGGCAGGAATCCTCAGCCTGGTTGCTGGATCAGTACCTGCTCTCACAGTAGGGCGCCCGAACTATTCGCGTCCAGTGTCCGCACCAACCACTTTGTCGGCAGACTATGCTCCAACGTCCAACAAGCCCAGAATAATCAATGCTCTGGCGGTACCCTCAACATGGGTAACGGCGTCATTTCGAAACGAGGGTAAGTAATTCGATAACATGATTTTAACTCACCATTGTATGAATAACTAGCGACCCGCCCCTGCTTCGCGTGGTTTTAACGACTTGACTAACTATCGAAATTTGGTTATAGTTATGTAAGTTCAATTTTAATGTTTCATATACATAAAGCTTCCGGAATAAATTCTCTAAATGATGGTGTAAACTGCATCAAAATCCGTTGCGTAGTTTAGAAGAATAACGCGGTCACACAGACAGACACGAAAAGCGACTTTAATTTATACTTATGGATATATAATTATATAAGTCAAAGTAAAATCATTTATTTCAAATCGGAACATAAAAGGCATTTTTGAACGTTGAAATTAACAAAAATAGAAATTATTCTGGTCGCCTAGAACTAGTGCCTCTTAAATTGAGCTATAATAATAAGTCTAACTAGTACCTCTTAAATTGAGTTGTAAAGTGGCAAAATTGATCTGCAAGGTTTCGAGTATTGGATTGGTTTCTTTGTTCAAGCACATTAACTCTCGGTGCCACAGAGTGCAACTTCCATTAATTTTTATAACTATAACAGTTTTTTCGTGGGCATTTAAATGTCTCATTTTTATTGCATGTAGTGGAGGCAAGTAAATGATGCCTTATTTGGTTTATACTGAAACACGAGCCTATGTTAACTATTATTATTTGGGACAAGGCAAAAATTTGGATGGAATTTTCTGATATTGGTCTCTTGTGATTACAGAAACGGTATCTACGGTCTCACCACTGGGTCTAACTGGCCCTTCTAAAGGACACGATAATCATAATAAGATGAAGTATTATAACGATTAAAGCTTTATTTATTGACATTGCATTGTATTGTTTTATCCCTTTTTAGGGTTCCGTAGTAAACAAGGAACCCTTATAGTTTCGCCATGTTCGTCTGTCTGTCTGTCTGTCTATCTGTCTGTCTGTCTGTCCGTCCGTCCGTCTTTCCCCGGCTTAGCTCAGAGACGCTAAGTCCTAGAAAGCTGTAATTTGGCATGGGTGTACATATTAATCACGTAAAGAAAGTCGTAAAATAAAACCATGAAAAAAAATTTTTTTTAGGGTACCTCCCTTGCACGTAAAACGGGGATGATATTTTTTTTTCTCGTCTAATACATGGTGTGGGGTATCGTTGGATAGGCCGTTCAAAAATATTGTGGGTTTGTGAAAGCCATTTTTCAATTCTGAGATCCGTTTGCGTAATATTAAGCTTTAAAGTGCTATTTTTTGTTAGAGTCAAGTGTCCCCCCCCCCCCTGCCAGCTAAATGGTTGGTTTTAGATATGTGAAAAAATTCATGGAAGTAGTTTATATAATGAAATTAAAAGGAAAACTATCACAGCTAAGTAGGGTTTACAAGTTAACGAGTAGTACCGTAACGTATATAGATGTATGGGAGAGCATGTTTTTTCACTACAATATTAAGTTTGTTTTTGGGATGAATTCATTATAACTACGGAACCCTTCATTGTGCGTGGTCCGACACGTACTTGGCCGGTTTTTTTTATTTGGGTAGGAAATTATCAAACCACTTCTCCCGCTCTGGACGGAGCGGGAGGGCGTGTCAGACTATTACTGACTAAAACCCACCCGTGTCCCTTCAGTTGCTTGTGTGCCAGGGCCACGTACACAGGCATTGGCCCTATATTGGTCAGTTGATGCTAACATCTCTTTGAGGCGCACGTGGAATACAACGCGCCGCCGCCGGGCCTGGTCCTTATCGGACGGCGAGCTACCCATTGCTCATCATCCGAAAGGCCGCGCCTACGGTAGCCGAGAATCGGCCTGCGATTACCGACGCCCAGGGCGTCTTCTGCGGCGACTAGGGGCGTGAGGGTGCGAAATTTGCCTCCTCCACACGCGTTCCGCCTCCTACTTCGCGAGCATTACTGCTTCGCAGAAGAAGGTGACGGCCTCCCATGCACTCGCGCTCCGAACCATGGCCTGGACCAGGGCCGGACGTGAGAGACCGCCGCCGCCGATCGCCTCCGCGAGGACACGGCGGTGCTCCGCCCCACCCCGGCAGAGCTCCATCATATGCTCCATGGTGTCCTCCGGGCGATCCACACAGTGTTAAACCCGGGCGTTTCCTCCCGCCTTATCCTGAACAGGAACCTCCTGAAACAACCGTGTCCGGTGAGGCCGATGTCAAGTGGTGAACCATTTTGACATGTGTGTATGCCCTTAGATTTCATAATCAGCTAAACAAGAAAGTGACAAGTTTTGCAGGAGATCCTACCTGCACACTTGTACAGTGCACAGTCTGATGTAAATACCATTTTTTTATTCGTGAATAACCATTAATACACGAACCTACAACATGAACCGGTTTCTTTAAAATCTGGTGTATAAGATACCTACCAATCCGACAAGAAAATAGTCAGTATGAAAAATATTAACTGGTTTAATAAAGGCATAAGGACGTTAATGTATTTACCATAGTTTCTATCTATACTTTATCGAGGGGCTAGAGGCTAAATAATAACAGCCACAAGATCGATCTTCCGGGTCAAAGCAGGGTTTGCTGAGGTTGGTCCGTGGATGGGTAACCATCTATAACATTCCGAGACCCCTCCGTGCTGTCATACGAAGATCTTTTACAGTCAAATTCAAACTCAAAGCATTTATTTCAAATAAACTACACACACACACCTAGTAGACTTTTGAACTGTCATCAGGTCGGCCAGTCAAAAAGATGAAGCTAGTTACCCATTCCAAAGCAGGTTCCTATGAAGAAGAACGGGCAAGAAACTCCACTAACAGTACCTAATTATTTTAAATTAAAATATCTTTACAAAATATTGGTTACATCATTCATGTTGAAAATATACACGTAAGAACAATGTAGAAAGATGTGCACGTTAAAAGCGCGGGAGCTTTACTGGGCGTGATCCTGAGCTGCACGCCAGTAAAGCTCCCAGTCGGCATGATTTTATCCGACATCTTCAACAATAATCGTCATATTACAGCCAATTCACAAAAAACCTAATGAATTGTAGGTACACCTAAACCTGCCTCATGAATCACTCCGTCCATTGCTGAAAACCGTTTGAAAATCCGTTGCGTAGTTTTTGAGTTTATCGCTTTCAGACAGACAGACAGACGCGGCGGTGGACTTTGTTTTAAAATTAAATATGTAAGGATCATCGAGATATAAGTACTAACGTACTAGAGAAGCTACGTCAAATAACTGAATTGTCCTATTCTTCGTAATTTGAATCTTTAGTTCGCGCAGCGCTAAAATAATAACAATTCGTCTAAACCGTAACTAATTTACCACAGCGCTAGATTTGCTGCGGAAGTGTATTTATTCTATATAATTTATTATTGTCGGAAGTACTAGGCGCGAAAGAGCTAGAGAGCGACTGAGTGAGGTGCGGCGCGATCGCCGCAGTTGAACGAGACAAAGTAGGAATTTACGGTGTCTTCTCTAGTACGTTAGTACTTATATCTCGATGGTAAGGATTCATATTTTATATAGATTCTTTTATATTTTGTGAATGTGAGAACGGAGATTGTAGATTTGTAGACCATTTTCAATATTTTTAAGTACATACCTGGTATTTGTTGTACACACGGCTACACATCAAGCTATAAATTTCCAGTATACGCTGACCTCCAATTGTACGGAAATCCTACATAAAACGAGATCAGCTTATACTGAAAATGTATAGCTTGATATGTAGCCGTGTGTACTACACCGTACTCCCTTATTAACACTGTAATTTGAAAAGATTATAAAATCAAAAAATGTTTCTTGCTAGCTCTACTTCGTATGAAACGACCAATTGGAACCGTGCTAGGTGCACGGTTCCAATTGGTTGTTTCCGCTTCTGACGTTTTATAAGTGCTCATGTAGGTAAATGTGAAATAAAATACTTTGATTGATTGATTGAAGAATCAATGTATTCAATTAAAGGTTTGGTTTTCCTTATTATTTTTATTTTCATGCACACTTGCTTTCTCAACTCACTTTAGACATTGGCAGAATAGTCGACACCGGCTTTGCTTGCCATACAACAAAAATAGAATAGAATAGAATTAAAGGATGTGCGTAATCCTTTCATTGAATATTTATGAACCATAATCAAAATCCCTTCTATACGGTCTAGTTTAAGAGCTCGTTAAAAATAACGTACATTTTTCTACTCTTCGTGTTAAATCTCTAGGCGAAATAACGTTAAAGTCAGTTTATTGATTGAGGCGTGAATATTGAATAAGCAGCAACAAAATAACAAAAATCCACAATTTAGAATTCATAACTTAAGGGACGATAACCGACTTTTAATGATTTTATACTGAAGATCACGTCTAAACGAGTAGTGTTATTGATTTGAAAAGAATATATGATAAATTAGAGCATTTTTTCAATAACTTAATATGTGAATATTTTGGATTACGTTTATATTACATAGTGAAATTAATTTGTAAAGTTATGTCTAACGCGGAAAAAAAAACTGTGAATGGCGCAAAATCTACCAAGCGTATTTTTCAGAAACCTTCACCAATTTAAATATAATTTAATTATTGATCTTTTAGTATACGCTTTTTATTAAAATACCTTTTGTTTTGTGTATAATAAATTAATAATGCGTCAAATTGGGGACAGCACTCCTTGACGGGTGAGTCCTATTACTGGCTGAACGTACGACGCGTTGCGTGAGCTCAGTACAGAACACGCAAGCTAACCACTCAAGGTCACTGGCATATATCTGCGTCTTAATATGAATTGGATATAGGTAATCTAATGAGAATCTTATCTGCTCACGTACGAATAGCACGATTTGTGATGACGTCCTACTTAATTCGGAAATCAACGTTATCATTTTAATCAACAAATCGGGGTGCGCAGCTTTTGTTTTGATATAAACTAAACTCGATACTAGATAAAAGATATTTTTTCTTATTTTGAAGCGGAATTCGATATTTACTCGTCATTACCTATCAAATTTCCTTCTAAGTACTTAATAAACCTCCTACAAGGTGGACCGATGTATTTGTGAAGGCTGCAGGTATCCGCTGGATGCAGGCAGCACAGAACCGGTCGAAGTGGTGGTGCTTCAGGGAGGACTATGTCCAGCAGTGGACGTCTTTCGGCTGAAATGATGATGATGATGACTTAATAAACTGCTTCTCTGACGGACAACGCACAGCCTAAACCGCTAGGTCTAGAAGCATACAATTTTGCACAAGTGCCTTATATTATAACGAAGGTGAGCACTATATCAACTCATCCCGGAGTCTCCTAACACAGGCGTCATCATACTTAAAAGGAGGCTCCAATCATTAACTAATCTAAACTAGTTGGCACAGATATAAACATTTTGTATTTGTATCCCCTAAATGGGTTAAAGGGGATAAAAGCTTCTATGGAATGTGCCGATGTGATATCCCATCGGGCATACGGCTTATAAGACAATAAACAGGTAGGTTCTTAACTTAAATAATCAATCAGTGTAGAATTCTGCCTTTATAGTTAGGATGGATTCACATGGCTGCATGAGATTCCATAGGCGTTTTTACATTAATTTGAATGGAAATCATCTATTTTCAGCCATTTTCACTCAAACAACGTTCATTTGTTACTAGCACCTGTTCAATCACATCATTAAACACTTATCACAGACCGGTACATAATACACCTATGTAGCTACGTTTTCCCCAAGCGTTCTGAGGGCCTAGGCCCTAGGCCCTATGGTCTAGGTCCAGTCTAGGACAAAGTAACATTCATTTAGCGATGACGCCATTAGAAAAGCCAAAAAATGTATGTGGTTGACATAAGTTATCGAAATGTCAACGAATAGAAATTAGCTAGACTAGAGATCATCATTCTATTCCATGAAACGAATCGACAGCGTCGAACGATAACTTCCATAGAGATGCGTAGTCAAGTGGCACTTTTTGACAAGCGTTATCGCCTACCAATCGAACTTCGTTATTGTCGAAGAGATAGCGATTGTAGAAATAGAATTGCTTCGAAGCGAATGCCATTTGTATAGGCCCTCTGAACAGTTCTGAGCGAGCAAGCGTTTGTTCGCACTGTACTTGTTTCAATGTTTGTAAATAAGTGAGCATCTTAAATCTCGTAATTAATTATTCTGTCATTGCTTCATTTTTAATTCTTTTTACCTATTGTGATGTAGTAATTTTATTGTAGGTGCATCGTCTTCACATATAATTGTATAAGTAATTGACTGTCCTCTGCCCGCGACTTCATTCGCGTGTTTCTTGTTTTAACATAAAATATATCCTATGACACTTGGCAATACATGGCATAGTGAAAGAATTTTCGGAATCGGATCAGTAGTTCCGAAGATTACCCCTTACAACCTCACAAACTTTACCTCTTTCTAATATTAGTATAGCCCTATACAAAATATTGTAAAACATTTTAAATGATGGTGGAGTTTCTTGCCCAATCTTCTACATACGAAACTACCTTTTGGAAGGGGCATCTAGAATCGCTTCTATTTTTCTGTAAATGTTGACGTGATAACTGCCATAAAAGTGCATATTTGAAATAAATTATTTGAATTTGACGCTGGTAGCATACCTCTCCCACGAAACCATAGCAGCGAAATCGCAGTAGTTCAATTCAACTGGCTCGCGTCATGTTCCGCTACTCGCATCCGATTCGTGTAGCGGAACATGACGCGAACCAGTACAATTGAACTACTGCGGTTTCGCTGCTATGATTTCGCGGCGAAGGTGTGCTATCAGCGTAAATGAAAAGCGTAATTGAGCGAGCGAACAAGTTTGTTCAGTGATGTCAAAGTCAAATTATTTATTTCAAATAGGCACATAAGAGGCACGTTTCAACGTCAAAATTTGATGATCGGTTCTACTCGGCGAAAGATTGCTCGCTCGTGCATTCATTCAGTAAAAACGACGTCGCGCGGCGAGCGAACAGTTGCTCTGTGTATTACCTCGACGCTGAACATGCTCGGTTGGTGTCCGATCTTTTTAACCGACTTCCAAAGAGGAGAAGGTTATATGTTCTGCTGTATGTTTTTTGTTTTTTTAAGTTCGTAGTCAACAAGGAACCCATTTCGCCATGTCCTGTCTGCCCGTCTGTCCCCAGCTTAGCTCAAACACTCTTAGTACTAGAAAGCTGTAATTTGGCATGTGTAATACGTTCACGCCGACACAGTGGTAAAATAAAATATTAAAAACACGTGTGATGTCACGTGACATCTGGTAAACAAATGTCAACTCCATACAATTTGATTTTTCCGTTGGCGTTAACGCTTACAGAAAATGGATTTTGTCCGAGCTTTTGTTTAGAGCTAGTGTTCGTTTTCTCGTTATAGTGAAAACAGATGTTTTCTGTTTTGAGCGAACATCGGCAGCAAGCAAACATTTGTTCAAAACAATATGTTCGGTCAGCAGGGTAGTGAAAACGCAGCTTATTTATAAAATTAACAAAGTAAGTAGAGTCTAAATATAAAATTAAATGTTAGTATTAGTACTGACCTAGTCTACTTGAATTAAAACACTACGAATTCGACCTAAATTCCAACTTTGAAGACCACTAGTAGGTATTGGCAGATAATATAATACTACGTAGTTTTGGCTAATTCCACTGATATCTGGCAGCGATGATCACTTCATTTGTAAGTAGAAATATAATAACACATCTAATCTGTATACTACGATCTTCTGCGTACCACGGGTTTCAACATATCTACGTACCCCTGCCAAGTGGTTTTACAATCTACCACACCTGCTTAATTTTTAGAGTTCCGTACCTCAAAAGGAAGAAACGGAACCCTTATAGGATCACTCGTGTGTCTGTCACAGTCGATTTGCTCCGAATCTTCTAGACCGATTAAACAGTGTGACATATCGAATGAAAGGGGTTGTTGTAAGGATTTCAGATAATATTTTTTTTATAATTTTAAAATATATACTTTTAAAATAATTTAACAAAATAGATGAAACCAAAAATACAGAAAATATTTTATTTTATATTTTATTTAGATTATAAAAAAACCTATAAGAAGTCTGTGGTCTTAAAATAACATAGTAAATCTCTCAATATTGTGCTTACAAACTGACATTTGCAGTTGGAATGTATGGAACGTGTTTTTCAACTACAATGGTAAGTTTGTATTTGGGATAAATTTATCCCAACTACGGAACCCTTCATTGTGCTTGGGCCGATACGCACTTGGCCGGTTTTTCTACTCAATAACATGAATGAATGACCACACACCTTAGGGCGGGCCGCGCCACAACGCTACAATTTTCGTTTCTCCACATTTATCTTCCACATATTTTGTATGAAACTTCGCACAGGCTCAGTTTAAAAAGAGGCTTCAGGCGAGCCACACCCTGGGGTCTACTCCGAACATAAATCTGAAGTATCAGCCGAATGTTCGGCCGTTGCTTGACTACGGCTAACTATGGCTGACTACGGTGAAAAAAAAAAGAAATGACTGTCAAAGAGATAAGCCAAAGTCAAAAATGTGACTTTAAGTCGGGTAAGGATTCGAAGTCAAAAAAGGAAACTATGGAAGCTATAAAACGGCCACTTCGGAAACCCTTCGGAGTAGGCGCCCTGGGCCTGCAGTATCGACATAGATAGCTATCGCTAGCTATGTCGATACTGCAGGAATGCAGGACCTGGCCGCCGCCGACACGCGCCGTAAAGCATCAAATATCTTTTTTTGTTGCAGCGCGGTTGACGTAGAGCAGCTCCTAGTGTGCTTTGACGCAGTTTTGCAATGCGACGTGCTGTGGCCTGAAGTGCCTGTAATGTGCGCTAACCTTTAAATTTCATTTCCCACAACAGGTGATGGATTTTCCAATCCGATTACTTATCTTAAAATCAAAGTCGTCATTAATCTTGCCACAAAATATATATTATCTGAGCTATCAAACAATAAGAACGCTTAAGGCCAATACTCAAGATTACCTTACAAAGAGAATTAGAAATACTATTTTTGTTAGATTCCCAACAGCAAACCTTATAAAAATCTCAATTTGGATCATTTTGCCCATACTAGGCTTGGATTTTTTGCGTGCCCTCTAAACAATATTTAAACCAGCCTAGTACCTACTCACACACACAGAGCACATAGTTCGCAGTCTATATGTTTGCCATACAAATGATTCCAGTAGACAATACAGGGCTATACATATACAGGTTGTGGCATAAATAATGGATAACCCTGAAACTGTTGATTGGCCAGATTATCACCTATCATTTATCCCACTTATATCGCGTCACACGCCACAGACGGCACTAATCTCCGATTTTGTTGAAATTTCGCGAGGGGATTGTACCCAAATTGTTCTATTTAGTACCTCTATTGAAAATAATTGTACCTCTTGGGTTTTGCTAAAAAATGAAAAACAAGAAGGACCGTCTGTGGCGTATACGCCACGGACGGCCCATTTTCTTCGGTAGAAGTTTGAGATGCACAATATACATCAAAGAATTGTACCTAAATAAAAACCTACGAATTTTAAATATTAACACGATAGCGCGCACCAAACGGCCGCAATATTACATTGAAAATGGTGAAAAATTAACCTAAAAACGCAGCACCCAGAAAAAAGGTCTTTTGGTGTGATTATTTCATCATAAAGAATTGTACCCATTTCACACCTCACAAAAAAGTAATTATGTTACAGAAACATACAATACTTTTGGAGAAAACAGCAAATCAAAATCTAACTCACCATCACCAACACAGACCTAGCCATCTTTGTAATACCTAGATGTGACAATCAAATTCGATGTACTGAACTATCTTGTTTGTTGTGGTGGCATTATTTTAAACGCAATCCCCCTTATTACAAAACAAGGTTTATCTTCAGACCCAGGTTTAAAACATGGAGCTATTATTGAATTTCGAACTTTATTCCGACTATGGTAAAGTTCCTAAACACAAAACTGACAACTTAGTACCGAACTAAGTTTTCAGTTTTGTATAAAGAACGGTATTTCAATCACTGTTACGTTCTTATTACAAAAACTGGCTCCATGGTTTAAGTCATGTCAAAATATAAATCTTGTTTTGTAATAAGGCGGTATAAGTTTACACAACTGTTATCAGGATAAGGGCAAACTGGATTGACTTATTAGTAACAAGGAATATATTACTTTGTTAACAAAATGATTTATCACAACAAATTATTTTTTCGTTCCGTCACCTTCCATCAAACTCAAACTCAAAGCATTTATTTAAATTAAACCATCTCCATCACTCTTAAGGCTACTATGGTTATTCTGGCTCATAGAGCACGGAATTGCTGCGCGCTGCCGCCGGTACGACTGAAGACGGCATCGGCAGTACTAATAATATTCTTACCGCGCTGCAACATCAGACCAGCTCCATAGTACCTACCATATAGATGTATCTATGTATTACATTGTCACCGAAGATAAATAGGTTAGGTGTGCCAGATTTCAGCTCAAACGGATAGCAAGTGCTTAAAAACTGTCTTATAAAACAACAGGAGGGCCGAAGCAAGTAGAAGCTTCTAATAATAGTTTAAATAACTAAGCTGAACTTTCTTGATCGAAGGGAAACTGTATAAAATATTCTTTGGGGTGGGGTGATTTTGATTTACCGTTTTCTCCTAAAGTATTTCATGTTTCTGTAACATAATTACGTTTTTGTGAGGTGTGAAATGGGTACAATTCTTTAGGATGAAATAATCACACCAAAAGACCTTTTATCTGGGTGCTGCGTTTTTAGGCTAATTTTTCACTTTAATATTGCGGCCGTTTGGTGCGCGCTATCGGGTTAATATTTAGAATTCGTAGGTTTTTATTTAGGTACAATTCTTTGATGTATATTGTGCATCTCAAACGTCTACCGAAGAAAATGGGCCGTCCGTGGCGTATACGCCACAGACGGTCCTTCTTGTTTTTCATTTTTCAGCAAAACCCAAGCCGTCTTATTACAAAACAAGATTTATATTTTGACATGGCTTAAACCATGGAGCTAGTTTTTGTAATAAGAACGTAACAGTGATTGAAATACCGTTCTTTATACAAAACTGAAAACTTAGTTCGGTACTAAGTTGTCAGTTTTGTGTTTAGGAACTTTACCATAATCGGAATAAAGTTCAAAATTCAATAATGGCTCCATGTTTTAAACCTGGGTCTGAAGATAAACCTTGTTTTGTAATAAGGGGGTAGAGGTACAATTATTTTCAATAGAGGTACTAAATAGAACAATTTGGGTACAATCCCCTCGCGAAATTTCAACAAAATCGGAGATTAGTGCCGTCTGTGGCGTGTGACGCCTTATATCGCCATATGCCCAAACATATTTTTTTCGATATAGGGACCCAAAATTGCATAATTCCGTAGAAAAAATGTAAAAATTTAAGAATAAGTATTTTTTGCAATGTTATCTTAGATTGTAATAAAAATTATGTCAGGACGAAACGTCAACGAATTATAACGTTGCTAAATTGAAGAGTACAACTTTGAGGTAGCATGGCAACTGAAGTGACAGGTATTACGTTAGGTCGGTTACTTGACAGCTCTCTCGTCACGTGTTTTTTTTGTTTACCTTTATTTAACTACCTAGGGGAGGTTCCGTTTGGTGCCGGACGTAAAGAATAGCACCATCCCATTTCTTCCAGTGGGTGTCGTAAAAGGCGACTAAGGGACTTACTAGAGAATGGGCAGCAGCGTTCTCTATGCATTTTAACACCATACTGCGATCGCCAACCCGCCTACTAAGCGTGGCGATTATGGCAAACCCCCCCCTTTAAGGGAGGCCTGGCTCCAGCAGTGGACGTCTTTCGGCTGAAATGATGATGATGACAGAAACTCTGTTAAAAAGTTTTCTATAAAGTTAAAGATTACTTGGACGACAAAAAGGCTTGGTATTAATTAAGCTACTCCAATGTATTTTCAATTATTTTTCTCTCTCAGCTAGGTTTAATCTTGGACTGGCAGTTTGATAATTTATGCGGTCTACCCAAATGTCCTTTCTTTGGTGTATTGTTCGTTGAGCTCCTTAAGAGGAAATGCGGGCGGAGAGACTTTTAGAGTAAAAAGTCATAAATCGAGGTTCGGCTCTCGCCATTTCCTCATCCAATATTGGACCAATTTAAAAGATATTTCTTATACTGAATAACAAGGATATATACTGTGTCCCTATGTTTTCTTTTTTGATGATACATTATCTTTATAAGAGCTGGAACCCTCTGAAAATGCTCAAAATTGCCTGTTTAGACCGCTGACAACAGAGGGCTATTGTACAAATTTCCCAACTATTAATAAAAAAAGAAAAACATAGGGACACAGTATATATCCTTCTTATTCAGTATAAGAAATATCTTTTAAATTGTTCCAATATTGGAGGAGAAAATAGGCGAGAGCCGAACCTCAATTTATGACTTTTAACTCTTAAAGTCTCTCCGCCCGCATTTCCTCTTAAGTTCTGAGTTGAGCTGCACGATTACTGACAAATGCGTGCAGTGACTGGATAGGTCCACTCAATAAGTGTGGTTCTTTCCTCAAAAGAGCTTTTCAGACACCAATCTACATGGTTTTTACATGATTTGACCAAGATTATGTCTGGACTTTAAAAGAGACTGTGACTTCTGAGTTTGTTTCGGCCTGTCTTCTCGGAGTAGTCAAATAGGAAAATCCAACCTCATTTAGTTTTTAAATACCTAGTAGATTGTTATACAGAAATGAAAGGGACTTATTTAGGCACGAGATAGATTTCGAGTGCCTAATCTCACCCTTCACCCGAGGTTAACATTCTGCTTTTCATTTCAACATGAGGAAAGTAAATAAAAACCTGATTAGTTAAAAATTACCCATTGAAACATGTTAGTAACACGTTTTCCGAAAAAGCCTTGACTCTTTTTTCAGCTCACCATTTCATAAAAACATCGTAAGACTTTAGTATCTTATTTTTTTTATTTTGGCGGTAAAAACTTTCCATTAGCCTCTTCTCTAATGAAATCAGGCGTTAAATCTATATCTTAATCTGATCAACTCATTATATACAAATATCTGTATCTGTGCCCGGTTGATGGCAATAGGCTCGCCCCCTATTACATGGGACTTAACTGGCGAAATGTGGATATACTGCAAGTACACCTCTGCCCAATCCTTCGGGGAAACAAGGCGTGAATGTATGTTAAGTTATGAATAATTAGCATTCGACAAAACAACTGAAGATCGAATTGCCGCTTTCCCGACTTTCCCGATTGCCGATTGCAACTAAATGAAAGAAAATTTAAAACTCATATTAAAAGAACACTTTGTAAACAAGCATATTATTACAAATTAGAGGATTATATACAAGATAAGAATGCTTGGAAACATGCTGGTCCTGCTCCATAGGACAATCTAGAGTCTAGACAAAATCAAACAGGTTGCTATTTAAATTGTATAATTTATTATTTTTATGACATTTATTTTAAATTCTGTGATTACCTTAACTCATACTGATATTATTGTTATTTTTTAGGAAATCGTATATATTTTTTAAAATTTTTGTAAATATGTGAGCACCATGTTCTATCACCTAATTAATTTATCTGTCATTGCTTCATTCTTAACTCTTTTTATTACCTATTGTGGTATAGTAATTTTATTCTAGGTGCATCGTCTTCACATATAATTATATAATTAATGTACTTATAAAAATATTGTACAAGATTTTAAAAGCGTACCGGTGGAGTTTCTTGCCCATTCTTCTCCATACGAAACTACATTTTAGAAGGGGCGACTAGAATCAATTCTATTTTTTTTTGTAAATATTGACGTTCAAAAGTGCCTTTTATGTGCCTATTTGAAATAAACAATTTGACTTTGACTTTGACTTTGACCCGACTTTTTTGTTTCTTTTTCTGTCGCATTTTAACAGCCAGTATTTTGTATCATTATTATTATCTTTATTTTCCAGACTACATGGGGTCTATAGTGTTAGTAACAAAAAAGCTTAGTCTATGTTAGTACTTAATAACTAAAACAGATTGGGTGCGGTTTGCAACCGCCCACACTAACGGGCTGTCTGCTCGGGCGGCTATCGATTGCAGGATAGTGTTGGGACTACCACGCAGCCTAAGGAGTAGCGAGGCAACATTGATGATGGTAAATATTTAAAACAAATCTACGTAAATTAAATAATAATTTAGGTAGTGAAAAGTAAAGTCATATTACAAAATTGTTGATAATATTTTTCATTACAATTTTACGCCACGATTTAACAGGGTAGCTGTATAAAAAGTTGGGACATGGCTTGCATAGTTTTATATTTTTTGACAACAGGGAAAAACGTTTCCACGGGGACGAAAAGTACAGTTTTCATCCCTTTGATTAGGTAATTTCAAGCGTACTTTCCAAGTATGAGAAATGAAAAATATGATTGACGTGTAAAGTAAAAGAGTTTGCACAAATCTACTTATAGAAATAAAATCATTTACTTATAAATTTTTTCGTCAGTAAATTTTTTTGTTCAAAAGTTTATTCCGGATAACCTTTACACCATGATAGGTAGAGTGGTGCGTATCAACCGTAATAAAAAATCGCGAACCTCAACCGGGATCGCCAGAATCAATACGTATTACCTACTAACTTTAAATTATAGATTAATAGGCATGAAATGGAAATTTACTCATTTATTTATCATAGGTATGTTTTGATTTGAACTAAGTATTGAGATAAAACTAGAAAAACTGATAGCAGTTCGATACACGATAAAACATAATTGTTATTATGATCATATCACGATAAATGGGTTTAAATCACATATAAAAGACGTTGTATCAAAAATAAATTCAACAACTTCATAGTTATTTGGACTAGCTGATAGTGTCTCTCTTGAGTATTATGAAGTGCTTGTTACTGTTATCCGTCGCTATAGCAGGTAATTTTACCCTTAATATTGTTATAATTAATATAAAATAAAAAACTTTAAAAAATATATAGATATGGATATAATAATATATATATATAATATATATACTTAGCGGATTTGCTTAGGGTCAAATTAATAATTATTTTAAAAAAGATCCGATATATTTTAACATACTTATTCAGCCTATAATGTTCCCACCGCTGGGACTCAGGCCTCCTCTTGGTGAGCGGGAGTGGGCAATCCACCATGCGGGACTAGTGCGGGTCGGTAGATGTCACGTCGTCGATTTTTTGGTTCTATGACATGCCGGTAAAATTCATCAGTAATTTATTTTGTTATTTCGGATCTCCAACAAAAAATCACAATAATACAAAAGGCTCTTTTACATGTGCTCCTTGAATTACAGGAGGCCACAGCATGCACATATAATATAACAAGATGTAACAGGGTTAAAATAAAAATAGAGAAAATAAATGTTGAAATTAGAAAAAAATATAACTTCAACACTGAGCATGTATAAATTACATTTGATGAGTATAATAATTATTCCACATACTAATAACTACTATTAATTACTATTGACTATAGAAGCGAAGAAACATAGTCACTTATTATTTAGTTATTTTGCGATGGTTAAATTATCTTTGTATTTTGAAATGGGGAGGATCATCAATAATATTTTGAATACAGTCTGTATTATTTTACTCGTGCTTGTTTTAATGTTTTATTTTATTCAAGCACGAGAAAAATAATACAGTCTGACTATTTTAGGAGCTCTCTCCATTGTCTACCTTAAGCAAAGGTGTTCATAATATTAACGATACTGCAAGGTTTTTAAACGCCACACTCTACAGTAGGATGGAGTGAAATGTAGATTTTTTGGTTTTCGCTTTAGAATACCCGCAAAAAGCTGCGTGATAGGCACAATAAGCAAAAGCTAAAATATTTTTTGTCTAGGTTTATATTTAGAGGTGCCCCCGATATGATAAAGTTTTGCAAAAAAAAAAATTAAACTTGTCAATGATTGATAGTGCAAAACCAAATGCTAAACTTTATAAAAAAAAATAGGAATTGTTTTTCTTTTGTTTCTGAACACACCCACTCATGAATAAGTGTCAAATGTCACAGTAATTGAGTCAACCTTTCAGTCACATTAAGTAAACGTTCTCGGGGGAAACTTCTCAGAAAGAATTGCGACTCCTGTTTTAGAAATATTGGCATAAATCCTCGCTTCCAACAGTCAGTTTTAAAAGAGTATTACAAATTATTAGAGCTTACCACGAAAAACAAAGAAAGTTAAAGAAACCATTTAAAGGACCTCAATGTAGTTTAAACTATAAAGAGAAAATTATCAAATTCAAAGGAGATTCCCAAAAAATATTCGACATCAATAACTCACATACTTCACACTCAACTTTCATCAATAGCAGTCGTATACCGAAAGAGGAATTTAATTTCTTAATAGATCAGAAAACTACGAGAAAAATGATTATCGGAGGCATTGATGTAACCACAACAAACAAAAACAGAATAAAACAAGAACTAAAAGAAATGGAATAATCTCATTTGGTTTAGCTACAAAATTATGAAAAACCTTCCTGATCTCAATAGCAGCAGCTTTTCTGATACTCAATTTACCTTTAACTGCGCTTTCCCCTAATCAATAACCGACACACAAGATGTTGAGACACCTCCTAAACAGAAGCGCAATTGCACATAAATCTCCCATCTTTAGCTCCTTACTGTGATCGTATTGGAGTTTCTGATAGGTCTGCCGCTATTATAGCATAATATGCTGTCCTGACAGGCGTTGACAATAGTACACCAAATGACCAAAGCAGTGTGATAGATCGTTCGATTCTTTCGTGCTGGGGCACCTCATACCATTTACATCAATGATATTTAACATACTTCATTTACTCATCCATATACAGCTTTTTAACACTATGCAATTACAAAATTACCAAAAAAAAAAGTCTCCATACATTTTCACTCCACCCTACTATACAGGCTTCTTATTTACTCAAGTTTCAGATGTAAGTACCTTAATAACGTGGTATTAAAAAGCTAATACGAAAATTATAAACTGAGCATAACGCTAAATACAGGGTGGATTTTTGAGATGGAGCAGTAAGGGCAGCTACCGTAACCGTTGTAGCTACAGGAAAACGGTCTTAGAAGACTGTCCTTAACTTTTTGAGAAATTTCGATCTGCATTTGCAGATTTTGAAAAAAAATGTACAGTCAGCAGGAAAATGGGCAGTTTTCATAAAATCTTTTTTTATGCCAATAGGTCCTGTTTCTTATACGGATTAAAAATCTCTATTTGACCAACTGAGGTTTGAGTACTAGAAAAGTCAGAAATCGCAAAAAACTTTTCCCATACATTTCGTAGTTTTTATGATGGACCGCTACAATGAAGACTGGCCGAAAATAAACAAAAAAAAATAAACTTCGAATTTCGAACGAATACGCGTCATAATTTAATTTGCTTTGAATTGAAAACAGAATTTAGAGTGTTTGTTGCTTGCTTGTAATTTCTGAAATTCTGTGACAAAAATGACCTCATTTAATTTAGAATGTTAAGACTTGTTAAGAGCTTATTTTTTAAATAATAAAACCCGTCAGGTGCATTGGGATGGTACAGGATCATATTACCCGATGCGTCGTGTGCAAACCAGAAAGGTAATTACAAATCTTGTAAAGAATCTCGCAGAAGGTGGCTCTTTAAAGAAAAAAATAGTACGACATTCAAGTGTATTAAGTAGACGAAAATATGGTGATTGCAATTTTATCACTCGTGAAAGCGAATCCAGAGACTTCTTCTAGAGATTTCGCTAGCGAAGTGGGTGTTTCGCACTCCTACTTTTTTGTAGTGGCCAGTTTATCGATGGTAAAAAAATTAAGTTACCTACGAAATGTATGGGAAAAGTTTTTTGCAATTTCTGGCTTTTCTAGTACTCAAACCTCAGTTGGTCCAATAGTGGTTTTTGATCCTTATAAGAAACAAGATCGATTAGTATAATTTTTTTTTTGTGAAATCTGCCCATTTTCCTGCTGACTGTAATTTTTTTTCAAAATCTGTGAATGCAGATCATAATTTCTCAAAAAGTTAAGGACAGTCTCCTAAGACTGTTTTTCTTGTAGCTACAACGGTTAAGGTAGCTGCCCTTACTGCCCCATCTCAAAAATCCATCCTGTATACATATAGTCAAGTCACACGGCAAAGACATAACTATTTAAATGTGTATTGATTAATTGTAATTTAAAGACTTTTTTCTTTTTTAGCTTGTGGTGCGAGCGTCCTCAAAGACCCTGTTCAGGGTTACAAGGAAGGTGACAGGTACTTCTACTTCGTGGGAGATTGCGACGATACCCTGCACCTTGTTGACGCTGAGGAGCCAGCAGATTTAGAATTTATTGAACAATTTACTAGAAATCCAGCGAATAACGCATATTGGCTCTTTACGAGGTAAAAAAACACGTTCTTTCTTTCATGAATCACGTTTGATTTATGGGAAAAAAGATTCCGTTAATACTAACTAATAATATAAATGCGAAAGTGAGTTTATTTGTTTGTTACGGTTTCACGCTAAAACGTTTGAACGGACTTGGGCACTTGGCACATGGGCACATGGCACAATCATGCTTCCAGCTTTGGACCCCACTGATCCTCTATAGGGCAGCGACAGTAGCCGTGTGGTGGCTACTGATGCCCAATACGTAGCAGTAATCCACAAAACACTGGTTTACTTAGATATACAGACCCTTGCAGTGACGATTTCTACCCCAACGGAGGCTCTGAATTGCCTGAATGCTTCTTAAACTCATGCTCGCATGGTCGTGCCTACGAGCACATGGCTAGCTCCGTGAAGTATAACCAGCACCACTCCAATGAATGTGAAACTATTACCATGACATATGATACTTTTTACTATCCCGATATTCCCACGGGATCGAGACCTAAGCGGGTGAAACCCCAGGGCACAGCTAGTAATTTTTAATACTGAAACAAATGTAATACCTACCTACGTACTTCAATAGATATAAAAAAGAATATATGTAAAGAAAATATATAGAAAGATATAGATATAAATAAATAGGTATATGAAATTATTTCGACGGAAAACGCATTCGTATAACAGATCTTTGTAATTGTCAAATTTTCAGGGAATATCCTACTACAGGTCAAATCATTGGGTTTGGTGATGAACGCTCCGTAGCAAATTCAAACTTTGACTTTTCAAAGGATACCGTATTTTTCGCTCATGGGTGGAATGGTGATGGTGAAAACGCAATGAATAAGGATCTGACTGAAGGTAACGTAAACTTATTAGACTAAACCAAATTTGAAAAAGTAAAGTCAACATTATCAAAAATACTACCCCGACGCTTGCGTCGGGGTAGTATTTTTGGTACGCCCCAGCTTGCTGGGGCGTACCTATACTATGTAGCATCCTAGTTTAAAGCAATTGAACTGAATTTTCAATGCGGCGGTTTTGAATCTTCTTCTTTCGTGTTTGCCCGAACTACGTATAGCTAGCTCATGCTGCGATCATGGTTAAAATATATGCCAGTCAGAAAGAAGGTAGAGAGCCTGACTGCCCAAACGCATTTTTATAAGTCTAAAAATGAAACTCGTTAAAGCCAGGAAACATCGTCTTGTGAACAGGTAGATATTATATCTGTACCTTCATAGCGATAGTATCCAGTAGGATTTGCTTTATTTCAAATAATGTAAGATTTCTAATTTTACATTTTGTTTCAGCTTTTCTCCTAAACGCCGATGTCAACGTTATTGTCCTTGATTGGAGAACTCTCGCCAACAGATCTTACACTACAGCAAAAGCCGGAACTGCTGCAGTTGGCAGAGGACTTGGTCAATTTGTGAACTGGCTCGTTTCATTAGGAGTGTCATATGAAAAAGTACACCTAGTAGGTTTCAGTCTTGGCGGCCATCTAGTCGGAAACGCTGGCAGGGAGACGGGAGGCTTGGTGAAGAGGATTACAGGTAAGGACTATTTCTTTAAATTTTAAAATCTACATTTACACCAGATATTTAAAGCATTTCATTATAGAAATTATACCAATAAATTAATTAAATTAATTATGCTTCCAGCTTTGGACCCCGCTGGTCCTCTATGGGGCAGCGACAATAACCGCGTGGTGGCTACTGATGCCCAATACGTAGAAGTAATCCATACAAACACTGGTTTACTTGGATATACGAACCCATGCGGTGATGCCGATTTCTACCCTAACGGAGGCACTGGAATGCCTGGGTGCTTCTTAAGCTCATGCTCCCATGGTCGTGCCTACGAGTACATGGCCAGCTCTGTGAAGTATAACCACTTCCTCGCCAATGAATGCGGAACTCTTAGCGACGCTACTCGCGATAGATGCACTGGGGAACTTAACCCTATGGGTAACAGTGACTTATCTAAATCAAGGTAAGATAATGCAGTGATCACTACTACATAAGTTGAGATTGAATGTTGATAAAATATCAATTAATTAACTACCTTACCTACTCTTATAGGTATTTCAATAAGTAAAGATAACAATTTAAAAGTATCCACAATATCCTTGAATATATAATCATGTAGTTGAACTGATTCATTAACATCTGACGTTACCTACGATAAAACTAATCACACGAGGTTTTTAACATTATTGTATTTTGTTACAGATCGGGTATATTCAGAGTGAACACAGCCAGACAATACCCATACTAAATGGTATATGTACTTAATTGC
The DNA here is from genome assembly GCA_948098905.1 of Tiliacea aurago. Classification (NCBI taxonomy): domain Eukaryota; kingdom Metazoa; phylum Arthropoda; class Insecta; order Lepidoptera; family Noctuidae; genus Tiliacea; species Tiliacea aurago. The sequence continues at coordinate 21,011,380 of OX402577.1, forward strand.
TCACACCATCAATACTATGTCAACGATCTCCATAAAAATAATGAAGAGAATTCCTTTGTAACAACATTAACACAATAAAATGCTTATTATGAGTATATGTACTTCCTTGCTTTTATTTTGTACCCAAAACCTTTATCATCAATACCCACCATTCGTCATGAAAATGTTTATAGTATTATTGACTGTTACATAATTCACATTCTGTCCACTCTATGTTCAATCTATGTTTATACTGTGGTCGTACTTCCTAATTCTAATCTGCTGCATTGCATTTAATTATTAGTATTTTTATAACGTTAAAATAACGTTAATAAGCGAGAAGTTATCTTTGTATGTATAATTACAGTTACTATTAACATTGAAACTATGAAAAACATACTTAACATCAGTAAAAAACTTGAAATCCGATATAAATCCAATATAAAGTTTTTTAACCATCTAAGAAATAAGGCTGCTTATAAAATATTGATCACGTAAGTGTGCCTACGTTTATGCATAATTTATCACCTACTAAGAATAATAACGCAATGCAAAAGGAACCCAAAATGCACGCTTGTACACACGGCTCCACATCAAGCTGTACTCCGCTGTATTTCCAGTATAAGCGAATCTCGCATTGTATAGGATTTCCGTACAATAAAAGGTCACCGTATACTGTAAATGTATAGCTTGATGTGTAGCCGTGTGTACAACATAAAAAAATTAAGGTACCTCACTAGATATCAATATCTCACTAGTTATATAAAACCAAAGTCCCCCGCCGCGTCTGTCTGTCTGTCTGAACGCGCTAATTCATAGACTACCGAACAGATTTTCGTATGATGTTTCACCAATGGACGGAGTGATTCACGAGGAAGGTTTAAGAGTAGAATTCAATAAGGTTTTGTGTAAATTAGCTGCAATATGACGATGATTGTTGAAGATATCGGAAAAATCATGCCGACCGGGAAAGCTTACTGGCGTGCGACGCGTAAACTAATACAGTTATTATGATAAAAAAGTTTGTGTGTCAGCTCCGACTCACGACTGGAGTTTACTCCTTGAAAGGTGCGCAAAGTAGGTTGCGCAGAAAAACGTAACGCTTTTGATTTAACGCTTGTATTAATTTCACTCTTCAAAAACCCATACCGGGGGCCTTATATGAAAAGGAGTCCGCGTATCACTGGTCAGTTTCCCTCAGTGGTATGTTTATTTAATTCGCCATTTTCGTTGATTAGTCAGTTTCACTGATTGGTCAGTTTTACCGATTAGACAGTTGCGTTAACTCGCCATTTTCCAAGAGTACCTAAACTCCAAAGTAAATTTTCGGTGGCGCCATCGCGCCATCTTGCATTTTTATTTTAACCTCATTATCAAATAATGTCTCATTATTAATATGATTGACGTGTAAAGTGTTTGTACAAACCTACTTACAGAAAAATAAATCATTTATCGTAAAAAAATTGCTTCAGTAGCGCCATCTTTAATTTTGGTTTTGACCCCAATTTTGTTATCAGCGACCTCTAAAACGATGAAAATGATATCCATGTCGAAAAACAATAAAAATATATAGAAATGAACGGTGAGCAAGGTACGTTGCGCAGAAAAACGTTACGCTTTTGAGTTAACACTTGTATTAATTTCACTCCTCAAAAAATTTTCATACCGCGGGCTTTTCCTGTATGAAAATCGATTCTTAAGGAGTAAACTCCAAAAAGTTTTTTGTGAAAAATGCCGATTTTTTTGCCAACTGTACCTACACTTTTTTCAATACAGATTAAAATTTCTCATAAGGCTATGGACAGTCTCATAAGGTTAAGGACAGTTTTTCTATGGCTACAGCGTTTGAGGTACTCGCCCTTACTGCCCCTATCTCAAAATTCCAACCTGTATATAATTAAAGCTAAATGCTGATGATGCATGCATGCATGATGAATTGATGACGAATGAATATAGGATACCAATTGCCTATTTTATCGATTTTTGCGCATTAATGCTCGTACAGACTGGTGCGGTATCGCTGGCGCGACAGCCACCGACAAAGAAATTGTATAACTAGTGTCGCGTCGCTCCCGCAATATCGCACCAGTCTGTACGAGCCTTTATAGCTGAAAATGGTTTAACGGTATCTCTAGCAACAAAGGCTACCCGTTGGAATCATGTCGTGAATTAATGAGTGAAAAGTGTCTTTATTAATATAAATAATTATGCAATATAAGTTACCCGTGTAAGTGTAATTTTACGATTTTGATAACTTATTTTGATTACTCAGTTTTAGGGGTTCCGTAGTCAACAAGGGACCCTTTAAAGTTTTGCCATGTCTGTCTGTCTCTCTGTCCCCGGCTTAGCTCAGAGACTCTGATTACTAAAAAGCTGTAATTTGGCATGGGTTACATACCTAAAGTCAACGCCATGAGACGAGATAAATTTCATACTTTGGGATTTAAAACTTTAACTGAAATTGCGTATGGTTCAGTTTCCATTGCAACTAAAATTATTTTATGACGTTTAGCGATAATTTCTTCATTCATAAATCAACTTAGATATCTTGAGTTTAAAGTTGATAGTTGTATAATTTGCAATTTTATGTATTTATAGCTTCTCATGACGGTTACTTTATTAATAATGCCGACAAAATGGTCAAATAAAATCTTGAAAAAAAAAAAGAAGTAAAATAGAGATGTTATTTTTTTTCTCGTCTGTCCTATGATGTGGGTTATCGATGGATAGGCCGTTCAAAAATACTGAGGGTTTGTAAAGACCGATTTCGACCGATTTCGATTCAAGGATCCGTTTACGTAATATTAAGCTTTTAAGTGCTTTTTGCTAGAGTCATGTATGGTCCCCCCTGCCAGCTAAATGGTTGTATTTGGATAAGTGAAAAAATTCATGGCTTTAGTACATTTAACGAAGTAAAAAGGAAAACTATCACATTTTTAAGTAGGCTTTACAAGTTAACGAGTAATAGTCGACCACCTTACATTTTCATTTGGCTGTTTGTGTATGTGAGTTTAAATATTTGTAATCGCACCCACAATACAGGAGAAATTCCTAGTGTGGGACAACGTTTTTAAAAAGAAATAAAAATAATTTGTAATTAAAGAATTGACCGTGATGTACTTCGATGTATGAGAGAACATAAATTCATCCCAACTACGTAACCTTTCATTGTGCGTGGTTCGACACGCACTTGGCCGGTTTTATTTATTATTCATATCATTTCATTTTTATTTTGCTTTAAAAAACTTTGTGCCATTTCATTTAACATAACATTCTACCTATCACTTTATCACGATAAATGGAAAATAATCTTACATTCGGATCTTGTTTATAAAATATTTCTTATAAAAACAATCGAATCATAATTCATTTGAGTTGATAGAGCTACTCTTGTGCGTCATGAAGTGCTTGTTACTTTTATTCTTCGTTATAGCAGGTAAGAACTAATATAGGTATCTACTTATACTCGTATTGTGCTCTGTAAAACCTTTTCTAGGAGTTTAAAAACGTATTAAACAATTTTTCTTTTTTTTTTCTTTCTTTAAAAACCGCTCGGTAATAATTATGTAATTCACTACCTGTCTTTGAGGTGGATTCGCGGCCGTAGCCTGCGAAATTCAAATTAACTTACGTTTTTAGGGTTCCGTACCCAAAGGGTAAAACGGGAACCGTATTACTAAGGCTCCGCCGTCTGTCTGTCTGTCTGTTCGTCTGTCACCAGGCTGTATCTCATAAACCGTGATAGATAGACAGTTGAATTTTTCACAGATGATGTATTTATATTGCCGCTATTACAAAATATACTATAAAACAGAATAAAATAAATATTTAAGGGGGCTCCCATACAACAAACGTGTTTTTTGTGCTCGTTTTTGCTCTATATTGATAACGGCAACAGGTAGACTTGAAATATTCACAGAATATTTAGTTATATATTCACTTTAAAAATAAATAATTAAATTAAAATAAAACAAATATTTAAGGGGGGCTCTCATACAACAAACGTGATTTTTTTGCCATTATTATAAATAATGGTACGGAACCCTTCGTGCGAAAGTCCGACTCGCACTTGGCCGGTTTTTTTTGCTATTTGATATATCATGATTTCAAAGAAAAAGTTATTCAATGGAATAAATATAACTTAGAGAGATGGATTAATTATTCTAATAATTATAACTCTGTAAATAAATATAATATATCTGTTATAGTCGCGAATCATATTTTGATCAAGATACAACCTGACACTGACCTGCAAATTACAAAAAACTTAAGTAAATTTGAATTTCGCGGGCTACAGCTGCGGATTCACCTTAAGATATGTAACTACCTTCATATTGTTATTTCTTCCGAGATTCTAATGCTACATATGTCTACATTGTCGCGATTACACGAAGTAACTTCGCGCGCTCTGTGTTGTACAGCGAGACGTCGACCGGTGTGCGAGAGAGAGCGCGCGAAGTGTAGTTAGCGTTATCGCGACAAAGTAGCCGTAGCATAACAGATCTCAAAGTTGCAAATTCTATGATCTTGAAGTGCTCTTCTGCCACTGTCCCAGACACAATATAATTTGCACTATGTCTTTCATAGATTTAGGTTTTGGAAGAATAGAAAGGGTATACGGTACCTGCTTCTAAATGTAACTTCCCACTAGTAACTTCCTGACACCCGCAACTTCTATGAGCTCGCAAACATAATAGTAAATTCTGTGATAAAATAAATATTCATCTCTCATCCACAGCTTGTGCTGCAAGCGTCATCAGAGACCCTTTTCAGGGTTTCAAAAAAGGTAACAGGTACTTTTACTTCCCGGGAGATGGCGACAATACCCTACACCTTGTTGATGCTGAGGAGCCAGCAGATTTAGCATTTATTGAAGAATATACCAGAAATCCGGCAAATAATGCATATTGGCTTTATACCAGGTACATTGGTTGATATGTGCTTGACATTCGTTTTAATTTAGACTAGATTTCAGTTCATTCAAAACCTATCGTTTATAATAACAATGCGACCGTTTTCGGGGGCCCATTATTGAGTAAGCAAGTCACCCCTTGTCATTTTATCCATTACATAACATTGATCAGGCAGGGGACATAGCCCTTCCATAGTTCTTGGTAACCAATCCGCTATAGACACCCAAACCCATAGCCCAATATGTTTTCTTTCCATAACCTGCAATACTCTTAAACTAACCGGGCATTGTCCTTGGGTGCATTTACATAGTGCATACATGAATAATCGTCGGTTGGTGCCTCAACACTTAAAATTGTCTAAGGGGCCTCGTACGCCTACCAAAGTACCGGGACCCCATTGGTCCCGAGATATGTAAACACATAAAAATAATAATGATTAATTTTCAGAGCTAATCCCAATTCCGCTCAAGTCTTAGTGCTTGGTAATTCAGGTTCCGTGACAAACTCGAACTTTGGTTTCTCAAAAATCACCGTAATTCTCGCTCATGGGTGGAATGGTAGCGGCGGAAACACCATGAACAGAATGCTCGTTGAAGGTAACATTAATTGATTACTATGTAATGTTATTTGTAAAGTAAATCCGCCTGATTCCAGTTACAATAATAATAGCTGTCTTAGGACAACCTTCGCTCTGTAATCTGCAATGTATATTAAATAAGGAGTTATAGAGCTGTTACATTTACATCATGCAACCTGTTTTTTTTTATGTTTCAGCTTTTCTCCAGAATGCTGATGTCAATGTTATTGTTCTCGATTGGAGTGCTCTAGCCAACAGATCTTATACTACGGCGAAAGGCGGTACCGCCGAAGTTGGCCGAGGACTTGGTCAATTTGTGAACTGGCTCGCTGGATTAGGAGTGTCATACAACAGAGTACACTTAGTAGGTTTCAGTCTTGGTGGCCATTTAGTTGGAAATGCTGGCAGGGAAACGGGATCCAGGGTCCACAGAGTAACAGGTAAAGCTTTATAATAAACTCTTGTAATTTTAAGGGTTCCGTACGTCTGAATGAAAAAACGGAACCCATATAGGATCACTCGTGTGTTTGTCGGTCTGTCACAGTGCTTCGAATCTAATGAACTGAGTAAGTTGAAATTTGTTACACATTTCAATTTCTGTGACCCAAACACGAACTAGTTACGTAAATAAATGAGTTTTAAATATAGGGGTCGCTTTTGAGAGAAATATAAGAAAACTTTAAAAAATAGTTTTATACACTCACTGTTCCGTATGACATCAAACGAAAGGGCTTACTGTGCTGTGAGGGCTTCAAGTATATATTTTTTTTTATAATTTTAAAATTTATAGTTTCAAAGTTACAAGAAAATATATGAAAATTTACCTTTCGCCCCCTTATCTCAGAAACTACAGAACCTAAAACTTTGAAAAAAGATTCAGAATATGGTATTAAAATAACATGATAAATATCTTAATATTGTGCGTACAAACTTACATTTGCAGTTGGAATGTATGGGAGTACATGTTTTTCATGTTCAACTACCTAAGTTAAGTTTGTTCTTGGGATAATTTAATTCGACTACGGAACCCTTCATTGTGCATGATCCGACACGTACATGGCCAGTTTTTTCAAAGTGAAGTTACTGTAACTATGATTGTTCTGTTCTAGCTTTGGACCCTGCTGGTCCTCTATGGAGTTCAGACCGCAACCGCATAGTGCGGACTGATGCTCGATACGTAGAAGTAATCCACACTGAAACTACAGTTCTTGGATATAGCGACCTGTGCGGTGACGCTGACTTCTACCCTAACGGAGGTTCCAACATGCCAGGGTGCTTGGCAATTGGATGTTCCCACAGCCGTTCCTACGAGTATATGGCTAGTACCGTGAAGTACAACAGTCTTCAGGCCAACGAATGCGCAAGTCTCAGAGATGCTACTCGTAACAGATGCACGGGCACCCTCAACCCTATGGGCAATAGCGATATCAACAAGTCACGGTAAAAAAATATTTTTTATATAATTTTATAAAATTGAAGATAAAAAAAATATTTTATGTTATAGATTATTTTATAGATTTTTTACACCAACACAATGATGAATCAATTGCCAACTATGATGACATTCTAAAGTTATTGTTGTTTTTTACAGGCATGGTATATTTAGAGTCAACACAGCACGGAACTATCCATACTGAGTGGACCAAAGGCTGATGAATTAAATGATCTTTGAATAATAATTTGATATCGTGTAAAAAATTCGTACGTATTTACGTTTATAACATTATATCGATACGAATGCATGACGTTTAAAATTACAAACATTTTTTTTCTTATTTTTTCTTGTCTTTTGTTTTTTGTATTTTGTTATCCTTAATAAAACATAATAACGGGTAATATTTTGGTTTTATAATAAATAAAATACACTGAAATATATCTCTAATTATTTTATGACTAAGATAACTGCTGTGCCATGGCAACCCGTATTTTTTCCATATTATTTTTGCATCCCATAAACCCTCTTAAATTCACATTCCACAATATCACGTACCTACTATCATTTTATTTTAATTTTGCTTTTAATTCTTCTGTGTTCATCAATCCTTCAATTGTCCTTAATTATAAGTTTCCTTTATATAATATGAAGAAATCTCGCAATCCTTTATCTTCTTCATTGTCTTTCACACGATCATTCATTTCTGAATATTTTTTAATTGTATTTGATTTATCTGTAACAAAAGTTTTTTTTTTTAATATCTTACTTAGGAAGTTTAGAACTCGTTCATCCGTAAACAGACCTTTTAAAAGTAGGTAGGTAGACAGCATATTGGATTAACAACTAAAAAAACATTAGCTGCAGTTGTTTTAGAACATCTAGTCAACTCTAGTCCACTGGTTGGAGGTGGTGGCCAGACGTTCTAGGAAATTATAATATGTTTGGCACTGTTACTCCATAATACAGGCTATTTCATAGCCTAGCAAGGAGAACAGCACGTCACCCACTTGATTGTCAGAGATTTAATACTACCCACCTTGTGAAAACTGTTACATGTACTGCAATCTGTTTTTTTTAATATAAATAAAAATTATATTAAATTATAATATTGATATTGGTTTGGATACCTTCTGATTTACCGCACATTGGTATTTTTTTATCAACCTGTATTGTCCCAGCAGTGGGACGAGGTAACTCCAACCTGGTAAAGTGGGGCTACCTCGACGGAACGGCAGCAGGGTGTGGATGTGGAGCTATTTCGCAAACTTTGCTCCACCTCCTATCCTGCCCTCTGTGTTCCAAAACATGCAACCAAAGTGAACTCTGCGATGCTACCAACGACGACGTGGAAGTGGCAAAGTTTTCGGCCAACAATGCGGCGAAATACAGTCGTGCCAGCGACATGAAGAAGAAGACTGCTGGGCAAAGATAACTGCTGGGCAAAGATAATCCCATAATCTGCCACTCTTTTTATTTCAACCTGTTGTCCCACAGCTCGGCAAAGGTGTTTCCATAGTTACGTTAGTACTATTATTTTATTATGTGCCCTAGTCTTCCACTTTTTCCGTGTTGAATATTGATTTATTCGTGTTGAAGATTGTCAAGAAAATATTTTCTTAGATCAAATGGAGAATATTCATTTGTAAAGATTCTATGTATGTATCTAGCGGAAAATACCAAGATATTGATCAAGCAGATAAAACCATTTGACAAACAATTATTAAAGACAATATTATGACGTCCAAACTAACTGATTATTTAATCTAAGTCACAGTGGTGCCACTGTCATTTAGATAAGTTATAGGTATTAACGATATTAATCAAGATGACGTATCCAAGGAGTTATAGGTAATAATATTAATATTAATAATACAATATAGGTAATAAGGTACCTAACGTATTTTTTACTAATTCGGACAATGATAACAGAAATGGTATTTCGCTGTCGTCATAAATTTCCATCCTATGCGCTTGTATATTTTTGGGTAAGTATCATAATCATTCATCATCATTTTAGCCGAAAGACGTCCACTGCTGGACATAGGCCTCCCCCAAAGGGGGGGTTTGCCATAATCGCTACGCTTGGCAGGCGGGTTGGCGATCGCAGTATGGGCTTTGTAAACACTACAAATTAGAGGATTATATACAAGATAAGAATGCTTGGAAACATGCTGGTCCTGCTCCATAGGACAATCTAGAGTCTAGACAAAATCAAACAGGTTGCTATTTTAATTGTATAATTTATTATTTTTATGACATTTATTTTAAATTCTGTGATTACCTTAACTCACACTGATATTGTTATTTTTTAGGAAATCGTATATATTTTTATTTTTTTTTGTAAATATTTGAGTACCATGTATCTATCACATAATTAATTTATCTGTCATTGCTTCATTCTTAACTCTTTTAATTACCTATTGTGGTATAGTAATTTTAGTCTAGGTGCATCGTCTTCACATATAATTATACAATTAATGTACCTATAAAATTAATTAATATTGTACAAGATTTTAAAAGAGTACCGGTGGAGTTTCTTGCCCATTCTTCATACGAAACTACCTTTTGGAAGGAGTGACTAGAATCAATTATATTTTTTTTTGTAAATATTGACGTTCAAAAGTGCCTTTATTGCCTATTTGAAATAAACAATTTGACTTTGACTTTTGACTTTGGTGTTAAAATGCATAGAGAACGCTGTTGCCCATACTCTAGTAAGTCCTTTAGTCCACTTTTACGACACCCATGGGAAGAAATAGGATGGTGCTATTCATAACGTCCGGCACCACACGGGACATAAACATAATGCAATAAGACAAAGTAATCATTTCTTAGATCCTGAAACTGCTCTGAAAGCCCACTTTAACCTAAACATTGGGTAGTTAAAAAAATATAACGAACGTCAATTTTACCTTATCTTTTTCCAACCACTTTCGTATGAAGGGAGCGAATAAGCGATGATCGTGGTGCACCTTAGAGGTTCGCCTGAAGTTCACGATGCAGGCGATGGCGATGGTCACCATACAACCGAACGCAGTGAACCACATGAATGATATCCGGTATAAGTATGGCACTTTACTGAAACAACATGGTAGACTTTCAATTTGGTGTCTCAATACACACCATAATTGATTTATATAACATAATTATAACTAAAATATAAGTAGAAATAAAAGTGTAGACATAAAAGCTTCAAAATTGAATCCAGTTATTCAGATATCCTAGCATTTCTATTATACTACCTGCACTGACACTGGAATAAAAATGTACAGTCGGCAGATATACAATGTTTTGAAACACAACGGGCCGCAACAATTCCGTTAGGTACTTAACTTATTACAAACCTCTCGGGATCAACCACTATAGGTACAAGTGGGTCGAACTCATAAGTACAGTTTTGGGTGAACCTCTGTTTCTCATTGGACGGCATCAATCCCCTCGCCTGAGCTAGTTGCGACTGCGCAGCGATCCACCACGCTGATGATAATCCTATGATACCTCCGCTTAATGCACTCTAAAATGATAGTCTCTTGATATTATTAGAATATTTCATAGTCAAAGAATTAAAAAAACTGTCAGTCGTAGGACTGGTACGTCAGAAGTGAAAACTTCTTAGTTTCACAAACTTGTAAAAATCTGTATATAACATGTGTACTCATCATTATGAACAACTTTTACTATGGGACCAAAACTGAAATCGCGAAAAAAAATCTGCTGTTCCTTACATTTATGTTCGAATAACTCGTCAAAATGTAGGGAACAGCTGATTTTTTATTCGTGATTTCAGTTTTGGTCCCATAGTAAAAGTTGTTCATAATGATGAGTGCAATGACCCCTTAAGAGGTTGTGCGTTAATTCTGGGACATGTTGTATATGTATCTGAGCGTGACGGTCACGCTAGTTTAGTGCTTTTTCCCCAGCCCAAAAGTGCCCAACTTACCTAAAGAAGTTTTAATTACAAAAACTATTACAAGCAAAGTAAAATTTTTACACACATAAATAAAATAAAATAATTATTAAGTATAATTATATAAAAAGCAACTCACTTTTGTCTTCATATATTCATTCATGCATAAGTTTTGGTATTCACCTGTAACTTTTGTTCGTGCACTAACAATATCATGCAAAAACGAAATGCCCACGGATATCAAATCAGTCAAAAAGCATAAGGTAAGTAACTAAGTGAAAACTACTTGCCGTAGAATCAATGAAAGGCAAGAATATTCCCATGAGGAACACTCCAGCTAAAGGTCCCATCGACGCGGAAGACAGGCTCATTGTCAGCTGTAGAACTGATCCCAGCATTTCTACGACATACACTAAACCTGGAAAAAATTCATTCGTGTAAGTGTGCTATCGAAGTAAACAGGCTTCGAAGAATGCTATTTAATAAAATATCTATTAAGAAAAATCAACTTAGAACCAACCGTTTTAAGTTCAAATAAAGTTGTTTAAAGATTTTTTCACAAAATAATAAAATCAATTAAAAAAAAAACTTTTATTTCAGACCCATAGCTCCATTTGATTAGTATACTCACGACTTAGAAACTAGTGTTAGTACTTAAATCTACCAGAAAAACAACTCAAACTATTAATTACTACGCCACTGTGGCATGTAGACGTATCCAATGTCCCAGTATGGGGCTGTCCCACCTATCAGCTATTGTTTTCAGGATGCTGTTGGGGCTGGCGCGTACCCTGCGCATGATGGAAGCGCAACGCTTGCGCATGATGGCGTGAAAGCCATCTATTCTCGCCTCTGCAAACATGCCGGAAGCACTGCAGTAGCGCGGCAACCCCATTAACACCCGGAAAGCATTATTGTATTGTACGCGCAGATCGCTGTATGCCCTCCGCATGTAGTTCACCCACAGACTGCAAGTATAGAATGACTGACAGTACGCTGCAAATAGTGTAGCCTTCAGTCGTGCATTTTTCAAATCTGCGAGCCAACATATTGCAGCGAACAGCCAACGCCCAGCGCTCACGCTCAATATCCAGACTGTCTATTAGGTCTTCGGAAACCCAGTGGCCCAGATACTTGAAAGTAGTGATTTGCTTTAAGGAACTTCCACAAAGTTTCAATTGTGGTTCAATCGGGTATTATGTGATCATCAAATTGTAGTGAAGAGAGAGAGTGCTATATCACACGTAACTATTAAAATTGGACCGTTAACTTTGTATGTAAATTATAAAATTGTATGTTCAATTAACGCTGATATTAAACAAAAGAATAGACGTAATATCATAAATTAGAAAGAACATAAATACGTACCAACACAAATTACTCCAAGTACAACCACCACAGATCGAATCATTATTTGAGTTTGTCTATGTGTCAACTCTTTGAAGAATGGTTTCCAGAAGTCTTCCAACACAACTGCAGCCATTGAATTTAGACCGGTAGAGAGGGAGCTAAAAAGAGTTTGCAGGGTTTCATAACATAAAGCCTTTATTCCCCAAAAGATTAGGCAGGGGCAGGAGTTTACTAATGCGTGAAAAAACTTAGAAGGGATATTACATGGTATATTAAACATAATTTTTAAGTTATATGGCAGTTTAGAACTTTGACTTATAGGTTACGCGCCCAATTAACATACCCAAACGAAATATACGCTAAGTAAAATTAAACAAATTATTACAAATTCGTACCTACCTAACGCACATGGCATGGGATGAACTTACCTTAATAAAGCATCTAACTCATTGCGCAAAGGAACATCTCCGACTCTACAACAATGAGTAGTAGTCTATTGCAGTTGTTAACTCTATTAAAAAAGTTGTCAAAAAAATAATAGGCCCTTTTTGACAATTAACTTGAATCGATTTATATGTCAAAAAGGCCTTTTATTTTTTGACAACTAATACTGGTATTGTTTCAAATTAAGTGGCAAACTTGTTTTAAACATTGTGTCTTTTTAGGGTTTTGTAGTCAAGAAGGAACCCTTATAGTTTCGCCTTATCCGTCTGTCTGTCTGCGGCTTAGCTCAGAGACTCTTAAGAATAAGAATAAGAATAATTTATTTGTTAAACATAGGTAATTACAGACAAAGATCTTAAAAATTAGGAAGTGCGCTATGTTTTGCCAATATTGACATACAAATATTTGATGAGTAAAAACAATCAAAGTGAGTATTATTCAATTACAATGATAAATGTATTACAATACAGTATTTTATTACCTAATTTTATTAACACATTCATGCAAATTAAATTTATTACAATTTATTCTGAGTCTATTTCATTTCATGTCAAACATTTCAGTCAATTAAATTCAAAAGATTAGTATTAATGTACAATATCAAAATTTATGTTAGCATTATAATTATATAGATTCGTCATTAAGAAACTCATCTAGAGTATAATAGCATCTTTCAAGTAGTAACCCGTTAAGTGTTTTTTTAAACTTTTGCAGTGGCATACATTTTATTTCATCGGGTATTTTATTATATAATTGTGGAGCAACACCAAATAAACTTTTCTTCATTAGAGAAGTTTTACATTTCACAAGACATAATTCGTTAATATATTGAGCACGTATCGGCGTTTTCTTTACTGCACATAGTTTTTTAAATAAATGTGGATTTGCTTTCACAAATAATGCAGTTTCCAGAATGTATAGAGCTGGTAGGGGTAATATTTTTAACTTTTTAAAATACGGAATGCAACTATCTGTTGTTTTTAAACCACACATAGAACGTAAACATCTTTTCTGTATCCTGAAAACAATTTCTCTGTTTGTTGACTGTCCCCAAAAAATAACTTAGTACTAGAAAGCTGTAATTAGGCATGGTTATACATTTAATCACGCCAACAACAACGACTCCCTTGCACACAAAGTGGGGATGATATTTTTTTCTCGTCTGTTCCATGGTGTGGGATATAAGCCGTTCAAAACTATTGCGGGTTGTAAAAACCATTTTTCGATTCATGGATCCATTTGCGTAATATTAAGGTTTAAAGTGCAAATTTCTGATAGAGTTAAGTGTGTCCAGGCGTGTGGCAGGGGTGACAGCTAAATGGTTGTTATTGGTTATGGGAAAAAAATAATAGCAATAGCATATATAACGAAGTTAAAAGGAAAACTATCACAGCTAAGTAGGCTTTACAAGTTAACGTGTAATAGTCGACCAACTTACATTTGCAGTTGGAGAATTGACCGTTAGTCCGTGACGTATATCGATATGTGGAAGAACATTTTTTTCAACTACAATGTTAAGTTTGTTTTTGGGATAAATTCATCCCAACTACGGAAACCTTCATTGTGCGTGGTCCAACACGCACTAGGCCGTTTTTTTTAAAGGACTTACCTTAAAGAAGCACTGAAGACTCCAGCCACAAATATGCCAGGCATGCCAGGCCAGTCTCCTAACACATTCATGACCAGTAGAGGCAGTAGCTGGTCCTTAGCTAAAGCGAGCCGGGAGTCTAACGGGTCACAATCGTGGTATTTAGCGTACGCCAACAGACCGCTGTACCCACATATTAGGACTATGAATACGACCCCGCCTAGAAAACCCCAAATGGCCCTGAAAATTTAATAAATGTTGTAAATGGGACTTCTATTTCTGGATCAATCACCTAGCTAAGAGGATTAACAGGTGGTAAAATATCGTTGGTTATCGTAGCAAGTCGTAATTAACCATATCGATATGTTCGCTCTTTCTGCTGGTAGATTCAAAAATGTGTCGTACTCAAAACAGCCCGTTTTACAGAACGTTACTCAATACTCAAGCATTACAAAAAAACTTTTTGTAAAAAAAATATAACCGACTTCCAAAAAAACACTACAAAGTGAAAAACAACTTTCATTTCTTAAGTCGGTGTCTTTGGATCCGTATTTTAGTTATTTGCCACCGACTTCCGAAATTAAAGTTATTTTTCACTTTGTAGTGTTTTTTTGGAAGTCGGTTATATTTTTTTTACAAAAAGTTTTTTATTTTTCACGTTTTAGTGCGCCAATTTTTAATTTATCTAAGTTACTATAGCCTAAAGTCAACTGCTCATCACCTTTTACAAAATATTTCTTTTCCCGATGCTGGGACGTTAATTGTTGAGGAGTTCTCCTGGTAAGAACCAGGAGAACTGCCACTCACCATATGCATATTGACGAGCATAAATTGCTTAGCAACCATATTAAAGTACCTATTCGAATCGCAACCCGTTAAATACTTATTATTATGTTGTTCCGGTAGCTATCTGTGGTCTCCATCATCAGTTCCACTTCACCAAATGGTGATTTTCAGAAGCAAATGCACGAGTTACTATAAAAAATATCCAAATCGCTATAGATGTGCCTATAAAATTCGAGGGTTTCCCTCGATTTCCATGAGATCCCTTCATCAGATTCTGATTTGGTGGCAATGGGACCACCTTGGGAGCATAACCTTTCAAACAAATTTTTTTTTTTCAAAATCGGTCCATAATTGACGGAGATATCGGTGAACAAACATAAAAAAAGCATATATAGGGTCGAATTGAGTAACCTCCTTTTTTAGAAGTCGGTTAATAAAACTAGATGCAAGTCATTTGATTGGTTGAAACTCGTTTTAAGTAATGCTTGAGTATTGAGTGACGTTCTGTAATACGGGCCTTAGTCACTAGTAATTTTAATTAAGACTTGCATGTCTTGATGAGTTTTTATTTGTTTGCAAAATTTACTTTTGTTTTACTATTTAGCACAAAATAGTTTTTAATTTGAATTATTGTAGTTTTTAGGTTTTAGTTTTAATAGCATAGTTTGTAAAGATTTTTTTGATGTGTCTATTCCGTAGAAAATGTTGTTGGTTACACATTTGACCGTATGTTTTTCTATTTCTTCCTACTAAATGTAATGTGTGACTGTTTGTTTACCCTAATAAATAAAATAAAATAAACAGCACCCTAATCGCGTAACACACTATCAATCAAAATTCAAGGGTTTTGGAGGAAATTCCTTATCTATTACTTCATAGATTTGAAAACTACATCTGCTCAACAACATCAATAAAGGTACGGACAGACATGCTCATTGCTAGCACGAAAGCATGCCATTTTTGAGCATTTACTACTAATAGTAGCATGTGTGTCAAAACATTGATTATTTCAAGTTAACTCAAAAATCAACAGTCGTTTGATTTTCGACCATGCTACCTAGGCGCGGGTGGAACCCGCGTGCTTCGAGCGTATCTGAGCATGCTAATATCGATTTGATTCAGCCCGTGACAGGTGAACGCAAATACGATTATTTTATTTTATTCTGTACGGATAGAACTGACACTATTATATCTTTGTAAGTTTAGGGAAACAGTGGTTTGCGTTGTATTTTCTTGCAAATCTTCCATTTTGACCGAGGGCCAGTGCTTAAATAGAATGTGTGTGTCCAAGCGTTTGCTTTTAGCACGCTTATTTAGGAGTAGGTTATGCTTAAAACCAGCATGCTTATTGATAGCGAATGTGACCAGCTGCAGAGCATGCTATTTTTTTTATAAGCATTGAACTGTCAAATTGAAAGGAATTGCGATCAATTGTCATTTTATGTGTGTAACGCAATTACCGCACGGATGCTACAAATTGCTAGTGAACAATGACAGGAAATTCGAATGGGAATAAATTGTCTTCGTGTTAGAACTAAAATATCGGTAGGTAAATCGGACTAGATTTTGCTAAATAAAAAGATATTAATCGAACTCTTATACTAAACCTAACCTATAAAAAATTGTAAGAGAAAAATACAACAATAATTTTAACAAACGAACCTTTTCGAGGATTTCAGTTCGGACAACGCAAGGAACCTTTGCATCATAGATTGATTCACAGCTACGTTGCCAATCCAGTAAAATGTAGATCCTATAGATACAGACCAAATCGTATGTCGCACGGTTAGATCTGGGCTCACACTGAAATAAGCATAATGTTCGTATGTTGAACAAACAGACTGATATATATGTGTTACGGGTAATGTTAGAAGATGGAGCAAACCTAGGTTTACCCGGGTTGACTTAGTATTACCCAAGCTTCTTGGGTAAAGTCCGAATAATAAGTAAAATAAATTTTAATTCGGGGTTTACCCATACTAACCTAGGTCTACCCAACTCTGGCTGGGTAATGTGTTGCGTAATTTACGAGCCCGTGGCGCAAATCGCGGGGGGCAGTAGTTTATCTTGCTCAAATAAATAATTTCAATTTTAATAACAACAATCGGTAGTACTTTGAACTAATTGTCATACAAACTTTTAATATGTCTGTGCTATTAAATATATCATGTTTCAGCCCGCTATTAGTTTTTGCTATTAAGTTTATGCTCTTCAAGCGATTACGTTCGCCTTTTTTTAAATAATCAAAGTTTAAAATGTCCTTGGATTTTCATTTCACTAATTAATTAGACAAATTTTTAACATTACCCAGCCAGAGTTGGGTAGACCTAGGTGAGTATGGGCAAACCCCGAATTAAAATTTACTTTACTTATTATTCGGACTTTACCCAAGAAGCTTGGGTAATACTAAGTCAACCCGGGTAAACCTAGGTTTACTCCATCTTCTAGCATTACCCGTAACATATATAAAACAACAGACTCCAATGTTTTCGGTAAAGCGACTACAAATACTAATCGAGGAAATGTGGTGTGAGGAGAAGTCATGGTCTTGGATTTGACCACACCGTCCTTCGACGTCGTCGTTTTAAAAATGATCTTCGAGGTAAGTTGGTACTTACCAGTAATATACTTGGGTGTCGGTAAAATAACATGCGAAAATAGTGCATTTTGATACAAGTGGAGAATGTTTGTTAAGTATTGCATTCGAGGCGGAATTAACACCCAAGCTACGGCTCTTGTTTTTGAGCCGAGAACTGCAATAACAAATGTCCACGTGTATTAAACGACGTTTTTCAACACACTTTTGAAGAAATAAAATAAAATAACGAAAAATATTTTTGATAAGAATTATTAGGAAACCATGATTTAATTTTCTTTTTTTCCGCGCTTTGCTTTCGCCAGATTGAAGGAGAAGCAAAGGTATAAAGCCGATAAACAGCCTAATATGAAAAATAGAAAATTACAATATTTTTGAGTAACAAATAAATGTTAATTTGTTCATAAACGTTGTTTTTATTGTAATACTCATGGTATCCTATTTATAACTATTATTTAAATATTCCAAAAATATTAACGCCGCAAAGACGCATCTTTGCAGAGATTAAAAAAAAAAACCGAGAATAGAAAGGACCGTCTCTGGCGCGTGACGGTGTGAATAGAGGCATTGAATCAATTTGGACTAAGTATAGGTATAAGTTATCTGTGGCAATTTTTATTCCCGCACACGTGTTGGAAAAAAAAAAGTCGCATGCGTGTGAAATACATTGCATTGTGAACCTAATCGTAGTGCGATATGAACCAGTTTTCGAGGAAGTGTATTGAAAAATTCATTCTAGCGCATAACGGCCTCATTCCCTGATAGTGTATTTTATTTACTCACTAAAAAGATTATTATAAGATAAAAAAAACATAATTACGGTGGTATTTCCAGTCGTCCTGTATTCCAATTTTCTCGGAACACCTCTTTGAATCCGCCAGCAGTGATCGTGCCTTTAATAACAACTATGATCATAGCTCCTATCATCACTATAGTCTGAATTACATCAGTCCATACTACGGCTTTCAGGCCACCCTGAAAAGATGAAAAATTGTGTAAATGTAGAGAAAATTAGAGCCTGTTTTACAGTTTGCAGATAAAACTTATTTAGTTTTCATACAAAATCTGTTGTATTTTTATATCTTTCTGGAGACTGTGAACCAAGCCATTAGTCTTCTAAAAACTTAATTAGGTAAGTACTTACCAAAGATGTATAGAATATGCAAACAATGCATACTATCGAGGTTGTAATATGAATATTGACCCCAGTCACTGAAAAATAAAGTTAATTAAATTGAAAAATGCTGCAGGTAGACTAGTACTTGTCCGTAAATAATATGTCACATCGATTTTAAGAATATGATTGGTTGTGGCTTTTTAGAGCATCGTCTCCAGCCTTTTATCGTTTTTGGTAAGGATGCGGTATCAGTGTGGTATGGCAGTCTTTTTCTTAATCATCATTTAAAATAAAATGTGTTACATTTAACCCCGGGTACCTAGGTACTGTAGGTACATTGTATACCGACCCACTGTCATTAAATTCTCACAGAGCGTCATTCCAATGCCTTAAATAATTTTATGTATATTTGTGTTTATTTTATTTAGCGTGCATGTTTTTTTATTTGATGTGTATTGTGTTTTTTATTGTAATGTTTTGTAACATATGGACTATGTGTCTGATAATAAAGTTTATTTTCGTACCACTTGCTCAAAAAAGTGACATTCTATGCCACAAAAAGCGAACATAACAATAGCCATTTTTAATCTGTTAAAAACAGGGAAAGAAAATTGTACTGAATTTCATTCATCCTCTAGGGGGAGAATGTGATTCAAATTTGGAATACTTACCGAAATTTATATTGAACTACATCTGTGTTTACACCATTGAGTTTGTATATAAAGCATTATACATATTTTTGAAAAAGGAATACGCATTTATTATGCAGTTATGATTATTAAATAAAATTACGAAAACCGACGAGGCCGTATGAGCTTGATGCCTTTGCTTTTCCGACAAAAAAAAAATTAGTCTAGGAATTTGCCGCGTTTTTGTTTTCTTCAAATACATAAACGTGTAGTTTATTTTAATTGTCATTATTTTTAATAAATGCTTATCTCATATTATTATTGTGTTAATTTTTTCGCAAATGGTACGAAAAGTAGAGTATTTTCCTCGGTGATAAAGCTGTCTTAGTCTTGGGTGAACTTAAATCCCTCGCTACACTCAGGACTCGTCTTGAATCCCTCGCTTCGCTCGTGATTTAAGTTTTTAACACCCTCGCTACGCTCGGGAGAAAACCTTGAGTCCTTCGTTACGCTCGCGATTTAAATCGTCATCCGCGACAGAAGACACTGCTTTATCCCCTTGGTTAATAATCTACTAATTCTATTTTATTACATTACCTTGATTAAACGCTAAAGCTGGTACGTAAATTACAATCGGCAGCCACGCCATCTGAAAAATAATTTTATTTTTGAAAAATACTTTACTAATATTTAATTATAGTAAGATTGTACAATATTAAACGGTTTATCTACGTACCAAATAAACGCTGAAAAGCACAGATCCGAAGAGTCTCATACGTTTATCATATCGAAGTTCTAAGTACTGAAATAAAACAGCAAATTAAAGTATCGTTAATACTCATTCATTTCATCACTGGATTATCTTAACTAATGCCTTTACGCATTGAGATTAAAATAATATAAATGAACGCATATGACCCTAATAAGAGAGAAAACATGTAGATAACTACTTCAACCCATGGCAATCCATTATGATATAACTTACCAACACACGTTATATTCAGAATTTCACTCACATCCATAACATAATTCTTAAATTTTACAAATTATATTTTTTCACAAATGCAACTAAGTATTTGCATAATTCAAACAAAATTAATAACTTTTTCAATTTGGCGTCCATTCGGCCTATTTGATTTTGGAACTGTCAAATACACAAATTGTTTTTTTTTATGACTTCTAAGTAGGTACTGCCATTATTACAATAGTAAAGAGAAAAAAGATTTTGTTACAACTACCTAGTCAACGGATTTTTTTTCTCATAAGTAGGAAAACTTCTTACCTCATAGG
This sequence comes from Tiliacea aurago, assembly GCA_948098905.1. Classification (NCBI taxonomy): domain Eukaryota; kingdom Metazoa; phylum Arthropoda; class Insecta; order Lepidoptera; family Noctuidae; genus Tiliacea; species Tiliacea aurago. Next base: position 21,031,991 of record OX402577.1, read on the forward strand.
CTGAAGTGAGTTTCAATTCATGGAGTACTGGTAAAAACGTAAATGCGACTATTATGGACATTAAAAGAGTGCCGATCAAAGTGAACACATAAGCTGTCCCATATATGTATAACTCTGTTGGAATGCCTAAAAGGGATATTCCTGAAATAAAACTGAAAAATAATTGAATAGATTAGATTTAATAAAAATACATCGAGGAATGAAAATGGATATCAGGATTACCTAACCTGGGTTATTATTTTGCAAACACCATAAAGGCTTCTACATACCAGCGCGACTTGTCGCGCGACGCGACACGGCACAAAGGCCCCGCGTGTCGCGGGACGAGCGGTGCCTTTGTGTCGCGTCACGTCGCGCGACAAGTCGCCCCGGTATGTAGAAGCCTTAATACAGTTTTATTTCGATCTCTATGCGAATGGAATAATAGGTATGAATTCTGAGTTGAAAATAATCACACATAAGTACATTTTCTTAAATATGCAAAGAACACCATACCACAGATAATATAATATACTACACCATACTTAAAATTCATCGTTAAGAGGCCGGTGATGGATGCGTAGTTCATACAAACGTCATCATCATCATCATCATTTCAACCGAAAGACGTCCACTGCTGGACATAGATTAACACCAAATACCATCATACAAACATAATAACAAAATAATTTGTAAATCACACATATTCTTAAGGTGAACATATTCATATTCGTATTACGTTTGTATGAACTACGTCCCATAACATAATATTTACCTTGCTACTAATGAGAAGCAGACGGGCAGTAACTTCATATTTCGCCCACCCATCAAATAATCTTGAGTAGAACTCTGTTTCTTCACAAATCCGAAATAAACTCCGATTCCACCACATATTGTTAACATAAAAATGAACAATACATAATCAAACCACGCAAAATGTTGCAAAGATTGTCTGACTGCAGAAACTTGCAACTTCTCTTCAGACATTTTGGCAGTTTTCAAACAAAAATTATTCTATTAGGTCTAATTTTATTTTAACTTTATTTGTTCATATCAAATCCATAACTTTATTCACAGTCGGCTCAGGCACATCTCAGTGTCAAAGCGTGAATGAATGCTAAAGCAATTTTACAATTGCCGCCCGCGATTTTCCTCGATGGTCAGGGGCTATTTTTGTGCCAATTGACCATTTCCTGTGTTTATCTAAAATAGACTTTAAAGTACCTATCTTCAAAGGATTCTGTTACGTCTTGGCTCAGACGACATACATCATTGTTGTTCGTTGCTATACATTTAAGTTTATTCTATGTGATACGGACAAAAAAGCAATTAAAGCGCCTGAATATTTTCGAATGTTTTAATATGGAGGACCTAAAAACGTACATTTATCTCGTTTCAGGTGAAAAAATAAAACGAAACTGACTACGATTACTTACTCACGGTATAATAATATGCTTCAACATTTAGTATCGCCATGCGTTAACTGAAGAAAATTAAATGTATAAAAATAAAATGTAATGGCATCCATTTATTATTTTGGCCCTAAACTGGCCAGTCCCTGAACCTGAAGAGTGAAGATTGTCCTGCATCGAGCTAAAGAGGTTGAATGTAAATTCTTTAAAAAAATCATTTGTCATTTGACTTGGATCAAAAAGGTTTAGTAGGAAATACTTTTCTTCTCTAACTGTAATCAGGAAATCTAATTTTAAAACATTCTTAATTAGAATAATTTATATGCATTGAAAGTAGGTGGGGCGGTTATAGTAACGGAACTACAAAGTATTTTTTGCTCAAACGATTTATTACACAAATAAATATAAAATCAATAAGGTTTTCACTAAGTATAAGATTAGCTAATTTCTTCGGTTTCGGTGATTGGTTTCATATTTATTGAGGTAGAGTTGATGTGGCAGGCTTCCTGTAACAAAACTTTAATTATTTGAGCAGGTAAGGATAAGATTCAAGTGATAATCTATGTCATACCTGCGCGAATCTGGAAAATTGGTTCAGAAGACTAATCGTTGATGATTATGACCTGTGACTTTCCTAATTGCGTGTATGGTTTTCAAATTCTTTCTTACTCATTATCACCATAATTATGTTAATGTCTCCTCCACGAGTTACGATAATTATGTGTCCAGCACCCTGAGCAGTGAGCAGTCAGCCTTGCTACCACTTCGCTGTCTGGCTAATATTTTTAACATTATTATGAGCTATTGTCATATGGTTCGTGCAAATACATTAAAAGAATATCGACAAACTAAAGTTCCTTTACCAACCTTATTCTGCCCATAAGCACTAATATACGGCTCGTCAGTAGGGTGTGGAGGTTCCTTGTAAAACCTCCTCAGTTGCGGCGCGAGCAGGCGCGGTGCGGGGGGCAGGTGCGGGGTTCCCCTCGCACGGTTGATGCGCGACACGATGGCGCCCACGCATATGCTGACCATCATGCCGGCGAGGGTGTACCACATGTAGGACACTCGGAGGACTGGGTTTATTTCCTCACTGGTAATATAAAAAAAATGTATCAATGTAGGTAATGAGTAGGAAGCTTTATGTTTGCCTGTCGTATATCCAAACGGTAGCGAGTGGGATGCTTTATTAATTTGATTTTGGAATAAATTGGAGAATTAGTTTGTTTTTTTTTTCTGGCAGAACGAAAATGAGCCAAGACAAGGCCAAGACGGTTGTGTTGTTTACTTCACTTATAAGTATTTTAAATAATAATATAGTTTCATCGAGTTTTATGCTGAGTTTTATTTGCCCTACCATCCCCTCATCAATAGTCCAGATACTCCTTATCAAGGTAGAATAATCGTTGAAGTGTGTCTAAAAAAACTTGGCTACTGAAAACACTTTTCATCTACATAAAGGTTTGCTAGTGGAGGAACTTGTAGCAAAAATTGACCTTGAACTTTCACACCACAAACGTTGTACTGCTCTTTAAAAAGTGACAACAAACAAGCAAGGATCTGCAGTCATGAAATTCGCTCCTTCACTGGTTTTAACGCCTGCAACCCAAGGTCAGTAACTTTCAGATTTGTATGTTTCCGCTCTAAAGGATACTCATTTGTGCAGTGCAGGCGCTATATGAAAACAAACTTAAACGCCACCAGGCATCACCGAATTATCCCTGCTCACTACGGTCTACTTTCTAGCAAGACTTTTATTGTTTAAAGGTAGGTAGTACAATATAAGTAGGGAACTATATTAAGCATTGACTTACGTGAACACTGACTCTTCAATAACATTCTCAATTTTAGTGAAGTTGTAGGTGCATCCTTCAGTAGATAGAGATTTGTGTGAGTGCACTATTTGACCTCTGGCTATGGCGAGCTGGGACGTCAGACACCACCAGGACATTACAGCCAGCCCGCTCATACCGCCAACTAATGCACCCTGGTAAACAATACAGAAAAAACTGGTTACAGCAAAGTTTTTGGATAAAAAGTTAAAAGCCATCTTAAGTGAGGACAGTTGCAGAGAACCTCCTCAAGTGAGGACAGTTGCACGCCAATGCATTCTGAGCATTACTTACACTTCTTTACCAAAATTACTTTGCTGACCGAGTATCTGTTTCTACCACGGCATTAGCTTATACTCTTCATACGACTTCCAAAAAGGAGGAGGTTATATTTTCTTGAAGTAAAACTTCTGTAGGCACGCTTGACTTGGGAAGTAAGCTGGTGAATGCATGACGAGAGCGTTACGGAAGTGACGAGAGCGTTACGGAAGTATAATTAGTATTACTATTTGTAAGTTTTACTTCAGTCGTATGGTCTAAAGCACACTCGTATTTTAAATTTGTTTTGTTATTAACTTTTCGACCGATATCATTTTGGTTTGATACAAGGCAGACGTCATATAAAACTCAAATCATATCTAAGTAGTTAGCATCAGACGTTAAAAATTTCTTATTTAGAGCTGTTCTATAATGTAAGATAGATCCATGATTTTATATTGAAACTCACCGTAGCATCCACCCACGGCATAAGAATCCCCATAGTAAAGACTCCGAGCTGTGGGCCCATGGTCATAGATTCCAATGTCATAGTTAACTGCAAGATTGTTCCCATCTTCTCTACTATAAATACTAACCCTGAAATTAAAGAAACTTAAATTAATAAAAACGTAGCTATCATCAAACTTGTCGATTTCGTTGATTAGTTTGTATGGTCTTAACGTTATATGGTTAACGAGTGACAAAGACAAGTAGGAATACACAAAGAGAATGCAAATGCGACATTTTAGTAAGTAAGTAAGTCGTCTATTCTGCAAATATGGGTACAGTAAATGGTGATAAATTGATAATAGATAGGTTCAACTATATTTTACCAATGGCATGCAAAATTTGTAAGTAAAATCAAAAGTTATTTAGATCACTAGACCACACAATTTTTATATTATACAAAATTCTTAACAAAAATACTACACAATACTTATACAAAATTACTACACAATACTTATACAAAATTATTTCTCAGTAAGTAATTCGCTGACATTATAGTAGGTATGCTTTATTTGTTAAAAAGCTTCGGAGCCTGTCTTTGAATAATGATAGCGGCAATTATTTCCATTGCTTAGGTAATTTATTATAAATGACCGGAGCCATGCAGTAGACACTCTTGTGCTGTTTTGGCGGGATAGGAACACACTTGGTTATTGTGTTATTTTTAACTAAGGCGATTCACAGACTGGCCCGCTATACGCTGCGGGGTGCGTGGCGACGAAGTCACGTGCGTGGTTGCGGGAGTGCAGATCTGCAACATCATGCAGATTTCTTCGCACAAACGCTCGGAGCTGCAGTATAGTATACGGTGGCCCAAATGCCTCATTTCACTGCGAAATCCATTTCAAAATATTACTTCACGTCAAGCTCTGTTTAAAATCTAAAATCTGTGTAAAATCACGCACCACACTGCAGAACTCGGTGTGCCATACCTTGCGTCTTGCCCCGCACCCACGCGCGAGGGCGCGTGTTTCTCTGCATGTAGGCGCGTGGTCTGCAACACTGCGCGTGAATGCGTTTTCTGTGTGTTGCACTACGCGTGTTTTCAATATAATTTATTTGTACATAAAACATAAATATTTAATTCCCAATCCTATCCTCGTCGTTCTCATCGTTCTTCTTTCTCCTATTTAATTACAACAAAAAGTTCTAGATTTTCTTTAAAATAGTGCTATATGAGTATTGGTCAAGTATTTACCTACACAGAGTGTGCCCAGGAGAATAACGACGCCCCTCATGAGCCAACTCGCCTGCCGCTCTGTTAACGTCTTCTTGAAGAACGGCTTGTAGAAATCTTCTAACACCACTGCTGACATCGAATTCAGACTTGTTGATAATGAACTGAAAATTATGATTGTCATTTGTTACTGGTTCAAGAAGCCAAATCATAAGCAGTAATTTAGAGCGATTTCGACTGCTTCTTTTAGACTGGTTTTCGGATTTATCTGTGGGAATAAACCGTATAAAATAAAGTTGAAGTTTATATCGTAGTTTATAATGCTGTTGATACGTGTCTCAAAGACAAAACAACAGGCCAAATATAAAGTAAAGATTCACCTCAGCGCTGCACTAAAAATGCCAGCAATGAAGATACCTGGCAAGCCAGGGATTTCACCAAGAACGTCCATGACCAGAAGTGGAAGAAGTTGATCCTTTGCCTTTGCTAACTGGAAATAATATAATTATTATCAAGATGACTTATTTATTAAGAACTATAATAGCGACCCGCCCCTGTTTCGCGCGGCTTTTAAGACTTGACGAAACATCGAAATAGGTACATTTATTGTAATTAAGTTCCATATGAATCACACACAAAAACACATCATATCAATCACACACACAAATACACACACACAAATCACACACTTGCACAACAAACACACGGTTTTGGTAACGATACGACATGGTTACAACGTCGCTTACATCGACGATGTTTAGTGCCTAACTGCCTACAGGCTGGTGATGAAACATAATCATTCAATCAACGCTTTCGCACTCCTTGTGATTTATGGTGGCTCAATAGATGCATTTTTAAATTGCAAAATTGGTTCCACACTGTTCTCAATCCCGTGCAATGAGGAGTCAATTGCGGGATGTAAGTCATTGGTGTTAGTAGGCTACCAACCCATCTATCATCTATTGTGACTTAGTGATGTAGCCTAGGACCTAAATGAATACGTAAATGTGACTAAGTATTACCTTAGTTTGTAGAGGATCGCAGTCGTAAAATCTTGCGTATATTAACAACCCGCAGAAGAGGCAGAAGCAATAGAGGAAGGAGATACCGATGCAGAATAAGAATACTGCCCTGCGGACAAAAAATTCAATAGTCTTACTTATTGAGAGCAGTTCTTGCAGCTACAACATATTTTTAGCTTTTGGTGATTTCTTCTTTAGCAACGATGTATCAGCTAGCATTTGGGAATTTTTGCCGAAATTGTATTTTGTTCTTCGAGTTAACGTATAAAAACCAAGAATGCTTACCATTGGGCGCCTCGAAGTGTTGGCAAAGCAAGGTATCTTTGCATCATGGTCTGGTTGACGGCGTTAGCTTGAAGCCAGTAGATCGTGCCGCCTATCACGAGACTCCATATCGTATGCCGCGTCAGAGGATTTGGATCCCAACTGAGAAAATCGTTTTTTTTTATCAGACTACCTATCGAGACAATAATTTTTAGTTTAAAATTGCCCTAAGAACATTTGGAAGGTGCTGCGTCGTCAAGGATAAGAAGAAATGAAATTACAGTGACAGCTAAAGATCAAGAAAAAAGGGCTTGGTCAATCAAGAATGCTGACAAAAGTATAACTTTATGCTAATATTATCTACATTCCTCACTCTGACAAGGATAAGAAACAATTAAATTATTGTGACAGCTAAAGATTACGAAAAAAGGGCTTGGTCGGTCGAGAATGCTGACAAAAGTATAACATTAAGCCAATATTATCCTCACGCTCGTTGCCTACGTTATTTTCCACGAGCTTATTCTCAGCCATAAATATGGCAGTTACGACTGATACCAGTAGGTATGTCAGTGACGTGCAATTCTTCAAGATAAATGTATCCTTCAAATCAGAGCAGTCACTGTGGGTGTCTAGTACACAAAGCAATCACGTCGAATTATGCTACAAAGATACTGGGAAGAGTACAGTAGGGTAGAAATATAATAGAAATTTATGTCCTACGATAGGAATGCTAAAATTACAACATATACACAGAACCTACTTCAATTCTGACACATAATCTCTTAATTTTTGCCCATATTTTAATCTGACTGCTCTAGTAGGTACTTCGATTTGTATGTTATTGCATTGAATTAACTCTATGCTTAATAACGTTGTTACTAACGTTGATCTTCCTTATATTATAAGGAAGACCAACGTTAGTAACACTTCCCGCATTTTGTGCTAAGTAATTTTAAGATCGAATAAAATACGATCAAACCGAACTAGTCAGTACTGAATACTAGTATTAAGTTCATCGTGGTTTGTCGTTGTTATGTTAGTTCTTACTTTGGCAGTTCAATCCTTCCGCTGTCCATGTTCCTCTGCCAGACAACTCCTATACCACCCACGTCAATGGTCCCTTTTATTGCTACCAAGGCCATTGCGCCAAACATTGCCGTAATTTGGATCACGTCCGTCCAAACTACCGCTTGTAATCCTCCCTGGATACAATGAATGTGTATGAATCACTTGTTTGATTTAACAATAACATGAATCAAAAACATGAGAATGACAATGCACTTATACAAAGAACTTACCGCACTTGTGTAGAATATGCAGACCAAACACACTATTGGAGTAATTATGTGTATGTTAACCCCCGTTACTGAAAGAAAATAATGAAATAAGATTATTTTTGTAGCTAAAGATACATCTACAAAAACATAGTGATGTGGTTCCAAGGATAAAAATAGGTACGAACATAGCACTTTAATCTTCCACCTTAAATTATGCAGAAAGTGGGTAGTTAGAAGACTACCTCTAACTACCCACTACAGTAGGTACTAACCTCTGTATGTCAAACTATGGTGGTCCTAAGAAACTACCCTGTGGGGCTCCTTAAACCATATTACAAATGATTTAACAAACCTTAGAGAAAAGAATCTAGGAGAGAACGATCGTATGTTATGATTTTTTCAAACTGTTGACAACTTGAGAATTATAACTGAAACATAGTAAAGGTGAAAATAATAAAATATCATGACATCACCTTGGTTGAATGCCAGTGCTGGAACATAAATCACAATGGGTAACCAGCCTATCTGAAAAATAAAATGTTCTAATTCATGGCTGCTTATGCATAACAAATAACAATCACTAGGCTTTGGTTATATAGATCACTTACCAACGTAAAAGCGAATAAAATCGATCCAAACAATCGCACTCTGTTGTCGAATCTGATTGATAAGTACTGAAAACAGTAAATCGATATTATTGTGGGTTGTACCCCGTTGTTGGTGAATACCTTTCACTAGATAAACTTGTCTTAACACCTTACCTCGTAATTGGAAGTAATCTTGAGCTCATGGAACACGGGTAGGTAGATCTGAGTCATGATGAAGGACATCAAGAAAATTGCCCCTATAATATACGCGTACTGGGTCCCGTGCATGTAGACCTCTGTCGGTGACCCCAACAGGGTTATACCCGACACGAAACTGGGGAAACGAAATCAATTTTGGGTCACTCCATCCTTCTAGTGTAGTTGGTGACGCACCTGCACCTGCTCATAATGACAATATTAATACCCGAGCTGGCTAAGTCTGGAGCTAGCAAGTTCAAATTTTGTTGCAGGCGTTTCAGATGAAGAATGAGCGTGGTGTCAATATTTTGAGGCACCAGGCCTGATGATTATTGCATCGGTGATGTAACTGCAGTAACTACCTGCGGAGGTACCTACAGGCATAGATGATGACTTTGCAGACCACATTTTGTGAGTGAGTTAAGTCAGAAGTGGTGTCAACCTCAAAATCAGAAATGCCTAAGTACTCGTGTGAACGCGCTATTATGATACCTACCCCTTAATTAACTAACTAACTTTGGCAGGCAGGAAATAAAACAAAGCAAAAGGAGTAGGTATGTAAGAATCGTAGCAGGTGGGCGTTCCGTAGTTTCTGCCCACCCTATAGAAAAGAAACGTGAGTTTCAGTAGGTATGTATGTGGAAGTATAATTATTATAACTACATACGTTTTAAAGCATACCATTCTTTTAGTACCTACTATTTAGATAACTAGCTATTGTTGTGACAATAAACAATCTATTGTTGGTTGCAAAGTGCCGTTGTGCGATGCAGAGAATATTGAAATTCGATTCTTTTCTTATTATTCACATAATACATTCTAAGCGTAACAACGCATTTATTATAATCATCAAAAAATACTAGTTCACGTCTGTGACTTTGCCCGATTATTTAAGAAACTAGGAAGTTTGAAGGCGGAAATTCGATACTAATAGGTAAGGATTTAACTTTGACAGTTAAGGGGCAAGTATGTAGGGCACAAGTCGCGAATTTGTTTCTAAAGCTCGTCGATATTATATTAGGCATTATTTTTACATCTCGTATCACGGATGACACAGGAACGTCTTCTTTTTCTTCTCTTTCTCTTATCATGGACGAAACAAGTATTAGCATAAGTAGGTATACACTTGGAGGGCTTATTCAATTACACCAGGAACCTACCTTGCAACAAGGGACATAGAAACAGGAATCACTTTCATGTTTCGTCCACCGAGGAGATAGTCAGCTTGCGTGGTTTGCTTTTTCATAAAACCCCAGTATACCCCCACAACCGCACTAATGGCTAACATAAACACGAACACAACATAATCCACCCATGAAAACCTCTGCATTAGATGCGTCAGTTCCAAAACTTCCCCACGCATTTCCCCCATTATGTCAAGAGTCGAAAACTCTACCTTCGATAAAAAATCACATGGAATTTAAAACCAAGCACTTTCCTAGTATTCCTTGAGCAGGCTTTCTTTTCAACGCAACTTGTATTATTCCAGATCAAGAGTTTTTATTCTTGAAATTGATAGCCCGTATCATATCGATATGCGTAGCGCTAAAGGCACCCAACATTCAAATGTATAAATCCGTCGAGACGTAAGCTCAATCTGTTACAATGAAACAATTACGATAACTCGCAATTTAAAAGAGGATGTTGCGAGATCGCCCCCCAACGGTAGCTAGGAGCGAATCGGGAACTGACTACTTGTACTCAAAAACGTGTAGGTTGGACATCACCATAAACGCTTCCTCGACTGACAACTCGTATTGGCACGAACTGAATAGGTAGGTACCAAAATATACCTCATATTCTGTTATAAATTTTTCTCAAAAGGCCATTTCAAATGCAAAGAAAACCCTTCTCACACCATCATCATCATCTGCCTAACCTTTTCCCAAATGTTGGGGTCGGTTTCCAGTCTAACCGGATGCAGCTGATCGCCACGCTTGGCAGGTTGGCGATCGCAGTATGGTGTTAAACGGTGTCCGTTTGGATTGAGGAGCCATGTCTCATATTTAAACGAGGGTACTACCAATATTTAGTACTAAATTAGCTGATTTTGTAGGCCCGATCCTGGAATTTGTAGTAAAACCGTTAAAAAGTTTTAGTACGTTTAAGGTGGCTCCTCAATCCAGACACCTGGATTGAGGAGCCACCTTAGAACTCGAAAACTAGCCAACGGATGTTTTTGAAAATTTGGTAGGATTTAGTAGTGTTTATGCGTAATCTGCGCATAGAGAACGCTGCTGCCCATTTTTTCGTAAGTCCCTTAGACACGTTGACGCTGCTGCTCGTTGATACTTCACGTTCTCCGAATAGGTAATAAATTAACTTTTTATGTCAATATACTTATTTTTTTTTTATCATAGTTTTGTTATTATTGATGTATTTTTGGTTTTGTAAATTATATTTGTTTGTTTTTTTTTTTTTAATCTATTAAGTATAAAAATATGTAGTAGGTAAGTATGTTGAAACTGTTGTACTTTCAGTCACTTGTCCCTAAAGGTTCATTAGAAAACCAGCGTCAGACAGCATCTGTGTGGTATTAATGCTGAAATAAACCTTTTTGGCGCACATACCTGTATCATTGTTGTTAAAACATTATTTTCACTGTTTTTTTATTGTTTGTATTTTGTGTTTCATGAACTATGTCCAAATAAACTTAATCCTTTTTTAGTAGCCTTTTACGACACCCACAGGAAGAAATAGGATGGTGCTATTCTTTACGTCCGGCACCACACGGAACACTATTAGTGTAGTAGGTACAGTATAATAGTATTTTACGTGGTGCGACTGCCTATCTGACCTCAAAAACCTTTTCACGCCATCAACAATAAGTATAAGCATAATCAGTCTGTAATGTTCCCACCGCTGGGATATAGGCCTCCTCTCTGTGAGAGGGAGTGGGCCGTAATCCACCACGCAGCTGCGCAGGCTTCTAGAACATGCAGGTTTTCTCACAATGTTTTCCTTCGCCATTTTGAGAGCAGTAGTGATTCTCTTATCATACAATAGAAGAATCACCACTGCTCCCCAAATGGTGAAGGAATTCTATAGGTAGTGGTGATGAAGGAATTGCACTAGTTTTGATTTATACATTACCAATTTTATTTAGTAAGCCAAGTTTTTGCTCAAAAAAATATATATTTTATTCCAGTCACATCCAGTTTTTTTGTGACAGCTTTATAATCATTTTTACCTTCGCTTGAATTTGTTTAAATAATTTAATTTCGGTGACTAGATAATACTCGTATATCTATTGTATTCGATTAACTTCAATTGATTGTCGTTTTTAGGTGATTAATATGCCATGAAATAGTTTTTGTTGTGTGTGGAGTATTAACTTTTGTATTTCAGCGTTGAAATTTTAAATCATTTTTTTTTCAGTTATTTAGACTATTTTGGTTTTCCTGTGCGCCATCAAGACAAACGTTGGGTTCCATATATTATATGTTGTGTATCTTGTGTGACTTGTGAACCGTCTATTAAGTTGGGCTAAAGGTTCTAGGCATTTGTCATTTTCTATGCCAATGATTTGGACGGAACCAATGATCATGACTATACTCCCTTTGAAATAAGATTAGAAATTTAAATAAACTTGTTTACAGTCCGTTCAACCGAATTTGACTTCTTTTCCGTAGGCATAAGAATGGCACTAAAAGCAAAAACATGGCTACAATACCAACTGTTTATTACGAGTACAGCTGCCATTTGTCATGCTACCAACGCAATAGAAGTCAATATCGGTTGAACGGACTGTAAAAAAGGTGGATTTAAATGTCTAATCTTATTTAAAATGGATTATAAGTGATTGTTATTTTTGTTTGACTCATGTAAAAGCCATTACTTACAACCAAGTCCAAACATACTGTCAAGTATCCAAACTTGTCATCAGCCATCAGACCAATTCTACATAGTTCCGAATTGCCTGTGCCAAGGCCTCCAAATCCACCAGGAAGTCAGGAAAATGTATGAAATGAAATTCCCTAAACTCACCGACACAAAGCTTAAAAACTGGCCAAGTGCGTGTTGGACCACGCACAATGAAGGGTTCCATAGTTGGGATGAATTTATCCCAAAAACAAACTTAACATTGTAGTTGAAAAACATGTTCTCCCATACATCGATATACGTCACGGTCAATTCTCCAACTGCAAATGTAAGTTGGTCCACTATTACTCGTTAACTTGTAAAGCCTACTTAGCTGCGATAGTTTTCCTTTTTATTTGGGTATAAGTAGGTATACAACATTAGTTTTTGTTTATACTAAACCCGAAAAGGGGTCATTGTACTATCATTTTAAACATTTTTTTCTATGGGACCAACCGTGAAATCAGAAAAAAAAACTGTTGTTCACTTAAATCCACAAAATGTATGGAACAGCTGATTTTTATTTCGCGATTTCTAGGTTGATCCCATCGAAAAAAACGTTCAAAATGATGAACTGTACTGTAAGGGCACGCTATTTGCATACGATGCATTTTGCATTCGTAGCTGAGCCAGTAGGCTCTGTGCCGCGGTTATGAACAGTACTGTATCCATTCAGTTGTGACAGTGTTATAATATACAATATTACAGTGAGCCTTCGTTTCATTTATCTCACACAGCAGAGCCTACTCCACAGTGGTGACCCCGAGAACCGTTGTGAACTTTTGCGGTGTTATGAAGTGTACCGTTTCGCGATCGTAATAATAAAAACATGTATCCAGTACAAGTTTCAACACCTGCGGCGCAGCCGGAGCCGTCGCACATTAAGGAGGTAGCAGCTGTAGCAGTCGGCAACCGATTATCGGATTTCTGGTGCGATAAACCGCTATGGTTTTCTCAGACAGAGGCAATCCTTGCACCACAAAAACTCAGCGACGAGGCAAAATTCAATATGGTTATCGGCAGGCTCAACAAAGACGTCCTTGACCAAGTGAGTGATATTCTACGTGACCCTCCGGAGACCGGGAAATTTAACGCCGTTAAAACACGCCTCATTGCAACATACGAAGACAGTGACAATCAACTTTTTGAAAAATTGCTAAACCTTGAGTTGGGCGAAAATAAACCAACACAATTATTAAGGCGCATGCGTCACTTAGCTCGCGGCAAGGTTGAGGAAGAAACACTAGCGAAATTGTGGATGAGGCAACTTCCGGCATCAGTAAAAGGTGTACTAGCTGTCACCGGAACGAAAGATTTAGAAGGTAATGCACGGTCAGCCGACAAAATTATGGAAGGCATGCAGTCCAAGGAAGTGCTGGAGGTAACAACGACGCCGTCGGCGTCATCAGATGCAGGTGAGCAGATAGCCAAAGTCACGGCACAGTTCGAAACGTTTCAGGATACCCAAAAACAAGGGTATGTAAGAGGACGAGGTGGATTTTACAGAAGAGGAAGGTCGTCCTGGAGATCGCGCGGTACACAACGAACAGATACAACCGGCAGTAGTGGTCTATGCTATTACCATTACAATTTTAAGGACCGTGCACACAAATGTACCAGCCCGTGTACGTGGAAGAATAAAACGCCGGAAAACTAACCCGGGTGCAGCCAGCGGCGGATGTATGCACTATATCCGGATCATACCGCCTAAGCGTGACTGACTCCAAAAGTGGTCTACGTTTCTTGGTGGATACAGGTGCGAACGTTTCCGTTTGCCCCCTGAAGAGGAAAATGAGCACGAGTGCATGTGAAGACTACAAGCTGTACGCGGCAAACGGAAGCGTCATAAAAACGTATGGTACTATATCTTTATTGTTAGATTTTAAGTTACGGCGAACGTTCCGATGGAACTTTATTGTAGCCGATGTTCAGCAACCAATTTTGGGAGCCGATTTTTTAAGATATTTTAATTTGTTAGTAGACATAAAGGCTCGAAAACTAATTGATAAAGCAACTAATTTATGTACGGTAGCAGCCATTGTAAACTTTGATGAAACACACATAGTAAAAACAGTAGAAGTCAATCATCCGATGTACGAACTGTTATCTCGTTTTCCAGAAATCACTAAGCCTAGCTGTTACAAAGAAAACATTAATCATACAATTTACCACCATATAGAGACTGAGGGTCCACCAGTTCACGCACGTGCGCGGAGACTGCCGCCCGAACGATACAAAAAGGTTAAGGAGGAATTCAGAGTCATGCAGGAATTAGGTATTTGTCGACCATCTAAATCACCGTGGGCAAGCCCCTTGCATGTGGTTGTTAAGAAAAATGGTGAGTTAAGGCCGTGTGGTGATTACCGGAGCCTTAATACCATAACGAAACCTGATCGTTACCCAATCCCACGGCTACATGACTTCACGTACATACTGACCGGTAAGTAAATTTTTTCAAAATTAGATATTCGTCGGGCGTATCACGCGATTGCGGTCAACCCTGATGATATCGAAAAGACGGCAATAATTACACCGTTCGGGCTGTTCGAGTTTTGCCGTATGACGTTTGGGTTACGTAACGCCGCCCAAACGATTCAACGTTTTATGAACCACACGGTGCTTCAAGGGCTGGACAATATTTCTACGCGGTATGATAAAGGTAATATGCAAACATCCAGTCTATTTTCGTATTTAGATGACGTCATTATAGGAAGTACCAGTGACGATATACATAAGGCACATCTCCACAAAATATGCGAGCGATTCGAAGAGTTCGGTATAACTATAAATATTGATAAGTGTGCGTTTAAAAGAAATAGCATCGATTTTTTAGGATATGAGGTGACTAGGAATGGTATGAGACCACTAAATGAAAAGGTTAAAGCCATTAGTAAATTTCCAAAACCAGAGAACATAGAGCAGTTAAGACGTTTTTTAGGTATGGTCAACTTTTATCGCTCCCACATACCCAATGCTGTAAAACAGCAATCTATTTTACATTCGTACTTACACAATGCGAAAAAGAAAGATAAAACTCGCATTGAGTGGACTACAACCTCAGAGGATGCCTTTTTGCAATGCAAGCAGGATTTGCAAACTGCAGTCACGTTATCATATCCGTGCGACGATGTGCCGTATGCAATAATGACCGACGCATCAAATACTTGTGTTGGGGCCGTATTACAACAACGCATTAATAATACTTGGAATCCACTAGGTTATTTTTCCAAGGCGCTGACCGACACTCAACAAAAATACTCCACGTACGATCGTGAATTATTAGCAATATATTTAGCGTTAAAACACTTTCGTACCCTAGTAGAAGGCCGTCCTTTAATAATATATACAGACCACAAGGCGCTGATGTACGCATTTAAAACTGTCAATTCTGACCAGGAATCGCAGCGCAGAATCCGTCACTTAGCTTTTATCAGTGAGTTTACTACGGACATAAGACATATAACGGGAGAAGAAAATATCGTGGCAGATACCTTATCCAGGGTCTCGACGATTGACTGTCCGTCATTTATAGAATATAACGAGCTTAGCGAAGCACAAAAATCAGATTCGTACTTACAAAATAGCCACAGAAATACTAGTGTCATCATAAAAAAACTCTATTTGCCAATATCCGATAACCCTGTATTTTGTGAGGTTTCAACGTCCCACGCCAGAACTTATCTACCAGAGCAGTATCGAAGAATAGCTTTCGAACACATACATGGCTTGAGCCACCCAAGCATTAGAACAACGCGCAGGTTGGTCCGAGAAAAATATTTTTGGCCCACAATGAATAAGGACGTAGGACTTTGGTCTAAGACGTGTATATCTTGTCAAAAAGCAAAAATTAGTAGACATACTATTTCAGACGAACAACAATTTCAAGAATGCGATAGATTTGAGCACGTTCATGTTGATATTATAGGGCCACTGCAGACGACATCGGAAGGATACCGATACTGCCTTACACTTATAGACAGACGCACGCGGAGGCATTTCCTATTAAAGATATTACTGCAGAAACGGTCGCCAAGTTAGTATATGAGGGCTGGATCGCCCGTTTCGGATGCCCGTTGAGATTAACTAGTGATCAAGGTAAACAATTTGAAAGTAGTTTATTCAATGAGCTTATGAGAGTTATGGGTATACACAAATTAAGGACAACAGCTTACCACCCGCAAAGTAACGGGGTTGTAGAAAGGTAGCATCGCTCACTGAAAGCCGCCTTAATGGCCCGATTGACGGCAACTTCGTCATGGATCACCGAACTGCCTACCGTATTGCTAGGGTTAAGGATAGCCTTACGTAATGATAATGGAGCATGCGCTGCTCAAATGACCTACGGCCAAAGCTTACGCTTGCCTGGGGATTTTTACAACCCATCAACACAAAATTTTATCAGACGAGGGTTATGTTAGACAAGTTCGTGATCGGATTAGAAATTTAAAGCTAATGGCGGACAATCACCCCAGTTCTAAAACCCTGTTTGTACACCCAGACCTTAAATCTTGTAGTCACGTTTTCTTAAGAAACGACTTTGTGCGAAAACCTTTGCAACCACCGTACGACGGCCCATATCGTGTCCTCGAAAGGAACTCCAAGGTTTACACCATTCAGAAAAACGAGAAAACAGTCCGTGTGTCGATTGATAGGCTCAAACCAGCTTATTTGATAAATAATAATATACCGGATGCATCAATGACTCATACGTACAATGATATACCTATAAATAATAAGCATGTTAAAAATACGCACCTATGTAAAAGTGCTGGCAATGTAATTGACACAAGTAAGGATGTACCATTACAGTTTTCGAGAAGTGGGCGTTCCATAAAACGGCCCGCACGTTTTTGTTTATAGATTAAGAAAATACCTAATTAGTATTAATGATAACAATATATATTATTATACCAGTCGTTTATTTTGTTCTGTCGTGTAGTGTAAACTGATCCCAAGATTCAGGTCGTAGGGCTCGACAGAACCAAGTAAAAATAACGAAAGCCGTTCTTTATTAATTAGAACGTATTTGAATGTAATTATATATTAGTTTTTTGTGATTTTCAAGAATACAAGTCAATAATGTTACAAAAACAATTAAACAAGATCAACGATCAGCCAATAGTGGTTATTGTTATTATTATGTACAACCCTAGTGCTATGACATAAAGTGTCTACGTTAGTTTAAGCATAAAATGCAAAATGTACAAAATACTGTACTTTGCTCAGGAAATGTTTGCGAGAAACGAAAATGTACTTATTGTCACAAATTGTTCATTACTCAAATTTGAATCGTTGCCCAGACTATACAATGGGGAAGGCAGTAAGCAAGGAAGAAGTTGTCATAGTCAACCAAAACGGGCAACAAGAGATAATAAATACCAAAATGAACCAGTTCAGTGTAATGTTGTTGGTGATTATTAGCATACTAGTCTGTGGAACCGCTTGCGTGGTGGTTCAACGCTGTAACCGCAGGCTAAAGGACTGGCTGAGGAAGCAAGTGACGGTCAACGCGACGCCAGCACCCGCACCGATGACACTGCAACATGTCATGCCCAGTGTGGTGCTCACACAACCACAACCAGCTACTACTACAGGAAGTTACGCGTGATTACAAAGTGCATTGTAGTATTCGTTACAAGTGGTGTTTTACGCTTCTCGCAACGCAAATGTTTCATAAGTTACTAGTTATACCAATTGTAATTACGATTAAAAAAATATTTTTTGAAGGAAGGGGTATGGTTGTAAGGGCACGCTATTTGCATACGATGCATGTTGCATTCGTAGCTGAGCCAGTAGGCTCTGTGCCGCGGTTATGAACAGTACTGTATCCATTCTGTTGTGACAGTGTTATAATATACAATATTACAGTGAGCCTTCGTTTCATTTATCTCACACAGCAGAGCCTACTCCACAGTACAATGACCCCTTTTCGGGTTTAGTATACACAAAAACTAATGTTGTATACTATTGCCATGATTTTTTTTCACATATCCAAAAATCAACCATTTAGCTGGCAGGGGTCGATGACACTTGACTGTAACAAAAAATCGCACTTCAAAGCTTAATATTAGGTTCGCAAACGGATGCCTGAATCGAAAAATGATTTATACACACCCGTAATATTTTTTGAACGGCCTATCCTACGGTACACCATGACCCCATGGTGTACCGTAGGATAGGCCGTTCGATAGTCGAGAAAAAAAATATCATCCCCACTTTACATGCAAGGAAGGTACCCTAAAAACCACTTTGTGGGCGTGCTTAATATGTAGACCCATGCCAAATTACAGCTTTGTAGTAATAAGAGTCTGGGAGCTAAGATGGGGACAGACGGACATGGCGAAACTATAAGGGTTCCTTGTTGACTACGGAACCCTAAAAGCTACATATTTGGTTGTCCATATAAATAAGGGATCTAGTGAAGGATAAGAACTTTGAAAAGAAACTGAATGATCATGAAAAATCCGCCTGGGAATGTTTTATTATGTCGTCCACATTTTTTTAGGCAACCATAGAGCGAAAAATTATAAAGGTTTATTGAATGAACTTATAATATCATAATATGCTTTAGCGTGTACTATGTCCTTGAAAATACATATGTTGGACTATCATCACTTCTTTCCCAAAAACTTGGGTGCTTTAGGCAGCCCCGGATTCCCGCCTAGGCATACAAAACCCTAGCCTAGGGGCCCAGCCAGCCTAGGCGCCTCCACCCACCCAACTACCGCGGCCAGGTAGCTGCGGCAGGCGGACAAAGCCGGGGGACCACCCCACAGTGCTTGCGTCCACGTCGCGTCCCCTGGGCAACGACCCGGTTCTGACCACCGTAACGGAGTGGCAGACCGGGCTCGGCTAAAGTGCACTGTGCATTCACAGATATTAATGCGGTCGTCTGTGAATACCGAGAGTTATTTTAACAAGATGAGTAAGCCAACGCGGGATGCGTCTGGCCGTTTTATCACGAATCGCTCCTCCCAGGGCGATTCAAACGGCCCTTCTCAGGGCCAACCCAACGGCCCTTCTCAGGGCCAACCCAACGGCCCTTCTCAGGGCCAACCCAACGGCCCTTCTCAGGGCCTTGCCGGCGGCGCTTTGGCGCCGGAAGCTGACCGCGCACCATCTGCGGCCAGCTTGTTTTGTAGGCCGGACGAGTTGTCGGACTCCGACGAGTCCAATAAGGATACGTCGGCGGCCGAGAGCGACCGCTTCAAGCGGAAGAGGTCCGAGGGCTCCTCGGAGTCGGCCGTGGGTAAGGCGAAGAAGAAGTCGAGGTCGAAAAAGGCTTCGACTTCTTCTGCGGCTCGTACCCACGATGTGGGCTTGGTGGACGCCGAGCGCCGGCTAAACCTGGCTAAGAGGAAGCAACTCCAGTTGGATCTGGAGGAGAGGGTCGCCACCAAGGAGAAACAGGCGCAAGTCGCCAGGTCGAGGGCTGGCTATGGCGCATCAAATGTGCTGTATGCCGACCACTCCCTGGCGGAACTGGAGCGCATGGCCCTTGAGGATAAGGAGGAGGTCCTGGAGGTCGCCTCCAAGTCCTCAAATTTGAAGGGGACCTTCCAGAAGGCCCTCAAATGCCGGGCCGCCAGCTTGCATGGCATTGTGGTGGAGCTGGTGAAGCGGACGGCCACGGACGAGTCGCGGCAGTTGCAGGAGAGGGTGGATCGCCTGCAGGCGGAGGTCAGCCAGCTTCATCAGAAGCTGGCTGAGGCCACGGCGAGGCCTGCCCAGTCTGCCCCGGTTCCGGTGGTGACAGGTTCCCCCTTCTCCCCTGCCAGCCTTGAGGAAATGTTCCGCAAGGTTGCCATGGAGGAGAGGGCCTTCACCAGGGCCTGCATCGCAGGCATAGAGGATCGGCTCCTGCCGGAAAAGCGGCTCCGCCCACCGCTAGCGGCGGACAAGAGGCCACAGCCGAAGGAGCCGGAACCTGCGCCTCTGGCGGCGGACAGGAGTCCGCCGCTGAAGGAGCTCGAACCCGCACCTCTGGCAGGCCCGGTATCGAGTGCGAAGCCCTCCAAGGGCAAAGGCAGGGGCAAAGGACCAAGGCGGCTCCTCATGCCCCTGCCACAAGCGCGGATGGAGCGTCTGGGTCGTCTGCCACCCCAGCAATGACCCAAAACTCGCAGGAGGAAGACGCCCTTCTTCCCTCCACCACCCCGGCCAACCAGTCGTGGACGGAAGTGGTCAGGAGAGGAAAGGGCAAGAAGAAGAAAAAGGGGAAAAAGCCGGCCCCCAAGCCCACTGCGACTGCAGGTCCTGCAGCCAAAAGGGGTCCAGCCGGTGGAAGGAAGCAGGTCCCTCCCAGGACCGCGGCCGTCGTGGTGACCATCACCCCGGAGGCCGCGGTGCGGGGCGAGACGTACGAGTCCGTCCTAAGACGGGCTCGTCCTAACGCTGATCCCTCCCGGCTGGGGATCAGCAACATAACGTGCCGCCGAACCCTAACCGGGGCTCGAATTTTCGAGTTCGGGGGGGAACAGCGCGGCGCGAATGCGGACCTCTTCGCGACGAAGCTGAAAGAGGTGATCGCGGATGCGGCAACGGTCGTCAGGCCTGTTAAGACAGCAGCCTTGGAGGTGGCCGATCTGGACGATTCGGTCACCCAAGAGGATGTGGTGGCGGCCGTTGCTGCGGCTAGAGGCTGCGACACGGGCGCGGTCAAGGGTAGAGCCATCAGGCTCGGCCGCCGCGGAATGGGCATCATCCGCGTGGAGTGCCCAGTCGCCGCGGCTGGGGCCGTCCTTGCTGCGACCAATGGACGGCTCCTTGTGGGCTTCAGCTCGGCTGTGGTCCGGCCACTTGAAGAACAGCGGGTGCGCTTCTTCAAGTGCTTTGCGTTCGGCCACACCCGACCCACGTGTCCCTCCAAATTCGACTGGGGAGACGCCTGCTACCGATGCGGGCAGGAGGGACACAGGGGTGCCGCTTGCTGCAGCGCCTCCGCGCCACACTGCGTGGCGTGTGCTGCCAGTGGCCGTGCCGCGGACCACAAGATGGCGGGCAGGGGCTGCAAGCCCCCCGCGAGGAAGGGCGTGGTGCCGGCACAGGTTCGCCCTGTTGCCACGGCCGCCACCAACGTCGCCGCTGTACGTCCAGCGGCGGTAGCTGAGGAGACTGGTGCGATGTCGGAATAATGGTTTCCGACTATCGCATCCTCCAGGCGAACACCAACCACTGCAGAGCGGCCCAGGACCTGGTAGTGCAGGTCATGGCCGAGTGGTTGGTGAACGTGGCGGCGGTCGCCGAGCCTTACTCGATCCCCGGCAGCTGGCTGGGTGACGAGGACGGCTTGGTGGCACTAGCGGCGCGGTCTTCCACAGACTCCCCTCCCCTCTCGCTATTAGAGAGGGGACCGGGATACGTGGCCGCCGCGTGGGGAGATTTGGCCCTTGTGGGGGTCTACTTCTCCCCAAATCGCCCCCTTCAGGACTTCGAGAACTATCACGGAGTCCTGGCAGCCGTGGTCGGCAGGGCGGCGCCGCGTCAGGTCTCCGTACTGGGAGACCTGAACGCCAAGTCGGTGACCTGGGGCAACCCGGCCACCGACGCTCGCGGGCGGGCAGTGGAGATGTGGGCAGCCTCCTCTTGACTCTCCCTCTTGAACAGAGGGAGCGTCCAGACATGCGTGCGGCGGCAGGGTGGCTCAATAGTGGACGTCACTTTCGCCACCCCTGCGTTAGCCGCGCGCGTGCTGAACTGGCGGGTGGACCTGGTGGAGACTATGTCGGACCACCATTACGTGCGGTTCGACATCTCCACCAGTGGTCCCGGAGGGTCGCAGCCCCTCTCGGCGCGGCGATCACCGTTCCCACGGTGGGCGCTCGCCCGCCTGGATAGGGAGGCGGCGGTGGAGGCGGCGTTCGTCCAGGACTGGCTTTCGCCGCCTTCCGCTGGCCTGGATGTGGACACCGTGGCGGGGCACCTGAGGGAGTCTCTGACCGAGGTATGCAACTCTAGCATGCCTCGGTCTCGCCGACCACTACCCAATCGCGCCGTGTTGGTCACTACCCGGTCGGCGGAGCTGGTGGGGCTTCGAGCAGCGTGTGTGGCGGCAAGGAGGGCTTACTCGCGGAGCCGGCGGCGGCGTCTACGGGACCGGCCCAACGAGGACCACCTCTATGAGGTGTATTTGGGGGCAAAAATGGTCCTCGATCGGGCCATCGCCGCCGCCAGAGACTCGGCGAGAGAGGAGATGCTGGAGGGTCTCGACAACGACCCCTACGGGAGACCATACAAGGCGGCGCGCAACAAGCTGCGCCCCTTTGGTCCCCCGGTGGCCGAGACCCTGGAGCCCTCATTCCTGGATGGGGTGGTTCAGTCCCTGTTCCCGTGCAGGGGCAACTTCACCCCACCAGTGATGGACCCACCGCTGGGGATAGCTCCGCCAGCGGAGACGGAGGAGGAGGAGGAGGCCCTTCCTGTCACGGAGTTGGAACTTGGCGCGGCGATTCTCCACATTCGCGCCAAGAAGACAGCTCCGGGCCCCGACGGTGTCCCAGCAAGAGTGGTGGCGATCGCTGCCACTCAAATGGAGGAAAGGTTTTGGGACCTCTTCAGCGCATGTCTTGCGTCTGGAAGGTTCCCGAAACCGTGGAAGGAGGGGCAGTTGTGCCTCCTTCGCAAGGAGGGCCGCCCAGCAGACTCCCCCTCGGCATACCGGCCCATCGTCCTGCTCGATGAGGTCGGTAAAATGTTCGAGGGGATAGTCGCTGCTCGCCTAAAGAGCCATCTGCGGGATATCGGGCCGGACTTGTCGGACGCTCAGTTCGGTTTTCGGGCTGAGCGTTCCACGGTGGACGCGCTGGCCTGCCTTAAGGGGCAGGTGAAGGAGGCGATGGAAGCGGGGGACGGATTGTTGGCCGTGTCATTCGACATAGCCAATGCCTTCAACTCCGTTCCCCACTCCACCATCCTAGAGGCGCTCCGATTCCACGGAGTGCCTCGATACCTGCGCAGTCTGCTGGCCAGCTACCTGGAGGATCGGGCGATCCTCCTGGTGGATAGGACTGGCCAAGTCCGGCGGTATGCCGTTGAAGCCGGCGTTCCACAGGGGTCGGTCGTAGGACCTCTCCTCTGGAACGTCGGCTATGATTGGCTCTTGCGGGGAACTCTCCTCCGAGGCACGAGTGTCACCTGCTATGCGGATGACACTCTCCTCACCGCCCGGGGGGGGAGTTTCAGGGAGGCTGCCAACTTGGCCTCGGCGGGCGGATCCTTGGTCGCTGGGAGCGGAGGACCGCTTAGGTTTAGCGGTGGCGCTGCACAAGACCGAGGCCGTGTTCTTCCACGGGCCTCGGCAGCGCCCCCCACCTGACGCCCACATCTTTGTGGAGGGCGTCAGAATTGAGGTGAAGGCCCAGATGAAATATCTGGGCCTTGTACTCGACAGCAGGTGGCGCTTCTGCCCGCATTTTAGCGGGCTGTCGTCGCGCCTGCTGAAGGCCGCGGGCCTACTACTACTGGGTTACTTCCCAACTTGGGGGGGCCCAGCGCGCGATGCCGGCAACTCTATGCCCTGCCCTCTATGCCGGTGACTCTATCTTGAGGAGCATGGCGCTCTACGGCGCTCCCATCTGGGAAGACGCCCTCCATAGGAGGGAGAACAATAACATGGGCAATAGCCCAGCGGGTGGCGCGAGCCCACCGAACGGTGGGCTTTGCAGCAGCTTGCGCTCTGGCGAGCACCCCTCCTTGGGAACTCGAGGCGTGGGTGCTCGCCAGAGTGTATGAATGGACGGCGGGGCGGAGGGCGAGAGGAGAACGCCCTGCCCCGGAAGAGCGTGCCGCCGTCCGACGCCATCGTCGTCCATTGGACGGGCGACCTCGCCACAGCAGCCTTCGGCCGCCGAACCCTCGACGCGATCGGGCCGGTCCTGCGAGACTGGCTCGAGCGGTCGCATGGGTTCCTCTCGTTCCGTCTGGTGCAGGTGCTGTCCGGACACGGTTGTTTCGGAGCGTACCTGCACCGAATCGGACGGGAGGAGACACCGTCGTGCCACCACTGTGGCGCGACGGAGGACACGGCGCAGCACACCCTCGAGGTGTGCCCGTCGTGGTCCGAGCCGCGCCACAGTCTGCACGCGGTGATCGGACCGGACCTCTCACTCCCCGGCTTGGTTAACGCCATGCTGAGGGATGAGGGGTCCTGGGCGGCAGTCGCCTCCTTCTGCGAACACGTCATGTTGCAGAAGGAGGAGGCGGAGCGCGTGCGGGAGGACGACCCTGCCGCTGTGCCGCTCCGAAGGCGGAGGAGGGGTCGAAGAAGACGTCACTTTGAACGTCATCTCCGACTCCTCCCAGGTGGAGGCCAGCAGGCAACAGGTGCGGGGGCACCCTTGCCTGTATTGCACAGGCCTCCACCAGTGTCGGACGGGAATGGCCAGGTGTTCCCGGCCATTCCCGTAGCCCCCAGTAACGGGGGGGCATGCGGGGCCCGCCAGCTAGGCGGGCATGCGCCGGGAGGGTCGTGGAAGAAAAGGTTCAACCGTTATCCCATGGCCCTCCCAACACGGCGATGCGGGAACACCGCTGAGTTTAGGGAGTCCCACATACCCCGTCTCGTCCCCCACGAGCGGGCATGCGTAATTGCATTTCTCAGCGAAAAAAAAAGAAAAAAAAAAAAAAAAAAGGCGGACAAAGCCGGGTTAACCACGTCGCGTCGTAGCAAATGGTACAGGCCCCGCGCTCATATTATCATGGTACCTATTACACCCTACGGGAGGACACCCAAAATGGATGCATGGTCAAAAGAAATGCAAAATATTTTCGACCTCCCTTCGCTCGCTCCTCGGTCCTGCATCTTAGTTACTCTTAATTCTTTCACTTTCTTGCGTAATATAGTATAGTAACTCCTATTACTGTATGAATAGTTAAACGAAACTTAACTACGAGGTGTTAAAGTTTACTTCGGGATTGGGGGCCTCAAATGACAAGTGCCTAGGGGCCCTGGGTCTCTACTTGCGGGCCTACAACACAAGGCAAGAGATTTCATCAGGACACTGCCAGTTATCAAGGGAAATGATGTCCAGGAATGTTAGTTGATTACTGCTGGAGACTTAAAAGGGACCTTCCACAACCCAAACACTCACGAAAATCATAGCTATTCATTGTACAGGAAAATTGAAAGTGTTGGTGATGTAGGTAGGTAGGTACAGACAAACAGGCTTTACACTATTTACTTGTTTTTTTTTATTATTTTTTTTTACCTGCTGTACTTATATTATATTGTGTGCCTTTAGTCTGTGCTAAATAAATGTATTTTCTTTCTTTCTTTCTTTACCTATTATAAAAATATTTTCCGCCTTCTTACAAAACAAGATTTATATTTTGACATGGCTTAAACCATGGAGCCAGTTTTTGTAATAAGAACGTACCTAACAGTGATTGAAATACCGTACTTTATACAAAACTGATAACTTAGTTCGGTACTAAACTGTCAGTTTTGTGTTTAGGAACTTTACCTTTGTTGGAATAAAGTTCGAAATTCAATAATGGCTCCATGTTTTAAACCTAGGTCTGAAGATAAACTTTGTTTTGTATTAAGAGGGATTATGTTTTGATGCCAGAAATAAACATGTTGTTTTCTATATTATAATTATTATTGTTGGATATATATATGTATTAGTATTAGATAAGGCTTCTACAGACCGGCGCGACTCGCGACGCGACACAAAGACACCGCTCGTCGCGCGACACGCGGGGCCTTTGTTTCGCGTCGCGTGTCGCGCCGGTCTGTAGAAGCCTAGATACGTTTGAGATAAGTTATTGTGTCACAAAATAAAATTGAATTTTGTAAACCAGTGAATTGTGCCGTATGTTGCCGGACGTAAAGTGTAGCACCATACTATTTCATCCCGTGGGTGTCGTAAAAGGCGACTAAGGGACTTACTAGAGAATGCGTGCAGCGTTCAGCACAGCGTTCTCTATGCATTTTAACATCATACTGCGATCGCCAACCCGCCTGCCAAGCGTGGCTATGATGGCAAACCCCCCTTTGGGACAGGCATAAGTCGATCAGTGGACGTCTTTCGGCTGAAATTAAACCAGTGAATTAAACACGAAACCGCGATGTTTGGTTTTCACGCGCTCAATGCAAAACTTAACACTAACATTAGAATACCTACATATTTTATTTTACATATTATTATAAATAAGCAGATAGGCCAGCACACTAACTAATTACGTAACACATTATAATCGCAATCCGAGAGTTTTGAAAGATATTTCTAAGCCATTGCTTCCATATGTGTAAGAAAGCTGTTTTTATTATTTCTATGATTGCTTCATAGGTTTAATAAATTCGTTTGCTGAACAACTTCTAAATAACGCAATGAACGTGGCTGAACTGTCAATATTCAATTGTCTTTTAATTAATCAATTATTTATTTATATATACCTACTTCTCACACACACATAAAAGAGGATTTAATGCCTTAGGCTGTAGGCGTTCTCTACCAGGCAACCATGGCGGGTGCTCTGATTGAGAGATAACAATAATAAATTAAATATTAAATTACAACATACCTAAATTAACCCGCGGATTTCTCTTGTTTTTTTTGTAAAAAAAAAAACATATTCGTAAACTTTGTTCTTTTTCTAACTTTCTATCGTAACGCCTAAGCTCGTAACGTTCGAAATATCTAAATATAATATATTTAGATCATTAGAACGTTACTAGAGCTCACAATCACCTAATAGGTGATTTGTATACGATATATGATAGGTCAGTTTGTCGGATTTTATTGTCTGTGACTGCTGTGATTTCTGCTGTCACTGTCACTCCCACTCTGTCACTCATGTCATTGTCACACTGACAGTTTTTTGTTTTGTGAACAGTTGCTAGTTGCTGAAATCAAAACAACTTTTTCGTATTACTATTATTAATAATTGTGCTTTGATATTTATTCCACAAAGTCTCGCCTTTCCGTCTAAATGGCAGGACTCTTACTTAGTCCATCAGAAAAATTATTTATCGTTCACGGTGTACAAGTAAGTTTAAACATAACCTAAAATAACAACCTTAAATAACTACTATTTTAGCTTCTAACAGTGCAATTGCTTAGTCATAATAAAATAATGATGCCTCAAAAATGATTTGTAAAAATGTTAAAAATCATTCCCATTCTATAACTTATTTTGTGCGTAGGATGATTATCGATCCGATGGACGATCAAACATTGATTACCGGCCGATGGAGCTTGAAACAGACCTCGTTGACACCGCTACGGGATCAGCAAGGCTTCGACTTGCTAACACAGATTTACTTGTTGCAGTCAAAACTGAAATAGAAACCCCAAGTCCAGATAAACCTGACTTGGGCAAGGTTGAATTTAATGTTGACTGGTGAGTTAATATAGCAATAACTGTGTTCTATAGTGATTTAATTTAATAATAAATTTTAAACTAAGTAAATCTTTCGTGTGTTTCTTGTTGTAAACCTAAAATACAAGTTAAAACTGTTTATTTTCACAGTTCAGCAAATGCTACCCCACAGTTTGAAGGAAGGGGTGGTGAGCAATTAGCCATAGGTATAGCTAACTTGATGCAAGGAGCATACCAATCATCGCAGGCTTTCAATTTAAAACAACTATGTATATTTGAGGGCAAGCAGTGCTGGAAACTTTTTGTTGATATATTGGTAAGGATCTGATGCATTAATCAACTATATTTACTCACATAGTACTTCAATTAAACTTTGCATAAGCATTTAGGATATTTAAGGCTGTCAGTAAATTGGTTAAAGATGTATCCTTATTGAATTATTCGTCCAATATTTGGGGGACTGTCTCATGTAATTTTTGATGTTCGAAAATTGCTGATTCTCCGCCTAGTTTCAATAAATGACTTTTGATTTTGATTCTCATACTAGCTGCGCCCCGCGGTTTCACCCGCGTAAGTCTCGGTCCTGTGGGAATATAGGGATAAAAAGTAGCCTATATGTTAATCCAGGGTTTCAGCTACCTCAATACAAAAATTTATCAACATTTTACATAAAAGGGTAACAAACATCCATCCATCCATCCATACTTACAAACTTTCGCGTTTATAATATTAGTCTCATATTCTTTCAGATATTGGAATGTGGAGGCAATCTTTGTGATGCTGTATCTCTGGCTGTGAAGGCTGCCCTTTTCAACACAAGGATACCTTGTGTGAAGGCAATACTCATGGATGGAGGGGATGTAGACTTGCAGTTGTCTGATGACCCTTATGACAATAAGCTGTTAGATGTAGGAACTGCTCCTTTATTGGTATGGTGCAATACATGCTTTACTCTTTTATCCTTGTTCCATTTTCTATACAACTTTTCCCAGTATCTTTGGAAACACAATCTAGCCATCCAGTCTTAAATGATTTATGCCTCTCTATTAAAATAGTCTTTATGAAGACTTCTTCAGTTTAGAAATTTGTAATTTCTAATTTTGTAGTAAATTCCAGGTCACACTATGTAAAATCGGCGACAAATGTGTAGTAGATCCATCAGCTGAAGAAGAAAGCTGCAGTGTTGTATCACTCATAGTAGGCATCACAGGGAGTCCCAGCTGCTATAGTGACCAAGAAAACTTAATAGAAATAGGGGGCAAATTCAGCACAATTGATATGAATGGGCCAGGCAGTGTTGCACCCAAGACCTTGAAAGATGCCATTAACCAGGGAATGTAAGTTATTCAAATAATGTGATTTAAACATAACATCATGTCTTGTTTCCCCAAAAGGGAAGTGTACCAATAGATAGCCTTACAATAATAAGACTTGGAGTTCTTTTTAAAAAGTCTGATAAAAAATATTCAGAGCTCAAATGTTTTTTAATTTTAAGTCTTATAGTAATGTCTAAAAGAACTTGAGACTGGCTCTTTTCAAAAGAACTCGGAACCGAGTCATTTGAATCCTGACCTAGAGTCCTTATTTTCCACCTATTAATTTTTTCCGGATTTGAACTGCAAGCCAAATATTGAGCCATTGTTTACCATCAAATGATTTAAGTATAAATAAATTAGAAGTTTTTTCAATGATCCAAAGTCATTAAAAAAAATATTTACTTATTATATGATAATGATAAATCATAATTATAATAAGTATAATTTTTTTTTTGCTATGTGATTGAGTACATCATTTTATAATTTTGAGTTGATTTTATAGTTTTATTCCTTAAGTATGAATAACATAATAAACCAACTTTAGCTCATGACTGACGTGTAAATCCAACCATCTTAAAACCATCCATCCAATCCATCTCAGAAATACCTATTTCGTGAAAAGGGCTTTTGAAACTTTTTGAAGTAAAACTTCTTTAGGTGAATGCATGACGAGAGCGTTACGGAAGTATAATTAGTATTACTATTTGTAAGTTTTACTTCAGTCGTGTGATTTAAAGCACACTCGTATTTTTTTTTTTTTGTTTTTGGTGTTTTGGTAAAAAAAAATTAACATAGTATATAGTGCTAGGTACCAAATGATAGGTATTTTTAAGTTTTATCTAGCCATGTATATTTTACAACCTTACTATCCATACAATTAGAATTAACTAAGTAAACAAACATGTATTGTGTCTATAAAACTTAAAGAAATGTTCACAATTGTTTGAGCAAAACACTGTGGGCCTTATTACAAAACTAGGTTTTATCTTCAGACCCAAGTTTAAACCATGGAGCCATTATTGAATTTTGAACTTTATTCCGTCTACGGTAAAGTTCCTAATACAAAACTGACAATATTTCTTCCCGTGGGTGTCTTAAAAGGCGACTAAGGGACTTTCTAGATAATAGGCAGCAGCATTCTTTATGCATTTTAACACCATACTGCGATCGCCAACCCGCCTGCCAAGCGTGGCGATTATGGCGAACCCCTTTTAGGGGAGGCCTATGTCCAGCAGTGGACGTCTTTCGGCTGAAATGATGATGATGATGATAAAGAGGTATCAACGGGCTGATATTACGTGAATCGAATACATACGTAGAACAATCAAATTCAATTTGATTTAATTCACTATCACAATCGTATGGTCATCATATTTACGACGCTCCTTTTACCTGCCGGTGATATTCATTTTTCATTATTCAAACACACTGTTTAGTACTGAAGCCATTGTGATATATGATGTGTTGTGATGTTGTATATTGCTTTGTGACAATTTGACTACTTTTTTTTTACTTTTACTTTTCTTTTTTTTCCTAAAAGACTCAGTCTTTTACAACTACCTATAGTACACCATAATTCCGCCTGTCCGTAATATGATTGACTTACATAAATATCTACAGTAGTAGGGCCTCACTCCCAAAAATAACACTACAAAGTGAAAAATAACTTTAATTTCGGAAGTCGGTGCCAAAAAACTAAAATACAGATCCAAAGACATAGACTTCCGAAATTAAAGTAATTTTTCACTTTGTAGTGTTATTTTTGGAAGTCAAGTTATTTTATTTTTTGGAAAAAGTCTTTGAATATACTTACCTACAAACTAAAAAAAAACCTAATATTACCAGCATAGAATTGGTAACCCAACTACTACATGATTAACTGTTATTATTGAAATTAAAGTTTAATATCTTTTTGTTTTCAGAGTTGCAGCAAAGTTACTTGACAAAGCATTAGCTAAAGCCTTGCTAAATGAGAGGCAAGAAAATGTCAAAACAAAAAAGCATTCCTATGGATTCCTAAAATAAAATATGTGTATTAAAACTCTGTTTCCCTTTAAGTCCTTTATTATTATAACCATTACATTTATTATAATAATACATACAGTTCCTATGTATTATTTAAAGAACTATATTTATAACTAATTGTGTCACTAAATATATGATACTACTATAAATTCAGTCATACATAACTAAATATCACATTTAATTCGTTTTAAATTATCCACACTGGAATTTATAACATATTTTTGTATTTTAGGATTTTATTACAGAATTAAATCACTTTAGAGAATAAAGCTAATTCAATAAAAACAAGAATGTCACTGATAAGAAGTATTAATTATTTTCTGGAATGTGGATTATCATAATATTCATAAAGAATGCAGTACATAAATACTTAATTATGGACTTATTGTATAATTTAACCATCACATTACTGCTACATCTACGAAAGGCAAGATCTGTAAATACTTAAATGGATAGAGAGAATAGAAAATACAACTACTAAATCTGTGGATAATAATGTATTTGTTATCTTAATCCCTGCACCCATATAATACTGGATATAGGGCTTACACGTCTAAATTAGCAAGTTACTGTTCCATCTCCATCTTCCATCCCCCCTATCACATCTATAATTGATAACCATTCCTGTATGCCTCCTTAGAGACCAAACACATAATAATATTTGTTACATATTTGCCAATAAATGTGGATTAACATCGTTATCCTAAATAATATAATCAAGAAATTATAACTAATAATATGTAGGCCATAAGTGGCAAGAGAAATCGTTGTCTACTTCTTGGGGCTGACGGGGGTAAGCAGATCCAACACAGCAGCGATGTTGCCGTCCTTACTCTCCAGCAGTTGAGTCAACCAGCCACCCTCGTTGGTGAAGCCCATTGCCAGCATGTGCTCGATCGCCGCGTCGATATGAGCTTCTTTGGAAACAAAAAAAAACAACATTATTTAAAAACTTTGATGTGGTAGTGGTACACACGGCTACACATCAAGCTATACATTTCCGGTTTATGCTGACCTCTTATTGTACGGAAATCCTATACAATGCGAGATCAGCCTAAACTGGATTTGTATAGCTAGATGTGTACCCGCGTGTACCTGATTCCCAGCATTCTTCTAAGTTTAATACTAATGTTTTATACCTTCTGGAATAAGTTGTCTAAATTATGGTGAAACGTGCATTTATATCCGTTGCATAGTTTAGAAATAAATCAGTCCAGCCGTTTAGGAGGAGTTAGGTGACAAACACACGTACAGAAGAATTGTATATAGATTTTAAATGTAACATGTAAGTATAGGATTTTTCTTGTAGCTGTACCACTACCACTTGTATAGTATTTTGTCCACTCAGACATACAAGTATTTGTTCCATGTGGGAATCGAACCCGCGACCCGCAGAGTAAAAACCAATCGGTCAGCATGCGCGTCAAACGTGCAGAGAAAATTGTATGAAAAATTATAATATTTAATAAAACCGTTTCTATGTCCAATAATATAAATGTCATAGTTTTTAAGTAACGTTGTGTAATAACAAAGTCTAGCGATTGTGACCCTCGGCATCGTGTACACGTGAGCACTCACTTATTCAAACATTTTATCGTATGCTAGGGTTGAATCAACAATACTCTTATAGGTCATGGATGTACTGTATTTAGATAGTATCCATCAAAGAGAAATTCATGTGATATTTAAGTAAATTGGAACAGCGACAGAAGGTGTAATGAGCGTCTGAATAATATCATAATACCTAAGAAGCAGTATTTGTAAGTACAAAATCAGCAATGACTAAGTTCCGTATAAATAAAACGAGATACCTTGCTAATCGATTGAACCAAAACAATACAGAAATGATTCATATTCCTATCGGCCTACATTCATATCGATTGAAAGATAAGTGGGTTAGTACCTACCGAGTTATGATATACATATTTGTAAGGGAATAACGTAAATTTATTCTACTTATATACGAAAAAAATATCATAAACTGACATTATTTTTAATTAGAATTCAGTACCCCGAGTGTAAGTTTGCAAGTGAGTAAACGTAACTAGCGCGTTTGCGTTAAGATTTTTATTCTCACTCGATAAACTCTTAGCATTATGATCTATCGGTCAAATTTTAACGCAAACGAAATAGTTACATTTACTCTCTTGCAAAATTACACTTGGGGTACTGGTGGGTAACCCTTAGTAGACACATGATTACATTCCAATATTAAAGATTGTTATTTTAAAAACCCTTGAGTCACACTAATAGGCTAACTTCTGTACCTAATAACTAATTATTGGACACAAGAAATATACAGAAAGTGTGCTAAGATTATAAATAACTTTGTTATGTGAATGTTGAGTTCAATGGTCTCTTGCCCAACTCATTATTTGGCCGTGACGTGCAACTTTACTGGCGTGCGGTCACCACCATTTACCCACAACTTACGAACACGTTTGTATGTTTTGAAATAGTTGACTAGACTTTTAAGGCGACGATGTCCGACTTTTAATGATTTTATACTAAAGATCACGTCTAAACGAGTAGTGTTAATGATTTGATAAAAATATATGTCCAATTAGCGCATTTGCTCAATAACTTGATATGTGAATATTTTAGATTACGTTTATATTACATAGTGAAATTAATTTGTAAAGTTATGTCTAACGCGGATAAAAACTGAGAATGGTGCAAAATCTACCAAGCGTATTTTTCTGAAACCTTCACCAATTTAAAGATAATTTAATTATTGTTCTTTTAGTATACGCGTTTTATTATAATACCTTTTGTTTTGTGTATAATAAAATAATAATGCGTCAAATTGGGGACAGCGCTCCTTGATGGGCAAGTTTTATTACTGGCTGAACGTACGACGCGTTGCGTGAGCTCAGTACTAGACCACGCAAGCTAACCACTCAAGGTCACTGGCATATATCTGCGTCTTAACCAGTATCATCTCCCTAGGTGGTATTACTCAAAGCGATAATGCTGTATTTTGGCTGGGGCAGAGCTAGGTTGAATTATTGCAAGACTAGTTTTTTTGCGGGCATACTTACTCTTTGTATATACAGCATGTTACGGAAAGGGTATATACATATCAAAGGCACGGATTCTTTTGGTGATAACAAACTACATGGCAACATTTTTTTAATAATACTTACCTACATATTTAACTAATAAAAATCAAATGTTTTCAATTCAATTCTACACATCACTAGACCAAGTCAGCTGATCAGTACACGTTTTAATCCAATAATTTCCGTGTCGTAGAGCTGTGGCATGTGTGTGTGTGTACTAGGCGCACAGACACAGTTATTGGATAATGACCCTCGTAGTGCGGTGACACGTTTGTTATGATTTAAATTTAATAAACTATAGAAATAAAAAAAACAATAATTTTCAGTTATTCTTTTTGAGCTGAAATTTTGTACAGAGCAGTGTATGGATATACCCTTTCCGTAACACGCTGTATAATAGCATGGGACATAACACTTCCCTTTCCTATAAAATAGAGAAAATATTAAAAACTACTTACTTGGGTGGCGTTGCCTGGGTTGAGGCTGCGGTTCGGCAACAGCCGGCTTCTCCTGCGGCTTGGGAGCAGCCGCGGCGGGTGCGGGCGGCGCTGTCGGCTGGGCAGGCTTCAGCACTTCGGGCTCTTTAGGATTCAACACTAAACGGTCAGCATACGTCAATGCTGATGGATCACGACCTAACATGCAGGATATTCTATACAAGACATTCTATTTCTGACTAATAATTTGTTACAGTTGAAATTTTATCTTGGAAAACTGTATGGAGAGGCTAGAATTTGTTATTTAAAACCATGGAAAATGCTTTCACATCACAAAACAAATTCTCAACAGCACAAAATGTATTAAAAATAATAATTACCTGCGGTAGAGGTGTTCAGGGGTGGGTAAAGACCACCTGAGGAGATTTTCACACGCTCTTGGAACTCTTCGGGCAAGTTGAAACCGATTGGAGCAGCAGCTCCAGAAAGAGCACTAGCTGTGTCCATCAAGTCTAAAACATTTGACATTCTTAGTAAGAATTCTTAAGAAATTTTATTTAATCATGTGGTTACAAAGTAGAACCAAACTTTAAATACCTTTCTCCTTGTTAATCATGGTCCAATCATCAGCTTTATCAGGAGAAGCATCTCTGCCAAAGTCATTGACACTTGAAGCGGAGGAAGTTGCGGTCTTGGCGGCGATGTCATCAGCCTCAGGCGACTTCCTGTCTCCTTGTCCCATCTCCACGTCGTTAGTTGAAATCGGTGTGGGGGCAGCAGCAGCAGCAGCAGCAGCATTCGCTGCTGGAGTCGGAGCCTTAGGCTGAGATGGCCCAGAGATATAATTGCCGCGGATAAACTCTTCCAGAAATTTCGGAATTTCTAGGACATTGATTGTCTTTGGGGGACTGAAAGGACATTGAGTCTGAGCATGTGCAGAGGTGCTTGCCTCCGGTATGGGAGCTTGAGTAGATTCGGCGCCAGCCTGTGCCTTCTCTTGGGTCTCCTGTCGGTTTTGCGCCTGTGTTTCGGGAGTCTGGCCTGGTGCTGTTGCTTTAGTTTCTGGAGCCTTTGGTTTTCCGTCATCTCCGGTCAGATCGATTTCTCCAGCGAGGTTGGCGAACTCGTTCATGTAGGTGGAGAAGGTGTCGAGCCAGCTGATGCGCTGGCGGCGGCGGTGGTGTTCGCCGTGGGGCCCGTGCGGCCCGTGGGGGCCGTGCTCAACTCCGTGCGGCCCGTGATTGCCGGGGGGCCCGCGGTGCTTCCTCTCACCACCCCTCTCGTTGCGATGCTTCTTGTAGGGACAATCATCGCCCATAGCGGTGGCCACGGACTTCAAGAAATGGCGGGACCTCTTGATCGCTGCTTTAATAACCATGCGCTGTAAACGTAAAATACCTACATGAATAATCAGTTAACAAAAGAGTTATGAAAAGTTGTTAATCCCGTTGATATGAAGCGGATATGCGCATCCTGTGGTACTTACAGGCATGGTCGGCGTGGGCACTCGCACCATGCAATGTTCCGGATGATGGCCGGCGGCCTCGCATCGTGAGCACAGGTCGAAGTCATCGCAGACAGAGCACTTGTATCGGAACCCGATGACGGAACCGTCGCAAGAGTCGCACATCACACCGACGTGCTGCGCCGGCGTACCCGCGGGTTCTACAAAACATTGTTTTATGAAAATACTAGCAGCGCCCCGCGGTTTCACCCGCGTAATTCTCGATCCCGTGGGAATGTCGGGATAAAAAGTAGCCTATATGTTAATCCAGGGTGTCAGCTAACTCTATACAAAATTTCATCAAAATTAGTCCAGCCGTTTTAGCGTGATGAAGTACCAAAAACACACACACACACACTCACAAAGTTTCGCCTTTATAATATTAGTATGATGATGTTAATCTAATTCCAGTTCTAATTAATCAAGGTCATTATACATTATTATAAAACCTATATATAAAAGCGTCATGTATACATAAGCATGCCATACACTCTAGTCAGTGTAAAAACACCCATTGAAAGTTATTGAATTAATAAGTGCACTTGAAGACAGCAATAAGGAAATACAACAATATTCATTCCCAACATACAAAGTACTTATCTCATCATCATCATTTCAGCCGAAAGACGTCCACTGCTGGACATAGGCCTCCCCCAAAGGGGGGGTTTGCCATAATCGCCACGCTTGGCAGGCGGGTTTGGCGATCGCAGTATGGTGTTAAAATGCATAGAGAATGCTGCTGCCCATTCTCTAGCAAGTCCCTTAGTCGCCTTTTACGACACCCACGGGAAGAAATGGGGCGGTTCTAATCTTTACGTCCGGCACCACACAGACAAATACTGACAATGTACTTATCTAATTCATATGAATGTTTTCACACTTATTGTTCATAATACAAATTGTCATCATAATGCATGTCACTCCACAGTTGTTCACTCCTATCTATGTTCTATGTAAGGTTTGGTTTCTCTTAGTCCTTCATATGGACTATTGTGTTGTGCCATCTCCCATCTTATAGTATCTTGTCAGGGTTGCTTCACGCTAATTCGGGTCGGCAAAATTCGGCACAGCCGAGTGGCAAAATTGAATATGTGTAGATTTTGTCCTGGAAGAAGCAATGCTGGAAAATGTGTGCTGAGCCGACCCAAGCATGATTCAGCGAAGGAGGGCACATGCCGAACTGTATTTACCGATCGGCACGAGCTGAATGAAAGCAGAATATGTGTAGTAATTGCTTCAGATGAACTTTGTTGTTAAAATAATACTGCCGAATCAAATGTGCCGACCTGGACAAGTATGTAGCACCATTTCAAGTATATCATCAGTCCTAAAAGCCAACTAGTAATACAAACTTACCATTAGGATTACCAGCTACGGTAGTAAAGACAATGTCGCATTCATCATCTTTAACTTCATTCCCCTTGCAGTAGACAAAGAGTTTGATAACATCTCCATTCAATGCCTGCAGGGCAGTCATCACTTCATCATCCGATGATACCACAACATCATCTCCATCCTCATCTGAATAGGACAAAATAAAATGATCATTATATTCTACAGTTTCAAGTTAAAAGTCTAATGAGAGAAAAGTCCTTTTATTAGTCAGTAAATATTGTGCAAAATGCTAACTGGCTAAACCCTACAAAAATCACCGGCCCTTGTTGGAAGAGTACATATTATGAAGCATTATAGAATTTAAATGAGTAAATAAATGCAAATTCATGATTCAGAAGTCACCATTTTTTTAATTTAAATATATTATCAATCTGTGGTTCAAGTTTTAGACGTCATGACACGTGAGGGTAT
The DNA here is from genome assembly GCA_948098905.1 of Tiliacea aurago. Lineage (NCBI taxonomy): Eukaryota > Metazoa > Arthropoda > Insecta > Lepidoptera > Noctuidae > Tiliacea > Tiliacea aurago. The sequence continues at coordinate 21,069,836 of OX402577.1, forward strand.
AATTATAAACTTCTAAATCAACAATATTTTTTTACAGCTGGAAAGTGTCAGGTCGGATGACAGAGACGGTGTGTAATTATCAACCAGATGGTTACCCAGTGGTGTTCAGAGGGTGATGGTTGGGAGGTTCACCTGGAGGGGGTAACAGACCCAAATTAAAATGTAAAAACGAATTACCTTTCCAAGCTACAGAGTAGGTCTTCCCCTTGAGTCCAGGGTACACATCCTGAAGCTTAGCATTCAAGTAGTGGAAGCTGGTGACCACACTCTTCTCTACACCAAATCTTCTGACTTCTGGCTTGTCACTGTCTCTCCAGAATGTATAAACTTTGAATGGAACTTGGTCTTCCATATCTGAAATAAATATGTTTTTATATTTGTCTTGAAAAATCAAAAATATATATGCTATCAAAATCAACAACTAAAAGCTAAAAACTAGTTTTTATGAACTAATAAAAAAAAATGTTTAATACTGCTATTAGATGGTGCAATACTACCATTTTTGTGTTAGTAAATTAAAAATTATGAATAGAGATATTTTTCAAATGTAAATGTTGAGAATGAGATGAGAAAATATCACCTACTTTAATTTTAATAAAAATAGGTAAGTACACAAAACTAACAAAAACTGAAAACAAGTATTTATTCATTTCAGTATCAGATTCAAAATTAAACATTAGTTTTTCGGAGTTAGTAAGTACTTGGGATAATTCAAATTAACAAAGAAAATCTACAATGATTAAAAACCATTTTGTTTATCTAAAAGCCAGCCATTTTGTTTGACTTCCACAGTCCATATTTTCGGAAGTTTATGATGCGACAATACTTAAACCTGTATTCAAGCTTTACTTTAATGCGCAAAAGCTGCAGATACTGTACTAAACTTATTTTAAGAACTCACCTGCTGTTTAAACTTGGTAAAGTTAAGAAATTACTGGTAGTAAATAAACACTGACACGGTAATACGTCGCACTTGTGATAAAGTTTCAAAGTGAATGAATGTTGTTATACGACGCGTATGGTATTTAAGGCTTCAAAATATTATGAATCATCAAATAGAACAGTTGAGAAAAACAATATTTTGTTGTGCAATAGAGCTGTCAAAACAAAAAGTCATCGTCGGCATTTCGTATACTGATTTTTTATATCCATAGCATCAAAGTATTTCTTTTCCTTGTCTTTCATTGTAACACGCATGACTAGGTGACCAATATAGCCATATAGCGAAATAGTAAATGTTGGTATGGAATGCGCGTGAGAATTCCTTTTCAAGTAGTATTTTTATCGAATGAAAGTAAAAAAGTTAAAGAAAAATCTTTTTCAGCTAATAGGATGGATATGTATCTATCTTTCAAAAAAGGCCATGGCAAAGACGAGGCAAACGTCTTTTTAGGGTTCCGGACCCAAAGGGTAAAACGGGAACCTATTACTTATTGCAGATACATTGACTTAATAGAACTGTCTAATATTTACTTCATCCATATGTCATAGAACATTATAAAATATTTACTACAAAAAGAGTTCTTAGCATACACTTGATGCTAATGCAACCTCTAACATTACTAAGGCTCCGCCATCTGTCTGTCTGTCCGTCTGTCACCAGGCTGTATCTCTTAAACCGTGATAGTTAGATAGTTGAAGTTTTCACAGATGATGTATTACTGTTGCCGTTATAACAACAAATACTAAAAAATTGAATAAAAAAAATATTTAAGGGGGCTCCGATACAACAAACGTGATTTTTTGGTCTATATTAATAACGGCAACATATTTATCTGTAACTTTTTTGGTGTATGTACATAATAAAGAGTATTCTATTATATTCTATTTATTCCTTTTTATTCACTTTAAAAATAAATAATTAAACTAAAATAAAACAAATATTTAATATTTTTCCCATACAAAAAACGTGATTTTTTCGCCATTTTTATAGATAATGGTACGGAACCCTTCGTGTGCGAGTCCGACTCGCACTTGGCCGGTTATTCTATTATATGCTGTAAAGTGACGTCTTTCGACAAACTTTACCTGCATAAACATCAATGCTGTTTTCCACCAGAGATGTGTTAAGCTATCCTGCGAGGATGCGAAAGCTAAGCTACGAAACTATGTGACCGTTTCCACTCATGCTAAGCTGTAGCGGAGTGAGTAAGATGTGCTATGAAGATTCTCATCTAATAATCTATGTAGTCTATGATGAAGATGCGCCGCCGCAAAGTAGCTGCGCGAGGACGATGCGCAGCTCGAGCTATGCGATGTATCGATAGTAGGGAAGCGGCGAGAGCGGCGCGGTGAGGTGCACATAGCTACACCACTCGCGCCCATCTATAACACGCATCCTTCCATATAAAAAACATATCTTAGTTGAATCCGTTTCCACCAGTGCTAAGCTATGTGCACGAATGAATATGATTGGTGGATATCAAACGCATCCATAGCAACGTAGCATAGCACATTTCTGGTGGAAAGCAGCCCTGGGCTGGGTAAGGGTGCTTCCCTTACCCAGCCCAGGGCTGCTTTCCGTAATCGCTGACAGCGTGCATTGTTAATTTGCGTACCGATTTAGGTATTACGATTATGACAGTTGAGAGTTGTTAACAAATCGGAACGCTCGTGAACGCGCTCACGGTTGGTTGGATTACAGTATTCTTTGTGTATACACCACACACACACACACATTTGTACACTTCTTCTTTGGTTAGATGGCGACTGTAGCCAGAAGCAATACAATGTACTCTGTGTATTACGAGTAATGTAGTACTCTGTGGTCAGAAGCACAATTTCGAAAATGCCACGCTAATTAAGATGCGACTCAAAACAAAACAACGCAACTGTCATTTATGGCAGCGATTACGGTGATAATAATGCATGCAGGCATGGTTGGCGTTATCGCAAGATGGTGCATGTCATGACGTTTCACGTGATATCGTTTTCGCACTCACGGTAATATGGAACGGGTTTAATTAAACGTACTCAAATCGATTACAGCGCTACTCGGAATGCACCGTAAAAGTACCTACTTAGTCTACTTACCTAAGTTTGATTCCTTCCCGTTTCTCAGGACCACGCCTAACTTTACCTATGCTGGGAATCGAACTTGTACCCAAATCCTGTAGGTAATCATCAAGAATCAAAGCATGATTTAGATTTCTTTTGCACTTGTTAGCTACTAAAGTGAAAACCTATAGCTACCTGCCTGAAAAAAAATGTGATTGCCCGAGAGAATATGGAGAGGCGAAACTGGCTATTATCAACAACAAGCGTATTTTGTGTATGTCCTGGAAGCTAAGGTATCATCTACCCACTCTTAAAACGAAAGTAGTTCTACTTTATAGTTCTGAGGGTAGGTACAGACGCCAGCAGGTCAAGCTACCCGAAACAGTCAAATTTTCCCAATCAACATTGAACCTTAAGCTTTAACGATAAAGTTGAAAATCTTTTAAAGAAACTTGACAGATTGTAGTAGCTTGATGTGCTGGTGTCTGTACTTACTACTAACCGCTTCTCATGCGTGGGGTTGCGGGTTCGAATCTGACATGAGACTGTCTGAAATTGATGCAAGTGTGGTGATCAAAGCTAATTATTTGTCTGTAGAAGACGTTAAATCCGTTACAAGCTTACAAGTACAAGTTACAACCCACTGCTTTGCAAAGCCAGTTTTGTCATGTCCGTGACTACGACCACAACGCCAATCGCTTCCATATTTGGCCATTAATTAGAGTGCTCAATTGTTGCTAATTAGTGCTCGAACAACAGAATTGGTGCCTTAGTAGTTTTCGAGATAACCGGCTTTGAGGGTGGTCTGGCGGTAGCCACGCTTCCTTCAGCAGGACCACCATGAGCACCGGAAAATTGGGCCTGCTACAGCTATTCTAATTTCTAAGTATATAAATAATTAGTAGGTACCCCTTAAATCTGATTAATTTCGTAACAGAACAGAACTGAATCATTTGTATTTATCGAGAAATCAATGATGATAAATTTCGCGCGCTCATTCAGCAGGACCACGACTTTGAATTGAATGTTGATTCTAAGTTTGAGGAGCCCAATCTGACCAAGTGCTTTGGTCTGCCGTGGACATATTTTTGTGGATTAGGATGGATAATTTATTTATTTATTTATTAACTCATCATCATCATCACTATCATTACAGAGATTTTCTAATTCAATAGTGTGGCCATAATTAAAATTTTATTATTTACTATAACATATTATTATACACATTGTGGTTTTTGTGAACTCGCTCATAATCATAATACTCATAATACACACAACACAAATAAGACGCTTTATCATGTCCGTGACTACCGCCGCCCCACCAACGCCAATCGCTGCCATATTTGGCAAATAATTAGTGCTCAATTGGTGCTAATTAGTGCTCGAACAACAGAATTGGTGCCTTAGTAGTTTTCGAGATAATCGACTTTGAAGGTGGTCCTGCGGTAGTCACGCTCCCTTCAGCAGGACCACCATGAGCGCCGAAAAAGGGGGCATGCTACAGCTATTTTAAGTATACAAATAATTAGTGCTCATAAATGTGATTCATTTCATTGATCTATAATTATTGAAACTTATTCGATTTATAGATGTATTTTCCATTAAAAATACACCTAAGTACGAATTCATAAATCTTAACCTAGATTTAACAAAGTAGGTAACTAAAAAAACTTTTTACAAAAAAATTGTAACCGACTACCAAAAATAACACTACAAAGTGAAAAATAACTTTAATTTCGGAAGTCGGTGGCAAAGAACTCAAATACAGATCCAAAGACACCGACTTCCGAAATTAAAGTTATTTTTCACTTTGTAGTGTTATTTTTGGTAGTCGGTTACAATTTTTTTGTAAAAAGTTTTTTTTAGTTACCAATTCAATACATACTTTGTTAAATCTAGGTTAAGATTTATGAATTCGTAGCTGTATTTTTAATGGAAAATACATCTATAAATCGAATAAGTTTCAATAATTATAGATCACAGTTCGATAACAATTTGTAAAATCAGTAGAATATTTTAACAGTAATATATTAATACAAATCAATCAACTCGATTAGACTATTAAGATAGGCCGACTAGTAGGTAACTAGGTAGAACCTTAAACAAAACTAGAAATATGGGTTCGATAGAACAGAATAGAAAAAGCTTGGATATTCATGCATAGTTACAACAATTAAGGATAGAATGAAAATTAGTTTTAAGAATAAGAATAACTTTATTTTTGCAAATATGGGTAGATGATACATCAATAGGTGTTAGTACTGTACAAAGATCAGCCATATTTTGCCATTCGGCATGCAAATATTTAGAAAGAAAGAAGAAAGAAAAATAATTTTATTTGTCACAGAAACACGTGCATACGAAAACATAAACTCGAGTAAGTATACATTACACAAAACTCATCTACAAAAAACAAACAAACATCATCATTTCATTTACATCAAATTATTATCTATTGTTAGTAAGTTATTTATTATTAAATTATATACCATTCAATTAATCATTATTAAATTATATTCTATTAAATTAATCATTATTAAATTATATACCATTAAATTAATCATTATTAAAACTATTTCATAATTACAGATTTTTTTAATGCAAAAAATTAGGTTTTTAATACTTAGGTACTGCTTGCTGCAACGGTAAATTAGTAGGAAAGAAATAAATAAGAAACACCTATCGCTGTCGCTGACAAAAGGTACCTACCCACGTCATTAACAAAGGTATCACATTACACGATAATTGTTTTCTTAATATGTACTTTACTTCATTTGTTATAAGATTAGAAATTTATAATTATAATTTCAGTCCGATCAACCAATTTTGACTTATATTCCGTAGGCATAAGGATGCCATTAAAAGCAAAAACGTGGTTACAATACCAAACGTTTTATTACAGCTCCCAGTTGTCATGCCACCAACGCAATAGAAGTCAAAATCGGCTGAACGGACTGTAAAAATGTTTATTTAAATGTCTAATCTTATTTCAATTTGAGTAAAGGTACACAGTTTGTATAAATTATAGATATTGAACTGTTGTTATTACTATTCCGACATCCATCAATTTATGAGCACGAGTGTACATCTCATAAACAGCTCATTACCATTGACAACTTAATTTGGTCGGGTTATATGCGAACATTTAGTATGGAAAAGTAATGAAAGCTAATTTGTCTTAAAATACAACACTTGGGAATCTGAATTTTTGGTCCCTATAAACTTCTTTAGGAGCACAAATTTTTGTATAAATTTGGGAAGAAATCACAGAGTTTTTAATAGGGAAATATTCAAATGAAAATTTAACACCGTGACTACCGCCACCCCACCAATGGTATGGTATATCTCGTAAACTACTGGAGTAGTAATTTTGAATTTTGGGTATCAATTTTATCTCACAGAGCACTAATTTTCTATGTAGGTTTGAGGAAAGCGACTAGCTCCTGAAACTTGGAATCAACACTCAAAGCCGTGGTCCTGCTGAACGAGCGCGCGAAAGTTATCATCGTTGATTTCTCGGTAAATACAAATGTTTCAGTTCTTTTTTTGTTACGAAATGAATCATATTTAAGAGCACTAAATTTGTATACTTAGAATAGCTGTAGCATGCCCCCTTTTCCGGCGCTCATGGTGGTCCTGCTGAAGGGAGCGTGACTACCGCAAGACCACCTTCAAAGTCGATTATCTCGAAAACTACTAAGGCACCAATTCTGTTGTTCGAGCACTAATTAGCACCAATTGAGCACTAATTATTTGCTAAATATGGAAGCGATTGGCGTTGGTGGGGCGGCGGTAGTCACGGACATCGCTTTATCATAATGATGATTAATATTGTGATGAAATAGTTCAGGAATACTCTCTTACTATAAGAAATACCTATTTATTTTTATGTTACTTTTTAGGCTTATAATAAAAACATGTAAGTACATACTAATTTCATGGTACAAACACAGTCAAATAAAATCAAAGACAGTTGTAATAAATAAAAAGTTTATAACACATTTTTCATAATTCTGTAACTATGTAGGTAGGTAGGTACTAAATCACAAAATAATAACAAATATCTTGTACTTAAAACAAACCATAAACTATTCCTGATGTTCTTTATCATTAGACTTATTGGTTATTGGCGGCACATAATATGGTGAGCTTTCTGCAAACTTAGGAGGACCACCTAATTGTACAGTTTCCGGAATATTCAATTCCTCATTCAACTTTTTGGCTAAGAAGTATATTTCTGCAAGGGCGATTACTAAGGCACACATTACGCCTAGTAATAGCCTAAATCCAAAATCTATATTTCCCACCATCCATTCAACGCCTCTAAATCCAAATAGGAATCCAGCAAATATTGAAAGGATGAACTGTCCAATTGCAATCAACTGGCGATTCATTTGTTTCACTGAAAACACAAAAGCAAGTTTTAGTAATGATTCATTTCGTTCATTAATAATTGTCAATACCATACCATATAAATGAGGTAAGTACTACTTTTCTTAGTGAAACTGATTGTTTCAACAACATTCCTGTATTTCAAATGGGTCCATATTGGCTCAACTAAAGTTCTTTACCCGAAATTGTTCTTCCTAACGATTTGTAATCCGAATGATCACTCTTCCTAAAATTTTTCATCCTAAAGTTTTCATTCATACTATTTGTAGTGCTACCGGCGATGTTCATAACACTCATGTTTCCGAAAATTGTAATTAATAATATCATTAATGTAAATATATTTAAACTCCTACTGTTTTTTATCATAACGCTTTTATCCCTAAAACTATAACTATACACGAGATAATTATGTCTAAAAAACCAACTGTTTAGAATGTCGTTTCACAGATTTTTGTCTTAAATGAATGAAATTCAGGTCAGAATGTCGTCTTGGGGGCACTATAAAAAAATACTTATAAAAATTTCGCGACCAATTTCGAGGTAGTTAGTTGATCACAGTTCTAACCTAACCTAACCTATGAATATCTTTGCAGGTACACACCGCTACAAATAAAATTAAAATATGACTTTGAATAATAGTGTAAAAGATGGTTATGTTGAGAAAATATAGGAAAACAAATAAAAGTATAATAGATGTTTATTGCTACTGACATTATGAAGTTGAATGCTTCGGAATTATGAACATTAGAGACAGAGTAGTTAGGAATTGTGATTGTTAGGATAAAAAATGTTAGGAAGAACATTTTCGGATTTCCAATTATCGGAGTTGAAAATTTAGGTGAACTTTGGCGCACCCGTATTTTGTATACTTACATTGATATGAGATACTGTCTTCTGGAAACCTCATTCTAACATTGTCTACAGATTTCGTCATTTTACGATATGCCCTAGCCTCCTGTTGAGACCTCAATTTTACACATCTAGCTTCAAGAACAGGATCCCTCTTAAGAACCTGGTTATCTGGTGTTTCAATAGAAGCTCCTTCTAATAGAACATGTAAGTATGGAACACTTTTGTCTCCATTCCCTTTTGTATTTCTTTGTTGTTGCAAATATGTGTAAAGCCAGTCTATATCGGCAGTAGTTAAATGCAATGTATCTTCTTCCTCAGAATCATCTGTATTTAGGTCCTTTTTAGCTATTGATTTGCTATTGGAGACTGCTTGGGCAGATTCTTCAGTATTTTCAGCTTTCTCTATAATTTCCCCTTTAGAATTCTCCTGAACACCTTTTTGTTCTTCTTCTTCTGTGACTTCTTCAATATCTACCTTCAAAAGAGCTTTGATTTTATTTAAATTTTCAATATCATTGCTGTTAAGATGTACTGGAATTATCTTTGTATCTTCTTTGGGTGCTTTTTGTTTAGGTTCATAACTTTCTCCTTTGACCAGTCTTGCAATATTTAAAGGTGCATTATCATCAATAGGTATAGATTTGAGGTAGTCAATTAAATACTTTGATGGGAAGATCCTGAGGTTGGTATCAACAAGTGATCCTATGGAATCCATTGTTTATTTAGCAATATTTAGTTTATGGTTAAGATCAGCATACAAATCCCTTAGTTCTTCTTCTTTTTCTTCAAAGGTGTTGTCTACTCTTTGACATTTGAAGTTCATATCATCAATGAACTGATCCCATTCTTTTTGTCTTTTTTCTTTCAGTTCTTGTCGTTGTTGTTCAAGCACCTGAAACAGAAAGAAGTCAGTCACAAACCAGTTACTTTCATATTAAAACCTAGAAATATGTTTTCTTCAACTTTTACAGTCAGATTATTTTATAAAGTTAATAAAACTTTCATCATTTTATTGTAATATCTAGACTAGTGACACATCAGAAATGACCAAGCATTATTAAATAGTTATAAAAACCTTGTGCGATTCAACATAATCGTTTTCAACCTCTTCACTGAGCTGCAATGCTTGATCTAACTTCTCTTTCAACACTGGAAGTCCTGTTTCACCAGATTTTCTAATCTTTTCTGCTTGACTGTCTTTTATATCTGTTAATTTTTCAAGTATAGCAAACAAATTTTCAACTTCCCGATCTCCGCGCTTCTCCTACAAACAAACAATTCACAATAATTAATGTTGTTCTGTAGAGAGAGAGTTAAGTCAGTGTTTACTACGTTGGAAGATGCCAATAAACTTCATTGGCATATTCCAACTTAGTCAACACTCACTCAACATTCATTGAATGACCTAAGCACACTTACCTCAAACTCTTTCAGCATAAACTTTATTTCACCATTTAGAAACGGACGATGGTCGAATAATCTTGACCAGATTTCTCCAATTTCTGTAATGAAACAATAAAGGTCATGGACTCCATGTAAAGTTATCGTCAATGCAAGCAATGAGAATGGCAGATGTACAATTTAATTTCAAGTGGAATTAATATTGCAGCAACAGTCCAATTGATAGTACATAATATTATTATGTTTAAAAATAATAAGATAATTCTCAAATGGTATTTCCTACACAAAACTGGCAAAAAATTGTATCGTTTTCTTACTAACTTAAAAACAAAATGTAACTATTCTTGTTTGAAACAATTTATGGCCTAAAAATTTAATGGTGTGTTATTTTGTCTGTTTAAATGTTAAAAACTTACAAAAACCGGGGGTAAGCAGAATGCTTAAAATTATAAAATACGAAACTAGGACACACATACCTCGTGACAGCTCCGTCATTATATTTTTATCGTTCAGTCAGTTCATTTTTCATTCAATGTTTTGACAGACAGTGGTTTCAACACGTACGACTTCCGCCTTTTTTTTTTTTTTTTTTTTTTCCTTCTGGCTTCGCACGGTTAGTGCATTTAGCCAATGTCACGTTTTAGTTCTTGTATAATATTGATGAAATGAATTATAAATGCATGATGATGATATCCCCGCCCACTCCCCTTGAGTTTCAGTAAAGATGTGGCACTTTACTGAGACCTCACGCGGACTTCTTGAGAGAACTTGAATCGAAGTTGCACTGTTTTGTTTCATTTGCCTACACTAATGCACGTTCACAAACACTTAATGGTTAATAATCCACCATTATTACACATTAATATTCGGCTAAACACAAATTTTGGAAAATTAAACAAACTGCTGAACATGACGCTTCACTTTCCCGCCAAGAAGTCCGACTTCCGCCTTATGTTCGGATAACACTGTGGCTGCATTCCGAATTAAGACCATAATCGCTGTAATCGATTTTAGCGCGCTAAACGGTAATAGGGAACGCGTTTAAGCGCGCTAAAATCGATTACAGCGATTATGGTCTTATTTCGGAATGCGGCCTGTAAGAGATCAAAATAAATGATCTAAAATTTAAAACACTCCTAAATTATTTTCATGCCTTTAAACATGTAAATTAAATTTAATTTGCTCAAGGGTATTTATTCAATAATTTAAGCACGATCAACAAAATTGTATACATGTATAAAACGTTCACGTGTCAAAAAGTCTTCTGATAATTATAGTTGTCAAAAATAATAGGCCCGTTTTGAGATTGAACTTGAATCGATTTATCGTGAGTATCGAGTTACTTCACTAGTTACGTCGCGATGGTCAATACCGAGTCGTATGGTTACAACTAGTGTTGTAACCATACGACTCGGTATTCGATACTCACGATAAATCGATTCAAGATAAATGTCAAAACGGGCCTATTATTTTTTGATAACTTTTGTACCCAAACTTGTACGTTTCACATATAAAGTCCGATGCGAAATACATTTCATAATACATAACATTACAACACGCTTGTTTTCCTCGAAGGGTGCGAAGCGTGTTGTAATGTTATGTATTATGAAATGTATATCGCACCGGACAAAAAAATACAGTATAGTATATTTACCCACATTTCGCCAATTAAGTTTATGTTCTACCATACCATGTAATAGAGGGCGAGCCAATTGCCATCAACCGGGCACAAATCCAAACTCTGCTAATGAGAATGTCCGTTGAACGTTGCCCGACGGCGACCCAGCAGTTGAACCCAGGACCTCGTGCTCCTCAGTCGCACTTTCAATCACTAGACCAACGAGGCTGACTTTATTCATTTGCAAAAAAAAAGTAAAGCGCTTTAAATAAAGGCGGAAACACATTATTATATCGCGACGCGACCCGATGAAACGCGATGCGTGTTGAGTCGAATCAAATGTATTGTTTTCTATAGACCAGAGACACACTATGAATATCCGACGTCACACCACACACTATGAACATCGGACGTTGCGTCGCTACGTGTTTTAATAATGTGTTTCCGCCTTCACTTATGAAAAAATATGAGCCGTCACGGGACGACTGGCAGATGTGCTACACACACATTTACACACTACTACATATAGACTGTATAAGTGTATAGTGGCCGATCGCCACGCGGCATGCGTCGCCTCGCCAGCAATCGGTTTTAAGTGCGCCTATAGGTGTTTCACATCAAAAATATTCGAACTAAGCGAACACTAACTACTGAAGCACCGGAAACATAATGTACAACCTAAAGAAAGCTAGTGTCGTTCTTAGTTTCAATTTTACATTCGGTCCTTGCTCTCCCTCGCTCGCTCCTCGTACGTCGTTCTTGAATCAATTTAGTAACTTCATTCATCTTTGTTGAGAATGGGCGGTTTGTGAGTTGACGTGTTTAGATGCGATATTGTTTTTATTTGCGCAGAAGTGTTTTGCAGGTGATAATGTGTTCAATTTGCATTTTGATGTTTGTTAGTTTTGTGTGATTTGTTAACCTTAAACGAATGTGAAGTTTTGGACTTGAACTAGTGGAACTACGTGTTTGGCCACCATGCCGGGTCTTATTGGTATCGGTGAATTCATTGAGGAAACTCGAGAGGATTACAGTTCACCTACTACTTCTACGTTCGTTTCCCGCATGCCACAATGTCGTCAGACCATCAGCGCTTTGGAAGAGGTAATTACAGCCATTATAATTCGATAAAACGCCAACAAATCTGATCCAAGCAGTTGACAAGATTAGAAAACATTATCTTCCTGTTAAAAAACGGTGTCAATACGAACAATTTTGACCACATATCGAAAACGGAATAAACAAAATCTTGACCACGATCGCCAGGATGGGTAGGTAGCTGTATTCGCCACTTGCTGATATTTGTTTTCATTGCAATTATGAAATTCGCATTTACGTTTTCATTAAAAGACAAACTTAATAAAACATCTGTTTATTTGTTTGACATAGTTACACCTATAAATTTGCTGTGCATATTTAGGTGGGTGTGTTATATTATTAATTATTTATTTTGATAAAATAAATGTTTTCAAATCAGGAATAAAAGATAAAAGCGGGAGCGTAGGCGCGCCTCGACCTTGGAAACGCCCCCATAATTATTATGGACAAAAACTATTACACACCCCGATAAATTGTGCCCACGCAAGAACAATGAATTGCCAACGTATTTCTGCAATTTGATAACGTACTCATAACGTCATCTAAGTACGATATTGCTGCAAAAACCTTTATTTACGCTTAATAAAGTAAGTACCTACCTACGTACACATTGCTACGCTTGTTGGACTAGACTAGGGTAAATAGATAGATACTTACAGATTTTTCGCTTATTGTAGGTACCAAAGGTATTTCTCAAAAATCACTAGTACCATTTCCCGTCGTAGGTATTTGGGAATATTTAAGTAACAGCGCGCACACGAATGCATTATTGAAAGAAAGCGACTCAAGGTTGTACTTGTATCTCGGATAAATAGTTTTCAGTTGATTCATCATCATCATCAATGAACTATTTGTTTTCCCATTGTTTCTTCTGTCCAGTGAAGCTCAAATAATCAATCCTCGGAATCGGAAACTTTGAACTGAAACTGCTAGCAAAACAAAACCGATGCAGTTCTTGTTATTCACTTATTTTAAAAAGTGGCGACAAATGTGTACCTACCTGCGGGGCGAGCACGACCTACTGTGACATGACCACAGAATAAGTAATAGTACTGACATGACTTAAGTCACACATTTTATCACAGTTTGAGCGATAAAACTGTTTTGTCATAAAATGCTAGTACAAATTGACATGACATAATTTATCATGTCTTTTCACAAACGTCTTGACACGCCCGTGCTCGGCCCGCTCGTCTATGTAGTTCTCTTGCCCTTATCCCAATTTATTTGTGGTCGGCGCAACATGTCCCTCTCTTCCATACTTCTCTTCTAGTCGTCATCTCGGTAGTCATTCCCTTTCTAGCGATATCATCTTTCACACACTCCATCCATCGTTTCCTCCACCTATCTGTTCCGTGGTTTCTTCTATGTAGGTACCTATTTAACATATATTTAAAAAAAAACATCAATAAAAGCCCGTGCAGACCAGCGCGACTTGGCGCGCGACGCGACACCACCGGTAGAACAATTTCCTTTTTTTTTAATAGAAATTGTTCTACCGGTGTCGCGCCGGTCTGTACAAGCCTTAACGCGTATGTTCTCCAAAGGTACGCATCGGAATTCCTAAACGTACCGTTTAGCCTCCATAATCCGTAACAACACAAAAAGCTAAAATAGTTGTAAGCTTCTATTTCGGGCTTTTAATGTGGTTCTTGGGCAAGCTAACAAAAAACAAACATTTCCGTTGTCTAGAATTCTAGATCATTTTGAATAAAGGCTTCCGCAGACAGGTGCGACGCGATTCTGGTAGAACAATTTCAATTAAGTTTTCATAGAAATTGTTCTACTAGGTATAATCAATTAATCACGTTGCGCTGTCGCGACGCACTTGTCTGCGGGAGCCTTTAAGCGTATTCCTATCAGGGAACATCGTTTAATAAAGGTCTGGAGTAATGGACCACAAAGCCCCTTGATTAAATTGACGTAGTTACTTATCATGATGGAGCACGTAAAAATAGTCCAGTTACAGTTATCAGTAAAGACTTCAGCTGATCACATAAAAGCTGGGGTCGTACTATTACTAGCTCTACCTTAACCCTGCCATCTCGGACATAAGAATACTCCTGAGTCGAATACCATTATGTTACAATAAAATCTTACGAAGAACTGAAGGCATTGTCTCCACCATTACCTACGAAGGAAGTTATCATGACTAACCACCGGAAATACGTATTAGGGGACGACACGCTTGACATCTGTCGAGCATTCCAATGTTCAGGTGAGTCCTGGCATCCGGCTGCTTTCTTGGCGTTAAAGGCAAATATTTTTTGAAACGCCATCCTCTTCTGCTCTCGTATCAGTAAGAACTATAAGATCATGCGGACTCATGCTATCATGCAGTGGTAAAAATTTGCCAGCCAAAAGGTGACAGTGGGTCTCAGAGTTTTCCGAATGCACATTTTTTTCCCAAAGGACCTATCTCCACTCGTGGGGGCTATAAAAACATTCAAGAAACCAGTATTTTTGTTCTGAGTCTGATTACCGTGAGACCACACAATTACATAAAAATTCTTTTTTCCGTTTCATGTCATTATGATCTCGCATACCTATAAAAATAAGCAAGAGGGTCATGAAGACTATAAACGACACTGTTGTCGTGTTATATGTAGGATGTGGCAGGTTCGGAATCGTTGTCACCTAATCGTAACAGTCAACTGCCCAGCCGCCAGGCCCTAGCGGCTTGTGCCTCGATAAATGCCATGATAGGCCGGGTCAAGGGTTTGATGCCGACAGCTGTATTCCTGAAGACGACGGCAAATTATGATGCTTCTCTTTCTCCTTAATTCGAATTGGTAACAACAATGCAAACGGTTATCAACCAACGGATCACGTAATCCCTAAAATAGTAGTTACATGGTAGATTCTACCTAAAAATTACCTTTTCCTTCCATTACTGTAAAAAAGCTTTTGTGTAATTGTATGAAATAATAATAATTAATAACCAACCAATAGGTACAGGCAAAAGAAGAAGGCATCGTTTCCATGTGCCTTTTCGATTCCTATTTGATGTTTCAAGTAGGCACCACATAAACAGTAATAAACAAATAATACCTACCTTAAAATCGTGGTAGAGGGTTCGAAATTTACGATTATTGTAAGTCAAATATAGGTTCAACTAAGGATCGCAGCATCAGCGTCACAGACGTGGAATTTTACGCGATCTCTGGTCCCCTTCTCCCTGTAATATGTAGGTACAGCCATATAGCCATTTTAGTCTAGACATTTCACATAAGACATTTTGATTCTTCAATTTCTACTTGAGGATCAAGTAGGTACTGCTTAATAAATTTATAAGATTAGAAAGACTGCAATAGTCTGCACTCTCAAAGGAATATTTAGTACCAGACTGAACTTATCTTTACTCTTCGCACATCGCTGGTGGAACCTTAACTGTACTCGTTAAGTATTTATTGTCAGTAAACACTGCCTCGGCTGTTCACCTTGCGATTTTATCCTGCTTACCTTCTTGAACGTAAAACAAGATGTAAGTATCCAAATTGAATTTGCAAATCTCGGTCGCTATCAAAACTTTTATTTTAGTCGTAATAATAGACGAAACAAAGAATTAACATATTCCGCATAAAGAATACCAGAACCGGGATTACGAGTTTAGAGAAAGTTCGACATTGATATCTCTCCGACTACATTGCAAAATGAAACCTTGACCGGTTGTTCGACTGATCAACAAACAAGTTTCTGGCTGCGGAAGTTAGTATTTTATTTTCATTGTTAGAACATCGTCTTTTTCATGATCAATAAAAAAAAACCGGCCAAGTGCGTGTCGGACCACGCACAATGAAGGGTTCCGTAGTTGGATGAATTTATCCCAAGAACAAACTTAACATTGTAGTTGAAAAACATGATCCCCATACATTCCAACTGCAAATGTAAGTTTGTACGCACAATATTGAGTCATTTACCATGTTATTTTAAGATAACAGGCATCTTATAGGTTTTCCTGTAATCTACTATTTTCTGTATTTTAATCAAAATTATATGCTCACTAGTTTCGGAGATAAGGGGCGGTAATGGTATTTTTTCATCCATTTTCTTAAATAATTTCAAAAGTATGTATTTATAAATTATAGAAAATATATATATGAAATCCATCAAACAAGCCCTTTCATTTGATATGCCACACGGTACAAACATTAAAACCTTTTTTCTAAATTTTCTATTGTGCCCCCCGAAAGTGACTTCCATATTCAAAATTAATTTATTTACGAAACACGTTCGTGTTTGGGTCACAGAAGTTCATACGAGGGCGGCACTGAAAATTTCGGGAATCAAGGAAGTGACACAACATTACTATTTTAAATGTATTTATTGCTTTTCGAAGTATTCTCTGCGAAATTTGACACATTTTTCCATACGATGGAAGCAATCATTGAAGCAACCATTCCATTCGGAAGTTGGGGTCTCCAAAATGGCCGTTTTGTAGGCGTCCACAGCTTCTTCAGGTGATGAAAATCTCTGTCCACGCAATTTATTCTTTATTTTAGGGAAAGTATAGAAATCATTAGGGCTTAGGTCGGGGCTGTACGGCGGATGGTCGAATAATTCTATGTTTTCTTGCTCTAAAAACTCTTTTGTTCTCTGCGCGGTGTGAGAACTCGCATTGTCGTGATGGAGGATGATGCGGCGGTTGCAGTTCTCTTTACGGAGTTCAGAAACGACCTGTGGCAAACAAATGCTAGCATACCATTCTGCATTAACCGTTCTTTGTCCCTCAAGAGGAATAGTCGTAACATGGCCGGTTTTGGAGACAAACGTGGCCACCATTTTTTTTGCAACATTCCGTGAACGAACAATTTTTGTTGGCTTTAACTCATTTTCGAACACCCAAACTCGTGACTGGTTTTTTGTTTCGGGTTCGTACGCGTATGTCCAGGATTCGTCACCTGATACAATGTTGTATACAGCATTTGAGGATCCTGCGTGGAATCTTTCGAGAGTTCTGACGCACCAAGTAACGCGAGCCGCTTTTTGCTCTTCACAGAGCGAATGCGGTATCCATCGGGAAAACAACTTTTTTACACCTAATTGTTCATGCAAGATTATTTGTATTTGACTCATGCCAATGTCTAAAGTTGCCTGAATTTCGCGGTATGTCACATGTCGATCTTCCTCAATCAGCTTACGCACAGCATCAACGTTTTCTTGGGTGACTGCAGTTTTTGGACGACCTTGACGGGGATCATCACTAAGATTGACACGTCCACGTTGAAATTCAGCAAACCAGCGATAAATTGTGGTTTTGGATGGGGCTTCATCACCAAATGCAGAAATCATCCGGTCAACACACTGTTTTTGTGTTAAACCACTTCGAAAGTCATAATAAATCATCGCTCTTGAATTTTCTCGAGTCAATTCCATTTTCTTAACGACTAAACAAGTTTGAAAAAACCTTGTGACAAGATCGAGAATCTTTTTTTAAATAAATAAATGGTATTCGATTTTTAAAACCAAGGAGTTTTCAATTAAAAAGATTTTAATATGACAGGAACAGTGGAAATATTCCATTCCCGATACTTTTAGTGCAGCCCTCGTATATGTGTACCAAACTTCAACTTAATCGGTCCAGTAGATTCGGAGCAAATCAGCTGAGACAGACACACGAGTGATCCTATAAGGGTTCCTTTTTTCCTTTTGAGGTACAGAACCCTAAAAATGGTATAGATATCGCATTTTTCTTGGAAGAACCTACAATAAAAACGTGTAAATGTGAACTCACATTTACTAGCATCAAACTTCAACAGTTTTTCGGGAATTTTCACATAGATAAGGTAAACCATGTGCCACACTGTTTGACAATACTCATTACAACATCACTACATAGTATAAAACAAAGTAGCTTCCCACTGTCTGTCTGTCTGTCCATATGTATGCTTAGATCTTTAGATGCCATTTTTTTTAATAGATAGCGTGATTCAAGAGGAAGGTTTACATGTATAATACATGCATAATATAGTAGAGAAACACTGCACATTAGCATTGCACCCGTGCAAAGCCGGGGCAGGTCGCTAGTCCTAAATTTCACCGCGCCCGATATCCTTATCAAATAGAAGTGTAAATTGCAGCTGGATACCAGTTATTTTCTGTTATCAAACTAAATACAAGTGGCAGTTTCCAATTTCCTGCGTGAGCGGACTAACTGACCACTCGTCGTTATATCGGAACACGTTTCCGTCAACAAGTAAAACAAACTTGGATAGAAAGGTGGTAGCTCTACGAACGAACGTGGGTCACTGGGTCGCTATTTTGCTAAGCGTTCTCAATTTAAAGTGGAAAAGGAAATTATCAATTTAATAATCATCATGTATTTGAAAGTCGAGTCATTAACATGGAAATTAAGATTTTTATTTGGGCCTTTACTCATTCTTGTCTAACAGCAGCCAGAAGCTGTCGGATTCGGAACTAGAGAAGTCTAAAAAAACTTTTTGTAAAAAAAATAACCGACTTCCAAGAAACACTACAAAGTGAAAAATAACTTTAATTTCGGAAGTCGGTGTCTTTGGATCTGTATTTTAGTTTTTTGCCACTGACTTCCGAAATTAAAGTTATTTTTCACTTTGTAGTGTTTTTTTGGAAGTCTGTTTTTTTTTACAAAAAGTTTTTTATTTTTCACTTTTTAGTGGGTCAGTTTTTAATTTATAAAGTTACAATAGCCTAAAGTCAACTGCTCATCACCTTTTACAAAATATTGCTTTTCCCGATGCTGGGACGTTAATTGTTGAGGAGTTCTCCTGGTAAGAACCAGGAGAAGTCCTCCAACAGCCACTCACCATAGGCATTGTGACGAGCATACATTGCTTAGCAACCATATTAAAGTACCTAATCGAATCGCAACCCGTTAAATACTTATTATTATGTTGTTCCGGTGGCCATCTGTGGTCTCCATCATCAGTTCCACTTCACCAAATGGTGATTTTCGAGAGCAAATGCACGAGTTACTATAGAAAATACCCAAATCGCTATAGGTTTGCCTGTAAAATTCGAGGGTTTCCCTCGATTTCCATGAGATCCCCTTATCAGATTCTGATTTGGAGGCAATGGGACCATCTCGGGAGCATACCCTTAGAAACAAAAAAATAATTTTCAAAATGGGTCCATAATTGACGGAGATATCGGTGAACAAACATAAAAAAAAAACAAACATACAGCCGAACATATAACCTCCTCCTTTTTGGAAGTCGGTTAAAAATACCAATAATTTCCCTGATTTATTACGCGTTAGATTAAGAGGAATGTAATAATGCAGGACTATATTAAAAGCGTCCTATGCATATCAATCTGGGAACATGCTGCACAGTGCATAGTCATGTGCAGATAATCTAATGGAGGCTTGAAGACGGTGCAGTGGGATAAATTGCAGTGTAGCCCACAAACACGACAAAAGTGAATTATCTGCTGTTTAGAAGTGTCGAGTTTATGACGCACAGTGAATGCTGATGACATTTTGACGACATACACTTAGATACTTAGACGATTGGGAAATGATTGTATGGCCAGCCCACTGCAATCGAGGACACTAAAAACCTGCCTATTACGGGGAGATCCGAAATTATTTTACACTTTCTCACTAGGCAACGCAAAGAACAGATTTAAATTACACAATTACGAAGCGTTTTGGTTTTAACAGTAAGTAAATAAAACAAAAACTCTAGTCTTAAGGTAACAACAACTAATTTATGTAATTTCAGCATCGTAGGCATACCATTTCACTGCGTGCGTTTAAAACGTTTGGCTTATAGCCAGCACGAACTGGGTACAAATTGAATAAACGAATCAGTACTTAATCACTGTCGGATAGTCGGTGAGTTCCAAGAAAAAAGAAACCAAAAGTGGAAAAGGACCTACCTACATAGGTCCATGTACATAATACTATACATAATATACTGAGGGTCATGCACGGACAGCACGGAGAATACCTACTTATATGATGAATAGTTTTACTTACTTAGGTTAATGATATGCCACGGACTGCTAGGTTAAATGCTCTAATAAGAGTCTGGTCAACTGGACCCACTCGAAATGGACCCGCGGGATCACTCAACCCAAGACTCAATATTATTCAATTAGATATATACTTACGCACCACACTTATTCACTAACACTAAAACAATTTTTTAAACGTTTAAATCTAATTTAATTGTGTTTTATTATATTTTAGTATCCACTGGTAGTTTTAAACAATAGATGTTTTTTTTTAAGTTTGAATGTGGGTCCAGTTAACCAATAAAAATACAGAAAATAAATTATGTGGTCAATAGTGGACCCGCAGGTCCAGCAGTAGCGAGCGGGTTCAGCTGACCGAAGACTCGTAGACTCCTTTCTTAAAGGAATGGAATTCGCTTTATATATGATTTTTTCCATGAGTAACTAACTAAGAGTTGTATTAATGATTATAATTAAAAACCGGCCAAGTGCATGTCGGACCACGCACAATGAAGGGTTCCGTAGTTGGGATGAATTTATCCCAAAAACAAATTTAACATCGTAGTTGAAAAACATGCTCTCCCATACATCGATATACGTTACGGTCAATTCTCCAACTGCAAATTTAAGTTGGTCGATTATTACTCGTTAACTTGTGAAGCCTACTTAGCTGTGATAGTTTTCCTTTTAATTTCGTTATATATACTATTGCCATGAATTTTTTCACATATCCAAAACCAACCATTTAGCTGGCAGAGGGGGGGGACACTTGACTCTAACAAAAAATAACACTTTAAAGCTTAATATTACGCAAACGGATCCCTTAATTGAAAAATGGTTTTGCCAAACCCACAATATTTTTCAACGGCCTATCCAACGATACCCAACACCATGGAATAGACGAGAAAAAAAAATATCATCCCCATTTCACGTGTAAGGGAGTTACCCTAAAAAAAAATGTTTTTCATAATTTTATTTTACCATTTTTTCGGCATGATTAATATGTATACCCATGCCAAATTACAGCTTTCTGGACTAAGCGTCTCTGAGCTAAGCTGGGGACAGACGGACGGACGGACAGACAGACAGACGGACATGGCGAAACTATAAGGGTTCCTTGTTTACTACGGAACCCTAAAAATTAACAGAACGTTTCCATAAGAGATTTGTTCTAATGGAACAATCTAACTTTAAGAGGTGCACTAATGATTACAATTCTGTAATTTATAGATATTTTGTTATGGTCGTGAATCATATTTTGATCAAGATACAACCTGACACTGACTGACCTGCAAATTGCAAAAAACGTAAGAAACTTTTGAATTTCGCGGGCTAGCACTCTGCGGATCCACCTTTAGTACTACAATTTAACATCTATTATAATAAGTATGAAATGCTGTTCGTTGATAAGCGCATCACTTCAAGACCTAGTTGGCTGGATCGATTAGACAAATTTTTGTTCTAAAATGTTCGGAATCAGTTTCTTACGGAGAGAAAAAGAAGCCGGGAAACTTGGAAAATTGGGAAAACTGAAAGTGCATTTTCTATGGGAATTTTGAATGAATGATTGTGCCCAGGACAACGTGTCGGGTCAGCTAGTTTTAAATAAAATATCGAATGCAGTAAAGCTACTTTTATTTCTATACAGTGTATTTCATCTCAAAACCAAAGATGAATAATGTTATCCCATTCGGTTTCGTCGTTATAGTGCGTTGCATGAAAGGTCAACAGCCAATGAGTCATCATCAATGGCACTATCTCGCGGTGCATAGCGAAGACTTCGACTAAAGTAAGCACCTCAGATGCGGTAGGCGATAAAAATCATGTGTGACTCATCTGTCCGGTGTTTGTTTCAAGAGTTGAGAGTTGAACTACGACATTTTTGTCCTTTTTTGATGAACAATAATCATAAATCATTTACCTTAAATATATAATATCCATGTAAAAGTAAAACATGGTTTTATTGTGGCTAGTCATGCTAAAGTCAACTTTCAGTGAGTTCTTCGCCGAAATTTTCTCCTAATAGACATTGCGTGCTTATTACCGCCCTATTTTATAAATTCGTCCTTCATTTGACTCATGGTGATATCATAGAATACGGTTACACCGAACCTATCACTATTCGGAGAACATTTTCTTCATGAAGATATAATACCCGAGGTAGTAGTTTCCTACCAATAATGGCGTATTTTAATCTACGGCAATGCAGACACGATTATGCATGCCGGTAGAGCAGCATGCATTAGACTCGTCCCCTTCAGGCCCTCTGCGATAGAGTTACGGGCACTTGAGCACGGCAGGTTACTATACTTTAAAGTTTCTATGAAAAGGTAGTGGTTTTAACCCTTCTACCAAAGAGAGCTGTGTAGAATAAGTAGGTATCCGTATGTTACAAGCTACTCAGTAGAGGGTAAAGCTGCCTGGGGTGCCATTGAAGATTGGACTAATTTCAGATGGAGCAGCGCTTTCAATATCAAATGCTCTACGTTGGCAAGCATTGAAACTAAAAAGTGGTTAAAATATTTACAACCTTCCAAAATATTTTGGTGATGAAAACAGAGTAGAAATCTTGTATCATCATAAAATAAACATTTGAAATTTGTAGTTGACTACTGATTAGAATAAAAGTAAAAAGACGAAAATAAAGCCATCAGGGATACGATAATTTAAACTGAAAAAATAAAAGCAATAATAGCAAATGCAACGTGTATCGTCTGTGGCTTGTACCGCTGTTAATTTCATAAATGTTTACAAGTTTAAACTGTATTTGGCAATATTATGTCTAATGTTGTAAATATTGTTGTCAGTCCTGACATTCCAGCCAATTATGTATATTGTACAAAAATGCACTAACCTATGCTGTGTTGTATTCAATCGGTTCTTTATCTGTCTGTGCCTATCTTTGTAACAATTGATCGTTTGCTTCCTTGCAATAAAAACATATTTGGCACATACTATGTCCAATTGTAAATATTTTTGTCAGTCCAGACATTCCAGCTATTATGTATATTGTAAAACAATGCACTAACCTATGCTGTGTGGTGTTCAATCGGTTCTTTATCTGTGCCTATCTTTGTAATGATTGATCGTTTGCTTGCTTGCAATAAAATCGGAATTTGTGACTCCTTAGTCCTTATACATATAATACATATTAATTGTAAGTATATTGCTTTTGCTTAGAGATATTAAATACAATTTCGCGGAAGGGGTTCAAAGAAGATAAGGCTAAAATCAATAAAACAGAACGTAATTAAGTAATAGAAGAGGACCATCACGATTATAGAATATCGAAGAGTATGGTCGTATACCACACGCTAGACTCATTAAGCACCTATTCAATGCAATACAATACGAATAGCCCGTAAACGCTCATCAAGAACCATGAACAGAAAGCTAAAAAACAAAAACATTTTCTATTCATACCCGCGACATGGAATTAGAAATGCTTAAGAAACACATCAGGCAAAACAAATTAGGGGAAACCAATTGCAGTACGTTATTGTTCAAGACATAAAAGAAGTTAACATCATTCTACGTCTCTTTGAACGAAGTAATTTAAAAGACAAAAGCAATGGAGATGATAAAACTTCTGTTCCTTTTTGTTCGCTTCGAAGTTAATCGGAAGTTAGCCTGCAGAATTTATGTTCTCCTTTCATAAAGGTTTTAATTTTGACATCGAGAACTCTATTAACCTCTATTAAACTTTTAAGGTTTTGAATACTAGGCTTTTAGCAATTATTATTTATTATTTTTCTTATTTTTATTTCTGGTTATTCATAGTCTTAAAATATGATTGCAATTTGGCTACTTGTATTAGAGTGTTTTTTTTTTTCGTCAATTTGTATTTTATTTTTGTAATGTGTGTTTTGTTTGTGCAGAATAAACAATTTTTCTTTCTTTTCTTTCTTTCTTTCTATTCAGCTTGACTGTGTGCTGCAGATAAACTGATGCGACATAGTAGAATAAGTATGTCGTCAACTTTCTCATTTCCCTTAAGACTATCATGAAGATTGTAATGTATGCGTAGAGACTGCAAAGCAAGATTTTTACCATAATATTCGTATCTGACTTGAGAAAAATCCTCGGTTATCATCTCTGAATTAATTTATCAATCCATTCTTATTTCTTTAGCAACCAGCATCAAATATCATTGTTTCATAATAAATCAAATTCAGTAGCCCGGAGGTGAGGGCATTCATTCGTACTAAAAAGGTAAAAAAATACTCGTGACCATCGAACAGTAAAATAACATGTGAAGTTCCTTGATCAGATGTGATATAGCGAAAGTACCTGCTTGTGGTTGCTTGCCGTGGTGGTACATTTTGTAATGAACTTTCTCTCTAAATGAGTGTGGGTGTGCTATTACATTTTGTTTATGATCGATTGCTGTAATCAATATGTAAATATTTAATGTCTGTACTTAGAACCTACGGATGTGCATACCTACCTACGTCTGAATATAAATAATTTATTGAAATCTCTAGAGATGTGAGAGCTTAGGCTAAAATAATGTTGCGTACAGCATTAAACAATTATTCGCAGAATGCATTGTATTAAACAATCATATAATATATCTAAACCCACAAATTAACTATCGGATTTGTATGCTAAGATAAAACCCACAATGAGTCAGTTGGTCAGGTCACAAGAGGATTTAAACACTAGGTACGTAACGAACTGAATTATGTTTGTTTAAATAATAAAATACGTACACGAGTGTATAACTGGTTAGATCATTAATAAGCTTAAAAGTCACAGCCAAGAATGAGTAACAGACCGCAATGCAAAATACTTACAAAAAAAATGTGTACTGAGAGCCGGAGGCTTGCCACGTTTTGACCCACTGACGAACAGGTTCACTGTTACTCGTACTGTGTCTCTATCTAGATTACCGCATTGTACCTGTCGAATTTAGTCAACGATTTATATATAATATTCTATTTCTTGCAATACTTTTCGTAGCCCGCTTGCCTCATAATAAATGTGCAGATAAAGCCTGTGCCAGTGCCAAAGTTGAACTTACACCTGCTGCCTTTGGCAACGAAACTTTAACAATAAATACTTTTTATTATTTAATCTTGTAACTTATGAATTAAGTTATTCTTTGTTGTTTGGGATTTACTCCTATGTTATCATTATATTCAACCGAAGCGACACCTGACCTTTTAACCGAAACATAATGGGTTCATAAGTAAATGGAGCGTAAGTGGCGCCCAACATGTTAATTTGATTAGAATCAAACTCAACATGTTTACAAACAACATCCCTGGATAAACGAACACGTTTAAAGATCAGTGTTCATGTTTTGGTAATCGGATAGCGTAAACAGGATCCTAATACTCAGTCGGTGTGATAAAATGTTCTCGACTTCCTCTCAATGCTTACCTGAATAATAAACAATAGTTAGTAGCTGTTGCTGTAGACGACATGCTATGCTATTACGACCATTTTTATATTCAGAATAAAACTGTTGTTTTATTCTAAATCGGAAAACTTGGCGTCAGATTCACCGATCTTCTTAGGACATTTTACTAGAGAAAGTTTTTACCCGGAGAGAGCTTTGGTAGGTGCTAGCGCAAAATAGAATTTGATTTTCTCAATTTTGAATAGCTCTTCAAATCCAATATTGTTTTATTAAAATTGTTCGGTGATTTGGTTTTAAAACATCACGTTATTTAATTTAATACCAGCAGTACCTTTTGTACTAAAATTATAATCATGTCGTAACTCTATGTATTTTACTGTGTGTCCATAAATATTAAAATAAATAAATACATTTGAAAACGATAGGTTTATGTGTTACAACTGTATTTATTATCGTCTAAAGGCAATTCATACCTTTGGGGATTAATGTGAGCACCCTTGATAAACTCGGAATCGTATGAGACGTAATATTATTATTTATTGTACGTTAAATCACTACGACTGCGACTAAATCACTGCGGCTGATTCTACTTTCAGAATTCGGCCATAAATTGCTTCAATTTGGTAAATAATAATACCATTTATTTCAGGCGACACAGGCCCATAGAAAAATACCTTAACCTAAACAACATACATATTGTATATATAAACAAAAACTTGTGTTAATAAAAAGGTTTAAGACTATGTTAGTAGTAATTCACTTTGCACTAGATTGTGCTGTCCTGTGGAACTTGTTCGCGGAAGCGACTGAAGACCACGTCCTGCGGCCAAAAGTCTTCTTCCATGACAGGGGGAGGGGGGCAGGTAACAGTTCGGAACACGCACGACGAACGCTTTGAAGTTGACGTTCCGGCGCGACTCCAGTAACTGCACCCTCGGCGTGTATCTCGTCTTTTGGCGCGCGACATCATCATCATTTCAGCTGAAAGACGTCCACTGCTGGACATAGGCCTCCCACAAAGGGTTTGCCATAATCGCCACGCTTGGCAGGCGGGTTGGCGATCGCAGTATGGTGATAAAATGCATACAGAACGCTGCTGCCCATTCTCTAGTAAGTCCCTTAGTCGCCTTTTACGACACCCACGGGAAGAAATGGGATGGTGCTAATCTTTACGTCCGGCACCAAACGGAACACGTACTCCAAGAATATCCTTAGAAAAAAACTCGATCTGTCGGTGTCACCCGGAGGAAGATAAATACGCAAGGTCAACCGATTTCGTTGTAGGAACCCACTTACTTACCATGGACGTCCCTTTTGCAACTGACGATTCTTACGAGTTTTTTTTCTCCTCGAAACCCGTACCCTCGACCGTATAATTGCCGCTGTTGTATTGCAAATTAAATTAAAATTAAATTCGTCCATTCAAATTCAAGCAGGTATCCTACCGGGTAGATATAATACTTGTCAATGCAAATATATATCTTAAAGAATCATCCATAAGTGATGCATAGTTATGGTTACCGGCTACAAAAGCACAAATGAGTCACTTCAACCATAATTGTGCTGAAAACCTACGCTTTGTGCCATAGCAATCACCGTTCTGCTATTACTATCACAACTCTATAGAGATGCGACTGACGTTTTAATTACTCGACCTATTTTGAACAGCTGTTTATTTTATTGCTCAATAAATTTCGGAAATGCTACACCTTCTTAACCGTTCAGTTACTAAAACAAGGGTGTTTACAACTGGGAGTATCCAATTTTATGCTCATTTAGATAAACGTTTGATTTATAGAATTTCCACTATTCCAATGCTTACTCTGGGATGCATATCCGGTATGGCTCTAATAATCCCTCCATATCCCAAGGGCACGTCTTCCCTACCATTATCGCGCCCCCGGTCTACTCTTTGATATGCAATGGTCTCTGTGGTCCCATGAAACATGAGGCTCCAGGGGTTAGTGCGAATCTTTGGGTGCATTTCGTTCATTCGTTCATATTTAAAAAATTATAGCTGCTAATATTATATAGTCGGCAAAGAGCAGCAGTGCAGTGACTGTAAAGAGACGTGACCTATTTTGAGAAATCCTATGCAGAGCGTTAAGCGTGCAGAACTGAGAGGTGATAGTTCGATCCGTTAGAAGACAGAACAAAGGGGGCGTTTGTCTATGGCTTGAACACCAACTATTGTGAGCGTGGTCTGGCTCTAGCCCCGGCTACATTGTTCATGTATGCTAAACGTTTTAGTAAAATAGTTAATAGGATTAAGTCTCTCGGCCCGTTTTAAATAGGCCCGACGACGCAATGTGTAAGGCCGATTATACCCGCGTAAAGGTCGTTTAGTTTCCTTCAATAGCAGGCTTTTAGCGCGGGTCACTGGTTTACATGTAACATGATTTGTGCTTTATTCAATGACTCAGGTCCTGGACTGATATTGGCGTTTCTTTCTTCAAATAATTTCTTCTGTAACACTACAGGGCCCCAAGTCTGCTATTTTTATAAATTCAGTCATTCCAACATGATCCCATTGTCATTTTGCTAAAAGTTCGTAATCTGCTAAATTTATAATGGTCGATCATTGGTCGGTCAATGTTCTCGTAATAGAATTGTGTTACTTATAATGGCATTGTCGTATTGTCATTATTATAAAACCCATTAGTAGAAACGTCATTCATTTGTCATTATGTACGAGTTTACCAATAAATGCAATTTCTTTCAATGTAGTGTCAGTGGCCGACCATTGGAAAGTCATAATGACGCCATTATAATAGTAGATTACCAAACTTGTCAAAATCAACAATTATGAAATCAATGATCGACCATTCTGACACTATTGTAATAGCAGACTTGAGGCCCTGGTTGAGTGAAGGAAGTAGGTTACTAAAATGCTTGCAGGTGGTAGGCGGGGAACAAATGCATGTAGTTTAAAAATAGCTGTATATTAATACTATGTCGTGATATGTTAAGTATACAAGCCTCGCTGCCATTTTAGATGCTATCTTCAATGTTGTACGATGTACGGTATTAAAATGCAGATGCCGCACATCGTTGCTATGCAAGACTACCTTCACTGCAAGGAAACGAAAAACACAACACAATGACGTCATCGATATGAACATTGAAGGTAGATAATTGTGACAATGCAGTTTAGAGGCTTTATTATTCGTTATTCTCGTAATAATGTTTTGTGCGTCTGATGGCGTGGTTTACGCAACATTTCATGCGTCCGTGGTCACGAGCAAGAAAGCGAATATTCTCATTGTGTTCTGTTATCTCGCACTTATCATTTTTATGTTTGGACAATGCGGATTATATAAGTTGATGGTGATGTTATGGTCCTTTCAAACCTTAAGTGGACATCGTGGACGATGATGTTGTAATAGTTCTTTACCTCTGCTTTTATGACAAAGGTGGCATTTACATTCACCTCTTTTAACTGTACTTAAACGAAACTTAGTAAATAATATTACGGAAATAAATGATAAAACCGCATGGCATAATGTGCTTAGCACTAAGTTGGTCATTTCAGTGAACAATTTTTTAACAACGTCATTTCCAGGGTAATGATTGCGGGCGGGTTAGTTTACTTCGTCACGCCAAGTTTAGCGCCATAATAACTTAACTACAAGGGTTGTAAGATCCGTTACACTGTAACAGTTACCACCTCATTAAATTATTCTAATTAATGTCGTTGAACCTTTTATGGCTAATAGGGTATAGGTAGGTGTGTTAAGTATTTCGCTCATCATCTTGCATTAATTTATGATACACGTTGTAATTGATATAACTACTAGCTATTTTAACTATTTAATCGATCTTCATAATAATTATTGTCTACTATGGTTCCCCAAGAGCCAGCAGGTGAGAACTAATTAAATAATTGATAATGTTATGTGTTGTAACGTGTCGCTATCCAATCGGGACTGTTCAATATTGTTTTGTTACAAATGGCATGTAGAATAATACCGTCTCGCATTCCTTTTTGTGAAATCTTATTACTTATATCTATTGGTTTTGGTTTTATTTATTTTAAAGTTCATTGACACAAAATTCGATAATGTTTCCTTATCGCACTGTATCAACATCAATTAGAGAGTTCGCTCAGGCCGACTGCAAAGGAACACTTGAGCCAAACAGAAGTCAAGGTGCACCTAATCGTTGCGAGTTTTATTTTTGTACGGGCCGATTGCTTAAATTCAGGGGGGCCATTGATTAATCGCCGGCTGGGGCGACAGATGTTCGCTGTGCTCGCAAACCGAGTTGAATAGCTCGTGGCTCCTATTGTAAAAGAGTCTTTATGCCGGTGACAGCTTGTCCAAGTAAAAAAGTTTTGAGCGAATCCAATGTTGCGCTCGCAATCGCAACGGACGTTACTGCAGACAAAAATATTTCATTTAAAAAAAATCACCGCTATATTGACGTCACAAACCATGTTTGATGTTTTCTTTATCTCGTTTCAGACGTTGGATTTCGACCGAGATGGCCTAACGAAGTTGAAAAAGGCGATAAAGGCAATACATAACTCTGGAAATGGTGAGTAGTACCGTCGTTAAACACTTAAGTAAACAAACTTCGCTTCAAATCTCTGCCAAAAGAAACAAAAGGAAACTCGGACGTGTATTGTTTTACTGCACTACCGTACTATGGCTCCAATTTTGCTTGACGTAACTAAATAATAATTATGTACGTAATGGTTTGCAAAAGTGATGCGAATACTAACAGCTCCAGTATCCCTACGGCATGCGAAATGAGAAATACCTACCCTTCTACTGTTTATGCCTAATAGAAAAGCCAATAATGTTCTGTAGTCCTCATTTAGTGCGGAACAGACGGCAACCGGACAATATACTTTCTGATGGGTTTATTTGTATTCCCGTCTCTAGTGGCGCGTTTTACAGGCGACACGAGAACGAGCCTCGATTAAAAATAGAAATAGAGGAAGTATACGGTATGAATAGCAGACTGGAATAGCTGAGATATCCGATGCACGTTCGGTAACTTTAAAAATACAATTCCATTTTGATACTTGAAAATTAAACTCGCCGAAGGAATGAGTGTCGGAGAACAGAAAATCAAAAAAGGTGTCTTTGATACCTGCGGCGCGAGCATGGCCTACTGTGACATGACTTTAGTCACACATTTTATCAGTTTGAGCGATAAAACTATTTTGCCATAAAATGCAAGTACAAATAGACATGACATAATTTATCATGTCTTGTCACCAACGTCTTGGCCCACCCGTGCTCGGCCCGCTGAGGTGGTTGAATGGATGTATAGGTATATGTAGGGTCAAAATAAATCAGTTAGCGAAACTTCGCATACGTGATGGCCGTGATGGGTATCGTTATCTAAACACGACAAAAAAAAGATTTGATGATTTTTTGATGAGATTTAATATATTTTTTTTTTCAAATCATTAACACTACTCGTTTAGACGAGATCTTCAGTCAGTATAAAATCATTAAAAGTCGGTTATCGTCATCCATATCAAATCGCAGATAAAATGACAACATTTCTAAAAACAATACTGAAAATCTAAAGTAACAAAATCGTAAAAGCGAATCAAATAATAAAAAGAAAAAATAATACCAGTATTTTACATGAAGCGACTGCCTATCTGACCTCCACAACCCAGTAACTGGGTAATACGATACCCCTTGGTATACATACACTGGTAGCCCATACACTGGTTGTCAGACTTTCGGCCTTCTGACGACCCCTAACGACCGACAAAGATCCACGAATGACAGCCGGGACCAACGGCTTAACGTGTGTTAAAGAAACTTTCAGTGGATCACATTGAATTTAATATTTTTTTTTTTTTTAGTACTGCATCGTTGTTTACAGGTAGGTAGGCGCTGTTCGGATGCAATTTATTTTACCATTCGTGAAATCATAATTCCTACTGTGCCATGCTTAGTCAAAAATGCAAGGGGTAGTAGGTACTCAATATTCAAAACTATAGAAACTAGTAATGCATAGCTTAGGCCGACCACAGAACCGGCTTGCTAGGACGAAAGGCCGTTCAACCCGCTGAACTAGACTGACCCAAATATCGCAACAAATAGTGCTTGCAGACAGACATTTATGCATTATTTGTAAACACTACCATTCACTTGTTATATAATTTCGGATTGATTTATAATGTTCGTATGTATTTATAGTTAATAACTTTCCTTCCTGTTGCGACGAATTTCTTTTATTTCCGTTATAAATTACAGCCAAGCAACCAAACGATAAAAAGAGCGCCGCTTAAAAATATTTAAATGTCTGCAAAATTGTGCAACTGAACTTGGACCCCAAGTCTTCTATTTTTATAAATTCAGTCATTCCAACACGATCCCATTGTCATTTTGCTAAAAGTTCATAATCTGCTAAATTCATAATGGTCGATCATTGGTCGGTCAATGTTCTCGTAATAGAATTGTGTTATTATAATGGCATTGTCGTATTGCCATTATTATAAAACCCATTAGTAGAAATGTCATTCATTTGTCTTTATGTACGAGATTACCAATAAATGCAATTTCTTTCAATGTAGTGTCAGTGGCCGACCATTGGAAAGTCATAATGTCGCTATTATAATAGTAGATTACCAAACTTGTCAAATCAACAATTATGAAATCAATGATCGACCATTCTGAAACTATTGTAATAGCAGACTTGAGGCCCTGAGTGCAAAGTAGTAAGCTTGATTTAAAAGAGTGTCCTTGGAGTTTCTTGCCTGTTCTTCTCCATAGAGATCTATGTTTTGGAATGGTCAAATAGCTTCAACTTTCTGACTAACAGACCGACTCTTTGACAGTTCAAAAGTGCCTGTAATTGGTTTTATTGAAATAAATGCATTGAGTTTATGCAGATTTTAGTAACCACGGCGATTCACGATTTAACTAAGCTTACAATTTATCAAAGAGCAGAACCAGTCTTTCCATTGAATGAAAAGACTGCGAGTTGTAAGGCTTTAAAATGTAAATAATTTTAATTCTCCTTTTATCCCTCCAAGTACGGTTTCTGCATTTGAACAAATACAAATTGAAATATAAACCGATTCCAGTCACAGTGGCCGGTCACGAATGAATTTCCCTTCATGTGCGACTTGTTAAGGAAAGTAGGTCGAACGTCTGGTTTCGCTGGCTACGGTGTAACTGGACATATTGGATTATTGTTTCGAACTCGAGATATACCATGGGGGAACACCTCACATCTGCTCTAGCTTCCTGTTATAACGAGTGTAGTGTGAATCGTGATTTATATCGGAGTTAGCGCACGCGCTAGCTATTTCGCGACTACAACGTCAGCAACATTTCCATTCCACACGATGCAGTATTTCCTCAATTTAAAGCTGTATTTATGGCACTATGTGTGATAAGATAAATCTTCTTTACTCACATAAGGTATACCTAGGATGTCTAATTTTAAATGATAAACTACAATTTTATGCAGTACCTCGGCGTAGCTCTGTTTAAATAACCTGAATGAGATTAAATCCACTTAAGTGCTCGACTGCTCTATTCTTTACACGCAGCCGCTGCCGTGTTTTATAAATAGATAGTACGTTTTAGTTTTTTTCTAAGTTGTAAGTACTGGTTTATTGAGTGCAATTCCATCGCGTGCTAGGGTTTGTTTATTATGGTCGCGTTTAGCGCCTGTGTCGCGGGCCGCGTCAAGCCAAACGCTCGGAACTGGTCGTGCGAGTTCGGATTGTGCTCTGGCGCAGCTGGCAAGGTCGTGCGCTCTGCGAGCACGCGCTCGCAAAAACACCAACATTCTTACACAATGATGCAGTGTTTAGGTTTAGGGAAGACTACTTTGCCAGCGACTTGGTCTGCGTATATACCTGACTTTCCCATACAAACTTTCATCATTTATTTTACCGTCTTACGGGTAGAATTTCCAAAAATCCTGAAACACCTGTTTCATAGTTGTTAACAAAAAGCCCAAATACCAATGTTCTTTAGTTTACTATTAAAAATACGGATTTTCATGTAATGTGTTCATCAACAACCCCTTAGAGGTAGAATTTCAGAAATCCTTTCTTAGTACATAGCTACGTCGTAAAAGGAAGCTTCAAAATATCACCTTCTGTGATTTAGGCTCTGCGACTCTACGTAGAGCGCGTAGTCTGTGTTGATGAATCAGTCATCTCTCTTTATAATTAAGGTAAAGATGGTTCTCAATGTTTGCTTTATTTCTCGGAACAACGAAAAAGGCAGGTACATTTATCTTTTCCTAATACCTACTACAATGTTCACAGTTCCAAGTAGGCACCTACTTATTGTAAAACTTTAATGGATGGAAGGACGCGTTCTTGGAACGTATCCAACTATACACAGGCGTTAGTGTTTTGGTCAGCATTTTGTTGCTTACTTTCCAAGTTTCCACAGTTTGTAGGAACTTTGTTGCATTATTTGTCTATCCAATACTAGCGTTAGCCTTTACAGTTTCAATTAGTTCACATTCACTACTTGCAATTACATTTTACTGCTACAAGTCACGACATCACTTTCGTTTTATGTTAAAATCCCTTGTTATTGGCAACTTGGGGGACCAGTTTGATGAAAACCCGGCCCGAGGCTATGTAAACCTCATATTAAGTGGAAGGTTAAAGAACAGCTCCACGGAGAAATTGAATGGCGTGAGGTCTGCTTTGCCATTTAATATTCAAAAAGCGTCGGTGGTATTGAGCTAGGCAAATGTGGGCCGCGACACGGATCTCTGAGACTCATCAGTTCAACACCTTTATTTTATTTTAACTGGACCCAAGATTAGTGGCTTTATTCCGATCCCGAGAATCCATTTCAAAATTTCGAAGCACCAAGTCAGTAACGGCTAAAAATAAATCTCAACTCATTAGCGGATATCCCCTTTAAAAATGTTATTTTATGGAGCACATAGTCACCGGTTTCTGGAAAATTTTCACCTTCGAACGAACAACCGTATTTAAATGCAGTTGTTCTAAGGTTTGTTGATGAAATAAAAGTCTTGCAATTAAATACTAAGCACTTACGGCAGTGGACGAGTAATAAACTGCAGTTAAGCACAGCTAACTTTACTGGCGCTTCTCTATAAAGCAACCGAGTAAATCCGACTGTGAAACTAATTAAATGTTCGTTGGCTCAAGGAAGATAAAACGAGTCTTTGTCGAACAACCTAGAAACTTTGTGGAACAGAATTTTTCATTGAAAGAAAATTGTGCCGGTGTTGTGCGATTAATTAATTATACTGGCTACAATTTTATTCTTTATCCTGATCCTTTGTTCACCGTCTGCTTGGTTTGAGTCAAGACACATTTGGATGATTGTGATTTTTTATCCAATTACTTACATACAAATGTAACAAAAACGCGGTTGTTCCTTCTACCTACGTTTTAAGAATCGGTATACATACGTAATAAAGCAAGTCATTTATAAAAACTTTTCAGCAAAAATAATTAAAATAAATATTTAATTATTAATATTTGTAATGTTTAACTGATTTATAACCTCTTTCATTCTTTGATATTGACTTCTCGACTAGCCAATACAATTTTTTGTTTAATTATAATTCCACCAATGTTGTGCTTGTAAGTATTTATGTATACGTCCCTAAAAGGAACAACAGGATTTTTGTTACATACTGTATAAAAATATTGATAGATTATGTTTGTTGTATTGAAATCGTACACGTAGTAGCTTAGATTGTTTATAAAGTATCGGTTGACATACTGAATTATTCTGGTAGCGTATTACGTTACATGTCCTAATTCTCAATGTTTGTATGTAGCTCACGTGGACAACGAGATGTACCTCTCCCGGGCGCTGGAGCGGCTGGGAGGGAACGCCCTCAGCAAAGACTCGGAACCGGATATCGGCGCCGCATTCTTCAAGTTCGCTGTCGTCACCAAAGAACTATCTGCACTCATGAAGACACTGGTATGTTGCAAGTACGCACTGACGGAACTGCTATTCATCAACTCCCTTTGTATTTTTCTTTGTTTTGACTTAAGTACGACAAAATGAAGGGAACTTGGTGGTAATTCATTAAAAGCTTGTCACTGTCGTGGTCTATTAGGTAACCCGTTTCTGCACGTTTTTCGGGACGGCTAGAATAGAATACCAATAAACTGCTAATGTACCGAACTGCATGGATGAAGAGATGTTATCGTAAAACTATGTTCCACTTTCCATAGCAATATATCACAAGCAAAAGCTGTTGGGAATCTAATCCAGGTCAAAAAATATATGCAGATTTTATAAATTAACTTTCCTTTAGAAATAAATAACCAGTCTAAGAGAAAATACTGCATGTTACAGTAGTTCAAGAAAGAAATTCGTTTTCTAATCATTACTTGCTTCGATGCATTTAACGTGTCCGTCCACATGTTGCTGGTTTAATAGCTACGACATGAAAATGATTTTGGGAATTCTATTTGGATAAAAAAAGTTGTGACAGCAATTTCATACGCTGAACTGTAATTAGAAGTGTACGTGAACTAATCAAAATAAAATGGAACATACTGGTGCTGAAATCAATTTCCATATTCGAACGCAATTACTAAACAGATTTGGTTTTAAAGTTATAACAATTTCCAGTCCACAAACAGTGTCCCAGTTTGTATGTGTTTGCACGAAACGGTAGCTAATACGGTCATCGACCGACATCATACATATTTACGAGCTAGAATGTTTTACATGCCACCCGAATAACCTCAAATCATATTAATTTTGAACATAAAAGAAGTAATAATTATTGATAAACATATCCTTGGCAGTGAAAGTGGTGATGACTATGTCTAAGCTTTCACTTTTAATCTCTCGTCTGGTACGTGGACAGGTTATCAAGATATATAAGAAAACAAACCACAACTTGGTGTAAATCGGAACCTATGATGGTGAACATTCATATAGGTACGTGATTTGGAACATTGAACTTGCGGTTGCCTGTAGAAAGTTAAAATGTCGCATGTTTCATAAAGTTCCATGGCTTTCTTGTTTGTAAAGAAAATAGAGACTATTTTCTGTTAAAAGTAAAACCTATTACTTATTACCCTCATGTGTTGATTGATGGTTGAAAAGAAATCATGTAACCAACCACAATATATTGGAGAGCACGATTATTTTAATTGCAATTTCCTCTTACGAGTATTATGACTAACTACACGAAGTTGTTGCTTTGTTTCGTACCGTGTTGTGGTAGTGTAGTGTTTCAATCTTGTACCTTATCGACAAAACGTCTGTACTTGACAAAGTGCAAATTTATACAAGAATATCACGTCGCTCATCAACCCTCGACGATCTCAATGTAATCAGAATCCGTCGCAACAGCAAGCGGAAATTATACTACCTGCGGCGGATGTCTCGCGAACATCTCGTGGAGACGAAGAGAACCGTTTCGAGTATAAGTCTGCAGACGGAATAGGCTCGTTAATACATCATAACTCGAAATTAATTGAAAAACGGCGACAATTTAATTACTGATTTATTGCTTCTCGGTGACGCTTTCGTTAAAGCAATTTCTGCTTGCAGATTTATATTTCTTCTGCTGTTTCCTTGGATGGTATTTTTATGACTACCAAATGATTTAGTTTGAAAGATAAGTTTTTAATTACAAGTCTCATAACTTGTGCCGTCGCATCAGTTTCTTCCATGCAATTTACTGCACGTATGAAATTAATTGTACATCGTTATCGTTTCAATAATAGAGCATTGTATTCAATCTATTATCAGCCTGACATTAATCAATCCTCTCCCGTAATTGATGTTGTGTCCTTCAATATATTGGATAGCCCGTCTATTTAGTGGTGAATATAAATAAACGTTGCCAGCTGGGGCCACTTTATCGACATAAGATCACTATTCTCAATAGACTATTTGTGTGCTAATAGGGGCTGTATCTTACTTACTGTTGATGTTGGCGCAAGTCATAATCAACCCAGGTTAACAAGTTTGAATGCCGCTTGCGATGAGCAACACTTTATGGATGTGCTTCAAAACATACCACAATATTACCTCATACTATAAATAGTGTAATTAGATCTTCATGATAGTGTTTCAACGAATCGTCCTTCTTGGAAGGCGAAGCTATTAAATGCTGAGTTTGAGACGTGCGATAACTGACGGTTGACGTAGATACCGGTGCGTAGGCGCACAGATTTGCTTGTAAATGGGTCAGGGTGATGACACGACCAGGCTAATGTTGCTAGCCAGTAAATACAGTTGATGTTGCATCGTAAAATTCGTAAACCAAATCCTGTTTTAATCCTGCTGCTTTTAGCGATAAGACCGCCCATTGTGTCACCCTATGTAAAATTTAAACATTTATATCTGTAACTTTTATGGTGTACATAATAAAGAGTATTCTATTCTATTCTATTCTGTTTTTTGAAACGTTTTGCGGTTTCTTCGTGGTTGTAATTACTTTACTAATAAGCATATTTACATTAGTTATAGCTACTAACCTAAATAGGGCTCGGAAATTGTTACCAACGGATTCAAATTTCCATAAAAACATGCTGTAAGTAATGTGTATTTCTTGTAAACGCTTGCAAAGAAAGTATTCCATCGTAGTCCAATATCTTGTAAGATGTACTCCATCCTTGAAAATTTAGAAGACACATCTTGTTTCAATACTTTTTGCAATTTGCCAATCACCAAACAAAGGAAAAACCCTTTGTACTCTAGATGTATCTGGAAAATCGAAAGTATCCAAGGACTCCCTTCATAGTTTCAAAAAGCTGGTCCATTCTTCAAAGAAATACGATTAGTGTAAGAATTTTCCATATTACCTTGACTTTGCCTGCCACAATTTTCAACCTCGCTCCATTTCTGCAGTTCTTGTAATACGTGCCGAACCCCCAACTCTATTGCGCAGAATCCTCGACCCGCCCTTGACATGTTGCTCCTTTGTCCTTCCTCATAGCTCCCTGATCATGTGTAAAGGTATATTTTACTGTAGAAATGTATGAAATTCAGTAAGCAATCCTTTTTTCAAGTAATTGGGTTTCTTTCATTGAGCATCTAATGCTTTCCGACAAATATCTGAAAAAAAGATGGCCGAAAAATATTGGAATCTCATTCTGAATTATTAAGAGAAGCTTTTCTCAAAGGCTTGCAAACAGGATTAGAATTGGAAAGGCTTCCGTTTTCTATTGATTTTATTCGGTAATATTCATTGATTTCGGTATGGAGGCTTACGTACGCGTCTCTTTGATTCTTTGTATTACTTCGTGATTATAAACTCTATAAACCATAGCAAGACATGGTAAAAATTCCTAGAATCAAACAAACTCTGCGCAAAATAGGTGTGTCTCAATCTCATCCGAAGACAATAGGATAACAACTTGTCACTATTTATACCTGAATACGCACGTTATTCATATACGGCTTCAAACGATATTAATGCGTATATGAAGCCAAGTCGTTTTTCTTAGGGTACACCAGGACCAGCTGAGTAGATCTTTTACTCGTATACTTGCTCGTTTTATGTGGTTCTTTTTATGGGTTATATGAAACTGCATCATTCCAAAGTAAAACTTGTCCGGAATTACTCACCGATGACTCGACAACTTGTCGCGTTTCGCATGAGGAGATTGTCGCTCTCCGCTCCGTTTACCACTCCGAATTGTGTCTGTTACAGTAATCATAATAATGTATGACTAAAGTCACCTTAGCTGGGCTATTCGTCTGGTCTATTCGCATACTTGTCTGAACAATCAACTTTTATAACAACAATTTCGTGCTTTGCGCGGTATTCATGTCATGTTATGATCCATTCATCAAACATTCACACAAATACCATTTGATATGTGGATTCCTTTCTTATGATGACTTAACGGCCTACATGTATGGATGTGGTACATCACGATTATGCAATTCAGGCATTCTGGAGTTGTTGATACAATTTTACAACCCCATAATTTTCAGATGATTTTCTGTCATGGTGTAGTTCGTCAATACTAAAAGCCTGAACGCCCTTTGGGATTGATTTTTCGAAATTGCGTTGATCACGCAATTTTGCAAAAGTGTAAAGTCAATACCAAAGGGCGTTGCT
This sequence comes from Tiliacea aurago, assembly GCA_948098905.1. Taxonomy (NCBI): domain Eukaryota; kingdom Metazoa; phylum Arthropoda; class Insecta; order Lepidoptera; family Noctuidae; genus Tiliacea; species Tiliacea aurago. The sequence goes on from OX402577.1 coordinate 21,109,528, forward strand.
CGTATTTCGGATTATATATTTAATTACTAACGCTGCCCATTTGCCTCGTTTAGAGGATCATTAATTTCTACTGTTTTATTCGTTTGTTGTAACCCTGTGTTTGAATAATTGATCACGGAAACGCGCTCGGAGAGCTTTTAATTTTTAAATTATTTACGAGACCTTATAAACGGCTTCTAAGTCCTTACACCTCGTTGTACTTTTGGGAATAAGGCAATTAATTATGTTCGACAAAAGTGTTTGATTAAATATGTAGAGCACGACACTCGCTCTTTCGGTCTTTTCATACATTCGTAAGAGGAATAATTACCGACGCTTTAAGTATGAACTCATGTTCCTAACTTTATTACTTATGTACTAAAACGGTATTGTCTAGAGTTTTCTATTTATCTTGCATCAGCATCAATCCCATTTCTTCCCGTGGGTGTCGTAAAAGGCGACTAAGGGACTTACTAGAGAATGGGTAGCAGCGTTCTCTGTGCATTTTTAATACCATTAAGCGATCGCCAACCCGCCTGCTAAGCGTGGCGATTATGGCAAATCCCCCCTTTTTGGGGGAGGTCCAGCAGTGGACGTCTTTCGGCTGAAATGATGAAGCATCAACGGCGATGCACTCCACATAATGCAAGTCTGTGCTTTCCAGTGAGAATTATCAAGCAAGTATTGTAAATAATATCATCGAATTCCCTTCCAATTAGTGCAGTTAAATGAAGTGTGGGATTGTTAGTAGTTTTATTTAATTTCGTAGAAGCAACCAAGAAAAGTTGAACCTACCGAGAAGCTGCTCAAGTGGAGCGCCATAGTTGAAATTAATTCTTCATATTCACGAAATTCGTTTGTGGAACTCCTCTCTCCCGGTAACGTTTTTATTTGTTTTTCTGCTCTATGTTTCTATTAATGTGGTACAAGAAATGTTACATACATTTATATTTTGATTGTGGACAATGGGCAAAGTCTAGAGTTGTAGCGGAGGTCTTTTTAGCGGAAGCAGAGGCAGATGCGGAGGTGATGAGTTTTGCCTCCGCGGATGTGGAGGTTAACGGAGCCGGAATTGTAGGTGGGGGAAAAGATCAAAAATCATTTACTTATTACCCGACTGCCCCAGAAGGAGGGCCTAATGTTTTTAAAGAAATAAAATCTACCTAATCATATTCAAAAAGTCTATTCAAAATAGGGATATCATAGTACATTACTAGTTAAGTTCCTAGTCCATGCCTACCCGTGTGCCCGCTGCACAATCACAATTATGACCATTTCATGCCCAAGACTAAACTGAGCGGTGCGTCCCCCATTGTCGCTCCTCGTGCGTTTACGTAACGTAAACAAACCACCGTTATAACTCCGCAAAAAAGTTACGGAGGCGAAGGTACGATTTCTTGCGGAAGTTCCGCGCTTGTGGAGGCGGAGGCAAGGTTCCGTTACAAGATTAAAATAAACCGCCCACAGTTTAGTATCGAGTTTATAACATGTATGTAACGTAAGTAACCAAATGTTTAAATTTTGGGCCTAAACTCCCAAGTTAATTTTATTTTTTATATTCGTATGCTAAATGCTAAGCAATAAAAAAAAAAAAAAAACAATAATTATAAAAATATGTAAACAAAAAATTTTGGTAATGTCTGGTAATTTTTGAATAGCCGCAGGCAAAAATACTTATCAATATCAAATGATTTCGACACGAAAAAAAAATAACTGACTGTGACAGTTAAAGAAAAGTTGGGTATGGGTATAAAACATATTAATATCCACTATTTCATGATTGTTGTTATTTTAATGTTATTAGGATGCTAACAGATTTACCTGATACGAGTAGACATTCAAGGGATACAGTTGTACAACACAATTGGATCCCATGTTTCTGGTTGAAAACGGTGATAGTTATACCACTGAACATTTCCTTATTAGCAGATTTGACTGATCGGTAAAAGCAGTTCATCGTTCTCGGTAAACCCCCGATTACCTCACCATGGGAGAAAAAATTACTACAAACATTACTAGTATGAGTAACATACATTATCGGTGTTTTAGCGTGTGACTTTGAATTACCATACAATATAGTAAAGCGTATGGATCGCACGTGCTCTCGTTGCTCTCAATTCGAACAATGATCATTGTTACACCACGAACGTACCTACAGCAAAAACGTTCGTTTTGCTCCCATTTTGTATTTTAATTAATTTTGACGTTTGTAATGGAGCTTAGTTAATGATGTAACGACCTGTGTTAACACCTTCTTTAGGTTATGCGTCTTCGTCACTTTATTTTGAAGCAATTATCACGAATATGTTTTAGATTAAAAACTCTGCTTGACTGCTATCATAGCGTTATATCGGAATTGTAATCCAAGATTTATTATGATTTGAACGTACTGATTCTTCTGAATTTTAGTTCAGTTCAGTTAGCGGTTTCAAGACCGGTGGTTTTAAGTGGAATTCTTGAATATCGGCTTGAATCAAGTGATGTTTTCCTTCCTTTCATAAATCAATCACATGAAATAATATTTATATAGGTGATGCATAAATGAATGCTGTTGAAGTGTTGACATAATGGAATCGATACCTTTTTTTTTTTTCAGAATTATGTGTGAGATAATGTTCAATGATTATTATTGAAATTAATAATAATTAATTTCAATAATAATTATATATTAATATATCATTAATATCATTATTAATGATACTCGTATTAATCATGCAATCGTCACGCTTTATCAATTTATTATGTCAAAAGAGAATTGAATTGCGTAAATAATTTCCGTTTCTTAGTCTAATGTTAGGATTAGGACTGCCATACCGGCTTCAATTTTGTCTTAGCGGTGAGTTTCATTGGCATTTCTCACGCTGCCCTTAGAATTTGATCCCGTGACACTTGTGCAACTTCACAGAACGTGGAAAGCGAAACCAGGGGGCCTACTCCGAAGTATCAGCCGAACGCTCGGCCGTTTTATAACGTCCATAGTTTCCTTTTTTGACTTTTAATCCTTACCCGACTTCAAGTCACACTTTTGACTTTGGCTTATCTCTTTGACTGTCGTATTTTTTCTCCGCCTTAGCTATACTCGTAGATAGCGGTAGTCAAGCAACGGCCGAACATTCGGAAGATACTTCAGATTTATGTTCGGAGTAGACCCCCTGGTTGGTAATTCAATTCTGCGTTCAGACAAGCGTTTCGCGATTAATCGAGCGTGTTTGTGACGTGCCGCGGTGGGACTATCGCGTGCGGATAACATTGTGTCCGAGTATTATGTGGAGCTGTTATCGAGATTGCGCCAGATTGCACTTCCAGCCCGCAGCTATGTGCGACATATTCGCTGAATTGATTAACCTTGTCGAAAGTGAATTTATCGCGGTAATCGATTTTGTATCATCCAGCGTTGTCATTTCCCGAAATTCCAATTTAGGCACTAAAGCGATTGGTGCTAGAAACTCGATTAAATAAGTGCTTGGAGTAGTTGGAGTATCCTTGCTTTCCTGTGATGTAATATTTTTAATATACCTTTCATAATATAATACTAATTGTCCTAGTAGAGCATCAGCATCATTTGCAAAGTTAAATATACCTAACTTGTTTTTTTTCTAAATATGTACTTCATTTAAGTATGATTCTATTATTAGTTTTTCAAGTGCTTGTATTACATTCATTGCATCATAAATTACCAATCGTAGTATTACCGGTCGTTACGGTTTTCTCCCTTGATCGATGAGTAGTATTCATAGTGCTACTGTTCAACAAAACCGCTTTCAACCTCATATATCAGTAACCTGTTGGACTTAAAGACAAGCAGTCACTACTCTCGACATTTTTGCTTCGCTGTTACTTAAACAGAGTTAAATTAGTGACACGTCTTACGTTATTTATTTGTTGACGTTTTGGAACTTGGAACGTTAACCCGTTTACATAGAAAGATTTACGATGTTTTGCTCCTCGCAATAAATTAAATGTACACATGTCCACAGTTCCGTGTGACGTTATAATTAGCGGAATATTCAATGACCAGCAACAGTGTTCCGGAAGGATTTCATTGTGTACATCAACCCTTTGTCCCTCATTGCCTCCCGAGTCTCGTCTGTCAGAGCATTCGGTTCATTGGTTCCATAATCGACCGTCCATGAACGGGGCTTCCATATAGTGTGTTGACTTTTTGTTCTCATCTGTTTAATTACTTTATCTGCTCCACTCATTGTTACTGACGTTCTTAATGATGTAGCATGCCTCGTTATGTTCTGTTCTCGGTTTACAATACTACAATTGGTATGATGTAACTGCGTACTTACAATCAAATATATAGATAGTTTTAACTATGAATGCTAGCAATTACATTTCGTTTTAAGGTCAAGGGTAACGTTCAATATTCTTCTGCCAATGATGCTTATTCATGTCCAAATGCATATTAGGGTTTCTCAACCTGGCATCATTATTCAGTTCACGACGCGACGTTTGGCGCCTATTCGGGCGATGCATTTGCAACGTCGTGGAGTGTTTTGTCTGTCAAAACTGCGCTAGTGAAGCAACTGTGGTAACACATCGCGGGGAAATGACTGTAGGAATCCAAGTTGTGCAACGTAATATGCTGTGCACAATTTTAGACGAGAACTCACTTTGACGGTTGTCACAGTTCTTGTTACATTCATTGAATTTGCCGATAGAGAGACGAATCAAAATGGATTTAATGTTACCACGAACGATATTGACTATTTAATGGGTCTCTACTTTTATGAACAAATATTTTACTACATAATTTGTTGTTCCAGATGCAAAATATAAACAACATCGTCATGTTTCCGGTCGATAGTCTTCTAAAAGGTGACCTGCGGGGAGTGAAGGGGGATCTAAAAAGGCCGTTCGACAAAGCCTCCAAAGACTACGAGTCCAAGTACCTGAAAATTGAGAAGGAAAAGAAGTCGCAGGCGAAGGAAGCTGGTCTCATCCGAAGTGAGGTGACACCGGCTGAAATAGCCGATGAGATGGAGAAGGAGAGAAGGCTGTTTCAGTTGCAGATGTGTGAGGTAAATCGACTGAAATAAACTGTTACTCTGTCACCAACTCACCATACACTGTTAACTTTAAATGTGTTTAAAAACGACGCAAACAACTTGAAGTATTTAGTCTTCAGGGGCTTCAAACATAAATAAAACTCACCGTTTGTTTACATAACGTCTTGCTCCTTATTTGTTTTATGTGGCAGCTTTATTACGTATTAGTGCTTTTACGGATGTGCCGCAAGAAAATGTATCGATTCAAATTTACCTATATATCTTCCGTTATTGTCCAACAAAAGATAACATCTAACATAAAAAGTGTCTTGTCTACCATTAAGTCTGAAAAAATACTTGGCCATGCAAAGCCAATGTGTTAACTATTCATTAGTAGAAATAAACCAACCATGCCTTTTACGATACCGTAGGTACTCCTAGTTTTATAGTTGTGAAATAAAATACGACCACTATCTTTGCGAATATTTGTCGTCTTAGCACAGTTTTAAGACATTCCAACGCTAATCCATTTTGGACTTTATGATGATTATCATAAACGTATAAGGATTATAAATGACTGGGTTGCCCGATTCTTGGAACAAACAATTCTTCATACAAATTGGGGTTCAAATATCAAGCTTGCTGATGCTTTTATTTTTAAAGAACATTTATATCCCTTTTAAATACTGTTGCCGACTGACATTTGGCCGGTAGCCGAGCTAAGCCAAAAGGTGGATAATTAATAATTGGTGGTGAGCAATTTGTGGCTTCATTTCACACGCCCTGTGGGCAGGACCTGTTGGTCGCTTACCATTTTGATAAGTCTTTTATACATGGACGTACATACGTAAGTATACTGCGCTGTATAGCAATGCCCTCTCATTACGCGTTGTAAATGATCGCTCTGGGGCCAACAGCTCGTAACAAATGGTGGTACTTAGTTAGATAAATTTTAGGAAAATACTGAACGAGGTATATGTATGTATTCTACATTATGTAGGTACCGTACGGTATTTTTCATCTCGGTTCAATGGGTTTGCTTTGGAAGTTTGGGTAATCAATATAAGAAACCCTGTTATCTTTCAGGATCTTATAAATTATCCAAGAGGATCCCATCGTCACTGATATTGAATGGAAGCTGCTGTTGACACTGATACTCCTTAACTGTTTGCATGGCCGACATAACCCATGTCCATATTGTCCACCATTCTTTACACAATATTCTCGTCTGTTTTCTCCGCAGTTACAAGTACAACGTTAATTAATTAAACGGATCGCGTGACAGCTGTTAATGAGCGTGACACTCGCACTTATTGCTGATATATTGTATTGCCAGTATTGCCTTTGATGTTTTAATTTAATGAAAATGTTCCAATAACACATTGATATGTCCAGTTTCATCGAAAGCTTTTCCCCGAATTAATCCAAAGACTGTTGCTGCAGATGTATTTTTCTGATAAACATTCTTGACTCAGAGATTAATTATGTCGTCTGCACAAAGGAATATAAGCAGCCCCGCAAAATGAGTAGATACTGGCTTTATCAGCTAAACCGCGAGGATCGCTGGCGATGTAAAGCTCAGCTGCTTCAGTCAAGAGACTCAAGACAGGTAGCGTTTGTTCTCGACTATCAACAGGAGTAATGACCGTAAAAATAACTGTCGCAGACGCACATCTATGCAAGCCTTGCGCCCCAGAATGCAATTAACAATGCGTGTGTAACAATACTAACAATATGTTTGTCCGTGACAGCCATTTACCTACGCAGCGTAGCAGCGTTAGCCTCCATACAATAGCTGTGGCAATAGCAGTAATTGTGGACACCACTAGTGCCGTTATGCGCATAACCTGTGGCTACAAAAGGTCGTATGTCCATTGGCAATGACACTGGTGCACAGTTACATTGCCAAATTTCTAGCTCTATTGTACATTTCAATATTTTGATGGGAGGTTTAGTGCCAATTGTGATACATTTCAGACTTTTGGTTTATTTACTTTTTTAGACAATAAAATGATGTTGAAAAATACATAGGTAGTAAGTACCTATGTGTTTTTCAACGTCACTTTACCTTACATTTACGTTACCCAAATTTTTTTATTGTACAGCACCATGAGTTGTGGATGCATGTATTAAAGGTAATCAATAATGAACCAATAATGAATGAATGATGTAACCAATATTTTGTATAAATATTCTCAAAACTCAAACTCAAAGCATTTATTTCAATTAAACCATTGACAGGCACTTTTGAATTGTCAAGAAGTCGGTCAGTTACAAATATGAAGCTAGTTGCCCATTCCAAATAGTAGGTTCCTATGGAGAAGAACGGACAAGAAACTCCACGGACACTCTTTTAAATTAAAATATTGGTTACATCATTCATATTGAAGTTAAACATGTGAGAACGATGCAATACGTCAAACGCGTCCGTGATAAAAAGATAACAATTCAAAACTAAAATAATTAAAAATAAGCCGTGGCAGCTAAGAGATGACCAGTCCCAACTGACAGCGCCCGTTCACGAACATGACGCATGGATCAGCACCATTCAGCTCAACCATTTTGAAGGGAGCTAAATGATCCAACACACACGCCACCATCAGCGAGACATCTGAGTGAGCATGACATACTCTCAGCCGCCAGGGCACATTTAAGTCAATGAAAGACATAATTACCCGATAAATGGTAGCTCTATTGTACATAGTACTCACACCTGTGATATGCAATTATATAATACAAAGGAGATTCGAGTTTATACAACGAAAAGATAGTCTTCCAATCTTCATCAGCTCCAACAGTATTTTCAAATGTTAATAAATTAGTTGTGGTTGTGGAGCTGGACCAGCATTGAGCCAAGCATTTCTATCAGCGATGTAATCCCCCAACCTATAATATGCCTGCTTGTTATTTTTAACCGACTTCCAAAAAGGAGGAGGTTATGTGTTCGGCTGTATGTTTGTTTTTTTTTTTTGTTTGTTCATCGATTGCTCTGTCAATTGTGGACCGATTTTGAAAATTCTTTTTTTATTTGAAAGGGTATGCTCCCGAGGTGGTCCCATTGTCACCAAGTCAGAATCTGATGAGGGGATCCCATGGAAATCAAAGGCAATCCTCAAATTTTATACGCACAGGCGATTTCAGTATTTTTTTATAGTAACTCATGCATTTGCACTCGGAAAGCACCATTTGGTGAAGTGGAACTGATGATGAAGACCACAGATGGCCACCGGAACTATTTAATAACAAGTATTTCACTGTTGCGATTCGATTAGACACTTTAATATGGTTGCAATTTATGCTCGTCACAATGCATATGGTGAAGTCACCATCAGTTCCAGTTCTCCTGGTTCTTACCAGGAGAACTCCTCAACTATTAACGCCCCTGCATTGGGAAAAGCAATATTTTGTAAAAGGTGATGAGCAGTTGACATTAGGCTATTGTAACTTAGATAAATAAATTGCAAACTTACCCACTAAAAAGTGAAAAATAAAAAAACTTTTTACAAAAAAAAATAACCGACTTCCAAAAAAGAAAACACTACAAAGTGAAAAATAACCTTAATTTCGGAAGTCGGTGGCCAAATACTAAAATAGATCCAAAGACACCGACTTTTTTGTAAAAAGTTTTTTTATAATTTAAAAGGGTGTCTGTGGAGTTTCTTGCCCGTTCTTCTCCATAGGAACCTACTATTTAGAACGGGCAACTAGCTTCATATTTGAAACTGACCGACTTCTTGACAAATCAAAAGTGCCTGTCAATGGTTTAATTGAAATAAATGCTTTGAGTTTGAGTTTTAATAATTTAATTGTAAAGTATTTCGCGTACGGCTATAATATATTTGGGCTGGTTGCATCTGAAAATTCTTCAATAATTCTCTACAAATGAAAACCCGAATATTTTATCGCAGTTGCTAGGTAGACTACACTTTCTTTCCTCTGTTCAGTAACCGATATCGAATTTTATTAGTAAGTGAGCAACGCATAATGTTTGCAGTTTTACGATATGTTTTTGAAAAGATAGTAATAATATTATGCTGGTGTTAGCAAATATTGTCACGCTACACGCTTCCATAAAACAATATCGTTATCGATGATCGTAAATTATCTCTCTTCTCAATCGGTCTCTCACTGCTGTGAATCGTGACTCCGTTTCAAATTGTCAACGGTCTTTCTCCATCTGTTACGATCGGCGGCCTGGTGGAGTGCGGCTTTAGAGGAATGAGGAACAGGGTGTAAAGTTCACTCATCCTCCATAGAAAAGGAAGGATCCTCCGACCAGACGGGTGTTGTGTCTGGTGGGCAACTGCCCAACGGTTGATGTCGGGATGTTGTATATATGCTAGTCGCGCGGTAAACTCTGCTTGCGTGATGCAGGATTTTGCGTGACGTCAGTGTGACGCGTAGTTCGCATGTGGCGATGTTGATGCCGCTACACGGTGATGATAGGTACCTCCAGTTGCCGTTTTGGGCTTCGGCCTCTGGGTCTTTTGCCCTCTATCTTTCCTGTTACCATTAGACGTCCTATGTTGTTGGTACCTCTACGGGCAATGTGGCCGAAGTATCTCACGACACGTTGAACACAGTGTGAAAATTCAAATCTTATGTTTAGGCCAAAATTCTGCCACGCGAACTCCTGACATAAGATCCTCAAGTGCACATGTGGCGCAGGATGAAAGGAGGCTACCGGCTATTATCTGCGGAGAGACACCGAATACACTTGAGGTCCAAGTCGGTAGCCACTAATGGCTACCGGCTTATCTAAATACAATTAGTAAAGTTATCAGTTCGAACTGCGACATTTTAGTGACATAGGATACTCGTAGACATCATGGGTAATTAAATCTGCCTTAAGGCGACGATAACCGACTTTTAATGATTTTATACTGAAGATCACGTCTAAACGAGTAGTGTTAATGATTTGAAAAAAATATATGTTAAATTAGAGCATTTTCTCAATAACTTAATATGTGAATATTTTAGATTATGTTTATATTACATAGTGGAATTAATTTGTAAAGTTATGTCTAACGCGGATAAAAAACTGAGAATGGCGCAAAATCTACCAAGCGTATTTTTCTGAAACCTTCACCAATTTAAAGGTAATTTAATTATTGATCTATTAGTATACGCGTTTTATTAAAATACCTTTTGTTTTGTGTATAATAAATTATTAATTCGTCAAATTGGGGACAGCGGTCCTTGATGGGCGAGTCCTATTACTGTCTGAACGTACGACGCGTTGCGTGAGCTCAGTACAGAACACGCAAGCTAACCACTCAAGGTCACTGGCATATATCTCTTAGGCCCGTATCAATAAACATTCCCCAATGACGTACTCAAGTGCGTATTTATTTGATACGCCATTATTAAGATATCAGCATCTCAAGATCATAACTAATTAATAAACACATGAAAACAGTATCTCAGTTACTAAGATCAGGTCCTCAAGGAGCTGTACTTGATGAACGATTACGCCACAGTGACCGAAGTTTAGAATGACACATCACATTTCCTTCTTGATAAGTCGTAAGATTTATTGAAATACTTTTATTTTGTTAAAACTAGAAGAACACTATTATTAGATTAGGTAATTTTATTGGATTTATAAGATACCTACTTTTAAAGTTTATTTATTAAACTTTATGCAACTAAAGAAGTACATAATATGATATGTACGTTATACATAAAAGTAGTAATTGAATAAATTGTTAAATGTATTTGCCTACAATATTGACGTATCTACCTACCTAGGTAGGTTATTCACCTTTTTTTCTTTTTTGGGTGGGAAATTATCAAATAACTTCTCGCGCTCTTGGCGGAGCGGGAGTGTGTCAGACTTTTACTGACTAAAACCCACCCGTATTCCTTCATTTGCCTGTGTGCCAGGGCCACGATATCCCTTTCGGACAAACTCGCAACCCTGGCAGGCATTGGCCCTAACGGACCCCGTCAGTTGCTGCTGACAACTCTTTGAGGCGCGCGTGGAATACAACGCGCCGTCGACCCGGGCCTGGTCCTTATCCGCAAGCCCGCGCCTACGGTGGCCGGAAATCGGCTTGCAACTCCCGACGCCCGGGGCGTCTCCTGCGGCGACTAGGGGCGCGAGGGCGCGAACCTTGCCTCTCCCTCACGCGTTCCGCCTCCTCCTTCGCAAGCATTACTGCTTCGCAGAAGGAGGTGACGGCCTCCCATGCACTCTCGCTCCGAACCATGGCCCGAACCAGGGCCGGACGCGAGAGATCGCCGCCGCCGATCGCCTCCGTGAGGACACGGCGGTGCTCCGCCCAAGCTGGGCAGACCTCCACCGTATGCTCCACCGTGTCCTCCGGGCGATCCACACAGTGGTGACACCCGGGCGTTTCCTCCCGCTTTATCCTGAACATGAACCTCCCGAAACAACCATGTCCGGTGAGGACCTGCGTCAGGCGGAAGGTGAGGACGCCGTGGCGCCTCTCTAGCCACTCCTCAAAGAGGGGACTTATCGCCACAATTGTGGCGTGCCCATAGGTTACTCACCTGAAATGATGCTGCAGCATTAAACCTTAAAGTTAATAGGACAGCTATTTTGGGGAAATTGGAAGACCTCTGTTACTGTATTTCAGCAATGAGTCTTTTATTAATGTTACTATATACAACACTGACTTTTGAACAAATCTGAATCGTTTTTAGGGTTCCGTAGTAAACAAGGAACCCTTATAGTTTTTAGGGTTCCGGAGTAAACAAGGAACCCTTATAGTTTCGCCATGTCCGTCTGTCTGTATGTCTGTCCGTCCGTCCGTCTGTCCCCAGCTTAGCTCAGAGACGCTTAGTCCTAGAAAGCTGTAATTTGGCATGGGTATACATATTAATCATGCCGAAAAAATGGTAAAATAAAATGAAAAACATTTTTTTTTACACTATGAAAAAGACGAGAAAAAAAAATATCATCCCCATTTCACGTGTAAGGGATACCTCCCTATAGTGTGGTATCGTTGGATAGGCCGTTCAAAAATATTGAGGGTTTGTCAAAACCATTTTTCAATTAAGGGATCCGTTTGCGTAATATTAAGCTTTAAAGTGCTATTTTTTGTTAGAGTCAAGTGTCCCCCCCTCACTAATCACGACCTCAAGTCACCTACACTCAGATTTAAACATCTCGAGTACACACACCTATTGTATACTTAAGTGTCGATTTTCGTTTATTAATCAGTCCATCACTCGGCTGATAACGTAAACCCAAGCCGTAACTTAAGTACATCAATTATTATGTTTATTAGGTAATACGATCATGACCTCAAGACTGTTATCAAGTGCGAGCTCTTGAGCTGAGTAACGTTTATTAATACGGGCCTTAGTCTGACCGATTTTAGTTCAGGGGTTATTCGCCGACTCCTAATCAATTGATTTAATAAAGGGACCACGACAACAAACGGATTTAAGATGCCATACGAACCAGTGGGAGCTGTCACATATCTTTTAGCCCAACTTTAGTCCCTTTTAAGACATAAACACTCAGTTGCAGAAAGCTCACCATTAACACTTCATTACATAAAGCAGCATTATCGCTAATGAATTCATTACTTTAATGAAGTTGCACAAACAAATTTTTGATAGCATTAGACATTTTTAATGCCACTTTAGTTAAAGAAGACTTTAAATAATATTGCCAGGAACAAATTACCATATTGAACGAAAAGAGTGAACATTTGCGTTCTGTTATTATCCGTACGTACAAGTACACCACAATTTTAGCATAAAATAAAGTAAATTTAGTTGATTTATGTGTATTCAGTGTACTCTGTGGTTTAATCTAGTTTAAATAATCTGGTTTAAGGGGATGCGCTAAGGTAGCCCGCGAAATTCAAATTTACCAACGTTTTTTGCAATTTTTATACTTCTGATTCATATTCTAATGATTATAATTCTGTAAAGCCTTAAGGGTTATGGCCGCGAATCATAATTAGATCAACATACAACGTGTTACTGACCTGCAAATTACAAAAATCGTAATAAAATTTGAATTTCGCGGGCTACCTTAGCGCATCCCCCTTATTCTAATAATTTTTACATTTGTGCAGTCTAGAGCTTCTGCCACACGTGAAAATCCATCAATTTCATAAAAACCTTCTGCAACTCTACGTAGTTCTGTCCGGTCTGGCATTTTAATATAGAGGTGGCTTAATTTTGCTAGTTCACGGGATACTTTTTGTATAAAAAAACTGACAAACAACCCGACCCAACCTGTTTCCGACAAACTGTTTAAATCACCCAATACTTGCTGGAAAGATCCAGTGGCGAAAAATCTCAAACATATTAAAAGCTGTGTGAGCTGTGTCAGGCCATTAATGGATTTTTTTCTTTGCGTCACTGGTTCTAAATCTTAATCAAGTAGGTTACACATTTGAAGAACTGCCTCCTTGGAAATTCTATACCTTACATGAAACTCTTCTCCATCATGTTTTAAAAATAAATTCACTCGGTCTGGGATTCGACGGCGAGGTAAATCTACTAAATAAGAATCAGATAATGACGAAAGACTGGTTAAAGACATCTTTCAATTACAGAAATGCATTAAAGTACCGTAGAAAACACTAATGTTGCTCTTTAATGGATGCTTTTCGGCCCATTAAAATTAAAAAATCTGAAATGTCAAACTTAAAGTTCACCACTTGCTAATGGGCGCTAATGAAGTTACGTGCAACGTAAAAGTGTTTAAAATGGCCGGTTTCATTAGGTTTGACATTTCATTAGTTAAATTTAATGGAGCATTAAAATAAAATAAAAAATGGTTTTGTGCAATGATTTAATGCTACATTAGTGTTTAATGTAGTCTTTAAAATTTAAAGATCGTTTCTGCAACTGAGTGAAAAACTGTTAGTAAGTGCCAATCGTGTGTTGCATAACATACGCGTCTATCTGCGGTGCTGAATGCAATGCCAAATGTCTCGGTAAATATCTTTAGCTGTGACAAACTTGCCAAACGGCACCAGACGGGGTTCACGGGCGAATTGCTAAATCACGGCTGTTAATCGCGCTCTGTGATTGGCTAGACTGAATAAGGCGCTAAAACAATTGAAATAATGTTACTTATTTAAATTGTTAGGAATCGATTGCGTTGGCCCAGCGCATTTTGTTACTGTGATGAAATTCGATCTTGGTATTTTAGAAACTAATTTTTGGACTGAAGAAATAGTTTATAAAAAAAGTGTTGAAACTTTGATGACTTGGATTTTCTACCTTGATTGTACCCTTGGGAAATTCTTACAGGATTACAGTTTTGTGTAGAAGTAGCACCCATGTATCAGCTCAGTATATAATAGCCATAATTAACCTTATTTATTATAGCCCACTTCAGTAATAGCACTTTTAAACCTAACGCTACTTATAGGAATGGATAATCAACTACTCGTAGTAATATAATTAGTAACTTGCACAGAATCTAGTTATAAACCTAACGATATTATTACGATACATAATTAAAAGCACCCGAGTTTGATAGCTCTCCATTTTTCCCATTCATCCTTGCAGCACCCCGAGAAAACTTGATCACTAGCTTTAGAAAACTTTAATGTGAGTTATTCCGAATTTCCCGATGAACTCCAATAAATATGTTTGAAGGACTGACAATGTTTTTATTGACAACGTAATCAAGATAACATATTATTTGTTCTTTTGGGTTTATTTTCCATACCATTGAGTCATGAGCGCCGGCAAGTTTATTTTCAGGGGGGTACATCTTCGGCTGCACGCAGCGAGCTCGATCATTTTTAACCGACTTCCAAAAAGGAGGAGGTTCTCAGTTCGGCTGTATGTTTTTTTTTTTTTTTTGTATGTTTGTTACGCGATTACTCCGTCAATTATGAACCGACTTTGAAAATTCTTTTTTTGTTTGAAAGGGTATACTCCCGAGGTGGTCCCATTGCCACCAAATCAGAGTCTGATGAGGGAATCCCATGGAAATCGAGGGAAACCCTCAAATTTTATATGCAAAGTTATAGCGATTTGGGAACTTTTTATAGTAACTCGTGCATTTGCTCTCAGAAAGCACCATTTGGTGAAGTGGAACTGAGGAAGGAGACCACAGATGGCCACCAGAACAATATAATAATGATAACCTATTTAACGGGTTGCGATTAAGCAATTTATGCTCGTCATTATGCATATGGTGAGTGGAAGTTCTCCTGGTTCTTACCAAGAGAACTCCTCAACAATCAACGTCCCAGCATCGGGAAAAAAATATTTTATAAAAGGTGATGAGCAGTTAACATTAGGCTATTGTAACTTAGATAAATTCAAAACTGACCCACTAAAAAGTGAAAAATAAAAAACTTTTTACAAAAAAAATTTAACCGACTACCAAAAATAACACTACAAAGTGAAAAATAACTTTAATTTCGGAAGTCGGTGGCAAAAAACTCAAATACAGATCCAAAGACACCGACTTCCGAAATTAAAGTTATTTTTCACTTTGTAGTGTTATTTTTGGTAGTCGGTTACAATTTTTTTGTAAAAAGTTTTTAATTTTTTTGCAGTTCACCTCGGATATGTTAGGTTTTCGTTTGAAACGAAACGCTTAACAATTAAGAGCGTTTACACCTTACGGCATTTCATACAAACTTTCAAGCCCTTGTTTTTCGAAATGACTGAACCGATTTTAATGAAACTTGATACGCATAAGCAGTATACAAAGGACTAAAAAGTTAGTAAAGATCATTTTCGAAATGTCTTAAGTATTTAAAAACAGATTACTGGAAATCTCTGTTTCTATCGAAAATTTAAAATCGGTTCAGTCATTTTGAAAAACAATGGCTTGTAAGTTTGTATGAAATGCTGTAAAGGTTGCAAGAGCGAGCGAAGCGAGCTTTATTATTTTTGCATCCGCCTCGAATGGGATAGGTTGTATTTTGTCCATTCATACAGAAAGAGGACTAACTGTTTCGATTTATACAAAGAAGCTTCAGAATTGGAGTAGGATTCAAGAGCGAGCGAAGCAAGCTTCATAATGTTAGCACCCCGCGGCCTAGGGTCGATTCGATTTTCGGAAATAGGACTTCGGTACTTTGTCGACTATGCACAGAAGCTTTAGAATTGAGAGGAACATTTTTGGATTTTGCCTCGAATAGGTTAAGTTCTCTATTAATCTTTCTCTCTCTCTCTCTCTCCCGTTTTCGAATATTTCTATAGTTCTGAATGTTTTTACACCTTGTTTTATCAACAAGTGCAAGTGCACCCTCTTGCACCCCGCTCCTGGCGCCTATGCATTGAGTAATTTTTCGTTTCGATAACATTGGTATGTGACGCTACAAACAAGGCCTGCAAGAGCTGTATAATGAAGTTATGAGTGATAAGTTTTGGAGTACACTGTATATTGAGTTCCAATTTTATGAAGTGTTTTCCTGTCCTATTTGTACTGACCACATAGAGTGGATGAAAATAAATGTAGGATTATTTTTATGGTCATTTTATAACTTTATTATAATATTTTCCTACAATCGTCAGTGAATTAATTTACAAGAAACCGCAAATACATAGACGGAAAACCCCCACTACTTGCCACTTAGACGTTTATTTTTATTCACCTTTTCCGAGATAAGGCTTCTACAATTTCCTTGAATTTTTCATAGAAATTCAACCAGGGGGGGGGAACGGAGTCGCGCCAGTAGGTAGAAGCCTTTACTTTCGAATTTAAAATATTAGTATGGATAATAGTATGTACTATGTTCAATTAACCGTTGGTATTTAATAGTACGCTTATTTGTTTGTTGATTCGTTTGTGGTTATGCCGTACGAACTTCCGCTCCCGAGTCCCGACCCAACTTCATTGGTTTAGTTAGGATGTTTGTTCAAACCTGACTGTCTGACAAATGCGAAAGTTGGGAAGGGATGTGTTTCACAACTTGAATGAGGTTTTAACAGAAAAAAACGGTTAAGTTATCATTATTCTAAACATACCTAGATGATAGATTGAATGGATGGACGAGCTGCAAGAAGGTTCATTAGCGAACTTTTGCAATGAAACTTATCGATAACCTATCTCTTTGTTAGGTGCTAAAAAAAGAAACCTGGAAGCCCTGTGGTGTTTGGATCGGTGCGGTACCGCGGAGGCGCGCGTCAGGTCGTCGACCGGCCTTGCGCCGCGCAGGGCCGACGACGCGCTGACCCTCGCTTTGTTCCACGACTCACTCGGTGCAAATACCTCCTCGGCCACAACATACCCACAGCCCACGCATTTACCTCTTGTTAACGCTTTAGCTATAATAAATACAACAGCGGCCACCTTTGTAACAAGTTAACAGCCGCAGTGTACATGTACATTCTAGGAATGTAATAAACTTGTTACTACAACAAACGAAAAGATAAAAGTCAAGCCGGCGACACGCCAAGAAACTTGTGCAAGGTCGCGCGCTGAGCTTTATTATTATTATTACACAATTCTGCAAGACAAATCTGGATCCACTATATCGCGAATGCGCGTGCGCGTGCGTCATCAAGTATAATTTTAACTCGCGGAAGGGCACGTAGTAATATCGGTGCGTTTCCACAGTCCCGGGTGCCGCTCGTGTCTGTCTCGCGTTCCATTAGACACGGTCTCTGATGAAGTAATAAGCATGCTCGTGCCCACGCGATGTTTTCGGCGTCGTTCTGTCTGCCCAATGAACTGGCTCCATTCCATTTTTGAACGTTGTTGTGACTGGCCCTGTCGAGGTGTTAGCTCCTGTGTTAACTGAATGTTGTTCTTGCAGTACCTGATAAAGTTCAACGAGATAAAGACGAAAAAAGGGATCGAGCTGCTCCAACATTTGGTGGAGTACTACCACGCACAGACGAATTACTTTCAAGACGGTCTGAAGACGATTGAACACTTTGGGGTATACGTCGCAGACTTGAGTGTACAACTGCAGAAGATCAGGCAGCAGCAAGACGATGAACGCCGAAGGTTATTAGAACTCAGAAACATGCTGCGAGCAGCTGCGCCTCAGGACAGAGAGGTTTGAATTTTACAATTTATTATTTTGCACTCTCGCGAGTCTTAAAAAACACGATGACTTGCCAGATATTTGTAGTCGCAGCGCGTTAATCGTACTGTTGCTTTCAAAACAGCTAAATTTGTTTATTTTCCTTCGTTTTCACACTTGCGTATGTCCGTATTCCAGGTGGTGTCATCGGTGGGTGGCTACTCTCTGCACCAGATGCAAGGTGACAAGCAGCATGGTGTAAGCCGGAGTGGCTACTTGCTCAAGAAGTCCGAGGGCAAGGTGCGGCGTGTGTGGCAGAAGCGCCGTTGCCGGGTCACTGCGGAAGGTTTTCTCGACATCTTCCACGCAGATGAGAACAAGACTCCGGCGAGGGTTAACCTCCTTACATGCCAAATTAAAGTCGCCGCTGAAGATAAACGGGCATTTGATCTAGTCTCATGTGAGTGGCACTAATTTCTTATACTTAGATAGTTTTCCTCTCAAGATTAAGGTTATTAGGTTTAGATACTTAGAAACTTCTGCTGTTAATAAAAGTTGAGGCTTCGATTCCATATGGGATAAAACTTTAACGAGTTAGGCAACTTTCATTTAATATTTGTGATGCAACATCTTATCCAATTATGGGTAGTAATTACTGGCTTATCTTGGCAACTTTCGTTAAGCGAACTCAGTATGATTTACGAGCCCTCTAGACTTGCAGCTAAAATATTGTCGGTCTCTCATTCGCAGACAACCGAACATACCATTTTCAAGCTGAAGACGAGAACGAACAGCGAGCATGGACTTCAGTCCTGGTTAACTGTAAGGAGGGCGCTTTAATGAGGGCCTTCCACCAACAGGCGGGCGAGAGCAATGACTCCGGCCATTCGTTGCTAGACCTGCAGAGGTCCATCATACGGGCTGTGAGGGCCATGCCTGGCAACCAAGTCTGTGCGGACTGCGGATCTACTAATGGTAGTTTTTCTGTTATAACTAACCAGTGTTACCATTATCCCTGTAGTACTTTCAACGACGGCTGCCATACCACAAATGAACTAATGTTTAAAAATGCTAGACTTGTTCCCTCAACTCCCTAACTTCCCTCAGCTAACAAACCCTACAGAAACCCCCATCGCAAAATAACTAAGTATGTAAATATGTTTCTTCCCTCCAATACTCAACAAATGTGAAAGAATTATTAATATACTAAACAATTGTAATATGAATGCTAAATCTTGATATGTTAATTTTATTGTATTTCTTCAAACATTATTAGTTTCTCAATTTTATTTTAATCTTGTTTAAACCTAGTTGTATGTGCATGCTGAGGTCTTCTGTAATTGAAGGATCACACGTAAAATAAGCTTTTTTATTATTGTTATTTATATTGTATCCTTGGTTCGAGATCCTAAATAAATAAATAAGTCTGCTATCCTGAACACTTTCAGAATTGGTCGGAAATTCCTGCGGAACGATTCACAAATTAATATATCACTTAACATTCATCACTACATAACAAACTAACGAAAAATAAAATCACTGCCAGTTTACGTGTGAGTAGGAGAGGAGAGTAATTTTTTTTTTTACATTTTATTTACCGAATTAGTCGGCGTGATTAATATGTATATCCATGCAAAATTACATCTTTCTAGTAGTACTAAAAGTCTGAGCCAAGCCGTGGACAGCCAGATAGACGAATATCGCGATACTATAAGGGTTCCTAATCAACAGATTACGGAGCTTTAAAAGCCTTTAATAAAGTAGGCACCATAGATATTCAAGATCACTGCATAGATCTTAGAGATTGTTCATAACCACTGTACTACATAATATATGTAAAACATGCCACATACTTGAGACTTGTTATCATGTAGGAACGCCCGCGCCGAATGATGACATAATTATTTGTTTAGCCATAAAACGCAGTGAGTAAACCCTCGCTATGCAAAGAAGTGCTAAAAGTAATAGTTTTGGCATATACGCATAATTATATTGACGGCGTAGTTTTTGTCATTCGACTTAAAATTACTGTGCACAAATATTTAAAACATTTTAGCACAATCATACGGATACTTCCAATCCTTGACCAACGCCATTGAATGGATAAAGGACTTCCTTCCCCTATAGATAGGTACGGTAACCTTAAAATTCAGTTAAGTCCTTTATCATATTTTTTACCGAAGCCGCCATACGAAACAGCTTTATGAATTTTAATCTTGGGCAAACACCAATGTCATAAGGGTTATTTATTGTACTTATTGTGCAAATGTTGTGGATCCACACTCAGTTGTTTTTAGGGTGCCGTATGTCCGAATGAAAAGACGGGACCCTTATAGGATCACTCCTGTGTCTGTTTGTCTGTCCGTCTGTCACAGCCAATTTGCTCCGAATTTAATTTATTTATTTATTTTATTAGGTTCACCAACAATTGATTACACTGATACAATCACATAATACATTTAAAAAATTAAAATAACAGTGCATCAGTTACTTATAGGTAAACACCACATGCATTAAACAATGGATTAGAGAAATAAGCTAACTTACTTAGTAATAAGCGCACTAGAAAATTGGTAAAAACTTACATTTAAATGAAAATAAATTTATGAAATTGTGATTAAAAATTATTAATTTGGTAAAAAGGTAAAATTTAAAAACAAACTTTGACATAACTTTGGTAAAATTGATAAGAACAGATGATTACGTTAACGAACCCATTAAATTGAAAATGTTGTAGACATGTCAATTTCTGTGACCCAAACACTGACGTGTTACGTAAATAAATGAATTTTGAATATGGGGGTCACTTTTCGGCGATAAAAAAGAAAATTAAAAAAAAATTATCCCTGTACCGTGCTTATATCAAATGAAAGGACTTACTGTGAAGGTCTTCATTATGTATTTTTTATAATTTTTAAATAACTGGTTTTAAAGTTATTTAAGAAAATAGACGAAAATTTATCTCTAAAAGTACAGTAACTATTTTGTGAATTATTTTTAAAATGTTGTTTTGAAAAATATACAGAAAATAGATACTTATAGATTACAGGAAAACCTATAAGAAGTCTATGGTCTTAAAATACCATGGTAGATCTCTCAATATTGTGTGTACAAACTTTAATTTGCAGTTGGAATGTATGGAAGAACATGTTTTTCGTTTGTTCTTGGGGTAAATGCATCCCAACTACGGAACCCTTCATTGTGCGTGGTCCGACACGCACTTGGTCGGTTTTTTTCTTTAGACACTAGGCTTGATGATAATGATGACCAGTTTCTCGAATTGAATCCCATTACGTGTGCTTAACTAATGTATATTTCTTTCCCATTCCAGACCCCACCTGGCTATCAACAAACTTTGGCGTAATCGTCTGTATAGAGTGTTCTGGCAGTCACCGAGAGCTGGGCGTGCACATATCTCGCATACAATCACTGACGCTGGACCGACTGAGTACGTCGCAACTGTTGCTCGCACGACATATGGGCAACCAAATGTTCAACGAGATTATGGAGAACACGCTTGATGATAGGGATAAACTCACACCTGACAGTTCCATGTAAGTTTGTTTTGATAAAAAAATAAACATCGAGCCTTAGAGTAATCGCATAATTATGATGTGTAACATCTGACATCTCACCTTGGTAATAAGCAACTGAGCAGCAAAAAACTAAATACTGAAATATTTATTCGAATAATTATTCATTACTAGTGGTCGTCCACTGGTCGAAATAATAATAATAATAAATCTTTATTCATGAATATGAGACAACCATACAAAGTAACTTAATAATAACACAAGATAACCAAAAATCGTTTAAAGTTATTTTAACAATACAACTTAGGCAGGTGAACAGTTGGAGAATGTAAAATGGTGGAATAAAATAATGGATTGGTTGTCTTTGGACTGTTTCGCCCTATCCCCTCGTACTGGTATAAAAATACAATCCCCTCTACTTACAAATACCACCTATACAGTGCTTACTAATTCCATGAGTACACTTATTCCTGGCTGTTATAAAGTACTTACGAATTGCATGCTATTAAAAGTACTTACTTATTCCATGCTCAAGCTGTCACTTCCTGTTACACACTTCCGTCCCTTTTCACGAAATCACTCCCATAGAAAGCAGGAGGAAAGCTATAAATATCCTGATAAAAAAAGCGTATTCGAAAGTGATATTATCTATTTTGCTTCCACCAAATGTAAAAAAAAATCTCAACGCTTTTAAACCTCTCTGCCTCTCACCTCTCACGTATAGATTCCTTTTTTTTTGGGTGGGAAATTATCAATAAAAAAAAAATAAAAAAAAACAAAATATATTTATAAAGACAACAAAGATCCATATTGTTAGTAATACTTATAGGTAGTGTTAGTAAACAAAGTAATATTATTATTATAAGAGTTTAAAACACTTTGCACAGAAGATGATCAAGCAAGGTACAAGTTTCTCACCTGGCCATTCTCCCTACAAAATGCCTCAAAATGGGAGAATAGAAACTCACTGACACTGTTTTCAGAATGCCGTTGCTACTGGCCCGTGTTCTAATTACTAACGATGCGATTTTTAATAACTCTCCCGCTCTGGGCGGAGCGGGAGGGCGTGTCAGACTTTTACTGACTAAAACCCACCCGTGTTCCTTCCGTTGCCTGTGTGCCAGGGCCACGATATCCCTTTCGGCACGATATCTTCCATTGTGCTGGTCGAATCACATTTATATTCTTTCGCAACCATTGTTTCCTCATGATCTCTCAAAAATATCGTCTTAAATCTCACCAGCATTCTCAATCAGTCTTCTTAGAGGTAGACTTTTTCCATAATGATCAATTGATCTTGCTGAAGAATCAAGAAAAACCACTAACCAACTAAACCATTTCCACGAATCTCACCGTTTTCGCTCTTGGTTTACGACATTATTATAATACCGTTTCGTCGTCGGAGTCATCGTTCCAGCCGAAAGACGTCCACTGCTGGACATAGGCTTCCCCCAAAAAGGGGGGGGGGGGTTGCTATAATCGCCACGCTTGGCAGGCCGGTTGGCGATCCCAGTATGGTGTTTAAATGCATAGAGAACGCTGCTGCCCATTCTCTAGTAAGTCCCTTAGTCGCCTTTTACGACACCCACGGGAAGAAATGGGATGATGCTATTCTTTACGTCCGGCACCACACGGAGCCTAATACCATTTACATACTAAAAAATAACCCAATTTTCCAGGGAGGATCGCCTCCGGTTTATCCGCGAGAAGTACGTATACCGTGCGTTTGCAGCGCACACGTGTTGCGACGCGGCCGAACGACTGTCGGAAGTGGAACATGCTGTAAATAACGGACATCTGCAGAACTTGTTGCAGGCTTATGCTGAGGGAGCCGACCTGGGTGCTGAGTTGCCTGGCTCGGTTAGTATTGACTGCGCAAAAATATGATGTTTTATGTTTAGCCCAGATAAATTTGGCACTTCACTAAAACAGATACAAATTTTGAAGTGAAAACTTCTTTATGTGCGTTGAGCACTTTTTGGGTGAACAAAAATCATGGAACTCGCGTCATCGTCACCGAACGCTTTCCATGAGCTATATGTATACTGTTTTCACTTCTATCGGCAATCCCCGAAGACTGCCTCGCATGTTTTTTTTTTCCCGTTACTAAATATCATAGCTGGTGATACTCACATTACAATCTTGTCTATTAACTAAAATGAATTTCAATTTATATAAGCTGCTTAACTATAAACAGGAATAAAGGAATAAGTAAAAGATTCTGTGTACACGATGCAGCTTGGTCCAGAGTTCTCGGTGCGCACACGCAAGTATTTCGTGTACTATAAAACTGCACTAAACAAACTGTTTTAGATGGAAGAGGAACAGGGTGTAAAAGTTCACTCATCCTCTATAGAAAAGGGAGGATCTTCCGACCAGACGGGTGTTGTGTCTGGTGGGCAACTGCCCGACGGTTGATGTCGGCATGTTGTATATATGCTAGTTGCGCGGTAAACTCTGCTTGCGCGATGCAGGATTTTGCGTGACGTCAGCGTGACGCGTAGTTCGCATGTGGCGATGTTGATGCCGCTACACTGTCATATAGAATAGATAGATATATTAGAAGAATCCACATAGAAGAAAGTAAAAAAAAATGGCAATACGAAATAAAAAAAAAACCACAGCATCTAAAATTCTGAATGTTTTCACACGTTTTAAACTGATAATAATACTTGATTTCCAGGACCTCGGCGAAACATCACTCCACTTAGCGATATCTCGGGAACTAGGCGATGGTTCCTCTCTACATATAGTCGATTTTCTAGTCCAAAACGGTGGCTCTACTCTGTTAGACAAGCCCAACTCTCAGGGCATGACCGCGTTACACCTGTGCGCGGCCACCGACAGAACTGAACCTATGAAGTTGTTGCTCAAAGCGGGTGCCGACTCTACTATCAAGGATGCAAGTGGCAGGACCGCCTTGCAGATCGCGAGGCAATATGGGCACCTTGGATGTTTAGAATTGGTATGTATGTTACAACTTTCATAAAGTATACCGGTACGTAGTTCGCCGCTTTATACAAATGATAGCCTATTCCTGTGAGTTGTATGCTTTGGTATGTTAATTAATGGTATGGTTCAAAGGAAGTGTTGTTTTTCAGTTGGAAAACGTCGATAAACGTGAGAAGAGTATATTCGAGAATATCAACATAGATTGGAATTTATCACACGATGACGGCTCAACAGATTTCTCTGACGATGACACAGTTATAGACGAAAGAGTAAGTTCTACAATTCTAAGTCAGTAGTGATCAATGCTCGTTCCTTCTCAGTATTTGAAGTTAACTTCCCTGTGCATGTTTTTCTATGAGCACACAGTTTTTATCCTTATGTAAGCTCGTTATGACTTGTAATACTGGGTGTAAAAATACCCATCACAAAGCTTACTTTACATCAAACTAAGTAATATTGAGCAATAACGAGAGAAACTTTCTACCTGCGTCTGTGTTTCCGAACGCATACAACCCTAATCTCTTCAAAGTTAGAATGAACAGGCTTCTTCTGGGTAAGCTCACTCCATCGTCGACTTTGTCTCTGTCACCTCTGCCCTAGACTATGGTCAAAAGCAAACCCATCCTAAATATAAAAAAAAAATGAGCTGGGAGACAACTTTTATTTTCAGTGTAAAAAGATCACTGTTTACGACAGCGCGGAATGTAGTAACGCATTTAATACGTTGTGCTTAAGGGTGCTTGCAATGGTACAGGAGTGTTGGGGGTATTTTGTAATTGGTTTTCGTGAATCTATGTATAGGCCTATACCTCCGTAACCAGGAGGTAAGGTTCCTAGGAATGATCCAGCACAAAATAAATATCACAATAACGGGGAGTACAAGTGACTTTCGGCTTTGTTAAGCGTCTTTTTACATCCGTTAAATACTCTATAAAAATTGACTGCTTTATCTAACATGACATTTTTTAAATATTAACAGCAAAATGGCAGCTTAACTCCGGAGAAGAAGTGTCCCCGTTCCCGGCCGCCATCGTACGCGGGCGGCGCAGTGCTGAGCTTGGAGCGCGGGCCGGGCGCCGGCGACTCGCCCGTGCTGCGCTCGCGCTCCTCCACGTGCGACTCGCTGCACCACGCGCCGCCCACGCCCACCACACTACCTAGGAAACCTAACGTCTGTGAGTATTCAATGCAGATTAAGAGCCTATACTACCTCAAATGGCTTAGCAGATCCTCCGTTATGTCGAAAATACTGCAGCATTTATTTTGAAATAAATATAAGTATGGTATGCCTTGCCCGTGTCGGTAAGGCGTGCTCAATCTTTGTCCACTTTTAAGATTCAGGTAAAAAAAACACTTCCTTTCTCCTTAAACATCATCATTACGTAATACAGTTCCCTGCTCTTGTTTCATGTGTATTATTGTATATATGTATATATTTATTAGATAAATGTATGCTTTTGTGTATGTATGTATTTATTGTATATGTTAATGGTACCCCACTGACTACCTGCAGTATTGTCTCTCCTGCTCCCTTTAATCCGTCCAAAGGTTGTCTGTAAAAGATCGCTTTTAGCGATAAGACCGCCCATTGTGTCACCCTATGTAAAATTTAAACATTTATATCTGTAACTTTTATGGGGTACATAATAAAGAGTATTCTATTCTATTCTATGGTAAAGTTGAAATTAATGTTAAGTACTATGTTTGACGAAAACACGATTTCATAAAATTTTCTTGAAAGAAAAAAAAATTAAGTTCCTCCAAACCGAACAATAAACCGCTGGTATTCAAAAAAATACTTCAAATTAGATAATGAAACTCTGCGTATTAACTGAACTAACTATAAAGCCGGTCGTATATATTTTTTTTTAAATTACCATTATTTTCACCGTAAAAAGAAATAAACTAAACTATCAGTGCCTTGGAGTCTTCTCCCTGCCACCCGGTCTAGCTTGCTCGCGTGACCGCCAGCAGTAGTGTGCGAGCGAGATAAAGAGTGAAGTGGCGCTGAGGTATTATAGACTCTTAAGACCAGGCACTCTATAACAAATTTCCACGCAAGCTGCTGACCCATGCTACCCGCCACTCCGTTATGTGCTAAACGCTAACACATCAGTAATAAAGTCGAATATCGCGTGCGCTTTTTGCTCTCCAGTCTGTCTCAATTCTTATTTCGTTTTCTGAAGTAATATTGATCTAGAAAAGAAAAAGCTTGTGACTGGGTAAACTATATGTTCTTGCTGTGAATATTTATTTTAGACATAAAAGCCGAACAAACTTTTATTTTATTTATAATATCTTTAAAAATACATGATATTCGAATAAAAAATGTATCAAACAAAATATTACAATTACGTAACTGTCTTGTATGGAAAGAAAAATATCCAATATAATATCATAATATACTAAAGTTCCATTTTGATTTTATGTGTGACTGTTTCAGAGTATTAATCCAAATTAACATAAAAATAGGGAGCCTCCTCTTAACCATAAGGGCGTGCTCACTTTCCACGCGTTTTCGTACGAAATTCCTGTAAAAGCGGCCTAAGGTGTAGCATCTGCACTTAATCTTTTCTAGCCCCCTTGACGCTCCAGCATTGTCCAGCGAACTGAATCAGGTCGATTTTTGGCGCGAAACGCCAGTCGTGACAGACGACGTTTCGCGCCAAAAATCGGCTGGACAATGGGGCAGATATCAAACGTAACGTAAAATACTCGTTTTATTTGGATTGGCAGCGGTAGTGTCAGTGCCTTAGTTTTCACAGCATATTGCGTGGTATATCCGTAAGTTTAATGTCATACCTGTATGTATTAATAAATAGGTACGTGATATATTGCAGACAACATCGGCAGCCTGAAGAAGCGCGCGGCGCCACTGCCGCCCGCCGTGTGCCTGTCGCAGGTGCCGCACCCGCGCTCCACGCCGTCGCCCTCGGCCGACAGCGCGCGCTCCCTGCACGGTACGATATCACCTTTTACATTACACAGTAATGTGCTATTTCGAATCCCCTCAAACGACAATAGGCCTCGATGAGATAAATGCCAACAAAAAAATTACAAAATGGAAAAAAAATATTAAAGTTTTGTTGTTATTATTATTGTTACGCGTGAATTACCTATTCAAAAATTATTGAATAATTTAAATATCCTTTTTGACTTTGTAATATGACGTAATCCCATAAATGGTGCATGTTGTGTTAGCCTATGTAATTGTTGCACTTATAAACGTAATATTAAGGAAATTATTTTAAATGTATGGTATAAACAATTGTTAGCTAACCTAAATAAATAAATTACCCCGAAAAGAAAAGACGTACTTTATAAAGACAGTACTGGACACAATACTTGTACTATCTACTATCAAATGCAGAATTTTTAAACACAATAACAACGTTATTATTTCTATGCCATAAAATATAATTTTGCAGTGACCAATCCAAGGTCTGATACTTGTGTATCATAATACGCATCGTGTTGTTTATTTATCAAACAATTTTATTGAATTAAAATATAAAGAGTGCAGTACTGATAAATCTATATGGTCATAAAAGTTGGTCATGAACTTGCTTACCTACGCGATGGAGTATATCCTATCATAATACATTATCTTATCCAAATGATAGCATATTAATCTAGTATTAAAATGATTTATTTCAAGAACAAGTTGGATTCAAAATTAATTCACTCATTTTTACATTATTTGAATTTCCTAGGAATTTCCAGATTGTCTCTTGCGTCGTGTATTAAAAGTCTTTGAACTATAAACTAAATTGATTTCCATCAATTTGTAACTTTCCAAAAATGTGTCTGTCTGTGCAATAAGTAGTTTTAAAAGGACTCGCTTTAAAAATAAAAAATAAATTACGAAAAAACTCACAATACAGGCAATTTAGCTTTCCTTTAAAAATTCTAGATAGATTTCTAAAATTAAAATTTTCTTAGCTCGTTTTTTTTTTCTTTAAGTTTGTAGCCCGACTGAGGCTTGACTGGCTTCTATGATGGATCCCTTATATCATAGCAACATTATCAGTACCTCCTTTAAGACGCTGACAACAGGTAAACTGCTGTCACTGTCAGACTGCATACGAAAGAAAGAGAAGCGCGATGATACAGCTTGTAATTTATCGCAAAATATGAAGAAATTATTTATTTACTAAAAAATCAGTTGAGTAATCGAAAATAGAAAACAACCAAGTTCTGCATGCAAGTAAGACGTTCTTGTTATTAATTAAATACCAACCGTACGTTGATATTTAATACAGATATATTGGATTGAAACTCAAAGTAAAGGGTTAGTTTACCGTTAATTTGTATCGAGATTTTTTTCTAAACGTGTTTTGGTAACAACCAAGTTCTGAGAAATATGTTCAAGAATCTTATATATAAAATTCTCGTGTCACAATATTAGTTACCATACTCCTCCGAAACGGCTTGACCGATTTTGATGAAATTTTATATGCATATTCAGTAGGTCTGAGAATCGGCGACTATCTATTTTTTAAACCGCTAAGTGTTAAGGGTGGCTTTCCCACGGGATCGAGACTTACGCGGGTGAAACCGCGGGGCGCAACTAGTAACATATATTTTTTCCGGTACCACAAAGTATACAGATTTGGCAATTTATTTGTTTAAGACAAGCCTACTTTTATCCTCTTGTCAGCGCCTTAATAGGAATATTAACATGTATACCTAATGTCGTTTCCCTGCAGTAGTTGGCGGTGCACAAGTGAAGCCTCGGCCGGCGCAGCCCCCGCCCACGCCGCCGCCCGCCGCGCTGCACAACGGTGCGCACCGGGACGAGCCCACGCCGCCGCCCAGGAAGGTACGCATTACAAGCTTACTCTATGCTCACATTCATGATTTACCGTAAACGAGATGGGAGATTGGCTGCCAATCTATTCTCTAAAAATCTCACTGTGAAAACTGAGGTGATGTAACTATATTCCGTTGGTTTAGGTAGTTAAGACGCAGATATATGCCAGTGACCTTGAGTGGTTAGCTTGCGTGTTCTGTACTGAGCTCACGCAATGCGTCGTACGTTCAGCCAATAATAGGACTCGCTCATCAAGGAGCGCTGTCCCCAATTTGACGCATTATTAATTTATTATACACAAAACAAAAGGTATTTTAATAAAACGCGTATACTAAAAGATCAATAATAAAATTATCTTTGAATTGGTGAAGGTTTCAGAAAAATACGCTTGGTAGATTTTGCGCCATTCTCAGTTTTTTATCCGCGTTAGACATAACTTTACAAATTCATTTCACTATGTAATATAAACATAATCTAAACTATTCACATATTAAATTATTGAGAAAATGGTCTTATTTAACGTATATTTTTTTCAAATCATTAACACTACTCGTTTAGACGTGATCTTCAGTATAAAATCATTAAAAATCGGTTATCGTCGCCTTAAATAAAGGTAAACAAAAAAAACCACGTGACGAGCCAGCTGTGAAGTAACCGACTAAACGTAATACCTGTCACTTCAGTTGTCATGCTACTTCACAGTTATGCTCTTCAATTTAGCAACGTTATAATTCGTGGACGTTTTGAGACCCTGTATTTTTGGGCTCTTTACAATAGACAGATTACAAAATATTATAGTATTATTATTAATCTAATTAAAAAATTGTGCTCAAGCAGTTACATCAACGAAGAGTAGTTTAAGAATAAAAGTTAAAGTTTAACATACATTAATAAAAGAGGAAACTATCGTAAAAATCAAAAATCATTTAATTTGGTTATAAGTTCCAACGTGTTTTTAAACAAGAAAGTGGCATCTATAAAAACCCTTTTTTTTATTTTTTTACCGTATTTAACTACCTATACCAATGGAGTATAGTGTTATAGAGGTATGAGGAACAGGGTGTAAAGTTCACTCATCCTCTGTAGCATGGAAGATCCTCCGTCCAGACGGGTGTTGTGTCTGGTGGGCAACTCCCCGTCGCCCAACAATTGATGTCGGGACGTTGTATGACAACATGTCCCAGAATTAACGCACAACCTCTTAAGGGGTCATTGTACTCATCATTATGAACAAATTTTACTATGGGATCAAACATGAAATCACAAAAAAAAAAATCTGCTGTTCCCTACATTTATGTTCTCATAACTCGGTCAAAATGTAGGGTACAGCTGATTTTTTTTTCGCTATTTCAAGTTTGATCCCATAGTAAAAGTTGTTCATAATGATGAGTACAATGTGGGGTTAAGAGGTTGTGCGTTTATTCTGGGACATGTTAATCACGCGGTAAACTTTGCTTGCGCGATGCAGGATTTTGCGTGACGTTAGGGTGATGCGTAGTTCGCATGTGGCGATGTAGATGCCGCCACAGTGTCAACCCAAGCATCAGGTGGAATGACAGCTCACTTCTTCCGAGTTTACACGATGAGATTTTTACAGAATAGACCGGCTGTGTCTAGGGTGTAAGTTATATAGGTAGTCTACATTGCCATATCTACACAATCTTCAGTGAGACTGAAGCCCAGTTTCTGGAACGAAAAGCTACTAAAAAAATTGCTAACAAATTGACAAGTGCGCGTCAACTGCTGTGATAGGTTGACTGAATTATCAACAGCCTATCGGAACACTTGATTTTGACATGTCGATTGTTTTCTTTCCAGAAACCGGGGTCTTAATATTATAAAAATATGGGTCTAAAGTTAAAACACAGACCATGGCCAGGGTTTTCTGGGCTTCGGGGCAGTCGGCAGTACCGTGTTGTGCCGGACGTAAAGAATAGCACTCCCCTATTTCTTCCCGTGGGTGTCGTAAAAGACGACTAAGGGACTTAGTAGCGAATGGGCAGCAGCGTTCTCTATGCATTTTAACACCATACTGCGATCGCCTGCATATGTCCAGGCCGTCACAACATCAAAGTATGTTCTAATAACACTGATCTGGACCGCCCGGTGCCTTGAAAGCTAAATGTTGACTACTTATAAAACTTGCAGTGGAGCCCCTGGGCGCTATACTGACCACTATCCTGTCCCACATAGTCAATAAGGATGGATCGAAGGTTGAGGAGTTCCGACACAATGTTTCTATTTGTGACTCTTTTGAATCAATTTCATTGAAAATCTTTGTATCTTATGTTTTCTACGAATTTGGTTGCAAAACCGAGACACAACAATTTATCAAATAAGTTGTTTCGTAATTTGTAAAAAAAAATGTACATAAATCAATAGCTGTCTAATGTAAAAAAAAAAATACTAATACAAATGAAAATATAGCGACTAACATGATATTCAAATAGTACAGGGTTATATTTGTTTTTGCTACAGAAGAAAAATAGATTGCATCTGGAAAAGGCTGTGAAAGCGAAACTGAAAAGGGTAACGAACGACTGACAGAGAACTTAGTGTACTTACTCGCTTACCCTTGTTTGATTTACGCCCTTACATTGTTATTAATAATTGTTTTGATTATATTTTATTGTCAAGAGAACACCGACAAAATCGAAATCGTGCAGTACTAAAAACCACAAATAACTTCCCACACAGTACCGGAGTAATCCGCAAAGTTGTGCACGCTATTTTAGCTTTTATATCTTCGTGAAAAGTTGACAAAATCGCTTGATAGCCTACACTATTTTGTAATACAACTTATGTGTTTAGTGCGCGGCTTTGATTCCTCTCTGTTGGCAAATTGAGGGATCTTTACATTTGGCAACACAAGACTCTTGACAATCGGTTCCTATAGCTGCACCATAAACTATGCATTTTATTGCAATTATGTGTATTGTATGGGTACTTATTTTATTTCGTCCTCACTGCATGTCGTATGTATCTAACAGCTTTCGGCTTTCTTGTATTTTATTAAAAACATTTCCCTTCGTTTTAGATCCTCCTTCATAGAATACATAGAAGTATTTTATGTAGATATTTATTAGGAACCACTCATCTAATAGAATGTTTATTTTTTTTAATTCTTATTAATATTAAACCAACTCCTAATAAAAGTGTGGAACATTAACTTTTCAATTTTGTTCTGCATGAATGACATTGAATCATCTATTTATTTTTAAATACATTTCATTATTATTATATAAAAAAAACCTTGTTGTGAAACTAGAACATCAGTAGAATATCCGTGAGCTTTTAAATTTTCTTTTAAGTTTTTTTTAGCCTATTGTTCTTTGAGTGCAATTTAGAGACAAATTCTTTAGGACTTTCTACAAAGCTTAGCTGATAGTCTTTTTCCTTGAAAATACATTCCTTATACTAAGACAATGTACCTGTTTCCAGGAATGCTCTAGTCAAGACTCGTCGTTGGAACTGTGCGACATGACGGAATCGTGTTTGGACGATAGTCGACTCCAGTCGGCGTTGTCGTGCGATAGCTCGCGGTCACGTGAACGATCGCGAAGGAGTGATAGTCGCTCGCTCGACGTGTCGGATACGTCGAGCGTACACTCGCGATCGCCCTCGGCGTCTATCACGATGGTAAGTTATTGAGAAAAAAAAAACTGACGTCAGTAAGTCGTTTTTGTAAAGATTTTGAAAGTCCCATTTTGCACCTTTCCAAAGATGACCCAAATTAAATTAAAAAACAAAATCAAAATCTTTTATTTCACATAACCTACATGGGCACTTATGAAACGTCAGAAGCTAGGTGCACGGTTCCAATTGGTTGTTTCCTATGGAGAAAAGCCGGCAAGAAACTCCACGGTTACTCTTTTAAAAATAATGGCCTTTTACAATGTTTTCAAGTTACAGTGTTAATAGGTATAGGAGGACAGTGTAGGCCCGTCAACAAGTACCAAGTACTTAACAAAATAGAAAATGGTTTACAAAGCTACAGTCCATTAAGCCAACCTAGCAGCCTAGCAAGCCACATTAACAAAACATTACAAAAAAAACGATATAAAATATTATTAAAATAATAAACCTTGTGTAAATTAAAATTGTAGGAATATAATGTCAAAGAAAAAAAAAACGATTATGTCAAGGAAGTTTACATATTTTTGCTGTTAATGAGGTACCACGGAAGCCACATGTGCAAAAGGAATTAATGCAGAACTTCATTGTCTTCAACATAGTCTTTAATCTTATAATATAATTTTTTGTTATGGACACGTTTGATGTGGGTTTTGAATTTTCCATCGCTGAGTGCGGCATAGAAGGTAGCCTGATCGCTTCTTGTTATATGACATCTATTTATTTTATTCCAGATGGGAGGGCTGCGACGGTGTCGCGCACTGTATGACTGCTCAGCAGACAACGAAGACGAGCTATCATTCCGCGAAGGAGAAGTCATTGTTGTAATAAACGAACGCACTGAAGACGACAACTGGATGGAAGGACAGGTGGAAGGCACCAGCCGGCGGGGCATGTTCCCCGTCTCGTTCGTACACATGCTACCCGACTAAGGGAGACAGGGACGGAACATCTGGCAGCCATGGAACGTAGGTCAACACCAATGTTCGTAGAAAACCTGTGTTAAATCTATATCGGTAGTAACCACGTATTACGTCAGCAGCCGCAGCAATGCAAGCTTGATATTGTATTCCTGCTTAGCAAGCTGAACCCAAGGCCATAAACTGACAAGTTCAAATGTTCCAGTCAGTCTGGGGATTGTATTCAAAACGTCTATTGAGCTCCGTGTCTACGACACATTAAATTCTTATTGTACTGTATATTCGTCTTTTAATGATAATGGAAACCAAAAATATTGGTTATATAGGGCTGGGATGTATCGATGAGTCTGACTGAATGGATTGTGTTCAAAATTACTAAAATAAACACCAGTGTAAAGCTATCTTGGAAGTGTTACGAATTTGGAACTATAAATACTTTACTTTGGATATCTGGCCTAAGGCTTGAATTTTGTTTGTACGGCTACGAGCTTATTTATTCTAGTATTTTATACAATCACAGTTCAATACACGGCATAAACACGTTAATGTTGTAAAAAGTTAAGTTGGAGCAGCTAATCGATTAACGTTACGTAATTGACCGAGCGAGCGAAGCGTTTCTGCTTCAAGTCTGGCAAAATTAGCTTTCTTCTGTCAGTTTGTTGCTACTCCTCTACGGGTCGTATTTTCCACCCGATCTGGCCTAAAATTGGTATGCAGGTTTTACGACTTTATAGATCTTTTTATTGGAGGGGTACTACCTCCAAAAAGGGACAAAAGGGCTACTGAATATCTCCGCCTTATGAGATCCGATTTTGATGATTATTTTTTTATTTGAAAGGAAATAACTTTAAGTTGGTCTCATAGAAATTTGGTGAAGATCTGATGAGGATCTTCGGCGTGGTGAGTAGAATAGCTCCTCAAAATGCAGTAAATTGCTGACTTAGATTTCTACCAATGGAATCTGTTCGGTATATTAATTGTTGAAAAAAAAGATTGTGCTCGCGAGGTCTACTGTTCGAGAAAGACTAGTTTTACGACGTTAACATCACTATAGATTGTTCAGTATTATACTACTGTTTAAAGCATGTATGTCATTGTTATTATACACGGTTTTCATACTCAAACATTTTAACCATTCCAGTCGTCTATCTACATATTTATTGAGATGTTACGATAGTTTCACTACGTGTTAGTTACTGCTTTAGCGTCGCTACGAATTTATAACACCAATATTGTAAGTATTGCTAGTAGACCGTCCAACCCGACGCGGATATTTTTACTTATATTTCATTAACATTCATAAATCTTTTCAAAAGCTTCAGTAATTTGTATTGACTTCTATAGTTTTGTAGTTTCGTAAACATCGGTTGATATTTGACGTGTATGAGAGTCGTAGCTCAAGTGCTCACTCTTTTATAATAATTCCGAAATATTTCTTAGTAAAAATGGAAATTGGTGTTGTATATTGAGTAATTCTACTTGTTCGTGTAGAATTTTAGCGAAATGAGCTAGTTTTTAAATTACAATATAATAAACTCAAATGACTGCGCGTGGGCAGTTTGAAATAACCAAATTAGTTTCAACGTAGTAGAGTCATTTAGTTTGTTATAATGTGATATCCTAGCTTATAACATTTTTATCGAGTCTTAGCATTGGTGTCACATACATTTAGATATTAGTTTACGAAGATTATCAGCAATAGTAACAGCTAGTTTGTTGAACTACTGTTTCCAACGTTAATTGATTGTTAAATAACTAAAACCTTGTTGATACTATCCAAGCCGGTGTATAGAGAACATTTAGCCCTCGTTTGTAAGCTAATAAAAATGCTAGTTTCGTAACACCAGTATTTCGCCTCGCGTAAACGAAGCAATAGATGTGTTTACAGCTCAGTTAGATTTGCCAAATATGTAATTGTGATGAGTAGTGAAAGAGATAGGTATATATCAGCGACAAACTATCGGACCAGTGACTGTTTGTTGTCTAGTTTGTTCTAGTAGATGATATTGAGGTGTCTTAGATTGTTGGTGCATGCTGTCTTTAGATATCGTGTTCTTACTGCGAGACTATAGGCTGAAAATTTTATTTATACTATTTGTGAAGTCGTTTGAAAATCAAACGATCCATTCGGTAATTTTAAGCTGATTCATCTGCTGCCAGTTATTCAATATGGACCAAAGAAATTCTTTATAGTTGCTATACGAGGATAATGTTCGCCTATGGTCTCCCAAGTGACGATGAACACTGAAAATTGTTGTTACATGTTAAATTTTACCAATTTCCACATTTTAATAGACGAAAGTATCGTAATAATAGCAATAGGTATTCGCGTTTGTAAGACGACGGAAGATAATTTAAGAAAACAAAAATGTAATTAACTATATTCTCATTATTTCCTTATCGCGTTCGAGCAGATACCATGTACTCACAACTTCACATTCCCATATTTATAATCGTAGTTTTTCTGTATATTAAGTTTTTAAACGATCACTTATATTCATAGGTAGTAATAGTGATACTGCTAATACCTATATACGATATAGTTACCTACATACCGCGCGCGTTGCCATACATAGTATTAACTAAAGTGAGTGTACTACACATACATTTGATTACCCATTTAATAGCAATAATTTTAGAAGTAAATCATATTTGTTATCATACCTTTGCGTGCACAGTCCCACATTACAATCGCATGATACGAAGATGTCAAGATATTTGCCAATGAAGAAATCTTTGTAAGTTGTGATGATTATAATCGTTGCCATGAATGAATTTTGCATGTAGCTGTAGCAACACTGCAGTCGTGTAAATAGATATTTTACCTATTAGTTCGTAAATGTAAAAGAATTATAAGTTATATAATTATTTTGATAATATATTGTTTAAGTAAATGCTGAAACCTGTTTTATGTTCTTTCGTCTTTTGTATAAATTGTATTTATTTAATAATATATTGTGAAATTTAATTGTGATGAAATATTTTAATGCCATTTTAGCCTGTCAGTACGTTACTTATTGAATGTTATGTAACCAAATGATGCTAATAGCGTGTAAGATGTTTTATTCTTTATGGAGTTGTAGTTGACATAGTTTTTTCTATTCTGTATTATGTGAACGAAATCTGTATGAATTTATTAATACATCACTTGGATGTCTACTTTGGATTTTATTTTATTTGTGTAGAAGTCAACCAGTTCTCCAAACAAAATATATTTGATGTTCCATCGAATTGCAGTCATTGAAAAATACCTGAAACCAGCCAACTTATCACACTAATATTATAAAGGCGAAAGTTTGTGAGTGTGTGTGTGTGTTTGTTGCTTCTTCACGCTCAAACGACTAGGCCAATTTTGAAAAAAAATTGTATGGAGGTGACAGGGCGGGAGGCTGACACATACTTTTTACCTCGATATTCCCACGGGTTCGAGACTTACGCGGGTGAAACCGCGAGGCGCAGCTAGTTACTAATATTTGTATCAAGTAGTGCCTAAGTACTATAGAAATTATCTGTGACTGTGGATCTGCTGCCACGGTCTAAGGCTTCGTTTACATGATTTAGGATTCTCTACAATGTAGTGGTTTTTATGCCTGTCCACCGGGACCAAACCGCCCACTCCAACCTAGTGGATACAGCTCTAAATGAGAAGTGTCGGATCATTAGTGGTGGCTTTAAACCGACCCCAGTACGAATGCTATATCGACTGGCTGGTATTGCGTTTCCAGAAATCCGTAAGACCATAGCCAGCCGCATTGAGAGGACAAAGTACGACTATGTCTCCGGAGTCCTGAGACGAACTTTTACGGCTTTTAATCCTCCGGTGCGTGGGTCCAGCTAATGGCAACGGCTCTACAGCAAGACGTGATCTCTGGCGGGAGTTGTATAAACCCCCAAAGAGCTATCTAAGAGCCTTCTACTTGGGCACGCATTACCGTAGCCGACTTGGAATTCTTTAAATAGACTATTAACCCAAGTCTGCGGATACGGACCACTCGGACCTCAAGTGTATATGCGGCGTAACTCCGTAGATAATGGTTCACTTTTCATCTTTCGCCGCATGCTCTGTTACCTGTGCACTTGAGGATCTGACTGCGTCAACGAATGGAGTTCACGTGGCTGAATTTTGGGCTACACATAATATTTCAGTTATCACAATAACCTTATTTGCCATCGATACGCTAAAAAGAGTGATTTTCCAAATGTCATTGCAACTCTTCTGCCTAGTCTTTTTCCAACTATGTTACGGTCAGCTTCCAGTCTAACCGGATCTAGCTGAATACCAGTATTTTACATAAATGTCTGAAATTGCAACTATTTGAATAATAGATATTATTTTTTTATACATTTTCGGAACGACTAATTATTAAAAAAAAAACAACATTATTTCTGATTCTGAACGAATGACACATTTTTGACAGCGACAGTGACAGCGTGACAGGCGTCAATTTGCGGGAATTCTCAACTGTTGTTTACGAAAATTACGAAATATTGTTTTACATCTCTATTTAAATTTGTTACGTAAAATTATGTAAACATTAGATAAAAGTAAACGAGGTCATAATAATCGATAACCCAGTTCCCAGAATAAATATCAAAAACAAAAAACCCTAACTATATTCACACATCACTCAGATTTATTTAAGTAAATACGGATTTCTTGTCAAGTGAACCGTGTTTTCATGTGATAAGCTCCGAGATAAAAGTCCATAGTAAATATTTTCGACTGACATTGATGCAGTCGCAAAGGACAAGAGAAGATGGGCAACCGTAAAAGAGTTTTTGATTTGCTGAGAACAATCAACGTTGCGTCGTAAGTGCTTCTAAAAGAGTTAATAATTTGTTAATCATTGGATGGATTCGTTTTGCTGTAAATGTTTGTTGTTTTCTTCTAGGTGTCAGTGTCCAGCTCATGGCAACCGTGGAAACATTCAAGTATCAAATGCTACTCCACAGAAAGACTATGCTTTTGAAGTGGGTATTATTTGAAATATTTGCAATTCTTAGATTTACAACTATTTTCAAGTAATGTTTTATGCTGCCAAATAAACTAAACTAAATCCGTCTTATCAGTTTAAGGGGATTTGATATGATACATGAATCAGTTGTTATCTCACCACATCATTTGTTGTCAACTCTATTAGACTTTTATCCCAAAGGTACTTACAGTTTATTTAACTATGCCTAAATTCTTATAAAATCATCTACTGCCTTCCCCATTTTTATTTTTTTAAATCTTTATTTATTTAGAGGCTTTTACCTTACAAAGGTACGTCAGCCTCATCATACCCTAATCGAATTATTATTACATGTAATTATAATATTATTAATACAAATATATTATTGTGTAAGTGAGGGAGATAGTGATGCAGCAACCATTTCATAAATTAGTTTCTGCTAATTTGAATACAGACTTTCAAGCTCTACCTTATTAATTTTTTTTACTTGTATTCAGCCTGTTTTTGAAAATAACTATTAAGTTTTTTTACCGCCAAATGAGAAAAAGCAAAATTATAATATTTTCTGACTTGTATGCATTTTTAGATAAAATGCTCGACAGTGCGATATGGATTGGGAGTGACACGGGAAGTTGGCCAAGACTTGGTCAACATGAACTCAAAGAATGTCTGTGTGATGACTGATCCTAATGTTGTTGCTTTGAAACCTGTGAAGGCCACACTTGACTCGCTCACCAGAAACGGAGTTAATTATAAAGTTTTTGATAAAGTCCGGGTAGAGCCTACTGATACAAGGTAAGTTTGAGAAATTACTTATTTTCAGCTATTTCTATTCAGGATTAATCTGTTAGGTGTTTGCTAGCAATTCATTTGAAAAAGCAGTAATTCTTTACTTCATACGAAAACTCGCACATACCAAAGTCCTGACTGTGCAGATGACATCACTGTAATAATAAATGGCACTCACGAAAACACCTTATGCAATCTAATGCGCGCCAAGCTTTGAAAATAGTAGAGGACTGGTGCAATAAACACCAACTATCCGTGAACCCAACAAAAATCAAACGGATTCTCTTCACAAAAAGAGGCGGTTTGCGACGTTACAACTACCATGATTCTTTGGAACTACCCTAAGCCTATCAACTGAAACCAAATACCTGGGCATCTTTTTGGACAAACAGCTGAATTGGGCAAAACATACCAACTACATCACTACAATAGCCGGCATATCCCTAGGGCAGTGCAAGCAACTGCTTGGATGGAACTGGGGGATTAGCCCCAAGGTAACCTACTGGCTATACATCACAGTCAACCAACCAATTATTACATATCGTTCACTGGTCTGGTGGCCCAGGACGGACCTGAGTACAGCCCAAAAAGATCTCGAAAAACAGCAGCGGTTCGCTTGTGTAGCAATCACTAGCAGTATGAGAACTACACGCACTGCCGCCCTACAAGCAATGCTTCGACTGCCGCCCCCTACACCTCATCGTGAGGGAGGACGCCGTCCTGGCCGCCTTTACGCTCCATATATCGGGAACCCTGAGCAAAGAGTAGAGTAAGAGAAGAAAGATTTATTTATTGAACAAATAATGGTTGAACAATCAAACACAAACAACACCATGCATATACAATAATAGCGTATTACAATTATATAACCATTAGTGCTATAAGCAGTAAAGAGTAGTAGAGTCAAGCACACACGCATAAAGGAAGATGCAATCAAACGACAACCGATGATGGCATCACCCTGCGACAAATCCCCGAACCTACACTTCTTTCAGAAGAACTACAGCATAATACTCACAGAAGAACGGTGTGACTACTCAGGCCCGAAAGAGCTGAGAGTATATACCGACCGGAGTCGGAGTTTTCTCACACGATTTCATCATAAATATATCCAGCCTGCTGGAAAAGTTCAACACCGTCTACCAGGCGGAATGCGTGGACATTATACAAGCGGCTTACGCCAGGAGAGTTACGGACACTCGTATACGTAAACTGTCCGATAGCGCCTCAGTTCTGCATCCTTAGGGAAAAAATATGTTTCCTCGAGAATGTCACAATGCACTGGAATGGGT
Organism: Tiliacea aurago; assembly: GCA_948098905.1. Taxonomy (NCBI): domain Eukaryota; kingdom Metazoa; phylum Arthropoda; class Insecta; order Lepidoptera; family Noctuidae; genus Tiliacea; species Tiliacea aurago. The sequence goes on from OX402577.1 coordinate 21,150,323, forward strand.
GACGGTGTGCAACCTTAACACAGTGACACTGCAATGGATATAAGGACACAGCGGATCACTAGGTAACGACGCAGCTGACAATCTAGCTAGGAGAGCATCCAGCGCGTCAGTCTGTGGACCTGAAACTATCGTACCCATCCCCTTCAACCAACTAAGCAGGTGGCTACAGGAGTTCACCCCACACAAGCGGACTAAACCTCGACACCGGGCTGGCAGGCAGTCCAGGGAAGCTATGCCATCCCTAGATGGCAGGCCAACCAGGCGTCTGCTACGCCTGGACAGGAACGGCCTGCGCCTCGTGACGAGGACTATCATGGGACACTGCTCACTAAACAAACACTTCCACACAATAGGCATAACAGACAGTCCTCTGTGCAGGGCATGCATGGTGGTTAAAGAAACCGTTGCGCATGTGCTGTTTGAATACACAGGCGTCACCTAAATCAGAACAGAAACCCTCGGGTCACCCAGATCCTTCACAGATATACTAAGCAGACCAGGAGACCTAGACAGCTTCTGGAAGGAGGTGGGTTAGTTGGAACTAGCCCACCTCCTTCCAGAAGCTGTTTAGGTCTGACGGCCGCCATGACCCACGTACAATGGTCCACATGAAGGACTAAGTGCGGAAACCAAATCCTCTGACATAGACATAGAACAGGTCCTGGCTGCTTCTTACTGGATTACCTGGAATGGCTTGTTGGGTATAAAATTAGAATACAGAATCTTAGACCATTTACATTCGTTACCACTTACTCAATTGTCAACTTTAGCATTAACTTTGTCTTTGTGGATTTATAGTGATAAAAATGTTTTAAGTGATAAAAAGGTTGGAATGGAATTTGAACTTTGTCATGATATTGAGTTGATAAAACAAACAATTCAATGTCATACATGACAAAGAGTTTTGTTAGTTGGTATTGGGATATCATTTCAATAGACAAGTGAACCTTTCCAATCTCAACTTCCATGTAGGTATCCCAGAAAATACTATTAAAAATTGTCTGGTAACAAAATTCTTTCAAACAGTGAGATAGCTATAAACTCATGCCTTCTCTACAAACTTATTTATTTCTTACCTTTTTCAACAGTTTCAAAGAAGCAATAGCATTCGCGAAGGAACATGACTTCGACAGTTACGTGGCAGTCGGTGGCGGTTCTGTCATGGATACTTGCAAAGCGGCTAACTTGTACGCTTCCGACCCTGATGCTGACCTCCTGGACTATGTCAACGCACCAGTAGGCAAAGGGAAGCCTATTAATGTCCAGCTGAAACCTATGATTGCCAGTAAGTCATAAATTTGTTCTATTAGCCTGGCCTAGGTTTTAGTGAAGCAGCACTCAACCTCTTTGCAGTAACCAATATATTCTGTTTACCCCGTGTCCTATTATATCGATCATCGGGTTCATCTTGTGCCCCGAACCAGAACGCGTCGTAACAGCGACAGAGGGCACGTTTGGATTGTCCGAATAAACAAATTAATGACATGATATCGATATCGGCGTGACGATTGCTGTATATTATGACACGGCCTTACTGTTTTTGCACGGTGTAGTGATTATTGTGCATAGATAAATTGTGGCTTATCTTGTGCTTGTTAAGGGGCCGTGCATGAAATCGACTGATTTTGATCAATTTTGTTCATTGTTTGTGAGAAAGGGAAAAATAATTTTTAAACAAAATAATTTGTAAAGTCTAACTTTTTTGTTTTGCATGTAGTGGAAAGAAATTTTTCAAATAAATTAAGAATTCCTGGAACATAACAAAAATTCGCAAAAGGTGTTAACTGACGCGAGACTGACGTTTCTTCATCTTTTTACGAGAAACTACAACTTTTGATTTTGAATTTAATCAACATAACTATATGGTCGGCTTGCAGGTAGCGGAACCACTTTTTTCAACTTCGATACAAAATATAACAGAAAAATAATGCTGAAAATACCCTTATTATTTTAAAAACCCGTTCGATTATGTATTTTTTCTTATTATTCAGCAAACTATATCAATAAATTTAAAAATAACACACTGGGCTTCAGCTATCCTTGAGATAAAATCAAAATTTTATTTGATGACTATACAATACCTTCATTAAGTAAATCAATGGCGAAAAAAACTATATTTATGATAGCGCAAAAGTGATGAAACTAATAACAGGTGCTGGTGACTGACACGAATGGTTTAGCACAACAAAAACTGTACCTTTATAGTTACACCGACTTAGTGTTTCAATTATTTCACGCTTTCTCACAATTAGATAAGAAATTGTCGAAAAAGGGTTTTTTTTTATTCAAGGATCCTTAAGTAGATGTTGACTTTTAACTAACTCACATAGATTTTATGTTATTTTAGCTTCTTTGTAGCTCAGTTTGTTATACTGAATTTATAACAGCGCTATCTATTAGTACCTAGCTAATATAATCATTGTTGTGCGCCCTCTTAGTAGTTGTGCAAGTTGTTGTTTTGCGGTTTATTCATCATCAAACCGCAATAAAATATCTACATAATTATAATAAAATAGATTAAAACTATAAAATGATGACCATATTTTCCTTAGTAAATAATCTCAAGGGGCTACAATATTAATTGAAATAGGTACTTACCCACACCATATAAAATAGACTTGCCATTAATCTAGATAACTTCTTTCTCAGTACCAACAACAAGCGGTACAGGCAGCGAGACTACTGGGGTCAGTATCTTCGACTACGAGTCAATACACGCTAAGACTGGTATATCACATGGCGCTCTACGACCGATTCTCGCTATGATCGACCCACTACATACCCTGACGATGCCCGAGAAGGTAAATAGTTTTTTTTTTTTTTTTTCACATAAGCCTACATGGGCACTTATGAAACGTCAGAAGCTAGGTGCACGGTTCCAATTGGTCGTTTCCTATGGAGAAGAGCCGGCAAGAAACTCCACGGTTAAACTTTAAACAAAAAAAAAAAATTGGCTTTTACAATATTTTCAAAGTATGAGAGGACAGCGTAGTAAAGTAACTACCCTAAATTCGCGGCTAGTTCGCGGATGCGCATGTAGATTGTTTCTACACAACCATGCGCAAAAGGTGCGCTTCCATGGTGCGCAGGGTGTGGGGCAGCTCCAACAGTATCCTAAGCATGATTTCAAGTGGTCTAGACTGTGTTTTCGTGGGTCGGTGTTGTGCCATCTCACATGGCTTGCCACAACGGAGATCCACTTCCATTTGTTTATTTTTGTGAAGTGTCAGTCCTTACTAATCATTTTTGAGTCTGTGTATTTGAATAAAGATAATTCCATTCTATTCTATTCTAAATATCCATTAGCTGTCTAGCTGCTTTAAAGTTCATTGTGCTAAAGAGAAGGGTTCGGATGTGACGCAATCGCATCTTCATCAATGGTACGTTGGATTTCTGGTAATTTCTTGACCATAATTTCAGCCGAAAGACGCCCACTGGTAAACATAGGCCTCCCCCAAGCGTTGCCACATCGTCATGCTACTGTGTATTTTAAATTCCTAAATATAACCAAAACGTAGGTTGCTTTTGCATCTGGGTATGGCGCTTATCGAACATACACGCAGTGTGGACGTTGCGCAAATGCCTACGCTGAATATACAATCAGTTCAAGATACTCTTAAGAATGATAATGTAATGATTCCTGTTCCCACCCCCTTTTTTTTTTTTTTTTTGGTTGGGAAATTATCAAATAACTTCTTCCGCTCTGGGCGGAGCGGGAGAGCATGTCAGACTTTTACTGACTAAAACCCACCCGTGTTCCTTCTGTTGTCTGGGTGCCAGGGCCAGAACTATCCCTAATGTTACAATTCCAATCGTTTAATTTTTTTTTTTAAACTTTGCCCCACACTAGGAATTTCTCCTGTGTTGTGGGTGCGTTTACAAACATTTAAACTCACATACACAAACAGCCAGACCCGGAACAACTACTTGTAGGTCATACAAATATTTGTTCCGTGCGGGAATCGAACCTGCGAGACGCAGCGTAGCAGTCAATCGCTTAACCACTGCGCCTACCGTGTCGTCAAATACTTGTATTGAAAAGGAAAAAGCTGCCATTGATAACGAAAGAAAGAAGATGAGCTGTGAACTGTGGCTCTAAATAGTAAAATATTTTGTAGGTATCCAACTACTCAGGCTTCGACATATTCTGCCACGCGCTGGAGAGTTTCACCGCAGTGCCGTACAGTGAGAGAGGGCCGGCGCCACCCAACCCGGCGCTGAGACCGACGTACCAGGGAAGCAACCCTATTTCCGACGTCTGGGCCAGATTCTGCTTACATGTAAGTTAACTGGTTTATTTAATTACTTTAACAATTATCATCGATGCTTGGAACCGAGCCATTGGCTCAAGGTCGATAGATGAAGATGTTGCGGGACAATGTACCTGGTGGAACTTGGGAGAGGTCTTTGCAGCGAAGAACGTAAAGGCCAATTTTAATAAAAATCTTATACTGTTCCTGTAATTCTGTTTAGTAATACCTATATTCCGTTTGAAATAAGATTAGACATTTAAATAAACCTTTTTTACTGTTCGTTCAATCGATTTTGACTTCTATTGCGTTGGTGGAATGACCAATGACAGCTGTAATAAACAGTTGGTATTGTAATCACGTTTTTGCTTTTAATGCCATCCTTATGCCTACGGAATAGAAGTCAAAATCGGTTGAACGGACTGTAAACAAGTTTATTTAAATGTCTAATCTTATTTCAAATGGAGTATAGTTTAGATATATTGTTATAGAGTATTGCATTTCATAATTAAAACAACGAAAGTAAGGACACTGGTGCTTTCGCTGTACAGATGCTACACTACAAACTCCCCAAAAATGCTCCTCTATCTGATATTTTAAAAGTGTGTACAGGCTACTACTGTCCAATCTACCTCATCATCATCATTTCAGCCGAAAGACGTCCACTGCTGGACATAGGCCTCCCCCAAGCATCGCCACTACGGTTCTGTGCTTCCCCGGCTTACGGTTCTGTGCTTCACAAGGACATCGGTCTATCTTGTGGGATGCCTAGTCCAACGCTACGTCTTCCGATGCGCGGTCCCCACTCCAGACCCTTTCGACCCCATCGACCAACTGTTCTGCGAGCAATATGCTTTGCCCACTGCCACATAAGATTGCCCATTCGGCGGGCCCTGTCGGTTACCTTGGTTCTCTTGTGAATCTCTTCATTTCTTATTCGATCACGTAGGGAAACTCCAAGCATAACATTCTCCATTGCCCTTTTTGGTATTTTTGCACTGAGGTCCTCCATAGTCTCAGCCATGACAACTATATCGTCGGCAAACCGAAGTTGAGTGATGTACTCGCCATTGATGTTGATGCCTAGCCCTTTCCAGTCCAGAACCTTGAAGACATCCTCCAGTGCAGCGGTGAACACTTTCGGAGAGATAACGTCTCCCTGTCTCAACCTCGCTGCAGAAGCACAACACTCTATTTAGTGATTAGTAATTATATAATATATTATCAGAGCAGTGCAGTGCAGAGTAAGCAAGCTGAAGTGGCAGTGGGCTGGCCATGTTTGTCGAAGGACCGATAGCCTGTAGAGCCGACGAGTCCTGGAGTGGAGACCGCGTATCGGCAAGCGTAGTGTGGGACGCCCCCCAGCTAGATGGACCGACGACCTTAAAAAGATGGCTGGGACAGACTGGATGCGGAAGGCGGAGGACAGGGTGTTGTGGCACAGCCTGGGAGATGCCTATGTCCAGCAGTGGACTGCTATAGGCTTGATTGAATATATTATCGTGTTTTACTGTAGAGTTGATTGAATATATTATCGTGTTTTACTGTAACCCAGACTAATGATGATGAAATTACTTGCATTTTCGTTGCATCATATTACATATTTTTTACGTCACATGCGGGAGCACCGATTTATTCATACCAGTCTACTTCGTCGGTTTACATTACCGAGTCAGTTTTAACAAAATAAGGACAGAAAAAAGTGAAATGATAGCGCTACATGAAATTGGAATTTGCCTTTTGTAATACTGAAACTGTGACTGCTTTTTGTGTCAATATTCCTAAGCGTGTTACATCGACAACAGCTTAGTAGGTACCATTTCTAGCCTTAGTGGACCAGACCCTGACCATGCGGAAATCTACCCGAACCTATACAATGCGAGATCAGCTTATACTGGAAATGTATAGCTTGATGTGTAGCCGTCTGTACCTACATGTATAAATAAGTAGATTCATTCATAACATGATACATAGCTCGAAATTTGTTTTCTCGTTTTGTCCAATAGATTGAGACATTATTCAAAGTTTTTCCTTCTTTAAGTCAAATGCATTACCTATCAACTGCATGACACATAGTTATTTATTTATTATAAGCTATTCAGTAAAGTTGCCGAATGATTTATCATAGAGTAAAAAAATGAATCACGACAAAAACATTTTGGTCAGCGATGTACTTAATTAGTGAGACCGGTTTGAAAGGAATAACCGACTCAATTGACGTAACAGATCATGTTATGTATAGATCTGCTTCTAATACCACCAAATGGAGGATGTAATTCATTACTAATTTGTGGTGTCTGACAGTACACTAAATTATTTATAGCGTTGTTCAATGCCAGTGCTTATTTGAATAGTTTACCACCTTAAATTTTCGGGGACACGCGTCAAGTTACATTGGCATGTAGGTAATGAATTATAAGAGCACAAGGTCTGCATATTTATTACTTTTGGCATACCTTGCGAGATCAATCAAACAGAGACATTGATATCTCGAAAATCCCGCCATGTTGGTGGCGAAATGCGGACTTTTACATTCAGTTCACTGGGAATAACTCAACGGATTAAATATCACAACATCCATCTGCGGGGAGAGCACGGCCTACTGTGACATGATTTGAGTCACGCATTTTATCACAGTTTGAGCGATAAAACTGTTTTGTCATAAAATGCTAGTACAAATTGACATGACATAATTTATCATGTCTTGTCACAAACGTCTTGGCACGCCCGTGCTCGGCCGCTGGGCCCCGATGATTTTGCACTGCAGTCATTTTACCGTCTCCCAGGCGTAACGACTCCCAAAAGATGTTCATCCTTGATGCTTTTTAATCTCCTCCATACCCTGTTATAAAACAAGTGCTTATTTCTCAGACGCTTCAAAAGTACTTCGCCCGTTCGGTGTACAACCCTGATGACATAGAGGCGCGTTCTAGCATGCACTTGGCGGCTACAATGGCCGGTGTCGGCATTGGCAACGCTGGGGTGCATCTGTGCCACGGACTCGCGTACCCCATTGCTGGGAACGTCAAGTCATTTGTACCTAAAGATTATGGGTAGGTACCTAACTATGTAGATAATTTAAATTAGTGATAAGAATAGATTTAATGATATATTCCACGCCTCACTATTCACCCACTTTCCTGCAGCTCAAACACACACACACTGACACACCCACACACTCACACACCCACACATTACCCACACTACACGAGACGAATGTTAGTAGATGTCATCTACTAACATTCGTCTCGCATACTAAGATATTAATCATTTATTATATAAAACTATAAAATGTCGTATGATTTCTTAGTACATTCTGTCAGCGCGCTTAGTACATAATTTATAAAATGAAAATGTAAAGGGGTGGGATCCTGGTGTCCTGAAACACAGGCCACGAGCCTAGCTTAGGCACCAGTCTCCCACAATATATACTTACCTGAATTGTGTATCATTGTTGAATCTGACCAATGTAAAATACTATATATATTGTGGTGAGAAAAATAAAAAGTTGATTGATTGATTGATATCATCTTTAAAAGCAATCCATCAACCTTTTGGTCTCTTACTGTTAAAACCATCCAAGAGGTAATGAACAAAGTCCTTAGGCCGGGTGAGTGCCTAGAGGAAAAAGCAAATAATAATGAAGTGATGGCTGCAACCTCGGATGGCAGACTTTTTGATTAGAGTAATGTTTTATTTCCTTTGGCATGTGGGTTTTAACAATTGTTTAGAACTTTAGTTTAATTTTATTATAATTCTTCAATATTTTACATATTATTGTAAACAAGCTGTGTGCCCCATCACCATAAATGACTAATTTCCATACAAACGTTCATTCCCTAAAGGGGTTCAATACGGGCTATTGAACCCCTTTAGGGGATGAACTTTCAAAAATACTTCCTCAGTGCTCACCTTCATAATAAAAGGAACTCTTGTGCAAATTAATTGTCATGCTCCTGTAGCGGCATCAACATCGCCACATGCGAACTACGCATCACACTGACGTCACGCAAAATCCTGCATCGCGCAAGCAAAGTTTACCGCGCAACTAGCATATATACAACATCCCGACATCAACCGTCGGGCAGTTGCCCACCAGACACAACACCCGTCTGGTCGGAGGATCCTCCCTTTTCTATAGAGGATGAGTGAACTTTACGCCCTGTTCCTCATACCTCTAAACTCCTAGACCCAGCTGTTTAGGTTGTGCGTTGCCAGTCAGTGAATTTAAGATTTTTATGAAGTTGATAAAACCCCACTTCGTTGGTCTAGTGGTCGCAAGCGCTACCGCTGAGCACGAGGTCCTGGGTTCGATACCCGGGTCGGGAAAAGTGTTATTGGGATTTTCCATTAGGAATTGCTCAGTAGCAGCTCGGAGTCTGGATTTTTGTCTGGTTGATTGCAATGGGCGAAATAGCTCACTAAAAAGAAAAAGAGCGACTAGCTCTTTCACTTTAACACGTTCAGAACGGGACCACATGAATTGTTATATAAACAGCTGACAGCTGTTGTTGTCTTCGGTGAGTGTGCCCAAGAACTCCACGACCTCATTCCACCGGCCCCTACTATCGGACATCTAGTCGCACTGCAGGTTACCATCCCTTCCTTGTTGCTATTCCACCAATTCGCACTAAGCGTTTCCAAACGTCTTTTATAATGCGCACTGCAAAAGAGTGGAACTCTCTACCACCGTCTGTGTTTCCGAACGCATACAACCCTGATCTAATCTCTTCAAAGTTAGAGTGAACAGGCTTCTTCTGGGTAAGCTCACTTCATCGTCGACTTTGTCTCTGTCACCTCTGCCCTAGGCTAAGGTCAAGAGCAAACCCATCCTAAATAAAAAAATGCTGTCCAGAGCTATATCATTTTTCTAGCTCACTAGCTCTTCTATAGCTCAGTGACTCGGACGCCGACTGTTAGCTCATTTGACTCACGCCGCACGTAAGTACGTCGAAGGAAACGGCTCGCTTAAGAGGAAATGCGGGCGGAGAGACTTTTAGAGTAAAAAGTCATAAATCGAGGTTCGGCTCTCGCCTCTATCCTCCTCCAATATTGGACCAATTTAAAAGATATTTCTTACTGAAAAAGAAGGATATATACTGTGTCCCTATGTTTTTAAACAATTGTGTTTACCTTATACTGTAAACTATTAGAAACCGCTAGTTACATCTCAGATTACCGCTTGGTCCGCCTTACATTGAGGTTAAAATGCATATTCGATAAAGAATAAAATAGATGTAGTTCACAGCTGGACATATCTCGTGAATTGCACGCCGCTGACCTCAATCCTCGGCCACTATTATTCACCCAGTTGTATTGTTTTTTGAATAGGTTCTTTTTAAACCGCAGTGTCTAAACTAGCATAATAATGTTACGGTCACTAACCTAAAAACGGTGACCTATGTGGAGCAACATATGTGCAAATTCTTGTAAAAAAAATGGATGTTTACCATTCACGTCAATTGTGCGCAGAAAGAAATGGTATTGTTACGGCTTCGAGACAATAGCCGCTCGACCTGTTTGAACTATTGAAATTATTGAACATAGAATGAACCGACGATAAGGCATTGACTTGATTATGCCAATTGTACTTATTTCTTTAAAACTGTTCCAAGACTAGACTTTTTTGAATTTGAGGGTCGCGATAGTACCAACATGGAGTAGTTTCTCTATAATGCATAAGGAACTGGCCAAAACTACCGGTTGGAGTGTAGCCAGTAGCCCTTTGAACGAGGACTAAAAAAATCGTAAAATTTCCAAGTTCCCGAGAAATAGGCCTTCAATATTTTTTTATCATTTGGAAAAGAAAAAACGGAAATTTTAGCAATTTTATTGCAGTATCGGGTTTAACGTTGACCATAGAAACCATTTCCTCCTTTTCACCTCCGATTTTCAAATCCAATTCAACTCCGCCCCTAAGACACACTGACCAAACTACCCTATAATTACTGGTAGTCCAAAATGATGTACAATGATATCAGAATAAGTATTATTTGCACAATTTCAATAGATTAAACTATCTATTTCTCTCGCCTAGTAATATGGATGTGTTCCGGTTCGAAAGCTGCAGGTGCCGGTGGAATTACAGACTCAGAGACATTTCAACTTTGACCCACTGACTTTGCACGGTCTTGTTACAGAGCGTGGTAACCATTTTCCTTAAGATGAACGCTTTCGATCACAATGCAAGGGATTCTTAAGGAAATTACGTAAATTCGTCTGCTCGAATTAGAGCAATGAATATCGTTGATTTTCGAAAATAACCTTGCTGATCTTGTACACACGGCTACACATCAAGCTATACATTTCCAATATACGCTGACCTCTCATTGTACGGAAATCCTATACAATGCGAGATCAGCTTATACTGAAAATGTAAACCTTGATGTGTAGCCGTCTGTGCCAATCATAAGAAAGCCTTCGTACTTACTGTAAATTAAAAAAATACCTACTCCAGTTCAGATCCAATCATCCCGCACGGACTATCAGTTGTGATGACAGCGCCCGCAGTGTTCCGCTTCACCGGGCCCAGTGATCCAGCCAAACATTTGGAAGCCGCCAACCTTCTCGGCACTGATGTCTCGAATGTCAAGGAAGCTGATGCTGGCTCAGTGTTATCAGAGACCATCCTCAAGTATATGGATAAGATGAAGATTGAAAATGGACTTAGTACCCTCGGATATACCAGTAAAGATATCCCTGATTTGGTAAAAGGAGCACTGCCTCAGGTAATTTTGTTTAGTTATTTTTGTAAGTTTAAGTAGTTAGAAAAGGAGTATGTAAGGATCGTAGCAGGTGGCGTTCTGCAGTGTCTGCCTTCCCCAATGGAAATAAGGCTTGAGCTTATAAATAAATAATCATTTAATTCAAAAATTTGTGACAACAAATATAGTGCGACGACTAAAACGAACTAAACCATTTGAGTTAAGGCTTCTTCAAACCGATGCTACACGCGCACACAAAGGCCCCGCGTGTCGCGCTACGAGCGGTGCCTTTGTGTCGCGTCGCGAGTCGCGCCGGTCTGTAGAAGCCTTTAAAGTTATAGGCCCGTTTTGACATTTAACTTGAATCGATTTATCGTGAGTATGGAATACCGAGTCGCATGGTTACTTCACTAGTTACATCGCGATGGTCAATCGCGACGTAACTATTGAATAATAATATTTTTTTTGACAACATTAGTGTAAAAACTGTAGAAATAATTGTGAGAATGACACACATCTATGTTATAACACATGAACAAAGTGTTTTTTGTTTAATATCAGACTAAGAAAGTGGAACGGAATTGTGTAAAGTGCAATAAACACTATTCTAAGTTTTAAAATAATTATCACATAAAAAAATTGCCTTTAAGACTAATAAGCAATTTTAATCTAACCTGATTAAAATTGCTAGGCTAGATTGTAATTAATTATTAAGAACCCGGTTCTTTTTAATAGAGCACAAAAAAAATCAAAGAAATCTCCATAGTATACCCTACATACCTAATCATAAATAACAATAACATAAAATCACAAATGTAACCTACACAATTACACATAGTACGCGATTGTGTCAAGAACCTTCTTAGCATTATCTGTCATATGCTATGCATTCGTAGCGTCATTCTTTGTTTAATGACGAGATACAGGAACAGTTAATATTCTGAGAACCAAAAATTAATAGAAATGAAACAATAAGGCCCGTATTTATAGAACTTTACTCAGTACTCAAGCATTACTTAGACTAGATTCAAGCCATTGGATTGGTTGAATTTAGTCTTAAGTAATGCTTGAGTACTTAGTAAAGTTCTATAAATACGGGCCTAAGACACAGGCTTTTATTTATAAAAGTTACTGTTACGATACATTTAAACGGCAAATAATGTATTGCGAATGCAAATGTTAGTCATTGCAAAGTTTAGAAATCAACCAAATCAGTTTTTAAATATACTTTAAAGGTATATTTAAAAATCAATTCAAAGTCAAAGTCAAATTATTTATTTAAAATAGGAGGCATTTACTTAATTCCCGTGCGTCTCGCAAACACTCGAAAATGGCTCGACCGATTGTGATGAAAATTTGGTAAGTGGTTGTGTGAGCGCCGGAGAAGGTTCCAGGTGAAGCTTAATATATTTTTTTAAATGCATTACAACGCGAATAAGGCATAGTTAGTCATCTATAATTGTAAGATATGAGCTGGTTTCTCCAAAGGTCACGTCTTTGATCTTTGACAATTATAATGTATCTCTGGGTGTATTATAAAGTTTCCTCAATAATTATTTTGTCATTAACGTTTTTCTATAACTACCTGTCGACTGAATTCCTGCATGGCAGGGACGATAGTATCTTTTGAAATCAAATTGCCAACCTTTTTTTGTTTTTTTCAGAAACGACTACTGAGTATGACGCCGTTGCCACAGACAGAAGAGGATTTGTCTAAACTGTTAGAAGATTCACTTACCATTTATTGAGGTAAAGCAAGTTGCCAATAATAATAGCAGCTTGTAGAAATTACAATTATATGCCCTATATTTATGTAAATAAGTGGAAAATTATTTTACCGTTTGGTTTCGGATATTTATGTAAATACCTAATGTAATGTATAATATTTATATTGTCATGATAAAGCACGTAGTGTCTATTGTTGAAATCCTATTTTTATCTGTGAAACGAAAAGTGTAATGAAATCAAGTTGTTACAAAGTTATTTTGAATAAATTTTTATGGTTCTAGTGACTGCTTTTATTCATAGTTTTAATAATTTTAGTAAAAGATAGAGGTAAGGGGTGGAATCACTCAAAGGTTAACACAAACAACAATTATTAGTGTTTAATTTTTAATAATTTTAAGTACATAAAATAAACCTATCAACTAATTTGTATAATATATAATATGTATAATCTTAAATTAATTTGTTGTAATTTGACTTCATTTGTTACTTTAATATTCAGAAAGCGCTAGATTGAAAACATTGTCGCGATTGTTCGAGAGTGATCATAAAGGCACTGTACTAAGAAATGTTTGTTAGATATGTATTCGGCTGTGACTAGCGCTTACAACTATCACTTACTGCTTATGTAAGAGTTAACGCAGTTGTTAGTATAGAGTTTTAACTCTGACATATGTACGTGTTTGTTCTGCGTGGCTCAGACGGCCTCTGGCACGATGTTGCTGTGATGGAACGGACTGCTCTCGTACGACATGTTGGACGCGTTCACCGTGACGCTGTGCAGCGGCGTGTAGCGGCTGAGCTTGGGCGTAGCCGGGCTGGCCAGGTCCTCTGTCAGCTGCTGGTACACCAGCCCGCAGTCCTTCTTCGTGCGTCCCGGCTGGTTCATAGCCGCAATAATGGCACTGTTATATCTAACCTGCTTGGCCCTCTTAGTGCAAGTCAGCATCACGACCTTAGCGATGACAATGAGCAGAAGCAGCGCTCCAAAAATGGCGATTGAAATCGGCCACAGATATCCGTAGCGGCTACGCTCGTCCTCCGTGTCAGTGGAGGCTTGCAAGTATAAAGTTCCCGTTGATTCTTCATCAATAATTTCTTTTTCAAGTAATTTGATATTAATCTGAACGTCGTTGATCGGTGATGAAGTAGTATCGTTGACTCGTGGGGCCGGCTTGGTGGCGTTTTTCTCAATAAGTTTAACTTTAAGGTCGACATCGTCCTCTTCTCCGTCGTAGTCCTCGCTGGCGTCGTCCTCGTCTTCGTCCTCCTCGTCGTCGTCGTCTGCTGCGTCGTCGTCATCATCATCATCGCCATCTTTGCCTTGATCATCAATCATGTCATTGTCTAAAGAAATGCTATTTGGAGCAGCTACTTTACCGTCATCTAATGTGTTCTTGAGATCAAAGTTACCCTCTTGGTCGGTATCAATTCTCTCCCAAATCTCCTCATCTGAGACGGGCGGCAAAGGCTCCACGGGATGTACGACGGCACTTCCGCAAGTCTTGCGGGTGAGGAACTCCCAGCTGTAAGTACCCACGTCGTCTTCTTTTGTGTCCTTGGCTAGATTTGCGATGCTGCTACTTCCGCTCCCGTTAGGGGACACTTTACGTTTGCTCAACCAAGTCATAAGGTTCTCAAAGTCGCGGCTGCAAGCAAGTGGGTTGTTACTGATATCCAGTGCGTTAAGTTTATTTAAGTGATCGAGTTCAGTCTGTTTGATCTCAGTAATACGGTTATGAGAAACGTTAAGGAATGTCAAATTACTGAGGAGTGTTGGTGAGCGGTTCTTGTCTGCTTTCCATAATGAGGTCAACTCAGCGTGGCTCATGTCCAGGTATGTAATCATAGGTGTATGGACGAATACTTCTGCGTTAAGTACTTTCAGTGGATTGCCTTGGAGGTATAATTTGCCGAGTTCGTTATTTTTCTCAAAAACTTTCGGGTCCAATGTTGTGAGTTGGTTAAACGAAAGGTTGATTTCAACCAGTTTGGGGCACATTGTGAAAACTTTCGTTCCAATGGATTTGATTTCGTTGCTAGACAGATTAACCACAGATAAAGCTGAGAAAGTTCTCAAAGAGTTGTCGTAGACCTCCTCCAGGCCGCAGTGAGATGCATCGAACAAGTAAATGTTAAATTGATCAACAGAGCACTCGAATCCTTCAGCGGGTAAGTGTTTCAACTTGGGATTGTTTGAGATTTTGAAGATATCTAGTTCAATATTTTCTTTGATGAGAATGTTGGAAATGAAGTCAAGATCGTTAAATGAAAGGTCGAGATAGTTAAGTTCTACTAGTTTGTGGAATGCTTGGTTGTGGATCTTTTCAATGTTGTTACCACTGAGGTTGAGATTGGCAATGTAAGTCATACCGTTGAACATGGAGGGTCCAACGAATCGAATGTTAGTTTGTCCAGCGTTAAGAGTGAGCAAGTCGGAGATCTGCAGTCCGTATACGGTATCCACAGGGTTCCTTGAAATGTGAAGAGTGGCGAGCTCGTTGTTCTCTGAAAAGATATCATCGGGCAACGATTTAATGTCATTGTCGCTCAGGTCGAGCTCCTCCAAGTCCAGTAGCTTCTTGAACGTGTTAGGATCCATATTGGAAAGGTTGTTGCCTGCGAGGTTCAGGTACATCACACCAGGCATGTTCGTGAATGTGTTCGCCGCAATGTACTTCATGTTACAGTACGAAATATCCAGCTCTTGAATTGACGACGTATTTAAGAAATAATCTTGAGAGTCCGCGGCGGGGAACTTCAGTGGATTATTAGCGAGTGTCAGCAGTACCAACTTTTTGTTATGTGCGAACGTTTCTGGGTGTAAAATCTTCAGTCTATTGTTCGACAAATTAACTGCATACAGGTTAGGAAGGCCGTGGAATGCATTAGGTCCAACAAAGTCGATCGAGCTATTTACAATCTTCACTGTTGTAATCTGGTGAAGACCAAGTTTCTTGAAGATCAAGTCTGTCAACTGAATGGGGAACCGTGGGTCGGCGTTTTCAATGACAAGGTCAGTGATGTCATCGCCGAACTTCTGTGTGCCGATTTCAAGACGATCGCACTTGGCTGTTCTATATCCTTGGGATACAGTGCAGATGCAGTCCCTTGGGCACGGTCTGTTCTCATTGTACAGCACTTCCTGGTCATCGGCCGCGTCGAAGTCGTCATACTGGAACAGGAAGTTGTCGTTGTCTTCCTTCTTCTTGTCGTCGGCGACCTTGTTCACGGACTCGCTGAGTGCCAGCGCACACACTGCCAGGAGCAGGATCAACTCCCGGGACCTCGCCCCCATCTCGTAGCGAACTCTGGAAAAAACAAAAACATAACATTACTTCCTAGGCCAAATCAAATATTACAGCTATAGCTGTAGCTTTATTTAAGCGGGCACGCCCATTATGCCTGGAGGCTTTTATTTAGATACGTTTTGTTTACGTTATTTCTGCTTGAGTATAGTTTTCGACGAGTATTATATATATATATATATTTGTATAATGGTGTGTGCTAGCTAACATATGGCAAATAATTTAATTTAACGTTTTGTGTTGCGTAATGCAAATTATTTTATATTGTATTGTATAGCTTCAAGTTTTTTATGCGAACAGACAGCTGTGCTGCTGGGGAGTTTGTTGCGCCACTTCTTCTTCTCAGCTAAAGCACTAGGAAGTGGTGAAGGTTAGGGCGTTTTTGGGGGACTGTCTCATGTAATTTTTGACGTTCGAAAAGTGCTGATTCTCAGCCTAGTTTGAATAAATGACTTGATTTTGACATCAATTATTAAATTTTATCCAACCACGAAAAAAACATGCGGGTCACGTTTACAAATAACAGTAGTAAGAAACAATGGTTTGAACAATTTCTTTTTGTAATTGCGGGTTTGTCGAGCTAACATTATGGTAACATAACGTTGTTTCACCTAGAACAATGAAAAACAACATTTTGCAAAATAGTCCTTTTGACCGTTATTTTATGCTAACTGAAAACACGTGTGCGTAGTCATCATTTCATCAAGGTATCGTTTTTTCCGTAAAATGGCTAGGTCGGAAAACATAATAAATAACGCATCATATTTATGTTGGTAGTTATGCCGAGCCTGATATAATATGATATTCCTACATGTAGGTATCTTGATTGTCGTGTACCCAATTAATACACACACGGTGCACAGATGGTGTAGTTTTGTTTGCGTGAAATCTTATCTGCGCTTTGTCCATCTGTCGGTCTGTGACGTGACTTCACTAAACACATTGCTATAAAACGGTTCTTTTGTGAGATTACTTTGTGTGACAGGACTTATTGAAGGATTTTATTATTTTTTGTATTTTTAATAGATAGTATAAGGTAGAACGGAGGAGCAGTACAGCGGAAGAGCGGGTTAGGTAGAGTCCACACATATTAAATAACAGGTGGATAACTGCTAGTTGCTAACATTTTAAACAAAATGTAATATATAAAATTCTTGTGTCACAGTTATAGTGTTTAAACTCCTCCGAAACGGCTTGACCGATTTTGATGAAATTTTATATGTATATTCAGTAGGTATGAGAATAGGTTTATAACTAATTTGTATACCCTTAAGTGTTAAGGGTGGCTTTCCCACGGGATCGTGACTTACGCGGGTAAAACCGCGGGGCGCAGCTAGTAATTTATAAAATTCAAAGTGGTCACCTTGATTCACACTATTATCCTAATAAATTGGTTTTTCCTTTATTGTTCTACAGTTCGCGAAGCAAGCTATTGTTATTTTATTTAATAACTTAAAACTCATACTTTTGGGAAAAAATATAAAGTTATTAAGTACTTAAGTATATTGATTCCGTATATTTTTCCAAAAAGTAGAGTTTTTATTAGGTTGTTCTCTGGTACACAATGGTAAGTAAGTATACCCATTCTCAATCAAAGTTCAAGTTTTACAACGTTGTACGAAAGCTTCACTTCAGATTAATATAACTTTACAATTACGATGTGTACGAATGTACGAGCAGATAGATACTACTTACATTATATTTAATGCTGCAAGTGGATTGAGTCTCGCATATATCAATAAGTACTTAATTCATATAACTAGACAAGTTTCGTACTAGTTTATTGTAGAAAGTCGTAGCACTTTCACATCAAACACAACACAATAAGTCACGGCGCACAATAACGTACGAGATTATGTTGACTGATTGTCACTGCAAAGGGAATGTATTTGTCGCGAGATAATTACGTGATCACGAGAGGTAACGCGATTGGCGGCTGTTTGTGGAGACGTGTTACGCGGCGCCCGATCGCCAACAGACTAACTACCTATATATAAATGTATAATGCAGACTAACTCCAATTTATATTTTAATTCCGACACCACAATTCGGTTTTTCGGAGCGATGACGATGATTCACGAGTGCTAAAACATTAATTTGATGTTTGTCTACAAGCCGAGGCCACGGCGATCGTATTGTGTCGCGTCAATAGTCTGGCATTAAATTCCTAAACCAGAGAGAAATTGTACTGAATTGAAATATAATCACTCGATTCTGTTATTGTTAGAAACATTGCGTAAAATCTCTGATACAGCAGGTCATTGATTTTTATTTTTATTGTGGAGGAGAGAACACAATGGTAGCACTATCAAAATGACGCGACCGCATCTATGTATCCCTGATATGTGATAACTGTGATAAGATAAGTGAACGAGCTCTACGGTACACAAAGACGCCTTTAAACTATGTATCTATGTGGGTACCATTTTCATCTTCTTTTCCTAGTTTGACTTGAATGATATGATGAAGTATTATATGTGCAAGAGATGCTTCATGAATTATGATTCATTGAATATAATGTACCTAGTCTCTTAATATTCATGTTTAATTTATCGTGCTAAGGTACCTACATAAAATAATATAGACAATATTTTAAATATTTTGCAATATTAAGCTTTTTCTTCATACCATTTATATAAACTTCCGGACCACAATGTTGAATTTGCAAAATGTTGAATCCTAAATGTTGAATTTGCAAAATGTTGAATCCCAAAATGTTGACCATATGGGTTAGGTTAGGTTAGAACTGTGACCCGGGGATCGCGGAAGTAATAATAGATCCCAAGATCCCCGGTGCAAGTGTGGGAGGGGAACACTGGGGTGGTTTTTAGTCAGTAAGAGTCTGACAGACCCCTCCGCCCGCCTCAGGGCGGAGGACATCCATGAGGATTTTCCACCCAGTGAAAAAAAAAAAAAAAAAAAGGTTAGAACTGTGACAACCGCGCGCGAGCCGAGCCAGCGCTACATCCAAGTTGGTCGCAGTTACTTGGCTATTTAGTAAGAATTATATTTTTGTACTTTCCAAATTCAACATTTTTGTATTCAACATTTCGCGAATTCAACATTTTGCAAATTCAACATTGTAGTCCAAAAGGTTATATAAGTAGGTAGCATCAGTTTGAATACGAGTAAGTATTTAAAGTTCGTTTTATTAATCCCAGATAGTAATTTGACAGGTGAAAATGTTAAACTCCAAATTGAAAACATAAACAACAAAGATTTAAAATTTCAAATTACTATCTGCGATTCAAAAACGAACTTTAAGCACCTACATAGTTTTGAAAGACGTCTGAGAAACGTAGGTCACTAATAATAACTTTTTCTTAAAAAAAAACATTAATTAAATTATTGTTAAAGACTTCTAAGGAACAGGCTATTGAACTTTCAAAATTCTTTAATTAGAAAAATAGGTAGCTGAACCGTTAAAACTTATCTACTATTTACTATATTGCTATTCGGTCACAGTTTTATTGAGGGAGGAAAAACAAAATAATATTAGGAAGAGGATTGAGAATAAAATACCGATCTTGCTCTAAAGGCAGTACCTGCCACTTAGATGGGCTGCTGGGGAGTTTGTTGCGCCACTTCTTCCCAGCTAAATCATTAGGAAGTGGTGAAGGGCGGACGTTTTGGGGGACTGTCTTATTTAATTTTGACGTTCAAAAAGTGCATTCTATCACAGTTTCTATCAGAGGACTGAGAATAAAATACTGATCTTGCTACGAAGACAGTACCTACCTGCGATATAAATGGACTGCTGGGGACATTGATGTATTAAATAGGAAGAGAAGATATGGTACACGCTCCTCGATGTGGACCGCATAAATTAGGGGAAAGGACACAATCGACCTACATTACTCCCGGTTTGCGGGGAATACCCGAATCGTAGTTTGTTTGCGAGTTGTTATGGGTACGTAACAGTGACAATTATTGCGATCTCGTTCCCGCTAAAGCCCGCGTAATATGTCTATCTATTTCGGTTGTCGAGCACATGACGCACGACATCGGGTCCATTTAACATTAACGTGATGTTAGAGTGTGGCCTATCTTCCTATTTAATACATCAATGGCTGGGGAGAATGTTGCCCCACTTCTTCTCCTCAGCTAAAGCATAAGGAAGTGGTGAAGGGTGGACGTTTTGGGGGACTGTCTTATTTAGTTTTGACGTTAAAAAAGTGCTTATTTTCAGCCTAGTTTGAAATGGATTTTGAAATAATAAGTTATTGTATTTTATGTGTCTCATTTCTTTAGCACATTAGTGAGTATAACGGCTATGTAAGCCCAGTTATTGTCAAGTCAATGTGATAAACACGGGATATAAAACAATGGACGGTCGTCAATCAAGTGATTGAAGTCTTGATTGTGATATCATGTCGTTCAGATAATTACGACTCGTTCAGATTGAACGATTTTATTGTAAGTACTTAGTATAGGAACATAGAAAGAAGGAGAAACATCAGAAAGTATATTTACGCCGAAATTAGAATAACTAGTTGTGAGGCAAACAGACCCAACATATTATTATTATCAATTTAAGTGCTAATGAAAATGTCACCAAGACCGCGGTTCTGGCACTACCTACTGACTAATTCACACATTTTTTTTCTGTGGTTTATTTAATTTCGCTGAAAAATGCTGAACCTACAGAACGCTTCATTCGAAGCTCCTATTTTTTCCTGTACGTATTGCACTACTACAGTAGGTACCTACATATTTGTTATTAACTTAATTATTTATTTATTAATCATTTATTGATTTATTTATTAAGGATAATCAAATGAGATTGAACTAGAACTAATAATTATTTACCTATTTCTTATTCGAGTTAATTATTAGGTCAGATTTAATGACAAAATTTGAGGAAGGTAGACATTGAGTATGAATGTGAATGGCTGTATACGTAGGGGAACACCGCAGAAACTATGGATAGATTTTGTGGAAAATATGATGTGACTTCAGAGATGAAGAAGCAGACATAATATGCTGCACCGGCACCAGATAAATTATTAGGATAGCCGCAGGAGGATAACAACTAATTAACAGAGATTCAGGCGAGTAATAAAAGAAAGGTTAACAAGGATGCTGATGGGCTGACATCATTATAACGAAGAGTAGTTACGAGTCCAAATAAAACATAATTTTTTTGATGTGCTAGACCACTAAGGAAATTCTCGATGAGTTACCAACCTTGTAGAAGTAAGCTGCATTATAAGACTTCCTATCATAAAAGTGGATTATCACTTAGATAAGTTCTCTTTATTTTAGGAAGTCGCATCCTTCATTAGGTAGGTATTCATATAATTATAATAAATTATTAACATTTATACCTATGTTTTGATAGATAAGATTACATTCTTTAATGATACTGTTATATTTAGCCACTTATTACAAAACGAAATTGTCACACAGGCAACGGAAGGAACACTGGTGGGTTTAAGTCAGTAAAAAAAAAGGAGGTTGACATGTCTGTAACTTTTATGGTGTACATAGTAAAGAGTATTCTATTCTATTCTATTCTAAACCTAGCCTGCACCTGTGTGAGTGAGGACTGGTGTAAATAAGGGGAGACTAGTGTAAAACAAAACCGGCCAAGTGCGTGTCGGACCAAACACAATGAAGAGTTCCGTAATTGTGATGAATTTATCCAAAGAACAAACTTAACATTGTAGTTGGAAAAATAAGTTCCTTCTCCGATAGATTCCAACTACGAATGTACGTTAATAATATTGACAGATTTACCGTTTTATTTTAAGACCATAGACTTCTTATAGGTTTTCCTGTAATCTCTATTTATAGAACTATTTTCTGAAGATGTTGTTTCAATGTTACTTTGGATCACATTGTTATTTATTCAAGTTTTGATGGCATTGTTATTAGGAATTAAAATTCTTTAAAAACTAAGTATGTCACAGAATTTCCCATTCCTTATAAAGTTATCTGCGAACAATGTGACGATCACGTCAGTAGGTAATGTGGTGATTCCAGACGGACCAGTTATATGCGTCATAGTAGTGTCATGCAGCTATTGAGCCAATCGGTTAGGAAATACTGACATCATACAAATCTAGATACTAGTACCTGCAAAATACGTCATATTCTTTCGTCATTCACTTTTTCCTTTAGGTCATGCGAAGTCCATTCAACGGGTTGCGGACTCGCGGTCTCGGGCACGAAGACGGATACATAATAAGTACATCCCTAACATAAATGTGTAAGTATTTGCATGGCCCAAGCTGGCTTTACGAACAATATCGAATAACGATACCGAAAGCGACTTGTACGTGGCACTGCTTATTAAACATAAGCAGTTAGATGTATTATTTAGTTTGCATACAATCGCCGCCGGGGGCCGCGGGTCGCCTTGCTGTAGTGACGCGATGGCGCGTGCAAAAATGCATAGCCATAGTCTGCTGACATATTTTAATAATCCTGACCTAAATCAATCGTCGTGACGTCAAGTAATCGCTTTAAACAGTAACAATATTCTGCGTAGTGCGTGGGCATGGATTTCCCCGATTGGCGCTACTTATAGACGTTTGGATTTTCTGAAGGGATAAATGAAGTATTTTGTTCATAAATTATTCATTTTGCTCTTACGTTACGAGGAAATCCTTCCTGCTAATATCCTTTTATTATAATTTGTATCGTCGACCTAATTCTAATATGGCGTAAGTCAAAATTAGCAACTATTCAGGACGCGACGCAAAAAACGTTTTGTTTCTATGAAGTTCTTAGGAAGCATAATATGTATGTTCTACCGAAAAAAGACTAATCAAATTTGCTTCTTATTTTTAATGTTTTATTACTTAAACACTTTAGATTGATCAACATCGGACTAAGCCGTTGGTAGGCCAAATTTTGACTTACCTACGCTTTATTAGAATTAGGTCGACGATATGTACCTACCTACCTATTCCTATCTAGAATCGTGGTGAAAGTTTCGCGCAAATAGTTATCTAGATACCTACTTACTATGCAGCTTATTCTGTGTACTTAATTCCAATTCATCTGTTGCTGTGTCGGACGTGATTTAGTGCTTAACGAACAGACGTACAGACAAACACTACAATGTCTACAATATTCTCAAGAATATTACTAAATTGTGTGTTTAAGATTTAGTAACAAGCGGCATTGGGATCTTACTTGGTTTCATCACAAATAATGTGCCTATAAAATTAGGTACCGTTTATCTTATCCACGGATATTATGTTTTCATGAATGAGTCGCTTATTTTGATAACGTGTTTCTTGTATCTTGTTTCGCAACTCAAAAGAAGTTACAAAAACCCCGTGCATAAATCTCGTGTAATCTGGTTTTTATTAAAGTAAAACCCCTAATAGGAATTTTATTTACGTCAACATTTATGCTGGACGTCATTTTCGGGACTTCCCGAAAATTTCAAAAAACAACGCATAAAAATAGGTGCCTACTTAATGTATCTAGTACTTGGTTTACTTGTGAAAAACAAGAACAAAATACCGCAGATACTCGTATCACAATACATAATTGGGAAAAACAAAAGAAGCCCAGGATAATACGAGTGCGGAACTAATATACAACATATCCCGGAATTAACGCACAACCTCTTAAGGGGTCATTGTACTCATCATTATGAACAACTTTTACTATTGGACCAAAGCTGAAATCGCGAAAAAAAAAATCACCTGTTCCCTGTCCACTGTTACCAATGGCCTGTAAGGGGTCATTGGACCCCTTAAGAGGTTGTGCGTTAGCTCCGGGACATGTTGTATATACATGGTCAAACTAAATTAGCTAGCGAAACTCCACCGATGGGTATCACTATCTAATCGATAACTTGATAAAACAAAAAATAAATTAGATGATTTTTTGCGGGGTCATCGACCGCAGTTGGTGTAGTCACTTGAAATATCAGTTTAAAAAAAAAAAAATTTTTTGTACACTTCACAGACTTGATTGGTATCGACACCTAAACACGATAAAACAAAAGAAAAAATAAAATTATGTTCAGTTTTCATTATAAGTAAAAAAAAAATGTGAGCCGTCACGGGACGCCTGGCAGATGTGAAACATCGAATCAAACAAACAAACACCAAAAAAAGTTCAGGGTCGCGTAGCGGGGGGACCGCGCGCGCGGAGTGAGCGTTTAATCGCCACGCGGCATGCGTCGCCCCGCCAGCAATCGGTTTTATGTGCGCCTATAGATGTTTCACATCAAAAAGATTTTCTCAACTCATAGGTACTTCGATTAACACACCAGCCAAACACTACATGGGCACGCCACAATTGCGGCGGTAAGTCCCCTCTTTGAGGAGTGGCTAGAGAGGCGCCACGGCGTCCTCACCTTCCGCCTGACGCAGGTCCTCACCGGACATGGTTGTTTCGGGAGGTTCCTGTTCAGGATAAAGCGGGAGGAAACGCCCGGGTGTCACCACTGTGTGGATCGCCCGGAGGACACGGTGGAGCATACGGTGGAGGTCTGCCCTGCTTGGGCGGAGCACCGCCGTGTCCTCACGGAGGCGATCGGCGGCGACGATCTCTCGCGTCCGGCCCTGGTTCAGGCCATGGTTCGGAGCGAGAGTGCATGGGAGGCCGTCACCTCCTTCTGCGAAACAGTAATGCTCGCGAAGGAGGAGGCGGAGCGCATGAGGGTGAGGCAGGGTGCCCGCCCTTCCGCCCTAAGTCGCCGCAGGAGACGCCCTGGGCGTCGGGAATCGCAGGCCGATTCCCGGCCACCGTAGGCGCGGGCTTGCGGACGGTGAGCGATGGGTAGCTCGCCGTCCGATAAGGACCAGGCCCGGGTCGACGGCGCGTTGTGTTCCACGCGCGCCTCAAAGAGACGTCAGCACCAATTGACGGGGTCCGAGAGGGCCAATGCCTGCCAGGGTTACGAGCCTGTCCGAAAGGGATATCGTGGCTCTGGCACACAGGCATCTGAAGGAACACGGTGGGTTTTAGTCAGTAAAAGTCTGACACTCCCTCTCGCTCCGCCCAGAGCGGGAGAAGTTATTTGATGATTTCCCACCAAAAAAAAAAAAAAAAAGAAAAAAAAAAAAAAAAAAAAAAAAAAGCCAAACACTACATAACACTCTACCAGCTGTCGTTGAACTCCTAAAAAAAACTTCAAATCTTTTTATTTAGGGGTTTTGCTGATTTAATTTGACCCTATTTAAATCTATCCCTATTAATATCTAAATAATTCATGTGATATTAGATGACAGATAATTTTCTCCTCGGCACATAATCTGTGGTACGTGTGTGTACATATTACATAGGCACTGCAGATGATATCCTATTACAGTATCATACGCAATTTATTTACTCGCAATGACAATCATTGTAATATTTCTAGATACTTCGGTCTGTGTTTGAGGATCGGTGACATTTAAAATATATGCCTGGTATCCTGAAATATAGGGTTTGGCCGCGCTTGTCTCCTCCTATCTATCAAGAGCCTATATTTTATTTGAACAATCATCATCATTCATCATTTCAGCCGAAAGACGACTACTGCTGGACATAGGCCTCCCCCATCGCAGTACTTATGGTGTTAAAATGCATAGAGAACGCTGCTGCCCATTCTCTAGTAAGTCCCTTAGTCGCCTTTTACGACACCCACGGGAAGAAATGGGATAGTGCTATTCTTTACGTCCGGCACCAAACGGAGTAGTCTTACCAAGGGGTATCGGTAGGGGTAGCTCTCTGCATTGCATTTAGCCAAGACCTAAATGTTATGAAATAATAACCTACTGAGTAAATGTACACGTACCTACCTATGGCCTCGTTCAGCTATCCAAGCACTCGTCAGTTAAAATCTGTAACAAAAAGAAACCAACATTAGTTCTATGTCGTTTTACAAAAGTTAAGCCAGTAAGATTTAAGAGCAAAAATCCCTGAAGTGAGCAGAGATTGTTTCTAGTCGTAAGCTTATAAATATTGTGTAGGTACCTATTCCAATAGTGAATGAAGGCGAACTAAAACCATTAATGTTATCGTCTAATAAAAAAAAAACTGCATCAAGACTATGCTTTCATAGTTATGACGTCAGAGAAACTGAATCTAGAAATCTCTACACGTTTGCGGGTCATCGAGTTGCCAGTTACAAAAATAAAATACAAACTCAGAATGAATGAAACACAAGGCACGGGTCACTGGCCAAAAGATGAACCCAACGCAGCGATCCGATTACTATATCGATTCATATATTGATAATCGAGAACCTACGCGTAAATTATATCGATGCATCGATACGCGAGCACAGGATGGGCGTGGCTAACCAAGTCACAAGTACTAAGACTTGTTCTAGCCTAGCCTGTTCTAAGTTAAGGAAGGAATATGAAACGAAATTTCATTGCACATTCATTGGGTTTATTTTCATGTGGGTCTCTGTATTAAAATAAAGTGCTGTGTGCACATCCTTGTATGGAAAATAAAGGAAACTGCATCACTACTCGCTGTTAGTTCGTTATGGTCTGACACTTGACAGTTTTAAATAACTTAAGTATTTGTTGTCTACAACTACCAGTAAAGCTGATCGTGTACCAGTATTCATGCGGATATGTGATACTTCATTTACCTACTAAAATTTGCCGTGTCTAAATTTTTATTGTATTCGTAATTTAGCCATTGATGTAAAAATAATGTTCTTACTTTAAGAGGCCGGAGATGGATGTGTAGTTCATACAAACGTAATACCAAAATAATTTGTAAATCAAACATATTCATAAGGTAGTGTGTCTTTAATCCGATTGGAATACAGAATATCTAGGTTCCAAAATATATATTTTGAATGGACACAGATTACGAACAAAAGTTATGAGAAAAATAAGTTTTCTATAGAAGTTTTTAATTCCTCATATCTCGTCTTTAAATCATTGTCCTTTCAAAATTTACAGGGTGTTAAAGTAACTGCGTGCCATGGCTTAAAGGTAGGTTCAGTATCGATGAATAAACCCAGGAAAACAAATAAACAAAAATGAAAACACAAAAAAAAATTGCAAGATCAACCTAATTTAGTACCTACTAACTTAAAACAGCAATTGCTTAGAATTTAAATTATTTTATTTGACTGGTTCTAAGCCCGTTAGAGTACTACGTAAGAGACTTATTTTTATTTATTTTTTATGTTTAATAAAAAAAAAAAAATGTTTTTATTTTCTTTTGTTTTTTTTTATTTTTCCTGGGTTCCTTTATCGATACTGAACCTGCCCCTAAGCTATGCCACGCATTTACTTTAACACCCTGTATGTTTGGGAACAGATATCCTGTAATCCAATCGAAGAATATGTTTCTTAAAAATATGTTTGATTTACAAATTATTTTGGTATTACGTTTGTATGCTACTGTAACTACGCATGCTACGCGCGCCGGCCCCTTAAAGGAAGTGCGGGTGAATCCTGTGGTTTAGTGTTCCTTGGTAAACGGCTTATGCGACCACAATGTGGTGGTTCTACTGAAACCTTTGTGCCCTACTTAATACAGCCTTTACAGCGTCGATTTGTACTTGGATTGTTTGTTGTTGCGTAAATGACAGTCTGCGAGTCACTATGAGGCCTAAAAGTTAAGTTCTAGTTAAAGAAGATCCAAGAAAATGTGTATTTTCCTTAGAAACTGAATTAAATCTCAGGCCAAAATGTTTAGTTAATAAAAACCTTATCTCAATTGAAGTTAGCCTGATGTTAAACGAGCTCAGTGGTCATCATAACAGTAGTTTAGATAATACCACAACGGTCAATTAATGATTAATCGAGTCGATTCGAGACATCACATGCCACGGACAATTAGCTAAACCTGCGTCGGCCTGTGGTCGCCTTGAATGCTGAATAAGGTCGTTAAATGTTGTCGCGAGAGGAATTATAATGCACGCCTTTGCCTATCGTTAATATTCTACCAAAGTGGCCACCAATCTGCTTAGTCGATACCGACTGCAGATAATATAATCGACTGCTTTAGGCGCTCGTTAAATTGTCAAAGCAATCGTAGTTAATTATGTACCTTATAGATTTATTTTAGTCCTGAGCATTTATTTAGTCGCTGATTCTCTTTGTTGGCTCAAAAATAATAGTATGTAAGTATGTAAAATAATAGTAAATACATCGCAGTATTCAGTTTAAGTATGAACTATTTAAATGCTTTGCATTTTTTAAATATAGCTAATTTTACATTGTGGTTTTATTTTTTTATCTGCCACAGTTGTGCCAGATAAAAAAATTAAACCACAATGTAAAATTAAAAAAAAAAATGATTTTCCTTAGACCGCTAAATTGTTCCTAAGTTCTAGTTATCCACAAACTTTTCATCCCCTATTTAACCCCTTTAGGGGACCAATTTTCATTGTGCAAAGACGGCTAACGTTACAAATATCATTAAATTAAACAAGCGATCGATGGCCCGTATACTGTGTCCTGTCTATAAGCCATAGACGTACTATTTTGACTCGTTTAATCGTTTCCAACAGGGCAATGTGGCCTAGTCTCACAAACTAAAAAGGCTTTGCTTATTATACGTCCAGATCCAGACTGCCGCTTGCATTGCCTTTGCCTAGTTTTTATTGCCCTACGTCACTTTGTAAAGAAAGTTAGATCTCTTTGTTCGAAACCTACATAATGACAGGTACAGCTTGGTTCTTTTTTTAAAGTTAATTATTTAAAATGTAACGTTTTTTCTTCACGACACAGCGTATTATTAGTTGTTAAGATAAATTAAGGAAATAACGGAAACGTAAGACGGCTTGTGACAAAGCAGGAAAAACTACGTGCTTTGTTGTAGTAAATAGAGTTTTTAGCATAGAAGTCGTTCTTGCATTTAATTGGACGAAATTCATACCTTATGGATTCGTTATTATTGTATCAAATTAGCAAAATATAACGTGACTCTACATAATGTTTCAATTGTTTTCTTCTTTCTATAATCAGATTTTCAGCAATAAGTTTTTGTCTATGACTCAGTGGTTTTTAGAAGCCTACATTACTAATACAAAGGATTACAGAAATATATTGTTTTCAGTATCGAAAATGTTCTCGAATGTTTCAATAGTAGGTAGGTACTTTTCCGGCTTATGTACACAAAATAAATGTTTTATAAACACAAGTCTGTGTATGAAAATATCATGTAGGTAAATAATATGAATAAAAGTAACATGTTGACTCACCGACCTCTGTGGCTTATTAATTTGTACACACGGCTACACATCAAGCTATACGTTCCAGTATACGCTGAACTCTCATTGTACAGAAACCCTACACAATGTGAGATCAGCTTATACTGGCAATGTATAGCTTGATGTATAGCATACATTCATTCTTAATTTTACTTATATGGATTTTTGATATTCATTAATTCATTCATTCATTGTGCCTAAGTACGTTTGACTTATATGATTTTTTGTAGGTTGGTATAATTTCATGATTTCGGATAATTTAATTATTTAGTAGCAGCGGTGACCCAGAGGAAACGACCGCGACTTATGAGTTGTAGGTCGTAGGTCGAATCCAGGCAGCCATTTTACTTTGTGTAAATTATTTCATCACCACTGCTCTCAAAACAGTGAAATAAAACATCGTGAGGAAACCGGCATGTCCTAGAACCAAAAATTCGAAGACATGTGACATCCACAAATACGCACTCGGGCGGCGTGGTGGATTACGCCTGAGACCCAGCAAACTAGAGTTCTGAAAAGGACATGTGGTGGAACCACCTGACGCCCGCAGTACACCTGCAGGACATTGCTACCAACCTTGGATAACTTTTGTGCTGGCATTTTCAATAACCAAGTCAAAGCCCTTGAAACACCTTGAAAACGCACCATTGTCGCATACAAATCGATATTGATATTAATAAGGTGTTTTCAATAGACGAACCGAAAAACCTTTTTTTTTGTAAAAAAAAGCATTTTGGTTCTTATTTCGTTATCTTTAGTTCTGTTGTTGCTTTTGCAGCATCTGCATTATAATGTTCCGTTCTGAATAGTTTAATTTCAGCGTCATACCATAAATCAAGACGTCCATTGCTTTGCATTGCGGTATGAAATCCAGAGTGTTTCAGCAAAGTTTTGGCTCAGTTTCAATTATGTATAACACAACAATCTTACAAAGCAGATTGAGATTGTTTACATACAATAATCGTATATAAATCCGTTCTTGTATTTATGAAATAATTTATTTGCGGTTTCAATTTGCATCAAAATAAGTGACCCTCTAAAATATATATTTCGATCAAATATTTTGTCATCCAAGTGCTGTAAAAGGCCGTCTTTGATCCCACCTGTGTCCCAAATCTTGTTTTTGCTAAACGTAACATAATAGAGTGGTATTTCGACGTGATCACATTACATCGCCGGCCAGGTGGCTGCCGTAAATATATTATTATTACCTAAATACATGCAAATGAATGTATAACGTCGCGTCGGCTTGTTTGTCGTACGTATTGTTGTGCGACAGACGAGGACCTTGTCTTCACGGTCCTGACTGTCTGTTACTCCTTGAGTAGGTATTATTGAGTTTGTTACGTGTTTTATATTATTAACTTTTTGAAGTAAAACTTCTTTAGGCACGCTTGACTTGGGGAGTAAGCTGGTGAATGCATGACGAGAGCGTTACGGAAGTGAGCCAACGGAAGTTGAGAGGGAGATATACGTTTCGTAACGCTCCGTATATTACTCTGTAGGGGCAAGAGAGAGAGGTGCGAGCACACATTTTCTTTCTCTCTTAGCCAGTTGCGTTTCGTATTATCTTAGACACAGTGCAGGCCCATTGTTGTAAGTAAGTATAATTAGTCAACTTTCTGACTTTCTGACTAACTGACCGACTCTTTGACAATTCAAAAGTGCCTGTAATTGGTTTAATTGAAATAAATGCTTTGAGTTTTGAGTATTACTATTTGTAAGTCTTACTTCAGTCGTGTGGCCTAAAGCACACTCGTTTTTTTTAAAGACTATTAAAACAGTAATAATGTACACTAATTGGTTAAAAAAAAGTATACTTTTTGCTGTTATTAACTTTGTACAAACTCCTTGGCATAATAAAAGATTGACGCAAAAACATTTGCTATGATAATGCTAAAGAAAAACAGTGTCTATCTCCGCTAACGTAGTTACTACGACATGCTATGCGACTGTACCTAAGCGTCTGAATTGCCCGAAGTTGATTACAAATATTTACTTCAGATAATAATCAATGCAGAAGTTTACACGATCTACATGAACAGTCCTTGTGCTTGATAGGTATAGATGTATAGCTAAATGTATGAAAAAAATGTCACAATGTGCCAGGTGGCTGCGCCCGCGACGGTAGGGACATCTGTACGTACCAGGTTCGACCAGACAAACCAGTTGGTTAACAACGTTGAGACAGCCAGACGAGTCTTCGCGTAATCAGAAATATGATATATATAGGTATGTGACTTAATTAGTTTTGACATAAAATGAATACAGTGAAATATACCTAGGCCCGTATTTATAGGGCATTACTCATTACTTAAGACTAGTTTCAACCAATCCAATGGCTTCAATCTAGTCTTAAGTAATGTTTGAGAACTGAGTAACGCTCTATAAATACAGGCCCTAGTGCTGCTGCAAGATTTGGCAGTTTTCTCTTTGATGATTCGTATCGTCAAAGACAACTTTCTTTTATAACAAAAGTTGAAGTATGGTAACAATTTAGCTAGATATTCATTTCTTCAAATTCACAAGAAAACACAGGTTTAGTGAAGCTCTAAAAGTAGTGAAATTAAAAATAAAACGGAACCCCCTGTCCTTTCCAGCACAGCTATTCACAACTATTCGACAGGCTATCGTATCGAAAATGACACATTTCAATTACTAGCTCCAGACAGCAAACAGCTGCCGAAAGAATAGGTCGTCTATTTGATTAAAAATCACAAAATTTTCGGGTTTTCGATTTGTGAACACCGTTTAGAGAACTTTTGCGATACCATTGATTGATGTCCTATTCGGCATGGAAGCGTAAGCGCTGATCTTAATCAGACAACTATAGCACTCTTCGTTATTAATAAAAAAATACCTACTTTTACATTAAAATATAACCCAATTAGATCTTAATTTATTTCTGGGTTACAATTATAATATTTCTAAAATAAATATTTCTCTTCAATCCGTCCCTCATTACTGAGGATCGTGGTCACTGGACCCCAGCGGACAATCTGCCTCCATAGAACTTCGGTCAAAAGTTGCCATCACCAATTCACCACCTGCTAAAGGAGAATGGCGACAAATATAGGACGCCCTGTACCAAACGAAAAGCCCGCTGTCACAACCAAACCCAGTGTATTTGGAGGAGAATTCAATGTTCTGCCTATATTGTTAACTAATTAATTAATTGTATTGTATTTTAATAATCTATTTCTTTTTATTATTTTTTTGATATAATAATTTATCTGAGTAATGCTGCTCTAGTGGCACTTCTTGCCTAATCTTAATTTTGTTAACATGCGGATAATGTAGTGGGCTGAATATTGTTAATACTACTTATGAGCCTATATTATTGTTATTTGTAAACATTTTATATTGTAGCTGTTTATTGTCCCATAATAAATAAACTGTTTTTACATGGATTTCCGCAATTAGTATTTATTTGCCATTTACCTACTTAATATTTTGAGGTTAGTTTCGTAAAAATTACTGATTCGAAATGGTGGAGTTAATGCGTTAGTTAGTTAATGCGGTAATACTAACAGGCGTCGGAGCAATCCATAATCTTAAAACACGAATCATAGCCACGGATATATTTTCTGTGTCATGTACTCTAAATAGTTCTTACAATACCAGTGAACAGTTTACACATCGGTGACGACGACTTGCTGGCCGATGTCTTACCCCAGATGGGAACATCGCTAAGGATTATAACATAAACACTACGTTAAGAAAAAGCACTTGAACGCCCGTTCTCGTTATTTTAAATAGAATCGAATAGTTCATATGAAACCTTCGATCGATATATAAAACCAACATTGAAAGATTGAAAGTAACGTCATTCGCGACGGCGCCAAAAAACTACAGATAATAATTTAAATAAGCCAAAAAAACAAATGCAATACGTCACAATAAACACATTTCCTTTTGTGAATCGGGCCTCTTTTCATTAAATACATGTATTCCAAAATAATAATTTAAATTATTATGACGCAACGCGTGACCTAAATAAAGATTTTATTTTTATCACACATATTATACAATACCTAATATCACGTATTCTAAAAAGCAAATCGGTACGATACATAATTATCTTCTTCATTTAAATGTTTGCTGGCAGGTAAATAAATATTGTTTTTTTTTACGTAGTAGTACCTACGTAGTACTATTACTTATTCTGTAGTATTCTGTGGTAGTAGCAACATTCGGAAATGAAGTGCAATGGCAGTGACATATACGTGGAAAATACGTACAAAGTAAAAAAAATACTTTTATTTTTGATCTCCGAAATCCGGGAATCTTTTTCATAACAAAAACGTAAATCTGATTTAAAAAATAGTAGTAATTTTATGAACTAAATTTGGTTGTGACACGCTCCCCCGCAAGTTGGTACTGCACAACGGCATTGTCCTTTGCTTGAGGACTTAGCTTCTTTTACTTGGTCAGACCATCGTGTTGGCGACCGGTTGCGTGCTCAATAAATATAAAAATAGATAAAAAGTTGTCTATGTCGCTTCTGGAATCAAAATGACAATCAAGAGCGCTCCACGCACCACCAATAGAAAAGTTAAAATACTTTAACAATAAAAGCAAATCTCTTTGTAGCGAACCACTTTGATCGCCGATGTCAGAAATAATTGACGTTGATAGGAAAATGTATGGTTTCTTAGAAATATTTATGGGTATATTTTCGCTAGGTACCATGTTATTTGTCTAAATTGCCATCATACTGCACTAGGGTGCAATTATGTTCACGTAGACGTAAACAAAAAACTGTATTTTGTTTAGAATATAAACGCTTATTTTTTCCTTGATTATTTTCGGAATTGAATTTTGAGGAAGAAACTTAATGGCTTTTGATCGCAGGGGTAAATTCAAATGTTTTTAGTAGTTTATCTTTCGTTCCGTGTGGTGCCGGACGTAAAGAATATCACCACCCTATTTCATCCCGTGAGTGTCGTAAAATACGACTAAGGGACTTACTAGAGAATGGGCAGCCCAACCCTCCTGCCAAGCGTGGCGATTTTGGCGACCCTTGGGGGAGGCCTATGTCCAGCAGTGGACGTCTTTCGGCTGAAATTATGATGATGAATCTATCTCTCTAGAACTCCTAAGAACTTCAAATATTACGTTGAGGAAAAACACAAAAGAAAAAGGGAAATACCTTCTACATTATCAAACAACATTTCAGTTTTCAGCGCAAATAATCCTAGATTTCTCTAAAACTGCAACATGGTGTGTAATGCAAAACACTTGGAACACACGCGCGCTTTCGTGTGTACAAACCACAGGCCAGGCAGGCAAACTTTAGAAATTTAGGTACCTACCTACCTAAAGGATCATTTTACATCAAAACACCGGTTTTGCACGCACAGCTTATTGTGGAGTTAAATACAAGAGGAATGTTTGTTTTTAATCGTCAAGGTTAGGTTTTAACATAATAGTATGACTGCTATAGCCTGTATGGATCAGAATGTTGGACCACAAAAGAGATGAATTGAAGGTAATTGCATGTAGCTGAGATGAGAATGCTAAGAGGGATGTGTGGTGTGACACGAATGGATAGAATAAGAAATGAGTACATAAGAGGAAGTCTGCATGAAAGTGGCACCGGTGACTGAAAAGTTGTGCGGAAATTGGTTGTCAAAGTGTAGCGGCATCAACATCACTACATGCGAACTACGCGTCATACTGACGTCACGCAAAATCCTGCATCGCGCAAGCAGAGTTTACCGCACAACTAGCATAATTATATACAACATCCCGACATCAACCGTCGGGCAGTTGCCCACCAGACACAACACCCATCTGGTCGGAGGATCCTCCCTTTTCTATAGAGGATGAGTGAACTTTACACCCTGTTCCTCATGCCTCTAAACTGGTGACCCCGAGTATGAATGTCAGCGCAGCCTTCGTGCAACTACTTCAGCGTGACTTCATCATCAGCGAGGTATGAGGAATGAGGCAAATGTCGTGAGGAAAGTTTTGAGTATGAATGTCGATGGGTATAGAAGTAGGGGAAGACCAAAGAAACGATGGATGGACTGTGTGAAAGATGATATGGCTAGAAAGGGAGTGACTACCGAGATGACGACTAATAGAGAAATAAGGAAGAGAGGGACATGTTGCGCCGACCCCCAATTAATTGGGATAAGGGCAGCAGAATTATGATATTATAGCCTTACCTAACTAAAGTCCGGTCGCGAAGCAGAAAGAATTTCGTACAATGACCCCTCATTACTTATCTCTATCGCTCGCGCACAGTTGTATTGCCGTCGCGCTCGCGCATTTTAAGGTCCTTCTAATGTGCGAGTGCGACGGCAATACAATTGTGCGCGAGAGAGGGGTCATTGTACAAAATTCTTTCTGCTTCGCGACCGGACTTTACCTAGTTATTCTATGGTCTCACTCTACTATAAAGGCTCTCTTAACTCCATGAGAAGTGGAGGGTAAGCTTTCCTCGACTTTCCTCTCCACATGCATTTTCGGTGCTACGAGAGAAGAAGTGCTGGTGTTTTTTTTTGTTTGAATACGTGAAGCGAAAACTTTGTAAGTACACCTTTTTACCAAAATTAATTAACTAATATTATAAGCATTAGAAAAAAAAAAAAAATACACACACTACATGTGTTTAACACACACACACAGACAAAGTACCAGAACCTCACGACTTATAGATAGGTGACAGAAGTGACAGCTTGGGCATGGAATAAGTTATGTACTTTTTAATAGCATGGTATTATTAAATACTATAATGTAAGTAGAGGGGGTGGAATTTCGGTCAATGTTCGACCACGAAGTTTAATAAATATCTACTTAAGCGAAAAGCATTTATACAATCGAATGGATAGGCCTGTCATTTTAATTTCATTTTGAATAGAAAAACAGGTACCTGAAAACACTACGCACAAGGTAAACAAACAAATAAAATAAATTATTAATATAATCGAGCTTGCTCAGCCTGTAGAGCGATTCTGAATGAGCTGCAATTCAATCCCTTATGATTTCCTGTCGGCTCAAATTCTCCGTACCAATTATTTTGTACTCCGTGCTAGCGTGTAGCCCGTTTATAATTACTATAGTAATTTAGATCACGCGGCGAATACTCAAGTTCTTTATACCTACAGCTAGTCAGTCGACTCAGAACTTTAAAAAAATTACTGAATTTGACATTTTGCCTTTGTAAGCAGCTCTTGAGCTATAAAAATATAGGCCCAGGGTTGCCATTTTTATTTAGGTAGTTAAATTATTAAATTAAATTAAAATAGGTGTCATAATTTTAGTTTTCTACTTTATTGCTTAGTCTAAGAAAAGTTTTCTGTATGAAATAGATTTGATAAGTACATTATTTTGATTCCGAAAACATAATTATGCTCTGATTTGATTGAGTGTCTGTAAATAAAGTCGAGGAACTATTTGCCTAAATCCAGGCAGGCGCCACACTACAACTAAGTACCTACACACATTGATACATTTCCGTCATCGCGTTGTATACAGCCTGTACGTTTCATTGTGTCCATAAATGCCATGGCACCATAAATCGTGGCCCATGAAGCGACATTGTACCTACTGTAGTATAATCACGGTAGGTGTATAAAGTGCTAACCTAACGGGACATTGACCCATATCGAAAAGGTTAAATTATAGGTTTGATGTGTTTGGAGATTGAATGTTCATCATCTTTTATTAGCCTTGTCTGGTTTTTATTTTGTTTAGTGTAGTGTTTGGTTATGATGACTACATAATATTGTTTAACCCGGTTTTGTAACCCGGTAAAAAGTTTCAGATACTTACTTACTTACTTCAAACTTTTATTACGCATGTTTTCAAGAATTATTAGTTGACTGATGATTCAGATTATGATTTGTTTTTCTAATGTTGTTTTGCAATATGAAATGGCTAGAAAATATTATGATGATTTTTGTTTCTAACATTTTATGAAAACAATGCTTATACCTTCTCTACGAAGCGCAGTGCTCATAAAGTTTTATATTTTAAACATTTGAAAAACTCTATTAGATTTTTAGGAAAAAATTACTTACGACTAGTTACGACTTACAACATACTTACTCTATATATAGAACAAATATAATTCTCTACAAAAAGGTGAAAGTCAAAATATCATTACCTACGCCATTCCGAAAAAGTTTTTGAATGTAAATCCATAGTGATGTTTAGCTCGACAGAAAAATCCCCAAATTAGCCTTAATTCATGTTTTTTGTACACTATTTAATGTCATGTGGGTCACATCCCGTGATGGCGCGAAATAAACATCGTGCGCGATCATAAAATGGCGTCATGTTTGCTTTGGTGCCTTTATTGCCTGGTTCGATTATACGAAACTTTACTTAATAGTTACTAAACTCAGATAGTGTGGTTTACTCAGAAAGTGGGCGTAACTTTCTGAGTAAAATTCGTTAACTTTATTATTATGGTTTTGGTTTAACACGTGAAAAAGCAGATCTAAAGCATTCAAGTGCAAAGAAAATGCAAGTGTTAAGAATATTTTTCAGTTTGGTGGGTATTTGTGACTAACGTAGGTAAGTCTATTAAACTATTCGTACCAACTTAATTATTTTGAAATAAACATAGCGCGCAACGCACGCACGTAAGTGTTAAATTGACTTATTGGTCGATTCGCACGAATTTACTCGCCCACAACGGGCGAATCGACACTTAAATATTATATTTTTTTTGTAGGCGATTCGCACTAAGTTAATTTATTGGTGGGCGAATCGACATCTCCAGAAGTACGTATCTATACACGGCAATTGGCACACACAATATTTTCTTTTATATTTACTCATAAACATTTGCTGAATAAAATGAAAACTTGTACAAAAATAATTGGTAAGTACTTAAATGTAGTTTCTAGTGTACTTTTTTCATAACTTTATTGCATAAAATTCAAGATGTGCCAGTTGCCTAATACGTATTTCTGGAGTTGTCGATTCACCCACAAATAAATTAACTTCGTGCGAATCGCCTACAGCAAAAATCATATTATTTAAAAGTGTCGGTTCGCCTGTTTCACGGCGAGTAAATTCGTGGGAATCGACCTATAAGCTGTTAAATTAGCCCTGGTTCTATTTAAATACTAAAAGTGGAGTCAAGGACAAAATATTTATTCATTTAACCTGTCTTTGTACATTTGGCCTCACTCCACAGTATTCTTGGTATATATCAATGACTTACCATTCTATATAAAGGGTATCTGTGACGTTGTACTGTTTGCAGATGATACCTCCCTTATTTTTAAAGTAGAAAGGAATAGACAAGATTTTAACGCCGTAAACATTGCACTCTCAATGGTTACGGATTGGTTTACGACCAATAACTTAGTACTCAATGCCAAGAAAACGAAATGCATAAAGTTCGCCTTACCGAATGTTAGAAATTTAGGTCCCAACATCGTCTTAGATAAAGAGGTGCTTGAAACTGTAGACTCGGTAGTGTTTCTGGGTTTAACAGTAGATGCCAAACTTCAGTGGGGACCACATATA
Organism: Tiliacea aurago; assembly: GCA_948098905.1. Lineage (NCBI taxonomy): Eukaryota > Metazoa > Arthropoda > Insecta > Lepidoptera > Noctuidae > Tiliacea > Tiliacea aurago. The sequence goes on from OX402577.1 coordinate 21,188,940, forward strand.
TCAAGCCTAGCGGGAAGGCTCAGTTCGGCCGCGTATGCCGTCAGAAAAGTAAGACAATACACTGACGTGGATACAGCCCGCTTAGTCTATTTTAGTTATTTTCATAGCGCTATGTCCTACTGTATTCTGCTGTGGGGTAAAGCCGCTGACATTCAAAATATATTTGTAATTCAAAAACGAGCTGTTCGAGCAATTTACCAGCTGGGTGCCAGAGTTTCTCTTAGAGATTTTTTTAAAGATATTGGTATTCTCACGGTGGCATCACAATTCATCTTCGCCAACATCTTATATGTTAGGCAAAATGTACACTTGCCCGGAGGACACGGTGGAGCATACGGTGGAGGTCTGCCCGGCTTGGGCGGAGCACCGCCGTGTCCTCACGGAGGCGATCGGCGGCGGCGATCTCTCGCGTCCAGCCCTGGTTCAGGCCATGGTTCGGAGCGAGAGTGCATGGGAGGCCGTCACCTCCTTCTGCGAAGCAGTAATGCTCGCGAAGGAGGAGGCGGAACGCGTGAGGGTGAGGCAGGGTTCGCGCCCTCACGCTCTTAGCCGCCGCAGGAGACGCCCCGGGCGTCGGGAGTCGCAAGCTGATTTCCGGCCACCGTAGGCGCGGGCCTGCGGACGGTGAGCGATGGGTAGCTCGCCGTCCGATAAGGACCAGGCCCGGGTCGACGGCGCGTTGTTTCACGCGCGCCTCAAAGAGATGTCAGCACCAACTGACGGGGTCCGTTAGGGCCAATGCCTGCCAGGGTTGCGAGTTTGTCCGAAAGGGATATCGTGGCCCTGGCACACAGGCAACGGAAGGAACACGGGTGGGTTTTAGTCAGTAAAAGTCTGACACGCCCTCCCGCTCAGCCCAGAGCGGGAGAAGTTATTTGATAATTTCCCACCCAAAAAAAAAAAAAAAATGCAAAATGTACACTTATACATTAAAAACAGTGATCTCCACAATATTAATACCAGAAATAAGGACAAATTACGTGCTCCATTTCACCGGCTTCATAAGGTTCATAACTCATTTGTTGGACTTGGTATAACTTTTTATAACAAGCTACCCTCTTCCTTGCTAGATTTGCCTTTTAATGCGTTTAAAGTTAAAGTTAAATCCAATCTTTGTTCAAAGGCATACTATTCTATCAACCACTACTTAAACGATAAGAACAGTTGGTCGCTGTGATTAACTCAAGACAATGTTCATGTTCTTTTTCCAGATAGATTCCCTACTGACAGGTTTTATGAGTTCCTATATTTGTTTATTTTATTTGACTGTCTAAGTCAATTTATTTTAATTTATTAGTGACAAAATCTACTCATTACAATGTTCTTCTATGAGTTGTATTGCAATAAGTGGTTAGCTAGCGACCTTAATAAATTGATCACTTTATTCTTGCCTGAGCAACCGGCAGCAAGTTCGTCATGCTCCCTTAGATGTCACTGCTTGCGGTAGCGTCGGGGGTCGGGTTGCCTCCTTCCCTCAAATATGGCGAGGGGGGTGATGGCTGATCTTTGCGTTATGCTCGTGAACGGGTGCTGCTTGTGGTGACTGGTCGTCTTGCTGCCCATGGTTTTGTTATTGTTATTAATAATTAACTGTTTTTATTTTACTTCGATGGTGCTAGTTTATCATTTGTGGCTTCGAGTTATAGCTGTAGCTTTATTTAAGCGGGCACGCCCATTATGCCTGGAGGCTTTTATTTAGATACCTTTTGTTTAAGTTATTTCTGCTTGAGTATAGTTTTCGACGATTATTATATATATATATATATATTTGTATAATGGTGTGTGCTAGCTAACATAAGGCAAATAACTTAATTTAACGTTTTGTGTTGCGTAATGCAAATTATTTTATATTGTATTGTATAGCTTCAAGTTTTTTATGCGAACAGACAGCTGTGCTGCTGGGGAGTTTGTTGCGCCACTTCTTCTTCCCAGCTAAAGCACTAGGAAGTGGTGCAGGGTGGGCGTTTTTGGGGGACTGTCTCATGTAATTTTTGACGTTCGAAAAGTGCTGATTCTCAGCCTAGTTTGAATAAATGACTTTTGATTTGATTTGATTTGATTTCTTATATGACTGCATACGGAAAACAACAAAAACAATAATGAAATGTGAGCGAAATTAAAATTCGTACCACAAGTACCACAACAAATCGATTGTAATGAAATTCGTGCAAAGAACAAAGTCACGTGAGTCAAATATGCGTTCAGTAGCTATTTAAAAGTATTAAAAGCAGATACGAAATATTACATATTTGATTAAAAAAGGTATCTATATTCAAAGTCAAATTATTTATTTCAAATAGGTACGTAAGTAGAAGGCACTTTTAAAAGGGAAAATGTACAAAAAAAAAAAATATTCTAGTCGCCCCTTCCAAAAGGTATAGTTTCGTATGGAGAAGAATGGGCAAGAAACTCCAACGTTACTCTTTTAACCGTTTTACAATAGTTTAGGTATGTACATTACTTAGATAATTACATACATGGATTTTTTTTCATGACCACAGTAGGTACCAAGATTTCGCGTTGATATCTTGGGAAAGTAATCAAACTTACAAGATTGACAGAAATAATAAAACAGTGTTCAAAACGATGACACATAACATATCTAAATCTGAGGTTTATTAGTATTGCAGTCAATTAATCATTTCATTTTCCTTTTTCTTAGACACTAACCCGGACACGGTCACGACTTCAGAGCGAAATAGACTCTTCCGAAGTAAAGTTCATAGCTTATCCGTAAGTTTGTACAGAAGTGAGACATAATGTAACTAACTTTATATACTTACAGGAAGTAAAATAAAACGTACAAAGTTAGAATTGTCTAAATACCAGGTAAAGTAATAAACAATAGTGTTCTATACCCAGTACAATAGTGCTGAGTCATCAGCCGTAAACTCCATTCTAGCCAATTCCCTTCAATTGACTCAAGTCGCTATAGAGATAAGGAGCGGAACACTCTAGTTTTGTGTTCCAAGCTGCATAAGGGTTTAGGCTGACGATCGACACTTCATCATAGAGATAAATGAATGCATCACGTAGCGGAAAATGTCGGAATATCAAGAGATAGAATAGATACAGAGTCTACAGAGTACTGACTTTAGATTAGACACTATTACGTCTTTTACGTAATTTTTTTTCTCGACCTTGGAATTTCACATCAAATTGTAAATATTTTTTGCAGTTAGTATTTACACTACTGTTTGTACTATGTTCACGTTAAACCGTTGCATTGGTCCCGGATGTCATTCGTGGATCTTTGACACTCATTACGGGTCGCCAGAAGCCCGAAAGTCTAACGACCAGTCTTGCCAAGAAGTATCGCCATCATTTCAGCCGAAAGACGTCCACTGCTGGACATAGGCCTCCCCCATAGGGAGTTGCCGGGTGGGGTTGGGGTTGCCATAATCACCACGCTAGGCCGGGTTGGTTTTCGCAGTATGGTGTTAAATGCATAGAGAACGCGGCTGACCATTCTCTAGTAAGTCCCTTAGTCGCCTTTTACGACACCCACGGGAAGAAATAGGACGGTGTTATTCTTTACGTCCGGCACCACACAGAGGAGGATATCATATACAGCGGGCCGAGCACGGGCTGCCCAAGACGTTTCTGACAAGACATCATAAATTATGTCATGTCAATTTGTACTAGCATTTTATGACAAAACAATTTTATCGCTCAAACTGTGATAAAATGTGTGACTCAAGTCATGTCACAGTAGGCCGTGGTCGCCCCGCAGTACAGTATATACAGAGAGGGGTATCGTATTATCCAACAACTGGGTTGTGGAGGTCAGATTGACAGTCGCTCCATGTAAAATACTGGTATCCAGCTGCATCTGGTTAGACTGGAAGCTGACCCGACATAGTTGGGAAAAGGCTGGGCAGCTAATGCTGATGAGTATGTACACTTTAATAAGAGTTAGTTGCTAATTGGTCGGACTAACTATAGGCTTAATGATGCTTTTTGATTAGACTAGCTGCGCCCCGCGGTTCCAACCACGTAAGTCTTGATCCCGTGGGAATATCGGGATAAAAAGTAGCCTATATGTTAATCGCCTATATGTTGGTTCGGAGCGAGAGTGCATGGGAGGCCGTCACATCCTTCTGCGAAGCAGTGATGCTTGCGAAGGAGGACGCGGAACGCGTGAGGGAGAGGCAGGGTTCGTGCCCTCACGCCATTAGCCGCCGCAGGAGACGGGAGTCGCAAGCTGATTTCCGGCCAACGTAGGCGCGGGCCTACGGACGGTAAGCGATGGTAGCTCGCCGTCCGACAAGGACCAGGCCCGGGTCGACGGCGCGTTGTGTTTCACGCCCGCCTCAAAGAGATGTCAGCACCAACTGGCGGCCTGTCAATGTGGCAACAAATGTGTCGACAATGCCTGCCAGGGTTGCGAGTTTGTCCAAAAGGGATATCGTGGCCCTGGCACACAGGCAACGGAAGGAACACGGGTGGGTTTTAGTCAGTAAGTCTGACACGCCCCCCTCCATAATTGGTTCTGCCGTTTGAGCGTGAAGAAGTAACAAACACACACTCACAAACTTTCGCCCTTATAATATTAGTGTGATTAGGTATAGGTAGATATTTGAAAAGACCTTTACCTATAGGTATGTATAACAAATTACACATAATGCGATACATTACTTATTTTATGTATTACACGGATTGCAATAAGTAACTGAAGGAATTTTATGTCAGATTTGTCAAGCTATGTATGGAATTTACTAACATTTGAACATTTTTTCCCGCTCTGAATCAGGAGAAACATCAAGTTTGTGAATTTAGATTAGGTAAGTGAAACTGTTGTTTTTCAATTACTTCGATATTGGTTTTTCCTTTTTAATATAAATCTCTATAGAAAGTTAATGTATGTTAATGTAACTAAATTCAATATTTGAAACTCGAAAGTCAACTCCATACTGGGGTTCCCCTTTTGTCGTTTCCAATAGCATATTAACTAACTCTTCCAAAACTATCGATTTCAAGGGTAAAAATAAGCTCATTATTTTTAAACTGACAGTTATTACAACGATTGACTGTAGATCAAGTCCTATTGTTTGTTCTCTACTTCATAATTTATTGATTCTATTGTTATTGTCGTGACAGTTACTAGAACAGACCAATTGCTAATCTGTATTTATGTGTTTCGCAAACCTGATTGTCAACTAAATACACAATAGAAAAACAACGTACGATTCTCAAAGAATCGTTGATCGTTGAAAAACGATCGTCAATTGTTCTCGACCGTTACGAGAACGGTCGAATACCAATAAAATGATGTTCTCGACCACGTTATGATACTGAAGTGTCAATGATGAAATTTATTTCATTACAAAACGTGGGTTCGATGACGCATCATAAGAATTCGTTATAGGAAGCCGTGGTTGTCCCACATCTGGGCTCCTTACACTCACTTATTTATCGCGTCATAACTACGGTTCTACACTTCAGGCTTATAAACCCTTTAGAGGTTCAGATTTATTCACAGTAATAAAATTTCTATTCATTCTACAGATGTTAAATACATTTCCAATGGGTGTTCGATCCTAACAGGCATTCGGCTCCCACGCTCAACTCTCTGATTTTAGAACTACTTAAACTTAACTGTATAGCGGTAGTTGAGCCTATATATCATTTGCATGCTATTTTATGTGCGTGTGTTTAGGTGTTAGAATTTAAATCTAGGCGGGGCGAATGAACGACACTAACACTAACTCGTGTATATAAATGTGAATCACAAATTCCATTATAAGTTTATGTACGGTCAGTACTCTGCATCACCTGACCCCTCTTACAAAGAAGAATGACGAACAAATCGTTAACTATAGGTTACGAAACGAAAAATAACTGTATAATGTCAACAAACTGTAAACCACAACTACATCAAATCAAAACTTTATTGACCGATATAAAACTAACAATGGAACTTATCTTTAGCCGGTAGCACACTGCAGTTACTCTAACTCTACTACAAAATAAAATATCCAAGGACATATATACATTACTCTGTCACCTCCCTCCGTGAGGCGTCTTTAAACCAAAAGGCGCCAAATATTCATACGCTAATTTGGTCTCAAAGAATACGAATATATCTTCCTGAGGTCATGAGCTGAATTGTAAATCTACATACATTATTCGCAATGATTTATGCTTCAGCGCAAGTTGGCCACGCCTGGCTTCCTCCGTAACTACGCATTTGAAATTTGACCGGACTGTATCATCATCATTTGAAATTTTACCAGACTGTATCATCATCATTTGAAGTTTTAGCGGACTGTCTCATCATCATTTGACATTTTAGCGGACTGTATCATCATCATTTGTAATTTTAGCGGACTGTATCATCATCATTTGTAATTTTAGCGGACTGTATCATCATCATTTGAAATTTTAGCGGACTGTATCATCATTATTCTCTTGCTCTTATTACAATTTATTTGGGGTCGGCGCAAAATGGAACTTTCTTCCATATTATTCTATTAGTCGTCATCTCGGTAGTCAGTCCCTTTCTAGCCATATTATCGTTCACATTCACACAGTCTATCCATCATTTCTTTGGTCTTCCCCTACTCGTATAGCCAGCCACATTCGTACTCAAAACTTTCCCGAAGACATTTCCCTCATTCGTCCGCATCACATGCCTATATCATGACAACCTATTTCCACACAACTTTTGACTCACCGGTGTCACTTTCAGAATTTCTCTTATATACTCACAAAGAGATTTAAGATACTTACTGTAGAGAGGCTACGCGGAGATATGTCATAGAAAAACTGTGCTGTGATGCCATTTCTCAGTGACGCCTTCTGAATAAACCGAAGTTAGGTCCAGTCGTTTTACCATATCGAGATTTGCAATATCGTAATGCGCAACTCAGCATATTTTCTTAGAAAATGTTTTTCTTTTGTGGACACAAATGCGACTTGACATGCCGCCTGCATGACGACCACCACACTGGACTGAGCGACTTTTGCCCACTAGGACAAATGTATTGGCTTACGATTTTGTTCGCTATGTCTCGTCTATTGTTAAGTAAATAATTTAATGTCTTTGTATTTTCATTTCTATAAAAGCTGTTGCTGGTTGTAATTACTTCAAGTTTGACACCCATTAAGCAGGTACCTTGCTTAATGGGTGACTCTAGTACATGAATGTGTCAAACTTAAAGTAATTCTGACCAGTAATGCCGTTTTAACTAGTGTTTTGTAAGAATATTAATTAGTAGCCATTGTACGCATTTAAATTAGTGCCTTGTCTAGACTCCATTACAAATAGAGTTTACAACTTCAGTATTCGATGCGAATAAACCTCCACTAATAGGTGTGTCTAAGTACATTTACTGATCTGTATTATTTGTATTCGTGCTGATATAACAAATGATAACGCTTGTTATCTGCGCGTGATAATAGTTCGAGGTACTTGGAGGTAGCTACATAATATTCAAGAGCTATTTTATAGTTGTTTATATATATATGTACGTTATCGATTAGAAATGCAAAGAAAGGAAAATACTTTTTCTCGAACAATGTAGCACTTTTCAGCCTATTGTAAAATCCAAGGGCAAAAGGCAACTGGAAATCATTAACCTTTTTCTACGTTCTATCGCTTTAAAGGCCCTTATTATGTCTATTGAAAATCATAAAGCTTTTTGCTTCATTTGTATCGCTATAAAGCGCTAAACAACAACATCTTAAAAAACTAGAACATTATCGAATTATCTCCCCACTTCGTCCCCATACAGATGATAATTCGCGTTGCTACCTTATTTGTCCTTGAACCATTGAAGATGTGTGCGCTTAGCTCCTAGACTGACACGCGTCATCGACTAAAATAAATCAATTGGACGTCGTTCTGGCATTGGATTTATTAAGAGGCATTAACACTTAAGACTCGTACGCTGATGAGATCACACTGTATGGTCAGCCACGAGTTGTTTAGCCCTTTTAATTACCATCGACGTGTGGCGGATGCTAAATATTACTATGGTGTGTCTTCATGATATTGAGAGCCTGTGAGCATCTACTGATGAATGGCCTTCTAATGTTTTGTTAAAGAGGATGTGTTGCTGTTATTAGTACGTTTCCCAGAGGGATAGTGCCTTTGCATGGCCATATAGGAGAACTTAGCGTTATAGTGTTACCCACGGACGAGCTTGCCATTCTCATGGATTTCTCAAGATATCTACTTATTTAGTCCGAAATACACATACAATTTCTATTGAAAAAAGCCATGGCGGCGTAGTTTTTCATTAGAGCGAACCATCTTCTTGACACAACCTTTATTTACCGTATAGTCTCTACAAATACCCATGAGGCCTGCCCTGAATTTATTTGCCTATACCACTACCTACTTCGTAAATAATATTATAGCACGTAAACGGTCACTGCAGAATATCGATTTCTTACTTTTCCCGATATAATATTAACGACTATTTATTGTAATTAATATCTATTCTCGTTTCTTTATTTGCCATAGAGTTTATTTAAAATTTTTGCAATTTTCCTTGAAGTTTGTTAAAGTTTCGAGGTTTCTGAAAGCATGATCCAGAATGATCAGTGAATCTGCTTTAATATTGGTTTAATTTAGTATGTTAATTTAGTCATTTTACTTGAGATCTTACATGAATGAATTGTGAATTTGTGATTTAACAATCAAGAATTATATACATTTTTAAATTTACTGGCGTCAAACTTTTAAATTGCGGTATTGTAAAGTTAGGTTCATGTAAGATAATCGGTTTTCCTCAATGACGTGTTATAAATAGACGCGTCATACACTAACATTAGTGCACTCAAAAACAGCGTGAGCCATGAGTGAAGCTACATATTTGCTTAAAATCATACAGCGCGTGAGAAAAGGAAAGACCTATACCGATATTTGTTGTTAGAAAGTGATGAACATACATATTTAGTTACGTCACTACCTGCTGCATGTTCAATGGCGCGTACGTAATAATAATATTATTATTGTAAATGTCAGGCAATTGCCTGGCATTTACTTTGCCATTATTGAGCGCAGGTAACGCATCTAAAGGTAATAAATACATCATTGGTTTTCCTTACATGGCGACGATATTTAGGTATATTCCATAGGTAAACAAAATTTTAATTCGTTATAGATAACCGGTACTCTGAGAGACACTTAGTAGTCACCACTGAACATGATTAAGTCACGGCTTGCATAGTATGTTAATAATGTAGTGTAAGTACATGTACACACACACACATGTACATCATCATATCATCAACACATCATCATCATCTACATGTACTTTATGGCTTTATTCACAAGCCGAGTACCTATCTATAAACAATTCATGGATATTGTTCCATGAAATTATAAAACATATATATTATTTATTAAAATTATAATATGATTATGTTACTGCATTTTATAAAATAGATAATATTAAATCTAGCTGCTAGGATTCAGCTGCCAAGAAATTGTATATTTCTATAACAATATCTATTTTGATTTAAATAATAAAAAAAACCGGCCAAGTGCGTGTCGGACCACGCACAATGAAGGGTTCCGTAGTTAGGATGAATTTATCCCAAAAACAAACTTAACATTGTAGTTGAAAAACATGCTCTCCCATACATCGATATACGTTACGGTCAATTCTTCAACAGCAAATTTAAGTTGGTCCACTATTACTCGTTAACTTGTAAACCCTACTTAGCTGTGATAGTTTTCCTTTTAATTTCGTTATATATATATATACTACTGCCATGAATTTTTTCACATTTCCAAAACCAACAATTTAGCTGGCAGGGGGGACACTTGACTCTAACGAAAAATTACACAAACGGATCTCAGAATTGAAAAATGTCTTTCACAGACTCACAATATTTTTAAACGGCCTATCCAACGATATCCCACGCCATGTATTAGATGAGAAAAAAAAATATCATCCCCGTTTTACGTGCAAAGGAGTTATTCTAAAAAAAAATGTTTTTCATGGTTTTATTTTACGACTTTCTCGGCGAGATTAATATGTACACCCATGCCAAATTACAGCTTTCTAGGACTAAGCGTCTCCGAGCTAAGCCGGGGACAGACAGACAGACAGACAGACAGACGGACATGGCGAAACTATAAGGGTTCCTTGTTTACTACGGAACGCTAAAAAGTAAGCGCTTTTATTTTTTTAAACTCGAAAAAAGCCTACTAGTACCCTTGATATCAATCTACAAAAGGGGGGGGAAGCGACTATTTAGAAAAATCAGCAGGAAGCTAGCATTTTCTTACTACCTATTTCTGAATACAAATCCGAGTGTTACACAACACAAATTATAAACAACAGCGGTCTCACTAAAGAACCCTGCAATTTAAAAGGTCGCTCGTGATTCTAGAGGTTAACTGGCTTGATGAAAAGAGGTGACATTGCTGGAGAAGTTTCAATCATCGACGCATTAGTAACCTTAATTTCCACACTTCAAAACGTTTATTGCGCGATAATGAATAATAAGTGTTGCATAAAAATATGGCAGGAAACTGTTTAGGTACTGAATAGTTTGTTTAAAGATCCTCATAATAATAGCAACAGATCTTGTCTTAACAGCTGTTAGACCTAAAACGCACTAGCGGCTGGCCGTGATGCGGCGTGCCGTTGCGGCCGGCCGCACTTTAATTTTTATATGACACCGCATGATATCTAAGATAAGTGAACTAAACCTAAACATCAAATTAAAAACGGGCGAAGACATCGAAACGGCTATCGAAATGTTCAACAGCGCAATACATCTGGCAGCCAACGCTTCAACACCTAAAAACAGGAAAGCAAAGTCAAAGCAGACTGAAATCCCAAAGAACATAATGGAGAAGGTCAACGAACGGCGCAAATTGAGAAAAGAATGGCATAGAACCAGATACCCTTCGGACAAAACTAAGTTTAATAGAGCAACAAAAGAATTAAAGGACATGACCGAAGAATATGAGAACCTCTGCCTACAAAGACAATTATCTTATCTCACCCCACATAAGGACACTAACTACTCACTGTGGCGAGCGACCAGAAACCTTAAGCGACCAAAAGACCATATCCCGCCGTTGCGAAGACAGGACAGAAGCTGGGCTAGATCTGATACAGAAAAAGCAACCGCATTCGCCGAACATTTAGCAAATGTCTTCACTCCATTACCTTGCACTGACCCCGAAAAGGATGATGAAATAGCCAACTACCTGCAGTCGCCAAATCAGTTATGCTTACCCCTAAAGGCAGTAAGTCCTAGCGAGATAAACCGAGAGATTAAAGCTCTACCACCGAGGAAAGCACCAGGCTATGACCTATTGGATGCAGAATTGCTAAACAACCTTCCAAAAATAGGCATAATATTCTTGGTGAGTGTCTTCAACGCATGCCTGAGACTCTCCCACTACCCATCCCAGTGGAAACTGGCTCAGGTCGTCATGATCCTTAAACCTGGCAAACCATCAGAAGAAACCGCATCTTATAGACCTATTAGCCTGCTTCCTTTGGTTGGTAAACTGTTTGAAAAAATAATTCTCAACAGGATGCGCCCTCATCTGGAAACGATACTTCCTGGACACCAATTCGGCTTCAGACAGCAGCATGGCACCATCGAGCAGGTCCATAGGTTGACAGATACAATTAGCCACACTCTGGAAAACAAAAAATACTGTTCCGCGGTCTTCCTGGACATTAGTCAGGCCTTTGATAGGGTCTGGCATGTCGGCCTCCTGTTTAAGTTAAAAAAATACTTACCTCACCCGTTCATCTCCATACTAGAAAGCTACTTAGACAAACGCTGTTTCGAAGTCAAGCTTAAGCATGTCACATCGGACCTGCACAAAATCAGGTCTGGTGTACCCCAGGGGAGCATTTTGGGGCCCGTGCTGTACCTCATCTTCACTGCTGACATACCTACAGATGACAACACCTTCATCGCCACTTATGCAGACGATACTGCAATAATGTCAGTACACACCAATCCAGATGTCGCATCAGCGAACCTGCAGAAACACATTGGTAATATCGAAAAGTGGCTAAATATATGGAGACTAAAGGCGAACCAAAACAAATCTGTGCACGTCACTTTCACTCTAAGAAAAGGTAACTGTCCTCCAATTACATTAAATGGAGAACAAATTCCACACGAGGACACGGCGAGATACCTTGGCATGCACCTAGATAGAAGATTGACTTGGCAAAAACATATCTGGAAGAAATGTAAGACCGTAGACTCAAAGCTGAGAAGCATGTACTGGCTGATTGGTAAAAAGTCCCAGTTAACTAACGAAACCAAAATGGCAATATACAAAACCATATTGAAACCGGTTTGGACATATGGTATTGAACTCTGGGGAACAGCAAGTAACATCAACATTGACATCCTGGAAAGGTTTCAGACCAAAGCCATTAGATCCATGTTTAACATCCCTAAATGCATACATAATAAATACATTCTGCAAGATCTGAAGCTCAAAACAGTTAAACAAGAAATCGCTACCCGTAGTCAAAGCTACCAGGAAAAATTAACCAAACATGTCAACTCCCTGGCCGCTGATCTGGTGGGATCTGGAAGTACTGTATACACAAGACTGAGGAGGAATAGTGTTCCAACTCTAATGAACCGGTTCCCAATGGAACAATAGAATAGGCGAGAGTGGTCAATGGACAATGTCTCACTGCTACAAAGACCAACTACAGAGTAACCTCGAACAAAGGAGCAGCTAAATGTCTAAGACAGATTGTTGCGTTGAGCAGGATACAAAAAAAAAAAAAAAAAACCGCATGATATCAACGCACTGACTTGCGGCCAGCTGTCAACCGCTCCGGTTGTCTTGGAGCTGCGGCGACCCGCAGTGGTTGACGTACCGGCGCGCCGCATCCCCTCCACGCACTCGACGCGGTTAGCCGCAAGCGCTTCCCGCCCAAGTCAGACTCTAGAGGTCACAGAACACCTAGCTAGAGGTCAGTCAGTCACAGTAAAGGGTGTATCCGAAATCTATGTTTATTTTACGACGACGTATCCCACAATAATAAAAATAAATAACTGCAGCAACTTCTTTGACGTCCATCATGTCCAATATTTCTAGAAACATTGATGACGAAATGCGGCGGACCGCAATAGAACCGCGGACTATACGGTTAGCCGGAATACGGCGTGCCGTTGCGGCTGACCGTATATACTGCGGCCGGCCGCAACGGCACGCCGCATTACGGCCAGCCGCTAGTGCGTTTTAGGCCTTACTGTTAAAGATAGCGACGAATTATGTTATTTTTAATTGGCACACCTCAAATTGTAATTTTAATTCGTAATTATGCAATCAATAATGTTAAATGTTAATACTAACCTAATAATTGTATGTAAGTAGGTAAGTACCTAATATGTGCACGCCACACTTGGCACAATGTGATGATACCATTGACTAATCTTAAGAAAATCAATATAATGTACAATATTCTTACAAATTGTACCATATTCTTACTAATAAATGATTATGTTTATGAATACGAGGACGTCATTTAGAAGAGAGATGTAGATACAAAAGGTACTTCGAAACAACACAACAACAACATCTTATACCTGTAGGTACCTCTACATTCATAGCAAATAAAGTGCTGATTCTGATTCTGATAGGTATTCTTATAAAGAAAGCTTAAAGTAAGAAACATCGATAACGACAAATCGATATCAATAAAAGGTATGCTCATGATGATTAGCTATCTCCATACGAAAGCCGAAAGAAAAGATCGAAGAGTACTCTTCAAAACAAAATAAGATCGCAGATTCAAAAGGGGAATTACTGCAATGAGACACTTCTTCCAATAGTTTTGATCGAAGAGAAAATAATGTAATTACGTGCCAAAAACATGCGGCCTGTAAGCGGGCAACGTTCCAATCTCAATGCCCATGCAAAATCGATCGGCGTTACTGCGCATTACGAGAAACTGTATATTAATTATAATGTACTCGTATGTACCTGTCCGACTATTGTACTAAAACTAATATTTTAACAAGAAACTGTCTTTGTCTGTTCTACGTGATTTGTTCATTGTGAATAAGTGGTCACGTTTGAGTGCATCTCATATTTTGTTTAAATACTTACAGCTTTATTTGCAGTTTCTTCCTTCCAACAATATTCTGGCTATGGCTTGGATACAGTCATGATCATGGACAATAAATTAAAACTCTATTTGGCATTGAGAAAACGATGAACAAGTAACTCAAAAAAAATTGCCCTCATTGCATTTTCTTTTGCAGGCCTCAATTACTATTCTATAAGTGCAGCAATGACGGTAGATGGGTATTTTATTGTCATAGCATATTACGTCATAAATGTGCATAAAATAAGGCAGATAATGATCTGTATTCCAAGGCTTTGGCAGTCATCATAACATAATGTACCACATGACTATAAGATTAGTGATGAACCAATTTGCAAAACCATATTGCCCACTTTTTCATCTGCCTTATTGAGTTAACTTAAGGGCTTAGATAGACGATGACGAGTTCTTCGAAGATTTTTTTGTCAGCGCAGCTTTTTTGCTTGCTCTTCAATTACCGGCAAGGTAACTGGCCAAGCACAAAAAAACAACTACAACATAAATGTTACAGTAATATCGGTAATCGATTAAAATCATTCTAAATTCGAATCAAAAATGTATCTAGGTTTTGTTATCCGTTTTCGTAAAGGCTGAAAAACACCATTCTCCTCTTTATGTGATAGATGAAGCAACACAAACATTGGTTTGCACTGGTTTATTATTATGTGCCAAATACCACTGTGTAGACAGAATAAATAAGATACACAGACATTAAACATTTGCATGGAATTTTTCTCGGATGCATCTTTTAGTTGAAAACACATTATATTTCTGTGGAATTAGGCCGTTCTCCATTTTAAAGAGCATAAAATCTACTTAGAGTTTTAAAGGGTGATTTGGCTCCAGGAAGGCAACAAACAATCAATTCACTTCGATTCTGTCTGTTGTTAATACGTATCGTAATTTTCACATGCAATTTAACACTTACTTATTTTCACAGAATTGTAAGGTTCGTTGTTTAAAACCATTATTTACCGTGAAACAACTATGAGTACCTAAATAACAACAACAATAATACCAAAATTGTTCCCAGAAACACGTACAATGAATAAGCACTTTAAGTAGACACAAGAGTCGAAAGGTAAACAACGAATTACCGTTGCTAGAAGATAAAGTTTATGTCGGTAGCCTCCCGTTAGTACGACCTCTTATCTGAAGCATTCTACCTCGCCGGTTATCAACTAACACCTACTCGTAATTAACTAAGCATAGTGTGGAAATAGTAGAAACTACGGTAATCTAGGAATGTGGAGATCCTACGACGCGGCAATGCCGCACCCGGCGAGATTAGAGATAGAGCAATAGCACATAAAACTATTGTTGAAAAGGAACTGTGGTCCGCTATAGACAGAAGAATTAAAATTCCAAAATTATGATGTGATGGCAATCAATTTACATTAAAATATAAATAACACTAGAAGAAACGAAGTGACACACATTATTCAAGAACATCAAACTATTGATGTGGGCTTAGACGTCGATTATAACGAGCAAAGAATCTTGCTTAGACGAGTCGCGGCCTCACTTGCTTAATGTTTACCTTATTACTTATTGCCGCCGACGCTTACCTACAGAAATAAAAACACACCCACGGAACAACCGGCTGCATTAGATACGCACAGTTTTCAATAAGAACCCACTTGACGAGGGGCTTTTCAATTTGACCGAGAAATCGAATGCAACTAGTGAGGGAACGCAAGCTGTGCGGTTACAAATCGTAATGTATATGAATGGCGGACTCTCCATCCTGCTCCCACTCACCAACCATTTTGAGACAAGAGAGAAGCTTTTTAAACATAATTCACTGAGAACACTCCAATAACATTGAACAAAAGTGAAGATATTTATAAATTCCTTTGTTGAGGAAGGAAATTTTCAACGAAACATGACCTTCTGGCACACGAACAAGAGTATCCGAATGATAAAACAATAATGATATTAGAGACGATTTGTTAAGCATTAAAACTATTGTAAAAGTAAATGGTTTAGAAGATGCGAATATAACAATGTTACATAGAATGAAGTGCTCTGTAGAGATTTCACAGTGTTTCAAGGAATCTAAGAAGCATGACCGCTTTATTGTCGTCGAGGGATACGTTGAAACGGCTCGTTGCGGATCAATGATGTATAACCTGACGTAGCTGTTTTGTTAAATAACCAATTAGACTATGAGATACGTAAAACAAATTGTAGATCATTACAAGTTAATCGTGTAATCAGTGCTTTAATTATAAATTGAATTAAAACTCTGAATTCCACAAGACCAAACTGTTACCATAATCCAATTCGACTCCATTTCAGTATTTAAGTTTTTAATAATATTATGTTTCACTTTAATAGTTTCCGGTAGGGTTTGTTCTAACCCCAATGTTTAAATAGCTCTTATCTCTATCTTCTAGAAATATTGTACGGATAAAAACATCTTGTTTTAATAATGCTTCATTGTTTGAACTAGAAATTCCAGGGCGATAAGAAGTCAAGCGTCTAAATTATTAAGCGGTGTGATCATTTCATCTGTGTTATCAAGAAAATGCATACGAGTAGCTTCACCTGTATTAGCTCACAAACTGGTTTCACAGTCGTATGTTCTGTTTATATTATGTTTTAGTATGTTTCTTGCATTTAATAGTATGATGGAGTCAAAGTTCGCGACTCTAACCCCGCTGTCTGTCTTAGGATATTAAGGCTTCATTATGTTTTTGCATATTTTATGGAGTTCCATTCTACGTAAAATTTGTCGTTGCTAGTCTGTCTGACAATCTGCCGTCAATGTTTTTCATGATAATGACGGCTATTTAGGTTATCCGGAAAATGAGACGATAATGAACGTAAGCACGTTTGTACATCGGAATTACCACGGTAGATAGAGGCAAAAGGAATTTAAATGGGTGATACTTATACTGAGGAAAATAACAATGACAAATAGATTTATTACGAAATCAAATGCATAACTGAGATTTTATGATAACCTAGCTTTTTATTGCAGTGTGCATCGTTATGTTAAATTGTCGCTTTATTAATGTTTAGAAAGTAAAGTAAATAATAAACGCGCATTTTTTTTTTTGTGCGAGGAAAAACACATTATGTTGTAAGTGTAACTGGAGATAGTATATTGACAGAAGACAGCGTGATGGTGGCCCATGCGCAAGAGTCAACGCGATGCAAGATAAAAAATACATTCCGGTAAAAATCCTGCCAAGTAAAGGGTTTCTGAGGGAAGTTCTGTACAAGAAAATTGAGGAAATGTCAACTCTGATTGACAACTCAAACGTACAGTAAAGTTGAGCTTAAGCACACTTTATTTATTACGAGGATTTAAGAGCCGAGAAGATTATTATTAAAATTGTTCCCTGTGATTAAACTATATTTCCACAGTTTATTAACCATTTAGTTGATTTGAGATAATTATAAGTTATAATCTAATGTTTTCGTCTTCCGATGTTGGTGATAAAATTTAACTGAGAGCAAAAGATGAATATTGTGCAATGATTGGCTTAACAACTTGTAATTAGTTATGCAACATTACAACCGGTAAACACAATAACCATTGCTATTTGTTGCTTCTAGCAGTGCTCATAAATACTGGTAGACAAGTACTAAGTATTGTCGCTTCGGAAAAAGTTATGTCGTGAACAACGTTGTTAATTATTATGATGAATTGATGACACATGAAGTATTTGAAGCTTTGTATTCAATTGTATAAAACAGAATATTTGTTTATTTTTCTTTCTTTTGTGTAAATTACAGATGTTCAATACAATTTAGTCCAGTAACTTACTTCACAAACATGCAAATCTAAAGACTTATACAATAGAAAATATTTACCAGCTGATGAGGCTGATGAGTCAGATCTGTTTTAATACACAAACACTTTCAATATCTGTTATCTAATTTATTATTTTTTTACCAACAAAAACCTTTGCGATTCCGCTCCAACGAGGAACACTAATTGCCCAAAATATTAACCTCAGTTAAACAGACCGGATTTTAAAAGTGAAATTCTCTTCGTCATCGACACCGTTCGCAGGCTGCTCAGCTTCCGTCGTTGCTACGGTTTCTTAAAATTATCTGAGTCAGCGATAAAGGTTGTTTCGAAGGTCGTTAAAATAATACATTAAATGTTTAAAACTACAACATCCCACATATTCATTGAAGTAACGGCTTGCATTCACTTGTGGAGTTGTGCCTACGGTTCTTTATGTTGTTTTGCATTGATGCTAACGTATTTCTGCTGGTTCTGAGATTTTGAAGGTATTTAGAAAACCTACCGAGAAATAATCGCTTTGTCCATTATTTCAGATACCTATGGAATTCCAGAAAATCATGTATTAATTGTTTAAATTTATCATTGAAGTAACTATGACAACAACTTTGTTCAAACAAATAACTAAGCAATTCTCTAATAATCCGTTTTACTTTTACAATTAAAACAACAAAGAGCATGAATAATGAGGGAAGGTAATGAATTATAAACTTGATTGCAACGCTTTGTGGTTAAGTATCGAATCTAGTGATGCTGTCATCGTTGCAAATATACGTAGAGTTGGAACATGAGCGTTTTATTTCGTTGAAACAGAAGAAAATTCAATTAGGATGTAGTAAAACAAAGCCAGAGTATGTTCAGTGATGTCACCGGAGTCACAAAGTGTGACGGACACAAGCCCATATATGAATAGGTACATACGTATGAACTAGGTAAGTACATTCCACACGTTGGCATGCGGGCAATTGAAGAAGTTAAGTTTTAGCCGACTATAATATCCTATTTTAGGACTAAGAAAAGCTTCCTTGAGCACGTGCAACAATTAGGAATAGCACAATATTAAGAACCCAGTAGCTGTTGAGTAAATAATGTCAAGTTTGTCCGTGCGATGTGGCAGGAATTGAAGCTTAGTTTGAAATTTAAGCAAACTGAAACAAATAAAAAAACTAAACCGAATTTAAGGTATTGTTACATATTTTTTAAGTAATTTTAAAATTAGTAAACTTCATTATTTAAATTTTGTAAGTTGTTGTTTCTTTTTTACCAAACAAGTTCAAAAATAGTTTTACCAAACAAAAGTGTTTAAAGACGTTAATTGTGTTGTCAGAACTCAAACAATCGTCGTCAATGTGTTAAGATATTTCTAGCACGACAATTTAGTTTTATTTCGTTCGTATTGTATGTTGATATTGAAACTAGTTGCAAGAAATTACTAGCAGCTTGTTTCATACACTTATCTATGCACGTCAGTGCGCCATGGCGCGAAGAATTATGCGCATGTTTGTGCGTAAATGCATTCAAACTTGAAATGTAAAACACCCGCAGCGGTAATCATCCAAATTATTTCCTTAAAATGCAAATAAAAGTGTTTCAAAGCAAGCGGCGGCGTGCTGAATAAAGGTTTGTCGGCGTGCGTGCAGCTTGCAGAATGTCTGGAATGCTCCGTGCACTTCTCAGAACACGACTGGCCCTCCATTCCTGCCCTTAGGTAGACGCGTTTTGCACCATTAGCTTTTTCTTAAACTATATGATGTACCGCCTTCGAAATTTTTATAATGACTGATGCAGCATTAGTTGTTGATATTTCAACTGTTTATTTTATCATAATGTTTTTTTTTGTATGTCTATTCTTTTATAGGTTCAGGTTTAAAGATATTTATTCTCAAAAAAGACACAAAGTCACTTACATGACATGAGAACAATGCTTAAAATAAATTATAAATA
Organism: Tiliacea aurago; assembly: GCA_948098905.1. Classification (NCBI taxonomy): domain Eukaryota; kingdom Metazoa; phylum Arthropoda; class Insecta; order Lepidoptera; family Noctuidae; genus Tiliacea; species Tiliacea aurago. Next base: position 21,208,716 of record OX402577.1, read on the forward strand.
TAAATTGCGTCACAGACGTCACAGTAGCAGATTATCTATGATTATTTATTTATGTTACACCTATCCAATGCATTCAGATTTTAAGAAGGGTGTTATTTGTGATTGAATATTCGACTAATTGAGTTTTGAATGCATTGAATGAGTGTAATTGTTTTATACATGGGGGTGTTTTGTTGTATAATTATTGTGCTTCTTCAAGTTTTAATTTTTTGTCTCATCTTCGGTAAAATCAGAAAACTAGCTCGGCGATTGCTACTTTGGGTTACTTGTTTTACTTTAGTAAAATATAAATTATTAGTCTGTAGATTAATGATATTAAATTAAACAGATATGTTATGCGCACGCAATCGTGGAGACTCGAAAACGTCCTAATTGTGACGTATTTGTTAGTCTGTGATGCCAACATTCGGTGATTGGTGGCCAGAATAATGTTTGTTTACATTCACACGCAATTGTCAACACTAGCTGTCTCTTTTTTTCTTGTTGTTTTTATCAAGCCATCTCTTTTCTATAATTTTTACTTGTAGTGAAATGTAAAAACAATGAAAAGTGAGTATGTGTGCTGCCGGCGCTGCGCAGAACACTTTTTTCGGTTGTTTTGTGAGTTTATAACATATCTGTTTAATATAATTGCTGTAGATAAACTATTGTTGAGTGCCTTACGAACTAAAATACATGTGAGTATTGTAAATTTACACTAATATTATAAAGAGGTAAAGTTTGTGAGGTTGTAGGGGGTAATCTGCGGAACTACTGATCCTATCAGAAAATACTTTCACTAATGGGTACCTACATTATTACCGAGTGTATATATTTTATGGATATATTTTCACGCGAACAAAGTCGCGGGCAGAGGCTAGTATATAATATTTATGCGAATACCAAGTGTTTATTTAAATGTATGTTGAGTAATTTTGTGAAAATTAAATGAAAAACATTCTGAATGTTTTCATATTTTATCGTTTCAATGACCGTGGGAATGTGATATGAATGTTTGATGATGTTGTGTATTGTTATAACCAAGATGCTTCTCTGTATTATGAGCTCCACACAGCGTAGCAATAACAGACACGTGTGAAACATACAAAGACTAGTGTATTGACCTCCGATATCCTAAAATATAGCATCAAAATTCAGGACTGTTCAGTAATCATATGTGGGTGTCCGAGCAAAAAGGGTCCAGTTCTCGGCATTTAGTTTCCGAGATATATACTTACGAGTATACGCTGTTTTGTAAAGTTGGGTGGAAAATTACATTTCGCGATTTTAATTTATTAATGAATGCTCACTTACTCGTATCTACAAGTTCATATAGTTTTTCTGAAATCAAGCTTTTTCAGTTTCAACTTCAAAATGTCTGATTTAAATAAAATGTGCCAGTTTTGAATATTTTTTAAATCATTATTATCAATTGACTAATTTCAGGGGTGAAATTAGTTAATACCGAATCTAGTCTTAACTCAATACCCCACTACTGGAATCATTATGCTTGGACGCCCACATAATTATTATAATGTTGTATAACGACGCGCCATTTATGGCAAAATTTCTTTCGACTCACTACTTTTAAAGTAAATTTTTACATATAACATATACGTAACACAACATCAGTAATATTGTTATGCTTCTTGCGGGACTCCGCATCGCTGCCAGTGCAGAGAAGCTGTCGACTGCCTTGGACATCATGGCCTATCTTGCAGTAAGAGCGCAGGCCGGATAGCACGGCACGCCAGCATTAATGACATCATCCGTCGTGCTCTTGTCACCGTCGGGGTGCCAGCTGTTTTAGAACCCAATGGCTTGGCACGCGACGATGGGAAGAGACCAGACGGAATGACTATAATGCCTTGGAAGTTAGGTCGGCCTTTGGTGTGGGATGCAACATGTGTCGACACCTTTGCGCCATCCCATCTTCCTAGCACGGCAAGCTGTGCTGGGGCGGCTGCTGCAGGTGCAGAAAACCTCAAACGGCGAAAATATTCCAATGTTAATGGGGATTTATAGTTTCGAGCCGTTTGGGGTTGAAACACTAGGGCCATGGGGTCCGAGTGCCCACTTGGTTTTTCACGATATCGCCAAGCATTTGGTCGACTCTTCACGTGACCAGAGGGCTGGTCTATTTTTCGGGCAAAGAATCAGCATCGCCATACAACGTGGCAATGCTGCCAGCCTTTTGGGCACTTTTCCTGTTGACAGCGATGCGGACATATTTTTTGATGATATATGATATGATCCCCCTCCTTTTTTTTACATACATGTACCTACATAGTATTATTTTAAGTCTGTTAGAGTATATATTATGTAAATATTATGGTACTTAATTTTAACTATAAAAAAAATAAAACAATTAAAATTTGTATTAAATTATGCTCTCAATTAATTTTACGCAGTTATTGAACATGTTATTGTTATGAAAACAAATATTGACCGTATGGGTTGTTGAGATTTAAAGTGGAAGTTACATAAAACTGAAAAACAATCTTTCTTGAAACTAAAGCTATTATACTCGTATTCTGCTCAGAAGCTGAAGACACTGAATACAAATTCTTTGGTTTCTTCAAATGGCCAAGAAAAACAAAAGAGGTCGCTTTAAGTTATTCCACTTTCGAGGTTTACTTAGTTTATTTACTTCTGCTTGAGTAATGACTTGATCAGTTCTTTAAATGGAAATCAGCGTCTTTACGTGATCATAAATTATGACTTAACAAGCGCAAAGTTAACGGAATTATCGTAAAATTTACAAATGTAGAATGCTCGACATCAAGTCCAATTTCGGATAACGGTGCTTAACAAATAGTTTTTAAAATCATTTCGTTGACTGTTGGAAGTTGTTCGATCTCTGTAAACGTAAAGGATCACATGACCGTGTTAGTTCGCGTCGCCGCGCGCCAGGCCGCGGGCGCATAGCCTTGTCTTTATCCGCAACCGGTCGCTAGATCAATTGAGCCGATTGATTATTACCATCCACAAATTATACTAGTCCATCTGATGTCACGTCCCTCTTGCGAACTGCATGCTTTAATGGATGCAATTAGGTCAATCATTTAGTAAATTACATGCTTCGTTAGTTCTCATCTGATATGTTCCACAAGAACAAAATTCACGAACCATGAACTTCCGATAGCTGTTTATTGTCAAAAGTAGCGTTAGCAAATCTAAATTTTACCATATTGCCAGTATGCCACAGTATTTTAATTAAGTGTGCCATGACAACAAATGTAATGACAGGAAACGCTCGGACAATTGGGAGTTTGTTGAACGCAAGGTGAATACAGACAGACCCATTGAAAACATGAATAGGATCAATTGAAGAGGTTTAAATGAACCTTCGCCTTTTATTGCGACTGTACTCAAAATAAACTGAAGTGCACATGCTATAGCAGAGTTATATTAAATAGACGTAATTAAAGTTGTTTCTGTTACTGCAAAAACGGGGAAAAACAATGGTCAAGTTGTTTGTACATTTTGTCACGAGAGAGAATTAAGACTAAGAAAATATTGGCATCGATTAAATGGAACCATTGATTTATCCACTGGAGAACAATGGAACATTTTATTGCTTATTGGAAATGGAACTGATTGACGTAGAAGTTTTTACAATGCATATCATACTAGGCGTCCAGACTGGTTTAAGACTTCCTCCGATGAATCATCTGGGCCAGAAAGCCGAGACAGTAAAAATAAAAGGCAACATACAAATTTAATTAGGAGTTCCTTTGAAAGAAGGTCTCACTCCATCAATCATGAGGGTATGATAATGGTGAGTGTAGGCACTCGCTCTGGCACGTATTCTCGACGAAGGTCAGTTTTTATTACGTTAAAACTTGTAATAACTGTCTTTATGTCGTCAGATAGACACTTCACACATTTCTAATATTATGAGGACATTCTGTTGCAATAGGTCTTTGTTCAAAAAGTTTATTGCCAGTGCTCCCCTAAATAGTTACTTTGTTCGTGAAAGGTCCTTCTGTTTGATTCGGTTGCGTTACGTCAACTTGCTCAAGCTGAATACAGTAACTTGGTTCAAAAGTTTTTTCTGTTTGATGGTCAGACGCACGACGTGCAATGAATAGGTTAAAACTGTGAGTGAAAGCTTCGCTGCTGCAATTTCTTCGTACTCATTATGCAATTTCCAGTTGAATGTCACCTGGTCTCTTAGTAATTGTTAGTTTTAAACAATATGAATGATGGACATTAGGGCTAATTGCTAAAGATTGGCTTATCTTCGCCGATTAAAATTGTTTTGTTTCAAGGAAACGATGAATCAAGCATTACCTTTATGTAGGTATGCTCTTATTTACCTAGTCAAAAATTTCGCTGTTGGCAATACAAAATTGAAATGTTTCTGAAGATTTATGGATTTCACAATTTTATACGGAGAAGTACTTCACAACAAATAGGTACCAAGCATGATAAGGCGCTTAAACTCAAGGTGAAATACTAAAGTTGTTAGTACTGTCATGCGTCAGCGTAAGAAATGAAGACGAATGCTCACAAGTTTTACAACACAAAGAAACTGTAACCTTATTGTCTTCAGAGGCAACAACAGTTGTTGTTATCCGAAACGGAACACCAGGGGGCACAAACAGTATACACAAGTCACAGAAACACTGAACACGATAGGAAACTGGCACGTGATTTACCAAAATTGACACATTAATGTAATTATGATGAGCGCAGTGCGCAGGGTGCGCAGGCGGCGGAGGCAGCGCCGCGCGCCGCGCCTCGCCTGCGAGCCTCCGACTCGCCTGTATGTACACACCGCCCTCGGTAAATTCTTTGCATAAATAAACGAGAAAGCTCCAGCTAGCCCACTAAACTATCGCTTCGATTGCACTCACTTCGCGAAACAAGATGCACTGCTTCCAAAACAACTTAAAAGTACCTTACCTTTTACACTGCGCAGTAATGATGTTCTATCACGATCGATGAAGGGAAAACAAGCGAAAACCAGGCACAGTCACGTTCGTGCGGATACGTCGAGAGCAATGGCGCCGCGCCGCCGGTTCGTTCGTCGTTTGTCGAGTAGAGCGCAGACTAGGAAGGCAAGCCTTGTTTGAACAGTGACGCGAGCCCAGATGGCCTCCTACCTCCTCTACGCCGCGCGATTCACCTCTGCCCAGAAAGAGACAGCACTATTCTTGTCAACTTCGTCTTTTACCTGTGGTGCAGCAACCTACATCACACCACACCGGTGCGTCGAGTAAATTGAACAATGTCAAGTCTGATATTTGCTCGTTTACTCGTTTGTCTCTAAAAATTATTCAAAAAGTTCACTATGCGCATTCTTAATTTACGGTAAACCTTCACATGTCACCTGTTCTAAAACTGCAAATAAATTAAACTTTGTTCGCGTGTCTCTACTGTTTCAAATAAAACGAGGCGTGCCAGACGCTGAAAATTAGTGTTATTTTTAATAAAATAGAATCATTTCGTAAATTTTCACGACACACAATTGTTTAGACTTATTACAAATTATGAAACCTTATAAACAATTCTGCCAGAAACAGAAAACAGCATGTTAAATACATAGAAAGTCGAAACCAAAGAACCCCTTGAAGTGATTTCTATGGAAAAGTTTATGGAGTGCTGCCATCTTGCGGAACATTTGATGTTTTTTTTCATCTGCACTCTACGGCCGAGAATGCACTGACTTTGTGTTTTGCTGATTGGTCCTCGAGCTTGAGCTTCATCAAAAGATAGGTAGATGGCGCTAATTGACATCGTCTATAGGTATGTGGTAATTTTTAAAGACCTTTAATCTATGTACATAATTTAAGTCATACAAAAATTGTACTATAGGATTAATAAATACGTGGCAAAAAACCAATTTCTGGATCACCTTTATGTAAATAACACACTGACGAACTCGTTGTTACACTGCCATGCATTCAAAAAGCTCAACTGAAAATATTTTCCAAACATTCCAAATATTATCACTTCGAAATTCGAATGGTGTTGAGGTGTGAATCCACGAAGATTTACCTATTTTAGAAACAAACGCTTTCGAATTTGGTGGGATCCTACTGATTCAAAATGCACTATATTCGGATACACTTAGATAAACTTACATCAGTGAAACGCGCAGTATCTTAATTTTTTTTTTATTTTATCAAAAAGCTTCGAAATTTAAACAAAAAGATAACATGCTGTTTCGTGTCGACCTTTATATCTTGTTCCCATAGTAGGAGAGCGTGTTGAAAGTTACGTAGGACGTTACGGGACAATCAGCCAAATTCACAACAAAGAAAAACTAAACGAGTTCATAAATTGTCTTGAAATTGTAGTGTAACCTACTGTCTAATGATCTTCTCAATTCAACTAGAATTCTCGTTAACAAGCCCTTAATCGAAAAACCTCTCATAATTTAATACAAAACTGTAAAACTATCAGTACTAAGCACATAGACATAAATAAAGGCAGAAAGCTGTTTGAAAGGAATCTCTTTGATTACGTCGCCGATCCGAAGCCGGCTAGTGTGAAGCTACATTTAATCGATAGCGCGGTAATAACGATTTATCAATGTGCTCGATGTCGGATCGTGAAAGTCAAAATCGATTAGCAGCCTTCTGATTGAATGTTTAGCAAATAGAAAGTGCTGTGGTGATTTTTTGATGTGCGCAATGCTTGTGATGCGTTCGCTTTTGTCAATAAACTTTGGAGTGTGGGTTTCCTGTCGTTTGAACATGTTATTGGTTTAACCATGTTGATTTTGGTCAAAGATTTATACGATCAGAGGTCAAAAATATTGAGAGTGGATTTGTGTTAAAATTGTTAATTAATGTTGAATGTTCCAATACATCATTTGGACGGAAACTTCCTCAGTGGCTTATTAGCACTTTCATTTTAAATGAAGGGGAATTGGTCCAGCTGCCTGTAATATGTGTGTAAGTTTATTTGGATCAAGCCTCTACACTAGCATACTAGAAGTAGCTGTGTTTGTGAAGACAAACCCAAGTCGTTTTACACGTAATAGACGTGACAACAGCGTGCTGTCTACAGTCATCCAAGACAGCACTTATGGGCAAAAGTGTCTACTGCATGGCTCCAATAATTTTTAACAAAATACCGAAGAGTTGGAAAGAGCTGCCGCTTGCTTTATATAAAAAAAGACTTCGAAGCTTTTTAGTGCTGAAAGGGTACTACTATAAATTAAGTGAGTTCCTTGGTGAAAAAGATTTTTTAAGTTAGTATGTTTTTGTGTATCTTTTGCATGCCTACATGGTAAAATATAGCTAATCGTGTATTAATTTGTATTATCCTCTGTACCCATATTTGCAAAATAAAATTATCTTAATCTCTTTATCTCTCTACATGGATTGCATCATCTGCTGCAAAACTCTTCTAAACTTCTTTCAACTAGGGCATTACAAGCCCTTTCATTTGGTTTAACCATCATCGTTCATTAATCATTTCAGCCGAAAGACGTCTACTGATGGACATAGGCCTCCCACAAAGGGTTTGCCATAATCGCCACGCTTGGCAGGCGGATTGGCGATCGCAGTATAGTGATAAAATGCATACAGAACGCTGCTGCCCATTCTCTAGTAAGTCCCTTAGTCGCCTTTTACGACACCCACGGGAAGAAATAGGGTGATGCTAACCTTTACGTCCGGCACCATACAGACAACGATTGGTTTAACCATTCCGGGTAAAATATCTTTATTTAGCCGTACCATGCACTACACACTTATCTTTATAATTGACATCAAGGAACCACTTTCGCTCGCATTACTAATGGAACTTTAGAACATATCGACAGGCAGGACGTTTACCAGTGATAAATCCAAGTCTAGAATCAGTGTCCACTTTCGAATACTCAGTAGTCTTTATATTATTCATTTAGGATGTAATAAATTGGTAGGGAAGTAGCGAATCCATAGATCACCGGCCTGAGGTGCTTTACTCCGGCCGCGGGTAAAATATTAGATTTCTGTTCGGCGACAAAGAGTTATGAATTGTGTTAGGTGTGGAGTGCTATTGTAATTTTGATTATGGTGACAGTGTCTTGAATGAATGAATCAAATGAATGAATGAATGAAATGAATGAATGAATGAATTAATGAAATGAATGAATGAAATTCACCGACCCCAGCATGGTTGAACCAGACTCGATTGCTCGAATGAACCCAAAGATTCACCCTAGTCCCTGAAGCCTCATGTTTCATGGGACTTCAGAGACCATTGTGTATCAAAGAGTAGACCGGGGGGCGCGATAATGGTAGGGAAGACATGCCCATGGGATATGGTAGGATTATTAGAGCCTACCGGATGTGCATCCTAAAGTAAGCATTAGAATAGTGGAGAGACGGGTGATATTTATCAATGGGATCTTCTAAGAGCTTCGCCACCAGGTTGACTCCGGTCCTCGTGACAGTGTCTGGAGGGTAAAAATTATTTGTTTTTGTAAAAAGAATAAATCTATGGTCGGATTTTAAATTAGCTGCAGTATAATGACGTCACTTCTTAATGTCTTATCAGTAAGAAGTGCAGAACGAAATGACAGTAAGCAGTGTCATTTTACTGCAGCTAATTAAAAGTCCGACTTTAGTAGGTACTTATCAATTTAGTAGTTTTTCTATTGAGTCGAAATATTCCGTTCTTTTGACTGTGGGATCCACCCATATTCACGTTGGTCTCCTTAAGTTCTGAGTTGAGCTGCACGACTACTGACAAATGCGTGCTCTGACTGGACAGGTCCCCTCAATCTGTGTGATTATTTCATCAAAAGATCATTTCAGGCACCAACCTACATGGTCTTCACAAGATCTGACCAAGATCTGAAGAAGAGAAGATCTGAGAAGATTATGTCTGGACTTTAAAAGAGACCGTGACCTCTGAGTTTGTTTCGGCCTTTCTTCTCAGAGTAGTCAAATACGAAACGCCGACCTCATCTTGTTTTTTTTTTAATATGATTGACGTGTAAAAGTGTTTGTACAAACCTACTTACAGAAAATAAATCATTTATTAGGTTAATTTTTGCTAATGGACCAATTTTAAGTTCAAGATTCCCGAGCCATAAGGTTGAGGTTGCTGGTTGCGAAAAATGTGCTTTTAAATGGCATTTGGTAGTATTTAAATGCTAGTCTAATACATCACTGACAATGGCTTTTGAAAAACAAAACATAGTTAGGAAACCTGAGGGTCTACTCCGAAGATAAAACAGAAGTATCGGCCGAATGTTCGGCCGTTTCATGACTACGGCTGACTATGGCTAAGTAAACCGAAAGAAAAAATAACGACGGTCAAAGAGATAAGTCAAAGTCAAAAACGTAGCTTGAAGTCGGGTATTCAAAGTCAAATAAGGAAACTTTGGAAGTCAACAAACGGCTGAACATTCAGCCGATACTTCGGATTATCGCTTCGGAGTAGCCCCCGCCCTGACCTTCATGGTCTCTCATCAATGCTCAGCCCATTTCTGCGTGAGAATAGGCTTCAGATTATGTTAAGGACGATTATAAAGTAGAAAGCTTTTATATTTGTTAAATTCAAATATTTTTTTTTTTTTTTTACAAGTAGGTTAAAAGTTAAATATCCACTTAATCATACCGTCTTATCTCTTGCTATTTTCTAAACATATGTAAATACTTAAAAGCTATTTGTAGAGTCAAATATTTTAAACTTGGACGCAAGTGGCTCTTAATGCCAGTTTTTTGACACTAGCCATTTTTATCTTGGTGTTGTAATTAATTAGTTACAGCTTAAAACAAGGTGTTAGTCACCTGAAAGGTGGATGATATTGCTTGTTTCTTGAAAATGTATTGCATTAGTGGCAACTTCTAGGTTTTTTAAAGGATACAAAGTAATTTTGACTGAGACGAAACGTAATGGCTTAAACGTTACATTATTTATTACACAATAGCTATAAGTATTAAAAGTTTGCTGTACTGTGTTCTTTGCCATGTGGTCCCAGCAAACAAAAAGCTATTTTATTTCCACGCGTGGTTGTCGCAAACAGTGATCTAGTAGGGATTACTTATGTCTAGCTTAAATAAGTTGTAGAGTATCCTTCTGGCTACTTAGATACGAAGGATCATTTCAGCCGAAAGACGTCCACTGCTGGACATAGGCCTTCCCCAAAGGGGGGATTTGCCGTAATCGCCACGCTTGGCAGGCGGGTTGGCGATCGCAGTATGGTGTTAAAATGCATAGAGAACGCTGCTGCCCATTCTCTATTAAGTCCCTTAGTCGCCTTTTACTACACCCACGGGAATAAATATGGGAGTGCTATTCTTTACGTCTGGCACCACACAGACAAGAAGGATACGAATAACAATTGATTAAGATCTCCAAACAACATACCAAACTTGTTGATTATGCTAATAATTAAGTACATTCTTTAACAATCATCCTTAAAGTAACAATTCTTTATTTGGATCACCAAACTACTATGCCAAACGTGGCAAAAACGATTGTAAGTTAATTCTAACGATACTTCATTAGTATTTGACAGAAAATGTAGGTCACTTAATTATAAATGATATTATAATTATTTCATCTAGTATTTTTTGGGCAACTCACTGTCAGCTCCTGAGTTTCATTGATCAATGTGCAACTTCAAAGCTTGCCGCGACTCCGAGAGCTTTCACCGATGATCGCTCGCTGCCGCTTATTATTTTACAAGCAACAGCTGAGGTGTCACGATATTGTACGCCGAACAGTTTAATTAAGAAAAGACTGCACTTCTGCTATTTTAGTTTCAGTTCTGTGAGTGACTGATTGACTGACTGACAGATATCGCACCGCTTAATAAACCTGTCGCTGAAGATAGAACCACACTGTTATTGTTTGCTCCTGTTGAGGATATAAAATGTGCAAAAAGGTTTTTCCTAACGGGCGAACTCCTGACTTTGATTCCAAGAACGATTTTTGGTCTTTGACAACGTCTAATATATCTTGAGACGCGGCAAAATACAGATCTAAATTAAAAGGCCTTTGTAAGGCAGAAAAACCACGATGTAAAAATTCAGCATCGCCGCTGTATTGTCTCAAGATTGATTGATTGATTGATCTCTGATTGATTGATTGATTGAAATAACTATATCAAATGGATGTTAGCATTCTGATGTTCTCGTTTTAAATGCTAGTGTTAATCAAATTGTTTTTGAATGTATATTGGGTGTTCAAAATGTTTTCTATTTAATTTATGCTGGATTTTACCATTAGCATGAGAGGCGTAAGAATTATTTATGGGGTGGTTCGTAGTCAGTCTGCTATCTCCCACAAAACTATGTCTAAGCTATCTGTGTCAAGGCCCTGCATGGTTTCTAGTAAATAGATTTAGGTGCAATTATAAACATGACTTTTAAGTTTGATTATCTTTATATTCTTCTAAAGGAAACGCTACATTTTGATTTTGAGTACGTTATAGATGGAGATAAAAAAAAAAAAAATCTATTTAAAGCAAGTTTATTCAGAACTTGCTTTAATGTAACAAACCTGACGATTTTGCTTAGACCTCGTTACGCTATAACCACGATCAGTGATTAGCCTCGATTTGTGCGGTTTTTAAAACTTTAAACTTGTCCATAGGAGATCAAAATGGCCATTACATAGTCATCGCTATACCCATTTAGATGATGGTGTATATTTATTACTGTTCCTCTTACGGAAGTACGAATATGTTATTACGAAAGTATGTAGTGATTATAAATACTTGTGTATCGTATCTTATTAACTAGTATTCTGATCAGAATGGACCAACCACATTATTATTTTGAGGGTGATTCATTCGTGATCAGCATTTCACTGACATTATTAATTACTCTCATGGCATAATAGTCTGGGTTGTTAGGGTTTCTGTATCTGGGGACATTCACTTTGATTGTACCTATCTAACTGGATTTTCATGATATGGTTTACTAATGAATGACTAAATATTTACATCAACAAGCAGGAACATTTTAATCGGAATGTTCGTTATCGCAGAATATTCTAAAATGTTGTTGAAAATCCATTTCGGTTAGGGAGCATTTCGCTTGAACAAATATCGTCAATTAGGCAGTTCTCACTAACTTACTCAATAATTCAGAGAATTTTGGATATCAATATAAGTTCTACATTACAACCCACAGCTGGCGAATTGCTAGTCGACAAACACAACAAGCATTTACTGACGACTCACATCTGCCAGCCCAGTGATAACAGTTCCCTGTAATTATGTGAGTCAAGTTCGTGATAGGGACTTGATAACGACTATTCAATTTAATGTTCTCATATTCATCGAAACCATTTTCCTGCCAATTGATTTTTCGTTGTAGTTGGGATAGGAATCGAAGTCTTTAAAATTTCAATACGGTTGCGAAGATCATAATGGCAGTTGCTGCGTGTCTGAAGCCTGAAAATGGTCGATGCAATTACGTTCGAAGTCGCCTTCAAAATGTTTGGCAAGACTAGGCTCACTTTGATAAAAACTCACCATTTTAAAGGATCTTGTTACTTATACAATCATTTTCATTACACATGTCTGCGATATTTCTGATCTGCGAAGAATTTTTTGCTGATAAATTCTGCGTGTCCGTCCACAATCCCAAGTAACTTCAGAGGCAATTCACGAATATCCACGAAAGTTTACGAACTTTACCGACTGTGTACTAACTAATAATTTCAAACAGTGCCCATTTCGCACATTGTTCTTAACTTAAAGTAGCCTACAGCGATCACCGCGATTGCCTGTCATATCTGATCTGAGATTCGTAATAGGAAACAAACTCTCGGGGCTATAATTTTAACGAGACAACTCTTAAATGTAATTTAGTTTGTGTTGTAGTAGTACTAGATTTACCTACATGTCTTTTTTTTTTTTTTTGAGGAGAAAGCGAAAATTATGCAAGCGCTTTTTAAACTTTTAATCGAGTGACCTTTATAAAGTACCTACTCATAGAATTAAAATAACGTAATGAAAGTGTAGGTTGAAACGAAAGCTGAGCACTGAAGTTTAGGTTGATATCAAGCCGTTTTGTGCTCTTTTTAGTCTAAAAACACTTAAATATCGGTTTGTAATAGCTTTCCTACCTATTACAAACCCATATTTAAGGGGACGATAACCGACTTTTAATGATTTCATACTGAAGATCACGTCTAAACGAGTAGCGTTAATAATTTGAAAAAAAAATATGTTAAATTAAAGCATTTTCTCAATAACTTAATATGTGAATATTTTAGATTATGTTTATATTACATAGTGAAATTAATTTGTAAAGCTATGTCTAACGCGGATAAAAAACTCAGAATGGCGCAAAATCTACCAAGCGTATTTTTCTAAAACCTTCACCAATTTAAAGATAATTTAATTATTAATCTTTTAGTATACGCGTTTTATTAAAATACCTTTGCTTTGTGTATAATAAATTAATAATGCGTCAATTTGGGGACAGCGCTCCTTGATGGGCGAGTCCTATAACTGGCTGAACGTACGACGCGTTGCGTGAGCTCAGTACAGCACGCAAGCTAACCACTCAAGGTCACTGGCATATATCTGCGTCTTAAGTGTTTTTGTGACAGCGAGTACAATATTGCTCATGATAGATTAAAAGGTGCATGGTCAACATTAACTAAAAGAGTTACTACATTTTAAACATGATGATCTAAACGTCTCGAACGTAAGTCAATCAATCTGCCGCGCTTTTTCCCAACTATGTTGAGGTCAGCTTCCAGTCTAACCGGATGCAGTTGAATACCAGTATTTTACATGGAGCGTCCCCTATCTGACCTCCACATCCTAGTAATTGGGTAATCCGATACCCCTTGGTAAGACTACTCCGTGTGTTGCCGGACGTAAAGAATAGCACCATCCCATTTCTTCCCTGGGTGTCGTAAAAAGCGACTAAGGGACTTACTAGAGGTACCCCGTGGTAAGACTACTCCGTGTGTTGCCAGACGTAAAGAATAGCACCATCCCATTTCTTCCCTGGGTGTCGTAAAAAGCGACTAAGGGACTTACTAGAGGTACCCATTGGTAAGACTACTCCGTGTGTTGCCAGACGTAAAGAATAGCACCATCCCATTTCTTTCCGTGGGTGTCGTAAAAAGCGACCAAGGGACTTACTAGAGGTAACCCTTGGTAAAGGCTTCTACATACCAGCGCGACTTGTCACGCGACGCGACACGGCACAAAGGCCCTGCGTGTCGCGGGACGAGCGGTGCCTTTGTGTCGCGTCGCGTCGCGCGACTGGTCGCCCCGGTATGTAGAAGCCTTAACACTACTCCGTGCGTTGCCAGACGTAAAGAATAGCACCATCCCATTTCTTCCCGTGGGTGTCGTAAAAGGCGACTAAGGAGCTTACTAGAGAATGGGCAGCAGCGTTCTCTATGCATTTTAACACCATACTGCGATCGCCAACCCGCCTCGCGCCTGCCGAGCGTGGTGATTATGGCACACCCCGCTCTTTTTTTTTGGGGCTTCTGACAACCCGTTACGGTAACCACTACTGTTAAATATCCAAGCATGACAGCCGGGACCAACCGCGTCTCGAACGTAAGTGTACATTATTAAATCCAAGCCTAAGCTAATCTGCGTCTAAGCTTTTATTCTATATAATTTAAAGTTATTTGTCTAAGTCTGCGTAGGAGTTTTTGCTCTCACTTGTCCACTAACCACATGCCGACTTTCATCCTGGCCAATTAAGGGGCCCTGTTATAACTAGATTTTATACTAGTCATTAAACCGAGGCATATAAACGTTTTGTTTTATGTTTATGGGACGTATATACCTAGATGTGTACTTTAATGAACCTGTTATTCGTACCCTGATATTATCATCATAAAGGCTATACATAAAAATACATTTTTGAAAGTAGCTTTAGTTATATGATGGCGAGTCCTGAAAGTAAGTTTCTATTTCATATAGTTTTTAGGGTTCCGTACCAAAATGGTAAAAAGGAACCCTTATGGTGAGACTAAGTCTGTCTGTCTGTCTGTCACACCTTGATATCTCAAGAACTACTAAAGCTATCAACTTGAAATTAAGAATAGTTTTAGACGTCGTTTGCCCAACTATTTTGCAAACAAGAAAGAAATTTAAAAAAATATTTTTTTTTGCAAAACGCACTGAAAGTGGGTCTTAAAAATTTGAAGTGGGGCTACTAGGGCATGTGGGGTATCATATAAAAGAGCGCTGTTTGCACATTCTCAAACATTATTTTGTTTTTTTTTTAGGGAGCATAGTTTCCGACTTATGATGAAAAATGTAAAAAAAAATACCGTTCCCCCCCTTATCTCCGAAGTTTGCATAGATAAAAATCTGAAATTATTCTATGTGATAGAAGTTTATGTCAAGATTACAGGAAAAATAAAATTATGTCACTAAATAGCACAGTTTTTCAGAAATCATGAACATCATATATACGTACGGAACCCTCGGTGCGCGAGTCCGACTAGCTCTTGACCGGTTTTTTAATGTAATTGTGTTTCTAAATCATACGGACTGTCACATAATTTATTTCATAGTAGAGTCAGCTCGAAAACTTTTAGAACCGTGAATTTTCTTGCGGTAAACATTCTTATTTTTGCGGTAAACATGACGCAAAGAAAGAACACAAATACAAAAAGAACAAGTTGGGGGAATATAATATATGCGTCTTTAGAGGCATGAGGAACAGGGTGTAAAGTTCACTCATCCTCTATAGAAAAGGGAGGATCCTCCGACCAGACGGGTGTTGTGTCTGGTGGGCAACTGCCCGACGGTTGATGTCGGGATGTTGTATATACTAGCTGCACGGTAAACTCTGCTTGCGCGATGCAGGATTTTGCGTGACGTCAGTGTGACGCGTAGTTCGCATGTGGCGATGTTGATGCCGCTACACCTCAAATCCACGCAAAACGGCCATCGGCCAGCATAGTGCTGCGACCCTATGCGAGACAGAGCCCCAGCGCTGGTTTTCAGCGACAGCGTCTTTCGAGTTAATGATATAATAATCCGGAATAAGGATGGTTATTGGTTTTGTAAATAAGCAGGTGTGTTTCAGGCCATTAAGAATTATTTTGCCTTTAATGAGAATAATGGTGCATGGAATAGTTTACACTTTTACAGTGATTAAGTTTTTAATTAGTTTTTATATCGAGAGCTAATAGTGCGCCCGCGTCCGCGCCGGCAGACCGTGAATGCTAATCAATACAGAGTACAATGAATGCCGCAGGTACAGGCGAGCACAGAATGCTAGCCATAGAATTAAATAGACAATTATTATTCCAATGCTTTAAAATGTATTTTTTTTTAAGTTACAGATCTGTTACTCATTTAGATGGTGCTTAAAAGCATGACTCTAAGCTTGTAGTTCGCTAACTCTGGTCCTGAGGTCCTACCCTTTGTGTAAGGAAAGATTTAATTGGGCATTTGTGACATGTTGTCAAGGTTTCAATACCTTTAACTTGTTAATGTGCTTTTTAACAAAACATCTTTTACTCAGCGATTTTTCTCTTGAAAAACATACATAAACCTGTAAAAATTACATTGCTTGCTGTACAAATAGTAGAGTATTTTTACTTACGGCGACGATAACCGACATTTAATGATTTTATACTGAAGATCACGTATAAAAGAGTAGTGTTAATGATTTGAAAAAAAAATATGTTAGATTAGAGCATTTTTTCAATAATTTAATATGTGAATATTTTAGATTATGTTTATATTACATAGTGAAATTATTTTGTAAAGTTATTTATTTTTTTTTTTTTTTTGGGTGGGAAATTATCAAATAACTTCTCCCGCTCTGGGCAGAGCGGAAGGGCGTGTCAGACTTTTACTGACTAAAACCCACCCGTATTCCTTCATTTGCCTGTGTGCCAGGGCCACGAACTCCCTTTCGGACAAACTCGCAACCCTGGCAGGCATTGGCCCTAGCGAACCCCGTCAGTTGGTGCTGACAACTCTTTGAGGCGCGCGTGGAATACGACGCGCCGTCGACCCGGGCCTGGTCGTTATCGGATGGTGAGCTACCCATCGCTCACCGTCCGCAGGCTCGCGCTTACGGTGGCCGGAAATCGGCTTGCGACTCCCGACGGCCGGGGCGTCTCCTGCGGCGACTAGGGGCGCGAGGGCGCGAACCTTGCCTCTCCCTCACGCGGTCCGCCTCCTCCTTCGCAAGCATTACTAATTCGCAAAAGGAGGTGACGGCGTGATGCACTCTCGCTCCGAACCATGGCCTGAACCAGGGCCGGACGCGAGAGATCGCCGCCGCCGATCGCCTCCATGAATTTCGAAAAAAATCCCCGAATCCGAAAATTAATTTGTAAAGTTATATCTAACGCGGATAAAAAACTGAGAATGGCGCAAAATCTACCAAGCGTATTTTTCAAAAACCTTCACCAATTTAAAGATAATTTAATTATTGATCTTTTTAACCGACTTCCAAAAAGGAGGAGGTTCTCAATTCGGCTGTATGTTTTTTTTTTATATATTTTTTTTTGTATGTTTGTTACGCGATTACTCCGTCAATTATGAACCGATTTTGAAAATTCTTTTTTTTTTGAAAGGGTATACTCCCGAGGTGGTCCCAATGCCACTAAATCAGAATCAGATGAGGGAATCCCATGAAAATCGAGGGAAACCCTCAAATTTTATATGCAAACTTATAGCGATTTGGGAACTTTTTATAGTAACTCGTGCTCTCGGAAAGCACCATTTGGTGAAGTGGAACTGATGAAGGATACCATAGATGGCCACCGGAACAATATAATAATGAGTACCTATTTAACGGGTTGCGCTTAAGCAATGTATGCTCGTCACTATGCATATGGTGAGTGGCAGTTCTCCTGGTTCTTACCAGAAGAACTCAACAATCAACGTCCCAGAATCGGGAAAGGCAATATTTTATAAAAGGTGATGACCAGTTAACATTAGGCTATTGTAACTTAGATAAATTCAAAACTGACCCACTAAAAAGTGAAAAATAAAAAACTTTTTACAAAAAAATAATAACCGACTACCAAAAATAACACTACAAAGTGAAAAATAACTTTAATTTCGGAAGTCGGTGGCAAAAAACTCAAATACAGATCCAAAGACACCGACTTCCGAAATTAAAGTTATTTTTCACTTTGTAGTGTTATTTTTGGTAGTCGGTTACTATTTTATTGTAAAAAGTTTTATTATACGCGTTTTATTAAAATACCTTTTGTTTTGTGTATAATAAATTAATAATGCGTAAAATTGGGGACAGCGCTCATTGATGGGCGAGTCATAGTACTGGCTGAACGTACGACGCGTTGCGTGAGCTCAGTACAGCACGCAAGCTAACCACTCAAGGTCACTGGCATATAGCTGAGTTTTAAATGTAAATAACATAGGTCGTCAGAATAATGGGCCACAAAAGGGATGAATAAAAGGCAATTGGATGTAACTGAGATGAGAATGCTAAGAGGAATGTGTGGTGTGACAGGAATGGATAGAATAAGAAATGAGTACATAAGAGGAAATCTGAAAGTGGCACCGGTGACTAAAAAGTTGTGCGGAAATCGGTTGTCATGGTATGGGCATGTGATGCGGAGGAATGAGGAAAATGTCGTGAGGAAAGTTTTGAGTATGAATGTCGATGGCTATAAGAGTAGGGGAAGATCAAAGAAACGATGGATGGACTGTGTGAAAGACGATAAGGCTGGAAAGGGAGTGACTACCGAGATGACGACTAATAGAGGAGTGTGGAAGAGAGGGACATGTTGCGCCGACCACAAATAAGCTGATATAAAGGCAGCGGGGCGAGCACGGCCTACTGTGACATGACTTGAGTCACACATTTTATCACAGTTTGAGCGATAAAACTGTTTTGTCATAAAATGCTAGTACAAATTGACATGACATAATTTATCATGTCTTGTCACAAAAGTCT
This sequence comes from Tiliacea aurago, assembly GCA_948098905.1. Taxonomy (NCBI): domain Eukaryota; kingdom Metazoa; phylum Arthropoda; class Insecta; order Lepidoptera; family Noctuidae; genus Tiliacea; species Tiliacea aurago. The sequence goes on from OX402577.1 coordinate 21,227,540, forward strand.
TGGCAGGCCCGTGCTCGGCCCGCAGGAGAATGATGATGATATAGTTCGTTCAATATCCATCAAACTTAAACAAAGAAATAAGATATACTGGATGTGTTCACTACTTTACTGTACGTATTCTACGGCGAAGCACGCGCGCATCCTGCATGTTTAGTAAATAACAAGTGAACTCCGTGACCCTCGCGCCTAGCGGCATACACGTGTATGCGCTTGCATAGTTCCAGTTACTACCTATTTGTTAACACGCAGATTTGCAGAATAACTGGCTCTTAACGATTTTTGTAGTAACAGGTGTGTGAATATAACTGCGTTTAAATGATTCTACGCAGCACTTTGATGTTAGGTTTTTGAATAAAACTTGTCAAATTATCATCATCATCATCATTTCAGTCGAATGACGTCCACTGCTGGACATAGGCCTCCCCCAAGCACCGCCACTTCGACCGGTTCTGTGCATCCCGCATCCAGCGGATACCTGCGGCTTTTACAAGATCATCGGTCCACCTTGTAGGAGGCCTTCCAACGCTACGTCTTCCGGTACGCGGTCGCCACTCCAGAACCTTTCGGCCCCATCGGCCATCAGTTCTGCGAGCAATGTGCCCTGCCCAGTCTGCCCACTGCCACTTAAGCTTGGCAATTCTTCGGGCTATGTCAGTTACCTTCAAGTTATAGCATGCCTTTTTTTTAAGGTTTGGAAATTATGAAATAACTTCTCCCGCTGGGTGGAGCGGGAGGGAGTGTCAGACTTTTACTGACTAGAACCTGACACAGGCAACTGAAGGAACACGGGTGCGTGTTCCTTCAGTTGCCTGTGTCAGGTTGGAGTTAACCCTTTCGGACAAACCCGCAACCCTTGCAGGCATCAGCCAAATTATAGTATGCCTGCGGTATTATGCGGCCTGGCTCCTTTCCACCTGTATTAGAACCACGCTCGGTCAGTATGGATTTGGGATTAAACCATAACCATCATTTGTTCGGACTGTGTACGTTTTTCAATTCTTGATGACGTCAAATAATGCCTTTGAAAAACCCCAATAACAAATGCGAATCTCAACATCAATAAATGTTTGATAAATTAACAATACTAATCGTATATTGATATTTCTTGTACTATGTTATAAGAAATGCAATATTCATAAAGTTGTTTGTAGATTATATAATCTGCCCGTAGTAGGTAATGTTTTGCACTAAGAGCATTCAACTTGAAAACAAACAAAAAAAAAAGAATTGAAGTTCTTAATTCAAATAAAATGAAGAAGCGAAATCTACAATTTATTGATCCTGAACCATTAGAAGCTCATCGTATGAAAGTCATAAATGGATCTAGGCGTATTTATCGTAACAGAGAAATAACAGATGTACTTATTTCAAAATAACAAATAACAATTGTTCCTACCATATAAATGATAAAAAAAAGAAAATCTGAAACAGATAATTTCAATGACTGTTACCGCCGCTGTTATTGTTAATTCATTATAACAGTCTCCACAAAGACTGTTAGTGAAGGAAAGTGCTCAGTTTGAAATGTACTAAACAAAAAAATCAATTAGCCTTTTACAACTTTGGTGGGGTCGGCTTCCAGTCTAAATGAAAAAAAAAAAATAATTAAACGTAATTCTATAATTTCACACTACCCCCTCATTCCTAGTCAATACTTCGGAACCGATTAAGAAATAAAGAAGATATTCAATTGAGATTTAAACGTATTTATCGTCCGTACAAAAATAACAGGCTGTTATTTAATAATAGATACTTCGATCTGTTATTTAATAACAGATACTTCGATCTGTTATTTTTGTGTAACAGTAACAGTGATAACAGATATCGTGTTTAACCTGTTACAACCCATCTCTACATGAATCTAATAACCGTGGTCGGTCTTAAGATATCTGTATCTTGTTCTCACAGGCTCTTCAATGAGAAATATCTTGCACTTTCTATCAGATAAGTGCTTTTACTTTTTGAAATTAATTTGTGAGTAAGCTTAGAAACATACTACAACAAAGTTGAAGAGTTCTTGCCGTAGGTAGTACAAGTCCCTACCTAGTTTGTTGTAAAAACATAGAGAGACATTCGTTTCTGATGACAAATAGTGGAAGAGGTAACCGGCTGAGGTAGACAGGATTATCTCCTCATCAACAAATAATCTCTTAAGTCGTCTGTTCGACAGTGGATTGGAAATACATTTTCAAGAAAACACTTAAGTAATAATCGTGTATTCAGTATTTAATTGTTGAAGTAATATGATTGTTACGGTATGAGGAGCCAGATACGGCAGGAATAGCCACTATGGTCCACTGCAGGTGGTCTTATAGTAGCCGGGAGCTACCTACACTAGTTATTATAAAATGATCCATTAATAGAGAAAGGAGTGCTGTCTAAATTGAAGTAACATCGATTAATTACGAAATACATCGTTCAATAAAATGATTACAAGCGTAATTAACTTCACAAAAGATATTTTCGACGTGGAGGGTTCCTATTACAGACTTCTTCCTGAGAAATAAAGTAAACTGTACGTAGACGAATTGGACGAATCAATCAATCTGCTTATTATTATAAATTGGCCGTCTGGTGGTACGTAAAGAATAGCACTATCCTATTTCTTCCCGTGGGTGTCGTAAAAGGCGACAAAGGGACTTACTAAAAAATGGGCAGCAGCATTTTCTATGCATTTTTAACACCATGCTACGATCGCCAACCCGCCTGCCAAGTGTGGCGATTATGTCACACTATGTCCAGCAGTGGACGTCTTTCGGCTGAAATGATGAATCAATTTGCTTAGCCTTTTCCCAACTATGATGGGGTCGGCTTCCAGTCTAACCTTAGGCAACTGAATACCAGTTTTTAACATTGAGCGACTGCCTATCTGACGTCCTCAACCCAGTTACTGGGTAATACGACACCCCTTGGTAAGACTGGTTGTCAGACTTTCGGGCTTCTGATGACCCGTAACGACTGTCAAAGATCCACGAATGACAGCTGGGACCAACGTCTTAACGTGCTTTCCGAGGCACGGAGGAGTCTTGGTATGTAAAGATGGTCACCTATCTACGGACCAACCCCGGCAAACGTAACTTAACCTGATGGATCGACCCGTGCGGCTTTTATTACTTAGCCACGAGCTGGAATTGGATTTATCAGCTGATCATTATACACATGGAACAAGCCAACCTTTGTATCAGTTGTTTACCAGCAAAAAGGCAAACGTTTTGAGCACTTGTCACCGAAACAAGACCTTTAATTTAAAGCAGACAAGATGTCACCATCATCATAATTTTAGCCGAAACACGTCCACTGCTGGATGTTGGCCTTCCCCAAAGGGGGGGGGGGGGTTATCGCCACGCTCTGCAGGCGGGTTGGTGATCGCAATATGGTGTTAAAATGCATAGAGAACGCTGCTGTCCATTCTCCTAGTAAGTCCCTTAGTCGCCTTTTACAACACCCACGGGAAGAAATGGGATGGTGCAATTCGTAAGGAAGTTTAACGCTGATTTCCCCATTGCCTTGGTGCTCTAGGAAAGAGTAACGGCCCAGTGGTAACGGCCGCAACTTCAATTTGTAGGTCGTAGTTTGAACTCAGACAAGCGCTTTACTTTGAGTAAATTATTTAATCACCACTGCTCTCAAAACTGTGAAGGAAAACATCAAGAGGAAACCGGCATGTCCTAGAACGAAAAATTCGAAGACGTGTGACATTTACCAACCCGCACTGGGCCCGCGTGGTGGATTACGGCCCGCTCCCTCTCACCGAGAGGCCTGTTTCTGGCCTATGATTATGCTTGGTAGTGTTCTATAAAGTATCTATAATAGGAAATTAATCAATTGTTCTTAAGACGCAGATATATGCCAGTGACCTTGAGTGGTTAGCTTGCGTGTTCTGTACTGAGCTCACACAACGCGTCGTACTTTCAGCCAGTAATAGGACTCGCCCATCATGGAGCGCTGTCCCCAATTTGACGCATTATTAATTTATTATACACAAAACAAAAGGTATTTTAATAAAACGCGTATACCAAAAGATCAATAATTAAATTATCTTTAAATTGGTGTAGGTTTCACAAAAATACGCTTGGTAGATTTTGCGCTATTCTCAGTTTTTATCCGCGTTAGACATAACTTTACAAATTAATTTCACTATGTAATATAAACATAATCTAAAATATTCACATATTAAGTTATTGAGAAAATGCTCTAATTTGTTATTATATTTTTTTCAAATCATTAACACTACTCGTTTAGACGTGATCTTCAGTATAAAATCATTAAAAGTCGGTTATCGTCCCCTTAACTGTACCTACCTGGAAAAGTATTCAATTCAGAATTAAGACGTTGGCGATTAGGTATAATAAATAACATGAATATATTATAATGTACATTTAAATTATGTAGGTATGTGTACATACCTACATAGATATAGATAGGAAGGAATTAAAGGCATGAAAATATATTACTTAGAAGTTCGATGCCCTTTGAATGATCTACAGTTGACTTTATACGTCACATAGTGTTGATTCAACCTTAGTTAATAATGTTAGCGATCTATTACCATTAATAATAATTTGTGGTAAATTGCTACTTACAAGTGTGAATGATTCAGCTGTAGGCAGTTTATTTTTTATTGATCGGCCACAAACCCATCAATTATATCACACGTGCAAAATAATGGTGCTACGTGTTTTTTTATTTATTAATTCAATTCAATTCATTTATTGCATCAAATATGGTAGGTACATGAAGTTCTTAGATAAAATATTTAGTAACACACATTTGGCCAATATTTAGCATGCAATAGTACAAGTTTTTTATGTTAACTTAAATATATCTGTGCTTTATCGTATAAAATTTACAGGGACACTTTTCAAAGAACTCATCTATCGAATAAAAACATTCTTGTAATAACCACTTCCGCAACGCAACACAAAACTTATTGAAAGGTAGTTGAGTAATTGACCCAGGCAAAGCATTGTAAATTAGGGGGGGGGGGGTTATTAGCTAACTAGCATTTGCCCGCGGCTCCGCCCGCGTGGAGGGCAGGAATTTTCCCACAGGAATGTGCTACCGACTCAAGAAAGAAAGAAAGAAAATAGGTACATTTATTTAGCAAATTAGCACAGACTAAAAGGCGCACAATATAATATCTTACACCAGATCAACAAAATAAAATTAAACAAGTAAAATGTGTAATTAAAGTAAAAAATAAAGTAATAGAAAGTAGTGGTAGTTAAAAAGTATCCAATGTCCTAACCCAGGTTATGGACTACCCCTGCATATGCCAAATTTAATCCAAATTTAGCGTGAAAGCGTAACAAACAAACTCACTTCACATTTATAGTATTACTAGGTTTTGCTCGCCGCTTGAATTTACAAAAAAACGAAAGTTTAAACGTATACGCAAAATTTCAGGATAATCGGTTCAGTGGTTTAGGCATGAAAGGTAACAAACAAGAAAACAAACTTACTTTCGCATTTCGAAAGATACGTGGCGCCATCTATTCTCATAAGATCAATATTGTTGTTTTCCTCGGGAACAGTACTTTTTTTGGGATTTAAGGTAGCCTATGTCCGTTCCTGTGCACCTGACAACGTATATGCAAAATTTCAGGATGATCGGTTCAGTGGCTTAGGTGTGAAAAGGTAACAAACAAACTTACTTTCGCATTTATAATATTAGTTAGGAAGTTGATTAGGATGAGTATTGTTACTTAGGTCCATTTTCACGCCGGGGCTGCCTTAAAGCGGCTCTACGCGGGGATCGTGCGGTCCATGGCCCTTTACGGGGCACCGGTGTGGGCGCGTTCCTTAAGGCTGCGACCAGCCCGCCAATTGAACGCGTCCCAAAGGGTCATGGCTATCAGGCTGGTACGGGGTTACCGCACGGTCTCCCGTGAGGCGGCGGGCCTCCTTGCCGGACTACCGCCATGGGATCTGGAGGCAAAAGTCCTTGCGCAAATCTGGGAGTGGCGCGAGGAGGCGAAACGCCGAGGTGAAACTCCGCTGCCGCGAGATATCACGGCACAGCGGACAGAGCTCCGGCGGGATCTCATGGCGGCATGGAGAGTGCGATTGTCGCAACCCAGCGCTGGGCACGCCACAATTGTGGCGATAAGTCCCCTCTTTGAGAAGTGGCTAGAGAGGCGCCACGGCGTCCTCACCTTGCGCCTGACGCAGGTCCTCACCGGACATGGTTGTTTCGGGAGGTTCCTGTTCAGGATAAAGCGGGAGGAAACGGTGGAGCATAAGGTGGAGGTCTGCCCGGCTTGGGTGGAGCACCGCCGTGTCCTCACGGAGGCGATCGGCGGCGGCGATCTCTCGCGTCCGGCCCTGGTTCGGGCCATGGTTCGGAGCGAGAGTGCATGAGAGGCCGTCACCTCCTTCTGCGAAGCAGTAATGCTTGCGAAGGAGGAGGCGGAACGCGTGAGGGAGAGGCAAGTTTCGCGCCCTCGCGCCCCTAGTCGCCGCAGGAGACGCCCCGGGCGTCGGGAGTCGCAAGCCGATTTCCGGCTACCGTAGGCGTGGGCTTGCGGACGGTGAGCGATGGGTAGTTCACCGTCCGATAAGGACCAGGCCCGGGTCGACGGCGCGTTGTATTCCACGCGCGCCTCAAAGAGTTGTCAGCAGCAACCGACGGGGTCCGTTAGGGCCAATGCCTGCCAGGGTTGCGAGTTTGTCCGAAACGGATATTGTGGCCCTGGCACACAGGCAAATGAAGGAATACGGGTGGGTTTTAGTCAGTAAAAGTCTGACACGCCCTCCCGCTCCGCCCAGAGCGGGAGAAGTTATTTGATAATTTCCAACCCAAAAAAAAAAAAAGGTCCATTTTCACTGTTCTGATTTTACTAAATACTGAATGAATGAAATGCATCGACCTTAGCGTGGTTTGACCAGACTCGATTACTCGAATGAACCCAAAGATTCACACTAGCCCTACAGAGACCATTATTGCAAACCAAGAGTAGGCCGATTACATTATTATGGAAGAAGAGCAACGAATGACAAGATGAATTACTTAAACGCATCTTCAATTCTAGTAAAAGTATAATATAATATCTACTAGTGTTGTTAGTAGTAACTGACTTCTTGGAATGTGGACTTAACACTTTTTAGCATAAAATGTAGTTATAGCTTTAGTATTTCCGCTAATTTAAAAATCTGTGGTCATCACATCCTCCTTTCTTGGGAAACCCGTTAGTCTGCGATGGGACCTAGATCCGTAAAGTAATGGGATCTATTAAATTAATTAATGCCCCTATTAGCCCCCAAGCCACCTAGCACTTAATTCTTGTTCGATATCAATACATTATTTATTTGTTAACATTTATTTTACACAGAATAAGTTGTCATTGGGTTCCTAAAGGGATTATGTTCCGATAAATATTATATTTCATAGTATTTATTTTAATTTTATTCGAAACTGATATTATTATACTTGTCAAAAAGTAATAGACCCGAATAATAATAGTTATGTCACGATGGTCAATCGCGACGTAACTAGTGAAGTACCTAACCATGCGACTCGGTACTCGATACTCACGATAAATCGATTCAAGTTAAATGTCAAAACGGGCCTATTATTTTTTGACAACTTTAGTAGAAGTGTCAATTGGGTGTCCTTAATTCCTTATATACTAATATTATAAAGAAGTAATTTTTTTTTGTTTGTATGTAGGGGGTAATCTCTGGAACTGCCTGTCGGATTTAGAAAATTCTTTTAACGTTTGATAGCTTCTTGAGGAAGGTTATAAGCTATTTTACATCACGCCACGATCATTACGAGCCGAGAAAAAGTAATAAAAGTCAGAAAGAACGAGATGCAATGCGACGCAGTGGGTCGGGAGAACAAGAAATTTCACGCATACAGAAGCTATTCATTTATAATTAAGCACACGTGAAGTATAAAGGCTTCTACATACCGGAGCGACTTGTCGCGCGACGCGACTCGGCACAAAGGCACCGCTCGTCCCGCGACACGCAGGGCCTTTGTGCCGTGTAGCGTTGCGCGACAAGTCGCGATGGTATGTAAAAGCCTTAATGCAATCGTGCCAAAACTAGTATTCATATAATTTCCAATCAGTTTCCTCAAATTACATTCCTAATTTATTAATTTCACGTCAACAAACATGATTCATTTAAAACTTGTTCTAAACTAAACTGGTAGGTTTAAGACATTTTGTTTCTTAAGACGCAGATATATGCCAGTGACTTTGAGTGGTTTTCTTACGTGTTCTACAGGACGCAACGCGTCGTACGTTCAGCCGTGGTTCAGCCAGTACATAGGACTCGCCCATCAAGGAGCGCTGTCCCCAATTTGACGCATTATTAATTTATTATACACAAAAAAAAGGTACTGATGATTACATTATCTTTAAATTGGTGAAGTTTTCATAAAAATACGCTCGGTAGATTTTGCGCCATTCTCAGTTTTTTTATCCGCGTCAGACATAACTTTACAAATGAATTTCACTATGTAATGTAAACATAATCTAAAATATTAACATATTAAGTTATTGAGAAAATGCTCTAATTTATCATATTTTTTTTTCAAATTATTAACACTACTCGTTTAGACGTGATCTTCAGTATAAAATCATTAAAAGTCGGTTATCGTCCCCTTAAGAGGACATAGAATGCAGAGCCACGCACATAGAATATTTTTATGTGGCCGAACGTGGTCACAATTTTATTTTATTATTTATTGTTAATCAGATTAGTGTGTGGTTATAAAAAGTGGATGTCATTCCTGCTATTATAATGGAGGACCACCCGGCTGCTTTGTTGTCTTTGTTTGTTTACGACTGACTTCGAGAAATTAAGTACTTACTTGAAGAAATTCTCTTAATTTTTACTCTTAGTTTTTAGGGTTCCGTACCAAAATGGTAAAAAGGAACCCTTACGGTGAGACTAAGTCTGTCTGTCTGTCACACCTGGATATCTCAAGAACTATTAATGCTATCAACTTGAAATTTAGAATAGTTTTAGGTGACGTTTGCCCAACTAAATATTTTGCAATCAAGAAAGAAATTTAAAAAAATATATATTTTTTGCAAAAGGGACTGAAAGGGGGTCTTAAAAATTTGAAGTGGGGCTACTAGGGCATGTGAGGAATCATATGAAAGAACGCTGTTTGCACATTCTCAAAAAAATTTTTTAGGTAGCATATTTTCAGATTTTTGATGAAAAATGTAAAAAAAAATACCGTTCCCCCCTTATCTCCGAAGTTTGCATAGATAAAAATCTGGAATTATTCTTTGTGATAAACAAAACACACACATTTATATTACCGGAAAAATAAAACGATGTCTCTAAGTAGCACAGTTTTTCAGAAATCATCAACATTATAATATACGTACGGAACCCTCGGTGCGCGAGTCCGACTCGCTCTTGACCGGTTTTTTTACTTTACTGACTGTAGTTGAAGATATTGAAACATACTTTAGAAGAAAATCGAAGTCAAAAATATTAGTTGATAAATTAACGTCGCAGTCAAATTTATATTGTTACACATTGAAGATGTCAGTATTAATGAATAATCTGGCAGTCCAACTGGTTGAAAAAAACAGGCGTCACTTTCTGTGGAGTCCAGAGAAAAAAACTACTTAAATTGTGTCATTATTTTTATTACCTATATGGGCTATACCTATACGGTTAGCAATAAGCATTAATTTGATCTACATTATGAAAACCTGATTTTCAAAACTGGCGTTATTCTTATTTCTATAGACCAAACGAATGACGAGTTATTTATTTAACCTCCAAATAATAATAAAAAAACCACCACTTCGACTTTTCGTTTTATTTTTAAAACAGAACAGAAAAAGCAATACAACATACAAATGAATCCGTTAAGTGGTTCTCTGAGATATTACAAACATAAGATACTGATGTGGATTGAAATGTTGTTTGACCTATGAGACCGTCTTTCTGTCTGTCTAGCTAGCGGTCGACCGGGTACTACTCTACGAGAGTGATCACTTGGTGAAATTGATTGACTGCATTCAAAGGCGTTTTTTATTTTATAAGTAAAGAAATTGGATTAGGAAGGTTGATGACTATTAGAAATATTTCTGGTATACACATCAGATGTATGTTAAGGTCCTAGGTACTTCCTGCTAGGGTTGCGAGTTTGTCCGAAATGGATATCGTGGCCCTGGTACACAGGCAACGGAAGGAACACGGGTGGGTTTTAGTCAGTAAAAGTCTGACACGCCCCCTCTCCGCCCAGAGCGGGAGAAGTTATTTGATAATTTCCCACCCAAAAAAAAGGTCCTAGGTACTTCTTCATCGTTTCGTTAGGTACCGGTCAGTGTCCAGAGTGTAACGACTTACTGAAACTTGCAACAACAACGTCGTCCAAGCTATGAAGGCTTCCAAGTACTTTAGTATCCAAAACCGCTGGGCAAAGATGGAGATTTTCAGTAAAGATTGTTTGTTCTGGAATTAGTACCTACATCCATCTTCTCAGCCTATAGCAGTCCACTGCAGGACATAGGCCTCTCCCAGGCTGCGCCACAACACCCTATCCTCCGCCTTCCGCATCCAGTCTGTCCCAGCCACCTTTTTAAGGTCTTCGGTCCATCTAGCTGGGGGGCGTCCCACACTACGCTTGCCGATACGCGGTCTCCACGCGAGGACTCGTCTGCTCCACCGGCCATCGGTTCTTCGACAAACATGGCCACCCACTGCCACTTCAACTTGCTTACTCTGCAGGCTAGGTCGGTAACTCCGGTTCTCCGGATAACTTCATTCTTGATCTTATCCTTCAAAGAAACTCCGAGCATAGCGCGCTGAGCGACCTTGAATTTGTGGACCAGCCCTAGTATAATCGACCTACATATTTAAACATATTGCTCCTCTCAGCTTTGCTCTCGGTTCCAGAATGATCCGACACCACAAAGCACTTTTTTACATTAAAAAGTACCAGGTAATCTTTTATTGAATCGCACCGTATCTTTTAAATGGGGTATTGTACGTGATGCCACACTAATATTGGTTTTGAGAAAGCATTACGTCAATACACAGAATGGCTCGGTTTCGATGCCCCGTTCAAAGGAAACATGGCGATCGGATTACATGCCGACATTCTTCACTATAATACTATGTAAATGTTGGCTGTATGTTTTTGTAAATAAATTATATTGGTCAAAAATATGTAGAATTGCATCAGTTTACATAAATAAGACATGCCTTACGACCTTACGTCCTTGAAACTAAGGATTTTTGCTTTTTGGCTGTTTGGGTACCTTGTTGAATAGTTGTTTATACACAAAAATTAAATGTTCTGTTATTTAAGTGGCGCACTGGATATATGTTGATGAAATGATCCTGTGAAGAGAATCGGCATCAGCGTCCGCCGTTATGTTTAACTTCGTGAATCGTGTGATACGTATAACATGATAATAATTAATTATATTGTCTATAACTTTATTGTAGCAGCCATTGGTAGGTACTTCTTGTTTCTTTACCTTTGATACAAAGTAGGGTTTTTATTATATTAGACTTATTAGTTATTAGGTACTCGCGTCGGAAATGCGTTATCAAATTAATGGTAGCGGTACGTAATCTTTGACCACTATTGTGTGGAATACTGTGCAACGTTTGTGCAAAATATACTTACTTACAAAAAGTTAGTTACTAGCATTTTTTTCTAGATTGTTTGAACTTATTGTACCTATATTTGCAGAGTAAGGTCAATCCGGGTATTTCCCGTACGATTTAAGTATATGAACCTTGATAAAATGAAATGTCGATAAAACTGCTTACCACTAGCTCAATTACATGCTTACTTTTAGTAATATTGAGTTATTATTGTTGACACTTTTCATTTTGGTTATCTTTTTAGGGTTGCGTAGTCAACAAAGAACTCTTATAGTTTGTCAATCATCACCCTACGGCTACATTGTCGCGATAACGCGAACTCCACTTCGCGCGCTCTCTCTCGCACGCCGGTCGACGTCTCTCTCGCACACCAGTCGACGTCTCTCTCGCACACCGGTCGAAGTCTCTCTCGCACACCGGTCGACGTCTCTCTGAACAACAGAGACCACGCGAAATGTAGTTCGCGTTATCGCGACAGTGTAGCCGTAGCATTAGAATCATTTGGGGAACAAATCTAACTTAGAGAGATGCATTCATCTCTCTAAGTTAGATTTGTTCCCCACTATCATGATTTCATGAAGAAGTCATTCAATGGAACAAATCTAACTTACAATTCTGTAAATACATATCCGTAGTCATAGTCTGTGTCATGCCGGACGTAAAGAATAGCACCTGCATCATCTTATTTCATCCCATGGGTGTCGTAAAAAGCGACTATGGGACTTACTAGAGAATGGGCAGCAGCGTTCTCTATGCATTTTAAGTTTAACACCATACTGCGATCGCCAACCAGCTTGCCAAGCGTGGCGATTATGCCACTCCCCCCCCCCTTTGGGGAAAGCCTATGTCCAGCAGTGGACGTCTTTCGGCTGAAATTATGATGATGAAATACATACATGTTATAGTCGGGAACCATAATTCGATCAGAAAGTCTTTGACCAGTGCGTGTTGCCAGTGATGGATGACCTATGGCACTGAATCGTGGTCGCTCACAATGGGCCTTATCAGAAGGCTAAAAGTCACCCAAACGGCGATGGAGAGGGCTATGCTTGGAGTTTCCCTACGTGATCGAATCAGAAATGCAGAGATCCGCAGGCGAACCACGGTAACCGACATAGCCCGAAGAATTGCTAAGCTTAAGTGCCAGTGGGCAGGGCACATTGCTCGCAGAACTGATGGCCGATGGGGCCGAAAGGTTCTGGAGTGGCGACGCGTACTGATAGACGTAGTGTTTGAAGGCCTACAAGGTGGACTGATGACCTTGTGAAGGCTGCAGGTATCCGCTGGATGCGGGAAGTACAGAACCGGTTGAAGTGGTGGTGCTTGGGGGAGGCCTATGTCCAGCAGTGGACGTCTTTCGGCTGAAATGATAATGATGATGATAATTATGGTTTAGAAATTTAAAATTTACCTACCTAAACTAACGATTGCCTTATGATACTCTTAGCACAACAAAACTATGCTGCTACCTATCTTATGGCATACATAACCCCAAAGGCAGAAAACTGATCTCTGTCAATAAAATAAAAATTTGGAATCAATGGCAAGGACACAAGCGATGCCAAAATCGTACTGTTTGGAGGTCGAATCTTACCACGAAGACTTCGAGATTTTTCCTCGATTAATTTGACCGATGCATACAAAATAAAATAATTGCTGCTACTTTACTCCGATCGCGATAGACCAAAATGGAGACATAAAACTATATGGCCGCTCATGCGTTGAATCGAACAATGAGAAAGGTTGACGCGCTTCCGTCCCTTTATTATTCATTTACAACCTTCTCTTTGTCAGTGGCATCCTGTCGTAGACTCAAACTTTTTGACAGATAAATTATTGTTTATCTTTTGGGTTGTGGCCTTGTGGGCAGCGGGAGACAGCGCGGTCGTTCATTGAGAGCGCAGTTACAAAATTATTAAGGCGACGATAACCGACTTTTAATAATTTTATACTGAAGATCACGTCTAAACGAGTGGTGATAATGATTTGAAAAAAATATATGTTAAATTAGAGCATTTTTTCAATAACTTAATATGTGAATATTTTGGATTATGTTTATATTACATAGTGAAATTCATTTGTAAAGTTATGTCTAACGCGGATAAAAAACTGGGAATGGCGCAAAATCTACCAAGCATACTTTTTAAAACCTTCACCAATTTAAAGATAATTTAATCATTGATCTTTTAGTATACGTGTTTTATTAAAATACCTTTTGTTTTGTGTATAATAAATTAATAATACGTCAAATTGGGGACCGTGCTCCTTGATGGGCGTGTCCTATTACTGGCTGAACGTACGACGCGTTGCGTGAGCTCAGTACAGAACACGCAAGCTAACCACTCAAGGTCACTGGCATATATCTGCGTCTTAAGAGGAAATGCGGGCGGAGAGACTTTTAGAGTAAACAGTCATAAATCGAGGTTCGGCTCTCGCCTATTTCCTCCTCCAATATTGGACCAATTTAAAAGATATTTCTTATACTGAATAAGAAGGATATATACTGTGTCCCTATATTTTCCTTTTTGATGATACATTATCTTTATAAGAGCTGGAACCCTCTGAAAATGCTCAAAATTGCCTGTTTAGACCGCTGACAACAGAGGGCTATTGTACAAATTTGACAACTATTAATAAAAAAAAAAAAGATAGGGTAGGGTATAAGAAATATCTTTTAAATTAGTCTAATATTGGAGGAGGAAATAGGCGAGAGCCGAACCTCGATTTATGACTTTTACTCTAAAAGTCTCTCCGCCCGCATTTCCTCTTAAGGGGATCGTCTTCGTACCAAAATAGGAAATGGCCTTTTTGGAATTGATCGTAAGGGCTCTGTATGTATGTCTACATCTAGAACGGAAGATAGTTAAATTTATAGTATTTAAATGTTTCGCTTTAATGTTATTCGATTATCTTCTTTTTAAAATAGATAAAAAGTTTTCTAAAACTCAATCAATGTGCTTAAAGCCTTTTCCCAACTAAGTTGGGGTCAGCTCACCAGATGCAGTTGAATACCTACCAGTATTTTACATGGAGCGACTGCCTACCTGACTTCCACAACCCAGCTACTGGATAATACGATATCCCTTGGTAAGACTGGTTGTCAGACTTTTGGGCTATTGAATTGCATTGAATTCTATTAACTGCGACTTACTACTTATTATCGTGCCGGTCTACTCTCTGATATACAATGGTCTCTGTAGTCTCATGAAACATGAGGCTTCAGGGGCTAGGGTGAATCTTTGGGTTCATTCAAGCAATTGAGTCTGGTACAACCACGCTGGGATCGGTGCATTTCATTCATTCATTCATTCTGACGACCCCTAACGACTGTCAAAGATCCACGAATGACAGCCGGGACCAACGGCTTAACGTGCTTTCCTAGGCACGGAGGAGTCTCGGTGTGTAAACATGGTCACCCATCCACGGACCACCCTGGCAAGCGTAGCTTAACCTGATGGATCGACCCGTGCAGCTGTTATTAGTTAGCCACGAGCTCCTCCAAAAGGTAAAGTTAAAGTTTTCCAAAAATGCCTCGAAACTTTTATCCGCATATCCCACAACACAACAATTAATTGAACTGTGCAATGTGTATTAGTCGTGACTTTCTGTCGTGATTAAATTGTGTTTCCATATCTAAAAAAAAAGAAAAACATATTTTTACGGTTCACAAAACAATTTGTAAAGTAAAAAAGGAACATTCCAGAAATAAGGGTATCGTTGGTGTCTGTACTAATTAAAAAAATCATTGTATCTAGCACAAACACCAGCGGCAGCGCCTTCCAAACTATAATAGGTTACATTAAAAACAAAACTTTTCGAATGTGCTACACACCATGTAGCACATTCGAAAATTTTACAAAGTATAAATGGAACATTCCAGAAATAAGGGTATCGTTGGTGTCCGTACTAATGAAAAAATCATTGTAGGTATCTATCACAAACACCAGCGGCAGCGCCTTCCGAACTAGGTTACATTAAAACAGAATTTTTCGAATGGAAAATGGAAAAAAAAATATATAAAATAAACGGTAGAAGTAATTTAAAAATAATATAAAACAATAAAAAACAAATTCCAACTACTGCTTATTCCGTGGCCCAACTCACACAACGCATGGTTAGGCCAGTCAGGCAGTGTCACATTTGTCCAAACGTTTATGGTTTTTTCGAAACCAATTGTTGCATCCATTTTATCTAATTGAATATACGAAACAAAGGACCACTTTGTGTGTTATCGTCATCTGCAGACCCAAATAAGCAGTTGTTTGCGATAAACTATGATTCAACGGCAAAGGATTCTATTAAGTATGACACGTTATTCTGTAATGGATGTTGCATGTAATGCGTCTTTGTTGTAAACCTAGTTGATAAGCAAATTGTTGTCGTGTTTTGGGTCAGTGGAATTAGTTGAGCAAGTCTCTGACTGGTTTCCGGCTAACACTAGTCCTATTTTTTGTGTTTTGGTGAATATGTCAACTCTTTGCCTATGGGTGCTTAGAAGTAAGAGATTGGTCAAATCAAATCAATTTTTTTTTATTTCACTTAATCCTACATATGAAACGTCAGAAGCTAGGTGCACGGTTCCAATTGGTCGTTTCCTATGCAGAAGAGCCGGCAGGAAACTCCACGGTTTCTCTTTTAAAAAAATTGGCTTTTACAATGTTTTCAAATTACAGTGTTAATAGGTATGAGAGGACAGCGTAGGCCCGTCAAGAGTATCAGGTACTTAACAAAATAGAAAATGGTCTACAGATCTATTAAGCCTACAAGTCCTACAACGTCCTCACATTAACAAAAAAACAATATAAAATATGATTAAAACAATAAAAGTTAGAACCTTGTTGAAATTAAAATTGTAGGTATAATAATTTCACATAAGAAAAACATTATATGAAGTTTGGTAAAAAAAGATAAAATTAAATTTAAAAAAAAACATCGTAATTTGGGAGCAGTTAATAGACATTTACATAGTTTTGCCGTTAATGAGGTACCAGGGTAGCCACATGTACTGAAGGAATTAATGCCAAACTTCTTTGTCTTCAACGTAGTCCTTAATCTTATTATATGCGTTTTGAATTTTCCATCACTAAGTTCTGTAACCGATTTTGGCAACTTGTTATAAATGCGGATACTGTTTACAAGAAATGACTTGCTTGTTTTAGTTAATCTAAATTTGGGTCCACACACTGCTAATCAAATCCGGTCGCCTGTTGGTCAGCATTTCAGCAAGCACGTTACATGTAGGTAGTACTTTGATTATTTATTTATTTATAATAAGCAAACGAACAGCACAGTCACTTACAATTCAAAATTAAATAACCTATCAAATTGGCACTTCAGTAACCATGCAAATAACAGGTATGCATGAAATTTAACATACGAATATTAGAGACAAAAGAGAAAAAAATAAAAGTATAAAAAATTAAAAGTGTAAAAAATTAAAAGTGTGTCCAGAGACCCAAATCCAGAACACGACAAAACAAACCAATTTGAGCTACACAGACGTGCACTCATCGCACTGTTTGAATATGGAACGCCTGTATGAAGCGAAACTCGTGGAGAAAATACCAATAGGGTAATCTGTCAAGTTGGACCTTTCATTATATTGCCTTGCCATACGTGTTAGGGGGCTATTAAATAAAAAAAATAAAAAACACATGGCCTCGGACTTGTGCAAGGCCACCTCGAGTCCCAATTGCCGGATCCTATCGACGATTGTCGACGATTGCCTCGGAACGCGCCACTGTCGGGTTCCCAGATAATGGCAGGAGGGGTCGGCGTCGGGCATCGGCGTCGAGTCGACGATGAAGTACCTGGGACTCGTCCTCGACAGCCGGTGGAACCTGGGACCGCCCAGACTGGAGCGGGCCGGGGCTGCCTTAAAGCGGCTCCTGCCCAATCTCCCCCAGATTGGGCAGGAGCCGCTTTAAGGCAGCCCAAACGCTTCCTGCCGGAGGCTCTACGCGGGGGTCGTGCGGTCCATGGCCCTTTACGGGGCACCGGTGTGGGCGCGTTCTATAAGGCTGCGACCAGCCCGCGATTGAACGCGTCCCAAAGGGTCATGGCCATCAGGCTGGTCCGAGGATACCGCACGGTCTCCCGTGAGGCGGCGAGCCTCCTTGCCGGACTACCGCCATGGGATCTGGAGGAAAAAGTCCTCGTGCACGTCTGCTCCTGCCGCCGCAGGAGACGCCCCGGGCGTCGGGAGTCGCAAGCCGATTTCCGGCCACCGTAGGCGTGGGCCTGCGGACGGTGAGCGATGGGTAGCTCACCATCCGATAACGACCAGGCCCGGGTCGACGGCGCGTCGTTTTCCACGCGCGCCTCAAAGAGTTGTCAGCACCAACTGACGAGGTCCGCTAGGGCCAATGCCTGCCAGGGGTGCGAGTTTGTCCGAAATGGATATCGTGGCCCTGGCACACAGGCAAATGAAGGAATACGGGTGGGTTTTAGTCAGTAAAAGTCTGATACGCCCTCCCGCTCCGCCCAGAGCGGGAGAAGTTATTTGATAAATTCCCACCCCAAAAAAAAAAAAAAAAATTAAAATAGTTTACCAATTGTGCGTCTATGGTACCGTTTGTATGTATGTCTAGATAGAGTGTCGCGCTGTAAGAGAACTAAAACAAGTCAACTTTGATAAGCTGGTGTGCGTGACAGCTACGTCTTACACTCGCGCCACGTCATTGTGTTATTCTAGTGTGCGTGCATTTTGCGGCCAACAGTTGGACGCACTTTTCGACGGTTTCGCAGCTTTTGTGGCTATCTAGACATATTTTTATTATGTTTGCTGTAGTGTTTGTCTCGACACTATGAAAAGGCCCAAGTCTTTGAAATATGATTAAAGATGATGATAAATAGACGATTGTTAGAAACTCAACTATAACTGTGCGGAAGTTATAAAGATATGGGTCAATTTAATCTAAGTTATATTACGAGTTCAAAGAATTTTGATAACAGAACCGCTGTTGATGATTTAATTGAGATAAAACAAAAAAAAAATCGGCCATATGCGTGTTGGACCAAGCAGAATGAAGGGTTCCGTAGTGGGGATTAATTTATCTTAAGAACAAACTTAACATTATAGTTAAAAAATATGTTCGCTCATACATTCCAACTGCAAATGTAAGTTTGAACGCACAATATCGAGAGATTTAGCATGTTATTTTAAGATACTATTTACTGTATTTTTTCAAAATTATGGTAAAATTTCATCTAGTTTCTTAAATAACTTTAAAATTGTTTAAGTATTTTAAAATTATAAAAAAAAATATATTTGAGACCCTCACAACAAGCCCTTTCTTTGAATTATGTAACAGGTACATTTAGCAAAATCTTTTTTTTATTTTGTAATATTCTCCCCAAAAATGACCCCTCATATTCAAAATTGATTTATTTACGTTATAGGTGTACGTCCGTGTTTGGGTCACAGAATTTCATATGTGTAGGTACTAAATTTAAACTTAATCCGCCTTATTACAAAACAAGATTTATATTTTGACATGTCTTAAACCATGCAGCCAGTTTTTGTAATAAGAACGTAACAGTGATTGAAATACCGTTCTTTATACAAAACTGAAAACTTAGTTCGGTACTAAGTTGTCAGTTTTGTGTTTAGGAACTTTACCATAGTCGGAATAAAGTTCGAAATTCAATAATGGCTCCATGTTTTAAACCTGGGTCTGAAGATAAACCTTGTTTTGTAATAAGGGGGAATCGGTCCAGAAGATTTGGAGCAATTCGCCTGTGACAGTTGGACAGACAGACAGACACACGAGTGATCCTCTTTTTCCTTTTAAGGTACGGAACCCTAAAAACTGATCAGTTGATAACCAATAGTGGTAAGTCTTATGACCATCACTACGAGGTGTCACCACCATGGATGTTGGAGGCACACCACGGGAGAACTCTGCGGTTCTAAATAGATGTTAAATTCGAAAAACATATTGTACCTAAATTGTAACCCCGGGGATCTACTCCCCTGCCACGGTTGCGAGTTTGTCCGAAATGGATATCGTGGCCCTGGCACACAGGCAACGGAAGGAACACGGGTGGGTTTTAGTCAGTAGAAGTCTGAGGAGAAGAAGAAGAAGACGAAGAGAAGAAGAGACGTTATTTGATAAATTCCGACCAAAAAAAAAAAAACCGGTCAAGAGCGAGTCGGACTCGCGCACCGAGGGTTCCGTACGAATATATGATGTTGATGATTTCTGAAAAACTGTGCTATTTAGAGACATCGTTTTATTTTTCCTGTAATCTTTACATAAGCTTCCATTATATAGAATAATTTCAGACAGATTTATCTCTGCAAACTTCGGATATAAGGGGGGAGGGGAACGGTTTTTTTTTCACATTTTTCATCAAAAGTCGGAAACTATGCTGCCTAGCAAATAAAAAAAATGTTTGAGAATGTGCAAACAGCGTTCTTTCTTATGATATGACCCCACATGCCTTAGTAAGCGTTGCCCCACTTCAAATTTTTAAGACCCCTTTCAGTCCCTTTTGCAAAAAAACCGGCCAAGTGCATGTCGGACCACGCACAATGAAGGGTTCCGTAGTTGGGATGAATTTATCCCAAAAACAACCTTAACATTGTAGTTGAAAAACATGCTCTCCCATACATCGATATACTTTACGGTCAATTCTCTAACTGCAAATTTAAGTTGGTCGACTATTACTCGTTAACTTGTAAAGCCTACTTAGCTGTGATAGTTTTCCTTTTAATTTCGTTATATATACTATTGCCATGAATTTTTTCACATATCCAAAACCAACCAATTAGCTGGCAGGGGGGGGAGACACTTGACTCTAACAAAAAATAGCACTTTAAAGCTTAATATTACCCAAACGGATCCCTTAATTGAAAAATGGTTTTGCCAAACCCACAATATTTTTCAACGGCCTATCCAACGATACCCCACACTATGGAATAGACGAGAAAAAAAAATATCATCCCCATTTCACGTGTAAGGGAGGTACCCTAAAAAAAAATGTTTTTCATAATTTTATTTTACCATTTTTTTGGCATGATTAATATGTATACCCATGCCAAATTACAGCTTTCTAGGACTAAGCGTCTCTGAGCTAAGCTGGGGACAGACGGATGGACGGACAGACATACAGACAGACAGACGGACATGGCGAAACTATAAGGGTTCCTTGTTTACTACGGAACCCTAAAAAGAGATATTTTTTTAAATTTCTTTCTTACTTGCAAAACAATTGGGCAAACGTCATCTAAAACTATTCTAAATTTCAAGTTGATAGCATTAGTAGTTCTTGAGATATCCAGATGTGACAGACAGACAGACAGACTTAGTCTCACCATAAGGGTTCCTTTTTACCATTTTGGTTCGGAACCCTAAAAAGGGGGTCTACTCTGAAGCGTTAATCAAAAGTAGGCCGTTTTATAACTTCCGTAGTTTCCTTTTTTGACTTTGAATCCTTACCCGACTTATAGTCACATTTTTAACTTTGGCTTATCTCTTTGAATTTTGTTTTTTTTTCTTTCGCCGTATTCAGCCACAGTTAGCTGTAAGTACTCAAGAAACGGCCGAACATTCGGCCGATACTTGGGGTTTATAGTCGGAGTAGACCCCTGATTTGATATAGTTATCAATAAAATCTAAGCATTAATGTATTTTGTCATTAAAATATAAAACTAAATTATTTTTAATTGGGTTACAGTAACAGTAATAAACCCATTTTAATGGCTGCAGCTGTAGTGATGTAATAAAAAGTATGTAATCCGTGAAAGTGAACATTATCGTTCGGAAGAGGATAACATTATCGCGTGAGTAATATCCGCTGCGTACGCGCATAATGTACATATGGTTCGTTGCACTTTTACAGCTTTCGTTATCGTAGGCTTGAAATATCTATGGCTTGAAAGTTTGAAACCTTTGATTCATTTTAGTTTCTTGCAGTTGCTGATAGGCGTCTTTAACTGTCTGGTTTTAGGGTTCCGTAGCCAAATCGCAAAAACGGAACCCTTACCTATAATTTCGTCTCGTCTGTCTGTCCGTCGGTCAAGACCATTTTCCCAGGAACGGGTTGACGTTTCAAGTTGAAATTAATTTCAAATACTAAGGTCTGCGGTCCCTTGGAGGTGTTGTTTAATTTTGGGAAAACTCTGTGATCAATTGATCATGAATGGGTTGGCGTTCAAATGTGAAATTAATTAAATTTAAGTTTTGTACAAAAAAAAAAAATCACTCGGCGTAACAAAAATCACTCAATAAATATGTTTTAAGCATGTCCACAGCCGTCCACGCATGTATTAAACCTAGTATTAGACCTTTATTTATCAATAGTTTATACGTATATACATTTCATAAACAAAAGAAATATTCCGAGCACGAGACGTGTACAAAAATTGTTGTTAAAATACGCATAACAGTCCACTAAATTGTGTCACCCAACAAAGCTATAAAACGGCCAAACCCGGTCAAATCATCAAACGTGGGCTATGCGTCTTTTAGACTTCGGAGAGAATGCATGTGAACAACTCCAGCAAAAAAAATAACCCAAGATGGATACTGCACTAAGTTACTGCAACCAGGGATGCGGCCGTGTGTTGTTGCACGGCAACTGAACATTTGTCGTATTTCTGTTCGATAAGTGTTGCAACGGTTTCAGTAGACTGGAACCTAGGGAGACAAAGCTGAACATCCGAAAGAGACGATCGCTTCATTGTGTCGATGTTTAACGCAATCGATTCTCCAATGCTGTTGAGGTGCAACAACACCTTCGATCAGCTAGCAGAACTTCCGTGAGCGTCTCCACGGTTAGGGGAAGGTTATACAAGACAAAAAAATGGCGGCCCACAGAGCTGCTACAGGCCCAAAATTTACTGCATAGCATAGGAGAGACCAGTTGAAATTTGCCCACGACCATGTGGATTGGACAATAGACCAATGGAGGGCTATACTCTTCTCAAAGAAGACGAGGGTAAGTCTTTTCTGCAATGACTGATGATGCATAATCAGCCTATAATGTTTCCCCTGCTGGCACACAGGCCTCCTCCCTGTGAGAGGGAGTAGGCCGTAATCCACCACGCGGGCCCAGTGCGGGTTGGTAGATGTCACATGTCTTCGAGTTTTAGGTTCTAGGACAAGCCGGTTTCTTCACGATGTTTTCCTTCACCGTTTTGAGAGCAGTAGTGATTAAATAATTTACGCAAAGTAAATCGCCTGCCTGGGTTCGAACCTACGACCTCCAACTCGTAAGTCGCGGACGTTACCACTGGGCCACCACTGCTCTCGCCGAGTGTATAATAGATTGAAATTCAACAAATATAATATATTTGTTTGTATTTTAAAGAAAAATATAACAAAGAGTGACTCGTAGAAAAGCGGTTCTTTGTTATAAGCGGTTATCAAATATTTGAACCGTTCACAGAAATGATGAGATCACCATCCTTTGTCAGTTTGTCCTTATTTCACACATAGGTGTTATTACTTTATTAAACAATTCCAAAACCCACCAAAAACCCAACCAACCAATCCAAGCCCCCAACCAGCCAATCCAATACCGCTTAAGTTTTCCTGTAATCTATTACTATAAGACTATTTTAGGTATTAAAAAAAATGGATCAGTAGCTTCGGAGATAAGGACCAATGGTAAATTTTCTTAAATAACTTTAAAACTATTTATATTAAAACTATAAAAAAGAAAGTATTTGAGACCCTTAAAGTATGCCCTTTCATTTAATGTGTCACACGGTATACTTCGATTTTTTTATTAATTTTCCCATAAATGTGACCCTATATTCAAAATTAATTTATTAACTTTACACTTCCGTGTTTGGGTCACAGCAATTCATATGTATGCCAAACAAGTTAATCGGTCCATTACATTCGGAGCAAGTTGGCTGTGACAGATGGACAGACAGACAGACGGACAGACAGACATACAGACATACGAGTAATCCTGTATGGGTTCGATTTATTCAATCGTACGACGTACGGTACGGAACCCTATTAATAATAAAAAATAATAAAAATAAACAATTTAAACCAATTGACATGATTGTCATTACAACTGTAACAAATCTGAATATGTCCACAAAAGCAACTAATGTTTTAAAAAGTGTCCGTTCAACAGGATCAGGAGAAGAACTTTTTGTATGTTACAAAGTACACCGTGATTACTCATTCGTTAAGGTTACCAATACCTACAAAGGTAAAGTCAGGGAAATTAATTATTTAGCAAATTGACTACCAACTTAAATTACCTATTCAAATCACAACTGTCATTCTTTGACAGTTGTACGAAATGGCTTAATGTAATACGGCAAATTAAGATTGTGTGTCCGTCAATTTGCAAAAGAATTAATTTCCCTTGTGAATTAAAATTAGTTTTCCGTGGTGAGTAGAAATATCAATGTTCTATGTTAGAGGCTTTGGTTTCCGCACTTAGTCCTTCATGTGGACCATTGTGCGTGGGTGGTCATGGCGGCCGTCAGTGGTAATTCCAACCATTGCAAATAAATAAAACAGTTTTGTCTCGAAACAGTGGGATAAAGGCTTCTACATACCAGCGCGACTTGTCGCGCGACGCGACACGGCACAAAGGCCCCGCGCGTCGCGGGACGAGCGGTGCCTTTGTGTCGCGTCGCGTCGCGTAACAAGTCGCCCCGGTATGTAGAAGCCTTAACAGGCGGTAAAGGCAGCACAGCACGGTGGAGTAATTGCGTACACGCATAAAATGACAATTGATCGCGTTTTGACAGTTCACCCAAGCTCATTGCGTTATGTACGGTGTTGAGCATACGAATATTTCAAACCTTAGAAGCAATGGATTAGCAATATCCTTCAAAACTCTCGAATTTTGATTAAAAAAAACAATTTAATTTTTACATGGTTCTCACATACAGAAGCAACAAGAATAAGGTACCCAGGATTTTGTAATATCTTGATTTAAAATAGTGTCCTTGGAGTTTCTTGTCTATTCTTCTCCATAGAGATCTACGTTTTGGAATGGGCAAATAGCTTCAACTTCCTGCAGGCTTAGCATGGCGTTTTCGATCTCTACTCTACTGTAGAATAGACATCGCTTGTCTACACTTCTCGTTATCTCTTCTTCGCGAGCACGAGGACACACCTAGACTCGGGTTTCTTCGTAGACAGTGACTTGTCCATAGCAACGGGGTATTCGCTAGTGGTGTGTATTACTACCCAATTTTACCGTACTTTTGCGTTTCGTTCTCAAACAAATCTATGAAGCAAAGTGTTTTTAACGAATATTTCTTCAATTACAAAACGCAAATGGTCAAGGAGGATGCGCTGAGTAGCCCGCGAAATTCAAAATTTCGAACGTTTTTTGAATTCTAAGGATTTTTCGAAGAGAGTTGGTTGTATTGCCGATTCTAATGATTATAATTCTGTAAAGCAATATTTGTTACGGCCGCGAATCATATTTAGATCAACATACAACGTAATAAAATTTGAATTTCGCGGGCTACCTTAGCGCATCTCCCTTTTAAAAATATTGTTAAATGGCTGTAGCCAATGACGTATTATAGGTAATACATCATTGGCTGTGGCGCCACTAAGTTTTAAAACTCATTTGTATTGCATACACAGAGCACTATTTAATATTGGTAATTGCATATAATGTACAGGCATTATTTAAATAGAGAGCCATAATATACTATTTTGATGGCGTCACGCAGGAAGTATCCTTTAAGGGTACCGCAGACTGGCGCGTCGCGCTATCACGTCGCGCCTGTCTGCGGGAGTCCTTGTTTTTACTAGGTACTTACATTATAATAATAATAATAATAATATAATAATATCAAAGCTGGCAACACCAACGTCAACAAACGTCTCCAAACTGGATCTTATAATTTTCATATTTTTTAGCAGTTTTAATAATTTTCGACTCAATATTATAGTTTATATGTGCTTTAAAAAAAAACCCGAAAGAAGTCTGAAACCAATTTATCCCAAAAAAACACCATATTTTATTTAAGACATGAATAAAAAACTGCCGATTAAGAGATGACATCTGTCATACCATGCCACTGAAAAACAGAAAATAATAATGAAAATTTTATCGAGATGTTGACGAGATCAGCCGTAAGAAGTGCACGCCCACCACCTCCGGACTCTTCGCTCAGCTCCGCCTCGCCGCCGCCGGTACCCAGCCCCACTGTGACGACACCGGCCGCGGTAGTTGCGTCGAGCTCGAGCGACGAGTATTTCTCCCCGCCCACGACGCCACCACCTGCTCGTCGACGGGGAGGACGCCGGCCGCCGGATGGTTTAGGACCTCGAGGCCCACCGGCCTCTGATAGGGTCCCAGCTCCCGGCGGAAGTGTGCAGCGCATGAGATGGACACGAACCATCAATGAGAACGTCATGCGCTCATACTATGGGGCTACAGAGGGGGGAAACAATCTGACCGCGTACCGTGTTCGGATGCTCTCTCTTTTTCAGGTGCTTGAACCAGCTGTCAACGTTTCGGCACAACGACTATCGGATCAGGTGCGGGTTATCCAACGTAATCATATGTTGGATGACACTGTACTTGATCGCCTGCGAACTGAAATGCGGAATAGCCATGTCATCGCCCCCCTGTCGCAGACTGTTGTGGTACCACCGCAGTCCCACACAGTCCAAGCTGACGAGGGGAATGATGACAGGGCTACAAACGTAAGTACCCAGTGCAATGAGAAATTGAGGAGTGCTTTGGAGGGTGCGATTCGGGAATATCGGTTTATGTCACCCGAACTTAGACCACGCTTACCTCGTTTGCCCATGCATAACAAAAATAGGGCGCTGGTGGCAGCTCTGGATTCGCAGTTGTCAAACTATTTTGATGACTGCGAAGACCTCACTGATACTCATTCGATTCTGTACTGCGCGGCTGTAGCGGCATGTCGTGTAGCTCACGTAAAATTTCAAAATGACTTTATAGCTACACGACCGAAACCAGCCGTACCAGCCTGGCAGTGCAGAATTGAGCGTCGTATTGGTGGGGCCAGAGCGCTCATCGGTAAACTAATCTGCTTCAGGGAGGGCAATACTCGCCCAAGAGTTATGCGCTTTGTGAGGCGGGCGTTCTCAGGGACTGATACCAGCCCTGAGGACTATTTATCTCGTGTCACAGAGCGCATAGACTTCCTGAAGCAGAAAGTATATGCTTGGGCAAACCGTATTCGTAGGTATAAGCGGCGTGTGGACCGATACACTCAGAATCGCACCTTCCAGAGCAATGAAAGGTGGGTTTATAGGGCTTGGGAACGACCGAATCAAGGTGTGACTGACACGCGCCTGCCGGATAATGATGCCATGTCTTCTTTCTGGCACAGTATCTGGTCGGTGCCTGTCGGTCACACTGAAGGTGATTGGACTCGAAAAGTTGAGCGAGCCTGCGATCCAATACCAGAAATGGGGGCTATTACCATCTGCCCCCAAGATGTAGCTCGTGCGGTCCGTCCGTTGCCTAACTGGAAGTCTCCAGGACCGGACGGACTGCACAACTTCTGGATCAAATGGTTTGTTGGGTCGCACGCTCGCTTGGCGGCTCAGTACCAGATTTCTTTGGAGTCTGGTTCGCTACCCCAGTTCCTAACGACAGGAATAACCCACCTACTCCATAAATCAGGTAGCACCGCGGAACCCAAAAATTATAGACCGATCACGTGTTTACCGACGGTCTATAAAGTTCTTACATCCATTTTGAGAGCTAAAATTAACAAACATATAGACACTAACTCCATCATGTCTGCCTCTCAAAATGGATGTAGGAACGGGTCTCGCGGTACTAAGGAGTTACTCCTCATTGATATGGCCATTAGCCAACAGGTTCGACGTTCCCGAAAGGATCTGTCGACATGTTGGATAGATTATAAGAAGGCCTATGACTCGGTGCCACATACATGGCTCATGAGGGTGCTGGAGCTGTATAAAGTAGATCCAACTCTGCGCACCTTCCTGATGTCATGTATGAGGCAATGGAGGACAGTCCTTCGCTATCCAGGATGTCGAAATATCCAGAGGAATAGCGAACCGATAAGGATCGAGCGAGGCATATTTCAGGGCGATAGTTTGAGTCCGCTTTGGTTCTGCTTAGCCTTGAATCCTCTAAGCACACTGCTGGAGGATTCAGGTCTAGGCTATCGGTTGAGGAGAGGTGGTCAGGTTATATCTCACCTCCTCTACATGGATGACCTAAAACTCTTTGCCCCCAACAATTTGCATCTGATGGAGCTACTGAAAGTAACTGAAACTTTCAGTAGTGCCATCAGGATGGAATTTGGTGTGGACAAATGTGCGGTCATGCATGTAAAGCGAGGGAAGATTGTGGAATCCGTGGGAACCCAACTTTCGGATTCCATAAACCTTAGAGCCCTCTCCGCATCCGAAACCTATAAGTATTTGGGTATGTCGGAAGCGTTGGGCATCAATGTTACTGACATGAAGCAATCGTTGAAGGAGCGCTTCTTTGCCCGCCTGAAGAAAGTATTTAATAGTCTTCTATCAGGCGGGAACAAGGTGCGCGCCTTCAACGGTTGGGTCATGCCGGTTTTGATGTACTCTTTCGGCATACTCAAATGGACTCAGACCGAACTTGACGCCCTGGATAGGAGGGTTCGTACGCTGCTGACTGCATATCGAATGCATCACCCACGGTCCTCGGTAATGAGACTGTATATCCCGCGAAAGTGTGGAGGTCGTGGCTTTTTAAACGCTAAGACACTCCACAATCGCGAGATATGCAGTCTCAGGGAATATTTCCTAGAAGCCGACGTGGGGATGCATCGAGATGTGGTCGTGGTGGACAAGGGCCTCACCCCGCTCTCCTTGGCTACAGAGAACTGGCGCAAACCTGTAGTGCTTGACACTAATGATCGCAGGGAGGTATGGCAAAGTAAGGAGCTTCACGGACGCTTTTTCCGGGCCCTACATGAACCCGAAGTAGACCGTCCGTAGCCTGGCTGCGTTTCGGTGATCTCTTTGGGGAAACCGAAGGCTTTGTCTGTGCAATTATGGACGAAGTTATCATGACTAAGAATTATCGGAGATTTATTGTGAAGGACGGCACGGTTGACGTGTGTCGGGCATGCCACCGTCCGGGAGAATCAATCCGACACATTATCTCCGGGTGTTCTCGTCTAGCTAACGAAGAGTACTTGCATAGACACAACCTTGTAGCCAGGATTATCCATCAGCAACTTGCTCTGAAATACAACCTTGTGGAATCGGAGGTGCCGTACTTCAGGTATGTGCCCGACCCAGTTCTCGAGAGTGGAAATATCACATTGTACTGGGACCGATCCATCATCACTGACAGGACTATTGTTGCCAATAAGCCTGATATAGTGGTGGTGGATCGAATAGAGCGGCGCACAATGATTATTGACATAACGGTCCCTCATGACGGGAACCTCGTGAAAGCCGAGAAAGATAAAGAAATCAAGTATCTTGACTTGGCTCGCGAGGTTGTCGACATGTGGGATGTGGACTCAGCAATCATTGTGCCGATAGTTGTATCAGCCAATGGCTTAATTGCCAAGAGCCTCGACCAACACCTAAAGAGGCTCTCGTTGGGCAGCTGGATTAAGGGCCTGATTCAGAGAGCGGTACTTCTGGACACGGCTCGCATTGTTAGGAGGTTCCTCTCTCTGGAGCCCTGACCGCCGGTAGCTTGGACCTTGTTCCCGATACCGGTGGGCTACTATTTTTTATATTTTTAAATGTTTTTATATTTTGTTTATATTCTAATATTTAAAAATATAATTTATATGTATATTTAATGAAATAAAGGAATATAATAATAATAAGTTTATTCAAAAAATAATGTAGTACAGTAAAAACATTTTTCGTAATTCTATGTAATAGTTCACAAGTGTTACATGCCTGAACTAGGACATCCTGTGTTTCAGGCGAGAAAAGGTAAAACATTATATCTAAATAATCACAGTAATCACATCATATACAAAAGGTAAATTAGTCAACTAATAGGTATGTAAAAGAGGTGTAAACAGTATAAAAATCTTACCTGCTAAAATCTTAGTATATTAATTTAAGCTAACTAATCATAATAAAAAGTGCAATTAATATTTATTTAAGTACAACTAATAACTTCTCTGTATCTTCATAGGACAAATTTTGTAATGTTTCCTTCAGAGTTTTCTTGCAATTTACAAAATTTTGGGAATAAATTTTTGCTTTTGCATTAAGTCTGTTATAGAGTAGTGGTCCCAGAAAAACAAAAAATTTGGCTGTAAAAGCATGTTTTGTGCTTTTTGTGGGACAAACTATATCTTTCCGTCTCTTTTTAATAAGTTCAGTGCTGAAGCGGAGGGCTGCGTGTTGTTTTAGTACAATGCTCATTATGAATAACTGCCTGACTGTTAGTACTTCACAATTTTTATAGAGCTGGTTAGTGGGAAAAAGGAAAGGGCGGCACGTAGACACCTTGAGAATCGCTCTTTGAGCTCTTTCGACTTGTATTAATAAAGTTTTACCTGCTCCACCCCATGAGGTAATGCAGTATGTCAAAATTGACTGACATAGAGCAAAGTAAACTTGCTTAATTATTTTTGGATCGGCAATATGTCGCAGCTGCTTAAATACAAATATGAGCTTACGAACTCTATTATTTAAGACTTCTATATGTTGTTTGAAAGTAAGGGTCTCGTCTAATATAACACCTAGGTATTTTATTTGGTTAGTCTTATTAATATTAGGACACTTTAACGGGCATTCTGCGGGGACTGTGCAACAATGAGCATATAGCGTCGAGGAGTAATCGGAAGTTGGTTTGCGCATGGAAAACTTTATATAGTTTGTTTTATCGATATTTTATTGATTAGTAGGTAAATGCTCCATTTAAAACTGAGTGTGTAAGATTTAGTCAATGAAAATAATAATCACTACATAGTAAAGGCTTCTACAGACCAGCGCAACTCGCGACGCGACACAAAGGCACCGCTCGTCGCGCGATACGCGGGGCCTTTGTGTCGCGTCGCGTGTCGCGCCAGTATGTAGAAGCCTTAATGCAACGCGGGCGAGGCCGCGGGCGGCAGCTAGTACTTAATAAATAAATAATTTAGTGTTCAATGAGGAGATTTTGGCTCATAATCAGATGTTTTATATTCCCTGTGAATGTAGGTATGTAATAAATCAAAGTTAAGGGACAACATAGTGTAAAAACTGTAGGATACTTATATTGTTGTTCTTATTTTATTGTTAATTCCAAAAATCTATTATTTATTTTGGGCGACAGGTCCTAGCCGAGTTCTTCGCATAAACATTGATTGCACCATCTCCTTGCTTATTTTATAATTCTACAGAACTCACTCCCCGTGAGATCAAAGGCTCCCAAACAAGCAAAGCAAGCTCTCTAATAGTATTTCTTTCCCATTTTCGCTGAAGTTTTTCTATAAAAAAACTTAAATAAAAAGCGCAATTTGAACCCAACATGTTAATTTCAGCTTACTATATGATAAAAGTAAAAAAGCACCGCTTAAAATTACTCGAATTAACGAAAAAACAACTAACGAATCGTTATCTAGGTCATTTTATATGTAGACTATTTCGGAAGAAAGGTTTCTATCCCAAGCTGTCAACATCGGAGAAAGATTGTACGTCGTGCTCGACGTTGTAGACAGTTGTCTAGGGTAGAGAAGACAAGTCTCTTCACATTTGATTTTGTAATCGCCGTGCTACAGACAGTAGAAAATGTTCTGTTGTCTACACTGAAACGTCATTTTTGTCTATTCTTCCGTCGACAAAACGCGTAGAGAGGGTTCTCGTGCTAAGCCTGCAGACTAACTGACCGACTCTTTGACAATTCAAAAGTGCCTGTAATAGGTTTAATTTAAATAAATGTTTTGAGTTTGAGTTTGTTACGCAATTAGGGTGTTGGACCGGAACACAGATTAAATTGTGCATTATGTGAGTCCCACAGATAGTGTATTGTAATCATTTAATTTGTAATGCAAGCTTTTGAAAGCGAATAGTAAAATATAATATAAAAGAAATATAACATGAAAAAAAAAATAAAAAAAAAAATTGAGCCGTCACGGGACGCCTGGAAGATGTGAAACATCGAAATTGACGTTTAAGGAGGATAATATTCTCATAGCATGTATGTCTTTTTTTATGAATATTTCTGTTTAGTTTATTCTACCACTTAATTAAATGATATTATTTTTCTTTATCTATGATGTACGGCACGTTTGCTGCACCGCACGTCGTCATACGTCGGCGCTGGCTGTCGCTGAAAACCAGCGCTGGGGCTTTGTCTTTGTTTGGTCGCAGTTTAATGCTGAGCGATAGCCGTTTTGCGTGGATGTGACGCATGTTTCCCCCAACCTTTTCTTATTTTTGTGTTTGTTCTTTATTGCGTCATGTTTACCGCAAATAAACGTATTTTCTTTCTTTCTTTCTTTCTAAATTATTTACCCACTATTACTTATAGACTGTATAGTAGGGACGCGTCGCCACGCAGCTTGCGTCGCCCCGCTAGCAATCGGTTTTACGTGCGGATATAGATGTTTCACATCAAAACTAAAATATATTTTTGGTGGCCATGACTTTGGTGTTCGTTAGTCAAGCTGCAAATTTTTTATATTTTTTTTGTGGCATTGATAACGGAAAATAACAAAAAATCTAGTAAATTATACAATTATAAGTTTATCTCCTTGCCCATAAAATTACACGACGATAATGGCAGTGAAAAGATAAGGTTTTTTTCAATTTCCTTCTTTTTATGTCAGCTTACATAATACAGCTGCCGATAAGGTCATTTAAAAAAAACTTCTCTTAAATATTATGATCATATTGAACTAATCTAACTACCTACTAATATGATGTCGTTGTGAAATGTAGCATGTTACACTTTTTCTCTCATACGAGTGCCTATGAGAGTGAAGGAAGACACCTGTGTCTGTGAACACACAGTGCATTATAAATTATAATATCTCCCGCGCCGAAGGCTGGTCTCCGCTGAGATTGGTCTGCAGGACTATCATTATTAATACGTGAACCGAAAACTTTGTACGAAAATTACGCGAACGGAGGAGTATGAGGCACAGTTAAAGTTTATATCGAGGAGGAGTGCAGAAAGGTAATACTTTTATATATTATGCATAATAAATAAATTAAATTAATAAAAAAAAACATTATACACGCTACCATGCGTTTGACACTCACACATGGGCAGGCCTCATGACTGGAAGATAGATAGGTGACAGAAGTGACAGCTTGACCATGGAATAAGTAAGTACTACTCATGGAATAAGTAAGTACTATACAAGTTGATACAGAAACTGCGTGCCATAGCTTAGGAGTAGGTTCAGTATTGATAAAAGAACCCAGGAAAAATCTAAACAAAAAAAACATTGTAAGATCAACCTAATTTAGTACCTACTAACTTAATAAAGCAATCGTTTAGGATTAAAATTATTTTATTTGACGGTCCTAAGCCCGTTATAGTACGAGCAGACTTATTTTTTTTATGTGTACTTAATTAAATTTTTTGTTTATATTATATTTTTTTTTATTTTTTTTGTATTTTTCTTGGGTTCCTTTATCGATACTGAACCTACCCTAAGCTATGGCACGCAATTTCTTTAAAATCCTGTATAGATTGTAAGTAGAGGGGGTCGAACTTTGACCAGTGGGCGACCACTAGTTATTATTATTAGGTACACTTTGTAACCACATACGTACTTAAGAGTCGACCAGCGGTCTTGCCATCTCCGTCTGAACAGTAGGTAAGCGTACCTACTGCTCAAACCTTAGTTTTCAAAATGCCTATGTCCGCCCGACCTCTGTCGACTGCTGTGGGCTGACTGACACAGAGCAGTAAACCTATTACAATCTCCTGGAACGAGATATTCTATGCCATTACATGTACTTTAAATGCTATTCATTTATCAGAGGCCCACGTCATCATTATGACTAGTTCACTGTTCGTTGACAATGTCCGAGGTTAGTGACCCTATGCACTCATACATGCACAAGTACGTAATCTATCTAACTTAATGACTGTAATTTATTATTTATTTATAATAGCAGTATTTTTTGCGCC
Organism: Tiliacea aurago; assembly: GCA_948098905.1. Classification (NCBI taxonomy): domain Eukaryota; kingdom Metazoa; phylum Arthropoda; class Insecta; order Lepidoptera; family Noctuidae; genus Tiliacea; species Tiliacea aurago. The sequence continues at coordinate 21,261,179 of OX402577.1, forward strand.
ATCCTGCATTTTATACTGTCAACTATTTTATATGGAAACGGTATACTGCTTGGATTTACATCGCTTATGGAAATTGTGGTTATTATGTTTATGTCTAATATTTCAGATATTTTATCTCACAGTAATATATGTTTCTTGTTAAATATGGGTAGTCAAAGGGTCTTTAAAGTCTTAATTGCAATTATTTCCATGCTTGGAAGACATGCTAGTGGTCTGATCATAATTAATTGTCCTTATTAATAGGGTGATTTTACACAGACGGAAGTTACAGTTCTTCCTTATATTAATCCTGGTAAGTATACCCTTATTACCATTAAAGCATCCATGGAAATTTATGGGGGAAATGAAGCTCGTGCAATCCTATAAATTCTACAAAATAATGCCATCATCATAATTATCAGAATCGTAAAAATGATAAGCAGTGGTCTTCGAGAAGTTGACATGTAATCTTCAGTTTATTTCTAAGATTTACCTTCTGAGTTCAGACACATTGCCAGCAGAAACCTACAAAACTCATTGCCAGTAGAAAACAATAAAGGTTATAAGGATAAATGATTTTTATTTCTGTAAGTAGGTTTGTACAAACACTTTTACACGTCAATCATATTAAAAAAAAACAAACTAGATGATGTCGGCGTTTGATATCTGACTACTCTGAAAATAAAAGCCCAAACCAACTCAGAGGTCACAGTCTCTTTTAAAGTCCAGACATAATCTTGGTCAGATCATGTGAAGGCCATGTAGATTGGGGTCTGAAATGGTCTTTGGAGGAAAGAACTACACAGATTGAGTGGACCTGAACCTGACCAGTCAGTGCACGCATTTGTCAGTAATCGTGCAGCTCTACCCAGAACTTAAGGAGCTCAACGATGCGACGATCAATACCAAATAAAGGGCATTTGGGTAGGCCGCATAGATGACTCAAACTGCCAGACCATGATTAACACTAACTGAGAATAAAAGAAAAGGAAAAAAAATAACCCATATAGTCTTCACATTAAAAAATAACCCACATAGTTTTCACATATTACAATACCTTATACATATAACGATACCTAAGTTGAGCGAGACAGGAGTTGCTTTGTTGATATTCACGTACATAAAAGCCTGCCAACTTGACGTTACAAGAGGCGTCAAAGACTTCAATATGGACCACTGTACCAGAAGCGAATAAAAGAACTTGAAAAACCAAAGGTTACACCTTTTATTCGAATGTTAAATGGGCCTCACTCAGTGAATACCACAAGTCACAATTGAAACCTAACTAGAAATCTATTTCGAAACATGACTGTATTGCGATCGATCTTGTGTAACCTTTTTTTTGTTACGAAATAGATGTTATGTAGGTACAGACGGCTACACATCAAGCTATACATTTCCAGTATAAGCTGATCTCGCATTGTATAGGATTTCTGTACAATGAGAGGTCAGCATAAGCTGGAAATGTACAGCTTGATGTGTAGCCGTGTGTAAGTACATATTCTATGTACGAATCATGTGAATGTATTTAACTTAAATTCAATTTGTGCTACATATTTAGTAGGGAAGTAGAAGCTAGAAAACTAAGGTGTCATGCCATTTAGTCTATAAATAAGTTTTTCTATTTTACTTCAAATTAATTTGTAATTTAAATAGTCATAGAATAGAATCATCAAGGCTTAAGTTACCTACCTATTACATTAAGACCCGTTATGTTAAACAAAATATATTCTATCAAATATTCACGCTAAAAGCGTCTTCCGAAAGTAGAATTCTCGTCAAATTCAATCTGTCAGCAACGAAATTTATCTCGTGCCGATCTAATAATACATGCGACGCTGTTACATAAGCCCATTGTCATTTATAGAGTTGAAATACTTTTACTCTTTACGCCTGAGACGCCAAGCAGTCTGTCATGGCGTCACGTCAAAAGGTCGTTGAACTATGCGTCGGCGTCGGAGCCATTTTCTCTGACGGGAAAACTTTTATGAGTAATGTCTAGCGTGTTATCAGATATTGTGGGTTAGTTGCACAAGGAAGTCCCTGTGGTTAGTGGTATGAGTATGGGAATATTGCTAAATAATTCTAATCAAAATGCGTGGTCGGCGTGGGACTGAAAATGCAGTTGAAATGTGTGAACGGCCAATTTTACATGTGAGATTCGTATTAGTAAACACACACATGATAGGCACAGGAGAAATATCTACCGGGGTTTAGATAAAAAAAAAATTGATAGGAATGATGTTCTAAACTACAGTACAGGTACAGGTTACAGCGGCGAGGTGTAAATTTTTGTATGAGAGAAGTCAAAGCGAAGCCGATTTAACTTACTTTCTTATATACAACATTAGTTTTTGTTTATACTAAACCTCTTAAGGGGTCATTGTATTCATCACTATGAACAACTTTTACTATGGGACCAAAGTTGAAATCGCGAAAAAAATATCAGCTGTTCCCTACATTTTGACGAGTTCAGCGAACTTAAATGTAGGGAACAGCTGATTTTTTTTTCGCGATTTCAGGGTTCGTCCGATAGTAAAAGTTGTTCATAATGATGAGTACAATGACCCCTTAAGAGGTTTAGTATAAACCAAAACTAATGTTGTATAGTAAACAATAATTAATTTACTTGAAAGTAAGTCTTTCCTTTACTAAATTTAACACCATCTATCGTCAAGCAGCAGAACCAAAAAGACATCACTACACAGACAAAACTCTCATGTTTGTTATTTCAATTTAAAGCTAATAAAATAGGCGTTTTTGCTGTTTGAATGTTATACCCGTAGTGTAACTATATTTTTTGCCAATAGTAGACACTATCGACAGTGTCATTTTTCAATAGCGGTAGAATTGTTGATGCGAACTTCCGAAGGGAAGCCGGTAGGCATCGTGGTAGAGGGTCCTTTCGCCACTGACAGGTTAACTCTTTGATTATTTATGTCTAGTTAAGAGTGTCGCGCTGCAAAAGAACTAAAACAAAAAGGCCAAATTTGTTAAGCTGGTGTGAGTGACAGCTGCGTCTTACACGCCATGTCATTAGGACGCAACTTTTTTCGACGAGTTCACAGCTTTGACTGGCTATCTAGACATATTTATAACTTTGGGTTAATTTTATAAACATTATTGTTAGGCAATGCAGCATAAACATCATAAGACCTTGTTAGGAAAAGGGGTCGAGTTATGCAGAATAAAGTTTGAAAAGAGACTACCCACGACTGTACCATAGGTAGGCGCGACGTTGTGGGACTTACAGTAAAGTGAAGAGCAATGTAATGGGAATGCAAGCAAGACGTCTGTTGAGGAGCGACATTATGAGAAGCGACGTTCAGGGAATATTTCATAAATGCCTAAACATTTACTGAAATATACTTATCCAAGGTCCCATAATTATACAAATATTGTTGGTACAGGTATTATATGTATACCTACCTACCTACCTACCCACTACCTAGAATAACTTGTTGTGTCTCTCCATAGCTTTGAGTATTATTTGTATAGACTTTCAATAGAAAATGAATAAGTGGAAAAACATGTTAGCATCCATGGACAATATTTTAAAACTGTTTACTATGGGTAAATGAAGCATAATCAAATTTGTTGGCAGCTTTTGAATAAACACTGCCTGAGCAATGAACGATGAAGTGAACTCAAAAATCGCCAACACGTAGCGAAAAAGCGATAAATTGCAGATATCATTGATCGTTCTTTGTAAGCGTAAAAAAAATAATCATAAAAGCCTCTTGGCTTTACAATTTTTTTATTTATCATTATAAATCTTAATATACGAAGAATATACGAAAGAATAAACGAAATATTAATATACTAAGCGAAAACTTTGTACCCGATTTTACGACAATTAAGCGGTAGGAAGAGTATGAAATTTCGCACATTTAAAGTTTGTATGGAGGAGGAGTGCAGAAAGCTAATATTTTTATATTAATTATGCATTAGAAATAATTTAAATTAATAAATAAAATATTACACACACTCTCATGCGTTTGATATACACATATTATAGTACCAGGGTCTCATGACTTGAAGATAGATAGGTGACAGAAGTGACAGCTTGAGCATGGAATAAGTATGTTGAGTTGAGTATAATAGCATGGAATTAGTAAGTACTATATAGATTGCAGGTCGAATTTCGACCAGTGGGCGACCACTAGTTTCAAGAAACTCATAAATGTGTGCTATGGTATTCTATACGTACAAACATGAATAAAAAAATTTACTTATGTAAGAACTCTTTTTGAAGTTTCTAGCAAGAAGTTTCCTATTCCAGATTACTGCTGTAATACTGCCTCGCGGTACCGATGTAGCATTAAATTGTCATACAAGGGGTACTACACGACTACTAAATGACATAATAAGTCTTTGCACATAATGTTGGTCACATTTCGTCAACCCGATGCTGGTCATTATCGCCACTGGTTGCGACCCGGTCTCTATGTAAGTATTGTAGTGATGGACTGAATTGGCCAGTGTTACTTTTTTATTATAGCCTCTCTTTCGCCGAGCGGCCTTAATAAGGCCGATGAGGCCGATTTCAATTATGCGGGATTCGCCAATCGGTCTGATTCAGTCCGACTGATTCAGTTCGTTCGTGGCGCACACCCATTTTCGCGCCAAATAGGCTGGTTCAGAAGAGGTTACCCTCTCATCTGTCAATTGACCTACATTAAGCCGATGTCAATTATGCCGGATTCGCCATCCGATCTGGTTCAGACCGACTGATTCAGTTCGTATAGTGGCAAATCCCCATTTCGCGCCAAAAAGCCGACACGAGAGGGGATATGTCGTTGGTTTCTACATTTTTATTCCACTTTCTTATTATAAATTGTAAGGTCACGATCAAAGAGGTAGTTTGATGAATTTACAAAATTCAGACAGCAGAATAAACAAGCACCATTAAAGTTTGACCCCCAGCAATTAATATATACGTAACTCCATTTAATTTAATTCCCAATTAAAAGTAATGCTGTCACTTTCCGATACGTTCCGTTAGATAGAGATAGCATTACTTTTAATCTGGAATTAAATTTAATGTACTTCGTGCAACTAGCGGTAATATAATTATGTGGTTAATTTAGCTTAAAAATGAAATTTTGCGGTGCAGTAGTTTGATCTACTCTAAGAAATTTACAGTTCATATTTATTAAGACGCCGACAACAGGTAAACCGCTGTCACTGTCAGATTGCATACAAAAGAAAGAGATGCGCGATGACACAACGTATGGCGTAAAAATGCAAATAAAATCGTATAGAATTAGATATTAACTATTTAATAAAAATTAATCCATCACCGGATGCAGTTTAGCATTTCCAATTTAATGGTATAGTTTTAATTGTAATTATAACTGTTAACGAAGGGATAAACTGCTTTTAAAAATAATTAAGAGTGAGAAAACATAATTTAATACATCAAAAAAATCTTCAAAGACAGAAGATTTTTTTGATGTAATATTAAATTATGTTTTGAGTTCCATCACTGTATGCAAAAAAGACTTGAAAATATCATACTGTTTTTGTTTTGGAAAAATTATTTACGATTTCGGAGATACACTGCTTTAAAAAACCACATTCTTGACCATTTTCAGAAATATTGTGCATGTAGGATGTTTACTGTTACATTATAATTAGCTTCTTTTATTATTATAACCTATTGTTTAAAAGTGAAATTTTAAACCATTCAGTAGCCAACACTCGGCACCCACACTAAGTCAAGGGGTGATTTCTGTAATAGCGACTGTTACTAATTGTTACTTACGGTTTAAGTAGTACGACGATACAACGAGCCAACCAGACTCCCACGTAGATCGCTGGCGCAAGTCATATGAGATTAAGAGCTTTGGTATTAATTTTGAAGAAATTGTAACCTTACTGTCATGAGCTCTTGAGCTGTTAATGGCTCACCGGCCTAAGAAGATTAGTTAGTAGGTGTCAATTGTGACATATTAAAGTTTGTTTTTAAAATGGTTCTCGCTCTTTGTACGAAGTAATCTGTAAAAGCATCTATTTATTTAGGTCACACAATTTTTTTTAAATTCTATAAACGGACAGATTTTTCTGAATTTTTTTTTTGGGAATTCTATTTATCCACACTTTTCAAGGATGTTTTTTTTTTTTTTTTTTTTGCGTGGGAAATCATCAAATAACTTCTCCCGCTCTGGGCGGAGCGGGAGGGAGTGTCAGACTTTTACTGACTAAACCCACCGTGTTCCTTCAAATGCCTGTGTGCCAGGGCCACGATATCCCTTTCGGACAGACTCGTAACAATGTAAGGGCTTAGTTTTGAAAACATTGAGAATGCTTGGTTATCTTTTGGTGAAGATGATGATACAGGAGTTGATTAGAATTCATCGATAGAAATCCACACAGACTTATCATACAAAAAAATTTGCGTTCATTATTTCTCTTGTGATTTGTACCACTAGCACGACGATGTCTGATAGTCGTCTGCTGTATGTCTCGAGGTACATCATCATTGACCTCTGGTCGTCACTTACCGGGCTTTAGCCATAACACGGTGATAACCGTTACCGAGTAATGAGGTTATAGCCGTAACCGAGACTCTAATGTTTCGTTTCAAGTTCCTTTTACCACGGCTATACATAAAGGCTCGTGCAGATTGGCGCGATATCTCGGGCGCGACAGGCAGCACGACCCTTGCGTTATCGCGCCAGTCTGCACGAACCTTTATAAAATCAAAATCAAAATATTTTATTTCACATACACTTACATGGGCACTTCTGAAACGTCAGTGCACGGTTCCAATTGGTCGTTTCCTATGGAGAAGAGCCGGCAAGAAACTCCACGGTTACTCTTTAAAAAAATAATTGGCTTTTACAATGTTTTCAAATTACAGTGTTAATAGGTATGGGAGGACAGTGTAGGCCCGTCAACAAGTACCAGGTACATAATAAAATACAAAATGGTCTAAAAATCTACAGTCTATTAAGCCTACAACGTTCTCACAAAATATTTATAAGTATAAAATATTATTCAAATAATAAAAGCAAAATTTTTGATGTGAAAATATTTAATTTAAAACTGGTAATTAAATATATTAAAGAACCATTTAAAAGACTTTTGAGAATTCAATGCTAAGACAAACGGACTCATTAATTTTTCCTCGTATAAAATCTATCCCATTTTCTTCTACGAGTATGTATGAAAACTCCTTGCTACTAAACTTTTTAAATTTACTTATAAAAAACTCAACTGCAAAACTAATGATAGAGCTCGTAAACAAAAGTCACGACCGCGTAACAGAAAGATGCCTAAACAAAAAATTTTATTTTCGAATCATAACTGTAGCCTCTGAAAGTACGCCATGTATAACAACTGTATTGAAAATTAATATTAAAACACACCAAGTGTGTTTTCCAGCAGTCTTGGAGTGAAACACGCGTACCGCGTAAACCCGCACAGGGGCAACATCCGGCCGTCACACACGCCGTGTGCGCCACACTTGTGTTACGTTTGAAATTCAAAGCTAGGCTTGCACCTGTTCACGACAAAACTTCAGCCTACCCTATTTCTTCGACGAAAACGGGCGTGATGTTATATGATGGTTTTGTTTATCCATGGAAACGTAGTGGATTGTACTTAATACCCAATAATCCTTCTTAGGTTTAAATATATATATATAATTATATATATTTTTTATTGGTACACCACAGACTACCTGCGGTATTGTCTCGCCTTCCCCCTTGATCCATCTAAAGGGGGTGTCTTTAAAAGATCGCTTTTAGCCCATTATGTCACCCTATGTAAAATTTATACAATTATTTATATCTGTAATTTTTATGGTGTACATCATCATTCCAGCCGAAAGACGTTTACTGCTGGACATAGGCCTCCCCCAAAGGGGGTGTTTGCCATAATCACCACGCTTGGCGCCTGGCGGGTTGGCGATCGCAGTATGGTCTTAAAATGCAAAGAGAACCCTGCTGCCCATTCTCTAGTAAGTCCCTTAATCGCCTTTTACGACACCCACGGAAAGAAATAGGGAGGTGCTATTCTTTACGTCCGGCACCACACGGACAATGGTGTAAATAATAAAGAGTATTCTGTTCTATTCTACTTTTATAATGTTTGTTTTTCGTAATAAACAAAACTATAAGTTCAAGTTCTAAAGAACGTTTATTATATCATTTATTGGGAAATTAAATGTGTAGTCGAGGTTTTATGATTAATGTCCTAGCGTAGTGTATAACTTAAAGCGGTTCCATCTAAAGATTGACTGTCTGGTGGGGTCAGCAATAAATCCGTTTCAGATGGGTCGACGAGCTTTGTGAAATAAAATGAGAGAGGAAATTGATTCGATTCTAACTGTAGACAGCTAGAATTAATTTCCTTACTATGTGTTTTTAACCGACTTCCAAAAAGGAGGTTATATGTTCGTCTGCATGTTTGTTTTTGTATGTTCATCGAATTCTCTGTTTTTGTGGACCGATTTTGAAAATTCCTTTTTGATTGAAAGGGTATGCTCCCGAGGTGGTCCCATTGACACCAAGTAAGAATCTGATGAGAGAATCCCATGGAAATCGCGATAGCGATTTCGGTATTTTTTATAGTACTTAAGTCATGCGTTTGCAGAACTCCTTAACAATTACCGGGCATCGGAAAAAGCAATATTTTGTAAAAGGTGATGAGCAGTTGACATTAGGCTATTGTAACTTAGATACCTAAATTACAAACTGACCCACTAAAAAAATAAAAGCATAAAAAAACAAAACAGACTTGAATACTTATATTTTGACATGGCTTAAACCATGGAGTCAGTTTTTTTTGTAATAAGAACGTAACAGTGATTGAAATACCGTTCTTTATACAACACTGAAAACTTAGTTCGGTACTAAGTTGACAGTTTTGTGCTTAGGAACTTTACCATAGTCGGAATAAAGTTCGGAATTCAATAATGGCTCTATGTTTTAAACCTGGGTCTGAAGATAAACCTTGTTTTGTAATGAGGATAGTGATTACTGTTTAGTTTACAAATTTTAGAACAAAAGTGCTAATAATAAAGAGTTTCGTCACAATGTTTTTTTCAGCTTATATTAGCAAAAAAAAACATTGTGACGAAACTCTTTATTATAAGCGCACTTTTGTTTGACTACATAATTATATTACAGGTTCTTTCGATATTCATTTGTTTTCGATTGGTTTTTGTTTATTTTGTATTGTTTTGTTTTCTTTACGACTCCTTTGGTCTGTAATATCAATCTGCATGTTATATGCGTAATACCCGATTAGGAAATTGTGGTTATCCTAAAGGTTATAAGTAAAGCTCAAATGTCAGTAGCAAATCAGGAAATAATTACGCGATTACATGATTTAGATAAATAATATTGTAAGTCTAGATACCTACGTATTCTATCTATTCAGTTAGCATACTCACTTATTCAGCCTATAATGTCCCCACTGCTGGGACACAGGCCTCCTCTCGGTGAGAGGTAGGATCTATTGGGAAGGTTGAAAGGTAATGCCGACACAAGCGACTAACATTGTACCTAAGTACACACGGCTACACATCAAGCTATACATATCCAGTTTAGGCTGATCTCGCATTGTATAGAACTTTCGTACAATGAGAGGCCACCTTATACTGGAAATTATAGCTTGGTGTGTAGCCGTGTGTACATGGAAAAACATAATGTCAAAACTGTTAAGAGTAATGGGACATCATGTATCATGTAGTTACGAGACCCTAAAATGTAAGTACCATCAATTGCCCGGTACCGCTATAAATCCTCCAAGCTAAGTATAAAATTGTTAGACTGAGTGATTTACAAAATATTAATGTTTCCAAATAAACTCATAAATTAAAATCAATTCCTCTAGACTGTGATCTGTAATGGTACAGGACGACCAATTTAACTTGACACTCAATCGCGGCGCTGCTTGTTACGAAACACGTCAAAATCAGTAAGTATTTTGACTTCCTAATTTCGCCGCATGCCAAGTAAATCTGGTCTTTCTGTACATATTAAGGCTTTGATAAATGTACTATTAACATTCCATAGCTTAGAGGATGGGGCTATCTGTCATCTTATAAGATTAGGCGTTCGAATTTAAAGAGAGGTGCTTTACGAATAAAAAACTTAATTGACGTTTTATCTAAGTGGCGTTAAATAAAGGGAACGGTAAAAGAATGTTTAAGGCACGATTTTTATTATTATTCTTAAAAAAAAACGAATTATTCTACTTTGCCCCACCGAGCCGTCCAACTGGTGGAGCAAAGTGGAATGCCTAAAAATTTGCACTACTTCGATTTAGTGGGGCAGATATGTAAAATCTAAAAATCTACTCTAAAATCTTGTTGGATTCAAATTCAAATTTATTTATTTGTATACATATAGGTATAATGTTGTTACATGTTGTAATACAATAAAGTAAAAAAAAAAAAAAACTTGTGTCACTATGTGCTGCCCTGCATGTAAGGCATAGAAACATTTTCTTACACAGAATACGTGTACAGGTTAAATACTGCTAAGTAAAAGTCTTGAAAACTTTAGCAGTAAACATAAATTGCCCCACTATGTATGTTGGCACCTTAGAATAAAAGTACCTACTGAAATAATTGTTTGGACTTTTTTATTTCCTACTAGCTGCCCGCCCCGGCTTCGCATGGGTGTGAAGAAAATTCAATCAAATCTTGCCTTTACAGTAAGTACGACTATGTAATGAAATAAAATTACATTTAAATGATTTCACAAGTTTTAACATGTTTACTTTTATTCTAGTGGGGCAAACTCCAACAAGATTTTAGAGTAGTGGAATTTGCCACACTAAATCGAAGTAGTGGGGCAGATTCCACTGAAAAATTTTAGGCATTCCACTTTGCCCCACCAGTGGTGAGGCGGCTCGGTGGGGCAAAGTGGAATGATTAAAAAAACTGATGTTATTTCTTTATCCACGCTATTGATAACTGAAAAACATAATCTTTCACTTTTCGAGCATGAGGTCCTGGATTCGATTCCAGGGTCGGGGACAGTGTTATTGGGTTTTCCAACTGAAAGGACACCATTCATATCCTGCGGAAGAGTCGGCCAACTAAAAAAATATGTCAGCCTTGTTTGGAATGACAGCATCAACATTTTTTTATTATGGCACGCAATCTCTACAACCAATTCCTTGTGCAAGTTAAAAAATCTGGTTTCTCATACATTTTATCCAAAAAATTGTAGCGGCATCAACATCACCACATGCGAACTACGCGTCACGGTGACGTCACGCAAAATCCTGCATCGCGCAAGCAGAGTTTACCGCGCGACTAGCATTTATAAACAACATCCCGACATCAACCGTCGCGCGTCGGGCAGTTGCCCACCAGACAAATGACATAACACCCGTCTGGTCCCATCTGGAGGAGGATCCTCCCTTTTCAATAGAGTATGAGTGAACTTTACACCCTGTTCCTCATACCTCTAAAATTTTAACTACTAGTTGACGAAAAAAAGTGATACGGGCTAATTGAGAAGGTCAACTCGAATAAGTTAGTCCGGCTAGATAAATGTTTCCCTTTTCTCCTTTCCACACACGTCTGTCCTCTGTCATGGCCGGCTTAAATATCCCACGAGGACATCATGGTGGCGCAACCATGGTCGCGCTGCCAGAAAAATATACATAGCTATAGGTTGTATATATTGCTGGCAGCGCGATTTCACCAGGCGTCCGATTGGTTGCGCAACCAACCATAAATTTTTTGGCAGTACGACCATGGTTGCGCCCGCGTCGCCGCTACTGGTGTCCTAGTGAGATAGGGCCCTAAGTCCGAAAGTGCTTATTTATTGTAATTATTATAATTAGGACGTTATACGAAAGGGTTTGTCATCAAATTGGGTCAAGGTCCACCATATGAAATGCCACTATAATAAACATTTTGTTATCTTTACAATGAATGTATCATAATAATTAATAATTAATTCATTTACTAGTAGTTCTGCGAACAGTAAATGTCGCGAGCACAAATCTTTTTGCAACAATTTTTTTTTTTTTTTTTTAATGTTAGGTATAATTTATTATTTTATAATTATTTATCTTAATGTAATATAATAAAGAAATACACAGCTAATTATTTACACTAAGAAGATACTAACTACGAAAAATTATGAGTAATTTAATAATACTTATGAGTTACATTTTGTAAAAAGAAAAAATAACTAATAGGTTTTAATTGGCAGTGGTAACGCTGCAGCCTAGTTTTGTGATGACAAGGTGGTCCCAGGTGCTCCATCAATCCCTACCTAGTAGTTACGGCCCGATTCCACTGTAACACTGAAATCTAAAACTGAGCAATTTACTGCATTTTGAGGAGCTATTCTGCTCATCACGCCGAAGATCCTCATCTGAGACCAACTTAAGTACTACCTTTCAAACAAAAAAAGAACCATCGAAATCGGATCTCATAAGCCGGAGATAGCCACGTAGCCACGGATTTGCCCCTTTTTGGAGGAAGTACTCCTCCAATCAAAAATCCGCGACGACAAAAAAATCTATAGTCTTAAAACCTGTATGTATACCAAGTTGCGTCCATGAGGCCAAGTCTGCTATTTTCAATGATTGGTCATTATGACGACCATACCAAGGCAACGCCATCGCCATGACCATTGTGCCAATAGTTTGTAACTTCCTAAATTCATAATGGCGTGACGGTGGTCCCTAAGGAAGTCAAAATAATAGGAGCTTGTCAGTATGAGATTACCAAATACAGACAATTTTTCCAATAGAGTATCAGTGGCACGTCATCGGAAAATCATAAAGACGCCTTTCAATTAGGAGATTAGCAAAACTGTCAAACTCTACAATTACGGTGCCAATGATCGGCCATTCGGACATAACTGCGTCAGCAGACTTGGCCCCCAGATCGGTTGTAAAATACGACCAGTAGAGAAGTACCAACAAAGTGACTGATGGAATGCAAAATTTGACTTGAAGCACGCTTTGCTCACTTGGCTCGCTCGGTCAATACATTGTATTTATATTTATACAGCGTTTATTTTAAAGGGCTATAAATTAAAATATCTATTATTTAGTCATTAATTACAGCTAACTCGTAAGGTTATATAATTTAAAACAATTCGTTTTTATCACTGCAGGGGTTCAGTTTAATAACAAGCTGTAAACAAACAACAACAAACACAACAAATTTACATGGCAAGAGATCGTTAAGGTATATAATACCTTACCTTATTAATCAGCTACCTGTATCATTAAGGGACAAAATAACTCACAATAACATAAAGTACAAATTAAAGCAACATTTCTTACAAAATATAAATATCTAAGTAATTGTATATTATGTGAATGGAAATAAATATTACAATTGAACGTTATTAAATAATAAAAAACATGATACTTATCAATATCAGCAAACAAAAATAAAGAGAAAATAATTATTGCTAAAAATATTTATACTTTTAGGAACAACCTGTATCAATCTAAGTCACATTCCTCTACCACTTTTGTTTGAAGGACGGTCAAATTGGTCACCGATATTCGCTCGTTTGTTTAATATTAGATAAATATTTCGCTAAATACCCTCGCTGTTATTTTTGTTGTTGTTTAATTTTAATTAGAAACTTAAGTTGGTTTATTCTCTAAATTATGTGGTCGATGATTTTGGTGCACGGTAAAACTCTAATGAGTTTATGTTTGCGCCAATTTTTAAGTATAAAATGTAACTGTTTAACTGAATAAATAAATAATAATCGGCAGTGTTTCAAAATTAAGTATAGGATGTTCTTTTAATGATTCAAGCATGAGTCCGTTACCCATGAAAATGTGATTGAGTAAACTGTTGGATTCGAAAAATACCAAATTTTTAAGTGGAACTTCTTACTTCTTCTTGTAATTGAGAGTGAAAGTTCAAGGACGCGTCACGCTTAGGCACATTTCTTTACGAGAGAAGAAAGATATAACTCTCTCTCTGTGTCTGTGACAATTAATCTCTCTTATTCTTTTTAAGAAGTTTCCCTTCCATCACGTGTATGTGTGCAATTTTTTATTAATGGTTTATTTAAGGCGACGATAACTGACTTTTAGTGATTTTATACTAAAGATTTTTCAAATCAGTAACATTATTCGTTTAAACGTGTCTAAACGAATAGTGTTACTGATCTGAAAAATATATAGTATATATGTGAATATTTTAGATTATGTTTATACATAGTGAAATTAATTTGTAAAGTTATGTCTAACGCGGATAAAAACTGAGAATGGCGCAAAATCTACCAAGCATATTTTTCTGAAACCTTCACCAATTTAAAGATAATTTAATTAACATGATCTTTTAGTAGACGCGTTTTATTAAAATACCTTTTTTGTGTATAATAAATTAATAATTCGTCAAATTGGGGACCGCGCTCCTTGATGGGCGAGTCCTAGTACTGGCTGAACGTACGACGCGTTGCGTGAGCTCAGTACAGAACACGCAAGCTAACCACTCAAGGTCACTGGCATATATCTGAGTCTTAAGACAGATGCCAGATTTATGCTGTTTGCTCGTATGTTTGCGTCTTTTCGAACGACCTACTCAAAAATAATTAAGAAAAGTAAGTGTGAAACAAACATCATCTGCCCAGTTTTTTCTCAACTATTTCGGGGTCAGCTTCCAGTCTAACCGGATACTGCTGAATTCCAGTATTTTGCATGGAGTGACTGCCTATCTGACATCCACAACCCAGTCACTGGGTAACACGATACTCCTTGGTAAGACTGGTTGTCAAACTGTCGGGCTTCTGACGAAGTGTAACAACTGTCAAAGATCTACAAATAACAGCCGGGATCGGCTTAACGTGCTTTCCGAGGCACGGAGGGGTCTAGATATGTAAAGATGGTCACCCATCTACGGACCAACCGCGGCAAGCGTAGCTTAACCTGATGGATCGAGCCGTGTGGCCGTTATTACTTAACCACAAGCCCCTCAAACAGATCATCATCATCATTTCATCATTTCAGCCGAAAGACGTCCACTGCTGGACATAAACCTCCCCCAAGCACCGCCACTTCGACCGGTTCTGTGCTTCCCGCATCCAGCGGATACCGGCGGCCTTTACAAGGTTATCGGTCCACCTTGTAGGAGGCCTTCCAACGCTACGTCTTCCGGTACGCGGTCGCCACTCCAGAACCTTTCGGCCCCATCGGCCATCAGTTCTGCGAGCAATGTGCCCTGCCCAGTCTGCCCACTGCCACTAAAGCTTGGCAATTCTTCGGGCTATGTCGGTTACCTTGGTTCGCCTGCGGATCTCAAACAGATACCATTCTATAAACAGATGATTAAACTAGTTTTAATTTGTAATAGTTAGAATTTTAATTAGAAGTTGAATTAGTTGGAATAGAGCGTAGGCGCGTACGAGTTCACGAATTCTTAATTACTCTTAAATACACGATCTTCATTAAGAAAACTTTCTTTATTGAATATCTTAACATTTTTAATACTAATCAACTGGTTTTATTATTTTATTACATATTGATTTGTGACAATATGTAATAAAATAATAAAACCAGCTGATTGGTTGAGTTAAAAAATTAAAAATCTTTATTCAGTTCAAAAAAACACGGTACAACATTAAAAAAAAAAAATTGTAATAGGTTACATAAGAACCATAAATGCTAGATTTCGCAAATTCCCTGAACCCCACACTAGGATAGTTGGTTGTTGTTGTTGGTTGGTTGGTTTCTGCCTACCCCCATGGGAAGAAGGCGTGAGTTTATGTATGTGTGATTTGTGAAATAAATAACGTATTAAAATATAGCTTTATTTATTTAAAAAGTGATCAAGTCACCTTTCATACAAGTTGACAAAATTAAAAGTGGTGAATTATTTTTATTACTTTTAATGGTGATTTTACTATTTTGATTGCTTTATGGCAATGACAATTTATGGCCAGATTGATTAGATTAAAATGAGATGTTATAAAGCAATTACAACAGTTAATTGACATGACATCAATTACAACAGATATGTTACATGACATCAATTAGACGTGCTCTAGAATTTTAATTGATTATTAATCGGTTTTAAAAATTGACAGAGATGATGCTATTAGCGAATGCGTTTTATTTATTTATGTTTATTCTTGTTAGCGCATTGATTTTGTCATCAAATAATGTTGTTTTCTTGAAGTATTTATTTTGTTAGAATGATTGATTTTTATCTTTCTTTTAATTTCCTCTACGGCTCCTTTCTGGTCTTCCTTGACAACAGTTATTGACCGAGCGAATGAAGTGTCTCTGCTTCAAGTCTGGCAAAATTTACTTTACTCTGTCAGTTTGTTGCTACACACGGCTACACATCAACAGACACAACAGACAGCTCTACTGCGTAAAAGTCTATCCTGTATGGCACCAATTTTTTATAATACGTTGCCAAAATATTGGAAAGAATATACAGCGGAAAATTTACCAAGTAGGTTAAAAAGCCTTATAATAGAGTAAGTAAGCCTACTACAGCATGATAAAATAATCTAATTTGTGTATTCCTAATTTATTTTGACGTTTAATTTAATTGACTAATTTGACTATCTATGACGAGTTGATGACACTGTTCTGTAGTACATTTTTTTTTTAAATTTTATTATTATTTGGATTGTAATATTTTTATTTAATAATGGATGAATTTATAATATTATTTGATGTTAATTTAATAACCTATCTATATTTGTACGCTGCTAAGGCAAAACATGACTGTAATATAATTTTATTGTAACATCTTGCATGCCATGTGTGTGTAGGTCTCATGTTTTGGACAAATAAATGATCTTATCTTATTTTATCAAGCTATACATTTCCAGTTTACGCTGATCTCGCACTGTACGGAAATCATATACAATGCGAGACCAGCTTATACAGGAAATGTATAGCTTGATGTGTAGCCGTCTGTACTCCTCTACAGGTCGTATTTTACAACCGATCTAGCCAAAAACTTGGTATACAGGTTTTACTTATTTTTTTTTTTGTTGTCGGGGATGTTTGTACTTCCTCCAAAAAAAAGATAGCTACTGGATATCTCTGCCTTATGAAATCAGATTTCGACGGTTCTTTTTTTATTCGAAAGGTAGTAACTTTATGTTAGTCTCATAGAAAATTGGTGAAGATCTGATGAGGGTCTTTGGCGTGATGAGCCGAATCGTCTGCAAAATGCAGTAAATTGCTCACTTTTAGATTTTTACCACTGGTTGTTGCAAAAAAGTTTGTGCTCGCGAGGTCTATCGTTCGCAGAACTACTAGTGTTAATTGAACGAATCTTTCCATATTCTGTATCTGAAAGACAAGATGAATTTTATTATAAGAAAGTCAATTAAAACCTACCCACGCCTTCAAGCGCACTTATACATTGCGACATGAAATGCGCAAAACAACAAATGCAAGTTGCAATCCATCTGTGAGAAGTAAAAAAAGTTATTAGAATACCTCGTTACTACCCAGCACCTTCAGTACATTAAGCGAGGTCAAAGATTCCTCCTCTCTCCTCCTACTACATACCTACCAGGTAGGTAGGTACGGCAGGTGTGCCGACACGACGTCGATGATTGTTATAAACAGGATCGTACCCCGATTAGTTGTAACTAACCTATCGAACCAGGGCAAGGAGTAGAAGTGAATGGAGGAACAACTTTTTCTCAATAAACGCGTCGTATGTCTTGTGTTAATCCACTTTGATATGTGTGGTCGTATTAAGATAATTCTTACGAATGCTCTGGTGGTGCGCCAACAGATCGCCCCTTTTGGCATATATTCTAGCAGAGTTCTACCCATCCAGTCCATTGATTAAGGAGTCGGATATTGAAGTTCTGAAGCCGTACGATGTATGGAGTGATAGTTGTGTTGCAAAAAGGGGATGGTGGTCCTATATTTATTCCCCCTTCTTCGTTATCTCACGAAACATTACCGTTAAAAAAACATTTCTTTTAATACACGGGTGTATTAAAATAAATGTTTTTTAACGCTTCCTTTTAACCCTAATACCGTGTTTCACTGCCAGTTACCACTAGTGTTTATTATTTTATTATATTCTAGAGTTTTTAATTGAAAACGTGTCGAAGGATGCGATGCTGGAGTTATTACTGACAAAACTTCCCTTCTCTCAGAAAATATCATAAGTGGTATGCTTTAAAAGTTGAACGCATTTGCGCTCCATTATCATACTTCTCCATGATCCAGTCCCCATCAAACCGGGGTGTTTTACGAGTTAGTAAAACGAGCTGAACAAGTTTGAATCCTGAATGTGAGCCGAGCATTCTGTATGAAGGCTGAATTAAGGCTCCCGCAGATATGCGCAACGAGATTCTAGTAGAAGAATTTCTATGAAAATTTCATCGGAATTGTCCTACCAGAATCGTGTCGCACCGTCGCGTCGCGCCTATCTGCGGGAGTCTTTACTATATTATTTGTAAAAGATATTGCTATAGTATAGTATAAAATGTATTCGTACCTACATACTAGTCCATTTTATAATTTCATGACAGATGTGGTAAAATCAATGCGCCAATTTTTATTCTACAGGATAGAACATATATCAGGATATAATACATTACATATACTTAGGTACGCATAAAATACATTTAGGTACTAAACTATCTTAAAAGAAGTTTTTTTTTTTAAGGTGCTTGCTCCATCTATAACTTTAGATGATTTTGCCAATGGCAAGGTAAGAGAACGTAAACTATAAAAACTATTGAGCAGTGTTTATAGTGCTGACATCCATGGATCCCCATGCTAAAAAAGGACAAAACATTTTTGGTTAGAACATGTAAAACGTCACAAAATAATAATGTTAGAACATTCCGTAGATATATAATAAATAAATAGAAAATATCAACTATGTCTGGATTTTAAATATATTAATGCTAATGAATTTAAAAAAGGATTTTAACTGCAGGGGTATGGGCTAAAGATGATAGGAAAGGAATGTTAATTGGGCGGGGAAAATCAACTAGGTATCTTATCATTATGAAACATTAACAAATTTAAAAATATTGACAGCTTGCTAACTATTGACAATGTGTAATTGCTATTGAATTGCTATCAAGAAACGATAATTATGTAATTGTACATTCACTTTTCCTTGTTACCCACAACAATGTAAGAAAAAAAAATGTGTATCTACTACTTACTATTATAGATTATTTACGAGTACATACTGTTTCTTCATAAGTTCGTGTATTAAGATTAAAGGCTAGTGCACACTGGCGCGATATCGCGGGCGCGACGCGACACTAGTAGCCCAATTTCCCTCATGAGCAAGTCACCAGATTCTCAACTCACCAGATTCCCAACTCTGCAGATAATGTACAGTTGAGAGCACGTCACATTATATGGAACGAGGTTTATTTAAAATCATTTAGAGAATTATTACATATTTCTCTAAATGATTTGAAATAGAAAATGTTGACAGTTAAGTTAAAAATTTAATAATTTTGCACCCAGGTGAATTTGGCGCATAAAGTTTGTTTTCTTTTAGTATATTTAATTCATGGTGAATAATATTTACGAAAGGTATTGTTGTGTGAATTTAGTAAGTAAACTACATTCAGAATTCCGTATTATTTTGGTTTGGTTTCGATTTTTCAGAAAGTACCTGTTCTGTTATTTTTTGTGATTTTGTGTTTCACTGTACATTTAGTGAGTTGCGAATCTGGTGAGTTACGAATCTGGTTAGTTGAGAATCTGGTGAGTTGAGAATCTGGTGACTTGCTCAAAAGCCCCAATTTCTTTGTCGCTGCCTGTCGCGCCCTCGATATGGCACCAGTCTGTAGGTACGTTTCTCATGTTAAGGCGACGATAACCGACTTTTAATGATTTTATCTCAGATTATAGAAAAGAAGCAGATAGACCGCGCGGAACACCGAGAGTGCGGCCAACAAAGCAAATACAAATTCAAAAGCGAATACACTCTCGATTCAGTACAGCACGAAGCGTCGCATCGTTAGTACGTCACGGGCTCTAACAGATAATTTCAGAATAATGCCGTCTTGTATTTTTAAACATTGTAAAAACTGTTCCCAAAAACAAAATAAATAAGTTGGAGTATCTTTCATAAGTAAAATATTGATTATTTGTCTATTTGGATTTATTTTACGTGTTTATTGTTAGTGACATCTTGAAACACAAAACCTTAACAAAAATCATTCGGTGCTGCTAGTTTATATTGAAACATTTACCCCTAAGTTAGGAAATAAGTATAGGATACAGGAGTATCGATTTACAAAAATATGTATGTCGATAATAGTGTTTTATTTATCGCCTTTTCTGGTTGGTATATTTATAGATAAATAAGTATGTATGTGTCTTCGTAAGTGTAACTAGTTAATGGATTTTATAATACTTATTACATCAGTCGATTTGGTATAACATGGGTTATATGACGTCACCATAAAGTAAATATAGCTACCAAAAACAATAAAATGTTGGTGTCTCAAAATAAAAATATATCGCAAATGTATCGTTTATATGGGTATTGTTAATTTGACGTACTTATACTGTTGATAAAAACAACTGATTTAAGAAAAAAAAATCTTTTTTTTTTCATGTAATGAAATATTATGGCTAATTTTTTCATTCTCCTGGCAACCGTACACACACATACAGGCACCTGTTCTTATAGTGCTGTCACGTGGCTCTAACGCACACATGTCTACAAACGGGCCTCACTTTGTTGTTCCGCGCGGTCTATCTGCTTCTTTCTATAATCTGAGGATTTTATACTGAAGATCACGTCTAAACGAGTAGTGTTAATGATTTGAAAAAAAAATATGTTACATTAGAACAATTTCTCAATAACTTAATATGTGAATATTTTAGATTATGTTTATATTACATAGTGAAATTAAATTGTAAAGTTATGTCTAACGCGGATAAAAAACTGAGAATGGCGCAAAATCTTCAAAACCAAGCATATTTTTCTGAAACCTTCACCAATTAGTATACGCGTTTTATTAAAATACCTTTTGTTATGTGTATAATAAATTAATAATGCGTCAAATTGGGGACAGCGCTCCTTGATGGGCGAGTCCTATTACTGGCTGAACGTACGACGCGTTGCGTGAGCTCAGTACAGAACACGCAAGCTAACCACTCAAGATCACTTGAAATTATCTGCGTCTTAAGTGATATGTATTTTTTTTGAGGAATAAATGTCTTAACCCGTATATAAGCCTCTCCCAAGTTGTTCGACAAGTCAACAAAACCGTATTTTCGCCTTCCGCATTCACTTTCTTCACCTTTTTATATGGGGTTTTCTCGAATCGTTTGATTCTATATAAATAATAAAATTATAAATATAAATAAAATAAAAATGTTTATTTCAGTTAAGTACATAATGTTTAACAGACGTGTTTAGGATATGCTTGTGTTAGGTGACTGCGCTCTTCCATATAATATGTGCTGACTGCGCCCGCTGGTTCGCTGGAATTAATTATTCAGAATGAAAAGTAGCCAAGTGTTTGATTTTTAAGGTTCCGTACCAAAATGGTAAAAAGGAACCCTTATGGTGAGACTAAGTCTGTCTGTCAGACCTGGATATCTCAAGAACTCCTAATGCTATCAACTTGAAATTTAGAATAGTTTTAGATGACGTTTGCCAAACTATTTTGCAAACAAGAAAGAAATTAAAAAAAAAATCTTTTTTGCAAAAGGGACTGAAAGGGGATCTAAAAAAATTGAAGTGGGGCTTCTAGGGCATGTTGGGTATATATGAAAGAGCGCTGTTTGCACATACTCAAAAATATTTTTTATGTTTTAGGCAGCATAGTTTCCGACTTTTGATGAAAATTTAAAAAAAATTGCGTTCCCCCCTTATCTCCGAAGTTTGCATAGATAAAAATCTGAAATTATTCTATGTAATAGAAGTTTATGTAAAAATTACAGGAAAAATAAAACGATGTCTCTTAATAGCACAGTTTTTCAGAAATCATCAACATCATATCGGAACGGTGCGCGAGTCCGACTCGCTCATGACCGGTTTTTTTCTGGGTGGGAAAGATATTTTATGATTTTTTAGTACTTAATTGACTGTTGAGTTATTTCTCGGCCGTCCTAAGTAGGGACAAAACAAATCTTTAGCATTTATAATCATTTTGGATTGCCGCCTCCACAATATTTTATACTCACAGTGTGTTGTGGTTTATTTTGTGAAAACAACATCATAATTGACGCTTACTGATTTTATTTTGTCCCTTTCTAGTCACAAGAGGAATAAAGAGGGCAATATCAAGTTAAGTGAATGAACGATGGAGTCGCTCTACTGGTTTCAGTTTAACAATTAAAGGTGGATTCATACAAAAACTTGAATGAAATTGGAAGTTATATTAAGAAAATCAAAATCAAATGCATTTTCTGAATTAAATAATCAGTGTAAAGTCACTTCAAACCTCTTGAAAAGTCTAAAATTTCTATGAACTCATAATGGCGTTATCTCTTATAACATTCAATGCAAATTCTGTCAGTTTTAAATGGACACAAAAACAATTGCCATCTTGATTTGTCGCATACAATCGAATTACCAATCAAAACAAAATTATATACCGCTACAGATAACATAAGTACCGCCGATAAATAAATAGCCATAGTAATACAATTATGTCAGGATTGAGAGCCTCCAACTTTCAATTCAATAAAAAATATAGCAAGACCTAAAGCTGAGTCCACATCAAAAGTAAATGACTCAGAACGCATGGAACTGGCAATAAAAAATTGTTTTTGCGTTCAGTTCGTTTAGTTTTTTCGGTGTGAACTCGGCTTTACAGGCCGCATCGCACAGAAAGCGGCCCAGGGGCTAAACCCTCGGTGATTAGTTCGCTACAAACGATTGTAGTATGTACTGAATGCGAAAGTTGTCCATTTAACTGGCAGACTGCTTTTTCATAGCTATTGATTGATGCGAGGTACCTACCTACCCGTTAGTTTGTGCCATCAGCTCTGTCACCAGAGAAAGGCGATGAAAGTGATTTTGTTATTAAATTATAATGCGCGAGAGTTGACAAAGGTTATGCGTTTGTTTTACGATGTTGCGATTGGGAAATGTGAATATACAATAAATCAAGCTTTTTAGTAAAGTAAAGGTGGCTTTTGTACATAGCAGCACTTTGTAATATTGGAAACTCTCTCATTTCTTGTTTATTGAAATAGTGAAATCTTCTTTTTAAAAACTGGCAAGCCTTCATTTTTCATGCACTTTCCCAAGTACCTACTATGTTAAAGATTTTTTTTCCGTATGGTTGGCACCGTACGATGATTGATGAGATTTCTACAAGTGGAATCGGCTCTTTAACTACTAGATAGGGACCACCTTCTCATCACAAAAATAGGCTGCAGCGTTACCTATGCCAATTAAAATCTATTGGTAATTTTTTCCGTGTGGTGCCAGACGTAAAGAATAGCACCATCCTATTTCTTCCCGTGGGTGTCGTAAAAGGCGATTAAAGGACTTACTAGAGAATGGGCAGCAGCGTTCTCTGTGCATTTTAATACCATATTACGATCGAACTCCAACCCGCCCGCTAAGCGTGGCGATTAGGGCAAAATTGTTGGATGAGGCCTATGTCCAGCAGTGGGCGTCTTTCGTCTGAAATGATGATGGATGTATGATGTTAAAGAATTACCTACCCATGACGAAACTACAAAATTACAAAAATGGTGCTAATTTATTCTCAAGTACCAAAGTTGGCTGCAATTCCTGTTTGTCCCAACGTCACCCGATGTTTTTGCATGTACCACTTGCAGTGACTTCAATGTGCGCTGCACGTGTGTCAATGAGATACATGTGTGTTGACGACCGGTGTGGGCGCATCGCATTCAATTGTTTGCCTGGGGCAGTCTTTTGTTTCATTGATGCATATTGTTAGGAATTGTTTGTGTACTGTTTTGTTAAGGCGACGATAACCGACTTTTAATGATTTTATACTGAAAATCACGTCTAAACGAGTAAGGTTAATGATTTGAAAAAAATATATGTTAAATTAGAGCATTTTTTCAATAATTTAATATGTGAATATTTTAGATTATGTTTATAATACACAGTGAAATTAATTTGTAAAGTTATGTCTAACGCGGATAAAAAACTGAGAATGGCGCAAAATCTACCAAGCGTATTCTTCTGAAACCTTCACCAATTTAAATTGTATTTATAAAAAAAAAAAATGCTATTTTAGTATACACGTTTTATTAAAATACCTTTTATTTTGTGTATAATAAATTAATAATGCGTCATATTGGGGACAGCGCTCCTTGATGGACGAGTCCTATTACTGGCTGAACGTACGACGCGTTACGTCAGCTAAGTACAGAACACGCAAGCTAACTACTCAAGGTCACTGGCATATATCTCCGTCTTAAGTTAATCATGGAACGACAGCACACATGGATTGTTAAGAATAGGTGATTGAATGTAGTTATTTTTGAAGTGAAAACTTCATTAGCAGCGTTGAGCGATTTTTGGTAGGCGCAAAACGTATTGGTTCGCGTCACTGACATGATAATGTGACGTTTTGTGTCAGACTGGCGACGCGCAGCGGCCTGTGTACTATATGCATATTCTATAGGGATAATATGAAAGTTTGAAGTTTTCACTTCTGTCCCCATGACTGCATATTTTTTTTAAAGTAAAGTTCGCAGATATTGTATTTGCAATTATCTACTCATATTGTTTTCTCCAATTCTCACGAAAAAAATAATTTGATAAATCGTACGCTAAGAACGAAAGTACTCAAAATTTTAGTAAAATGAGTTAAATAGAAAATGACTCAAAAAAGTACACTCTACATAAATAAAATTATAAAGCCAAATAATATTGTACAAAATAAATTCGTAACTTTCGTTTTCATATTAAAAAGTTATTGTAGAATAAATAGAAAATGTTCAATCCGTTGAACACATTTTCTTCTATTCCCAAAAATCATAAATTTTTACTTGAGTCACTTTCGTTCTCAGCGTGCGAAATATAAAAAAAATGCAGCATTAAAGATCTGGAACAATATACTACCTCCCTTTCGAAGCATTAAAAACACAAAAAAAAATAAAAAAAATATTGGTCTTTGGTAGTGGGCGGTCCTATAAATTTTTGATCTCTTTTTTCTCTTTCGTTTTGTAAAGAAGTAATAGTTAGTTGTCTACACAAACTGTTACAAAAACTCTTTTTTTAAATTTAAATCAATATTAATGTATCATCATCGTACTATGAAGATTAGAGTTTTAGATTTTGATTAGAAGATTTTATTTATTAGAAGATTTACCAATTGTATAAAAAAATTACTGTCTAAATATTTATCATTATTATTATTTTTTGTAGTGTTTTTTCTTCTCAGCTCTTTGACTGGATTTTGCTACATTTACGGACCGAAGCCAACTAAATGCAGCATTTTGGTGTGTTATGTTAAAGATGTTTTGCGTTTTCATCTATTTGCATGAACTTTAATTATTATTATTATTTAACATATAACTATCATTTAATATAGTTATCCGTTGTTCCTAATTGTACCTCTTTTTTATTGTAAACAGGAGTCAAGGGTTCAAAGCTGAAAACCAGCACTTAGCAACCCGCTAGTCACCTAAGCATAGTGCTGATGCTTTAACCTTTTACTTCCAGTATTATAGTTTTTTGTATGTAGATACCACTACAACTACAATACTGGAGACAATAAACGTTATTGTATTCTATTTCGATATCTGTTTAAATAAGCTGGCACACTGGCGGTAACAGACTCTGGATACGAGGCCATTCAGTTTGCGCGTTAGTTTAGGTGACAGGTCAGTCAATGGCCTCCCAATGGCCTCATGTACGAATATCTACATTTAAAGACAGTTCAGTACAGACTGACTTCGTGTACGCGTCTCCCTGAACAGACTCGCAAACTCGCCTAGTGTCCGGAGTCCTTAAAGTCAGTGTTATTTTTCTGGTTCAGGTTAAAACTGAATCTGTTTATGTATGTAAAAATTATTGTTTTGCGGATCTCCAACAGTCGATCTACATTTTTTACCCCCACTAAAAAGTTCCCAGTAAAAAAGTATACTTATTGACTATGAGTAGGTAATAGCACCAATTGACCTGCATCATTTAGTTTACGCCCCTCGGCCGTCTCACTTTATTACTACTGACCCCTGGTTCAACCGACCCACAATAAATAGCTGGCCTTTGATAAAAAAACAATTTCTTGAAATAATAATGTAATTTTCCGACTGTTGATATTTATAGGGATATTATTGTTATTCGATGTCAATAGTTATTAGGGCTTACGGGGATTGTACAATGTGCTATAATAATAATAATATCATTTATTTCAGGCGACACAGGCCCATAGAAAATTACCTTAACCTAAACATACATATTGCATATAAACAAAAACTTAATAAAAAGGCTTAAGACTATGTTAGTAGCACTTTACTTTGCACTAGATGGTGCTGTCCTGTGGAACTTGTCCGCGGAAGCGACGGAACACCACGTCCTGCAGCCAAGTCTTCTTACATGACGACAGATAACAGTTCGGAACACGCACGACGAACGCTTTGAAGTTGACGTCCCGGCGCGACTCCAGTAACTGCACCCTCGGCGTGTACCTCGTCTTTTGGCGCACGTACTCCACGATGTCCTCCGCCTTAGTGGTGTAGTGCAGGCGGGAGATATACACCGGTGTGTTCGGCTTTGGTAATAATAATTGGTATATGTGGGCGTCCAAGCAAAAAGGGTCCAGTTCTCGGCATTTAGTTTCCGACATATACGCAGTTTTGTAAAGTTTGATGAAAAAATAGCATTTCGCGATTTCAATTGATTATTAATTCATGCTCAATTATCTACAAGTTCATATAGTTTTTCTCAAATCAGCTTTTTCAGAGTTTCAACTTCAAATGTCTGATAACAAAAATGAGCCAATGTGAAATGATGAATGTGATGTGAATGTGGGTGTGTGTGAATATTTTTTTAATCCTTAGTATCAATTGACTATTCTAGATACTGAATCTTCTAGTCTTAACTCAATACCCCACTACTGGACCCTTCTTGCTTGGACGCCCACATCATCATCATTTCAGCCGGAAGGCGTCCACTGCTCGACATAGGCCTCCCCAAAAAAATGGGGTGTTTTGCCATAATCGCCACGCTTGGCAGCCGGGTTGGCGATCGCATTATGGTTTTAAAAATGCATAGAGAACGCTGCTGCCCATTCTCTAGTAAATCCCTTAGTCGCCTTTTACGACACCCACGGGAAGAAATGGAATAAGTTACCGTATGAAACCTTAATTGAACTTTGTTATAATAAACAATTGTCATTTTAAACACATAACATAACATCACGCCTTGTTTCTCCGAAGTGTTGAGCAGAGGTGTACCTATACTACACCCACATTTCGCCAGTTATGTTTAAGTTCCATGTAAGGCTGCGTTCAGACGACACGCGCCCGCTACGCGCACGCCACGCGCCCGCTACGCGCACGCCCCGCACACGCGCTGCACACGCCTTGTGCCCGCGCTTCGGCTAGTGCCGTATTGACTGTGATCGAGGGCGTTTTTTGATTAAATAATAAGTAGTATAAGCGGGTGCGAGGTGGGCGCGTGGCGTGCGCGGAGCGAACGCTGGTGCAAGGTGGGTCCAACGCGTGTGCAGGGCGTGCGCGAGTAAGCGCGGGTTATCTGAAAGCAGCCTTATAGGGGACGAGCCATTTTAAATCACAACAATATTGTGACCTTTACAACAGGTATCTAGCCCGGGGACCAGCAGTGATCTAACACTTTTAGTTATTAGTTGATAGGCAGCTAATCTATTTTATATTTTGATAAATTATTCTGCCATCCATATGGATGGCAGAATCTACGTATAGTATTTGTGAAAGTGAATCTCTCTTATGAAATAGAACCTGTAATCGACATTTAAGTATTCGAGTACTTCTTTATTTTTATATCAGCTTCAGTCCAGTGTAAAAGTTTTTATAATAACTGATATAGATAGCCTCAAAAGTTACGTAATTAGAGGAAAATGTTTGACAAAAATATTGAATCATTCATGTAGAATAACTGTTTTAAATCATGAGGAAAATGTTGAATGAATAAATGAATGAAATGCACCGACCCCAGCGTGGCGTAAACCAGATTCGATTACGCGAATGAACCCAAAAGAGTAGCCCGGGGGGCGCGATAATGAATGGTATGGAAGACGTGCCCTTGGGGTGGGTGACGTGCCATCGTGGGATATGGAAGGATTATAGAGCCGTACCGGATATATGCATCCTTGAGCAAGCATTGGAATAGTGGAGAGACGGGTGATATTTACGTATGGGAGGCATCTTTTAACAGCGTCGCCACCAAGTTAGCTCAGGTCCAGCCCAGCCGCAGCTGCCGGGAAGCCACGGCGCGGCATACGCTGGCAGAGTGTGCCGCTTGGGAGGAGCCTCGCCGTGCCCTCATCTCAGGAGTAGGCAGTGACCTGTCGCTGCCGGCCATGGTCGAGTCGATGGTCGGCAGCGAGGAGTCCTGAGACGCGGTGGTATCCTTCTGCGAAACAGTCGTGTCGCAGCAGGAGGCTGCGGAAAGGGCGCGGGAGATCTCGTCCGCTCACCTGGCCCGCAGCAGGGACACTGGGCGCCGGCAGAGGGCAGACAATGCCGTCTCCCAGCCCCCCTAAATGGGTCCAGGGATAACGGACTTGGGGACGTCCGCCGCCCCCTATCGCATTGAACCTGATGGGCGGCGCGTAGTGTTGCACGCGCGCCCCTTTAAGAGGTCGTGGGGGGTCAAACACCTGAGACTTGAGGTGGCCCGCAGAGGCGGGCCGGCACTAGCCGGGGATCACGGAAGTAATAATAGCTCCTCGTCATAATAGCTCCTCGATCTCGGCCTTCACCCGTGTCCATCCAAAAATTGATCTCCTTGTCGAATTACGTACCTGAGTCGACCCTAATCTCGACATGTCTAAAAATAGAACACAAAAACACCACGCACCCTTCACATAACCACACCCTTGAACTCGGTTCTTTCCTCAAAAGACCATTTCAGACACCAATCTACATGGTCTTCACATGATCTGACCAAGATTATGTCTGGACTTTAAAAGAGACTGTGACCTCTGAGTTTGTTTCGGCCGTTCTTCTCAGAGTAGTCAGATAGGAAATGCCGACCTCATTTAGTTTTTAAAACATGATTGACGAGTAAAAGTGTTTGTACAAACCTACTTTCAGAAATAAAATCATTTATCGAAAACGATATTGGCGTACTATACAGCCCTGCACATAATATTATTATAATTTTCACACACGCATTATATTTATATCTTAAAGTAAAGGTACACTAGATATCCAATAAACCCTCCGCCAGATAACCGTGCAATAAAAGTCGTTGACCCCTTCTATCAACGTATTCCAGTATTTTCAGGGTACGATTTTTCTAGGTCACTGCTATGATGTGTTACACGTTGTTATTTCCAATGTCTTTGTCTGAGGTCTGTTGGAATAACTGTTTAAAATCTTGAATAGGTAATAATTTTTTTTAAGGAATATATGCCTAACAAAGTTAATTCTGTACGATTTTACAAAAGGCACCAACACTGTTCATTCTCTTGCCCTTATCCCAATTTGTGGTCGGTGCAACATGTCCTTTTCTTCCACACTCCTCTATTAGTCGTCATCTCGGTAGTCACTCCCTTTCTAGCCATATCATCTTTCACACAGTCCATCCATCGTTTCTTTGATCTTCCCCTACTCTTATAGCCATCGACATTCATACTCAAAACTTTCCTGGCGACATTTTCCTCATTCCTCCGCATCACATGCCCATACCATGACAACCGATTTTCGCATAACTTTTCAGTCAACAGTGCCACTTTCAGACTTCCTCTTATGTACTCATTTCTTAGTCTATCCATTCGTGTCACACCACACATTCCTCTTAGCATTCTCATCTCAGTTACATCCAATTGCCTTTTATTCATCCCTTTTGTGGCCCAACATTCTGATCCATACAAGACAGCAGGTCTAACCATTGTTTTATATATCTTCCCCGTTAGTTTAAATAAAGGGAATTCGGGAGTCGCAGATTGTTCCCGTGCCCTGCCGCCACGCGCCATTTCATCCATCCAGTGTTAATTCTGTGCTTAACTATCGGATCTACTTCGGCTCTGCACGAGTGAACTGAGATACCGAAAGAAAACGCACCATAAAAATCGGAATATTTTGAAATTGAGACGGTCCTTGGCAATGATTTCATCTCTTCTGTACCAGATTACGTGCAAGGTAATTTTAAACGCCAGAGCACACGCGACAATACTGTCTAATATAAAAACCTTGAAGAACTTCGGGTAAGATCACTCACTAGTTGTTGAAAACGTTGCGTTTTTTAAGCGTTTCGTAGGCTGCATGCTCATTCGTTCAGCTGATGTTTGCTCATCAACTGAACGAATGAACTGTTAGTAAATATAATAGTAAAATAATCGTACCTAACCTAATTCACATTTTTTATAGTATTATTTTATTGGCTAACGATACGACTAGAGCTAGTTGAATGATTATCTTACTAAGATTGAAGATTTTTATGTAATAGACATTCTCATGCTTATTGCCATCCGCGTCCGGCCTTGGTTCAGGCCATGGTTCGGAGCGAGAGTGCATGGGAGGCCGTCACCTCCTTCTGCGAAGCAGTAATGCTTGCGAAGGAGGAGGCGGACCGCGTGAGGGAGAGGCAAGGTTCGCGCCCTCGCGCCCCTAGGCGCCGCAGGAGACGCCCCGGGCGTCGGGAGTCGCAAGCCGATTTCCGGCCACCGTAGGCGCGGGCCTGCGGACGGTGAGCGATGGGTAGCTCACCGTCCGATAAGGACCAGGCCCGGGTCGACGGCGCATCGTATTCCACGCGCGCCTCAAAGAGTTGTCAGCACCAACTGACGGGGTCCGATAGGGCCAATTCCTGCCAGGGTTGCGAGTTTGTCCGAAAGGGATATCGTGGCACACAGGCAAATGAAGGAATACGGGTGGGTTTTAGTCAGTAAAAGTCTGACACGCCCTCCCGCTCAGCCCAGAGAAGTTATTTGATAATTTACAACCCAAAAAAAGACCCAAGACTGAAATATCTGATAATATAACGAAACGTAATGTACTCGTAAATGAAACACAACACTGCTCGGTGGCAGAAATAGGTATGATGGTAATTTCCCGGACGACCTTCTTCGCAAAGATCTCTATTCTCTTTTAAGCATTGAAGGTTTGTTCAAACCACTGCAGAACCTCAGCATCTTTCATCCCTAGTGCGTGACCAGGACATAGGTTCCGTTCACACCGAGTAGCCAGGTCGAGACGAAGGCGAGTACCGGACCGGAACGACACTCGATACGGTTGCCGATCGCGCCGTCATCGGGTTACAACCGACCACGATACTTTAACACCCCGTCCCCAAGGTTTCAGAGGATTCCCACCCCTATGTGAGTAAAACTACGGCTTATAGTTCTATAGGTAGTTGACGTATTTAACGCTGTAATTTGCCAGATCGTGTTGGCGTCTCGCCAGAAGTATTTTGCCTAGATAATCTGAAGTGTGGTCAATAGTTGGGAATGAATGCCTCGGATACAGATTTGAGTACTAGAATTTAATGTACTGTTAAATTAATGTTTGGTTGTTGAACTGTTGCATATTTCGGTATTGTAAAATGTATAAAATAATATATAAGTAGTCAAATGTAAGCAAAAAGTATAATAGACTAATGGTCATGATTTGAAATACATTATTGCATTGAATTTTTTAGCATAATTAGCAAATTGAACAATTCGTAGGTTTTATTTATTCACCGTTTTGAAAGCAGTGGTGATGGAATGATTACACAAAGTAAAGCGCGTGTCGAACCTAGGATCTACAACTCGTAAGTCACGGCCACTACAACTGGGCTACCACTGCCTCTCAAATGCTGGCATGTTTCCCGACGAATGAGCAGATCTTTGATCTCCACCTGTCCATCAACACACGTTTACATTACTCACCGAGAACAAAGCTGCAGTCAAAACAATTGACTAATTCTGTATATGTTTAACCAGAGCTCTGTATGTTTCCAGAAACCAAATGAGTATTATATCTCTCGCAACCACTAAATTAGTTACTTCACTGCATTACCGCAACTGGATTGAAATGTTACGGATAACTTGATCCTGGTTTATTATAACTTCCACGAATGAACTAGATTCCCACACTTTATTGGTTTAGTTGATAGATACGTTTGTTTCAGAGTAACTGCAACTTTTAATGGTGCCTTTAACTTTGAATGTTATTGCAGGACGCATATTTATGGATAGATCGGATATGGCTTTCGAATTTAGTTCGAGTCTGGCCTACAATTTATTATACAAGGTTATTTTTAAAACGTCAATAACCTCTTAAGGGGTCATTGTACTCATAATTATGAACATCTTTTACTATGGGACCAAACCTGAAATCGCGAAAAAAAAAATCAGCTGTTCCCTACATTTTAACGAATTATTCGAACATAAATGTAGGGAACAGCAGGTTATTTTTTCGCGATTTCAGTTTTGACCCCATAGAAAAAGTTGTTCATGATGATGAGTACAATGACCCCTTAAGAGGTTATTGACGTTTTAAAATAACCCTGTATTACTGACATTTAGAGAAATAAACAGAAAATGTCACTGAAAGATAAAATAATTGGAATGTTGCGAAAAACGCAGCTCTGACTCGTACATACCACTTTGCCACCCTGTTCAATTTAAAAAGAAAATTGCCTTAACGTTAATTTGTGTAACAGGGAAACGCTCTTACTAAACGGAATGCATAATAAAGGTAGAGTCACGTATTTGCAGTACGGTTAAGAAAAGTAGGGTACATTTTACATGCGAAGTTTTAGCAAAAAAATCTCATCAGAAGTAATTTCTTCCATCTTTTATCTGCATCAGTTCGTGACTGCGAGAACGATTAAAACATGTTTGAGCACGTGACTTTTCAAACTTGTGGAAATCCCGAGAGAAAGGTTAATATGTCTACTACATTATTTCAGTGTAATGTACGTACGTACAGACGTAGTCACGACTTAGAAAAGATGCAGTTTGTATGAAGTTTCTAAGTATATAAAGTGAAATTTATATGATGAATGGTAGCATCATACGATGATGGCGACCACCCGCGTGGTGAACGAACAGTCATTTGTCACTTGAAAACCCATACAAACTATAAACCATACAGAATTTTCAACCACAGCCTTATTAAGAAGGTAATTACGGTTATATTCGGGAATAAAACAGTTTTTGAACAGCACCATCTTGATTGGTCCAGAGATCATAACAAACATTGTCTATTAAATGGAATTGGGAAGATCGAATTGAACATAAGAAATTTGATACCATTGACACTACATTTGTCTGTACCAAATTAAAGTTTGTTATGAATGATTCCATTTTGTTGAAGTTCGTTGATTTTTGAGAAGCACCATAATGCATTGTTTAAATTCAAGTGTTGATCTTTACTAAAATCTGCCAGATGTCGTATAACTGTGTTTACTAAGAAAAAAACCAGTCAAGAGCGAGTCGGACTCACGCGCCGAGGGTTCCGTACGTATAATATATATATATGTTG
Source organism: Tiliacea aurago (assembly GCA_948098905.1). Classification (NCBI taxonomy): domain Eukaryota; kingdom Metazoa; phylum Arthropoda; class Insecta; order Lepidoptera; family Noctuidae; genus Tiliacea; species Tiliacea aurago. The sequence goes on from OX402577.1 coordinate 21,294,704, forward strand.
TTGATGATTTCTGAAAAACTGTGCTATTTAGAGACATCGTTTTATTTTTCCTGTAATCTTTACGTAAATACTCTATCACATAGAATAATTTTAGATTTTTAGCTATGCAAACTTCGGAGATAAGGGGGGGGGGAGAACGGTACTTTTTTCTACATTTTTCATCAAAAGTCGGAAACTATGCTGCCTAAAAAAATAATAAAAAATGTTTGAGAATATGCAAACACCGCTCTTTCATATGATACCCCACATGCCTTAGTAGCCCCACTTCAAATTTTGAAGACTCTCACTCCCTTTCAATCCCTTTTGCATAAAAGGTATATTTTTTTAAATATCTTTCTTGTTTGCAAAATAGTTGGACAAACGTCATCTAATACTATTCTAAATTTCAAGTTGATAGCATTAGTAGTTCTTGAGATATCCAGGTGTGACAGACAGACAGACAGACTTAGTCTTACCATAAGGGTTCCTTTTTGCCATTTTGGTACGGAACCCTAAAAATGATCTCTAGAAAACGGGCTTTACAAAATTTTCCTGCATGTTCTGCTTTCGTAAGAACATTTTCGCTTGCTAAAACTAACTCATTTACTTATATCTTAAATTTTGCACGAACTTAACTCTAAATTGTCACTAGATTTCTGTAAAATAACTACAAAATCAACCCGTCCTTGTAATGTTCAACTCTGAAATATGACCAGGAAACGAAGCGAACTACTAAACCCATTCATTCATTCGGTCAATTTACCGTGAAAGTAATTTAAATCGATTTAAAATGGCCGTCGTATTTTTAATCAATTACATTCGGCCAACAATATTTATACGATTTTAATTAATTACTTACATTTATCAATGGGTATTTGAATGTGATTGATAGTATGGCATTTATTAATATAGGATTTCTATGAAATATGTTGAGAGAAAGTTGGTAGTTACAGTAATGAAGCTATTAGAAAGATCTTTGATAATATAATTAGTTGATACCATATCTTCGATCAATAATAGTACATTGATCGAAGTACCATATTGTTTATTTCCTGCCTCATTATTATTTTATCGACTGCCTCGTTGGTCTAGTGGTCGCAAGCACGACTGCTGTGCATGAGGTCCAGGGTTCGTTTCCCAAGTCGGGCAAAGTGTTATTGGGATTTTCCATTAAGAAATTCTCAGTAACAGCCCGGAGTCTGGATTTATGGCCGGTTGATGGCAATAGGCTCGCCCCCTATTGCATGGAACTTAAACATAACTGGTTAAATGTGGGTGTACTATTACACCTAGCTCTGCCTAACCCTTCGGGGAGTACAGGCGTGATGTTATGTTATGTCATATTGTTTATTTGAAAGCATTGAGACTTGTATCAATAAACTAGTTGTTCTGTGAACAGTAGACCTTGCGAGCATAAACTTTTTTGCAACAATTATTATACCACATGTTTTTTGTTTATTCTGCTCATCACGCTAAAGCCAAGATCCTCACCAAATTTCTATGAGACCAATTAATTTAATTACAGTTACTACTTTAGAGGTATGAGGAACAGGGTGTAAAGTTCACTCATACACTTTAGAAAATGGAGGATCCTCCGACCAGACGGGTGTTGTGTCTGGTGGGCAACTGCCCGAGACGGTTGATGTCGGGACGTTGTATGAGGGCGGCACTGAAAATTTCGGGAATCAAGGAAGTGACACAACATTACTATTTAAAAATGTATTTATTGCTTTTCGAAGTATTCTCCGCGAAATTTGACACATTTTTCCATAAGATGGAACCAATCGTTGAAGCAACCATTCCATTCGGAAGTTGGGGTCTCCAAAATGGCCGTTTTGTAGGCGTCCACAGCTTCTTCAGGTGATGAAAATCTCTGTCCACGCAATTTATTCTTTATTTTAGGAAAAGTATAGAAATCATTAGGGCTTAGGTCGGGGCTGTACGGCGGATGGTCTAATAATTCTATGTTTTCTTGCTCTAAAAACTCTTGTTCTGTGCGCGGTGTGAGAACTCGCATTGTCGTGATGGAGGATGATGCGGCGGTTGCAGTTCTCTTTACGGAGTTCAGAAACTACCTGTGGCGAACAAATGCTAGCATACCATTCTGCATTAACCGTTCTTTGTCCCTCAAGAGGAATAGTTGTAACATGGCCGGTTTTGGAGACAAACGTGGCCACCATTTTTTTTGCAACACTCCGTGAACGAACAATTTTTGTTGGCTTTAACTCATTTTCGAACACCCAAACTCGTGACTGGTTTTTTGTTTCGGGTTCGTACGCGTATATCCAGGATTCGTCACCTGATACAATGTTGTATAAAGCATTTGAGGATCCTGCGTGGAATCTTTCGAGAGTTCTGACGCACCAAGTAACGCGAGTCGCTTTTTGCTCTTCACAGAGCGAATGCGGTATCCATCGGGAAAACAACTTTTTTACATCTAATTGTTCATGCAAGATTATTTGTATTTGACTCATGCCAATGTCTAAAGTTGCCTGAATTTCGCGGTATGTCACATGTCGATCTTCCTCAATCAGCTTACGCACAGAATCAACGTTTACTTGGGTGACTGCAGTTTTTGGACGACCTTGACGGGGATCATCACTGAGCTTGACACGTCCACGTTGAAATTCAGCAAACCAGCGATAAATTGTGGTTTTGGATGGGGCTTCATCACCAAATGCAGAAATCATCCGGTCAACACACTGTTTTTGTGTTAAACTACTTCGAAAGTCATAATACATCATCGCTCTTGAATTTTCTCGAGTCAATTCCATTTTCTCAACGACTAAACAAGTTTGACAAAACCTTGTGACAAGACCGAGAATCTTTTTTTACATAAATAAATGGTATTCGATTTTTAAAACCAAGAAGTTTTCAATTAAAAAGATTTTAATATGACAGGAACAGCGGAAATATTCCATTCCCGATACTTTTAGTGCAGCCCTCGCTAGTTGCGTGGTAAACTCTGCTTGCGCGATGCAGGATTTTGCGTGATGTCAGTGTGACGCGTAGTTCGCATGTGGCGATGTTGATGCCGCTACACTACCTTCAAATAAAAAAAGAGCCATTGGAATCGGATCTCACAAGGCGGAGATATCTAGTAGCCTCCTTTTTGCCCCTTTTTGGAGGAAATACACACAAAAAAAAAAAAAAAGTCGTAAAACCTATAGACCAGTTTCGTCCGGATCGGTTGTAAAATACGAAGAGGAGTACCAACAAACTGACACAGAAAAGCAAATTTTGCCAGATTTGAAGCAGAGATGCTTCGCTCGCTCGGTCAGTTGCCCTTATTCATCTTTCCCGAACTTAAGTTTAACTTGAACTTAGTCAAAAATATTGTAAGATTTTGATTGGTGTGATTAGAGGTCGCTGCTTTCTTCCCAAGTCAAAGGTCGAGTGAGCCTCTTTCATCGTCCTATTGCTTATTATTTTTATTTTATTTATGAGCCATCTGCTATCTCCGTTAGCCGGTGACGTGCAAAGGCACCGTTCACGTATCACCAAAGCAATCTAACGTTAGAGATTTTATTATAATACTTTTTCTACTTGGAATTAACACTGGATGAATGAATGGCGGCAGGTCACGGGAACAATCTGCGACTCCCACATTTCCCTTAAATTTAAGGGGAAGATATATAAAACAATGGTTAGACCTGCTGTCTTGTATGGAGCAGAATGTTGGGCCACAAAATGGATGAATGAAAGGCAATTGCATGTAGCTGAGATGAGAATGCTAAGAGGGATGTGTGGTGTGACAGGAATGGATAGAATAAGGAATGAGTACTTAAGACGCAGATATATGCCAGTGACCTTGGGGGGTTGGCTTGCGTGTTCTGTACTGAGCTCACGCAACTCGTCGTACGTTCAGCCAGTAAAAGGACTCGCCCATCAAGGAGCTCTGTCCACAATTTGACGCATTATTAATTTATTAAACCAAAACAAAAGGTATTTTAATAAAACGCGTCTACTAAAAGATAAATAATTAAATTGTCTTTAAATTGGTGAAGGTTTCAGAAAAATATGCTTGGTAGATTTTGCGCCATTCTCAGTTTTTTATCCGCGTTAGACATAACTTTACAAATTAATTTCACTATGTAATATGACCATAATCTAAAATATTCACATATTAAGTTATTGAAAAAATGGTTTAATTTAACATATATTTTTTTCAAATCATTAACACTACTCGTTTAGACGTGATCTTCAGTATAAAATAATTAAAAGTCGGTTATCGTCGCCTTAAGAGGAAGTCTGAAAGTGGCACCGGTGACTTAAAAGTTGTGCGGAAATCGGTTGCCATGGTATGAAACGTTGGATGGACTGTGAATGATTTGGCTAGAAAGGGAGTGACTACCGAGATGACGACTAATAGAGAATATGGAAGAAAGGGACATGTTGCGCCGACCACAGATAAATTGGGATAAGGGCAGGAGAATGATGATGACTTTTTCTACTTGGTAATTTTCTTGAATTTTATTTTATCCTTTTCTTTTACGACAATCCCTAATCAGGTGCGGTTCGGTCAAGTGCTGTTGAAATCAGTGCTCTGAGTGGAATACCTCATCATTATCATCTGCCGTGACTTTTCCCAACTATTTTGGGATCGGCTTCCGGTCTAGATGCAGCTTAATAACCAGTATTTTACATGGAGTGCCTGCCTATCTGACCTCCACAACCCAGTTACTGGGTCTATACGAGTCGCAGGCTCATTCCTGGCCACCATAGGCGCGGGCTTGCGGACGGTGAGCGATAGGTAGCTCGCCGTCCGATAAGGACCAGGCCCAGGTCGACGGCGCGTTGTGTTCCACGCGCGCCTCAAAGATAACTCAGCACCGCCAACGGAAGGAACACGGGTGGGTTTTAGTCAGTAAAAGTCTTCCTCTGCCAGGGCTTATTTGTAATCTTTTATTTTGTATTGTTTTTTTTAATAAGTAAGTTATTTTTTAACAGTGTTCTCACATACAGAAGCAGCAAGAATAATGTACCCAGGATTTTGTAATATCTTGATTTAAAAGAGTGTCCTTGGAGTTTCTTGCCTGTTGTTCTCCATAGCGATCTACGTTTTGGAATAGGCGAATAGCTCCGCCCAGAGTGGGAAAAGTTATTTGACAAATTCTCACCCAAAAAAAAAAGGGTCATACGATACCCCTTGGTATAAGACTGGTTGTCAGACATTTGGACAATTACTAAACATAGAGACATTATTTTAATTTAGCTGTTTCCTTTTAAAGTGACAGCAGCACAATACGAGGAAACACAAAAGAAAAAAAAACTGGTCTACTTTGGTTGTAATAAACTCCATTTCCTCCGCCATTTTTATTCTGATTTGCGTGTAATTGATTTTAATTATCACTATTACAAGAGCATTACGTGCGAAGTGATTCGGCTCTGATATTTATAAAATCAGTTATCGGCACAACGGGTGGTTACTCGAGAGCGTTCACTTTTCCTAAGTGATGCAACACCTCTGATATTTGCTTTATGGGCGTGTATTATACTGGCTGAGCGAGAGAATTGCTATATGAAGCTATAATCTTAGTACGGACAAATACACGTTAGTGATAATAGCTAACATTTGAGCTACGAAAACGCTACGATTTACTGCTACGACGCGACGTACTTAAAGGCTCTGTCCAATTTCAATTTATTACTATGGAAATGCGGTTGACTGTACTAGAAAATATACAGATTTTCGCATAAACATAAGTGGTATAATGTATGTGTACTAAATGTACATGATCATCATCATCTTTCAGCCGAAAGACGTCCACCGCTGGACATAGACCTCCCCCAAAAGGGGGGGGGGGTGCCCTAATCGCCACGCTTGGCAGATCGCAGTATGGTTCCAAAATGCATAGAGAACGCTGCTGCCCATTCTCTAGTAAGTTCCTTCCCTTAGTCGCCTTTTACGCCACCCACGGGAAAAAATAGGATGGTGCTATTCTTTACGTCCGGCACCACACGAACCCACTAGGAGGGTTCGGTATCGATAAAGGAATCCAGGAAAAAAGAAATAATTAAAAAAAAAACAAACAAATTTAATTACCTACTTAAACATAAAAATAAATAAAAATAAGTTTCTTAGTACTTTAATGGGCTTAGGACCGTCAAATAAAATAATTTTAATTCTAAATGATTGCTATTTTAAGTTAGTAGGTACTAAATTAGGTTAATCTTGCAATATATATATATATATATTTTTCCTGCGTTCCTTTATCGATACTGAACCTACCCTTAAGCTACACGCAGTTACTTTAACACCCTGTATACCTACTATATCTTCACCTCTGCCTTACTCTTCGGTAAAACAGGCGTGATGGTATGATATGTTAAACGGTTTTTGGTATCCATCAGTCTGGTTTTATTTACTACTTCGGTTCAAGTTCAGGTCATTAAAGTTGTTTTCAAGTGTACTAACTTTATCTGTGTATCGTTTCCTGGTAGTGATTATGTGGCTTTGATTACTGTGGCGGCCTTCACAGTTTTTAGTAAAACCATGTTATTGCCAATCAACAGGCCATTTTATCTTGATGGATATGTATGATTGCCTGTGCTGAAGTCAAGGAACTGACGCACTCGGTGAACAAAGATACTTTCAATTGATGTTTTAAATGGTGTTACGATGGCTCTATTGTGTTGCTGCACTTCAACTATTAAGCTCAACACACACAGGCAGCGGATGCGGGTCGGGCGCGGGTTGGGCACGGGCCGGGACGGCTACGCGGCTGTACGGCGGACTGTATTCTCTGTATTTATATGAATGACACCATACGAAACGCGTACGCGGCCCCCGCTCGCGACCCGCTCCGCGCCCGACCCGCGCACGCGTTTCGTGTGGTGTAATTCAGTCATTCATATAAATACATGGAATTCAGCCCGCCCGCGCCGTTCGAAGCGAAGAAGATGGTTTATGCAAATCATTGTGGATTCACAACTAGAAACCGTTCGAATTTCGAAGCGAAGAAGATGATTTATGCAAATCATCGTGGATTCACAACTAGACACCGTTCGAATTTCGACGCGCCGTACTGCCGTCCCGACCCGCGCCCGTCCCGCACCTGCCTTCTGTGTGTATTGAGCTTTAGCGTGTCTGTATAAACTGTAGCTCTTTTACTAGGCACTTAGGTAGTTGAATAGGTTTATGTGAAGGTGCTCGTCCAGGGAAATTCTGCCACCTGCACCTATTTCTGCCGCCAGGTTACTGTTTCCCGGTTTGAAGAGGTGCCTATGTAATCGTACATGGCTAGACCCAGTTATCTTGTCAAACTGACGTCACTTTTTTGTAGGGATTTAATGTTTTTAATTTATCGACTATCGAAATGTCGATGGTATTGTACTTATATAATTATGTATGTCCCTGTTATACTGACAATGAGTCAAAGACAATTGCTGCTAAAGGATAAAAATGTGATAAAAAATAATGGCATGAATAAAAGTCGCCGATGTTCGTTAGATAATGACTGCTTAAGTATCATAGTTTTTCCACAATAATTACAACAAACCTCTCCCCACCACCCACCCACCAAGTTCTCCTCTCCTCTTCTTTGTACAGACGCCAGCACATCAAGCTACTACAATCTGTCAAATTTATTTAATAGATTTTCAACTTTATCGCTCTATCTTAAGGTTCAAGGTTGTCTGGGAAAATTTGACAGTTTCGGGTAGCTTGACCTGCTGGCGTCTGTACATCGCCAGTGAAAATAAGGGGTTTTGGTAAATCCCTTATCTAAGGTTCTCACATCCTGTGAGACCAACGAGGTTATCTACTTTTCTTTAATCAAGAAGTTTTAATACCTACGTTATATTGAGATTGAGCAGAGATTTGGAAGGCAAAAAATCAATCGCATTGTTGCATAATATAAACTACAAACATCGATATTATTTATTTATTTATTTCTAAAACACTTAGCCTATTTTACAATGTTTTTATAGCCGCACAACGAAAACCTCACAGGGTTTATCTGTGTGCCGGCGAGCCGTTCATTTTATGTTTAACATGTTATTTTTAAATGTTAATAACTACAATGATATAATATTTTATAATGATGATAATAATTTAAACATACTCTATTACATACATACATAATAATATAGAGTCGGTCGATAAATTAAAACATTCAATCCCTACAAAACAGTGACGTCAGTGCGACAAGATAACGGGGTCTACACTCTACAGATGACAGATGAAAAATGCCGACGCTTTGCGATGCGTATAGTGCTGCTAATGTACATAGCTTACCTTCATACAAAAAGTAACCAATATCCATAGCATAGCTTCCTTTTCGACCGATCATGACTTACGCCTGCGTAGTCTTCGCTCACGCAAAGTCGTATCACATCCATAAGATGCAGACGCTTCAAAACCGATTTCTCCGTAGAATTACGAAGGCTCCTTGGTTCGTTCGGAACGAACAACTTCACGTAGACCTTAAGATGCCTACCATCAAGCAGTTTATGAAGCGCCTTGCAAAGCGCTTTTTCGAATCCGCGGAACGTCATCGCAACCCCTTGGTTGTGCAGGCCGCTAGTTACAGGCCTTCTGCCATTAGTCAGACTCGCCGACCGAGGCATACTCTCTTAGATCCGGATGACCCCGTCACTCTCCTTCAGGAAAGCAATAGGGCCACGAGTACAGTGCACAAAATACACAAACCGACCTTCCGTCCTCGCCGCCGAGGTACCACGCGAACTTCCCGAGTAAATGGTAATAAAAGTCCTCCCCCCGTCCCTTGAATGTCGATGCGCCAGCCGCCCGGTTAGAGGCTGAGAGCGCCGTAGCAATAAATATAATATCCCCTGATAATAATCATGATCAAAATGTTGATCCAGCCCGTCCCCAAATTGTTACTAATTTTGTGATCCCCCAACGACGCCCTAAGCCGAGGTCCGTACCCCACAGGGGGTGCCCTTAGTGCGCTGTCGTTTAGTTTTAATATATATAATTTGCGCCCTGGCTGGAAGCTTTAAGATTAAAAACCTTAGGGCAGCCACAGGAATATCCGGTTAAGTAGCAACGACCTCTCTAGGTCTGCTACGAGATGCCATTCAAAAAAAAAAAAAAAATAGCATAGCTTCCTTCAGTGTGCCACAGTATTTGGTTGAGTAAGCAGCGCTTGCCCCATTTCACATGAGTACCGCTAACGTGATAAATGCTATGCGCACGACCGTCAAAGCTTATCGCTTTCAATATTCCTATCAGTTTTATTATTTATATGGACATGCAGTTCAAGTAGAACTGCATGTCCATATAAATAATAAAATTTACGTTGACTGACTTCTGTATCTTCTGCTTAGAATCTCAGGATTTTTTTAGATTCCTCTATGAATAGGTGCCCAATTATGTACCTGTTTCTTTAGTTATAGATGTAATTTTATTGTATCATATATCCAATGATGTATTACCTTTAGATGCGTTACCTGCGCTCAATAATGGCAAAGTAAATTCCAGGCAATTGCCTTACCTTTACATTAATAATAATTATTATTACGTACGCGCCAATGAACATGCAGCAGCTAGTGACGTAACTAAATATGTATGTTCATCTTTTTCTAACAACAGATATCAGTATAGGTCTTTCATTTCTTCACGCGCTGTATGATTATGTTAAGCAAGTATGTAGCTACAATCATGGCTTACGCTGTTTTTGAGTGCACTAATGTTCGTGTATGACGCGTCTATTTATAATATGTCATTGCATATATCGGCACGAACTGAATAGTAGATAGGTACCCAATTATGTAACTGCCTCTTTAGTTAGATGTAATTTTCGCCGTTTCCACTCTCCGTGGTGACCGGGGTAGATGACGGCCCTGTCCGTCAAATAGGCCTCGACCACTCGACAGAGGAAGATTGGCATTCGGTGATACCGGAGTGCCTCCCTAATGCAACTCCAGGGCAGGGTAATTGTAACTCAAGACAATTGATTATGCAACAGAAGTGCCAATTATTAATTGCGTGTCATATTAAAAAAAAACATTTAGATGACAAAGTTTATTAAGAAGAGAAATAATTCTAAATAAACCTAAAAAGTATTTGATTCTATATTCTATTGGTTCTCGAGGCTGATTTTGCAATACATGTGATTAAGAAAACTGATTGTGATATTAAAATGACTAAAAACAAAGAAGTTCTGTTTTTATCGTGTTAAACTCTCCACTGATGAAAAAGAAACCTTTTGAGGTCCTAAAAAAACTTTTTACAAAAAAATAATAATCGACTACCAAAAATAACACCACAAAGTGAAAAATAACTTTAATTTCGGAAGTCGGTGTCTTTGGATCGGTATTTGAGTTTTTTGCCACCGACTTCCGAAATTAATGTTATTTTTCACTTTATAGTGTTATTTTTGGTAGTCGGTTATTATTTTTTTGTAAAAAGTATTTTATTTTTCACTTTTTAGTCGGTCAGTTTTGAATTTATCTAAGTTATAATAGCCTAATGTTAACTGCTCATCACCTTTTACAAAATATTGCTTTTCCCGATGCTGGGACGTTGATTGTTGAGGAGTTCTCCTGGTAAGAACCAGGAGAACTGCCACTCACCATATGCATAGTGACGAGCATAAATTGCTTAATCGCAACCCGTTAAATAGGTACTCATTATTATATTGTTCCGGTGGCCATCTGTGGTCTCCATCATCAGTTCCACTTTACCAAATGGTGCTTTCCGAGAGCAAATGCATGAGTTACTATGAAAATACTCAAATCGCTTTGCAAGCGGTTTGCATAAAAAAATTGAGGGTTTCCATACGATTTCCATGGGATCCCCTCATCAGATTCTGATTTGGTGGCAATGGGACCACCTCGGGAGTATACCCTTTCAAACAAAAAAATAATTTTCATAATCGGGTCATAATTGACGGAGTAATCGCGTAACAAACATACAAAAAAAAAACATACAGCCGAATTGAGAACCTCCTCCTTTTTGGAAGTTGGTTAAAAAAGAAAAAACGTCTCAACACTAGGTAGTACGTACTGATCCGTAGGTGCCATTTGTGGAATAAAATTTGAAATGACAAATTTTTCCACTAATGGCTGGCACCTGCGAAAAATATCGATGGGTGCCGTATGTAGAATACCTCCCCTCCCTTCCCCTTTAATTTACTAATTTAACTATCTATGACGAGTTGATGACACTGTTCTGTAGTACATTTAATTTTTTTAATTTTATTATTATTTGGATTGTAATTTTTGTTTTTTTTTTAAATTAATGGATGAATTTATAATATTATTTGATGTTAATTTAACAACCTATGTACGCCGTTAAGGCAAAACATGACTGTAATATAATTTTATTGTAACATCTTGCATGCCATGTGTGTATACTCATGTTTTGGACAAATAAATGATCTTATCTTATCTTATCTTATCTCAGGTGCCGTATGGGGAATACCTCAGGTGCCATTTGCTCAGGTGCCATTTAAGCGGGTGCCCAATGTGGAATACGTCGAAAGTAGTTTGTTCAGAATCGTTTACTGAATCAATTTATGTAATTTTTAATATACGTACTTTTTATCCCAAAAATAATTACAGCTACGTAAATTACGGTCACACTTCCACAATTCACAATTCTTTATTGCATTCCTTAATGTTAGTAAAACAGGTGGTAGGCTTAAAATTAAAGACATAATTATGGACCCTGTCGGGCACAGCATAGTAGGAATGAGGTATGGCTCCACTCTTCTTATAGGAGGAAGAGTGCTTATTTGTGTTTATATTACACATAATTAAAACAAACCAAAATGGACGTAGTACTTACTACGCTACACCCTTTAAGGCTTCTACAGACCGGCGCGACACGCGTCGCGTATCGCGCCCGTATGTAGAAGCCTTTATACGTGTGCGACTGTGTGCGTGCGTAGATTTATAATGTGATTTTTCTCCTATAATCAGTGTAACTAGTTTAATAGAAAAAAAATGTTTTAAACATGATAATAAAAATTCAGTGTGTGTAATTGAGTGATTATAACATAATATTCTAAATATTAAATAGCCCCTAGTCGCCGCAGGAGACGCCCCGGGCGTCGGGAGTCACAAGCCGATTATCGGCCACCGTAGGCGCGGGCCTGCGGACGGTGAGCGATGGGTAGCTCACCGTCCGATAAGGACCAGGCCCGGGTCGACGGCGCGTTGTGTTCCACGCGCGCCTCAAAGAGATGTCAGCATGAATTGACGGGGTCCATTAGGGCCAATGCCTGCGAGTTTGTCCGATAGGGATATCGTGGCCCCGGCACACAGGCAAATGGAGGAACACGGGTGGGTTTTAGTCAGTAAAAGTCTGACACGCCCTCCCGCTCCGCCCAGAGCGGGAGAAGTTATTTGATAATTTCCCAACCAGAAAAAAAAAAAGAGGAAAAGGTGTTTTGTGGTGTGTGTTATTTCCGGGGACATTTGTATAGTCACGACGTGGTAATGATTTGACTGTGTTTATATTTGTACCTGCTGCAGTCTGAATAGTTTGCAACAAGGCTGATTGCACAGAGTGATCTGTATGGACCTACGTATCCTCATTCGTAAACGCTGTTATTGTTCTACAGTTCAAGATAAAGCTGTTAACTTTAACCGTAATAAGTTGATCTTCTTTAGAGGCATCTAACTGCACAACAATGACTCATTTTAACTAATATTAAGTAGAACACCTGAAACAGACTGCCAAATTATAATTCAAACATTTTCCCGTAACGTTATTTAATTAATCTTGTTCTTCTTAGTAAACCATGACTTATTATCTTTCAACATAGACAAAATTATAATTATTATCATCTATTGTAAACGCTTACCTTACAAGATCGCTTGTGATAGAACTTTTTGTAACACCACAAAAACGACCTCTACCTCGAGCGTCTCCCACCACACAATCACACCATCGCAACTGTTTGCGCAGGATTCATTGCTGTGTCACATGAGCATTGTTTGTTTAGTTCAGAAGTAAATGCAGCAATGGACGTGTTTGCAGTGAGTAAATCAATAAGGCCGTCTACAACTATGCGTTTTTTGCTTCCCCGTCACCGTCTACCACCGGTCTAGTCGCTCAAAGTCAATGACAGGCCTACTTTCTCAGACGATTCGCGTCATATAATCTTTTGGCCGTTACAGTAACTGGACAATGGGATTGTTATTACTTGGAACGGACACTACAATTATTTGCCACCTCAATTGTGTCTGTAGGTTAATTGTATTGAGAAGAAATGTCCTAGTTTTGCACGTGTGGCGGACCTTTACATCGTACGAGTCTCAAAAATTAAATTGGTTAACATAGGCCTACAAAGAACTGTAGCGCAGAGGTAGTTAGCCGAGGTCACGGATCATAACATGGAATCAATTAAATTAAAACAAATAACGTGCAAGGAGTAGGCGAATTGAAGGAAAGAGAGAGCTTTATTATTTAGTATGTTTGATTTTTTTTTCATTTTTCTCTTTAAAATTATTTATTTTAATATATACTTTTTTTTTTTTTTTTTATAAAATATTAAATAATTTAATTTTTTTTATGCTTATTGGCCACTAGCCCTACCATGCAGTGTGTCACCACTGTAGCGGCACGCTGTATATATGTATACAACATGTCCCAGAATTAACGCACAACCTCTTAAGGGGTCATTGTACTCATCATTATGAACAACTTTTACTATGGAACCAAACCTTAAATCGCGAAAAAAATATCAGCAGTTCCCTACATTTATGTTCGAATAACTCGTCAAAATATATCATAACTCGTCGTGTGTGCCGCCGGGTGGTGCCAGAAGTAAAGAATAGCACCACCCTATTTCTTCCCGTCGGTGTCGTAAAAGGCGACTTAGAGACTTACTAGAGAGTGGGCAGCAGCGTTCTCTATGCATTCTAACACCATACTGCGATCGCCAACCCGCCTGCCAAGCGTGGCGATTATGGCAAACCCCACTTGTGGGAGGCCTTTGTTCAGCAGTGGACCGTCTTTCGGCTGAAATGATGATGAACTCGTCAAAATGTATGGAACAGCTGATTTTTTTTCGCGATTTCTGGTTTGGTCCCATAGTAAAAATTGTTCATAATGATGAGTACAATGACCCCTTGAGAGGTTGTGCGTTAATTCTGGGACATATTGTATACATATTATTATATACTTACATCGTGCCGCTACAGTGGCGAGTTGGCGACATACTGCATGGTAGGGCTAATGGTCAGTAATCATAAAAAAATAAAATTCTTTAATATATTATTTTATAAAAAAAAAACAGACAAACTAAATAATAAAGCTCTCTATTTCCTTCAATTCGCCTACTCCTTGCACGTTATTTGTTTTAATTTCATTGATTCCATGTTATGATCCGTGACCCCGGCTAATTACCTCTGCATACAGTTTTTTAAGTACAGGTTGCTCCAAGATGCTATTTTAGAAAATTGAAAATAAATCAATAAAAAATAATGTTTAATGAAATTAAAATATTTTCGCTACTAAAGCGGCACGCTGCCCTGTATAGCTGAACGTATACATTGATTATTGTGATATCACAATGGGGTTATATAAGGCTCATTACACATATGCGTAATAAATCAACCTGGTTCCGATAAAGCTTTCACTGTTCGCTTTATCTGTGGATTATTGAGGTATTGTTTCATGACCTACACACTTACCGTCACAACTAAGTACCCAAAGCAACATTTTCATACAAACGAGGCCATTTCGAAGCTTCGGTTCTCAGTCAGGTAACGATTCGGATGAGATCTGATAACAGCTCTCCAGAGGATGGAGGTCTAGAGCGCCTAAGGCAATCAACCGATCAGACAATCCTTTTACACCAGAGTGTAGAGTTCTAAGTGTAATGTTCCGATTTCTATAGATTTTGATGCTATTTTTGAGTTTTTTTTATAGTTTATTTTATGGACAACTCCTGTATGAATTGCCGGTTTTATCCGTTGGGTGCGTGCCTCAGGCGCTCTAGACCTCCTCCATCCGTAGGTACTCTGGAGAGCTGCTATCAGATCTCATCCAAATCATTACCTGACGTAGAACCGAGGCTTCTATTTTAAATCTGTGCTTATAACCAAATTAAATTTATTTTTTTATTTTTTCGAGTTTCCTCTGTTATTACTGTATGTCAAACTTTATCATAATATTCATAAACTACTCTTCGTAGATGTAACTTCTTGAGCACATTTTATTGTTAGGTTTATAACAATACTATAATATTTTGTAATCTGTCTTTTGTAAAGAGCCCAAAAAGACAGACCGGCGTGACACGCGACGTGACACAAAGGCCCCTCGTGTCGCGCGACGAGCGGTGCCTTTGTGTCGCGTCCCGAGTCACGCCGGTTTGTAGAAGCCTTTATGCTGGTCATAACAAATAGTGCGATTTAAACAAAAAATATAATGACACACTTCAACATTAAACTGCAAGGTTTCTTTACAAATAGATGTACCAATAGCTCCTCACCTGACTTACACAAACAACAATTTACGTCATATCATTATATCTCGTAGTATACGTCTCTATCGTCTAAGCATCTACTTAGGGCGGATTTCAACAACGAAATTAAACGTGATCAATTCACGCTGAACTCAGTTCAAGCGTTTAACTGAGTTCAGAACTCCACTTTTGATTTCACCAACATAAAGTGAATGCAGTTTAAGCTTAAACTATGTAGTTTAAATTCTGAACGCTCGATTTTCGGCATTCAAGTCTCTAAACGAGTTCATGAGCTGTCAGTGTCGTTTTGTTTAGAAAATTTTGTTTGTTGTGTTGTATTTCTTTTGCTAGTATTTGGCTAATTAAAATGAAAAAATTGTTAACACTATAATTATAACGAAAACTGGGATGAGAATGAGCAGTATCATCAACTTCATAACAACAGTTTTTGCTGCTGATCTTTGAAAGCTAAAAGCAAGAAAATGAATCATTTAGGTTATGTTTTTAGGTTTGCGAACCTCTCGATCGATGTGTCATGATTAGTGAAACCCCTTTAAGACGGGTGTCTTAAAGGGGTTTCAAGTACCAAAGAGTATTATTTTTGCTCTATCTCGCTTCCTTTAGAAGTTATTGTGGTTTTTATAGTTTTTATGAGGTTAAGTCAGCACTGCATGCTAATAAATGGATATAGAACGCATTGTCATCGAGTTGTAAGCTACCCTGAAAGTTTCAGCCGGATAGCTAACCGGGAAGTGCTCGAAATTTGAATTGCAAGATTGCACCCGGAACGACGGGCAGACAGACAAACAAGAAAGTGACTTAATAAAAACGTGGTAATAAAATTTAAGCACAGTAGATCGATATCGTATGTTGCAAACGCTAAACGAATTGCGTTCATGTGACAACATTTACATTCTATGCCATGGAAACTTGGTTTTCGTGAACGCGATCAATATGTAGCTGGTGAAATTGGTTGGGCGTAAAACGAGATCAATATTGACATTTGAACTCTATGCAAAATTTAGTTTTCATAAACGCGTTTTGTAATACGATCGGTGAAATCGGCCCTTAAGCGTTAATACTCTGAACGTTAAACACTGCACATTAGATTTGACTTCCTCATTTTTCCAACGGAAAATAGCACTTATTTCAATTAAATAAAGATATATGAACTTATGTGCCAAGCAATAAATAATAAACAGTAGGTCACCCACTTATTACGTAGCAATTTCTTTCTCAATTTCAATATTTTAAATACTTTGATTTAGCTTACTTTGATTACGGTATCTCGGTAGACAAACTGACATTATATCAGTGATAACGAGGCAAAAAAAACTTTATACAAAAAAAAATATTTTCCCTTGTTAGTGGGTCAATTTGCATTTATCTAAGTTACAATAGTCTAATTTCAACAGCTCATCACTTTTTACAAAATATTGGTTTTCCCGATGCAGGGGCGTCAATAGTTGAAGAATTCTCCTGGTAAGAACCAGGAGAACTAATGGTGACTTCATCCTATGCATTGTGACGAGCATAAATTGCTACCATAATCGAATCGCAACAGTGAAATACTTATTATTAAGTAGTTGCGGTGGCTGGCTGTGGTCTTCATCATCAGTTCCACTTCACAAAACGGTGCTTTCCGAGTGCAAATGCATGAGTTACTGTAAAATATACTGAAATCGATATCGGTGTGCCTATAAAATTTGAGGATTGCCCTCGATTTCCATAGGATCCCTCATCAGATTGTGACTTGGTGACAATGGGACCACCACGGGAGCATACCCTTTTAAACAAAAGAAGAATTTTTCAAAATCGGTCTACGAATGACGGAGCAATCGGTGAACAAACATAAAAAAATAAACATACAGCCGAACATATAAACTCCTCCTTTTTGGAAGTCGGTTAAAAAGTCAAAAATGTATTGCATTGACATAAAATATCAAAAAACTTATGTCAATCTTGTTGAAAGTCATAGAAATACCACGGGCCGCTCATTGTGTATTTGTAGTGTATAATTTTTGAACGAGCGAGGGACGCAAGCAAAGCATCTCTCTCATCTCATCTCTCAATTTTAAGTAGGTATATATTTTTTTTTATGGTTGGTGAAGATTGAGGAACTTCGGCGTGATGAGCAGAATAGCTCCTCAAAATGCAGTAAATTGCTCACATTTAGATTTCTACCAGTGGAATCGGCCCTTTAAATACTAGGTAGGGTTTAATGGAGCACCTGGAACCACCTTCTCATCACAAAACTAGGCTGTAGCGAAAAAATTGTAACTATCCGTTTAAAAAAACTTTAATGGTATATTAATTTTTGCAAAAAAGTTTGGGCTCACGAAGTCTACTGTCCGCGGAATTACTTGAATAGGTAGAAGTAACACGGCTAGATCACGCGGTAAAGGTAATAATTATAACATTACAGAGGAATGCTTCCGGTGGGCGAGCGTCTTAAATTGTGTGTTAAAACGTTTGTTCATGGAATTCTTACTAAATATCGGATCATAATATATGTCATAAGATACATCATTGGTTTTGATCGAAACCAATGATGTAAGAGCACGGTTACACGCTCAGTCTGGCGTCATTCTTTTCTGGATTGACTTGAATGAAGCCAGAATGATGGATGGATGGACCGTGTAACCGTGAATTTCGTCCATCATTCTGGCTTCATTCAAGTCAATCCAGAATGATGGACCAGAATGACGCCAGACTAAGCGTGTAACCGTGCTTTTAAGGTAAGCGTCCACAGGCCCACATCGCACGTATCGGACGCATCGCATCAAACGGATTAATTAGACTGCGTCCACTGTATGTTCATCTTTTTCTAACAACATATATCGGTATAGGTCTTTCCTTTTCTTCACGCACTGTATGATTGTATGCAAGTATGTAGCTACATTTATGGCTTACGCTGTTTTTGAGTGCACGAATGTATGACGCGTCTAATTATAATACGTCATTGATCAAAACACTTGCAAAATGGTATAGGCCATAATTTAAGTTCTCCTATCAGCCTTACGTCAACATAGAAAGTAATCGTACATGTAAATCTTATTTATTTGTACTGCGTAGTACATGAAGAACTGTTTTCGCTCATTTGTAATAAGTGACCTCGTTTTGATAACACCACAGGTGGTTAACCTCCTTAGCTTCAAGTGCTGATAACTAACAAATAGGCCCAATAAAATCACGTTTTATATAGATAATGAACACACGGCTACCTACCTAGCTATACATATCCAGTTTAGGCTGATCTCTCATTGTATAGGATTTCCGTACTATGAGAGGTCAGTTTATACTGGAAATGTATAGCTTGATGTGTAGCCGTGTGTACGTAATAAATTGTATTGTTTACTTGTAAAATAAAATATATTCTACGGGTCACGGTCAGCGAATGCTTAAAAAGTTTAAGATCATTCATGTGACTCATAGGTAACTCTCTCTGTTTATTTTTTATTTTTATATTCCGATGCAGAATTATTATTACTATTGGTCGCCCACTGGTTGAAATTCGACCCCTCTACTTACTATCTATACATATAGTACTTACTAATTCCATGAGTACACTAATTCCATGCTATTATAAAGTACTTTGTCCGTTAAATGCCGGAAGTAAAGAATAGCACCATCCCATTTCTTCCCGTGGGTGTCATAAAAGGCGACTAAGGGACTTACTAGGGAATGGGCAGCAACGTTCTCTATGCATTTTAACACCATACAGCGATCGCCAACCCGCCTGCCAAGCGTGGCGATTATGGCAAACCCCCCCCTTTAGGGGAGGCCTATGTCCAGCAGTGGACGTCTTTCGGCTGAAATGATGATGATGATGATAAAGTACTTACTAATTCCATGCTATTAAAAGTACTTACTTATTCCATGCTCAAGCTGTCACTTCTGTCTTCTATCTTTCTTCAAGTCATGAGGCCTTGGTACTATGTGTGTGTGTCAAACGCATGGTAGTGTGAGTAATGTTTTTTTTAAATTAATTTAGTTTATTTTTAATGCATATTGTACAAAATTATTTTTTGTTTACACTAAACCCGAAAAGGGGTCATTGTACTCATCATTTTGAACAACTTTTGCTATGGGACCAACCTTGAAATCGCAAAATAAAAATCTGCTGTTCCATACAATGACCCCTTTTGTTCCATACAATGACTCTCTTTTTCTTTTACAATGAGTACAATGACCCCTTTTCAGGTTTAGTGTAAACAAAAATTAATGTTGTATATTAATATTAGGTAGCTTTCTGCACTCATCCATACTTTTAAACTTTAACTGTGCCAAACATGCTCCTCCATCCGCGTAATTTTCGTAAAAGGGGTACAAAGTTTTCGCTTCATGTTTTAATAATAATGATTACAGAAACGACCATTTTAATTATACAATTATTTATGTTTAAGTAATAAATGCGAAAGTGTATAACTCTATCACGCTGAAACGGCTGCACGGAAACTGATGATATTTGTAACAAAAGCAGGATATGCATAGGAAATAAGCATAATTATGTTTTATTTTATCTCAGTTAAGGTTACCAAGAGATCGAAGTCTACTTAGCTAAAGTTACTTCGCCAATATTTTAATGATCGTTTTCATGGCCTGAATGAACTATAATCTAATTGGCGATTAAATATAACCGGCAATTTGCAGACGCTACTCAAGTACAACCGAGAACATCAATATTTACTACACGCCTGACGATCAAACCTAGTTAACTAGCTTATTAGACAGTTAAATTGCTTTATTGCACTCTACTTAAACAGTCTGTTAGCGTTGCTTGTTGCTACATTTTATGTTTAGCAATCACTTTTCGGATCGACAATACCACCTCATTAAAAAATCTTCGCGTTCCAGTTTCGATGTAGAACTCTAAAATGGTTAAAAACACTTATCGAGCACGTTAATGGATATCGAGTCATGCGATAGCACCACACATATCTAACCTGATATGGAAGAACATCGTAAGCGACATAATGGATCATCGTAAGCGACAAAAGGTATTGCAGTTTTTAAATAAATATTATGTAAGTAGCGTAGCAGGTGGCGTTCTATAGTTTCTGCCTACCCCCATGGGAAGTAGGCGTGAGTTTACGTATGTATTTATATTTTATAAAAATAACATAGGATTACGTCTGGATTACCCAAAGGATTAGGCAGTGGTGTACCTACCTATAGTAGGTACACCTACATTTAATTTCGCCAGTTATGTTTAGTTCCCATGGAATACGGGGCGAGCCTATTGCCACTAACCGGGCACAAACTCAGACTTCGGACTTTAACTGAGAAATTCCAGACGGAAAACTCAATATAACTTTGCCTGACCCGGGAATTGAACCCGGGACCTCATTCCAAACAGTAGCGCTTGCGATAAATAGACCAACGAGGCAGTTATATATAAAAATGTGGTTGTTATTTTTGTATATTGTGGTGTCTTACGACTTTACGCGAACGAAGTTGCGGGCAGAAGCTAGTAATCAATAAAATACCTCTCCTGTAAATTTGATTTTATCTCGCTTACGATGTTCTTCCTTATCAGGCTCGAATATTGTACTTCCGAGTGCAATGACTTACACAAACGATTGTGCGGCCATCAGGTCAGCTACTAATTTACTACAGTTAAATGTTAATGTGCGCAGGATACGCTTTAGAAATCGGGTTACTTGGCATTTACTTCATAACAGTAATTATCATTTACGATAGAAACGCAATTTCCTTTTTATGCTTGAGGCTCTTAGGGGCGTTTTATGACCGAGCAAAACTTGAAGAACATGATTTTAAGCACTTCTCATCTATTATTTTAGCTGTGTACGAGAAATTGTTTTTTACGATTAACACTTAACAGCTCATAAAATTGAGAGATATTGGCGTAGGTATTAGAAATTGGTGATGTGAAGAAAATAATTAAGTAATTTGAAATTGAACTCGGTGTTTTTTGCCCCGACGTCCTTTCTGGTAGGAATTTGCTTTATTGAGGCCCTAGTACAGAAAAGTTCAAACTTTTCAAGTACCTATAATAATAGGTGCTTGAAAAGTTTGAACTTTTCTCTACTTCAAGGACACAACTTGTGTCTAGTTTTGTTTCGACTTTGATTACGGGGACTCTTCATAAAGAATGAAAAATAAATTATTCATAGATATGAACGATAACAAGCTATCGTAGCAGAAGGTAGCAGGCAAAAATGAGTAACCAAAAGTCCTCATTCGCATGTTCCAATCACTTGGTTATTGATAAGGATGCACTCAAGGATGTGTCATCTGCAATCAGGTGGTATCCTACCAAAATTAAGATTACCACGATAGGTACGTTTACTGAGAATCCGAGAAATACAAGTTGACTAACATGCTAAAAGCTCTGTTTTGTCTTCCTTGCTGTTATCTTGGTATTTTAGAAAAATGCTTCATGACTAGATAATGGTAGATAAAGATGAGCAACGATACAATGCCGGGAAAGTTCCTCGTTCGCGTGTCTCCGTTGATAAGGATGCAGCCAAGGATGTGTCAGACGGCACGTGCCGCCTGCTCTGTGTTCCTGCATCTAGCACAGTGGCGGAACACTTCTAATTGTGTCCTGGTCCTGGCCGCAAGGTTGCGCAGACGACCGCTAACTATATCAATACGAAGATTGCTGTTGAAATACGGGTGCGCACTGAGTAGTGGTCGCAGAAAAATTAAGACAGGAATGTCTTTATTAATTTATACATATACTCTGTACCTATATTATGTTACTAGATTTTACCCGCGGCTTCGTTCGCGTGATAGTTGTAAAGTTCACAATATACTAAAATATCGTATCGCCCGCCCGCGCTATTACTTCGTTTTTGCTTGGTGTTTTTTCTGCCTTTTTTCATTTTTTTTCCACATGCTCGGTTCCTAAGGGCCGTAGCGTGATGGTAAATAGCCTACAACTAAATAATTGGGCTATCAAATACAAAAATATTTGTTCAAATCAGACTGGTAATTCCTGAGATTAGCGTTTTCAAACAAACAAACTCTTCAGCTTTATTATTAGTATAGATTAAACGTTTAGACGTGATCTTCAGTATAAAATCATTAAAATGATCGTCGCCCTAAGTGTTGAGTTGAGCTGCACGATTACTGACAAATGCTTGCACTGATTGGACACTCAAATTTGTGTGGGTCTTTGCTCAAAATACCATTTCACACACGGATCTACATGGTCCTCACATGACCTGAATGGTCATTTCGTTTATTCTGTAAATAGGTTATCAGAATCACTTTTACACGTAAAATATATTAAAAAAAAAAAACTAGATGTAGCCGAAATTTCCTATCTGACTACCCCTGAGAAGAAATGGCGAAACAAACTCAGGGGTAAAGTCCAGACATAATCTTAGTCAATTCATGTGAGGACCATGTAGACCCGTGTCTGAAATGGTCTTTTGAGGAAAGAACCACACAAAGGAGACGGATACAATCTTGGGCCTGGATGTAAAAAGATGAAATTGGTGTCAATTGATAGCTACTATATTATCAAACCATCACTGGAAATTTTGCGGATTTTGACAATCTGAGAGCTGAGACTGTGTCCGATAGTTACTTAGTTCAATGTACAACAATCTTCATGTGTCTTTTAAATGTTTATCTATACTTATTTACTTTACTTCGCCTTATTTTGTAACTGTATAGTGGTGAAGGAAAATATCGCGAAGATTGCAAGCCAGCGCGGTGGAAACGGGAGGTGAGTAAGTACTTACAGATTGTGGTGCACGCCATTGACGAATCACTGCTAGTATCATTTCGTCATCTAAAGCTCGATGACCTAGTGTATTACAGCGACTACACAACGATCCATGGTATCAATATTCAATCGGTAGACCGGTCGTAGAATCCAAAATAACTAATGTCAAAATGAGATATAAATAAGACCAAATGAGAAAAACACTCAAAACGTACAAGCACTAAACGATACGAAACGAGTTAGTGATCCACACTTCACAGAGTTTTGGAGTGATCATCAAAGAATCTAATAATCTTCGTGATCATTTTAATCATGCTAAATTAATATTTTTAGTCATGATTTTAATGTTAGGATTGGGAATTTGGAATTGAGAGCTGTGATGTCACTGTCAGTGTCATGCACAGAGCACTATATAATCATGTCAAGCCAGCACAGACTAAAAATAAATTAATCGATTAGTAAATGTGAATGATTGATGTTAATATGTATCTTTCTATTGTGGATAAATATATTTTATTTACTGTTTATTACGTTAATTCTAATAGATTTAAATATTGTAATTGAATTAATCATCTGGTAAAAGCATTTTTTTAATATGTGATATTGATATTGATATTCCATTTTATTCGTAACCTTAACTTAATTTTAGGATATCTCATTTTCCAGATTGTGGATTGGGCTGTTTTTTCACAAAGTGAATAAGAAAAAAATAACCCTTTTTTTAAACCCTATCTCAACTTATTACAATTATGGGCCCAGAAATCCCCGTCTCCTTTGAGTGTCCAATCAGTGCAAGCATTTGTCAATAATCGTGCAGCTCAACTCAAGACTTAGTCATTGGCAAAGCTAACATTGAATAGTAACCGTAACGTACATGTAGGTCCCTTGGGATTTAATAAATCCCTTTGGCAGCAAGACCATCCCTTTGTATGAAAGGTTTTTTGTTTGGAAATCAAACTGTTTTCAAGACACGTGTTTCTATTTACCCACGTGTAGTATTTAAACGAGTGACTAATATTTTTTTTTTTAAACGTTGCCCCACACTAGGAATTTCTCCTGTATTGTGGGTGCGTGTACAAACATTTAAATTCACATACACAAACAGCCACACCCGGAACAACTAATTGTAGCTCATACAAATATTTGTTCTATGTGTGTATTTGTTATAGTATTACTAAGCGAGCGACGAACTGCGAGTGACGAAAAATCAACAAAACAGCAACTTACAAACATTAATTTGAGTTACTTAAAATACAAAATGAGAAGCTTTTATTTAGATTTATAACGTTTAGTTGACCTAATTTTCATATTTACAACCTCATCTAACCCAAATGATTCACCAAGAATAGAGGGAATATGGTCACTGTTCTAACCTAACCCAACCCAAATGATTAAATAACAGCACCCTTCTCTGTATTTGTAGTCGCTCACTTAGTCATTTAGTCGCACGGCTAGAATTTTAATATTTGAAATGGATTAATCACAACCAATGATATGATCATTATATTATTAATTAATTAAATTACACAGAATGGTGTTTGACGTGTTTCTGACATTTCATTCAATCCACCAATGATATTAATGTTGTGAGCGCGCAATCGTGAAGACTCGAAAACGTCCTAATTGGGACGTATTTTACTTGTAGTGAAATGTAAAATGACACTTTGAAACACTTTCTTCGGTTGTTTTGTGAGTGTATAACATATCTGTTTAATATAATATCATTGATCACAACCCATTTTTAGTTAAAATTAAGTTATCTCATCATCAGTCGCCAATTTTTTTTTATTCGTTCGTTTTATAATTTCCCTTTACCTACTAATACTTTGTGACAAACACAACGTCCTTGCCTGATGCGCTTGACAGGTCGATGCATCTTCAAAAACCGACATTGTATAACCATGGCATAACGGACCGTACATCCAAACAAAATACAACTTCGAATAACAGTATTGAACCAGTAATAGGTTAACATACCTACACGTTTGCCACCTAAACTACAGCTTTTACTTATATTACCTGTAGGTAATAACAGAGAAATGTGTTGTTTCAGGGACCTTAGGTCGTGAACGAAAGCGACCTCACACCGAGTGCTAGGTACTACTCGTATTATGACTACAGGCCACGAGCGATACTTAACATAAATGTCATCGCAACACCTATGATCTTTGAAGGGTTAGGTAAAGGTTTAAGTACAAACACTTTTAATTTATTGATGAGGTGACTTTATGTACTATAGGAAAGAGGGTACGCGGTTAGTCAAATATGCACGAAGAGATGGGATTACAGTTCATGTTTATCAAACACATGTATTCCTAATTTAGGACGGAATCTAGATAGAGCCAGAACCGGTCCTAAATTGGTAATGAAATTAGCTTATCTAATTGATGTAGGTATTTAATTCAGACGTTTTAAGGCACCCACTCAGATAGGCGCGACTTGACTCTAGAAGTACAAATTTCTATGAAAACTTCACGGAAGTTGTTCTACCAGAATCGCGTCGCACCGTCGCGTCGCGCCTGTCTGCGGAAGCCTGTACTGCAATAAACCTGGGCTTGGTGTCTTTTCGTCACTACCGTTTTTATCAGTGACTACGGTCCTTACCTAACTACTATTGCTATCGATTCGACATTTGGCTTAATTGATGAAATCAGTTGATCGCAATTATTATATTGAACTGGAAGAATTATTTTTTTCCTGGTCTAAAATTATTATCCTTTGATGTAAAACAAAACAAACAATATCTAAAAATAAACCAACATTTGTAATTTTCGTGCTACCAGTACCAACTGAGACGCAGTCCCAGTTTAATTTGGCCCCACGTATGAAGATTGATAGCGCCCACCCTGGGATTATTTTGTCTACACAACAACCAGTCTGCTAGGGAATGCAATCGGAGTAATCCATAATCCGTAAAATCCGAATATCCGCGCATTTTTACGAGACTTCCAAATCTGGATTTGTAAATCGAATCCGGATTTTTTTAACAATAAGTAATTAAAACAAAAAATCGAAACGAGCGATTCTTCTCGCTAGTAGGTAGATCGCGCTGTTTGCGCGTCCCGCGAGTGTCGAGTCTCCCGGCTCTGGGAGGAGTGAGCGGGGCGCGGGACACGGGTTGAGTGCTCATCCATTGCACGTCACGCCACTTTACCCAGTCTTGAGCCCTTCCCTTCCCAAATACAACTCATGCCTGCTACGTTGACCAGGTCGTCGATCCACGTAGCTCGTAACCTGCCTACTCTCCTATGGCCAGTTTTGGGTCTCCTCTCCAACACCTTACCCCTTCCACCACCCGGTCTGCAGCGTATGTAGCCTGCCCATTTCCACTTTTTCCGCACTACCGCCAGGGCTATGTCAGTTAGCTTCCTTCTTCTTAGGATCTCTGTATTTCTGATATTATCACGAAGAGAAATCCCCAACATTGCCGTTTCGTTGAGTTTGGTGATTACTGATAACCTGCTAAGTGAGCGGTAATTTTTCAGCCCCATGCACCATGACGGGGAGGACACATTGTTCAAAAGTACAACGCTTAAGATTCCTTGCCAAAAGCCCCACCAGCCCAGTTGTATTCGGTGCTTCAGTTCGCGTTCCTGCCATCTGCTTCTCCGAGATAGACGTACTTTTCCACTTAGTTGATGCGCTGGCCCTCAACTTCGATGCAATCAGTGCACATAAGAATTATTTTCGAAGTGTTCATCTTCAAGCTCACCCAGAGCCGTTTTTAATCTATTGGAGGCCCTCGGCACTTTAGGATATGCAGAGTCTAGGATGCAAGAGTGAGCTCGAAATTTATAGGGCGTCGGTTCGTTTCTTTTGACCTTCATACAGAAATAGTAGTTGCTTTGTCAACTTATGAGGAAAAGTTTGGGAACTAAGAAAATGTAGGATGTAGGTACTACCTATCAGCGAGAGAAGCTATCTAGAAAATGTTAGCACCTCGTCTGAGATTTACTTAGCTTTTCTTTTGACAGTGTCTAGCTACAACGCTGGCAGCCCTTTTTTTTTTTTTGCGCGGGAAATTATGAAGTAACTTTTCCCGCTCTGGGCGGAGCGGGAGGGCATGTCAGATTTTTACGGACTAAAACCCACCCGTGTTCCTTCCGTTGCCTGTGTGCCAGGGCCACGATATCCCTTTCGGACAAACTCGCAACCCTGGCAGGCATTGGCCCCAACGGACCCCGTCAGTTGGTGCTGACATCTCTTTGAGGCGCGCGTGGAACACAACGCACCGACGACCTGGGCCTGGTCCTTATCGGACGGCTGCTAACGGTGCGCTCCTTTAGCGACCTATAGTACAGCTCTTCGATCATGTTTTTGAGACTTCTGTCGCAAGCACGATGATACACATGGCTTAGTAATGATGTGTGACTCCGGCTATACAAAAATTTACAAAAATCGGTATCGATGTCTTGTTTAAATCTTTTTAGTTGGCGTTTTTGTCGTAGTTGCGTTTAAGTTTTTGTGTGCGTGTAAGTGCGTGTGCGTGTAGTTTGCGTGTAACTTTTTTACCTACACAAATATAAGTAAAATCATATTAACAAACAAAAAATGGGTAGAGTTGTTTATTTTATGTTTATTTTCATAAACATCCGTAAAATTTGTATAACACGGATTTGACCGAAATCTGTTCTTAAAAATCCGGATTTTAAAACAGGTACGGATTTGCTTCCCTATCTGTATCCTTACCGTGAAGATGACGTAACGGTGCACTGAACGGCTCAGGACGTCCTTATTCTGACGACGATTCGCAAGGAAATAACATTTTGTACCAGACACTTTTATTGTGCTTGATTATATGACTTTCCTTTCGGTAGCATCGACACTTAATATTATTTTAACCTCGATTACGACCTCTTGATATCGGCCTTTAGAATTTATGAATTAAATTTGATACAGACTCTTTGCTAAATATTTTACGTTACTTTTGAGATGTTTTGAATATTAATAGTCACGAGAGTAGTATCGATGTTCCTTTAAGTGAAACTAGTTCTAATTAACTGGAGTATCACGTAGTAACAGATATACGGTTTGAGAACTTTCTGCTATGTTCCCGCTTTCAGTGCCGCCGCAAAGTCATGTAAATTGTTCAAGTTTGTGTTCAACAAGACGAGATATATCTTAAGATGTATCGCTACGACCAACGCGGTGTTAGTCGTGAATTGAGTATAAATATTTGTGTATTGAATTTAAATGAGAATAATATTATTGGATATTAAATAGTGAAAGGTGTAGGTATCTCAAATGTAGTTTTTGTGTTGAAAAAAGAAAAGATGAAATTAGAATACTTAATTATTTTGCTTTTAGATTTTTAAACGAAGTTATCATATAATACAATCTATCTTGGTTACTAGGCTGAGTCGTTTTAATAAACGTGAAGGATTTCCCTATCTAGAGAGATGACTTAGTTCCTGTTCACGAGTTCTAAGTCGCATACCTACAGGGCCCCAAGTCTGCTATTTTTATAAATTCAGTCATTCCAACAAGATCCCATTGTCATATTGCCAAAAGTTCGTAATCTGCTAAATTCATACCTAATGGTCGATCATTGGTCGGTCAATGTTCTCGTAATAGAATTGTGTGATAATGGCATTGTCGTATTATCATTATTATAAAACCCATTAGTAGAAATGTCATTCATTTGTCATTATGTACGAGATTAACAATAAATGCAATTTCTTTCAATGTAGTGTCAGTGGTCGACCATTGGAAAGTCATAATGACGCCATTATAACAGTAGATTACCAAACTTGTCAAAATCAACAATTAATCAATGATTGACCATTCTGACACTATTGTAATAGCAGACTTGAGGCCCTGGTCCACGTCTTAACGTCTTACAATGTTAATCAAATTAAAATCTACACTTTTGGCTTGACGAATTTTGTACTTGTTGGATTCAACGACTTTGGCATAAGAATCTGGTTCAAAAAGAACCGTGTTCCAAGTGAAAATTGCATCTCAAAAGTCGCATTATGATCGAAAAGTCACCTAAGAAAATTAAACTCACACTCAAAGCATTTGTTTAAATTAAACCATTTACAAGTCAAGAAGTCGGTCAGTTAGAAATATGAAGCATTTCAAAGCGTAGTAGGTATACAGTGTGAGTCTTCATAATGTGCACATATCGAAAAGAGTGAAACTAAGCTTAATTTTATCGACGGAAAAAAAATAAAAAAAAATATTAAACAATTTTTTTTTTACAAAAAAGGGTCTCTACCTGCTAAAGTAAAGTACGTAGTCGAATGCAAGGCCTTTCTTTAACAGTTGATAGGAAACGTTGTGATTGAGTTATAAACATGGTATTTATACTTTTGGAAAGCTGATACGATGGAAAATAATTTAAAGTAATAAAAAAGGGTAGGTAATCAGGACTTTTACTGAGAAATTTTACAATTATTATAAAAAATTATGAAAAAATATCAGATGTTTGTTATAAAATCACCCTAATACTCAATTGAGGGCGAGTTTTTCGTTAGTTTTTATTTTATGAAGACGCCCTATTATTTCCAGTCATTACTGAGTTTGTTTCATCGTGACAGATCGTTTAGTTTAAAAGTTATACCGATTTGTTTACACAGGGGTCACAGCAGCGAACAAAATTAAAAAAATGCTATAAAAATTAAATTAAATTTTTAGATTTTTTTAAACTATTTTTTCCGTCGATAAAATTAAGCTAAGTTTCCCTCATTTCGATATGTGCACATTATGAAGACTCACACTGTATATAGACAAGAAAGGGCAAGAAAATCTATCAACATTCTTTTAAATTAGAATGTTACAAAAATATTGTTACATCTTTAGTATGGAATTTATAACTAAATGAGAAGACGATATGGCGGGACGGGAAGAAATAGGGCGGTGCTATTCTTTACGTCCGGCACCACACAGACTCCGGCACCACATAGACTCCGGCACCACTTAGACTCCGGCACCACACAGACTCCGGCACCACACAGACTCCGGCACCACATAGACTCCGGCACCACACAGACTCCGGCACCACACAGACTCCGGCACCACACAGACTCCGGCACCACACAGACTCCGGCACCACACAGACTCCGGCACCACACAGACTAAAAAATACGTGTCCATAGTACAACAAATAATAAACTAACAAAAAAAAAATAACCACTTGAACTTAGCCCTAACTAGCTTAACCTAAAACTTATAAGCAAGAGTTTTTTCCGATAATTTATCTGATTTTTTTTTTACCTACTTTTTAATAAAAAGGAAAAGGATGTATGCTTTAAATAACGAATTAACATTACCTAATCAAGTAATGTTTTTTTTGGTCCTGTCCTCCTCATTGATAAAAATATGGAGACTGAATTCAACATCCTGTTTTTTCAATGTTTCGGTATGGTGACAATTTGGTGGCGGTTTTGTAACTCTACAATTAGCCCAGTGATAATTAACATTGTGGTTTCCTTTTGTAAAACATGTGTAGGTACTTATAGTATACTCGTAGTATGAATAGATGTTAATTATAATAAATAATAATAATAAAATGTATTCAAAAATATAAGATACAACGTTTACAGTTTTTCTTAAATCTACGTCAAGTCTCGATAATTTGTGCCTGAACTAGGTAATCCTGTGTTTTAGGCGATTGGAGGTAACTTTAGTTGACATAATAATCACATAGCATAATAATGTTTTTGGTAAAAAGGTATATAAAAAATCATAGTATCTTAACCTAGCTTACTAATTAAATAAAAAAATAACAATATGAACAATATTTACTTTAGCACAAGTAATAACTTCTCTGTATCTTCATAGGACATAGTTTGAACTTGAAGAGCTTCCTTAAGACGCAGAGATATGCCAGTGACCTTGAGTGGTTAGCTTACGTGTTCTGTATTGAGCTCACGCAACGTGTCGTACGTTCAGCCAGTAATAGGACTCGCCCATCAATTAGCGCTGTCCCCAATTTGACGCATTATTAATTTATTATACACAAAACAAAAGGTATTTTAATAAAACGCGTATACCAAAAGAATCAATAACTAAAGTATCTTTAAATTGGTGAAGGTTTCAGAAAAATACGCTTGGTAGATTTTGCGCCATTCTCAGTTTCAGCTTTTGAAGTGTCTTAAATATGAATTATATGACCGACGGCTCCATACCCAGTTTGTGCAAGGCAATCACTGCAATCCTATTTTCTTTAACACCCCATTCCTTATTTTAATTTGCTATTAAACACGAAAAAAATATGTGGAATGGCGGGAAATCTAAAGAAGTTTTTAACATAATAAACGCGTTCCAAATTTAAAATAATTAAAGAGTTGAAAAAAAGAATAGTTTCTATGTAACAGTATTTACGTCCAGACTAGTTAGATCTTTCCTTTTTCATTTAGCCTGTTATAGAGTAGCGGTCCGAGGTACATATGAAACTTGGCTGTGAAAGCATGTTTTGTACTTTTTTGAGGACAAACTATATCTTTCCGTCTTTTTTAGTAAATTCAGTGACGTATGGAAGTGCTGCGTGTTGTGTTAGTACAGTGCTCATAATAAATAACTGTCGAACTGTTAGTACTTCACAAGATTAAAAGCGATAAAGTGACCTCGGAATGTATTGTCATGTACACACGGCTACAAATCAAGCTATACATCTCCAGTATAAGCTGATCTCGCATTGTATAGGATTTCCGTACAATGAGAGGCCAGCGTATACTGGAGTTTTATAACTTGATGTGTCATCATCATCATTTCAGCTGAAAGACGTCGACTGCTGGACATAGGCCTCTCCCAAGGGGGGGGGGGAGTGAGAGGGTTGCCATAATCGCCACCATAGATATAAGAAAGAAGATTGTTCTTTTTTTTATATTTCTATGATCGCCACGCTTGGCAGGCGGATTGGCGATAGGTGTTGTAGTGGCATCAAAATCGCCACATGCGAACTACGCGTAACGCTGACGTCACGCAAAATCCTGCATCGCGCAAACAGAGTTTACCGCCCGACTAGCATATATACAACAACCCGACATCAATCGTTGGGCAGTTGCCCACCAGACACAACACCCGTCCGGTCGGAGGATCCTTCCTTTTCTATAGAGTATGAGTGAACTTTACACCCTGTTCCTCATGCCTCTAAACTGATCACCCCAAGTATGAACGTCAGCGCAGCCTTCGTGCAACTACCTAAGCGTGACGTCATCATCATCACTTCCTCAAGCTCTCGAGCGGTGAGTCACACAGCCAGCCAGCACCCACGGCTTCAACGGGTATCCTGACCATCAGCATGCAGCGGACCCTTGGCACAGCACACTGTAGTAGTGGGTAGTGCTATTCTTATCATCCGGCACCACACAGACAATGTCATGTACACACGGCTACACATCAAGCTATTAATTTCCAGTATACGCTGACCTCTCATTGTACCGAAATCCTATACAATGCGAGATCAGCATAAACTGGAAATTTACAGCTTGATGTGTAGGCTGAAATGTACAGCTTGAGGTACAAAATAATTATGAGGTTCGTGTACACACGGCTGTACACGAACTTCATAATTATTTTGTACCTTTATTTAGTACGAAACGTTTAAAAACGTCCTAATAATCTATTAAAATTACCGAGGACCAATCTATTACCTTCGTCTTAGCCCATTTGGACAAGAGGCTTTTGACGAATCCAATGAAGATTTTGCTCAGGTGTGTCCTTTGTCAGTAAACACACATCATAATAAATGATTCGCATTTATTTATCCGAACTCCTTACCACCCATGCGGTTAACGGATCCTCGCTTATCCAAAAACACACAGATAAGCGTAAGCAAGTAACTGTGAAGGGCGTTCAACAGAATTGAATAACTGCGAGTTCATTGTGTAGGACAAATTGATTCAGAATCCTACGTGTTATTAAACCACGGAGTATTGAGAAATGGAGTGATGATGTGGTCGTGGTCACAAGCATGCATTAATTCATCATCATTTCAGCCGAAAGACGTCCACTGCTGGACATAGGCCACCCCTAAGCACCGCCACTTCGACCGGTTCTGTGCTTCCCACAACCAGCGGATACCTGCAGCCTTCACAAAGTCATCGGTCCACCTTGTAGGAGGCCTTCCAACACTACGTCTTCCGGTACGCGGTCGCCACTCCAGAACATTTCGGCCCCATCGGCCATCAGTTCTGCGAGCGATGTGCCCTGCCCACTGTCACTTAACACGCAGATATATGCCAGTGACCTTGAGTGGTTAGCTTGCGTGTTCTGTACTGAACTAACGCAACGCGTCATACGATCAGCCAGTAATAGGACTCGCCCATCAAGGAGCGCTGTCCCCAATTTGACGCATTATTAATTTATTATACACAAAACAAAAGGTATTTTAATAAAACGCGTATTATAAAAGATCAATAATTAAATTATTATTAAATTGGTGAATGTTTCAGAAATATACGCTTGGTAGATTTTGCCCCATTCTCAGTTTTTTATCCGCGTTAGACATAACTTTACAAATCAATTTCACTATGTGATAGAAACATAATCTAAAATATTCACGTATTAAGTTATTGAGAAAATGCTCTAATTTAACATATATTTTTTTCAAATCATTAACACTACTCGTTTATGCGTGATCTTCAGTATAAAATCATAAAAAGTCGGTTATCGTCCCCTTAAGCTTGGCAATTCTTCGGGCTATGTCCGTTACATTGGTTCGCCTGCGGATCTCTTCATTTCTGATTCGATGACGTAGGGAAACTCCAAGCATATCTCCATTGCCCTTTGGGTGACTTTTAGCCTTCTGATAAGGCCCATTGTGCATTAATTAACCGACAAGTATTGGGTTTTTCTTAATGGCTGATACTCGTACTAATGTGCAACACAATAACTTAATAAGCACTCTGTCGAAATAGATAATTTTGCACGACCTAACCTAATTCTAACAGAAATGAACTTATCCTACTTCCTACTTATATATCCTACTAATATTATAAACGTGAAAGTTTGTAAGTATGGATGGATGGATGGATGTTTGTTACTTCTTCACGCTCAAACGGCTGAACCGATTTTGATAAAATTTTGTAGAGAGGTAGCTGACACCCTACTTTTTACCTCAATATTCCCACGGGATCGAGAC
This sequence comes from Tiliacea aurago, assembly GCA_948098905.1. Classification (NCBI taxonomy): domain Eukaryota; kingdom Metazoa; phylum Arthropoda; class Insecta; order Lepidoptera; family Noctuidae; genus Tiliacea; species Tiliacea aurago. The sequence continues at coordinate 21,328,860 of OX402577.1, forward strand.
TTACGCGGGTGAAACCGCGGGGTGCAGCTAGTTTGAAATATTGGCGCTCGTCTTTCAATGACAAAATGATATAACTTTTTCACTCATATGCCTTACAAAGAGTGGACTTGTCGCTAAGTAATAACAGCTGCACGAGTCGATCGATCAGGTTAAGCTACGCTTGCCGCGGTTGGTCCGTGGATGGGTGACCATCTTTACATACCAAAACCCCTCCGTGCCTCGGAAAGCACGTTAAGCCATTGGTCCCGGCTGTCATTTGTGGATCTTTGAAATTCGTTACGGGTCGTCAGAAGCCCGAAAGTCTGATAACCAGTCTTACCAAGGGGTATCGTATTACCCAGTAACTGGGTTGTGGAGGTCAGATAGGCAGTCGCTCCATGGTATTCAGCCGCATCAGATTAGACTGGAAGCCGACCCCAACATTGTTGGGAACAGGCAGATGATGATGTCTTACAAATTTGAAAAGATATGCTACTGAAAATTCATGTGCTTTTAGAGTCATCATTCATTTCAGCCGAAAGACGTCCACTGCTGGATGTAGGCCTCCCCCATAAAGGGGGGGGGGATTTGCCATAATCGCCACGCTTGGCAGGTAGGTTGGCGATCGCAGTATGGTTTTAAAAATGCATAGAGAACGCTGCTGCCCATTCTCTAGTAAGTCCCTTAGTCGCCTTTTACGACACCCACGGGAAGAAATGGGACGCTGCTATTCTTTACGTCCGGCACCAAGCGGAACGGCTTTTAGAGTGCTTCAAGGATATTTTGGCGTCGGAATGACATTGACGGGGGGCTTTGTTGGAAAACATTTGTGAAATTGTGTCACATAAATTGCATTCTCAAACTCAAACTTAAAGCATTTATTTCAATTAAACCAATTACAGGCAATACAGGCAGGCTTTTGAATTGTCAAAGAGTCGGTCAGTTAGTCAGAAAGTTGAAGCTATTTGCCCATTCCAAAACGTAGATCTCTATGGTGAAGAACAGGTAAGAAACTCCAAGGACACTCTTTTAAATCAAGATATTACAAAATAATGGGTACATTATTCTTGTCGCTTCTATATGTGAGAACAAAGTAAAAAAATAAATTATTCAAAAACATTACAAAATATAAAAGATTACAAATAAGCCCTGGCAGATAGGAGATGACCTGTCAAAACTGACGGCGCCCGTTCACGAACATGACGCGTGGATCAGCACCATCCAGCTCAACCATTTTGTAAGGAACCGAATGACCCAACACACGCGCCACCATCAGCGAGACATTTAAGTGAGCACGACATACTCGTAACTGCCAAACTTTTTTAAGTCAACATATATATCATAACTTAATAAACAGCGCCATGGTCCTCACATTTACACAATTAAAAAAATCTTTTAAATTATACAAAACTATAGCTTGCAATGCATTTCAAAGATTAATAAAATTTTACTAGCAAAACGAAAAACATTATTACATATTGAAGTAATTAACAACTAAAACTTGATTACATTTTATGTAATAAATATGATTTGACAAAAGAAGATGATTTAATTGACAAAGGAAGATGGCGAACTTAGTCCGATCTTGGACACGCGCCTAAATAACCTTGTGGCGTTGTAAGTATAATCAATCCATAGTGATTATACCACACTCTTCAGTTAGTATCTCTCTCAGTAGAAGTACATATGGATGAAGATATTATCTACTCCATGTTTTACTCCCACGGCTTCGGTTCGGTTCGATTGCGATTTACAAGTAGACAGCATTATAGAATCCGAAAGGATTGCTGTTTTGAGGCCTACTATCAGATCCAGCATTCTGTGCAATGAAATATTACTGACTACTTAAGACTGAGCCATAATAACGGGGTTTTTGAACTTAGTGAATTGTTGCTGTGCCAGTGTTTTTGATTATATCAGTGTCAAACGCCCTTGGTTTCAAATGAACGTTTCTCGAATAAATATATTTGTTTAGGAACCCTATCAATGCCAAAATTAAGGTGGAAATTGCTGCTTATCTTCTGACTACTTATTAAAGTAGAATTTAAAAAAAAAAGAGAAGCTGTCAACTAAGGGTGGGTGATTATGGCGATAGTCTTTTTCTAAAAGGGATAATTGGCGTAAGCCTATTTTAAATACATGATCGAGTTTTTAACACAATTAGCATAGGTACACACGGCTACACATCAAGCTATACATTTCCAGTTTAGGCTAACCTCTCATTGTACGGAAATCCTACACAATGCGAGATCAGCTTATACTGGAAATGTATAGCTTGATGTGTAGCCGTGTGTACAAACAATTGACTGTGAACAAAGGTCCTTCAAATAAATCCGAGACCTTACCCTCTTCGTTCGCTATTCAAGTTTCAGAAACCACTTTCAGAATAAAACCCAAATTATTATTGTCTTTGAAAGACCAACATTTTGGCGCTAAGGCCACGATTCATTTCTCAATGCTACCGAAACCGGAATACCTACCAATAGGGAATATGCACGTAATTCAAAACGTATCCATTATTTTAATTTACATTGTCACAGATAATATAAGTCAAGAAAAAAATTCCTATAAAACAAAAAAATGCTTTACTTATTCCAGAATTAATTAATTTATGTTGCGTTTTTTTAGTAGTACGGAACGCAAACTCAAAACGCGTTCTCGTCGGAAATGATGAAAAATACTATGTGAATAAAATCTATTCTTCGCTAAGTGCTTGAAATCTCACTAATGTAAATAAGTAAGTACGATTTCTGCTTGAATAAAGCATATACAATAATTTAATTTATATGATTTGGGGCTATAAAACAGATGTAAACAAAGCAGTTGGTCGTGGTTAATGACGTCACATCATGACCGCGACAGAAACGGACGTTTGAACTGTAGTAGTAGAAAATTGTTGGAGTTTCATAATTTTTTGAGCAACAAGCAGTAGTTCAATTTAACTTTTAAAACTGCGGCAACACATTGGTTTCAACTTTGCGTCCAAGCTTGGCTCTAATGTGGAATGGCCAATATTGAACCCAACTACTGCATCATACATTGGCTTCAATACCAACTTTGCGTCAAAGACTGATCCACACATTGGAGTATTGGCAGCAATAAGCTACGTTGGTGCAAATATAACCAATTTGTGGCCGCGGCATAATACTTTTCTTGGGTTAAAAAATTACATGCATATTCCCTATTGTGTGCTCAGCGTTTCCCGTTCTAATAATATTCTCATTCAAAACTTTAGTAGGCCTCAAGTTCGTCGTGCCAAGGCCCTCGCCCACGACTCCACAATTCAGTTGTGAGGAGTGTGTCGCATTTGTTGTCGCCGACATCCGCTGATTTACGACGTCATCATAATAGCATCCTATCCCGTTTCCTCCCGGACTGAAGGCGTTTACTGCTGAATCTTTAATTGTGATGTCACGGCTATTGTTCACTTGGCGGACATTTCTTTGAGATGGTAGATGGACTTGCAGTTTACATCATCGTTCTGTAAAGGATAGTGTTTTATGGGTCTTTGATCAAAGTTGCTATAAAAGACTCTTATAACTAGTTTCAATTGCTGAATGTGGATCCCATAGAGGCAAAAATAATCTTAAGAATTTAAGGGTTCCGTACCTCAAAAGCAAAAAACCGAACCCTTATAGGATCGCTCGTGTGTCTATGTCTATTTGTCTGTCCGTCTGTCACAGCCGATTTGCTCCGAATATACTAGTACTAGACCCGATCCCCCTTATTACAAAACAAGGTTTATCTTCAGACCCGGGTTTAAAACATGGAGCCATTATTGAATTTCGAACTTTATTAAATGATAAATGATTTTATTTCTGTAAGTAGGTTTGTACAAACACTTTTACACGTCAATCATATTTTAAAAACTAGATGAGGTCGGCGTTTCCTATCTGACTACTCTGAGAAGAAAGGCCGAAACAAACTCAGAGGTCATAGTCTCTTTTAAAGTCCAGACATAATCTTGGTCAGATCATGTGAAGACCATGTAGATTGGTGTCTGAAATGGTCTTTTGAGGAAAGAACCTCACAGGTTGAGTGGACCTGACCAGTCAGTGCACGCATTTGTCAGTAATCGTGCAGCTCTACTCAGAATTTAAGGAGCTCAACGATGCGACGATCAATACCAAAGAAAGGACATTTGGGTAGGCCACTTATATGACTCAAACTGCCAGACCATGATTAACACTAACTGAGGATAAAAGAAAGGGAAAAAAAATATTATGCAATAACCCACATAGTCTTCACATTCACAATAATTAAAATAATATAATACTTTACAAGTAAATATTCCTGTCATTGTGTATAAAATAATAATTAAATGTCACTGTTTATAAAATAATAAAGTTAGCAAAAACAAAAAAAAACAATAAAAATAAACTACCTCAATATGTACAAAAATTGGAGCAGCTCAATCCCAAGCCTTTTTGTCCTCAATATAATCTTTAACAGTATAAAAGGCTTTCTGGCACAACTTACGTTTAATGAATGATTTGAATTTATTAAGGGTTAGATCTTGAACGTGGCTTGGAAGTTTATTATAAAAGCGTATACATTGACATCGAAACGAGCCACCTATTTTCTTGAGCCTTGTTGTAGGTACAACAAATTTGTGTTTGTTCCTAGTATTTATATTATGGATATCACTGTATTTTTTAAATAATTTTATATTTTTATGGGCATATAATAGATTTTCAAAAATATACTGAGAAGGCACAGTCATTACATTAATCTCCTTAAATTTCTCTCTGAGAGAGTGTCTTGGACTTAATTTTTAAATTGATCGAACAGCTCTTTTCTGCAAAACAAAGATAGTCTGAATGTCGGCAGCATTTCCCCATAACAGAATACCGTACGACATTACACTATGAAAATTGCTAAAGTACACTAAACGGGCTGTCTCTATGTCAGTTAAATTACGAATTTTTCTAACAGCATATGCTGCGGAGCTTAGCTTTTTTGACAGTTTATCTACATGTAAGCCCCACTGAAGCTTAGCATCCAAAGTCAAGCCCAAGAATACTGTGCTATCTTCAGGATTCAATTCTTCGCCCTTTATTAACACATTAGTTTTCACACAGTATTCCGACTATGGTAAAGTTCCTTAACACAAAACTGACATATTAGTACCGAACTTAGTTTTCAGTTTTGTAAAAAGAACGGTATTTCAATCAGTGTTATGTTCTTATTACAAAAACTGGCTCCATGGTTTAAGCCATGTCAAATATAAATCTTGTTTTGTAATAAGGCTGATTAAGTTGAAATTTAGAACACATATTAATTTCTGTGACCTAAACACGGACGTGTAACGTACATAAATGAATTTTGAATATGAAGGCCACTTTTAGGTGGCCAATAAGAAGAAAAAAAAAGTTTTGTAAAATGTACCGTGTGTCAAATAAAAGGGCTTATTGTAAGAATTTCAGATATATATTTTTTGTAATTTTTTAAATCAATACTTTTAAAATGATTTAAGAAAATAGATGAAAATTGGCCATATCTCCGAAACAACTAAGCTAAAATTAAAAAAAAAATATACGAAATCTTATAAATATATAAGAAACTAGTTCTATGATCTTAAAATAACATAGTAAATCTCTCAATATTGTGCGTATCATAACTTATATTTGCAGTTGGAATGTTTGATTTTTTTAATTTCTACTATACTTAAAGTAGTGTTGACACTCGATGCTACTATACTTATTGTCCAACTATACAATCATCATCTGCCTAGCCTTTTCCCAAATATTTTAAGGGTCAGCTTACAGTATAACCGGATGCAGATAAAAAAAAAAAACCCACCATATTACACGGAGCGACTGGCCTATCTGACATTCACAACCCAGTTACTGGGTAATACGATACCCCTTGGTACTCGTAAGACTGGTTGTCGGACTTTCGGGCTTCTGACGACCCACCCTATACAATCGTCATAATTATAAATAATGTCTCATCATCATCATTATCCGTACTCTGTGTACTGCTGCGAGTGTCCTTAGGGTTTCTTGCCTGTTCTTCTCCATAGAGATCTACGTTTTGGAATGGGCAAATAGCTTCAACTTCCTGACTAACTGACCGACTCTTTGACAGTTCAAAAGTGCCTGTAATTGGTTTAATTGAAATAAATGCTTTGAGTTTCACTTTGCTAGACAACTCGTATAGACGCTCCGCAGACTAACACAAGTCACTCCGATCTTTACCTGTTTCATATTCCTAATTCGTGTGAGGTAGGTAGTAAGCGTCGTCAAAATATTTATCATTCTACAAGAGAACAACGCACTGTATCTGGCTCAAGCATCAGTAAGTTCTGTGTACACGAAAAGGTGAAAAGGCATAGGTCACACTCTCAACCAATAAGCAGTGGTTTTATAGACGTGTTTCCCTACATTAAGACGGAGATATATGCCAGTGACCTTGAGTGGTTAGCTTGCGTGTTCTGTACTGAGCTCACGCAACGCGTCGTAGGTTCAGCCAGTAATAGGACTCGCCCATTAAGGAGCGCTGTCCCCAATTTAACGCATTATTAATTTATTATACACAAACCAAAAGGTATTTTAATAAAACGCGTATACTAAGAGATCAATAATTAAATTATCTTTAAATTGGTGAAGGTTTCAGAAAAATACGCTGGGTAGATTTTGAGCCATTCTCAGTTTTTTATCCGCGTTAGACATAACTTTACAAATTAATTTCATTATGATTGTATCTAATATAAACATAATCTAAAATATTCACATATTAAGTTATTGAGAAAATGCTCTTATTTGTCATATATTTTTTTCAAATCATTAACACTACTCCTTTAGACGTGATCTTCAGTATAACATCATAAAAATTCGGTTATCGTCGCCTTAATTAAGGATACGTCTACTAGACGCAGATTTGTCAAATACTAGTTTGTTTAGTATACAAACAAGTTCTCAAAATAGTTAATTCCAGTTTCGTAGTAGCTCTTTTCCGTTCCATGTCATAGATAAGAAGTTTCAAGTAATTCTCGTGCAGCTGTTTCGTTTGTCTTTAACGATAAGATTGCGTTTCGGCATTTTAATGTAAGTCAGGTACTTAACCATACATTGGAGACAATGGAAATTGCTGACAAAGAATGCCTAATAGTCGTTTGTGCTTCCCCTTGACTGTTGAAAGATGTTTTAAGAGATTGTGAGAAGCTTTTTAATGATTGGGAACCTAAATTGTTGAAAATACTTAGCGTCCATCTGGCTAACGTTTGTCTTATTTTTGGCCATGCGAATTAATAATGCATCAATTGTGAAAACATCGAAGGCCCTTACTTTACGTTTCAAAAGAAGCTTATAGACAATGACGTAATATAAATAGACGCATCATACACGAACATTTGTGCACTCAAAAACAGCGTAAGCCATGATTGCCGCTACATACTTGCATACAATCATACAGCGCGTGAAGAAAAGAAAAGACCTATACCGATAGCTGTTGTTAGAAAGAGATGAACATACATATTTAGTTACGTCACTATTGCTGCATGTTCATTGGCGCGTACGTAATAATAATTATTATTATTGTAAATATCAGGCAGTTGCCTGGCATTTACTTTGCCATTATTGAGCGCAGGTAACGCATCTAAAGGTAATAAATACATCATTGGTTATAGAGACTCAACCTATCTACATATTACTAAGATAAATGCTTCACAAATATCAAGCAGGAAATCTTTAAAATCATTACATTTTATACTCAAAACTGCCTGCCAGCCCAGCCTACGTCTACAAGTAAATAGTTAATTAGCCCCGGCTATCATGGCACTGAATCAACTGGATCATTTCGACGTGGATTGGTTTCCCAACGGCTTCCACTCAGGTCATTTATATATCCCAGTTTGGTAAACTCGGTTCGGACCTTGTTAAAGTTTCCCTAGCTGCCCCATAGAAAGCTGGTTGAATATTTATTAATTAATTACGGAGACCATCTTCTGCGGATGTGAGCTGAATGGAGGAAATCGTAATTAGGATTAAAAGTATTACCTATTAGCTGCGATAGGTTACAAATAGGCTGCAAATTATATGTGGGTTTAACGATTTTGGTTTCGTTTTGAATGGAACACGATCAATAGTATATTTTTCGGTTTCTAGTATCATACCTGTTACATACTCGTAATGTATTTCGGATTATTTACTGCGTAAAGTGACAGACGGTAAAACTTTTAAGCTACATGGTAATTTATAGTACATTACTGCAGCGGCCTGCAACAGGGGACGATTGATTGATGGACGAACGTGAAAATGTGGGGCGAGGCGAAGCCGAGGCACTGATACGTGAGTTGATCCATGCCTGGTTGCGACCAAGGCTTGTCTATTACTTTTCTCAAATAATTTCGCAAATAAATTCAAAGTAAATTATTTATAAATTCCAGATTCAATGAGGAACAACGAAAATTTTTCACGCGCCAATGTGTTTTTTAGGGTTCCGTACCAAAATGGTAAAAAGGAACCCTTATGGTGAGACTAAGTCTGTCTGTCTGTCTGTCACACCTGGATATCTTAAGAACTACTAATGCTATCAACTTGAATTTTAGAATAGTTTTAGATGACGTTTGCCCGACTATTTTGCAAACAAGAAAGCTTTTTTTTTTTCAAAATGGTTTGAAAGGGGGTCTTAAAAATATGAAGTGGGGCTACTAGAGCATGTGGGGTATCATATAAAAGAGCGCTGTTTGCACATTTTCAAACTATTAGTTTTTATTTTTTAGGCAGCATAGTTTCCGATTTATGACGAAAAATGTAAAAAAAAATACCGCCCCCGCCCTTATCTCTGAAGTTTGCATAGATAAAAATCTGAAATTATTCTATGTGATTTAAATAGCACAGTTTTTAATAAATCATCAACATCATATATACATACGTACGGAACCCTAGGTGCGCGAGTCCGACTCGCTCTTGACTGGTTTTTTTTTTCAATAAACAGTTTTCTATTTGCAAGCTAGTTCGAAATTTAAATAAAACCTTTGATAAACCTCCTTGGTTACCATGTTTCGGAGTAAAAGATCGTTCCATTTTTAAATTACACGATAGATAAGAGTTTCGTAATTTATTTGGCCGCGACACACATTATGGATTTTCATACAACTTTTGGTGGCCGCTGCTCGCATTTATTTGGCCAGTAGGTACAGCAATTTATCTCGAAGAAGGTTGTCAAAATAATGCTCGAATTTCCAAGCATGTTTGAAAAAAAGTTCTTATCTTTAGTTAGAACTTGTTAATTCTAGTCACATAGCCAATTGCCATCGGCAATTTATAAGCTACTTAACCACACACTAAGATACCAGTATTTTTATCGACCAACTTAATTTATTCTACAAACATATAGTTATCTCATAAACAGTACAGTAATAACAATTACCAAGATTGTTAGATGTAGCAATTATGTTTTAGAGGCTTTCACCGGTCGGCCTCAAGTTCGATTACTCGCTAAATTCTATTAGATAATCCGTTAATCCCAAAGTTCTAGCGTGAAATGAATACGGTCATACTTTCACTTCATTGGATGGGGAATATGGGATACATGTTACGTGCTCATGTTAGGAATCAGCAATTTATATCTTATTTAAGTATCTATTTTTTAACAATTTATGTACACACATATAAACAGACAAGAAGAAAGGAACAGAAAAATACGAACAGAGGTGATGTTTACTTCTAAAGAAATTTCTTCCAGCATTCCGATAAGAAAGTAGACAATGAGATGTAGACAACGTGTGTAAGAGTAGAAGAGAAAATAAAACACATTAAAAAAAATACTATTCACTCATTTAAATATAAACATACAGATAATATAAATATAATACATTTAAATATAAACATACACATAAGATAATATAATTACATACATACTTCTAAAATAAATATCACTAAAATATATATAATTATAATAAACAGTATAAAATAATATCGTCTTTATCAAACGTCTGCCTCTGATATAAGCTCTACTGAAGTCTGTGAATATGTGGTACCTACTGAAACTCCTAAAGGCTACTGACGTCAATAAGCCAGCAGGACCTGATGGTATTCCTGCTGTACTTATAATTGGGTGCGCACAAAGCGTAACTTTACCACTTACCCTAATATTTCGGCGCTCTCTTAGTGATGATGTCACACGTTTGGAAGGAAGTGAGCATTTATTACCCCCATGCATAAAAAAGGACCTAAACACAATGTAGAAAACTACAGGCCAATATCTATTCTAAGCTTTGTTTGTTTGCAAAGGGTTTAGACAAAAAAATAACCTTCAGTTTATAGTGTTATCAAACAATCACTTAATCACTGTTAACATGGCTTTTTAAAAAACAAGTATAATGTATCGAACTTGCTTATCTGTTCCGACTCCATGGTCCTTTACCATGTCTGAACCCTTTCTAGTGGATGTGGTCTACACTGAACTGATTACAGCAAGGCATTTGACCGTATATACCACGGTGTCCTTTTGCGTAAGCTCCTTGCAGTGGGCATCAGAGGCGATTTATTCAGATGGTTTACGTCTTATATTGAGAATCGCTGTCAAACGAATGTACTGAATGGATACAGTTCTGTAACTGTTAAAATATCCTCGGGAATACCACAAGGATCCCTTTTGGGTCCTTTACTTTTTATTATTTTTATAAATGACATCGATTCGTGCTTTACCCATTCTAAGATAATTCTTTATGCCGACGATTTGAAAATTCTATGCCCTATATCAGAACTTTCCGACTGTTTTGGTTTGGATCGGGATTTAGATGGACTTCAAAATTATTGTCTTAATAAGAAACTAGAACTGAATGTTTCTAAATGTGTTGTTACTACTTGTACTTACACACGCAAACGTGAATTTCGCGGGTCACCCTGACGCTTTTGCCATAACTCAGGAAAATGCACAGGAATAAAACTGATAATTCTCTTTACAATTCGCCCACTGTTCGAAATTCGACCTTCTCTACTTACGAGTACAATCTGTGTATACTTACTAATTCAATGAATACAGTAATTCCATGGTAATAAAAATTACTTACTTATTCCATGCTTAAGCTACGTTACTTCTGTCACCTATCTATCTTCAAGTCACGAGTACCCTGGTACTATGTGAGTGTGTGTCAAACTGATGGTAGTGTGTGTACTTGATGTTTTTTTTATTAATTTAATTTATTGCTAAAGTTTGTGAGTGTGTGTGTGTGTGTGTATGTATGTATGTTACTTCTTCAGGCTAATATTATAAAGGCGAAAGTTTGTGAGTGTGTGTGTGTATGTATATATGTTTGTTATTTCTTCAGGCTTAAACGGCTGGACCAATTTTTATAAAATTTTGTATGGAGGTAGCTGACACCCTGGATTAAGACATAGGCTTCTTTTTATCCCGATATTCTCACGGAATCCAGACTTACGAGGGTGAAACCGCGGGGCGCAGCTAGTATTATATAAAAATAATAGCTGACACCACACCACGGTACACCATATAAACTTTAACTTTGCTTTTCATACTCCTTCATCCGCGTAATTTTCGTAAATGGGGTACAAAGTACAAAGTTTTTTCGCTTCACGTGTTAAGGCGCAGATATATGATTTTAGTGACTTTTAAATCGGTTATTACGCTTTCATATAATGGAAGTAAGTTATGCAAATGTATGTTAAACTAGAACGCATACACATCAATTCTGTATGTGAGTATTTAAGTATAAACTACTTTATGAAATAAATTCAGGAAGTAATATCTACCCAAAGCATAAAAAACGATATTACTTTCAAACTACTCAAGATATTTTCATGCTTTTTTTTGTATGAATATACTGTTTTATTATATATAATTATATCTGTGATTTTTTTCAAATATTCATATTTTCGTTACTAAAAATAAATTATCCCTATGAAAATTAATGGTTGCGCGCCGTGAGCGCGACGTGCATTTGTATGGCCAAGGTCAACGGCCATTATCTGACTCTTATTATAATGATGTATAAGTTCATAGCTCACATTGCACATGCTACAAATGAAGCAATGAGCGTTGAACTGCAGTACCCTAAAATATTGTCTACCACTTCAAACTTTAATTCATTTGACATTTTCACGTTTCACTGCCTTTGCTAGGGGGCCAAAGATTTATTGCGCATGTCAACCACAACTTCTCTAATTTGGTAATTGTTTTAGAGAACCCTATTTGATAGAAGGGGAACTATAATGTCATTGGATGTATGGGGCCCATTGTAAGTTCTCTGTTAGTGTTAATGTGTCGGTCATGTTATGGTGTAGCATGATAATAAGCAGTCCCGTTGGAATGATTTTATCAGTTTCGACGTGTTTATTAACGTTGTTTCCTTTCATTCGCTTGTTATGCATAAAACATTCGTGTCAACATTTATAGGGAGACGAAAGTCTTTCGAAAAACATAACCCGTCTTATTACAAAACAAGATTTATATTTTGACATGGCTTAAACTATGGAGCCAGTTTTTGTAATAAGAACGTAACAGTGATTGAAATACCGTTCTTTATACAAAATTGAAAACATATAATAGTTCGGTACTTAGTTGTCAGTTTTGTGTTTAGGAACTTTACCATAGTCGGAATAATGTACCAGCTGCTCGGCGCGACTTTGTTCGCGTGGTGTCCTACCCCTAGCCCACCCTACCCCTATACCTTCGCGGGCGTATGTAAAAACTCACCAAAGTTTCATCAAAATCAGTCCAGCCCTTTCGGAGTAGAGGACAAACAAACATTGATTTTGATTTATGTAATATTTGTAGATTAGAAAATTACGTCTTCTTCTTGGTCAATCTTTGAATAGCTCGATTTTTGGCGCAGCATCATAATCTTCATTTAGGTATATAATAATAATAATCTCGTAGTAAACTGTAGACTCAGGTATTCCACATTATTATTTAAGACCGTTATGTTTCGCTTTTTCGATGCTAATAAATATTTTAATTATCCATCACGTTACGACGTAAATTCCACTTCAATGGCCAATAAAATGGCTATACCCTATTGCTACCATTATTACCTACATTTAAGAAATTGGCTATAATAATAATTAATATTTTCACTTGATACAGTCAATGAAATCTTTACGATCGTTGATCAATATGAACTGATCGCTTTCCGTTTTAAATTGCAATACATTTTGTATAGTATGAATATTTTGTTCGTTCATTGTTTATTGCGCGGCCATGCCATAACATCCGCCTACTGTCATGGTTATAGAACTTCTATGAATCCATTCATAATTATTGTTCATTCAGTTTGGTTACATCAATTGGAAACTAGGAGAGCACGTGCCCTAATAAGTTTCATAGGCGAATTATTATTTGTTTTTCACTATCAGAATACTAGAACTGAGGCACTTATTTTTAATTGTCGCAGCATCCTGCTGAGATAGGAGCCTTTTGGCCTCATACATGACTTTTAGGGTTCCGTACCAATATGGTAAAAAGGCACCCTTATGGTGAGACTAAGTCTGTTCCCCCCCCCTTATCTCCGAAGTTTGCATAAATAAAAATCTGAAATTATTCTATGTGATAGAAGTGTATGTAAAGATTACAGGAAAAATAAAACGATGTCTCTAAGGGCCTATGCACACCACGTTTTTTAAATGCGCCGTCGACGCGCGTTTGTAGCGATACAGACGTGATACGCACGCAAGTCAGTCTATTCTGTACGACAAAAGCGCGCCGTCGACGCACGTTTCTAAAAAGCGCGTCAACGGCGCGTTTAAAAAACGTGGTGTGCACAGGCCCTAAATAGCACAGTTTTTCAGAAATCATCAACATCATATATACGTACGGAACCCTCGGTGCGTGAGTCCGACTCGCTCTTAACCGTTTTTTTTTATTATTTTTGTTTTTTATGTTTCTAAGAGTGTGTTTTTAGTTTAATGTTGTGATCTCCTGTGTTGAGTCCCAATAAATATTTTTTTCATCGAGCGAGCTAAGCGTCTCTGCTTCCAGTCTGGCAAAATTTACTTGCTGCTTTCAGTTTGTTGGTACTCCTCTCATCATCAACTGCCTAGTCTTTTCCCAACTACGCTGGGGTCAGCTTCCAGTCTAACCGGACGCAGCTGAATATCAGTATTTCACATGGAGCGACTGCCTATCTGACCTCCACAACCCAGTTAATGGGTATCAGAATAACCCTTTGTAATCAGTAGCAATTGGGTTTCCTAAATTTGTGCTAAACAGACACTTAGCTGGTACCAGAAAAAATAACAGTTTTCTGTTTTAATGATACGTGGATCATTCAAAATCATGTACACACAGGTAGCATACTCGAAATGTATAGCTTGATGTGCAGCCGTGTGTACATGATTTTGAATGATAATATAATATCTATGCGATTATAAACGGTCAGCCAAATTGAGAAAGAGTGCTCGTTTCTGGCACGCGAGTTAATAAATGTTGTGGATTTTCAATAATTAATTAAGACGCTGACAACAGGTAAACCGCTGTCACTGTCAGACAGCACACAAAAGAAAGAGAAGCGCGATGACACAACGTTGCAATTTATTGCAAAAAATGAAGCAATTATTTATTTACTCAAAAATGAATTGAGTAATCGAAAATAAAAAGCAACCAAGTTCTGCTTAAAAATAAGACGTTCTTTATTACAGATATTTTGGATTGAAACTCAAAGTAAAGGGTTAGTTTACCGTTCATTTGTACTGAGATTTTTTTTCTAAACGTGTTTTGTTAACAACCAAGTTCAGAGAAATATGTTCAAGAATAACATATATTTTTAACTATACAGATTTGGCAAATTTTGTTTAAGACAACCATTTTTTATCATTTGTCTCTTGTCAGCGCCTTAATCAGTAGAAAGACGTAGGCATGATAGGCATCCGTTTGATTTAAAGAGCTAAGAAGTTAATCATACCTCGTAATTAAGCAATTGCTTAACACAAGACGACATCAAGTAAAAACAACTCTAGCCAGGAAAACGCAGTAAGTAATATCCTGCCGCATTCGCCTCATTCCCAAGAATAATCTCTTAGCAAATAGAAATGTCAGCCAGTGGTACAATTAACGTTTAAGTTTTATGCCCAATTAGCTGTCTGATATTTTGTCACGAGTCACATTTTGCAATTATTATCATTACAGCAAGACACGGCGGCGTATAGCGCACAACAGTCGCAACGGTATAGGGGTTCCTCAGATGTTTAATCCGATTTTTAGTCACAAACTCTGCATGTGGAGGACCATTAGTAAAGAGTTCGTGAAAAAAGATCGTGTCATGATTTAATTTCTAATTCTACCACTGGTAATTTGCATTTCATTATCAATATCATCAACGTTTAAGGCGACGACAACCGATTTTTAATGATTTTATACTGAAGATCACGTCTAAACGAGTAGTGTTAATGATTTGAAACAAATATATGTTAAATAAGAGCATTTTCTCAATAACTTAATATGTGAATATTTTAGATTAGTGCACATAGGCACGGGCTTGTTAAATTGCCCTACCATCGGGCTACCATCAATGTAAGGTGTGGCTGGATAGTTATGATAGTTATCTGTGACTTCTCTCATAGTAAATCGCACTGCCGGAAACCTATTGTGTGTCGCGGCTCTAATAGAAGTGCATTCTACGCGTCGCACTGTCTGCGGTTTTCGTTCGAATGCACTGGCCTCGTTTGTGTCGGCATTTTATCATTACGTAGCTTGAAATACTCGTATATCTGCATGTCTGATTTTTTACTGTGTGGTCTGCGTTTTTGAGGTGCTAAATTGTCCATTTTTATATTCAAGTCTTGTTTAAATGAAAGCGCAAGCATGGAGGCAAGAATATTTTCACAGTTTTTCCTTGCTAGGTACTCTTCGTCTTACTCTGGGACACTATTACCAATAAGAGCCATTGCCTCCAGTGGCTCTAATTGGTAAAAGTGTCCCAGAGTTTTATGAATTTGTAAAAAAAAAACTACAGGATGCCCGATGCCAGAATCTATACATTCAATAATGTAAAATATGATGGATGTTTTTCATAAATTCAACTTCTTTCGGGATGAAAAGGCACAGCTGTTTCTATGTACTTAAATAATTTTTCCTTTGATCAAAAACTTCAAAATTGAAATTCGCGTGGACGAAGTCGTGGATGCAGGGCTGGCTGACTGATATAAGAAATCATTTCATTACAGAATAAATTTACATTCCATGCATTGTAGGCGAGCTCTAAGAAAGGATTTTTGAAAATTGGACCTTTAATGGGGTAAAATGAGGATTTTGATTGTATGAAAAATCTTATTTCTTGAGTTAAAATACGTTCCTCAACGTATTTTACTTTGTTTTTAAAATCAAAGTTTGTCATAATTCGTTTTTCAAAATTACCCCACAAGGATTTTATGTGAATAATAAAGTTTGTATGGAAGAATCTTAACGCGCGTTCCGATTAACTCAAATCTCGCTGCTCATCATTTGACAAATAAAAAGTTTTACGATTGTATGGGGTTTTCGAAAATCGAGTATGTTCCGCATTGGCGCAAAAACGGCTGAATGGATTTGGATGAAATTTGGCACACTGATATAGTTTATTACCTGGATTAATACATATACGGTACTTGTAATCTCTGTAGTACGTTCCCGACATCAACGCGGTTTAAGCCGCGGGCAAAAGCTAGATTATAAGAATATGATATTCTTAGTCTGAATTTTAATTCGCTGGATCAAAATGAGAGCTGCGCGATCTATATCGTGTTACACGATGATGACAGCACCATAACAATGAAGGTCTGCAGACGATGGCGTTGAATGTCGAAGAGCGGTAGCCGCTACAAAGCGGCCGCAATTTAGCGACAAATGACGAAGAGTGGTGGCCGCCACATAGCGTCCGCAATTATGGCGGCGAACGTTGTAGAGCGCTGGCCGCCATATAGCGTCCACAATTTAGCGACAAATGACGAAGAGTGGTGGCCGCCATATAGCGTCCGCAATTATGGCGGCGAACGTTGAAGAGCGCTGGCCGCCATATAGCGTCCACAATTTAGCGACAAATGACGAAGAGTGGTGGCCGCCATATAGCGTCCGCAATTATGGCGGCGAACGTTGAAGAGCGCTGGCCGCCATATAGCGTCCGCAATTTAGTGACAAATGACGGAGAGTGGTGGCCACCACATAGCATCCGCAATTTAGCGGCGAATGTTGAAGAGCGGTGGCCGCAACATAGCGTTCGCAATTATGGCGGCGAACGTTGAAGAGCGCTGGCCGCCATATAGCGTCCGCAATTTAGCGACAAATGACTAAGAGTGGTGGCCGCCACATAGCGTCCGCAATTATGGCGGCGAACGTTGAAGAGCGCTGGCCGCCATATAGCGTCCGCAATTTAGCGACAAATGACTAAGAGTGGTGGCCGCCACATAGCGTCCGCAATTATGGCGGCGAACGTTGAAGAGCGCTGGCCGCCATATAGCGTCCGCAATTTAGCGACAAATGACGAAGAGTGGTGGCCGCCACATAGCGTCCGCAATTATGGCGGCGAACGTTGAAGAGCGCTGGCCGCCATATAGCGTCCGCAATTTAGCGACAAATGACAAAGAGTGGTGGCCGCCACATAGCGCCCGCAATTTTAGCTCCCGAACGTCGAAGAGCGGTGCGGTGGCCGCCGCATAGCGTTCGCCGCGCGAACGTTAAGGCGACGATAACTGACTTTTAAAGATTTTATACTAAAGATCACGTCTAAACGAGTAGTGTGATAAAAATATATGTGAAATTAGAGCATTTTCTCAATAATTTAATACATGAATATTTTTGATTATGTTTATATTACATAGTGAAATTAATTTGTAAAGTTATGTCTAATGCGGATAAAAAACTGAGAATGGCGCAAAATCTACCAAGTGTATTTTTCTGAAAGCTTCACCAATTTAAAAATAATGTAATTATTGATCTTTTAGTATAAGCGATTTATTAAAATACCTTTTGTTTTGTGTAAAATAAATTAATAATGAGTAAAATTGGGGACAGGGCTCCTTGATGGGCGAGTCCTATTACTGGCTGAACATACGACGCGTTGCGTGAGCTCAGTACAGAACACGCAAGCTAACCACTCAAGGTCACTGGCATATATCTGCGTCTTAATGACATGCCACCCCTCCCCGGTCCGTCTATCGTCAACGCAGTAAGATAACCACCTTTAGCTGCATATAAATGCCTTATTATAACCTAAATGTAAGAAGTCACTGGCTCCTGAAATACCTGGCGCAAGGGGTTTCAGATTTTTAACCGACTTCCAAAAAGGAGGAGGTTCTCAATTCGGCTGTATGTTTTTTTATTTTTTTTTATTTTTTGTATGTTTGTTACGCGATTACTCCGTCAATTATGAACCGATTTTGAAAATTCTTTTTTTTTTGAAAGGGTATACTCCTGAGGTGGTCCCATTGCCACCAAATCAGAATCTGATGAAGGGATCCCATGGAAATCGATGGAAACCCTCAAATTTTATATCCAAACCTATAGCGATTTGGGTATTTCTTATAGTAACTCGTGCGTTTACTCTCGGAAAGTACCATTTGGTGAAGTGGAACTGATGATGGAGACCATAGATGGCCACCGGAACAATATAATAATGAGTACCTATTTAACGGGTTGCGATTAAGCAATTTATGCTCGTCACTATGCATATGGTGAGTGGCAGTTCTCCTGGTTCTTCCCAGGAGAACTCCTCAACAATCAACACGAACGAACACAAACATTCGTTTGAGTCCACGAGTCCACCATTGAAGACGACGACCAATGAGCATTGAATAATAAAATCTATTCGATGTTCAATGTTCTAATGTTCTTTGAATGATAAGTGAGTAATATGCATTAATATGCTTAGTACTCACTTATGAAATAAGTATCTCTAAACATAACTTTATTTTACAGTTCAAAGTAAATGCGTCAAGAACTCATTACCAATGAATTATATTTGTGTTTCGTGAACACAATAACATAGGTTACTTATATGCATTATACATATTCAAAGTATTACGACATTGTCTTGAATAATTATTGTTACTCATCGCTTTTTAATCAACATAGTGAAATGTTGCATTTGGTTATTTCATGTAGCTACGGCTTTTGTTTAAGTAATGGAAATACGTACCTTTGACGGAAATTTAAGTTATTTTTATTAGTAAATTATTTCTAGAATTTTCAATTTCAGAAAGACATTCCGAGGAGTCATTTCTGCTTCCAGAAATTACCTAGTTATACATAATTATAAATTATAATTCTGTAAATACTTATCTGTTTTATAGTCCACATCCCAAAAGTGCCTATCGTGCCTAATTGTATTCACTTCAAATGTATCTGCGCGTGACGGCCACGCGAGTTCAGTGCTTTTTTCCCATCCCAAAAGTGCCCATCATGCCTAATTAACTTTCACATCAAATGTATCTGAGCGTGACGGTCACGTGAGTTCAGTGCTTTTTCCCCATCCCAAAAGTGCCCAACGTGCCTAAAGAAGTTTTCACTTCAAATATATCTGACCGTGACGGTCACGTGAGTTCAGTATTTTTTCCCCATCCCAGAAGTGCCCAACGTGCCTAAAGAAGTTTTCACTTGAAATGTATCTGAGCGTGACAGTCACGTGAGTTCAGTGCTTTTTCCCCATCCCAAAAGTGCCCAACGTGCCTAAATAAGTTTTCACTTGAAATGTATTTGAGCGTGACGGTCACGTGAGTTCAGTGCTTTTTCCCCATCCCAAAAGTGCCCAACGTGCCTAAGGTGCCTAAAGAAGTTTTCAATTGAAATGTATCTGAGCGCGATGGTCACGTGAGTTCAGTGCTTTTTCCCCATCCCAAAAGTGCCCAACGTGCCTAAAGAAGTTTTCACTTGAAATGTATCTGAGCGTGACGATCACACGAGTTCAGTGCTTTTTCCCCATCCCAAAAGTGCCCATCATGCCTAATTAACTTTCACATCAAACGTATCTGACCGTGACGGCCACGCGAGTTCAGTGCTTTTTCCCCATCCCAGAAGTGCCCATCGTGTCTAATTAAGTTTTCACTTCAAATGTATCTGAGCGTGACGGCCACGCGAGTTCAGTGCTTTTTCCCCATCCCAAATGTGCCCATCGTGTCTAATTAAGTTTTCATTTAAAATGTATCTGAGCGTGACGGTCACGTGAGTTCAGTGCTTTTTCCCCATCCCAGAAGTGCCCATCGTGTCTAATTAAGTTTTCACTTCAAATGTATCTGCGCGTGACGGCCACGCGAGTTCAGTGCTTTTTTCCCATCCCAAAAGTGCCCATCATGCCTAATTAACTTTCACATCAAATGTATCTGAGCGTGACGGTCACGTGAGTTCAGTGCTTTTTCCCCATCCCAAAAGTGCCCAACGTGCCTAAAGAAGTTTTCACTTCAAATATATCTGACCGTGACGGTCACGTGAGTTCAGTATTTTTTCCCCATCCCAGAAGTGCCCAACGTGCCTAAAGAAGTTTTCACTTGAAATGTATCTGAGCGTGACGGTCACGTGAGTTCAGTGCTTTTTCCCCATCCCAAAAGTGCCCAACGTGCCTAAAGAAGTTTTCACTTGAAATGTATTTGAGCGTGACGGTCACGTGAGTTCAGTGCTTTTTCCCCATCCCAAAAGTGCCCAACGTGCCTAAGGTGCCTAAAGAAGTTTTCAATTGAAATGTATCTGAGCGCGATGGTCACGTGAGTTCAGTGCTTTTTCCCCATCCCAAAAGTGCCCAACGTGCCTAAAGAAGTTTTCACTTGAAATGTATCTGAGCGTGACGGTCACACGAGTTCAGTGCTTTTTCCCCATCCCAAAAGTGCCCATCATGCCTAATTAACTTTCACATCAAACGTATCTGACCGTGACGGCCACGCGAGTTCAGTGCTTTTTCCCCATCCCAGAAGTGCCCATCGTGTCTAATTAAGTTTTCACTTCAAATGTATCTGAGCGTGACGGCCACGCGAGTTCAGTGCTTTTTCCCCATCCCAAATGTGCCCATCGTGTCTAATTAAGTTTTCATTTAAAATGTATCTGAGCGTGACGGTCACGTGAGTTCAGTGCTTTTTCCCCATCCCAGAAGTGCCCATCGTGTCTAATTAAGTTTTCACTTCAAATGTATCTGAGCGTGACGGCCACGCGAGTTCAGTGCTTTTTCCCCATCCCAGAAGTGCCCATCGTGTCTAATTAAGTTTTCACTTCAAATGTATCTGAGCGTGACGGTCACGTGAGTTCAGTGCTTTTTCCCCATCCCAGAAGTGCCCATCGTGTCTAATTAAGTTTTCACTTCAAATGTATCTGAGCGTGACGGCCACGCGAGTTCAGTGCTTTTTCCCCATCCCAAAAGTGCCCAACGAGCCTAATGAAGTTTTCACTTCAAGAAAGGTTATTGAGTAGGACACTGGTGAGTAGGAAGAAATTACTCAATTGTATCGGCCTACACTGTTCCCTATTATCCAGACATAATCCCGTAGGTCAAGACATCTTGGTCATGGCCACTAGGAAGTAAAGCATCTCAATACGGATAAAAGGACCATCAGTAATGGAGATCTATTTAGGTAGGGCTCAGGACAGGTCGCAGGATCCTTCTGGGTAGTATTAAAAAGTAAAAATACCATTGACGAACTTAAAAAGCGGGCCAAATGCGAGTCGGACTCGCACACGAGGGGTTCCGTACCATATGGTTATTAGTTGTTGTTATAGCGGCAATAGAAATACACAAACTGTGAAGATTTCAACTTTTTCAACTTTCTACCTATTACGGTTCACCAACCTGCACTGTACCCGCGCCGAGTGGTGGATTACGGCCCACTCCCTCTTTCAGAAATAGGAGGCCTGTGTCCCAGCAGTGGGACACATGCCTCCTATTTCTTGGCATTATAGGTTGATTATGTATGCATACCCACCTAACTGACCCTTATGGCTTGCTAATCAATGGTCGTTAGGCTGCCAGGATTGCGAGTTTGTCCGAAAGGGATATCGTGGCCCTGGCACACAGGCAACGGAAGGAACACGGGTGGGTTTTATTCAGTAAAAGTCTGACACGCCCTCCCGCTCTGCCCAGAGCGGGAGAAGTTATTTGATAATTTCCCAACCAAAAAAAAAATATACGTCTAGTAGTCGCAAGTACTACATGTTGAGCATGAGGTCCTGGGTTCGATACCCTGGTTGGGCAGTGTTATTGGGTTTTCTATCAGGAATTTCTCAATATCAGCCTGAAGTCTGGATTTGTTCCCGGTTGATGGCGATAGGCTCGCCCCCATATTCCATGAGACTTAAACATAATTGACTAAATGTTGGTGTACCCTACTATAGGTACACCTATGCCTAACCCTTCGGGGATTGCAGGCGTAATGTTATGTTATACAACATGCCGCCACAATGACGACATTAATTCAACACACGGGTAGGGCTAGTGGTAAGTAATCATAAAAAAATATAATAAGATAAAATAATTATAAATTCAAAAATAAAAACCGGTCAAGAGCGTGTCGGACTCGCGCACCGAGGGTTCCGTACGTATATATGATGTTGATGATTTCTGAAAAACTGTGCTATTTAGAGACATCGTTTTATTTTCCCTGTAATCTTTACATAAACTTCTATCACATAGAATAATTTCAGATTTTTATCTATGCAAACTTCGGAGATAAGGGGGGGAACGGTATTCTATTTTTAGATTTTTCATCAAAAGTCGGAAACTATGCTGCCTAAAAACCTCTCCACTTCACTTCAAATTTTTAAGACCCCCTTTCAGTCCCTTTTGCAAAAAATATATATTTTTTTAAACTTTCTTGTTTGTTAAATAGTTGGACAAACGTCATCTAAAACTATTCTAAATTTCAAGTTGCTAGCATTAGTAGTTCTTGAGATATCCAGGTGTGACAGACAGACAGACAGACAGACTTAGTCTCAGCATAAGGGTTCCTTTTTACCATTTTGGTACGGAACCCTAAAAATGTCAAACAAACTAAATAATAAAGCTTTCTTCTTCCTTCAATTCGCATACTCCTTGCACGTTATTCGTTTTAATTTCCATGACCCCGGCAAATGATATGTTCTTTATGTACAGGTTGCTCCAAGATGCTATTTTAGAAAATTTTAAATAAAAAATAACGTTTAATGAAATTAAAATATCTTCATAAAATGTAGGCGAAACCGTATACGTGTATTAAATTAATGTCGTCACCAAAGCATAATCAGCCTATAATGTTCCCACTGCTGGGACACAGGCCTCCTCTCTGTGAGAGGGACTGGGCTGTAATCTACCACGCGGGCCCAGTGCGGGTTGGTAGATGTCACATGTCTTTGAATTGTTGGTTCTAGGACATTCCGGTTTCCTCACGATGTTTTCCTTCACCGTTTTGAGAGCAGTGGTGATGAAATTATTTACACAAAGTAAAGCGCCTGTCTGGGTTCGAACCCACGACTTATGACTCGTAAGTCGGGGCCGTTACCACTGGGCCACCACTGCTCTGTCACCAAAGCGTCACGCTGTATTCATCATCATTAATTTCAGCCGAAAGGCGTCCACTGCTGCACATAGGCCTCCCCCAAAAGAAGGGGGGTTGCCATAATCGCCATGCTTGGCAGACGGGACGGTGATCGCAGTATGGTGTTAAAATACATAGAGAACGCTGCTGCCCATTCTCTAGTAAATCCCTCAGTCGCCTTTTACGACACACACGGGAAGAAATCGGGAGGTGCTATTCTTTACGTCTGGCACCACACGGAGCATCATGCCACGCTGTATTGTGTAGAACAAATGACACGCATCACCACAAAATCCCACATAATTGAACCGTAACACAGTCTTTGTCGGAGGACGGTCCACTTGTTTGAACTAGGCCACTCGTCTGCACGTAATTTTGTCGCACTGAGGCAGATTATGCTCTTCCAGTCACTTCTATTATCTTGCAAATGCGACCATTGTCGCTGTTATCGTGCAATGACTTGCCGTTAAAACAACTGCCTTGTTGATGCACTTTCAATAACGACGGGTCATGTGATGGACACTCTTTACATTGTATGCCGTGTGTGACACACGTGCAGTCATGGTTTTCCGATTGCATTTCGTTTAATTAATTATTTATTTCCATTGGAAGAATTACAGCTAATCAAGAAATAGAAAATGTGACTGCAATTGCCTGAAAATGCAAGACCAATTACAAGTCTTCACATATAATTAAAATTATAATAATATAACAAATCTGAGAACAACACTGTACTGCCAACAAAAACAATACACCGCCAAAAGCAAAACTATACATCATTATCATCATCATCATATTTCAGCCGAAAGGCGTCCACTGCTGGAAATAGGCCTCCCCCAAAGAGGGGGGATTTGCCATAATCGCCACGCTTGGCAGGCGGGTTGGCGATCGCAGTATGGTTTTAACAATGCATAGAGAATGCTGCTGCCCATTCTCTAGTAAGTCCCTTAGTCGCCTTTCATCATCATCATCATCATTTCAGCCGGAAGACGTCCATTGCTGGACATAGGGCTCCCCCAAGCGCCGCCACTTCGATCGGTTCTGTGCTTCCCGCATCCAGCGGATACCTGCAGCCTTCACAAGGTCATCGGTCCACCTTGCAGATCAGTTTTGACAGAGCCGTCAGTTTTGCGTGCAATGTGCCCTGCCCACTGCCACTTAAGCTTGGCAATTCTTCGGGCTATGTCGGTTACCTTGGTTCGCCTGCGGATCTCTTCATTTCTGATTCGATCACATAGGGAACCTCCAAGCATAGCCCTCTCCATTGCCCTTTGGGTGACTTTTAGCCTTCTGATAAGGCCCCTTGTTAGCGACGAGCCCTGCCCACTGCCACTTAAGCTTAAGGCATTTCTTCGGGATTTACACAAACAACAATATAATATAGGTGATAAAACTAGGCTAATCTATCTAACATAACTTAAGCAGCATCAAGCATCAGGTGAAAAGTTAAGGCTCAAGCACTTTCTGGCTATGGACACATCTGTTGTAAAAGGATCGATGTCATGTTGTTCACAGACCCTATTAAGGCGATACCGAAATAAATTGGGGACTTTTTTGTAACCATTTATTTCACTATTACAGCATGTATGGATTTAATTTTTGGATATAGGTTTATGGACTATTTTATTAATACTCTGACTGAAGAAAAACACAATTGGTTCAGTTTCCTCCATAGAATTTAGTTTTATTTTTTATTTTATTTTTATTTCTGTAATTCCAAAATCCTAAGTAATTTCATTGCAAAATTGCATTAAAGTGTGCGTATTAGGTAATTGAAAAGTTCTGGCTTAACCTAAATTTTTGATACATAGCTTAATTGATTTTTAATAAATTTTTATTTGGTTTGGCGCTCTTACGTTGTTTTAGTTTGGTTCCAGCGCTTTGTTGCGCCCTCTTTATCGCATGGGGATGTAATTGACTCCCAGTTCATCATCATCATTTCTGCCGAATGGCGTCCACTGCTGGACATAGGCCTCCCACAAAGGGCGGGTTTGCCATAATCGCCACGCTTGGCAGGCGGGTTGGCGATCGCAGTATGGTGTTAAAATGCATAGAGAACGCTGCTGCCCATTCTCTAGTAAGTCCCTTAGTCGCCTTTTACGACACCCACGGGAAGAAATGAGATGGTGCTATTATTATTATATTACGTCCGACACCAAACGGCCCAGTCGCCCAGTTTGCTATGATTTATTTTTTACGTATCACCTTAAAGTTTCTGCTTGCACGCACAAGGAATGAGTTCTGCCTGCCTTATATTCAGGGTCTTCCCCTTGCTTAGTTATTATTTAACACAGATGTATGTGCATTTTGTCTGCCTACCCCCATGGGAAGAAGGCGTGAGTTTATGTATGTATGTATGCATGTGTATTTTGAATAGTCTCGAGACTGAAAGTTAATAAGCTTAACGGCGCAGGATAGCCTTTACCAGAGTGGACATCGTATTAGTGGTTTTAGTCAAGCTTTTATAACATTGGTACTGAAGATTTATTGTGTACATGTCTTTAACTGATTAAAAATTTAAAATAAGTATGGAACTCTTCAATGTAGGAAATCAACCGCCGCGATTATTATATTTTTAGGGTTCCGTACCTCAAAAGGAAAAAACGGAACCCTTATAGGATCACTTCGTTGTCCGTCTGTCTATCTGTCAGTCTGTCAAAACCGTTTTTCTCAGGTATGAAGGGATCAAGTTGAAATTAATATCAAATACGTAAGTCTAAGGTCTCTTGAAGCTCTAAAAAAAATCAAACCTCTAAATCAACGCAATAAAAAATACGGTGATTTATGCGACATATTTTGATATTCGCAAATAAATCAAAATATATAGGGTACCTAAGTAGGTACCCTATTTATTTTTCTTGCCAAATTTCATGATTCTAGGTCACCGGGACTTCCCAGTGACCTAGAATCTTGAAAGCAAGGTTTCATAGCACAAGTAAAGGAAAAAGTCCAAAAATCGTTGTTGTAGTTTAATAACATATATGTTTTTTTTGCGATTACAAACTTACATTTGCAGTTGGAGAATTGACCGTAATGTATATCGATGTATGGGCTAACATGTTTTTCAACGACAATGTTAAGTTTGTTTTTTGGGATAAATATATCTTAACTACGGAACTTCATTGTGCGTAGTCCGACACACACTTGGCCGGTTTTTTTTGTAGGTGTGTTCCTCGAACTTGCAAGTCACGATGACAAATAAGAAAAACTTAAAATTTATCTTTTCCTTGTATCTTACCACGGATTGTGCGAACCGCAAACATTATTTTTTACTATGTCACTCAAGTTATTTTTGGGCAATTGTTGCTCAATTTGCGTCATCACCATTCACCAAATCTGCATGGACGATATAAATTTTCAATAATTTTAAAGTGATAGCAGATATTGCAACCATTTATGGGCAATATTCTAGGAAGTCCCTCGGTAAACAGACTCGTATCACATCCGCGGTGAATTACTATTTCCTAAGTTGAGAATTAAAACACGCGGACTCTGGATTCGTGCCCGGTTGATGGGAATAGGCTCGCCCCCTATTACATGGGACTTAAACATAACTGGCGAAATGAGGGTGTACTACAGTTACACTTCTGCCCAACCCTTCGAGGAAACAAGGCATGATATTATGGGTTATTGTACATTCGCCACAAAGTAAATTCGTCACATTTTTGTACACTCCATACATTGAAAGTGTATTCGCCACTTGCATTAAAAATATGTGTAAACTTGTCACAAGTTTCCATTTTAGGTAGGTTGTACATAATTTTTGCATAAAATACTGGTAGAAAGCAAAGTTATTGGTTTTTAGAGCTCGAAATGAAAGATAGAATGATTTAAAAAATTATGAAAGTACTGGTTGTACCTACGAAAAATAATGAGAACTAACAGTAAAGTAACCATACATCTTTCTTTTCTCTTGCGCTCCTGCAAATGCTATCACGCCATATAAAGAAACAGGACATTGAAGACCCTTGGTTGCACATAATGGAAGATGCTCCACAGAACGAAGCAGTCACAAAATTCAACGACTAATTTGTAGCCCAATGATTAGAAAACATTATTATAGAGTTTATTTGGAATGTACTTGTACATTGGGCTCGTCATAGGACAATAAATCTAGTAGAAGCATGGCATAAACGTTTGAACAACAAGATGGGTAAAACAAAACCGAAAATGATTCAGTTTATTGATAAGCTTATAAATGAGGCTGACCATGACCGCTGACCGGATATTTTCAAAAATTTCTGTGATTATGAAAAATTAATTAAAACGTTTTTACTCTACTTAGTGTTTGATTTTTCTGCTGTCTGTACATAAATAAACAATTTAACGAATTTTCAATAATCAAAATTCTATGTGACGAATTTACTTCATGAAAATACAACTGTGGCAAATTTACACATACTTTTTTCCGTGGCGAACTTACTTTGTGGCGAATCTACAATAACCCGATATTATGTTATGTTAAGTTTAGAACTCCTGTTAAAGTTGTCAAAAAATAATAGGCCCGTTTTGACATTTAACTTGAATCGATTTATCGTGAGTATCGAGTACCGAGTCGTATGGTTACTTCACTAGTTACGTCGCGATTGTCAATCGCGACGTAACGTAACGATAAATCGATTCAAGTTAAATGTCAAAACGGGCCTATTATTTTTTGATAACTAAAGTTTAGTTATTATTTGTGACTTCGAGTTCCAGCTATACATTTATGCCTCATCATCATCTGCCTAGCAGCCTAGCCTTTTCCCGACTATGTAGGGGTCAGCTTCCAGTCTTTTACATGGAGCGACTGCCTATCGATGATGATGATCTATGGCACTGAAACGTGGTCGCTCACAATGGGCCTTATCAGATGGCTAAAAGTCACCCAAAGGGCAATGGAGAGAGCTATGCTTGGAGTTTCCCTACGTGATCGAATCAGAAATGAAGAGATCCGCAGGCGAACCAAGGTAACCGACATGGCCCGAAGAATTGCCAAACTTAAGTGGCAGTGGGCAGGGCACATTGCTCGCAGAACTGATAGCCGATGGGGCTGAAAAGTTCTGGAGTGGCGACCGCGTACTGGAAGACGTAGAGTTGGAAGGACTCCTACAAGGTGGACCGATGACCTTGTGAAGGCTGCAGGTATCCGCTGGATGCGGGAAGCACAGAACCGGTCGAAGTGGCGGTGCTTGGGGGAGGCCTATTTCCAGCAGTAATACGATACCCCTTGGTAAGACTGGTTGTCAGACTTTCGGCCTTCTGTGGACCCCTAACGACTGTCAAACATCCACGAATGACAGCCGAGACCAATGGCTTAACTTGCTTTCCGAGGCATGGAGGAGTCTCGGTATACTGATGGGCACCCATCCACGGACCAACCCCGGCAAGCGTAGCTTAACCTGATGGATCGACTCGTGCGGCTGTTCTTACTTAGCCACCAACTCCTCTCTCTCTCTCTGTCGTTTTCTTGCCACTGACGTTGAGTTGCACGAAACCAACATTAGTTTAGTACCTATCAAAAAGAAAGTGACAGCATCAATTTAAACATACATACACAAACACACACATACATAAACTCACGCCTTCTTCCCATGGGGGTAGGCAGAAACTATAGAACTCCACCTGCTACGCTCCTTACATACTCGTTTTGCTTCGCCTACGTACATAGTCATCATACACGTACGCCGGTTGCGAGTACTACGCACCTGACCTTTCTGAAGAACATCACGAATTAGGTCACTATATTATTATGTCCTTCTAGGGCCTCTTCTCCAAGTGTTTCCACTCACCTCTGCTTCATAAATACCTTTTGTTAGTCGCCTTTCACTCATCCTTTCAACATAACTAAACCATCTAAGCATACTCTTTTCAATTTTTGTTACTACATCTTCTTTTAAACTGCACCTTATCACCTCATTTTTCAGCCTATCATTCATAGTCACGCCAGACATGCTTCGCAAGGAACGCATTTCCACAGCATTTATTCTACTTTCATGCATCTTTTGCCACACCCAGCATTCATCAATTTAAAGTCTCCGTTAAACTAATGTTGGTTTCGTGCACTCACCGTTGGCCATCTTAATAATTATTCCAATTGGTAAAAAATAGAGATATTTATTCATAAAGGCTTCTACAGACCAGCGCGACTCGCGACGCGACACTAAGGCACCGCTCGTCGCGGGACACGCGGGGGCCTTTGTCTCGCGTCGCGTGTCGCGCCAGTATGTAAAAGCCTTAATACAGATTATTCCTCCGTATCTCGTAGCAATCGCGTAGCTATTTCGTAGCTATCTCGTAGCAATAGGTATTCATCTTTCTCCGCTGCCGCGAGAAATCGTGGCACAGCGGACGGAGCTCCGGCGGGATCTCATGGCGGCATGGAGAGTGCGATTGTCGCAACCCAGCACTGGGCACGCCACAATTGTGGCGATAAGTCCCCTCTTTGAGGAGTGGCTGGAGAGGCGCCACGGCGTCCTCACCTTCCGCCTGACGCAGGTCCTCACCGGACACGGTTGTTTCGGGAGGTTCCTGTTCAGGATAAAGCGGGAGGAAAGGCCCGGGTGTCACCACTGTGTGGATCGCCCGGAAGACACGGTGGAGCATACGGTTGAGGTCTGCCCGGCTTGGGCGGAGCACCGCCGTGTCCTCACGGAGGCGATCGGCGGCGGCGATCTCTCGCGTCCAGCCCTGGTTCAGGCCATGGTTCGGAGCGAGAGTGCATGGGAGGCCGTCACCTCCTTCTGCGAAGCAGTAATGCTCGCGAAGGAGGAGGCGGAACGCGTGAGGGTGAGGCAGGGTTCGCGCCCTCACGCTATTAGCCGCCGCAGGAGATGCCCCGGGCGTCGGGAGTCGCAAGCTGATTTCCGGCCACCGTAGGCGCGGGCCTGCGGACGGTGAGCGATGGGTAGCTCGCCGTCCGATAAGGACCAGGCCCGGGTCGACGGCGCGTTGTGTTTCACGCGCGCCTCAAAGAGATGTCAGCACCAACTGACGGGGTCCGTTAGGGCCAATGCCTGCCAGGGTTGCGAGTTTGTCCGAAAGGGATATCGTGGCCCTGGCACACAGGCAACGGAAGGAACACGGGTGGGTTTTAGTCAGTAAAAGTCTGACACGCCCTCCCGCTCAGCCCAGAGCGGGAGAAGTTATTTGATAATTTCCCACCCAAAAAAAAAAAAAAAGGTATTCATCTTTATTTATAAATGTTGCTTTAAGTTAAGGGACGTTTAAACGCCAAAAATGTATAAAAATAGTTAAATAGTCGCTAATCATTACTTAGCTTTAAAAATAAACCCCTTAATGCTCATAATTGAGAAATCAAAATATTTTTTTTTTTATTTCACATAAGCCTACATGGGCACTTATGAAACGTCAGAAGCTAGGTGCACGGTTCCAATTGGTCGTTTCCTATGGAGAAGAGCCGGCAAGAAACTCCACGATTACTCTTTTAAAAAAAATTGGCTTTTACAATGTTTTCAAATTACAGTGTTAATAGGTATGAGAGGACAGCGTAGGCCCGTCAAAAGTACCAGGTACTTAACAAAATAGAAAATGGTCTACAGATCTACAGTCTATTAAGCCTACAACGTCCTCACATTAACAAAAAAACAATATAAAATATGATTAAAATAATAAAAGTTAGAACCTTGTTGAAATTAAAATTTTAGGTTTATTAATGTCAAATAAGAAAAACATGACAGTGTTTGTAAAAAAGATAAAATAAAATTTAAAAAATACATCGCAATTTGGGAGCAGTTAATATACATTTACACAGTTTTGCCGTTAATGAGGTACCAGGGAAGCCTCATGTACAGAAGGAATTAATGCCAAACTTCCTTGTCTTCAACGTAGTCCTTAATCTTATAATATGCTATATTGCCACTAAAAGGCTTTATTGCCAATTACATCCTTACTCAAATAGGCAGCATTCCGCTGCAAGCAATATTAATCCATCCTAAAGTTACGGTAGTAAACAGACCCAAGCAATAACCTAAGTAAGTAACCAATTTATTAATTTATTTACCCCATATAACAAACTTGATAGTAGAAACTAGGAATATATTGCTACTATAAAATAAAAACATGTTAATAGAAAAACTTTTACATAAATACTTGTAACGGAAGGTCGTAAACGAATAAAAGCCTTTAAAACGTTCACTTATGTTTTATAGTTTAATAGATTAAAACGTTACGTAAATTCCGGTCGCGAAGCAGAAAAACTTTCGTACAATCACCCCTCATTACTTATCTCTATCTCTCGCGCGCAATTGTATTGCCGTCGCACTCGCACTTTAGAAGGACCTTAAACCTGCGCGAGCGCGACGGCAATACAATTGCGCGCGAGAGATAGAGATAAGTAATGAAGGGTCATTGTACGAAAGTCTTTCTGCTTCGCGACCGGACTTTAGTTCTTATTGACCGACATGACATTTTTTTTCACAATAATCATTCGCATAAAATATCCTTCTTGCAACCAAGTTCCTTATCGCACGTAATAATCTGCACACTTGGCGAATGAGAGCTAGACCGAAAAAAACCGGTCAAGTGCGTGTCGGACCGCGCACAATCAAGGGTTCTGTAGTTGGGATGGATTTAACCCAAATACAAACTTAACATTATAGTTGAAATAAATTTTCTCCCGTACAGTCATGAGCACTAATATGTAAACGATTAGCAGAATTCTAAACCGATTTTCTCGTGAAATAACGATTGCAACTTTGAGAAAAGATCTATTTCATAATAGTTTGGGTTCCAAAATACTAAATTCGCAGTAAAATTAAATTTAAATCAATATAGTTGGAGGAAATCACTTTTAAAAGTTGCTGAGTATATTGGTGCTCGTGACTATACATTCCAACTGTAAGTTTGTACGCACAATATTGAGTGTTATTTTAAGACCATAGACTTCTATATGTTTTCCTGTAATCTATGAGTAAAGAACTATTTACTGTATTTTTTTCAATATTTTTGTAGTTTCGGAGGTAAGAAGAGAAATGGTAATTTTCATCTATTTTCTTAAATAAGTATAAAACTTTTTAAAGTTTAAAAAAAAATATGTTTGAGGCTCTCACAACAATCCCTTTCATTTGATATGTCACACGGTACAGTTTGCAAAACTTTTTTTTAAACTTTCTTATTTGCCCCCCGTGAAAGTGACCCCCATGTACAAAATTTATTTATTTACGTTACACGTCCGTTTGGGTCACAGCAATTCATATGTGTACAGTGATACCCAATTGATAAGGCGCGTCGTGAATCTTCGTTCGCACAGAAAAGAAAGTATGGCCCCGAAGATTAACGAAAGAATGCTTAAAACTTACAATCAACCTTAGGTCACTATTATAAGGTTCATAATACACTGGAGCTGCTAGCGTGCACTCGATCAGAAGTATGGCGGCTGACAAACATGCCACGCGGCGCGCGCTAACATGGCGGCAGCTGCCGACCAATAGCGGTACAGGAAAAAGAACCGCGGTGCGTGGAGCGTGCCGATTGGTCAATAGCATTTCCCGCACTTTTAAAATTCACCTTCTGCGCAGGTACATCGGTAAGCCATATCAATTGGGTACTACTGTACTAAATTTCAACTTAATGCGTCCAGTAGATTCGGAGCAATTCGGCTGTGCCAGACGAACAGACAGACAGACAGACACACGAGTGATCCTACAAGGGTTCCGTTTTATCCTTTTGAGGTACGAAACCATAAAAAGTGTAACACTTTGAACGTCACGATACTTTTGTTTCCTAACAAAAGTGTCGTGACGGTCAAACGCTTTCGCCAAGTGTGCAAAAACGAACGGAGTTTCGTTTTCTTCTTGTGGTGTGGACTGCTGCCAGTCTTACCAGATGCGCCTGAATATAAAAAAAATATATATATTTATTGCCGTAAACAGGTTACAGAAAAATTCGAGACCCTGACTCCAGAGCTAAATTAAAAAATAAAAAAATAAATAAAAAGTGTTTAATCCGATTATTAATATAAAGACAAAATATTTACTTTTGCCAAACTGCACTACAGTTTGTTGGCAGACGTAACTCCTTTTTTTTTGTAACTAAACTGTAAAATTTGTAAAATACATGCAAACAATTTAATTTTTCCCTTTTATGTATCCTCTGCAGCAAGGCTTTCACAAAACATATGAAAGAGGTACTTATATATTTTATTTTTAAAGGTTTTTTTTATACAGTTCTAGGTTAAAGTACCAATATTTCAGGAGCCAGTGACTTCTTCCATTTAAGTTAGAGTTAAGCAAGTATATACAGCATGACTTTTTACAAAAAAAAAAAACATGCGGGGCAGTCTTTGGGGACTGCCGATAGAAGTGAAAACAATATACGAAAGCGTTCGGTGACGATGACGTGAGATCCATGATTTTGGTTCACCCAAAAAGTGCTCAACGCGCCTAAAGAAGTTTTCACTTAAAAAAAAAACAACCGTCTTCCAAAAAAACACTTCAAAGTGAAAAATAACGTTAACTTTGGAAGTCGATGTCTTTGGATGTATTTTAGTTTATCGCCACCGACTTCCGAAATTAAGGTTATTTTTCACTTTTAGTGGATCAGTTTGCAATCTATCTAAGTTACAATAGCCTAATGTCAACTGCTCATCACATTTTACAAAATATTGCTTTTCCCGATGCAGGGGCGTTAAATGTTAAGGAGTTCTCCTGGTAAAAACCAGGAAAACTGGAGCTAATGGTGACTTCACCATATGCATTGTGACGAGCATACATTTCTCAGCAACCACATTAAAGTACGTAATCAAATCGCAACATTCGCAACCCGTGAAGTACTTATTATTAAGTAGTTCCGGTGGCCATCTGTGGTCTTCATCATCAGTACAGCTTCACCAAATGGCGATTTGCACGAGTTGTAAATGCACGAGTTACTATAAAAATACACTAATCGCTATAGTGTGCCTACAAAATTTGAGGATTTCCCTCGATTGGTAGCAATGGAGCCGAGAGAGCCTTTAAAAAAAAGAATAATTATCAAAGTCATTTAGGCATATTAGTTTGTGACTCGCGATGTAGTGTCATGTCTTTGTGCGCATGACTGTCGAAGGACCGATGGGATGTCCCGAAAACCGTGTGTTGAGGTGCAAATTGGGAGAAGCCTAGGGTCCGGCCGTGAAGTGCAATAGGCTGAGTTGATTTACAACTGGCTAATCCCAAGGTTCAACTCGTTGTTCTATACTTTCAGGCTTCCAAAGTTCTAATATCTTATTACGGTATATTTATCCACAATTGGGACCGGCAGAGACGCCAGTTATGTTATGGTCTCTAAGGCCTGGAGAGGTTTAAATGTACGAAATAACCTGACGACTTGCAGGTCTATGAAATATAATTCATACATCTATTAATATCCATAACATTTTCATAAATACCCACACTATTGGAAAGTCCCAAAGATTATTGGACACATAAAGATACAATAACAACTGATGCAATTGGGGATTTTCCATGATCAAATAGGTATAGTATTATAGGTACCTTTACCATCCTTGTCCATTCTACAATATTAGTTTTAGTATATGCGAAACCCGAAACACGTATCTAGTATTTTTATGTAAAGAATCTATGTACAAAATTTCAAAACTGTATCATGAAAAATCACAAAGTTATAAGGTTGTATGTTACCGGGTTGTCCGTACAAAAACATGCTAACGGCGCCCCCGCGCCTCCAGGGTCGTCTTGCGCTCATTGATAATAATTTGGCAGTAGGTACCTAACCGTACGGCGATTGTATTGTAAGTAATTAAATAGTGATAACATCACACTTACATATACTTGGGACATCAAACATGGTGTAAAAATTATTGAAATCGATTCAGTTTCTTATTCTGATCAAACTATATCCAGGTTTCGCATATATACTAAAAATAATGTTGTATAGTAAATACTATAGAGTATTAACTATAGAATGGACTGGTTCCCCCATATATTAACAAGTTGTCGAGATCCAATTACCCACTGCAGATATAGAATCACATAGGTTAGTAGCACTGAACAGCGAGGCGGGCTTGCTTTACCAATATTAAATTTAGAAAATTATTAGCTATTGCTTATTGCTTGCCACTGTCCTTATCAAAGATGTAGCTTTAAGCTTTGTTGTGGTCGTCAGAGTGTAAAATAGAATACCATGATTATTACAATAAAAAAAAAAACGTTTATGAACAAATTAACATTTATTTGTGTTCTAAACTCAAAAATATTTTAATTTTCTATTTTTCATATTAGGCTGTTTATCGGCTTTATACCATTGCTTCTCCTTCAACCTGACGAAAGCAAAGCACGGAAAAAAAAGAAAATTAAATCATTGTTTCCTATTATTTCATGACAAAAATATTTTTCGTAATATTATTTTATTTCTTCAAAAGTGTATTGAAAAACGTCGTTTGATACACGTGGACATTTGTTATTGCAGTTCTCGGCTCAAAAACAACCTTGCCTACGTCTCGGGTGTTAATTCCGCCTCAAATGCAATAATAAACATTCTCCACTTGTATCAAAATATTTTTTGAAGTAATATTAAATCTATTACTTCAAAAAAATATTACCCTTAAAACAAAATGTTCAAGTGCGACAAGTGCGCGTGTACGGAGAGTTATTTTATACGATATTTTTGTGAATAAAAAAAAAAAGAGCTTTTTTGCTTTTATGGATGCTATACTATTGCAGGTTAACGGGAACGCTTTT
Organism: Tiliacea aurago; assembly: GCA_948098905.1. Classification (NCBI taxonomy): domain Eukaryota; kingdom Metazoa; phylum Arthropoda; class Insecta; order Lepidoptera; family Noctuidae; genus Tiliacea; species Tiliacea aurago. Next base: position 21,364,939 of record OX402577.1, read on the forward strand.
CGTTAGGGACATAAAACTTAAAGTTGATTAATCTTATGCGAGAAACATGAGATACGAGTTTCTACTTATACCCAGACATTTCTAAACTAATTTAGCTTGGTTCTTTATTAGGTATCCGAATTCTGTAATCACTGACATCAATTTTAAAATCCTAATTAATATAAATAATATTATAAATGCGAAAGTGAGTTTCTTTGTTACGCTTTCACGTCTTAACTGCTCAACCGATTATCATGAAATGTTGCATACCTATAAGTTGTTAGGGATACAGAAAAGGACATAACCTAATCTAGAAAAAAAAAACGATTGCTCCCTAGGGATAGAAAAATGATTGAATAAATCAACATTAAAGCGAGCGAAACCGCAGGCGATAGCTAGTTAGCCAGTTTTTTGCAGTTATTGTGCTGATGAGCAACATTTGTACAAAATAAGTTGAGTGACGTGGTAAATATACGAGTAATATTTCCGGTACGCACAGTCCTTAGTAAGATAGGAGGAAAAGATAACTTTTAAGTTATGTAAACTTTAATAGTTCGAGGAATAAACACAATGTTTCGCTTACAAAATGAACTTTAAAAGCGAATTTATTTTATTTGCGCTATTGCGTAGTTTTTGCTACGCGGCTACGCTATCGCTACGCTTTGAAGACTACGCTATTATAAAAGGGTATTTGGTGTCTTTAAAAGATAATTAACCGTAATTAGATTAATAAAAATATTTTCTTTTGTACGTAAAATAATCTTAATTAAATAGAGAATAGTTTTCTAAAAGGTCGTTTTTTTGCGGTATCCAAATAAATTTTCACCGTCAGTAGCATTGATGTATTCAATAGGAAGATATGCTACGCGCTCCTCGACGTGGACCGCATAAATTAGGGGAAAAAACACAATCGACCTACATTACTCTCGGTTTGCGGAGAATACCCGAATCGTAGTTTGTTTCCGAGTGGTTATGGGTACGTAACAGTGACAATTATTGCTATCTCGTTCCCGCTATAGCCCGCGTAATATGTCTCTCTATTTCGGTTGTCGAGCACATGACGCACGACATCGGGTCCATTTAATATTTACGTGATGTTAGAGAGTGGCCTATCTTCCTATTTAATACATCCATGGTCAGTAGGTAAATTATTCAATCTCAAATGTAGCTTATTGTAGCACAGTTTTTACCTAACAAGAACCCTGTTTCATAGAATTCTTGAGAACTTTGACGGTTCTTTTAACACGCTTTTTAGTAGTCGTACAGTAAACCTTGGCGCCACGGGGGGACTTTTGTCTGACCACTAAATGCCGCCGAAGCGACTTTAAAAGCTCACTGATTATTTCTAAGTTGTTAAGATACGTCCTTTACTGGCTTTCTAACGGTAAAATATAAATTTTTATTCGTTATAAGTAAAGAACTAAGATTTTAAATTTCTCTAATTACAATTCAAAATGCCTGTATTTGTGATGGGTGATGCCGTAATGACTTAATTTGCATTTTATATTGATGAGTTAGTAATGATGATAAAATAATGGTTTTAGAAACTACAGTGTCCAAAAACTTATGGTTTTCATAAATAATGGAACTTAACGCAAACGTTTGTTTCTTTTTTTACGTATTTTTAATGAGACTAAATAATATTTTCAGATATTTTATTAAGCCGGTTTCTTCATAGTCACATACACTATTATTGGAAGTGGTGCAACGCTAATGATTTTTGCATTTATATTCTTGAACGGGTGGAAGTGGCGGTGCTTGGGGCAGGCCTATGTCCAACAGTGGACGTCTTTCGGCAAAAATTATGCATTATTGTAAGAAACAATGCGGACAGACCGAAGAAAATCACAAGTATTCCCTTCTGCGGAAAGTGCCCTATACATTCCGTAGCTTAATTTGATTTCCCGGTCACCTTTACCGAATTTTCCTGAGCAAAAAAGGTACCTATATTTTTAAGACGGAGATATATGCCAGTAACCTTGAGTGGTTAGCTTGCGTGTTCTGTACTGAGCTCACGCAACGCGTCGTACGTTCAGCCAGTAATAGGACTCGCCCATCAAGGAGCGCTGTCCCCAATTTGACGCATTATTAATTTATTATACACAAACCAAAAGGTATTTTAATAAAACGCGTATACTATAAGATCAATAATTAAATTATCTTTAAATTGGAGAAGGTTTCAGAAAAATACGCTTGGTAGATTTTGTGCCATTCTCTGTTTTTTATCCGCGTTAGACATAACTTAACAAATTAATTTCACGATGTAATATAAACATTATCTAAAATATTCACATATTAAGTAATTGAGAAAATGCTCTAATTTAACATCATTTTTTTTAAATCATTAACACTGCTCGTTTAGACGTGATCTTCAGTATAAAATCATTAAAAGTTGGTTATCCTTGGTTACCTTAAGAGACATCGTTTATGATGATTGCGTTTTCCTCATGATACTTTCTGGGAGACTGGGACGCAAGCAATTTCGGACTCGATGTTACCCTTTTTAACCCCCGACGAAAAAAGAGGGGTGTTATAAGTTTGTTAATATCTCTCTTCAGTGAGAAATTCGGTTTGCTGAAATTAGGTCATCTTTGAAAGTACTGTCACAGTTGGTATGGAAACATGAATATAAATAATGTTACCTCGGAAGTTTACTCTTTTAATAATGTTTACCTACATAACGTCATAATTATTCTGGACGAAACTGCAAAGGTGGCTCTAAAACTGCATTTAATTTGAAGACAATGAAATAAGTTTTCAAGATAAATCTCGTAAAGTTGGTAAATAATCGTATTAGTCTACGTAAATGGAAAGATAGGCAGTTGCTCCATGTAATATACTGTTGTTCAGTTGCATCCGGGTAGACTGGAAGCTGACCCCAACGTAGTTGGGAAAAGGGTAGGCAGATTCCGCCTTATTACAAAACAAGATTTATATTTTGACATGGCTTAAACCATGGAGCCAGTTTTGGTAATATGAACGTAACAGTGATAGAAATACCATTGTATACAACGTATTTTTTTTTTATATCCCATAACTCTAGGGTATGATTGAGGCCATATCAAAGAATCAACTGGTATATGAGTTATGTTCCAATCCTTCGTTATTTTTTTTTTTCATTTTTCATACAAAATAATTCGGCAAAGTCACGATTATTAATGTAAAACACAAACACCCTTACGTGAAATATTACATGTCGACAAGGTAGCTTTCCCTTCACTAGCTGCCGCCGGGAAGCCCCGATACCAACATACCTACATATTTTATTTTACTACACTACTGCGAAGTTTGGCAACCTCGCAAAAGTAAAGATTCGTCATACTGGTGACAATTTTTGACCTAATTTAATTATGATTGATGATATCTCCGAAACGATGCATTTTTGGACCACCTATTCTAGGAGTTATAGTATTATTTTTACCTACAAAATATAACCCTAGAGTTATGGGATATCAAAAAAAACAGGTTGTATACAAAACTGAAAACTTAGTTCGGTACTAAGTTGTCAGTTTTGTGTTTAGGAACTTTACCATAGTCAGAATAAAGATCAAAATTCAATAATGGCTCCATGTTTTAAACCTGGGTCTGAAGATAAACCTTGTTTTGTAATAAGAGGGATTGAGTCTAATTCCACATTTGCAAACGTTTCCATGATTAGTTCTGCTTCCATATAATCATATTGTCCCATTATGAGCGTTTACGACGTACAGTCATGAGCACTAATATGTTAACGCTTCATCATCATTTCAGCCGAAAGACGTCCACTGCTGGACATAGGCCTCACCCAAAAAAAGGGGGGATTTGCCATAAACGCCACGCTTGGCAGGCGGGTTGGCGATCGCAGTATGGTTTTAAAAATGCATAGAGAACGCTGCTGCCCATTCTCTAGTAAGTCCCTTAGTCGCCTTTTACGACACCCACAGGAAGAAGGAAGAAATGGGATGGTGCTATTCTTTACGTCCGGCACCAAACGGAACGAACCAAATGTAAACGCTTAGCAGAATTAAAAAACGATTTTCACGATTGCAACTTTGAGAAAAAATCTATTTCATATGAGTCTGGGTTCCAAAATACCTATGTTCTTAGTCAAATAAAATTTAAATCAATATAGTTGGAGAAAATCATTTTTAAAAGTTGCTGAGTGTATACATATTGTTGCTCGTGACTGTACGGCATTTCAAACAAACTTTCCAAGCCCTTGTTTTTCGAAATGACTCAACCGATTTTGATGAAACTTCATACGCATAAGCAGGATACAAAGGACTAAAAAGTTACTTAACAACATTTTCGAAATAACTTATATAAAAACTGGAAATATCTATTTTTATGGAAAGTTTAAAATCGGTCTAATTTGGCTGTTACACTATTTTTCGAAAATGTTCTTAACTAACTTTTTAGACCTTTGTATCCTAAGTTTTATTAAAATCGGTTCAGTAATTTCGAAAAACAAGGGCTTGAAAGTTTGTATGAAATGCCGTACGCCGTTAACGCTCTTAAGATTACGTCAACATTATTAGATAGCCAATCGTTTGTTTCAACTACCCACCGAAGTGTCGTACAGTAGTTCATGGCAATCTCAATACTGCTCTCTCACAGACTAAATATTATCAACCAAAAGTGTCTAATAAAGTAATAACCAATAAATAATAAGTACTTATTACTGATAATTTAAAACAAGGCTTCATTATTGAATTACCAATAAACTATGTCGTCTGTTTTTGCTTAATCAGAACTTGGAACACTTCGCGAAAATGATTACATGTTGTAATAAATGCTGCTATGAAAAATTTACTTTGCGTTCACATTTGTTTTTATTTTGTGAAATCATCGATTAGGTATGTGTCTCGCCACTTATTTTAATTCCAGTCTAGCTAATGACATGTTAGTATTTTGGATTAAAAGCAAGAAATATTGTTGAATTGCATCTTTTATTACATCGTCTTAACAGCCCGATTCCGTTGCTGAACATTAGTGTGGTATCTATAGTTAGAGGCTTATAGAAAAAATATCAACTTATCGATAAGTTGATATTTTTTCTATAAGCCTAACTATAGATACCACACTAATATTCAGCGATATTTTTTGTTCGATGTATCGATATGTTTTGGGATATCTATTATTTCAATACATCAAGATAATATTAAATAACAAGTATCGAAATGTACCAAATACTAAAATATTTCCAATAGCATCACCGTTGTCCCCATTGACTAAAACCGCTGGAATTCAGAGCCGTAATAATAAAGTAGACTAATTTTTATCAATGTTTTATTAATTTAAGATATTCTTTGATTGAAGATGTTTGGTATTTGTATGGTTAAAAAACAAACACAATAAATTTATATAAAATACAAATGTTTTTTTAGAAAATTTCACCGTTAAATAGATGTTCTTTTTTCGATAACTCGAAATCGAAATATTTTTTTTTTAAATATCGATACGATATATTATTATATCGATACTTTTTGGCGGTATAGTTCGTTACAGTGAATCAGTATGGATAGATAGGTTTGGTCCTATTGGCCATGACTCTGATCATATCTATGATCAGGACTGTCGCTATGCTTGTTGCTATTCATCTTGATATGTTGTGATTATTTTATATAAAAAAATTGAACAATATACCTTTTTAACCGATTTCTTAAAAAGAGGTTATATGTTCATCTGTACATTTTTTTATGGTTACCGATTTCTCCGTCAATTGTGGACGGATTTTGAAAATTATTTTTTGTTTGAAAGAGTATCCTCCCGATCTGACGCCATTGTCACCAAGTCAGAATCTGATGATAGGGATCCCATGGCAATCGAGGGAAATTCTTAAATTTTATAGGCACACCTATAACGATAGGGTTTTTTTTATAGTAACTCGTGTATTTTCTCTTGGAAAACTGAAATGAAAACGGAAGAATTAACACTATAAAATAAAAAAATCCTTTTTTTGGAAGTCGGTGGCAAAAAACTAAAATACAGACCCAAAGGCAAGAAAGAGATAGCGAAATTGAAGTTATTTTTCACTTAGTAGTGTTTTCTTTTTGAAGATTTTTTCCATAACTTTACATACATATTTTCGCTGTCAAATGATATCAAGCACAGTTATATTACATATTTAACCCAGTAAAATATCCAGTCAATATGTTGAAATGTTATCTTAGTTAACTTATTGTTTCTTAGAATACATTAGCAGTACCTACATATTTTTCCCATAAAAATACACAGTCAATATGTTGAAATGTTATCTTAGTTAACTTATAGAATACATTATTTTAAACCTACTTGGGAAATTCAATTTAATAATAGCCAAACAAATAATTCCGACCATCGATAAACTGTCTCCAGAGCCCTTATATCTATCGTTTGTACTCTTAATTACTTCTTAAGTGATAGCAGAGTCATTTATTTAAATATTGACATTATTATTAGCTCTGATTACTACGACTTTGACAATCTGCTTGCAAAAAAACCCTCTCCCTATTAGAAAATATTTTTAGGAACTGGAGGCCTAAAATGGACGCTTTGGCAGAATCATGATATGATCTGATGAAAATTCATACATCCCGAAATTCATCTGTTTGACAGCTGCTATTTGACATTAGACTTCATTATAGCAATTTATAGTTTGTGGACCATTTTACGAAACTCCATACAAAACGGTCAAACTGATGAATTGCGGGATATGAATTGTACGTATGATTCGGCCAAAGCGTCCATTTAAGGCCCCCAGCAGGCTTAGCACGAGAACCCTCTCTACGCGTTTTGTCGACGGAAGAATAGACAAAAATGACGTTTCAGTGTAGACAACAGAAAGTTTTCTACTGTCTGTAGCACGGCGATTACAAAACCAAATGTGAAGAGACTTGTCTTCTCTACCCTAGACAACTGTCTACAACGTCGAGCACGACGTACAATCTTTCTCCGATGTTGACAGCAGGCAGTGGTTTATGGAATACTGAATTTCTTTGGAAAAGATAAAGCACTTTCTTTAGATACAATAACCTAATTAAACGAACATCAATTACTCGACGCCGCGCGCCGTGTTAACGTTGTTTGCCAATACTGATAACTGTTGACGTTGTTTATTATAACCAGTCCAACAAGAAAAATGATAAATACCCATTTAAAACACGTTTTTAAAACAACGGTGTTATTCCAAAAAGTTATTGCATCTGCACGAGAAAAAAATGTGTTTAGTAAAAGGCGCAGAGGCCGAGGTGGCGCGATTGTCGTACGATCTTGAACCACGCACGCAGCGTTTTCCCACAATTAGACACAGTGTTAATCCAGCACCGTCATGTGTGCCAGTGTGTACATAATCACTAGATGATGAACACTATATTTTATGTTACCGAGTAGTCAGACTCAATTATATTCACGCGATGTTGCGGTCAATGCTTTCAGTGGTTTTTGCTACGGAGTTGTTTGTCAAAATTAGGTGTATCATATACTGTCAGACAGAGAAAACTTCTAGAAAAACTGCAAATTATATTATTCTAGGTGTATATTAGTTGCTAAGTAAAAACAAATTACTGGTCATGATGCGGTTGTTTGAATAAGGTTCACTACACACTTAAAATTCCCAATAAAGTTGGATCATATCAATGCACTGTGGCGATTATGCATAGCGTGTCCCTATTCTGTGTCTAGTAAACACAAGTCGAGTTTCGGAGTCGGCGGCCGGCGTGCGACCGACAGCCACCAGCCAGCCAGTCCGCACCGATCCATCGAATCGACACCACGCACCGTTCCCACGGAGGCACACACTTTGGCGTGATAACTTTAAAAAAAAGTCGGCCGTGCTTGAAAAGTGACAGTGCGACAGTGAGCGGAATTGAGTGATCCGGAAAAAATCTGGCGAGGACTTGAATTGCAACGTGCATTCGACAACGAATCGAAGTAACGATACGAATAGTTTGTAAATTGCACGATCTCCTTGGTAAGTATTTTTAAACATTTCTTTACGCTTGTGTTAACAATAACTTGTTGAATAAAATCATCGTGTGGAATTGGAAAACCTGGTTAATAAATTTGCAAGACGTCAATTGTTTGGCAACTACCTACGTATATTTTAATTCTATCGAATAGGTGTTAGTCGGGTGATATTTTAAGTGCTGCTACATACATAACTTATCTAAGTTGGTAATTAATTAATCGTTTTTTGATTAGTTTGTCCAATTTTGTGTGTCATTGGATGAGCATAAACTTCACACGTGTCCAAGGTTCAGCCTATCGTGTGTTTCCTACTTATTATTTCTATATTTTATTGCTTTGCGTGAATCTCGGAAACGGGTTTGGTTATTGGTAAGTTAGAGATAAATAAATTTAGCGTGTGTACACACGGCTACACATCAAGCTATACATTTCCATTATGAGCTGATCTCGCATTGTATAAGATTTCCGTACAATCAAAGTTCAGCGTGTTCGGGTTTGATGTGTAGCCGTGTGTAAGTACATCGATAATTACTAGGAGGGATGATTAAAACGCTGGAATAACTACCGATTAATAGTAATGTCCATAGCAATCTAACACCGCTAAATAGATATCTTATCGAGAATCTAATACATACCAATATAATAGGTACTTACCTATCTACCCAACTAGTATATATACTTTCCACGTTTTATGATTGTGTTTTACGATTTCCTTGTGGGCGGTTCAAGTAACTCTCTCAAGTAGTTCTCTTAGTAAATGCCTAACTAACTGTACCTACCTTAAATTCTAGCTTATACGTAATTGTATTTTTGTAATTACTTGTTAGTCTTGTTTTAATCATTTTCAATTTATGTCTGACGGTCAAAATCAACTTAGAAAAACTACTCCACCACCTAGGTATTCGGTTTCCTGAATTATTTACCGTGAACTGATTAAGATTGCCTTATGCCTTATTTAACAAGTGTGCAATTACTGCCACATAAAAAGTAATTGAATTTATCTTTCGATTTAGTCAAAGTCAGTTTAATTTGTCTCTTACTGAAGTACTTAGGAAGGTAAATGCTTTTTTTTGATGAGTAACGTTTTGGAAAAGGGACGGAAATATGTAACAGGAAGTGACAGCTTGAGCATAGAATAAGTTAGTAATTTTAAATAGCATGGAATTAATGTACTCATGGATTTAGTAAGTACTACAAAGATTTTAAGTAGAGGGGGTCGATTTCAACCAGTGGGCGACTAGTAATGAATAATTATTCGATTAAATATTTCAGTATTTAGATTTTATTAAATTTTGAGGTTAAAGGCTTCTACAGACCGGCGCGACACGCGACGCGATGCAAAGGCCCCGCGTTTCGCGCGACGAGTGGTGCCTTTGTGTCGCGTCACGAGTCACGCCGGTCTATAGAAGCCTTAATTTCTGTCTCTGCTCAGTTGCTTATTACCAAGGTGAGATGTCAAATGTTACATACATACGCGAGTTTTTTTTTTCATATCTTTTAGTTATTTGTGTTTTGTTAACTTTGACGAAGGTAATTTTTTGTATGATAAAATTGTCATGTATTTCTGTACCAAAGTGAATACCTAATTGAGAAAAATCATTGTTCTCCTCATCACAAAACAGAATTTCTGCAAAAAGCTTTCATTGTTTTAATTTTTAATTACAATAATAACTTTAGGTAATGCTAATTATCTTACGTCAAACACAACATGTTACTAAAGAACAAAAATATCGCTTTTTTCTAGCTCTATAACCTGTTGATCCCACAGTGCAATCTACGCCGGCGCAGACGCATCCACGTAATAGTGGCGTGATTAGCGAACGGTTACGGTTTACCTCCCGACCACCGGCAATGAGCAAACGTAGGGTTTGCTCATTGCCGCTTAATTTCCTCAAAATCATTCGCAACGGTATTTGCCTACTCTCTTGTTCTTGCATTTTATAGGGGGACTGAGGTACTTGTAACAAACAGCTGATGGCCAGGTGCGAACGCTTGCGGAGTAGAAATGTCGTATACAATGCCCATTGGGATTATCAAGGTTACGGGACTACTCCCGTAGTAAAGGAGTACCTACGTACTCCTTTAGTAGTTGTAACAGCTGCATAGTAGTTTTTGCAGCTGCTTATATTGTGACATTCCACTCATATACTAACTAAGTAGTGATTTTTACGTTAACGTCATCCTCGAGATGAAGGTACTGATGCGTTGCTTATAGAATTAATCATGCGCTTGAGTGAATTTTAAGGCTGATCAGTGCGGTACCGTATCTACATTTTATTATCTCCGTACTTATGGGAGACAAACACTTGACCGAATTTAACGCAATCAACGTAATTGAACTAAATTCACATTATCGTGACGGTTTTGGGAATTAACATTTTCGAGTGGAGAAATGAGTCAACAATCGTGCCCGAACCTAATATTAGCATAATACGAAATATTCGTAAGTCATATTATTTCAACAAATGTATACTCGCGAAAATTATTATCGTTACCGGAAACCAGAAAATGGACGTTGACTTTACGTCTGTTTGACTTGAAAATAAGACAAAGCTGTAGTCAACATCTGTGCAGTTTCACAAGAAACGCCTCCCCGACGCTACGATGTATCGGTGTTCAGCTGTTGTATTGTAGAACACAATAATTGTTGCACATGTCGAGTGTATGCATTTATCTCGCGCCTACATTCAACAGAGGACGCAGTCCATCACACCAATGTTATCAGACAAGGCCTTTAGAGAGTCACTATGACGCATACGCGCCGTACATAGAGGGATCACAGTGCAATTCTAGCTTCGGTATATTCTGCGGTTTGCGATACAATTGTTATTTGCCCATTTAGAACAAGTCGTCTTTTTCACTTCTTAAGATCTCAGTCACGCAAAATCTTCATTTTAATGTATGGACAAACGATAAAAAATATTTGCAAGCGTCAATTCGGAACGGAAAGTCAAATTACTGGTAATAAAATTTTGAATTGCCATGATTGCAGACTTGGCGATGATTCTTGCTATGATTATATTTGCCGATACGCTGTTTTTTATCCCTATGATTAAAAAAAAACTGGCTGTTGTCCGTTTAACTTCGTCAGTATTTGAATTACAGTTAAAAATTGATTACAGTTTATTACCTAAGTATAGGCTGTTGTCATTACAATACATACGGCCGCCAGTAAAAGTCACAATACCCCCTGGACCAGTGGATACTGTATTACAGTAACCTTAATTGGGACTAGGTACAACCTTAAAAATGCATGATCTTGCGAAAGAATTTTTAAATACCAGAACAAATGCTTAGCAATTCATTACCACATGGTGTTCTGTGAAAAATGTTATGTCTTCTTTTAATGACAGACAAATTCTTGGATAGGATTGTATTCCTGAATCACAATAGTACCAATTGAATGACCAAAGTAACTTAAATATAAAAGCCTCGATCAAATCACTTAGCCTAACGAACGCATTACGAAGAAGCTCAGCTCAACAAAAATGAGTTTCCACTTAACCGTATCAAAGTAAGCAATTTCGAATTAGCCGTATATGGCAACGCACGAAGTTAACGTATCTGGCTGTCGTAGGTGAGTTCCATTGCTTTCCACTCGCCGATGCAGCCATGATAATAGCCGGATGGCAAACTGTAGCTTAAACTCTTATAAGTCCTGACATGCCTCTCGTGAACGCTGTATATTCGATAGCAATGCTGCTAATGTGCTCAGATCTAGGGTCATTTGTGAGAGTCGCTGCAGCTAGATTAGCTGTTTCATGTTTATCAATTTCTTAATGTTCATACTGATAGATTTCTAGTATTTAATTGGGGTAATCTTTACGTTAATGACTTTTCGTGTTTGGATTATCTGTTTCCTAAAATAGCTTTCGACTTGGTGTTGACTTTCTTTGAAGATGAAAATTGATCTCCTCATTTTTGGTCTATCCAATATAATATTATGCTAAGAGATTGGTATTTGTATCTAATCTATGAGTAGGTACGTCAAAATTTTTTGTCAAGCTTTTCTACGAGTTGATTCGCAAAATCGCAACGCAACAGCGACAATACTTTGGCGGAAATGATAATTTCACATTCTAAACATAGATTTTATAAGAGACTGCAAAACTGTAGTTACGATTTGTTGCACAAGTTTTAATTTAGAGTTCAAATAGTCGTAAACGAAGGACATTAAAAATTTTATTGTGTGTTTACACATTTAACACTTGTTGAATTCGTGTGAATTTGACGTTTGTAGACCATCGTGATCGATGATTTATTTAATACTGATTCCACGATTGTGTGCGGTAGACGGTTGCCATCCTCAGTTTGATTAACAGTTAGCAAGAACTACATAATGTTGGATATTCCAATTATATTGATAAATACATAATAGGTACGCCTCAAATCATGCTCCAACGTCCTCTTCTCAGTTCTCCCATCCATCATTTTTATCTCAGCACGCTGACGAATACTAATGCGAACTGTTTAATTTTGTCACTGTCAATTTATTAGTCGATGTGGAGCAAACACATTTCTAAGTTTAAACACCGTTATTAAATTACAAATGATATAATTTATTACTAGTGGGCGGTACATTTGTGACAACCAAGTTATATGTATCAATTTTAAACACCGGTTAGGGCCTTTACGCGGCGTATCATCTGATCTTGTAGAATGTCACGAGCTAAAAAATATTTTATCTGAACGCTGAATGCAGTGAAAGCCCGTCTACTTTCACCCCCAGCTCGATATAATTTGGCTCGCGAACTTGTATCTACGGCAGCGCTTGCGCTGCGCAAAAAAATGGTGTCATTAGGTCTTCATGCGATGAATAATGTAAGGTAATGCAGATTGCAATCTGTTAGTTATAGTTTATGTTCAAAGTAGATCAAAATTTGTTTGAAATGTGGCCCAGTTATAATATCGAGTGTCCCACTGGTCAGTAATAAATACACTGGTGTATAGAGGAGTATGTACAGATATTAATATGGACCGGTATTGTTATCTCGTGTCCCCAGTGGTCACACAACAGCGACTTGGACTGTATTGCTATATCGTATTGTACGAGTACTACTAGCTATAAGTAAATATTCACTGACTATATTAAGAAGATACTTACCTTCTATTGTATTGAAAATCGAATGATATATTGTGATGTTCCTTTTTAATTGCGTCATCAAATCATCGTCATGTCATCATTGCAACATGAGATGTAAGCGTGATTGCGTTTATCAGTGTTTGTGATAGTGGAAGTTATATATAATGCTCTTACAACGTATAGAACAATTTTATTAATGAAGGAAATATCGTGTAACAAAATAGAAAACACATAAGAGTTTAGTGTTTCTGTTAGGAGACAGAAATTAGTAGCGAAAGTTTTGAAACGCACTTTCTTTTGCTACCTAAGTTACTAGTTTACTAGCTAAGGTACAATATTGTTTTGTATTTAATGGTGGAACTAAATTGAAAGCTAAAATGACACTGACTGGGCCTTTAGTACCTCGTAGCAAGATAAAAGATAGATGAAGAGAGGAACCGCTGCATGTGCTACATCTACATGTAGAATATGTAGATGCAAGAGTGAGAATCTTAAATGATGATTTTTAAATTACCTGCAGTGGGTTGTAAATGCCATCAGCTTCAGCCTATAGCAGTCTAGTGATAGTAGCGTTTTCAGTTGCTCGCCAAGGAGCTGGATCACTGACCACTCTTATCCATCCATTACCAGCCAATAACAGGTAGTATGTTATCCAAGAATGCGAGATAGTAATACCTCTTGAAATTACGTCTGCATAGACATTGAAAAAACTATAAATTCAAAAGTGAAAATAAATATTGAGTAAGATATAATAATATACAAATTACAGAATGCAGATAGTAAAACAAGAGTCAAGGTTAATCGGATTAAACTTATTTCTTCCTGAATCAAAATAGAAACATTCGGTTTATCTTCCACTCTCACCAACTTGTATGAAACTATAATTATTATAGACTATATATTCTGTAGGTGTGGTGCAATGTTTAATTTCGAAATCGTAGCAACAGGCGTATCTAATCTGCTTAACGTAACATAAATGGGTTCTATCATTGGGCCATTGTCTTTAGTCCCCGCTAGATCGTTTCTATTCGCTTGTGATGACATCAGGTTTGAAACATAGCTCTGTGTATGATTAAATAGCAGTGAAAAATCATCCATAATGTTGATATTGAGGCAGAACTGTCCCTATATTCATATTTTTGCTTTCATGTAGATGAGTTTGCGTAATATAGTAATCGTGTAGATTCCCTAGAAACTCAATAGGAAGATATAACATTTCTAATTTGAATACTTAGTTTATTGCATTCGTTGCGAGTGTTGTGACCTTTAATCCCAAGATGCTATTCAATTTAATGTTGAAGAATTAACATGACATGAAGCAAGACTTTATTTTGCCCTTGCAATGTTTTATATCTTAAATTCATTGTCAGCTTAGCTCATTGATATAAGATTCGCTGCGTCGTAATAATTTAGAATTTTGCAATTATATCAATGATGGTCATTATTTTAAGGTCATCAGCCTTCATTAAGCGACCTTGGAACTGCTGCTGCACAAAAACCTCCCAAAATAACTTAAATGACATCCTCGATGTAATTTAAAATAATAGCTACACGTATACAATCATGGACTCAACAGGCAACAGATAGTTTCAAATAATTATCCAATTTAAAACTAAACAAACGACGCATTTAATTGAGTACCCATACATTACCCGCCATGTCATGCTCTGAAGATCCAAATTGATATGTCACCAGCAATGTACTACTAAAGAGCGATCTGTCAGATAAATTAGTGCTGTACCGTGTACGCAACGCGTGACTGACTTTGTATGGGCTTATTCACCTAGGTGCGTAAATAGGACATCTCTAGTAAAGGTGCGGCCGCTTTTATGGGTCATAGAGTCATATACCATAGACCATTATGCGACGATTGGGCGTCGTAGAAGCCATTGTAATTGTTGCCAGACTATTGTGGAACATGATAAATAGTATTGCCATCATTTTAAATAAACTGGGCGATGCGTTGCGTTGGTGCGGTGTATGGTGCATCTCGCCAACAGAAAACAAAGGAATATCTCTATTGTTTGTAAAGTTCTGTGTGAGTAGGTAAGTACACAGAGCTGTCAGCTTGGTATTTATATAAATAGACATTATTGTCTATTTTATGTTTCTGAAAATTTAATAAGTAATATTTGTGATGCTGATGACTAAGGTCATTATGAAGGCCTTTTAAATGCTGGTAATTGTACCTATTTACCTAAAAAATGTTCCGTTTGGTGCTGGATGTAAAGAATAGCACCATGCCATTTCTTCCCGTGAATCAGAATCAGAATCAGGGACTTACTAGAGAATGGGCAGCAGCGTTCTCTATGCATTTTTAAAACCATACTGCGATCGCCAACCCGCCTGCCAAGCGTGGCGATTATGGCAAATCCCCCCCCCCCTTTTGGGGGAGGCCTATGTCCAGCAGTGGACGCCTATCGGCTGAAATGATGATGATGATGACCCAAAAAATAAATACAAACTGGTAAATTTTTTCGATTAATCAAATTTTAAATTAAGTACATTAATGTACAAGAAAGTCCACTAAGAAAATATTTCGCTATCGAAAAACCATTCACCCATAATTCTGTATACATGACTTCAAAAGAATAATAGTGACGATAACTATTCTATTTGCTATTTCTGCAGTGCTATTGCATTGTTAAAAAACTCAGTTATTATAAGAATGATACGCAAAACAACTAACCTATCACCACCCCAACATTAGATTCTTATCTTTTCACTGAAATCGATAATATAGATATTTGAAACAATACAGAAAATTGTTCTTTACTTATAGATAACAGGAAAACCTATAAGAAGTCTATGGTCTTAAAATAACATGGTAAATCACTCAATAATGTGCGTACAACCTTGCATTTGCAGTTGGAATGTATGAGGGAACAGTGTCTTTCAACTACAATGTTAAGTTTGTTCTTGAGATAAATTCATCTTAACTACGGAATCCTTAATTGTCTGACACGCACTTGGCCGGTTTATTTTCGATACCCATAAGAGTACCTAGCCGGTTTCCAAATTTTCCTATTACTATTTTGATTTTCCTATTCAATTTTAAAGTCCATTACGTTATGTCTGGTACGTCATCAGCGCACATCGGGTACTAAAACAACGAGGAATGCGAAACAAAACATGAAATTGTGTACTTACGTCACGCCGTTCTTAGGCATATCGTATGCGTTGGCGCAAGCCCCTGGTGACTGCAGCAGTGACGATAATTACTGACGTTTAAAGGATTTAGGTGCCTCAGACATGGCATTCATGTTTGGTTAATAAATTAAAAATGTTGGTGGTTACCAAGCAAGTGTTTGATTCTGCTGATTAGATAATGCATCTGGCTATATTTCCTTTTCAATGGAAATCCTTATGGATACCCTACACCAGACTTCTGTTGCTTAAACTACTCGGTGGCTATACTCTGCATATGAGAGCGCGGCTCTAATGAAGGGATACAAATTGTATCAAGCGAGAAGTAATTTCAAGGCATCACTCCTAGAAGCCAGCCTTGATACAATTTTCCTGTGAAGTTTCAAAATGACACATAGCTATTACATAAAAAATAATCATATTCCTTGGTTTATCTTCAAACATTTATCACAAATCACGTTACCAGATAAACGGAGCCACTGTGCAACTTTGACTACTTGTAATTGATTCAGTAGATGTCTCATTATATTCATGAGAACGACAAACTAATTAATAATATGATTAATGTACACGAACAGATATCACTGTTGACAGTTCGCTGATAAAGCCTTATCTTCACTGTGTAAACGTTTGAAGTGTAAATTGCCGTGTGTGTCGGTCCACACCTTTACATTTGGCGCACACTGTGGCAAGAAATTAGGTTCACTTCGCCACCGCTACAATAATGGATCTTATGCGCATGAGTTGATTTGCGAACGTAATTTGTTAGATGTGGGAACTTAACAGTAAGCTATTGGTTACGTAAATTTGTTTAGACAAGTTTTGGCATGGCAACACTGCATGATAAAAATTAATATAAAAGTCAGAAGACAATCCTGTTATCTTCAACAGAAGTGCACATTTAATATCTGCAAATACTAAAATAGAATCTCCAGACAGCAAACAGCTTCCGAAAGAATAGCGGTCGTCTATTTCATTTAACTCAAAAAATTTCGGGTTTTCGGTTTGTGAACAGCCTTTAGAGAACTTTTTTGATACCATTGATTGATGTCCGATTCGGCACAGAAGCGTATCGAATGGTTGTGAATAGCTATGCAGATGCCTCCCCGCAATATTACGCAACTCCAAATGATTTAAATGCACCAAAATAATCAGCAAGTTTAACAAACACTATGCGGTTGTGACATCACTAATTCACTATCTACGATAACGCTATCTTTTCGGCGACACATATTGATTTTGTATCAACAAATCATACATTTGAGTACACATAGTTGATTCAAAACATACAAAAATTACCTAGCATTTCAAAAACTTTCCCAGGGCGTCTAACAAAGAATTCATTGATAGTTTAATGAAGACAGTCGAGTGGCCAGAAAAAAGTTCGAACAAAGACCACTTCAACAACCAGACGCTTCTGGGCTCCCACTTTCGAAACTAATAACTCAACTGTTAACTATGTCCGAACGTCGCAGGCGCAGCTTTATCATTTATCAATGTTATAGGCAATAAGTGCTAACAAAGACTATATTTGGCCCAGTTTCTTTAGATTCGGCGCTTTAAGGCGGTATTAAACTGTTCAAGTAAGTGTAAATCTGCGATTTAGTTATACTGTTATCGATTGATTTATAGCAATGATATTATATTTAACAGATGAATGTTATACAAAACAACCGAAAAAAGTGTGCCGCGCAGCAGCGGCAGAATACCCATACATTTCACTACAAGTAAAATACGTCCCAATTAGGACGTTTTCGAGTCTTCACAATTGCGCGCTCACAACTTATCTGTTTAATATAATATCATTGATTTATAGGCTGAAAACATGCAATTAATTCAAGTATATATAATTGATATTGTAAGGTATACCTATATTGATAAAGCATTTTCTTTGCGGCAAGCTTGTTTGTAATTGGAAAATAGTAATTAAGAGGTAATATGAATTATCCGTCAACTATGACTGTTGATAGCGTTAGATCAAAGTCGACGTGACACGTGAATGCGTCTTGTTTTTGCATTTAGCTCGTGAATCGTGATAACTATGGCGCCATGTTTTGCTTCAGAAATGCTATAATGTAGAATGAAAATAAAGTACTAATTACTTTAACGAGAAAATTAGATTTCACAGTAAGACTTCCCTGTGCTAGTTTCAAACTCCGTTTAACGTCCATCATTCGAATCGTTGAAAGTAATTGATTTCTATTAGAATAAAACCTTTGAAGTGTCGATGTAGAATGAGTTTAATTTGTCTCAAGATTCTGTCTATAGAAGTTTTATAGTTTCCTTTGAATATGTCCAAGGAAATCATTCTAGATGTAATTAGCGAAAGGGGTTACGGGTCAAACCAAGAACATGTTGATTATTAGTGAGCCGTGTCTGGCATTTAATGATGATTGAATGATTGATTTGATTTTTATGATGATTTGCTCGTTATTGTCATGGGTAGGTCGCGTGACTGATTATTCAATATACGATACCGATTAATTTAAACAGATTTTAGGTTTTCAAACAACGTTTCTTCGGGGTTTTGTTTAGACAGTGGAGTTAGCAGTCTATTAAAATCGTTTTCTTTATGAAAATATTGCTTATATTCTCTCAGATTAGTCTCAATTTAGAAAATAAGTAGTCATACGCGAAAATATTCCTCTCATACAGCTGCCAGGCGGTATCGTAAGTGGTCGTCGGACCCCCTAATGTTGGCTGCCAGCACGCACGCGGCTATTCCAGCTTATTACGAGCACTATTATCGTTCCAGGGGACCTGTTTCTAGCCACTATATATCCCAGTCGTGGCCATGTAGGGAAGAAACTTCTTCCGTGTCGTTTAAGGCGGCGGCGGCGCACATACGAGTTTTATTTGCTGACCAAAACCAGTGAGAATTCTGGTCAAGTTCGTTATAAGGTGCGATGTGTAACTTTGTAGTTTAAACTCGGAAATAGCTCTTCATGCGAATTGTGACATATGACGTCATATTAATTAATACAAGTGATATCATAAAATTATGCTACCTTGCTCTTAATTTCAAGGAAATTGAAAATATGGACATGTGTTACATTCAATTTGCTATTAAATAACGTGAATAAGTTGTTTTCACATGCAAATTTTGACAGCTGAAGCAATAAAACAGCTGTGTTCACAAAATATAATTTAGATACCTATCTACTTATATATTTCCTTTCGAGCAAGTCATGTGATATCGTATAGCGTACTTAAACTTACGCATAATTGTAATAAAAATTGAAGAACATAAAGCGATAAGACACTTTGAAGGTTATAGGCGCAACGACAGCAACTGTCAAATCAAATACTAAATGCTAGTACAGTTATTATTCTAAGGCTAGTACTTAGATTTCAAAGTGTCAAACTTTGGAACTAGTCTTGGTCTTAACGGACCAACAGTCATAGGTTTTTATAAACTATTTATAGTTATGTGAAGAATGTAAGAAGCGCCGTAATTGACCGACTCGTTAGAGGAATATTGTCATCCGATGACGATCAATCTGTCGTGCTTGCGATCGGATTAATCAGACAGACATACCGATGCGCGATGTATTGACTCTTGTTTGTGTCAATAAACATCGGAGGAAAGTTGTTGACTTTTCTTTTTTTATTAAAGTACTAGTACTTCTGCCTGCGACTTAGTAAGACACACTATACAGGATGTTAAAGTAACTGCATGCCATAGCTTAGGGGTAGGTTCAGTATCGCTAACGAAACCCAAAAAAAAAAAATCTAAAAAAAATTACGATTGCTATTTGAAGGTACTAAATGAGGTTAATCATGCAATATTTGCTTATGATTTTATTATTATTCTTTTTGTTGTTTTTTTTTTTTTTTTCCTTTATCGATACTGAACCTACCCCTAAGCTATGGCTCGCAGTTTCTTTAACACCCTGTTTATTGTATAGTACCTATACTAAAATAACAGCCACATTTTTATAAAACTCTCGGTCCTCGACTCACCGCGCCGCATCGCATGGCCCGCCCGCGCTGAGCGGTCTTTGACTTTTTATCTTTTAGCTCGGCTCCTAAGGATTGTAGCGTGATGTTTAATAGCCTATAACCTTCCTCAAGAGTTGGGCTATCAAACGCAAAAACAATTTTTGAAATCCGACTGGTAGTTCTAGAGATTAGCGTGTTCAAACAAACAAACAAATAAACTCTTCAGCTTTATTATATTAGAAATTTAGTATAGGTATGACTTGAATAAAAAAGAGAAGACATCAAAGATAACTTTTTAGTTAGGTATCCTAATAGAATAGAGTAGAGTACAATTTTCTAAATTTTTTTTTTTTTATCTTTCTTTTTGTTCTCTTTTTTCTTTCTAGTGGTTCTCGTTGGTAAATTGTATGATTTTCCGGATGAAATATATACCTCAGGTTCGCTCCTAATTTGATCAAAATTGGTTTAGATATGAAAAGCAAACAAACTTTCAGAGATGAAGAAAAAAATGCATAAAATGCGTGTGAATACGTAAACTGTAAGATATTTTTTAACCGTTAGCTACCAGAAACAGTAATATATTCGCGTAGATAGCAGAAATATGCGCTTTAAGTAGACAAACACGCTTAGAACGTTGATTTTCTCAATAAGGCCGTGGTAAGACGGGTAGGAGGGTCGGGTACAAATCGTAAGGTAAAATACAGTGCAATATTTTCTTGTCAAGGGGACGATAACCGACTTTTAATGATTTTATACTGAAGATCATGTCTAAACGAATAGTGTTAATGATTTGAAAAAAATATAGGTATGTTAAATTAGAGCATTTTTTCAATAACTTAATATATAAATATTTTAGGTTAATTTGTAAAGTTATGTCTAACGCGGATAAAAAACTGAGAATGGCGCAAAATCTAACAAGCGTATTTTTCTGAAACCTACACCAATTTAAAGACAATTTAATTATTGATATTTTAGTTTACGCGTTTTATTAAAATACCTTTTGTTTTGTGTATAATAAATTAAAAATGCGTCAAATTGGGGACAGCGTTCCTTGATGGGCGAGTCCTATTACTGGCTGAACGTAAGACGCGTTGGGTGAGCTCAGTACAGGAACACGCAAGCTAACCATTCAAGGTCGCTGGCATATATCTGCGTCTTAATGTGGCCCGCGTAATTAAATTTTTCTTACTTTTTTTGCCATTTGCAGGTCAGTGTCAGGTTGTATCTTGATCAAAATATGATTTGCGACTTTAACAGATATGTATTTACAAAATTATAATCATTAGAATCATTATTACATCTCTCTAAGTTAGATTTGTTCCCCAATGTCATGATTTCATGAAAAAGTAATTTAAGGGAATCATATTTTGATCAAGATACTATTTGACATTGACCTACAAAAAACGTAAGAAAATTTGAATTTCGCGGGCTATAACTGCTGATTCACCTTAAGGCGCACATATATGATTTTAGTGACTTTTAAATGTGTTATTACGCCTTCATATATTGCAAGTAAGTTATGCAAAAAATGTATGTTAAACTAGAACGCATACACATCAATTGAATATGTGAATATTTAATTATTGTAAAAATACTCTATGAAATAAATTCAGGAAGTAATGTCTACCCAAAGCATAAAAAAAACTTTTTACAAAAAAATAATAACCGACTACCAAAAATAACACTACAAAGTGAAAAATAACTTTAATTTCGGAAGTCGGTGTCTTTGGATCTGTATTTGAGTTTTTTGCCAGTTTTGAATTTAGTGGGTCAGTTTTGAATTTATCTAAGTTACAATAGCCTAATGTTAACTGCTAATCACCTTTTACAAAATATTGCTTTTCCCGATGCTGGGACGTTCATTGTTAAGGAATTCTCCTGGTAAGAACCAGGAGAACTGCCACTCACCATATGCATAGTGACAAGCATACATTGCTTAATCGCAACCTGTTAAATAGGTACTCATTATTATATTGTTCCGGTGGCCATGTGTGGTCTCCATCATCAGTTCACCAAATGGTGCTTTCAGAGAGCACATGCACGAGTTACTATAAAAAATACCCAAATCGCTATAGGTTTGCATATAAAATTTGAGGGTTACCCTCGATTTCCTTGGGATCCCTTCATCAGATTCTGATTTGGTGCCAATGGGATCACCTCGGGAGTATACCCTTTCGAACAAAAAAAGAATATTCAAAATCGGATCATAATTGACGGAGTAATCGCGTAACAAACATACAAAAAAAAAAAACATGCAGCCGAATTGAGAACCTCCTCCTTTTTGGAAGTCGGTTAAAAACGATATTACTTCCAAACTACTTAAGATATTTTCATGTTTTTTTTAGTATGAATAGGCTGTTTTATTATTTATAATTCTATCTGTGTTTTTTCTTAAATATTCATATTTTTGTTACTAAAAATTAATATTCCCTATGAAAGTTAATGGTGGCGCGGCGTCATCGTCAGCGCGACGCGCATTTGTATGGCCAAGTTCAACGGCGATTATCTGCCTCTTAAGCTGCAGTATCAAGGATGTAATCAGGATGTATGAACTTGTAAAATATTGGATGTGTAGACTGCAATTTTACTCTGATCAAGATTGTGGAAGAAATATTACGATTGATTATTTGTTTTTGTTATTCGAAGCAGATTCTACGAAGAATCGTAATTGCTAATCACCTTTTACAAAATATTGCTTTTCCCGATGCTGGGACGGTTCATAATAGCATGTTTTTCGTTTGCTAAGCGAAACTTATTGTCATTTATCAATAAACCAATTGGCGGTTAATTTCTATTGTCCAAAATGCGGGCATAATCAATTCTCGTTTCGACATTGTTAGTTAACGAGTTATTCGGTGACATAGATGCATCCCTTTTACGACATTAAGTGTACCAGGAAGGGTTGTGACGGGTGTCAGACATTCTTTTTATTGCCATGTTTTATGTATTTATTTATATGTCGCCTAATGTTTGGTCATAAAATAAAATTGGATGTTTATAGGATCGGTTTGGGGAGGTCTATTGATATTTTTTGTGGTAAGTTGAAAGAAAGAGGGGTAAAATATGTTGCGTTTTTTATATTTAAATGGGGAACTCGAGTGTTTAATATTGTGAGTATCTTGTTATGTAAGTAGG
Source organism: Tiliacea aurago (assembly GCA_948098905.1). Taxonomy (NCBI): domain Eukaryota; kingdom Metazoa; phylum Arthropoda; class Insecta; order Lepidoptera; family Noctuidae; genus Tiliacea; species Tiliacea aurago. The sequence goes on from OX402577.1 coordinate 21,388,151, forward strand.
GTGTAATTTATTTATTTATATAGATATTACGACATGTACACATATGTGAGCGTCCAAGCAAAAAGGGTCCAGTTCTCGGCATTCGGTTTCCGAGATACCTATACGCAGTTTTCTAAACTTGGGTGAAAATATTGCAGTTCGCGATTTTAATTGATTATTAATTAATGCGTAATTATGTACAAGTTCATATAGTTTTTCTCAAACCAAGTTTTTTCAGAGTTACAACTTCAAATGTATGATAAAAAAAAATGCCAGTTTTTGAATATTGTTTTAATCCTTATTAATTGGCTATTCTAGATACCGAAGTGTAACCCAATACCCCATTACTGGACCCTTTTTGCTTGGACGCCCACATGTATTAGAGATGAGGCATGAGGAATTGGATATAAAGTGTTTGCATTTTTGTCCTGTAGTATTAAGGCTTCTACATACCAGCGCGACTTGTCGCGCGACGCGACACGGCACAAAGGCCCCGCGTGTCGCGGGACGAGCGGTGCCTTTGTGTCGCATCGCGTCGCGCGACAAGTCGCCCCGGTATGTAGAAGCCTTTAAGGCTTCTACATACTGGCGGACGCGCCGACGCGATACCAGTAGAAGAATTTCTATGAAAAATTCAAGGAAATTGTTCTACCGGTGTCGCGTCGGGCGCCAAGTCTAATGTCGCAATTTTTCTATTGCCTATCAGCTATTGTTTAATGTCTGCCTAAAGGCTCGCGCAGCGCGACAGGCAGCGCGACACTTTGCATGAAGTTTTCATAGAAATTTCTTCACACAATTTCATGGAATGCGCTTATTTGTTCGGGAGCCCTTATTTACAAATACGCGACTAAGTCTTACCTCGCACAATATGCACTTATGCAGTTCGTACTTCGTTCCATTCACTCTGAACGGTTCCTAAATTAGTTCGTGCTTCGTTCTATTCACTCGGAACTGTTCCCAAATTAGCCAAGACTTCATGCACTGCCTATTATTTTGGGTTATTGTCAAGGATATTTCAACACGCGCGTGCGCGATATTTACGCGTACGATAACCTTCTTATAAACATATCGTAGTTTATAGAAACATTCAGTTTCCCTTCCCGGTAATACAAGTACCTATTAGTTAATCATCTTAACCTTGTTTACATTTTGTTAAATAACATTTCGGCACATGTATAAACAATACGCACGAACTTAAGTGTTGAAAGAAGCTATATTGCTCCCGTAGTCATTTATTGCGTGAATGTATGGAGAACCACGAGCTATTTCAGTGTGTTTATTCTTTTATGTAACAGGTCTTGATCTTGCTACCCGTTGAAGGCGATCTTGTTCGTTCAATGCTATTGGTCACCAAAGTGCGTGTAGTTATTTAAAATTAGAATCATTAGTAAATTGGTGTAATTATGTAGCATTTCAGTGTTTTAATTAACGCTGTAGTGCGTGTAATACTAATGACATTTTAAGTTACAATAATTGGGTATGAAAAATTGAGTCTTAAAACTCACGTGCATTGTTCGTAGAATTGCTGTCGTTTAAGACTCATTGAGAAAAGTATTGCGCCTCTTGAACATGGAAGAATATTAGGTAATTATTTGGTTATTAAAATATACTTACGTTACTTATAGAAATGAAACATATCTCGAAAGCAGGGACCATTTCGGTTACCCATTGAAAGGGTTTTCGATAGGGTTTTCTAAGCGGTAACAAAAACCCATACGATAAGGGTAACCGTTTTGAACGGCTTAATTTATGACCCATTCAAATTTGGTTATCTGGGTTTTGATCATGGAGTTATAAATCTATAATGTACTATGCACTACATTATAACTCAATCCGCCTTATTACAAAACAAGATTTATATTTTGACATGGCTTAAACCATGCAGCCAGTTTTTGTAATAAGAACGTAACGGTGATTGAAATACCGTTCTTTATACAAAACTGAAAATTTAGTTCGGTACTTAGTTGTCAGTTTTGTGTTTAGGAACCTTACCATAGTCGGAATAAAGTTCGAAATTCAATAATGGCTCCATGTTTTAAACCTGGGTCTGAAGATAAACCTTGTTTTGGAATAAGGGGGAGAGGCTTTGATTGAATTTTTCTAAGTACTTAATCAAAAGCCCATACGGTGTGGCTCCTAAGTAGCCAAGCTAAAATTAACTCTTTAGTACATGCAATAATGATCATAGATGTTTTCTTTTAAACTATTAAAAAAAAAAAAAAAAATATATCTCGAAAACGGTGCAGCCTAGGCAAAAATAACAGAAATTTAACCCCCTGTGTGTTAATCCCCGTGCAAGCACCATGCCAACATGGCTTTAAGTAAAAAAAAAAAAAAATTAAAATTATTTGTACCGTGCGGGAATCGAATCCGCGACACGCAGCACAGCAGTCAATCGCTTAACCACTGCGCCAACCGCGTCGTCGTGTGTGAAGGCTTCTACATACCGGGGCGACTTGTCGCGCGACGCGACGCGACACAAAGGCACCGCTCGTCCCGCGACACGCGGGGCCTTTGTGCTGTGTCGCGTCGCGCGACAAGTCGCGCTGGTATGTAGAAGCCTTGATTTACTTGTGTTCATTTTTCTGGGGAATTTGTTGCGCCACTTCTTCTTCCCAGCTAAAGCACTAAGAAGTGGTGAAGGGCGGGCGTTTTAGCGGGACTGTCTTATGTAATTTTGACGTTCGAAAAGTGCTGGTGCTGAGTACCTGGTTTGAATAAATGCCTTTTGGTTTTGAATTATATCGTGGATATAGTATAACTTACACGCAAATAAAAATGATGCCGATAAAAAACGCACGTACAATTTAACCGGGTTGCCCACCATTTAAAATCATACGTGTCCCGTAAATAATATACAGTGCTTTGCCTCGGTACAGTTAAATATGTTCGTAGGGCCTATCTTGTAGAGGACATAACGCCCACGCCTTACGTGGGTGAGCAGTGCTGATTGCCAGCAAAACTACACGACAAACTATAAAGCTGTAACTAAGTTGAAGTTAAGGGGACGATAACCGACTTTTAATGATTTTATACTGAAGATCACGTCTAAACGAGTAGTGTAAATGATTTGAAAAAAATATATGATAAATTAGAGCATTTTCTCAATAACTTAATATGTGAATATTTTAGATTATGTTTATATTACATAGTGAAATTAATTTGTAAAGTTATGTCTAACGCGGATAAAAAACTGAGAATGGCGCAAAATCTATCAAAGCGTATTTTTCAGGAACCGTCACCAATTTAAAGATAATTTAATTATTGATCTTTTAGAATACGCGTTTTATTAAAATACCTTTCGTTTTGTGTATAATAAATTAATAATGCGTCAAATTGGGGACAGCGCTCCTTGATGGGCGAGTCCTATTACTGGGTGAACGTAGGGCGCGTTGCGTGAGCTCAGTACAGCACGCAAGCTAACCACTCAAGGTCACTGGCATATATCTGAGTCTTAAGGTCCAGTCTTTTTGTGGATTTGCTAAAACGACAATTTTCTGTGATTGTTTGTATTGTTACATAGAACGTGGTTCGTTAAAGAATTTGTAAGGTAGATGATTAATTAATAAATAACTATATAAATTCACTATTTTCTAAACCCCAAACCAAACCTAACCCAAACCTAAACCTATTTGCATAACACCCTGTTTGAATCGCAATGGGAATGATTTTGAAGTATATTGCTAATCCATTGCTTCATAGTTAGAAAAACAAATCTGCTCATAAACTTTTATTTGTTTTTTTTATTGTGTTGAATGAAAATACCCAGTCCCACTTTTTCAATGCATTTTCACTTTTATTTTGGTAGGTCCTACTTGAACAACATTTGCTCTTTTACGTTTTAACAGAAACATATTAATTAACGCATTGATAGTCTTCGATTACTTAAGTCTGTTAACTTCCGTGTGGTGCCGGACGTAAAGAATAGCACCTCCCTATTTCTTCCCGTGAGTGTCGTAAAAGGCGACTAAGGGACTTACTAGAGAATGGGCAGCAGCGTTCTCTATGCATTTTAACACCATACTGCGATCGCCAACCCGCCTGCCAAGCGTAGCGATTATGGCACACCCACCGCGCTCCCTTTGGGGGAGGCCTATGGCCAGCAGTGGACGTCTTTTGGCTGAAATTATGACGATGATGTTGTAAACTTGGTTGGTTGGCCATTTACCCTATGCGGTATATTTCTAAGCCCTAGAACTTGGCCACGACAAACGAAAATACGATAATACAGGTCCCGCCACCCACGCCAACAGCTCTCCAATGATACCGATTCTCGCTTTCCAATATCGAGAATCGAATTGGAAACTGCAATAAACATAGGATCGATTAAAGTGTGGTCATTCGATTAGATATCGAGACGTTTAGTGTTTGCCTCGACATTTACTTACAGAACACGAGAGGGGTCTTAAATGTGCGAGTTTTATAGGCGCAATGAAAGATACAGAACGTTGATATTTCCTTTAAATGTAGACATATTTTATTATGAAAATGTAATTTAGTTGTTACCGTTCGTGTGCGCTTTTCTTTTGTTTTTTTTTATTTCTTTTTTTCTTTTTTTTTTTTTTAAAGGTTGCCCCACACTAGGAATTTCTCCTGTATTGTGGGTGCGTTTACAAACATTTAAATTCACATACACAACCAGCCAGACCCGGAACAACTACTTGTAGGTCATACAAATATATGTTCCGTGCGGGAATCGAACCCGCGACACGCAGCGCAGCAGTCAATTGCTTAACTAACTGCGCCAACCGTGCCGTCATAGGCTCGGTCGCGTCATCGGCTTTCTAGCTAGTAATTTGCAGACTTGACACTAAAGAAAGTTCCCCTAAATATGAAACACAAAAACCAATTCAAACAAATACAGATCTCTGTGCGAGTCCCAATAAATAGGTACCTACTTTTTCTTTATTTCTTTTGAAACTATGTTAATTTAACCTTGCTTCGAACTAAAAAAAACATCAGTTAGACTGATTTTGCACTTAAGACGCCGATATATGCCAGTGACCTTGAGTGGTTAGCTTGCGTGTTCTGTACTGAGCTCACGCAACGCGCCCTACGTTCAGCCAGTAATAGGACTCGCCCATCAAGGAGCGCTGTCTCCAATTTGACGCATTATTAATTTATTATACACAAAAAGAAACGGTATTTTAATAAAACGCGTATACTAAAAGATCAATAATTAAATTATCTTTAAATTGCTGAAGGTTTCAGAAAAATACGCTTGGTAGGTTTTGCGTCGTTCTCAGTTTTTTATCAGCGTTAGACATAATTTCACTATGTAATATGAACATAATCTAAAATTTTCACACATTATATTATTGAGAAAATGCTCTAATTTAACATATAATTTAACGAGTAGTGTTAATGGTTTCATTAACACTACTCGTTTAGACGTCATCTTCAGTATAAAATCATTAAAAGTCGGTTATCATCGCCTTAAAACACTCTTATATCGCAAAAACTAGTTTCTTCAGTCAATTAAGAAATCACTTACAGCTGTAAGCTGTAACTGAAACGGTGTCGCTTCAGTAGTCATTACAAACATTCAGATCATTTCATTGCAACGATACGCATGACCGACTCTTACATAACCTGATTACATAAACCTTGTCATTTTAAACGACCACCTGAAGTATATGAAAATAGTCCTACGCCACTGTACAATTTTAATATAGTGCCTATTGTACGTTTTTTATAATGACGTCACAAACGTACTATTACAAAACTGTCTAACGACTGCTATATTTACTTTCTTTAGTGGTGAACATAAAATTTTATGAGCATTTTGTTTTCAACAAACAACGTAAAAGTTTGTGCCACTTCCCTTAGGTTTTATAACCTAATTCACACCGCTCTTTGAATAGTTTGATGGTATTAGAATTCGGGGCTATATTTTTGTGTATTTAATAAGTACTACACGCGGCGAAAGAGTTGGTATTCAGTCAAGCATCACAACATTAATGATTATAATTTATAATCAACGCTGCCTTAAACACTGCGTTTAATTTTCCAACATTTTCCATATATTTTGCCAACTGTACAATACAAATACAATATTCTTCTTTTATTAATACTAAAACCTGGAGATGTTTTGCATTCAAACTTCGTATTTTAAAACGCCTACCAACAACTTGTGTAGTTAATAATATTCTAACATAATTACAGACATTGATTTCACAATAACAATTTCGTACATCATAATTACTCAAATTACTCCTGAGGCTATGTAAAGTGGTAATAATTATGCGAATTCGTTCGTTTTAAATGTCTACTTATTAAGTCTCATATAACTGTCATTTCTGTTTAGTAAGAAGACATATCAAGTTATTGTGTTTGGATTATATTGTCGATTCTTGCCGATCTAAATCGATATGAAACGTTCAATTACGGCCGTCGTAAAGTTATCTGTAAAATCTACAGTGTATTATTTTGATAACACTCCACTTGCCTGTGATTTATATAAGCCTCTTGTGGTCGAATTTCAGCATTGTGAGACCGCAGTAATTCGTGTACATTCTTGCGAGATCAGCGTGTAAAATAAAAAGCGTTCTCTTTTCAACTAATTAGGGAGATGAAAAGGGCCGAGCGACAGAGAGTGATCCGCATCATTACTCCCATCTTATGCCGCTCATTTACCATCAGCTGTGGCTATAGAACCCACAACTACCATTACCTTCACCACTCACTAGATCATTTATCTCCGTAAATGGTGATGAATAATTTCTTGCTCAGCGATGTCAGATAACTTCGTATAGTTGAGGCGAAAAGTGGGACAACCCGCGTCCAAATTGGTCGGCGCATTGTAAACATCACCGTGTCTTTCGACTCGACAGACTGGCGAGAAATGCCGGAATACGGAAGATAATAAATGTATTATTAGGATTAGTGATGCAACGAATACGAATATTCGTATTCGCTGAATACCATAAAATTACCGAATATTCGTATTCGTCAAATACTTTCTTAACATTCATTCGTAATGAGTGACTTCCGAAAATAGATATTGCGACCGAGTTGACAGACTCAACGATTCATTTATAAAATCATAAAACTTTCTTATCTTTTGTTTACATCCTCAGATGGTCAGCAATGGCGACCTTTTAGTTAGAGTAGGGCACGTATTTAGAAATACACACACAGACAGAATAAAAAAACTTTTCTTTACTTTATAAAAAGTTTATTATTTTTCACTTTTTAGTGGGTTAGTTTATAATTTATCTAAGTTATAATAGCCTAATATCAACTGCTCATCACCTTTTACAAAATATTGCTTTTCCCGATGCAGAGACGTTAATTGTTGAGGAGTTCTCCTGGTAACTGATGGTTCAGCTTCACTTCACCATATGCATTGTGACGAGCATAAATTTCTTACCAACTATATTAAAGTACCTAATCGAATCGCAACCTGTGAAATTCTTATTATTAAGTAGTTCCTTTGGTCTTCATCATCAGTTCCACTTCACCAAAATAATGGTGCTTTTAGAGAGCAAATGCACGAGTTACTATAAAAAATATCCAAATCGGGAAAGGGAAATCCTCACATTTTACAGGCCCACCTATAGCAGTGGGCCTATAAAATGTGAGGATTTCCCTCGATTTTCATGGGATCCCCTCATCAGATCCTGACTTGGTGACAATGGGAGCACCTCGGGAGCATACCCTTTCAAACAAATAAAGAATTTTCAAAATCAGTCCACAACTGATGAAGAAATCGGTGAACATACATAAAAAAACTCCCTCTCACAGAATGAGGAGGCCTGTGTCCTAGCAGTGGGAACATTATAGGCTGATTATGATAATATATGACATAAAAAAAAACAAACATACAGACGAACATAATTAACCTCTCCCTTTTTGGAAGTCTGTTAAAAACTGGCAACAATTATTTTTTAAATAAAACTTTACCTTTATTTCCATTATTAAATTACATGTAGAAAGAAAGAAAGAAATAAAAAATATTTATTGGGACTCAACACAGGTGATTACAAAATTAAACTAAAAACACACTCTTATAAACATAAAAAAAACAATAATAAAAAAAAAACAAAGTAAGTAGGTAAAATGAAAATAAAACAAAATCAATGTACAGATTTATACTGCGTAACGTATTTAATTTCCTTGCATCTTCTTTGAATAATAAGTTACGTGCAGCTATAGTAGATTCAGGTATTCGTATTCGGATTCGGCAAATAGTACAATCGGTATTCGTATTAGACAAAGTAGTATTCGTTGCATCACTAATTAAGATTAACGTCAAATATTTGGAATCATTCGTTACATAATCTGAAACTACGGTTTGAAGTCGTGAACTTTAGTTCCAAACTTCGTAGTTCAAAGACCTGAACCAAATTTTAGCTAAACGTGTTCCATTCGCTACGGAAACGTGTCCTAGACGGACTACACTATGTTTTACTCGATGCGGGATTGATTTTATGCGGGAATTCGATTTGTCGTGCATCGGATAAACTTTACTTCAGGAAAAATATTGTTGTAAGTACCTATTATTTGAATTTACAATAAAAAGTGACAGGTACAACAATTTTACTGCGGGCGGTATATAAATTGCAATATTATCTTTACGGACGCATTGGCATTGGCGGAAAAATATGTCAGTACTAGGCCGAATCCCGTAATTACAATTTGTGTTAAATAAGTGTGTCATAGGACCAGGGCTCCAAGTCTGCTATTTTTATAAATTCGGTCATTCCAACACGATCCCATTGTCATTTTGCAAAAAGTTCGTAATCTGCTAAATTCATAATGGTCGATCATTGGTCGGTCAATGTTCTCGTAATAGAATTGTGTTATTACAATAGCATTGTCGTATTGCCATTATTATAAAACCCATTAGTAGAACTGTCATTCATTTGTCATTATGTCCGAGATTACCAATAAATGCAATTTCTATCAATGTAGTGTCTGTGGCCAACCATTGGAAAGTCATAATGACGCCATCATAATAGTAGATCACCAAACTTGTCAAAATTAACAATTATGAAATCAATGATCGACCATTCTGACACTATTGTAATGTCTTGAGGCCCAGTTGACGTGCCCAACGATAACATAGGTACTATGTTTTGGAAGACAAGTGTATAGGTGCTTCCGTGTGTTATGACTTCTTCAAAATAATTCAAATAGCATCTGATTAGATTGTTATTGGTACCCGGTATTGTTTTGCATTGCAATGCATCGGCGAATCGACGCGTGATTGGCATAATTGTCCAGTTGTACGCACTCAATTGTTCCAATATAAATATGGCTTCACCTAAGTAATTGTTATGTGTAGGCAGAGGCCGTGGAATACAAACCCATGATTAATGTGATGATTTGTTTAAAGAATACAATGTCCGGCTTCCTGCATTCAGTTGATTTAACACTGTATAAAACGGCGGTATCTGTCAACTAACTAGTTTTAACTTTGAGGTTATCCTATCACAGTCTAGTTTCGGCCCTTCCTTATCACATCATGAAGGAATTGATGGTTCGCGTTTACTAACATCACTTTGATGCCAAGCACCCAGCATATAGGTCGAAAGATAATTCGTTCTTGTGCCCACAACCCGCCCCACGAGTCGTCGCTATACAAAGCTATTATACAACGTGTTTTTTTTGATATCCCATAACTCTAGGGTATGATTGAGGCCATATCAAAGAATCAACTGGCATATGAGTTATGTTCCAATCCTTCGTTATTATTTTTTTTCATTTTTCATACAAAATAATTCGGCAAAGTCACGATTATTAATGAAAAACACTCTTACGTGAAATATGACAACGTCGCATTTTCTTTCGTCCCTTCACTAGCTGCCGCCGCCGCGCCGGGAAGCCCCGATACCAACATACCTACATATTTTATTTTACTATTTATTTTACTACACTACTGCGAAGTTTGGCAACCTCGCAAAAGTAAAGATTCGTCATACTGGTGACAATTTTTGGCCTAATTTAATTATGGTTGATGATATCTCCGAAACGATGCATTTTTGGACCACCTATTCTAGGAGTTTTAGTATTATTTTTACCTACAGAATATAACCCTAGAGTTATGGGATATCAAAAAAAACAGGTTGTATAGATGACTTCAGTGTTGTACTCGTACTGTACTGACTTAATTATAGATTTACATAACACATTTTATGGCATGCTAATTAGTATGCATTCTATGTACTTACTTGGCACCAAAAGTACTTGCAATGCAATAAAAAAACTCACACAATACAATTTTTAATTTAAAAAAAACTAATTTTTTAAAACTTACAAACCTTTTTAATGAAATAATTAACAACTCAGATACTTATTTTTAAACGCAAATATATAATATATGAAACTAGTTAACTGACCATCCATTGTGAGTATTTCTTACTGAATCACATTAACAAATTTTAGCAAAAGGAATAATGTATGTAAAAATAAATAACCGAACTGTTAAAGAATAAAGAACTTTAGCTATTAAAACATGTTTGTGGTTTTAATTTTTTTTCATTAAAAGTAACATCGACTTCACATGCAGACGATAATGCCAATGACAAATATGAAACACATGACAAAAATGAAAGCGTGCGTTCAAAACTCAATTCAATCAATGCAATATGGAACTTAGATATTCGAAGATAGAAAATAATGTTCAATTTTCTAATACCCTTGGCGAGTTTTAAATTACCTAGCAAGCATACAAAGTTGTACTGCAATTAGAAGATATTTACTCCAAGATACGTATCATAATGCAGATGGTATCTTGTTTTACTAATGCTAGATACTATGTAGAAGCTGTTTCTCTGTTTGAACATAACGATGAAGATTTTAGTTAAATTGTTTCTAAACGATGAATTAACAACGATCATGCCAATTAACTAAAGATGATATGATAAATAATGCAAACGTTGAAATTAAAACTATATATTTTGTCGTAATTGATAATCTGTTTGAAATGTTAAGCATCAATAGAGAATCTAAAAGGCTCATCAATATTAAATAAAACATAAAAAACAAAAACGAACAAGCTGGCATAAAAAAGTAACGCCAAACAAAACAACGTTAAAATTTGAATACGACTCAAATGAAAAGTGTGTGTTTTCAACACGATTAATATTAAAGAGGTGTACACATGAATTCTGTTGACCTGTCTGGTCCTTAATGTATTCAAGGTCTGGCAATGTAACATCACTTTAAAATTAAATACAGTGTGGGACCATTAGGGGACTAGCTTACTGTGAATTTTGTATGTCCGCTGACCTCTAACCAAGGACAACTACTCACAATTCAGATGGACAGATGTTATCTACCTAATAAACCTGTTTGGTTTGTCTGAAACGACTGAATATTTTAAACAGTCGTTTATGTTATGCTATCTAAACTAATATGATTTGCCGGGAGTTAGAAGCTAATTTGGGCATACGACTAACATATAAATGCCAAATAATTTCAATGTGAAAAAGATTCACGATAAGGATTATCCTTGCCACTTAGTCCTGACTCTTGAGAAAAAGTTTAACACTTGATGATTACATCAAGCAGTTCATCGTAATTCTGAAAATGGCGAGATAGTGTTCTGGATTCCGGAGAGTACACAAATCTCGAGAAACTGCTCAAGAAACGATGGTTTCTAGATAAAAAGGCAAGAAAAGGCAATACAGTTCTATGTGCCACGTAACACAGTCACGTATGCAAGCTGGAAGGTCGTCCATATTTGTGCAAACAGTTGGCTCGGAGATAGCAACGTTTGTACTCGTAAGTAACCAAGATAATATCGGAACGAGCGAGCACAGCTAGAGAAATTCTTAAGTTCCTACCTGCGCCCGCGCCGGACTCGCCGCCAACGCCCGAATCTCCCCGACAAAAAACCGTTTCCTTTACATTCTGTTTACAAGACCTCCGACACTGAGGTCCATTTTGTGGCCGTCGCCATCGCTATCCATTGCCTTACCTACGACCCTTTTTTGTCCGCGTGCTTCTCCACAATTATTCAAGTTTGCGAGGCTACGACTCATTAGAACTGTTTATTTTTTTTATTTTTTTTTTCCTTCTGGCTTCGCACGGTTTGTGCATTTAGCCAATGTCAAGTTAGTTCTTGTTTAATATTGATGAAATGAATTATAAATGCATGATGATGATATCCCCGCCTACTCCCCTTGAGTTTCAGTAAAGATGTGGAACTTTACTGAGTCCTCACGCGGACTTCTTGAGAGAACTTGAAGCGAAGTTGCACTGTTTTGTTTCATTTGCCTACACTAATGCACGTTCACAAACACTTAATGGTTAATAATCCACCATTATTACACATTAATATTCGGCTAAACACCAATTTTGGAAAATTAAACAAACTGCTGAACATGACGCTTCACTTTCCCGCCAAGAAGTCCAGAACTGTTTATATTTAAGACGTTGGCAACAGCTAAAGCGCGGTCACTGTCAGACTGCATAGAAAAGAAAGAGAAGCGCGATGACACAATGCTTATAATTTATTTGCTTACAAATTTTTAAGTAAATAGATAATTGCTCCATATATATGGAGCAATAAAATAAAATAAATGTTGAGTAATCGAAAATAAAAAACAAACATGTTCTGCATTCAATTATGACATTCTTGTTATTATTTAAATACCAACGTACGTTGATTTTTAATACAGATATTTTGGGTTGGAACTCAAGGTAAAAGGTTAGTTTACCGTTAATTTGCGTCGAGATTTTTTTTTTCAAAACGTGTTTTGGTAATAACAACCAAGTTCTGAGAAATATATTCAAGATTAAGATATATTTTTTTCCGCTGCCACAAACTATATACAACATGTCTCAGAATTAACGCAAAAACTCTTAAGGAGTCATTGTACTCATCATTATGAACAACTTTTACTATGGGACTAAACCTGAAATCGCGAAAAAAAATCAGCTGTTACATTTTGACGAGTTATTCGAACATAAATGTAGGGAACAGCTGATTTTTTTTTGTTAAAGTGAAGTTGAAAATTTGTTCATAATGATGAGTACAATGACCCCTTAAGAGGTTGTGCCTTAATTCTAGGACACGTTGTAGATATGGTGGCTATATTTTTTTTTAAGACAAGCCTATTTTGATAATTTGCCTACTGTCAGCGCCTTAATGGGCCATTCGAACCAGTGAATTACAGGTTTAGGTATAACTATTGCAATAATTATCCTCAAACATTCAACAATCAAGTGTCTAAGATAGTCAAGATTATTAATTTAACTGAAAACAACAATCACATATAAAGTTGTAAAGAATCTATTATTATTTATTTCTTCTAATGTGGTATCTTACAATACAATAATGACAGAATTATAACAGGATGTGGTGTCAGAAATGTGTGCGAGTCAATGACGTGGTCCGACTTATATAATCGAAAGTGATCCTTGACAGCCTCATTTACATGAATGATGTCATGAACACTGTGTATCACAGGAGGGCAATATTTTGCAAAATATGAAAAATTAATTCAGAGCAATAAATGATAAATATTACCAAATATAGAAACGTGGATCCTTGCCAAAATCATTAAGTAGACACCTCATAGGCGATTTCACTGGAAACAAAAGTAGTGAATCAGCAAACACACCTACAGTAACGCCCCTCATTATTAAGACAACAAATTGTATGAAAATGACCTAAGCTGCTAAGACTTTTTTATTTGTTTGCACTGATCTTGTCATTGGATTTTTAGATTTACTTTTTCATGTAAACAGGAAATAATCATCGCTTTGCACCTCACGTTTACGGATTAGACCAAGCGCTTGCAAACAAATACGTTGGACAAAAACATTTGTGTCGTTTGCATACATCCTGGAGTAAAGAACATTATTTATCGGAGTAGATAAGACTATATCAGTCTATGAGGTATTAGCATAGATAGATTATTTTGGAATAAGTAGCAATGTTACTGACGTCGCTTTATATGAATTAACATGTTACTTACCTATATTCACACTGTATTTTTTTTTTTTTTTTATATATATATCACAATCTAACACGTGTGAGGTAACGTGCTTGATATCTTGATAACATTTGTGAAAAAATGTAACCGTCTTCCTATCCTATCATTTTGTTAGCGCCATACATAGTTCAGTTGGTAAATTTTTGCAACTAGCGCAACATGACTAGCAATTATTGATAAGCTAGTTTCTTTACCCAGCTCTGCTTCTATATCATCACAGAGATATGCAGAATTATTTGATCTTTACTTTAGGAATTCTTATATTTAGCACGATATTTTATTTGTACTTGGTATGTCAACAGAGTGATCGTGTCACCCCACTGACCTTGGACAAACATCTTTATCAGCTATCCACTATAGTTACTATCTCACATTTACAGTGGTGTCTAATACTGACTATATTTCTTCGGTATCATAGTGATCTTTTCTTAAAGAATCTGTTGTAATTCTCTATGCAAATTGTTGAAGATATATCACCTTCATGTAAATACTTAGACTGGCTAGATAGAAAGCTATCTAGCTAATAGTTGACATATGGTTTCGTACGTGATTCCATTGTTACATATTGTTCTGAGTACCTTTACACCTATTATATGCTTTACACTATTTGCTGTTTTTATCTCTGCAAACCTCCCCAACACAAATGTTTTATCTTATCCATATAAAATTCTAAATGGTCGAAATGGAGATCTAGATCACCTATCAACTTTATAATTTATTGTTCATCTTTATTTATTTTTAATAAATCCCATATTTTATTAGAGAAGTTGACAATACGAGATTAAGGTGGAATGCTGCATCTATTAATAGCCATTAGGGGAGAACAAGTCGTAAAGGTTAAAAGCAAATACGTAAACTATTTAGTTTCGGTCCTTAAAATATATCTCGAACCAAACTGAGAGCATCAGCAGCCGTGACAGTTTAGTGATCCTTTGAAAAATAAATGACTAAAGTTTCGTCTTGCTTCAATCTTAAAATGAACCGTTTCAGAAAATGGTTCGAGTCATCGACAGATGATGTTACTTAGCAGAGATTCCCACGACGGCGAACGGCCTGCACCAAGTTGCGAGCCGGCTAATGAGCAGCCGATGGGATTACACGTAGTCTAGTGCAATTTACGCACTAATGCGTGGCTACAGACAACCGCAAATGTGTCTAATTTTGCACAACTCACGTCCCCCTGAGAACTCCAAAGAACTATTTATGAGCTCTAGACTAGCCTCTAGTTTTTATGTATCAATATTATGTTCCGCGTTAAGCACATGAAAGAAAGAAATTTTATTTTCTCAAACATGGTGTATACATACAGAATTAAAATAATACATGCATGCAAGATCTTAAATAAGAGTGGCTCACGACATGTCTGCCATTTCTCATGGCGTGCAAATATTTTGAGTAAAATTATTATTACTGATTTTTTTTTTTTTTTTTACAATTATTCATCTTTTTTTTTAAACGTTGCCCCTCTTTAGGAATTTCTCCTGTATCGTGGGTGCGTTTACAAACATTTAAACTCACATACACAAACAGCCAGACCCGAAACAACTACTTGTAGGTCATACAAATATTTGTTCCGTGCGGGAATCGAACCCGCGACATGCAGCGCAGCAGTCAATTGCTTAGCCACTACGCCAACCGTGCCGACATTCAATATCAATCACACAATATCAAAAACACATTTCTTAGATTCAATACATTCAATTCAATTCATAGACATTAACCAATTATTTATTATTTATTTTCTTTGTCCAATATTACAGATTACATTATTATCACAATGATGATTGACATCTCGTCTATTAAGCATTCAATTATTTATAATGTAGGCATATTTATCTACTACTACATGACCATAATTACTACAATGTTAGTTACTTAAATTTATTTATTTATAATAATCACCAGGAGTCGTTTAAAAATTCTATTATACTATAATATGCTTTTTGTGCCAAAAGCAATTTCATTGTTTGTTTAAATTTAGTTATAGTTTGCTCTTTCCAACTTTTGGGCAATTTGTTGTAGATAATTGTTGCCATGCAAAAAACACTTTTGCGCATAAGTGCAGTTTTTGATGTATGGACACATAGTTTGCTATCATCACGTCTATTTCGTGGAAATTTGTCTGCCATACGTGAAAACAAATGTGGATTGGTTGTGCTTTTTACCGCATTAATGCCAATAAAGACAATATTGTTTATACATTTTTGAATATAAGGCTAATGAACAGTAATGTAACAATTTTCCAGCAATCACACCGGCCATACTGTTCGATATTAATTTGTAGTGAAGCAGAAAACACGCTAAACGGTGTTATCTTCGACAAGCTTCCTGTTGATGAGCTGCAGTTGTTTCTTCGTCAATATTAATGTTCAAGTTGATTATAAAATTAGATTATCAAACCGCATCATATCCTATTAGTTAAATTTTAATACAATTTTTTATTGTTGTCTGCATTTGCATCTGTGTTATATTTGGTTACAATTTACATATTTTTGTAATAGTCATGCATTAAAATTTGCATTTATACGTGATACGTTGTCAAACGCGTTAGTTATTCAAATATCGACACTTCCAAATTGTTCTTTGTATTCATCATTGTTAGAAACAGTATTTATTGTACCATTGACCATATTTATAGTCGCCATTCATCACCAAATGCTAAGTGAAATCATGTAGGTATTAATCTTTAGTGTTTCATTAATAATTAGCTTCTGATTGACGTTTGTATGATCTGTTTCGCAAATACCACCCACACGCTTATTATTTGCAAAGTTGTCTACTTTCTCCTCGGGGACGTTTCTGTTATTGACCAACACTATCGTCGATTGTTCTTACCACTCCACTGTGACATGTAAAATCTTCTGAGAACTATGAGCGTTACTAATTCATGTATCTTTAGCTCACTTGTATGAAACTCTCCGGATTAACCGGTATTGCTACTCGTCGAAGGTTATTATTAGTTAGTTTATTTCTTTTTCATTCTGAATTGCGTTGCGTCAAAAGCAAGTTTTTTCTGTAAGGAAGGTTCATTCATATTCCCTTTTTGTTTGCATAACAAATAAACTAGTTACCCTTGAAGCTGGTAATAGTTAAGTTTCTTCTTGTTAACTTAAATAAACATATTGTTGAAACCAAACTTGTACATATTTCTTTCGTTCAGCTTGTTACACGTCGTCTAGGTTGCCAATTTGGTAACGACTTACATTATAACAGTAATGTAAAACGGGAAATAACTGTGGTCACGAAACGGATGATGTCGTTTTTGTCATTGTCAGTTTAGTCTTATCATGATGTTTCAAGGCCGTATATGGTACATTTACTGAAATCGGATATGTTGCCTTTGAATAGATAAACACTAATGCTAATAGATATCTAGGCAATGAGGACACGTATGTTAACATAAGTAAACATAATTAATACACGCTTTGTAACGTAGAGTTCGTCTTAACGATGTCCGAATTTAGCAATAAGAGGCTAATGCAGCTCAAAGCCTCTTTTGGTTTATGTCCCGTACGGTATTTGCAGCGGTTTGAATTCACCGTTATTTTAACTACCGACAAAGCCAGGTGGTATTATAATTCATAGGTAGATGGGTAATTTGCTTTCGTACAAGCTGAGTTAATTGTTTTAATATTATAATCTCCATTTCATGTAACAAACGCACCCACGGGAAAGTAATTTATCTGATCTAATTAAGTTTTTAATTTATGGCTTCTATAATTATGTTTCAAACTAGAAGCAAGTTTATAGCTAGGAATGTGTCATCGTGGTTTGCTTTAACACAGGTGAAGTCAGCGCTCATATTAGATAGTTACTTGAGGATAAAATAATCAGCTAAGTTGACATGGTAAGGTCATTGTAATAAACGTAGATTATGATAATGAAACAAAAAAATACGTAAAAGCGGTCGCTTAAATTAGAACTTAAAATTGGTGTAGCCTGTACAATGTCTTGATGATCATGTCTCAATTGTCATTTGGAATTATAATCATGTCATACAATTTCAACCATTGAAAGTTTTTGAATTAATTTTCAACTGACTACAATTCTATTTTAAAATGTTAAACTGTAGTAACAACAAATTATGTATAAACATTAGAATGGTAGATATTAAAAATGTTTATCTATATCATGTTGAGTCAAATCAAAGACAATCTGTCAGCAACCTTGTGACATTAATACGACGATATTATGGCGTGAACCTTATTGATTTACGTCACCGTGTTATGCAAACTGGTTCTTATAATGGAGTCGTCTGTGGGGTTTTTTAAGACTAGATGGTAAATTATCATTTAGTGATCAAGCATTTTGGGTCCTAGCTTTGTGACTCATGTAATAGAATACGTCATAGAATGAGTTAACATAAACCACAATTTGTTTATTTTCTTCGAAATATTTAATGATTCTTCGAAAGACAGATAGAAGATAAGACTAGGTCCGGTTCAAAACCGGAAAGAAACCTGCACTAGGAAAGATGCTATTTAAATTACACACAAACCGAATGAATACATAAATATCTTATTAAACCAAATGTGACGGAAACTGACGCAGTTACGCTACGATAGTCCTAAAGTTCGTCTATCCAAACTTATTAGCACCAATGTTCTATTTATCGAATAGGAAGCGGGTCTTCTATTAGAGAGCGAGACAATATAAATTGGTGTATAGTTCCCACGGAAGATAAACGTTGATAATTATGGACCCAAGCTTGCCCCCTGTGGTACTCCGTGACCGTATCGTGTGTAAGCTATGAAGTTGGTCCGATCTTAGATAACCTATGACCTGATAGTAAAACTTAAATCGGAAGCTACAACGGCATGCATGTTATACGAGTATTTGTAAGCAGTATTAACTTATCTTTATGATTTGTTTGACGAAATACTTAATCAAATGCATTAAGTAAATTCTTTAAATTATATTTTGAGTAGTTTATTTCCTGGTTTAAAAAGTAGTTAAGTATTATTTGTTGCACTTACAAGCACAGAATAGATTTTGAAAATTAAATGAGCATCGTTTTAATCAAATCTTCGTTTTTTAATTATACAGCACGTTTGTTATAAGCTTTGGTGAATTAAACTTAAAATTGATTAAGTAATAAACCAAGTCACTTTACATAACATATTTTACCTGTACAACTTGATAATAATAGTAGCCTCAGGCGCCGTAACATCTGTTCGGGGGCTCACCTTTGTATCAGGGTCCATTGAATGGACCCTTTGGTTCGGCTTCTTTGATATCTCCTGCAAATATTTTTATTATTCCACCATAGGCCATAGACAGCTGTGTTTATTATTACTTCAATATTTCTGCCAATAAAACTGCTATTTTCAGTACACGATAAAAAATTACCTTCACGTTGGCTCGCAATTTTATAAATTTTGTTTTGTTGTTGCAGGAGTGCAAGACGTGGGATGTTCCAACACTGATGACGTCTTTATTATAAAGGTAAGCTAATATAAATAGTTATTTAGTTGTAATATCAGTCAATGTTTCGAAAGCAGCGAACTTGGCACAAATGTAGATTTAAACAAAATAAATATGCCGCAATACTCGTGATGGATGGCTTGCCTTATAAAAACTTTGAGATTACTATCTGTTCCGTGAAACGGTGCATTTACTCTTAGCGTTTAATTTATAACAGTTTTTAAAATGTTAACTGAAGTTAAATAATAAACTGGTCCACTTCGATGACAATCTCCTTAAAATTTTAATTGCTTGCTTGTTTTAATTTACACTCTCCTTTCATTTATACGGCCGGCATGTTTAAATTTTTTATAATATAGTTTTATATGCGTGTTATTTAAATATGGATAAGCTCGATATAAAGGAATAAGCAACACGTACAGACAAGCTTGTTTGCGAAATAATTAATTATTTAAATATTCCCATACCATTATGCACTATTGTTTAAAAATAACTATGACTTGTCTTTGACGTCTGTTTGATACAACTTCAACAGTTTATAGTTCATAATCTGGGGTTAACTGAATCTAAAGTTCATTTGTAATTATATCTATTATAGATAAATAAATAGTCATAATTTATCTATTTGTACAGTGTCACTATTTACGGATTATCTATTTTCCTATTCAAATCACATTCTATTATTTGTTTCACCTTAAAGAAAGAGAGTCTGAATTACAAGATTTTCATCAACTTAAGTTTAGTTGTTACTTTTTATCCGACTTCTAAAAAGGAGAAGGTTATTTTTTTGTATGTTTGTTCACCGGTGGCTCCGTCAATTGTGGACCGATTTTGATAAATGGCCACCGGAACTACTTAATAATAAGTATTTCACTGTTGCGATTAGATTACACACTTTAATATAGTTGCTAAGCAATTTATGCTCGTCACAATGCATATGGTGAAGTCACCATCAGTTCTCCTGGTTCTTACAAGGAGAACTCCTCGACTATTGACGCCACTGCATCGGGAAAAGCAATATATTGTAAAAGGTAATGAGCAGTTGACATTATGCTATTGTAACTTAGATAAATTGCAAACTGACCCACTAAAAAGTAAAAAATAAAAAAACTTTTTTACAAAAAAAAAACAACCGACTCCCAAAAAAAAACACTATGTAGTGAAAAATAACCTTCATTTCGGAAGTCGGCAAAAAATTAAAATAGATCTAAAGACACCGACTTCCGAATTGCGGGTTATTTTTTCACTTTGTAGTCTTTTTTTTTTGGTAATCGGTGGTTTTTTTTTCACGATTTTCTTCAACTTAAACTTCTACTTCGAACACTTGAAACTTACACGTGTCTTTAATGTATTATGTAAGTTTTGTTTTGCATTGTTATTGTCACATCAGGATTCAATTATGAACATGGGGCAATTGGGTTTAATTAAACTGTAGATACTTTCGTAATCGGTCTTCAATTGATGATAATTAAAGTGAATTGAATGCGGTTGAGTCTTAGCTTTTATTGTTGCTCCAGTCTCACCCTTACTGGTATTAAATACGATGCAATTTGAAGTAACATTTCCTTCTTTAGATTCTGTTGACTCAACTGGCAACTTTGACTTCAACTTTTTCAATTGGCAGGCTTTCCTGAACATTAGAAAATCGCACATTTATTCTCGTTCCTGCTGCATTCAAATCGTAATTAGGTATTGCAGTACAATACAAGTATCTCTGAAGGAAACATTACAAAAGTTGTCCTATGAAGATACAGAGAAGTTATTAGTTGTACTTAAATAAATATTAATTGCACTTTTTATTATGATTAGTTAGCTTAAATTAATATACTAAGTTTTTAGCAGGTAAGATTTTTATACTGTTTACACCTCTTTTACATACCTATTAGTTGACTAATTTACCTTTTGTATATGATGTGATTACTGTGATTATTTAGATATAATGTTTTACCTTTTCTCGCCTGAAACACAGGATGTCCTAGTTCAGGCATGTAACACTTGTGAACTATTACATAGAATTACGAAAAATGTTTTTACTGTACTACATTATTTTTTTTAATAAACTTATTATTATTATTATTATTCATATCGCTATCACAACTTTTTAATTCTAGTTGCCTCACACAGTACATTTATGAACGCACATCGCATATTCAAACATTTGCACACCGGTGTTTCCTTACGAAACGTTGCAAAACCCTGTAACTTGAGTCCTAATATGACATCATGCAAGATTCACTATCGATAGGATAATATGTACTACTGATGGCAAGATAACCTCGCCTGCGCATCCCTATTTCAAGATTATGTTCGTGTTTCTTATAAAACGAAAGTGCTGGGTTCATCTGGAAGAACTGGCTGCACGATTTTATTGGTACAACAGACAAACTCCACTATGAGTTCTTAAACAATTGTCAATTTTAGTGGTATATGGGTTAGCTAAAAATATAAATACCGTTGCAAAAAAAAATCATGCACAATATCATATTTCAAGTATCACGAATATAAAAAAATGTACATTGTATTTCCAAGACAAATTTAGAGAGTCAATGGGTTCATCTAAGACAGGGGTCTTCAACCTTTTTGAAGTCAAGGGCCGTGAATACTTAGATATTGGTTCAGTGGGCCGCAACACAAGGGAAATTGAGTATATTCCAATTTGAACTTATAAGTAGGTAAATTTTTAAAAAACAACAATCATTGCAGTAACCTAATATACTTAATAATTTTACAAGGCTACAAACAGGAAATGATACAAAAAAAAACTCAATCAAGAGATGTTTGACATTGTTTACCCTTAGCAAAATCAATATCTGCCCCAATAGTGGTGGTTGCAATTCTCAAGCTGTTTTCGCGCGTTAGTGTAAGTACCTGTCCATTTCATTTTAATTTTTAGAAATGAATAGTAATAAATAAATTTAAATTTGGAAAGCTATATTGCCGGGCCACCAAGGAAGCCACCGCGGGCCGCAGGCGGCCCGGGGGCCGCGGGTTGAAGACCTTTGATCTAAGATAATGCACAAACGTGATGACTTAACAAGTTATTCGCAAAACTTGCGTGCAACATGAAATACGGGTTTTTCTGAACGTGTCTTCATCTCAGTGGCAATGGTGGTAATTGTAGTAAACAACAGTGTGTCAGGTTAAATTAATTTTATGATAATCACTGTAAAAAGTGTGACGTAGGTTAGATAATCTGTTCATTTCTAATTCTACTAGTAGTTTTTGTACACGTTCGTACTTAAAAAGATATTCCAAATACTCGATAACGTCATACAAATTAACTAATCTTATCTAACGTTGATAACAGTACTTTTGGAGGCCAAATTTCCAAAATTCCCTTCCAGGAATGTTTGCGCAAAAAAAAGCATTCGGGGCTTTAATCTTAGAGGAACGGTATACTGGTGTTCTCGAATTTCGTTGTAATATTATGTTTGGAGCATGCAAAAAATCGTGCTCTACTTATGGCCGTTTTCACCATCGTTCCCTCAAACCCCTCCTTACTAAGGGTCTCTTAACCTAAGAGACTCCCTAAATCAGCCCCTTACCTAATGTTGTTTTCACCAGATTAAAGCCCTCCTACGTAAGGACCACTTAGATAAGTGACAGTTTTTTTTTAAAACAAGGAGTCCGACGTAGATTAATGTAAAATAGTAAGATTTTGCTGGGTTTTTTTTAGATCGCCTCATGGTTTTCGACTAGAGCAACCATTTATTTCCACAAAAGATTTTCATGCGAGCTACCATTTTGGAAATATAGATCGTTTAATATATAATATAATAAAAAATGTAAGGCCCTTATCTCGGAAACGGTGCGTCGTAGGGCCATGCGTCTCGGAACCTAAATGGTTTCTATAGTCAAGGTTAACTCGATACTGCAATAAAATTGGTAGAATTTTGAAAGAAAAAACAACGATTTTTGTTTTAAGTCTTCGCGCCATTGTGCCCCTAAGGCTACGCTCCAACCCCTAACGGAGGTACTGACTTATTCCTGCAAATATTAAATACATAAAAATTTGGTATTGCGAATCGTAATATTAATAATCACCAGTGTATTATGTAAGTAGGTACCTGTGTTTAAAACACATTTGAAAAACAAATAGAAGTAAACAAGTAAATACTTTATATGTAGATATTAGGTAGCTAAAAAAATCATGTCATCTGTGTATTCTAAATAGTGTTCTATTTATTCTAACAAAAATAACACACTGGCCATGGATAACTTAAATCTTTTGAAGAAGTCCTCATGGTCATTTTTCGTGAAAAAATCCGGTCTTTCGCGATAAATATGTGGCCGTCTGAATAAACTTTGATTCGTAACAAAATCCACAGCTTCGATAGCTTCTAAACTGTCAATAAAATCTTCCATTTCGTCTCAACTATTCTCGTTCAACAACCAATAAAGTGTCACTTAGCGCTAAGATGCCAAGTATCGGGCCCCTATTTTTAAGGGACCCCTTAGGACCATAGGTGTCCCTTATGTGATGGTGAAAACGAAACTAACTCTTAAAATGTTTTAGGTGCCTCCCTAAATTTAAGGAACGATGGTGAAAACGGCAATTAATGTGGCTTTAGTATTTTTTGCGGCGCTTGCTTTAAGTTTAGCTATGGACTGTCGTCGATTGGTCTCTTTAGAATTGTGTAAAAGTTTTGCTAAAATTGTGAAAACATTCTACGATTTTTTGCTAATTTGCAGTTTATTATTTTTAGTATCGTATCTTCCGTAGATACTTGGTTTATTAGAGAAAATACGGGTCTGGTTTGATGAGGATGTTTTTCTGGAAGTGTTGCTTGACTACCGGTGTTGTGTGATTAACATTAATTAAAGATTCAGATTACCATCTGCATAATAAATTGAGAAGTGTCGGGCAACAGTTTAGTTATAATTACAACTGGTCATCCATAAGGGCTATACTTTTTTTGTAAGCCGATAGTATTGCCCCCCCTTGCATTATAGTATCATTATCTTCTTATCCTCATTACAATTTAGTTGGGGTCGGCGCAGCAAGACTGTTTCTTTCCTACATCTTGGATTGGCCGTCTTTCCAAAGTTCGTTCCTTCCTAGCCGTATATACCATCTTTCAAACAATTCATCTATCTTTTCTTTCATATCATCGCATAGTATCAAACATGGTTAAAATCAAAGATGTCATATCTTGCTTCTTGCGTTGTACCAAGAAGCAAGATATGATATGATTGATGAGGAGATTGATTCTTGGGAGTTTTGATTCTTGGAGTCTTTATAGACTCCAAGAAGCTTCAGAATTACAATCAGTTTTACATATACCATCAAGTTTCAGTTTCATTTACTAATCTAATAACACACAATGCTTAGTAAAAGTGTTTTCCATAATATATACTTACACTTTTGTTGACGAAGAAAATTATTCATTGTACCTAGCTTGTAACCGTATGACGTAGTATTATAGGTTCTCTAGTAAGTGGTAATATACCAATCACTTTCATATTATTATGTAGTTCAGTTACTGTTTCCGCTGCTTTTGTAACCTTTCTTTCTTCTTCATGTTATTTGATTTCATTACTTTTTTTATATGTTCTTCTGTATTTTCTTTCTCTAGTCTATGCTTTTCTTTATTTGTTTCTTCTATCTAATTATAATTTTTGATTTGCCGGAAAAAATAAACGTGTTACGTAGGTTATTATTATAAACAATCAAATCGCAAGAAAAATGTTTTATACAGAATCACACGAATCTGGAATTAACACGACTATCGTATGATGTTGTTAACATGTTACTATAAACAATCATGTTTAATTTTTACTTGCGAGATTAAAATTTGACACTTCTATTCATGTCTTTATCTGTAAACGATAAGACCAAAGTTCACAAACAATTATTTTCTTGGACACAATCATTTGAATTATTTTAAGTAGCTAACATAAATAATGCACAACCTCTTAAGGACTCATTGTACTCATTATTATGAACAAATTTTGATAAGGGAACAAATCTGAAAGCGCGAAAAAAAATCTGTTTCATACATGTATGTTCTAATAACCCGTCTCATTTATGTTTTTCGTGATTTCAGATTTGGTCCCATAGTAAAAGTTGTTCATAATAATGAGTACAATGATCCCTTAAGAGGTCGTGCGTTATTTATGTTATACCTTGTATGAGCAAAAATTTCTTATTCATCATGAAAAATCAGTCGGTAGTCGGTGTATCAATATCGACATCAAAGAGTTATCTCTGGTTTAATGCATTAATTAAAATAGCTGTGATTTTTCATAATAAGCCGTTTATTCATAACTTATCAGCTGAACGGGGTTAGTTAGGTTCAATTGCTCTGATATCATTCACAAGGTAATGTTAAATCGCGAAGTTTCTTTGGAATTTATTACTGTAGACGGTAGATAGGATTTATTATAAATAAAATTAATAAGTGATTTCGCAGAAAACGTGTTATTGGTGATTGTTACATTACAGTACCTTCACTACAAAAATTGTTAATTAAGAAATGCTTGTAAAATGTTAAACAGCTTTTACAGTAATTTGAAAGTTCCATATAATTATTATTATTAATTTACTACTGCCACTGTGCTGTAGAAGAATACATCATCATCATCATTTCAGCCGAAAGACGTCCACTGCTGGACATAGGCCTCCCCCAAGCACCGCCACTTCGACCGGTTCTGTGCTTCCCGCATCCAGCGAATACCTGCAGCCTTCACAAGGTCATCGGTCCACCTTGTGGGAGGCCTTCCAACGCTACGTCTTCCGGTACGCGGTCGCCTCTCCAGAACCTTTCGGCCCCATCGGCCATCAGTTCTGCGAGCAATGTGCCCTGCCCACTGCCACTTAAGCTTGGCAATTCTTCGGGCTATGTCGGTTACCTTGGTTCGCCTGCGGATCTCTTCATTGATTTTGATTCGATCACGAAGAAGAATACAATAAAGATTAAAAGGACAATGACATAAAATGTTGACTGATTGACGTCACAGATGTAAGTACCTACATCAGGTACATATCTACTTAAATAAGCATCACATCTTGCACGTTCAATTACCCGTGTCTATCTTTGTACAAAAACTTGTTTTTCACATTCGTGCTTAATTTTTTCAAGTGACATTAACCTGCTTTGACATACCTACTAATAATTTAACAAAAAAATATGCAGAAAAAATAAAAAAATATATATATATATATTTATTACGTAAATTCATTGTACGAAGTGCAATTTATCATTTTTAGGGTTCCATAGTAAACAAGGAACATTTTATAGTTTCGCCATGTCCGTCTGTCTGTCTGTCTGTACGTCCGTCCGTCTGTCCCCGGCTTAGCTCAGAGACGCTTAGTCCTAGAAAGCTGTAATTTGGCATGGGTATACATATTAATTACACCGAGAAAGTCGTAAAATAAAACCATGAAAATCATTTTTTTAGGGTACCTCCCTTACACAAAAATAAAAATCAAAAATCCTTGAAAATATTATGGGTCTGTGAAAGACATTTTTGCGTAATATTAAGATTTTAAGTGCTATTTTTTGTTAGAGTCAAGTGTCCCTCCCCCCCCCTCTGGCTAAATGGTTGGTTTTGGATATGTGAAAAAATTCATGGCAGTAGTATATATAACAAAATTAAAAGGAAAACTATCACAGCTAAGTAGGGTTTACAAGTTAACGAGCAATAGTCGACCAACTTAAATTTGCAGTTGAAGAATTGACCGTATCGTATATCGATATAAGGGAGAGCATGTTTTTCAACTACAATGTTAAGTTTGTTTTTGGAATTAATTCATCCTAACTACGGAACCCTTCATTGTGCGTGGTCCGACACGCACTTGGCCGGTTTTTTTGAACATGGTTTTAAGAAGTTTTGTGCCTGTAATTGATACTTTGTTAAATGAGGCAGACGTTATTAAGTATGTGTGAATCAATTTACGCGAAATGTAGGCGCTAATACCTTTAATCCTGATATTATGATCCTTTAATCGCAGTTTGGCGGCGATAGGTTCCAAACTTACCTACAGTCAGCCGCACTTGCATAGTAACAATTTGAATTTAACCATGCCATTTTATATGGTGGCCGCCACATATGTGCCGCAGTGACAGCTGCCATAGGAATGGCAGCATCGAGGTTTGACTTTATGGTGTCAAAAAACACTCTCTAGAGGAAAGCACCAACTTGCTTTCATAAATAACGTTTCCAAGACGTCATTTGGCGGTAAATTGCGGACGCTACGTGGCGGCCACCGCAGTTTTAGAAAACTTAGCTTAAGTCTTACACTATTATCAGTCATATACCAAATTACACCAAAAATTACGTTATTACTTGCAATTAAACTTGCGTAGGTTTAAAGAAAGAAAAAAACTTGATTCATAGATTTTTTGTTGAATTACGTCAAAAATCCTAGCAGTTAATAATAATTATACAACCGATATAACCTACGGCATTTATAAAGGCTTCTACATACCGGGGCGACTTGTCGCGCGACGCGACGCGACACAAAGGCACCGCCCGTCCCGCGACACGCGGGGCCTTTGTGCCGTGTCACGTCGCGCGACAAGTCGCCCCGGTATGTAGAAGCCTTAATTCTACAAAACTAAAGATAAAATGGCGACGGGTGTTCGAACTTCGTATTTTCTTTATTAAATGAAGTAGGTACAGTCAGCATCAAAAGTCGTTGACCACATTCAAATTTCCAAAATCACTGTACATTATATATTATTATTTATATTATTGATTTTGAAAATCTAAATGTATCATCAACTTTTGATGCTGACCGTACGTTACTTAATTATTGTTAAAAATCTTGCGGTAAGTATACAACATTAGTTTTTGTTTACATTAATCCCGAAAAGGGGTCATTGTACTTATCATTTTGAAATTTTTTTTCTACCGGACCAACCTTGAAGTCACGAAAAAAAAATCTGCTGTTCCATACTTTTGTGTTCACTTAAATCGACAAAATGTATGGAACAGCAGATTTTTTTTTGAAACTAATGTTGTATAAATACAGCTCAAATTCATTAAATGCAACTAATAGCGGTTTTAGTAGAACAAAGCTATACTAATATAAACACTTCTTAGTAGTACTACTAATACTGTTACTACATTCTACATGACGTGCTGTTGCCCATATCTACCTACCTACTTGTCTATTCATAAATTTTAAATTAAATAAAATCTGACGACTCCATCCATACGTCAAATTATAATGTTGGCAGTATCTACTTGCGTCATATTTGTAATAAAATGTTAAGTAATTATCTTTTTGCAAATCACCTATGCACTGTAATTTTGGTAGCAAATGTAGGTAGTGTCAGATAACCTTGAATAATTAAGATAAACGAAATTCGACCTTCACAGAACAGTCTTTTCAATTGTTTAGATAAGTTTTTGTATGTAGATAAATATTTTCACATTGTCTGAGTTCAGCAAATAAAAGTTCACTCTTTACAAATACTGTTAACGCTGACTTGCATAATTACATTTAAATAGCCTGTTGGTAGTAGGTACAATACTCGAGATTTTCTAATCATCCGGCAACCAATTTTTCCTAATCCTGTAGGTACTCTATGAATCACGTCGTAACAGTTGCGAGGTCTTCTCGAAGCCGTAAGTAAGGACTTTCCCGATTTTGCGAGATCTTGATAGTTGTTATTCGGGCCTTTTTTCAGCTAAAGTGTGAACCTCTCTACATACGAATAAAATACACAAGTTGCAGTAAAATAACGTAGTTTGTTACTACTTAACCAACATTCAGAATATTTTTCTGCTATAAGGTTCCTACGGATCATGCTAATCGCCTTGGACTTCGCGACTGCGCATGCTCTTAGTTTGGTTGTACCTACTTCTGTTGGTAATTTTTTTTCTCTCTAGCCTATGCTGTCCCACTGATGGGTAAAGGCCTCCCTCCAGTCCTTCCATCCTTCGCGAGCCCGCGCGTCCTCCTTCCAGTTTTGCCGGAACCTATCCAATTCGTCCCGCCATTTCCTACGTGGTCTGCCGCGACCCCGTCGCACTGTTTCAGGGCACCAATTCTGTGACATTTGGGCCCACAGTTGGTCCGGCATGCGGCAGACATGTCCTGCCTAGTCCCATTTAAGTTGGGCAGCCTTTTGAGCTGGTAATTGGTCAAACAAAAATAAAAAACAATTGCAAGTCATTGAGCGTGTTCCGTCACTATTTAGGATGTTTCCTCTTGACATTAAACTACTGACACGTAAAATAATAATTTTAATTGTCGTAAATCACGCATGACCCCCATTTAATGTCTTGGTTCTATTATTTTTATAACTTATTTACATCATACAGGTATTATGGTTAGCGTTTCGGACTTCCGCGGTTGGCAAAAACTGATTATTCTATAATAGATTTCTTGTTAGGCTAAGAGTTATGTGAGTATTGAAATATTTATAATTAATTGGCCGTGTAGTATTGAAAATTGCAAAAACCAGCGGCAGCGGGGTAATTGTTTTATATTTTGGGAATGTGAGAACGTTATAGGCATAATATACTGTAGATTTCTAGACCATTTTCTATTTTGTTAAGTACCTGGTACTTGTTGACAGGCCTGCACTGTTCGCCCATACCTATTAACACTGTAATTTGAAAACATTGTAAAAGCCAACTATTTTTAAAAGAGTAACCGTGCACCTAGCTTCTGACGTTTCGTAGTGCCCATGTAGGTTTATGTGAACTAAAATAATTTGATTATGATTGAATTTACGGCAATTAATAAATACTTTGTTGTCTGTTAGTCGATTTTTCGATATTAAAAGAAAGTTAACAGGTTTTTTAACAAATTATACTAATTAACTCGTCGCCGTCGTACCCCATTATCATTTTATGCATTGCATAAATAATCCGCTCAGGTGGCGCTAATAACATTCGATACGGCAGGTGAGTCCTGCCGTATCGAGTCATCCCCAGGTGCATCCATTTGGGACCCATCCAAACAGCTGTATCATTAGTGCACCATGTTAATCACAGTCATTTACTGAATATAATATCAGATTGGTCATTATTATTATTAAAAAGCAAAGGTCAACGAGGAACCCTAATAGAATCGCAATGTCCGTCTGTCTGACCGTCTGTCCGCGGCTTGGCTCAGAGACTCTTTGTACTAGTAAGCTGTAATTTGGCATGGGTATACAAATTAATCACGCCGACAAAAAATTTAATGAAAAAATATCAAACCCACTTTACGTGCAAGGGCGGCCCTTGCATGTAAAGGCTTTTACAGACTCACGCGATATCGCGGGCGCGACAGGCACCGACACAGAAATTGTGCTACTATAGTGTCGCGTCGCGCCCGCGATGTCGCACCAGTCTGTACGAGCTTTAAAGTGAGTATGACATTTTTTTTTCTCGTCTAGGTATCCCATGGTGTCGAGTATCGTTGGATAGGCCGCCGATATTTAGGTAATATATTAGTATAGGCTGTTAAACACATTACCCTCCTTTGCGTCACGCAGTCGGGTAAAAAAGCTAAGCAGGTGATGATGATGACGAGAGCCTTTTCTCAAATATGTTGCAATCGCCTTTGCAAATGATGATGATGATTTTTTATTGGAGAATAGACCTTTCCTTAGCCGACTAAACGTATTTTCTTTGTTTTGTGTCCATCAACAATTGTTACAAACACATTGCCCACAAGTTTTCCTTTATTGCCTATTCTTCTCGGAACAATGTCCATATATTCTCAGTATGGAAATAACGCTAAAACAAACAAATTCAGTGAAACGATTTCTCAAGAGGAAAATAAACAATTTAACTCACTCTCTAAAGATAAATAAGTACTAAGAAGAGGTCAAGGTTTGTTTCTTATAATCAAAGAATTCTTAATAAGTTGGTATGCTTCTGGAAAAGTACGATTATTACCGTAAAAACCATTTATAAGTTTTGGTTTGTCCATCTTGTCCATGATGGATGGAAAAACCTAACGTTAATCTGTGGCCCAGTAGTATATTTTAGACACACCAAATATGTGTCGAGACCACTGCACCTCTTATAAAATTAAATGACTGCCATTGTATTGCATTCAACATAGCCACTTCATTAACTCTACGTCAGTCTTGACGGTGGTCAGTATTGAATTATTTGTGATTAGGGTTGCCAGGTGTTAAAACCAAAAAGCCGGACAATACAGCCAGTTTAGCCGGACATTTGGGTAAAAAGGACGGACACCTAAGTGCCGGAGACCCTTAATTTTTTAGTCTTAGTATAACACGACAATATTTTTAAAAATAAAACGGGTTTTTATATCATTTACCATAAAATCTTCTTAAATTCTAATGAAACAACTAATATTCTATAATCTGATTAAAACAACATTAAAATTTAATAAATCAGTCTTCTTTAGGGACTAACCGTCAGCTCTGTACCCCGAGTGTATGTTTGCAAGTGAGTAAACGTAACTAGCGCGTTTGCGTTAAGATTTTTATTCTCACTCTTATAATCTTAGCATTATGATCTATCGGTCAAATTTTAACGCAAACGCGCTAAAGTAACCGTCATGAGAAGCTATAAATACATAAAATTGCAAATTATACAACTATCAACTTTAAACTCAAGATATCTAAGTTGATTTATGAATGAAGAAATTATCGCTAAACGTCATAAAATAATTTTAGTTGCAATGGAAACTGAACCATACGCAATTTCAGTTAAAGTTTTAAATCCCAAAGTATGAAATTTATCTCGTCTCATGGCGTTGACTTTAGTTACGTTTACTCACTAAAACAACGATTTTGTATGGAGATACGTACGCATCCGATCCACGTGGATGCGTATCTACGCATCTCCACACAAAATCGTGTTTTTCTATGGATAAAAGCTGAACAGAGTTGAATAAGTGTGAAGGTTAGTCCCATATTATTAAAGCGGAAACCAACACGTGACGAATGTAATTTTTTTATCAAATTTAAAAAGCCTAACAAAAGCCGGGCAGGCCAGACACCGTCCAATTTGGCCTCACACGAAACCAAAAAGCCTGACTGTGTCCGGCTTAATTCGGACGCCTGGCAACGCTAGTTGTGATAAATGTTACCTATATCTCCATTTGAAATAAAATTAGACATTTAAATAAACCTTTTTTACAGTCCGTTCAACCGATTTTTACTTCTATTGCGTTGACGGCATGACAAATGGCAACCATAATAAACAGTTGGTATTGTAACCACGTTTTTGCTTTCAATGTCATCCTTATGCCTACGGAATAGGAGTTAAAATCGGTTGAACGGACTGTAAACAAGTTTATTTAAATGTCTAATCTTATTTCAAATGGAGTAGAAATCATTGTGAGCAATAGTGGCACAGTAGAATCGACCACGACTTACAAGTTATAGGTCGTAGGTTGGACACCCTAGCAGGTACATTACTTTGTGTAAATTATCTCATCACCACTGCTCTCAAAACGGTGAAGGAAAACATCGTGAGGTAACCGGCATGTCCTAGAACAAAAATTGCGAAGACTTGTGACTTCTACCAACACGCACTGGGCCCGCGTGGTGGATAGCCTTAAAGGCTGATTAGAAATCATTGAATGAATATGATCTGTATTTGTATACCGCAAGATTTTTTTACAATAATTAAGTAGGTACACACGGCTACACATCAAGCTATAATTTCCAGTATACGCTAACCTCTCAGTGTACGGAAATCTTTCACAAAGCGAGATCAGCTTATATTGGAAATGTATAGCTTAATGTGTAGCCGTGTGTACCTACTTAATTTAATAAAGAAAATATGAAGTCCAAAAACCCGACGTCATATCTTTACCTTTTGTTTCGCTCGTGCAGACTGGCGCGATATCGCGGGCGCGACGCTTTCCATGAAGTTTTCATAGAAATTGTGCTACGAGTGTGGCGTTGCGGTGTTGCGTCACGCCTGTCTGCGGGAGCCTTTATAAATGCCGTAGGTATACCTCCGGTTGTATAATTATTATCTAACTGGTAGGATGTTTGACGCATTTCAACAAAAAATCTATGGATCAAGTTTTTTCTTTCTTTAAACCTACGCAACTTGACTTGCAAGAATAACGTAATTTTTGGTGTAATGTATAATGCTGATAATAGTGTAAGACTACAAAGATGGCAAACGATTATACAGCGTCGTATACACATATATACCTACGGGAAACTATGTAAGCACACGTGCAAATGATAAGAGTTGAGATTTGTTTGTTTTATTTAGTCTGAAATTAATTGTTTAGGAAACTTCTACGCCGTAGCCGAAATGTACCTCTTTGTGACGTCCACCGTAGCATCTTGTGATTAAAGTCCGTAGAAGTCCGAAATTACCCTAAGTTTTTCGCGGGGCGGAAAGTATTTTCGACAATTTTCCGCACGATCTTCGTTTTGCCGTGCTCACTGTAAGGCTGCGTTCGGACGACACGCGCATAACCCGCGCTGACCACGTGCACGCCCCGCACACGCGTTGTGCCCGCCTTGCACCCGCGTTCGCCACACGCAATATCCGCGCCCGCCTCGCACCCGCTCATACTACTTATTATTTAATAAAAAAACGCCTTTGATCACAGTTAATACGGCACTAGCCAAAGCGCGGGCACAAGGCGGGTGCGGAGCGGGCGCAGGCGGGCGCGGGTCGGGCGCGGAGCGAGCGTGGGTTGACTTCAATAAATGCAATTTGAGATGTATTGCTGTGTCCATAAACTCAGAAGACTCAAATTATTTACAACAAATTTCAAAGCGAGCGGGGCGGGCGCGGGGCGGGCGCGGGGCGGGCGCGGAGCGGGTGCGTGTCGTCTGAACGCAGCCTAATTCGATTTTTGTTGGCCTAAAACTTCGCCACTTCCACGGTGTTATCGGTGGCAGCGCAGAGGTCACTTTGACTACAATGTCAACACGATAAAAATGTGCGAGAGCCCTAAATATAAATTAAATACAACTTGTGATGAAACTTAGACTCAAAACTCTGTTAGAAAACAAAAAAAAATATACTCTATCTACTACGCAAAATCTAAATCCGACCGCCTCTAAAAACCAACAGTAGTTAGTTAATTGTTTCGTCTTAAATACCAACCGGTATTCCTAGCATTCCGACCAATTCTTAGTCTACGGGGCGTCTCCTAGTCTCATATAACTAACTGGCTCTTGGCTTGGTGCCAGTTTTCCTATATTACTTGTAACGAGTCGTCAGCCCACCGTAATGTGTTCGCGTAATTGTTATCAAGACTAGTCTGGTGATAGTGACCTAGTATTATAGTGAACTATTTTCTTCTGCTTTCCTGAAAGAATGACCAAATTTTCCTATAAAAAACCGGTCAAGAGCGAGTCGGACTCGCGAACCGAGGGTTCCGTACGAATATATGATGCTGATGATTTCTGAAAAACTGTGCTATTTAGAAACATCGTTTTATTTTTCCTATAATCTTTACATAAGCTTCTATCATATAGAATAATTTCAGATTTTTATCTCTGCAAACTTCGGAGATAAAGGGGTGGGGGGGACGGTATTTTTTTTTCCTTTTTTATCAAAAGTCGGAAACTATGCTGCCTAAAAAAAAATCTTTGGAGAATGTGCAAACAGCGTTCTTTCATATGATACCCCCACATGCCCTAGTAGCCAGCTTAGTCTCACCATAAGGGTTCCTTTTTACCATTTTGGTACGAAACCCTAAAAATAGGTTTTCAGATAACATATATGTTTTTTTACTTTACTACTCGAATGCTTACAATGGAACTTTTGAGATTTTGTCATTATATTGTGTATTTTTCATAAGAGTAGCTACCTGACTAAGGTTGTTATTAGAGGATAGGATTTAATTTAACAAACACTAAATAGTGTCAGTACTGTGTAATACAATATGCTCAAAAAACAGTTATCAAGCGTTATCTTAAGCATGTTACTGGGCCCTTTATCTCAAAGAGCGGAATGACAAGCAGCGGACATTTTCATAAGACCACACAGCTTTTAATCAAAAACTTATCGAGCGAAAAAACACCTGCTTATCTTAAAGTTCAAAGCTTAAAGTTCAGTTTTTCAATTATACGACCTTAATATCTTTTAATAATTGTTTTCGTGTAAGTAATCGTATGCTGTCGCTGTTGTTTAACCTGTTCATAACTTTGAGATGTATGTTACTATGTGATTGTGTATTACCCTGTTTAACCTGTAATTTTAAAGCAAAAAATCAAGGTTTCTGATATCAAATTGTGAATGACTGTATATTAGTGACTTGGCGAGTACGTGTTAAATATATCGACTATCGATGTTATTGACATTATACATTTCCGTCATGACATAGGTCACGCATATAGGTTTTTTTTTTGCTTAAGTTACACAAGTTTATTATAGTATCAAAGTTCATTACGGTACGGAGACAAAAACCTTGTTATTGCCTTGAACTTCGAGTGACGTTATAAAGGTAGCCTTTCCAACTCATACGAATGATTAAATATAAATGTCTTCACCACAAAGGTGACATAGGAAGAACAGATACATCATCAAATAGTAAGTACCATGGTAACCAATTGACGTAGGTACCGAATAATCTGATTTTCTTGAAATATATATTCCAAAGTAATCCACTATACCACTTTATACTTGACCTCTATCAAATCACTGTCCTGTTTGCTTCTAACAGAGAAAAAAAGTTTAGCAATTCTGATATGAGTTTTGGTTTTCAAACAGCCGTGTTTACGCACAAATTCTGACGGGCGCCGCGACGCCCTGCCCCAGTACCGTTTATCTCTATGAATAATTTATAAAATGTGTTGATTCGTTATATGGAGCACATTTGTGACGTTTCTTTCGGAAATAAATATTACACACGATTATTTTTGCATGAAATGTCTAGTTTTGTCTAGCGCGTACTGTTATAAAAATGCACCTCTAGTCATCGTTTTGTACCGAAATACGACAAAGCTGGCACAATATTGACTTAGGTGTCTAAAGAGACGTCTGATGCTAGAATATTTAAATTTAGGACCAAGAAGCTTCTCAAACCAGTGACCACCCATTTGCTGTCACATGGTAGGCTTAAAAATACATCTGTCACCGAAACTGACATAAAATTACAAGACTATTAGGGATGCCCCTAAAGTTAACGACAAGGCTTAAAAAAAACAACGTTAAAACATTGTTTGCCCCTTCTACAAAATAATATAAAAGGTAAATATGCAAGAAAAGTCGAACAAGATATCTTTATTCTCACCTATTCCTAAAAAATAATGCTTTGTTAATTTGCTAACAAACAAGAAAACATACGAAGATCAAATCGGGCGTGTGAGCATTACTCTCTTAATTCGCGAGTAAACACGAAGACTGATGAAAGTGAATTCGCACGTTCGAACGTACGACTTTGTACTAGTAAGTCAGTAGATACTCGTCAGTTTGATGAAGTGGTACTCGAGCAGCTAGTGGCGTCTGAAAGGCGGAGGGTGTAAGCAAATTGACAGGTGTGCACAACCACGGAGAAGTATTATATTACGCGTATGGGGGCAATGTTAGGGCCAGGTTGCGACATTATTTTTTTCATTTGTGGAAGTGATGTGATATGGTGGTTGGTTCACCTGATGTTCAGAAGTAATCTCTGTCTATAAAAGTGATAATGGCTGAACTTATAACTTAACTGGAGGTTGTATATTGGTAGTCCTATTCAAAAATAAAGGGTTATGAACTGCAGTTGAATGTGGATGAGAAAGTACACCTACTTATTGCCTGTAATAATTGCTTAGTTTGTCAGCATAAAAAGCATTATCTTTATACCTG
The DNA here is from genome assembly GCA_948098905.1 of Tiliacea aurago. Lineage (NCBI taxonomy): Eukaryota > Metazoa > Arthropoda > Insecta > Lepidoptera > Noctuidae > Tiliacea > Tiliacea aurago. The sequence goes on from OX402577.1 coordinate 21,425,200, forward strand.
TATCCTGTTCTTTGTAAACAAAACATCCATAGATTTTCTTAAGTGCTTAAAAAATTGCTGTTTTGGCATTTCTCGGCTCACATAAATGTCTTATTGCATCAGCAATGAAAAATATAATTTCTATAACGGCTTTTTAATTATTTTACAGACGTATCCTTAGATAGAAGAAAGTGTTGAGCTATAAATTTGCTGTAATGAGCATCTCACAACTTGCTTCGCAGTCCATTTTCATTACTGTGGATACGACTGGTGGAAATGATGGTGTTCGCGTTTATTCTCGTCATTGATGACTTGATGAGACTCGGGTGCGCTCGGCAATTTCCGGAGACATTCGATTTAATGTTAGTTCTGTGTAAATTCATGGTTACGAATTGGTCACGATTGCACTTAAGTGTGTGTAAGCTTACGGAGTTTTCTTTAAATGAAAAAGATATTTCCTGCAATTCTCAAAACTGATAATCGTTAAGTGTAATTTTTGAAAAATAAACTATCTAAGATATATCATTCAATTGGATACAGCAGCCCACAGGATCCGTATTGAATACAGCAACGAGATAATTCAATCGGGGTCAATGTCTTCAGCTCCATATTGATAACGCTATTAATAGCCGTGACTTTACAAATTACTGAATCGACCTTAATTTGATTTATTGATAACGCGTAAATAGGAAAATCATACTAGAAATAGACTCTTTGACCCATTTTCGATCTTTTAAACCGCAATGAAACAATAGAACATCGATAATCATGTCAGCCGAAAGACGTCCACTGCTGGACATGCCAATTCTCTAGTAAGTCCCTTAGTCGCCTTTTACGACACCCACGGGAAGAAATAGGGTGATGCTATTCTTTAAGTCTAGCACCACACGGACACATCGATAATAATTAATAGTAAAGGAAAATTATTGCAAAAACATTGAATAATCAATTAATGATAATGTTGCAATCAAGGCTTGCAGTTATCACGTAGAAGGACAAAAATAAGTTAGTGACCTAATTGCTCCGCTAATAGATTCTCAATGAAACTGATCCACTAATTAAAATCTCATTACCGATAATCATGCCAATCCTTATTAATTGTTTCAACAATAACTGGGCAACTGGGTTAACAATCAAGCCAGATCATTCAACGCCAGTGCACGTGGTCCAAAACAATTAGCTCTTAGAAATTTGTGATTTTCTTTACCGCACTTGGCGTCAGTCCAGTTAGAATATTGTCTCCCTCACCTTGTACCACAAATAAAATGTGACTTTTCACTTCAAATGCAGTGAAATCTTCTCAGTGTATTATGAGTGTTATATACTGACTGTTCGTAATAAATGGTGTTGTTAGCAGAAACGTGAATATTGTTACATGTAGTGAAGTGAGCGAGTTGCGTCAGCCTGTTGACTTGCAGTATCTTCAAGTTTCGTGATGTTTTGATAGTCACTTGTACCTTCTTCGTCTTTGCGTAAACGTGATGGTTTATTGTATTATTGAGTCACTTCTTTTTCTTGGTGGTAAATTATCAAATAACTTCTCCCGCTCTGGGCGGAGCGGGAGGGCGTGTCAGACTTTTACTGACTAAACCCACCCGTGTTCCTTCGGTTGCCTGTGTGCCAGGGCCATGGTATCTCTTTTGGACAAACCCGCAACCCTGGAAATTGGCCCTGATGGACCCCATTAGTTTGTGCTGACATCTCTTTGAGGCGCGCGTGGAACACAGCGCGCCGTCGACCCGGGCCTGGTCCTTATCGGACGGTGAGCTCACCGTCCGCAAGCCCGCGCCTACGGTGGCCGGGAATCGGCCTGGGATTCCCGACATCTCCTGCGAGCCTGTGCTGAATTTCATGGAAGCGGATCATTGAAGCTGGTGTCTACTAGAATCACTGGTATGTTTAACAAATACTCTGTATAGTCTGAGAATATTTGTGTTTCGTGATGATCGGATGTTAAACGTATATTTGTAAGAATGCAAGTAGCACCTTTGTAGAGGTGATTTTTTTTACTATAAATAAATTGGTGGAAAATTAACCGACAGCGATTAAATGTGAGTTAAAAATGTCCGCATACAACAGTAGTTCCTAAAATAGAAGTTAGATACTGCAAGAAATGTTAATTCATCGCGGACGAAAAACGGAACACATTTTATTGTTCATGTACTTATTCAAATTAGTATTTACACTTTAATTAGCATGTTCGTATTACAATTACTAAAGTAATCGTAAAGTACAATCAGTGTAATGAAACTCGCCTAAGCGTAATGTCCGGGACACGAACAACAAGTTTACATTTCATTTAGGTACTTAACTTACATAATTTTAAATTTTACTCCCAACATGATGGTTTCATGCAAATTAATGTTTATTATGTAACAGATTACCTGGTACTTGTATATGACATTCATCAGATTATACTGAAAGGGTCTTTTATGAAAGTTGATCGATCGCTCAGTAAACTATACTTATGATCAGTAAATGGATTGGCTTTCTCGGGTGACACCTGGTTCTTTGGTTCCAATAGCACTTTCATATCAAAGATCTATACGATCTATGGTGAAATCTTTTGTGGAAGCAAAGGTATCATTAAATGCTTGAACAGATATTGCTTTGATGAATTATTTCTCGTAAGAGGAGCTCGATGGCTAAGTAGTAGAAGCCGCACGGGTAGATTCATCAGGGGCCCAAGTCTGCTATTTTTATAAATTCAGTCATTCCAACACGATCCCATTGTCATGCCATTGTAATTTTGCTAAACGTAATCTGCTAAATTCATAATGGTCGATCATTGGTCGGTGTTCTCGTAATAGAATTGTGTTATTATATTGGCATTGTCGTATTGCCATTGTTACAAAACCCATTAGTAGAAATGTCATTCATTTGTCATTATGTACGAGATTACCAATAAGTAAATGCAATTTCTTCCAATGTAGTGTCAGTGGCCGACCATTGGAAAGTCATAATGACGCCATTATAATAGTAGATTACCAAACTTGTCAAAATCAACAATTATGAAATCAATGATCGACCATTCTGACGCTATTGTAATAGCAGACTTGAGGCCCAGGTCTAGCTACGCTTGCCGGGGTTGGTCCGTAGATGGGTGAGCATCTTTACATACCGGGACTCCTCCATGCCTCGAAAAGCACGTTAAGCTATTAGTCCCGGCTGTCATTCGTGGATCTTTGACAGTTGTTACGGGTCGTCAGAAGCCTGAAAGTCTGACAACCAGACTTACCAAGGGGTATCGTATTACCCAGTTACTGGGTTGTGGAGGTCAGATAGGCAGTCGCTCCATGTAACATAATGGTATACAGCTGCATCCGGTTAGACTAGAAGCTGACCCCAACATTGTTGGAAAAAGGGTAGATTTATTGAGAAAGGCAGATAGATTTTTTGAGTTCCTAAACGGAATGGTCAATAAAGACTGAAGGAATGGGTGAAAACTAACCTGACTCGCGTAAGGCTGAAAACAGTTATTGTTGACATAACACCTTGATATTCCAAGATGCTAGTAAACAGCATGCAACTTGTAAGGTAGTGTGCCTCTGTGTCCAGTGTCCAGCAGTGGCCCACCGCAGCAAGAGTTGATGATGACGGATAAGTAACTGAACTAAACTCAGCGTTTATTTCAATTAAACCAACTACTTACTAAACCGAATTGTCAAAGAGTCGGTCAGTTAGTTAGAAAGTTGAAGCAATTTGTCCATTCCAAAACGTAGATATCTATGAGAAGAACAGGCAAGAAACTCCAAGGACTTAAACTAATCTATGAAAAATAATAAAAGAATAGCAACGTTTAAACTTAATTTAGATTTCTTTAAAAATTAGGTCTTCGAATTAGAGCTTGTAGTTATCCAGAACGCGTCTTCTTCTACATGTTATCTAGCTATGATTTATTTTAATTTCAAAGTGAATACTTTTTATAGATCTCTAGATGAATAATTATTTCGAGAATACGTGGGCCATTCCTCTGCATTGACATGCTGTAATTGGTCTAGTGACACGAAATGGGAATTAAGGGCCACTGTTTTGAGCATCAATAAATTTTATATTCTTCCGATTTCAATGATTTTAGTATAAAATCTGATACCACATAACAGAATTAACATGTGTGTATGAAAACACATCTTGAATATTAATTCACGAATTTAAATTATAATAATTAATTACGATTTCAACTAAGCGAAGGAACGTGAGAATCGCAACCATGAACTTGATGCTCAGTTATGAATTGCAAATGATTGGCTATTTCTCGTAATGACACTTCACTCCGATAGGCCGGTGCTAGCCAACTCGGTAACATTCGGGATCGTTCGGGCTTTTACGACAGCATGCGCGGACGCATAAAACCGTTGGCATTAATGCGGGAAAGTGGAGGACCGATTGGGTGTTTTATTGCTTCAAAGAAACTCTAGGGATTATTGCACTCTCCGTCTTGCATAGCTTTAATACAGATTGCATCTATAGGAACTTTTTGAGAACTATCCAATGCTTTTTTTATAGTTCAGTTGTAGACGTGGTTCTCTAAGTGCTAATTATGGAACATTTCGATGGAAATGGAAATTCCTATATATGCTGGAAGATCGGTCTTGACATGATGTTGTGTCTCTTTGTACAATCTTAAGTCACATGTGTCGGTGTTATTTCCTTGTATTTCATCTGTCCAAGAATCACGGAAAGTTATTTTCTAATAACAATGACGTAACCTTACGCGGTAGACATCCAGTTAAAATCGATTATGTTTTCACAGACTTGAATACTTCTTTTCTTTGCGATTCACAGAACTTATCAAACAGCATTGTTCGAACGCGACTATTTACAAACTGTGTGATCAATGAAACAGTCAATATGCGCCTGAAAAATGTACCTGCGACGCCTATTGTGATACATTCGCGCATTGCGAAAACAAACGATGCCCTGTAGGCTAATTGCGTAACACACTATCAGTAGGAATCGGTTTCAATTTGACAGTTCAACAACATTCATTGCGTTATTTACGTTGTTGAGCAGACCAAGTTTTCTAACATATGAAGCAATGGATTAGCAATATACTTCAAAATCATTCCGATTCCGATTCAAACTGTGTTACGCAACTAGGGTGCTGTTTGTGAATCGACGGTTCTTTAGCATTGAGCTCGTGGAGTTTTGCAATAATCCTGTTTTTATCGTATTCACTGCTACATTTTAGTACATATATTAATGAACGGTATAAAAGTTGGATACATTGAGCGGTAATTTTATCTTTATTGGACCTCTGATTCATTAATCAATTCTGGATCCCAATTAGTTGGCGAATATTATGTTCCTATGTTTGGATTACAGAATGTGTTTATTTTGCAAGGAGTTCAAATGAACTGTTAATACGTCAGCAGATTCGCGCAAATCATGGTGATATACAATCTATTTCCTGGAACGCTTATAGTAATGCTAGGGAAATCGCGGGTCTCTGTGGCGTCGGTACATTTATCTCACAATTTATTGGCCGTCGGCCCACGCGCCGGTGTAATGGATAGAGTTGTAACTAACGTAAATACATCTTGAGGTTCAAGTGCATAAAAACTAAATATTTATAGGTGAAGGTGAGATAATCAGCACTACTGTTTAGGAAGCTCGTATCCGACGGCATAGTATTTTAAATACTTCCCCTAATTCTAATGCTGGCTACGTTTAGGTTTAAATTTTACCGCTTAATACCCAGCTGTTGTACGTTGCAGGATGTGGTTTTATGCAATATGCATTTCGTACATTCATACTGACCTGTATTTAAACCAGTATTTCACATTCGGACTGGCATAAACAGCAATAATGTAATTCGCAACCTATCATAAAGTGTAACGTACTCTTTACAACTCTTGAGTTTTATGAGGAAAGATCTTGGTCTCTTACCGAGTTGATTAAAATTCGGCCGTCAGCAAGATTTATTGCGGAGCTGATGGCCAGGGTGTGCCATGCCATGAACTGGTAATTTCTCATACGCACTTCTCTGAAACACCATCTGTGCAATGCAGTAAAAATTCTTCGGTGAACGCCGCTACTGCAGTGACTCAGTAATGGTGGAGTTCCTTGCCTATTCTTCTCCATACGAAACTACCTTTTGGAAGGGGCGACTAGAAACAATTCAATTTTTTTGATACATTTTGACGTTCTAAAGTGCCTTTTTATGTGCGTAATTGAAATAAATAAGTGTGTCTGTGTGGTGTCGGACGTAAAGAATAGCACCGCCCCATTTCTTCCCGTGGGTGCCGTAAAAGGCGACTAAGGGACTTACTAGAGAATGGGCAGCAGCGTTCTCTAAGCATTTTAACACCATACTGCGATTGCCAACCCGCCTGCCAAGCGTGGCGATTATGGCAAAACCCCCCTTTGGGGGAGGACTATGTCCAGCAGTGGACGTCTTTTGGCTGAAATGATGATGAAATAAATAATGTAACTTTGACTTTGACACTCCACTTCTGCATTTTGAAAAAGACTTCCACTTCTCCATACTCCATATTTACTACTCTAGTAAAATTGATGTCACATGGCATTTCACAGGAGTATGTTACTTGTGCATGTAGGCATTTACAGTTCAGATCCAGTTTCCCCAAGTTCGCAGTCGAGTGGGCAGTCGGTGTCGGGTTCAGTCCCCGGCTAATACTCACTATTCGCATGTCGACCTGTTGCTGTATTCCTTGCTATGCTATGCTGTAAATTAAGACGATATTGATATCTCAAATTCACAAGTAATCTTTTTTGTTTCTTGTACCTACAATTAATTTCTAGGTATTTGTGTTTGTCAAGGCGTCTACAAATCGGAAAAAATCCTAACGTGTTGGTAAAAATAAGTTTAAAATAAAGGAGAAGAAGAAAAGTTTGAATGTGATATTGGTCTCTATCATCCACGCAGGTCGCTTCTGGCAGAAATATGCTATCTATCTATTTATGTTTCCTATAGTGTCATATGCCCCAAGATAGGTTAATAGCACTCCCTTTTGCGGTCAATAACAATCATTCACCAACTAGTTTGAAGCTAGCTATCTTGACCACGATACCTTATTAAAAAACAGGCGCCAATTAATGACTGGAGCGTGTAATTAATTCCAGTTTGCACTACCATAAAGGCTATCTATCATCTCAGGGAATTACATTATGCTGCTTTGACTTTTGTTTTAGACTTGGAATTACCGATCGCGTTTTGTTTTATGTAATGTTTGTGATAATAAAAACCCGATTCCATTTAAAACTTGAAGGCTCGTACAGGCTTCTACATACCAGCGCGACACGGCACAAAGGCCCCGCGTGTCGCGGGACGAGCGGTGCCTTTGTGTCGCGTCGCGTCGCGCGACAAGTCGCCCCGGTATGTAGAAGCCTTAATGCGATATCGTGAGCGCGACGCGACACTAGTAGAACAATTTCTTTGTCGATGCCTGTCGCGCCCGCGATATCACACCAGTCTGTATTAGCCTTTATTCGGGTTTGTAGTGAAACATAATGTTTACTTTTTATTTTTCGTGGAGATTTTTAAATGAGACCATCAAATAAAGCAATTTATATTATTTTATTCAAATTAAAGAACATTACTTTGAAAAATAAACCTTGTGAAAAGCTACATTACCTTTTTGTTCGTTTTCGGGGGGAAACCTTAGGAAGGCACCCGGGCTTAGATTGGGATAAAACAGACCGATACGAACTCTCAAAAGACCGATACGAAACCCTTTCTGTCCAACGCCTGTTAGGACACATCTCTGGGGAGACTGTAAAGGTCTCCCTGAAACCTAACTGTGTGCAAGGCGGCAGCATGTGACTACTGTGCGGCATCTTCCCTGAGGTCACTCAGTGGGCGGACAGTCCTTACTCTAAGCGCCCGTGATCCTAAATTCCCGCCTGGCTGAAAGGTTGCGGGCGGGATTTCGGCGTGTTAGACGTCTTGGCGGTTGCCTCCCCGACGCGACGCCTTCTTCTATACAAGCGGGATCAGCCCTTTCACGATCCCGCTCGGCAGCCGCCTTTTGAACCATCACGGTTTCACAGATGGAGGTCATTACCCTCCAGCTCTCCGACTCCGCCAGCATATACCTAACGATTGCTGGCAGAGACAAATCCCGCCCGATCCTGGCGACCAAGACTCGTCTTTCAGAAGCCCACGCAGGGCACTCCTCTAGCGTGTGCTCTGCAGAATTTAAGCCGCCTCCGGAATGGTGGCTATTTGCCGTGGCCTCTAGCACAATCTTGTTCAGGTACTTAACCTACACTACCTACTACATTAGGTATTTTGTTTTTGTTCATCTTCAAATTGATTTATTTTTGATGCATAAGTATAATGTTGTGGTATGGCATAGTGATATCACTATGCGCTACCTTCTAAGGCTTCATTACCTATAATAAATACGATAGGAAGCAATATTTCATGTCTATCGAAAACAATGCTGCTGCAATCTCGTCCTTTCTATTATTGCGCTTAGGAATGATCTCTGTAGAGGACGCGAGCACTATTATTGCGTTTAGGAATTTTACCAACGTACGTTGATCAGTAATACAGTTATTTTTGTTGGAAGATCATTTTAAGAGGTTAGTTTACCATTTTTTTGTATCGAGAAAACTTTTCAAAAACGTGTTTGAATTACAACTGGTTTCACAGAAATATGTTCAAGATTAACATACATTTTTTCCGCCGTTACGAACTGTATAGATTTGGCAAACAAATTGTTTGAGACAAGTCTATTTGAGTCTTATCAGCGCCTTCATTTTCATCGCACTAAAAATCTCTTAGAATATTTTCTCTTTTCCCACTCTGGAGGCCACCCTTACAACATGACGAGACGTGGGAAAGGAATGAGGATGTGAAATACACATAACAAATGGTTGAAATCTGCATGATTTATTGGTGTTTTGACGTTTAACAATCACTTATCACCGGTAAGCCTTTCCCAACTCTTATCTGTAGCGGAATCGGAGGCTGAGTTTCTTTTAGGAAAGGCTTTTCCATCTTCGTTATCTCTGTGTCATCATTGTTTGGTATGGTGAGGATAAAGTTTGAATATTTCTTGTGATGTTTGCAATTTTCTTTTAGACCAGCTTTTTAAAACATAGGTACAGATCTTTCTGGTATTAAATTAAATTTCCTTGTAAGTAACTGTTAAAATATCTTTGGTTTGGTGTATTCTATCCGTGAACCTCAAAAAATATTTATGTTTACTTGAATAAATTTAACTTTGCAACTCTTTTTCTCTTCTTATTCACGATTTCATCTCACGAGAATTTACCGGTCTTCTCACACTGCAATCAATCAAATCTGAAGCGTTAAAACCTACGGCCGCATACAGTTTCGAAGACTATATAATAGTTCTCAACTTATTCAAGTCAAATAAATAGGTTTGCGTTTAGCCGATAGTGCAAGCTTAGAAAGCTTTTCTACATTATTTTAGTAGACTTTTATATTAACGTTAGATCAACCGTAATTATTTATGAAACTTTCGTTCATCATCATTTCACCCGCAAGACGTCCACTGCTGGACATAGGCCTCCCCCAAGCACCACCACTTTGACCGATTCTGTGCTTCCCGCATTCAGCGGATACCTGCCTCCTTCACAAGGTCATCGGTCAACCTTGTAGGTGGCCTTCCAACGCTACGTCTACCGGTACGCGGTCGCCACTCCTGAACCTTTCGGACCCATCGGCCATCAGTTCTGCGAGCAATGTGCCCTGCCCACTGCCCCTTAAGGTTGGCAATTCTTTGGGCTATGTCGGTTACCTTGGTTCGCCTACTGATCTCTCATTTCCTGATTCGATGACGTAGGGAAACTCCAAGCATAGCCCTCTCCATTGCCCTTTGGGTGACTTTTAGCCTTCTGATAAGGCCCATTGTGAGCGACCACTTTTCAGTGCCATAGGTCATCACTGGCAACACGCACTGGTCTAAGACTTTCGTCTTGAGACACTGTGGTATGTGGGACGAGAAGATATTGCGTAACTTCCCGAACTTCCGTTCTTTAATGTCCAATAACCTTTGAATTGGACATTAAAGAACGGAAGTTAGGTACCTATTGGTTTGGACTAGCTTATTGTATTTCTTCGTCAATAAACAATTGTCTACGTAGCTTAGCATAGCCCTTAATCAAGGAACAATAATATGCAAAATTGAGTTTGTCTGTGGATACTGGGCATAATATCATAATAAATTTAACCAAGATCAAGCGACATAACGCAACAGATCGCTCCCAAGTAGGACAGAACTACAACACAGTGCATATTGCTTACATTACAGTCGCAAGGCTGACTGACTGCATATATATGAGTGCACAAACACATGCATAGAGGTCGTTTCATAAATCAAGTCAATCCGCCTTATGTTTACTGAACAGAAGGTAAACAATAATTATTTTCAGGACTTCAATGGTGAATATAACATTATACGAAGTACAAACAGGGTCGTATGATAAAGCAATTGCCATATAAAGTGGCGGTTATTTTAAGCCTTCCCATACGAGAATGATTGATGGTGTCTTCATGACCATTACCGCTGTCAGTCAATCGCGTCCAAATTTGGTGTAATTCCGATATCGGTGACTTTATTAGCGTTTCGGTTTTGGGTATCAAGATGTCGTGTTGAGCTTGTTACGTCATGTTCAATCGCATGGGCTGACGAGCGGATCATCCCATCAGAATCGTGGTATTGAATTTTGCGGATGCGTTCCGGAAGAAAGTATTATAATGCCTCTTATTAAACACGGGGAGAGTTAGTCTAGTAGGTACATATTAAAATATTTATTTGACCTGGGATTCGAAGTAAAACCTATCCGGAATGAAAAGCTTAATTTTGTTGAAATTTAAAACGCAAATGTTCTTCGAAACAATATATTTACTCGCCATACATAAAACCAAGGTTTATTTAAACACGCACTTCTCACTTTTAAGTAAAATGGCTGTGATAAATATCCGAATACACTTGCCAAGGCGAAAACAATAAAAAATAATTTACAGGCGGTTTATAAATTGGCAACTCTTTAAAAGAAGCGTCGGAAGCTTGTAGGTCGATTCACACTTTACCGTGTCGTGTCTTTCTGACAGCTGCATGCTTGTTGCATAAAACATTAAAGGTCGGACATATTTAAACGTCTGTTATGAGACCATGTCTTTCCATTGATTGCACTTTTAAAGACTTGTCGGGGACTGTATTAAACATGCAGATGGTACAGACTACAGTTTACATAATTTCTGTCAGTATCTCTGCATCGGAATCACGCACGGAAATGGGTTTCAATGAAGTTTAATATGGATTGACACTTTTCTTGATCGAATATACTATCATGAAATTTATTTACTGTAATTTGTAAATTACTTTTCTGAGCATAGTCCATTAATTCAAAAAGATAAATATATAACAAATAAATTATCTTTATTTCCCAAAAACATACAGTTATTTGTACTTTGTTTACAACTTTTGAATTTATGGTAGAGAACATTTACATAAAACATTTGGATGCTGCAGAGATCTGTACACAATAGATTAAACTCTATCGAATAAACTAGGGTATCCTGTATCTAAAGAGACAGGACATAAATGTTATAGCTGGTTTGTTAAGATGTAATCAATGAATACACTATAATTCAATAATTGAAAACCATGTTTATTCATATAGACACACATAACACAATCTCCGTTACAATGATAGACACCAGACCCGGGAAAAACCAATATTGCCATCTGGCTAATTATATAACAATAAATACGTAAATAACAAAATAAAAAATTGCTCTTTGAGTATTACCCTGCCGCATTACACAGGGACCGTACAACCCCGGTAATTAGTTTAGCCTTTCGAAGGGGTAACCCATTCAATGGGTTACCTTTATCATGATGTAACCCATTGAAAGGGTATTATACTACAAACCCATTGAAAGGGTTACATGATAACATTGAATGGGTTTTATACACTTGAAACCCAGTGAAAGGGTTACAAGATAACCCATTCAATGGGTTCTATACCTACTTGAAACCCAGTAACATGAAAAAATCATAATATTATGTTATTTCGATATCCGCCCACCACGCGTAGCATGACCAATTCTATCTCTATTCTACCCAGGGACCATTTTGGTTACCATTTTAGAAAACCCCTTTTCTAAGCAGTTAATCAAAAACGCATACAGTGTGGGTAATTTTGAATGGCTTAAATTAAACCGTTCAAAAGGGTTACCCACACCGTATGGGTTTTTATCGAAAACGCTTTCAATGGGTTACCAAAATTTAATTTAAGCCGTTCATAAGGGTTACCTATATCGTATGGGTTTTTGTTTAACCGCTTAGAAAAACCCTATCGAAAACCCTTTCAATGGGTGACCAAAATGGTCCTTTTACAAGTCGGTATAGTTTTGGATAAACCGTAAATAAATGCGCATAATTTTATTCTCTCTTCAAGCCGTTTTTATTATTGTAAATCTCACTTTAATATCGCACCCTGCATAAACTGCAGTGATAGACGTGTGACATTTCAGACCCACGGTCGTCCGGTGTGTCTGACCCTGAATTTGTGAGTCAGACCTTTCATCATTATATTTAACCCTTTATAGGTTATATCTGCATAATTTATAATATCACGTGTAAACCTGTTTGATCAATGAGTGACTCATTTATTTATGTATTCTGTTTTCCTGATATCGCGTAAAAGTCTGGATTGCCCTTTTATAGGTAGTTATTGCATATCATTTAATTTAATTTGCAAAGTGTTCGTTTCTTGTCTTGCAGGTTGATAGTGTTCAATCCTAATATTATTTGGTGTAAGAATACATTCCATTATTAATTAGTCTGTTAACTAAAATTACATCTTAGTTACCTACAATATTATGTTCTATAATATTCTATAGGTATTTCCTATAACTTAAATAAATACGGAATTAAGGTAACCTTAACACCGTATTTATTTAAGTTTATCTTATCTGAATTACCGGATTTAGCTGTAATGTTTCTAACTTATGGTGATACAATTTTTAATAGGTAATAATAATGTACAAATGGCACAGTACACACGGCTACACATCAAGCTATACATTTCCAGTTTACGCTGACTTCTCATTGTAAGGAAATCCTATACAATGCGAGATCAGGTTATACTGGAAATGTATAGCTTGATCTGTAGCCGTGCGTACCTGCTAAAAATAAAGATTTGACATTAATATTTTCTGCAAATTAAAAACTATGTAAAAGTTCTATTGTTAAAACAATGCGTAGGTACTTAGCCTTGTAGTACAGTCACTTAAACATAAACCCCCTTATTACAAAACATGGTTTATTTTCAGACCCAGGTTTAAAACGTGGAGCCATTATGGAATTTCGAACTTTATTCCGACTATGGTAAAGTTCCTAAACACAAAACTGACAACTTAGTACAGAACTAAGTTTTCAGTTTTGTATAAAGAACGGTATTTCAATCACTGTTACGTTCTTATTACAAAAACTGGCTCCATGGTTTAAGCCATGTCAAAATATAAATCTTGTTTTGTAATAAGGCGGATTTAGTTTAATATAATATTAACTGCAATAACAAAGTAATTACGTATAACTTTTTCGTTGTAGGAAATATTATATAAATAAATCTGTTAATATTCATTTATTTCTTCAAAGAAAGAAATAAATGTTAACAGTATTTTGCCAGCACTTAACTCATTTAACGCGTTAATTCCAACGCTCATTTACTGGAGGTCATTACCCTCATTGAAACATTTCTATGTTCTTTTTGGGGCTTTTAACTTACGGCCTCCTAATGATGGTTGCGACAATAGGCTTTTAGCCATTTTACTAATTACCATTAAGTTCCTTGTACCGATACGGTTATTCAGGTAGTAGAAGTAGGTAGATAGTTTTAGTAGGTGTTGCAACGCACAATGGTAATTTTTAGGGTTCCGTACCAAAATGGTAAAAAGGAACCCTTATGGTGAGACTAAGTCTGTCTGTCTGTCTGTCACACCTGAATATCTCGAGAACTACTAATGCTAGCAACTTGAAATTTAGAATAGTTTTAGATGACGTTAGCCCAACTACTTTGCAAACAAGAAAGAAATTTAAAAAAATATACCTTTTTTGCAAAAGGGACTGAAAGCGGGTCTTAAAAATTTGCAGTGGAGCTACAAGGGCATGTGGGGGGGTATCATATGAAAGAACGCTGTTTGCACATTCTCAAAAAAAAAAAAATTTTTTTTTTGGCAGCACAGTTTCCGAGTTTTGACGAAAAATGTAAAAAAAATACAGTCCCCCCCCCTTATCTCCGAAGTTTGCATAAATAAAAATCTGAAATTATTCTATGTGATAGAAATGTATGTAAAGATTACAGGAAAAATAAAACGATGTCTCTAAATAGCACAGTTTTTCGGAAATCATCAACATCATATTTACGTACGGTACCCTCGGTGTGCGAGTCCGACTCGCTCTTGACCGGTTTTGTAAATAATCTATACCGTAAACCCAATGACGTATTATAAATAGACGCGTCCTACACGAACAGTATTGCACTCAAAAACAGCGTAAGCCATGAATGTAGCTACATACTTGCGTACAATCATACAGTGCGCGAAGAAAAGGAAAGACCTATACCGATAACTGTTGTTAGAAAGAGATGATCATACATATTTAGTTACGTCACTAGCTGCTGCATGTTCACTCGCGCGTACGCGTCGGTTGCAGCAGTCAGGAAAAATGGCTGACTGGCTGTACCAGTACAAAACAAAACAACGTTTTCCTAGAATAAAAAAATACAATAAGTACTTATGCGTGAAATGAGAAGTTTTCTGTACTCCCACAGTAGTAGTGTAATTTGTACATCGTGTATAGACACGGGAAGGCATTTTCATCACAAATAATTGCTGAGAATTGCGAGTGATTGTGACGTGTAGCCATGTCAGTGGATGGCGCGCGACTAATTCCGAGTCGGGCAATTTCCTTGCTTTTACTTTGCCATTATTGAGCGCGGGTAACGCATCTAAAGGTTGCTTTAGATGCGTTTATCTTCATCTTTAGGTTATCATCATTGCGTAAGCCCTGTAAAATATAAGTCTGTAAAAATATTTCCAACAGTTCCGTCAATGTTGTGCAACGGAAAAAAACAAAAATGTAGAAACTAATCTTATAATGCCACGCGTGGGAGTTAACATGTCATTTGGTAAATCCGTCTCAAACTATAAATGAATGCATTCCACCCATTTAGACAATATTAAAATCCGCGGGCTACCTTGAAACATTATCAAAGTCAGTCCCCGCAAATGCTAAAAATATTTGTGTTCTATTGCGGTTTATTAGCCCCTGGGGTCCAAAAAATACGCCCCCGCGACGTCGTTTGGCATCCCATTCACACAACTGGGTAACTGTCTACTTCCTGGTAGGGTAACATTGAACCACTTCTTCTTCGAGCGGCCAAGTGCACCGAGGATGTTATTACGCGGACTAGAATAGAACAAATTTAAAATTAGGTTCGGAATCATTAACGGTCTTAGGTGATTTTCTAGGATGTAGGTGTTTTAGAAAGGTGGAATAATTCATAGATGTTATACGTAATAGTACTCGTGCACTTGTAAGATAGCAAAGTTGTTCTCATTCTAGAATTTGTTTATTTTACGAGTGCTCAACCCATTAAACCGCTTTCTCCGCATTTTTGTTGCATATTTTCGATGAGATAAGATCATATTGATGACAAGGTGAACTATGTATGATAGATACTAGAAGAACTGGAACAAAGAACCTGTTTAAGGGCCCCTTTTCCTGAAAATTTAGGCATGAGAGCTTGCGCCCGCGTTGCACAGGAGCAGTCGCGATAGCACTATAGCACTGGTGCGGTGAGCGCGAGCCGTTTTTCACGTATTTATTAATTATAAAAAAAAATAAGTGCCATATTATAAATCTATCCAATAATATCCCTGTCAAACCCGATTAGTAAATGAAATGTAAAATTTTCATAAAAATTTCGTTCCCCTGTCTCATATAACTTAAAATACTTTCAAAATCGACTTTACTTCTGATTTTTTTTTCCAAGCAAAATGTTAAATAACGTGTTTTTGTTGGTTGTTAAAGATCAAACATGTATCTGTACTATATATTTTTAACGAATTTAAATATGGTGATTTCTCTGAAAACAACTCGATCTAGAAACGTGAATTTCGGAAAAGGGGCCCTTAAAAGTTTGTCAATACTAAAACCTGAATTACTCATCTGCCGCGCCTTTTCCCAACTATGTTGGGGTCGGCTTCCAGTCTAACCGAATGCATCTGAATACCTGTATTTTTTTTAATAGTGCGTATCTGTCTAGCCTTTCTCACCTCCACAAACCAGTAACTGGGTAATACGATACCCCGTGGTAAAACTGGTTATCAGACTTTCGGGCTTCTGACGACCAGTAACGACTATCAAAGATCCACGAATACCAACGGCGTGCTTTCCGAGGCCCGTATGTAAAGACGGTCACCCATCCACGGACGAACCGCGACAAGCGTAGCTTAACCTAATCGGTCGACCCGTGTGGCTGTTATTACTTAGCCACAAGCCCCTTAAACCTGAATGACTGAAATCGGTTAATATTCAAATTATAGTAGACATGCTGACATTAGTTTAAACAATTTGAATTATAATAATTGGAGGTCAAACCGTAATAGTACTAAGTAAGCACATTATAGACACGTGTACCTACCTACCACGCATGCTAAAATGAAGATCATAAGATCGAGGACTTCTGTCTGTATACAAGTAAACAAAAACTTACTATATACAACGTTTGATCCGGTTTTAAAAGACTAAAGTTGCATAAAACCTAGGAATGTAGAGAAGAATAAAGTACAGTCGAAGCCAGCCGGGCACTGCAGCCGGTACTAAAATCGTACGAGAGTTATAACCACGTCAAAGTCAAAGTCAAATTGTTTATTTCAAATAGGCACTTATAAGGCACTTTTGAACGTCAATATTTACAAAAAAATAGAATTGATTCTAGTCGCCCCTTCCAAAGGTAGTTTCGTATGGAGAAGAATGGGCAAGAAACTCCACCGGTACTCTTTTAAAATCTTGTACAATATTTTTATAGGTACATTAATTATATAATTATATGTGAAAACGATGCACCTAGAATAAAATTACTATACCACAATAGGTAATTAAAAGAGTTAAGAATGAAGCAATGACAGATAAATTAATTATGTGATAGATACATGGTGCTCACATATTTACAAAAATTGTAAAAACTATATAAGATTTCCTAAAAAATAACAATATCGGTGTGAGTTAAGGTAATCACAGAATTTAAAATAAACGTCATAAAAATAATAAATTATACAATTAAAATAGCAACCCGTTTGATTTGGTCCACGAAAGACGTATACAACGTATTCCAGATGCCGTTATCAATGAAAGGAAGCGCGTGGATTCAAATTGCCGGCTAACTGCAGTTGCAATAATTGGAGAGGTGGAGACTGTAATAGACCGCAGGGGACCGTTTCGCCGTATGTTATTCAGTCCTATATTTAGATGACAGTTTGCGAGCAGGGATGTTGTGATTTATATAATAGCAAAATGACCGACTGGTTGTCACCTTGTTCATAATGTTCACCTCTGTTTGCATTGCATTGAAAATATTTATAAAAAAAAGTGTAGGCTGAAGTGCATTGCGGATTTGCGGCTGAAATTTAAAACCATAATATATGACGGCTAATAAAACTTATGGATGTTATACACCGCACGTCATTGAAGCGTCACGATTGTTAGTACTAGATCAACTACGCCCATTACCTGATCAATGACTCTTTTATCTTGAATTGATGATGACGATTTAGTAATTTGTTTTATTCTCTTTATTCCAGGTGCTGTGTTCAAGTGAAGATGACGTGGCTTCGAGTGTCGGTGTGCTTCCTGGCGCTGTCTGTGCTAGTTGCACCAACCCTTGCAACTGTGTGCCCCGACGGATGTGTATGCAACACCACACGAGATGGCCTACACCGTGCCACCTGCAGTAGTCTCCCCGAATTGTACAAGTTCACTCTCCGCAAGATACATCACAACATTAACATTCTCGACCTGTCACACAACAACATCACGAAGCTCAACCACGAGCTCGACCGGCTTACAGAAGTTGTCACGCTGGATCTCTCCACAAACGGCATCCAAACGCTGAACAAATTCTTCCACAATGCAAAGAAATTAGTGCATCTAAATCTAGCCAACAACAGGATACAAAAGCTTTCCTTCGTTCATTTACCTTCAAGCGTTAGTTCATTAGATTTAACTAACAATTTATTGAAAGATGTGCCTTCAGATATAGGTCATTTAGTTGGTCTGGAGCATTTAGAAATGGAGGGAAACCCTCTGGATTGTTCATGTGAAAACTTATTGGCACGCGATCGTTTGCTCATTGCAAATGTTTACATAGATAATGTCAAATGTGTTTCACCTACTAAGTTCAAAGGGAAATCCTGGTTAGAACTAAAATCGAAAAATGTTTGCAAAGTTCCTAAAACTGAAAATAACTTTATGGATATGATGATGGGTGACCAGCCCATAGATGCAGTTCAAATTGGAGAAGAAACTACGGCTTTGAAATCCATGCCCCTCGTAGCTAAAACTGATTTAGACGACGGCAATGTAATACAAGGAAGTGATCCTGTAGAAGATGATGATCAACTACAGTTTTTGAAAGTGGGACACAACTCGTCACCTTCGCCTTATAACCAGATAGAAGGTTCAGGCAGTGGTGACGATGCCGAACATACGACAATGATTATATTTATGGAACCTAAAATGGGGCGAAAACATGATGATGGTTTTTCAGTAGTTGATGATGATGAACAGAACACCGAAGATCCGATTGAAGGATCCGGAGATCCGGGCTCTGGTTTCACCCCTATTGGTGTTGGTCATTTGCCCGAAGAAACAACCACTACAGCTTACGTACCATTAAATCCAGAGCCCGTTCATCCACTTATTACTGATGATGAAAACCAAACGATTACTGAGTTTCCTTTGCCTGAACCTATGTCACCCATATACCAAGGTCCTCGAAACTGGAACGTTGAGTCGCCCCCGGAAGTAACGACGGAAAAACTTGCAACATCACCCACATCGCGTGACACTACAGTGTCTGAGCAAATAAGAGTAACGCAGGCATCTGAAGTGCATGGACAAATACTTGCTGAAAGTGAAAATGAAGCACCACACAAAACAGGCACGTATGTTTGCATTGCAATTATTGTAATATTATTAGTGGGACTAATTGGATTCGCAATAATCAAAGGACAGATGAGAAAACGACGAGACAGAAGACTTTTACGGCAGCAAAAGAGAGATGTTGAAAAGGCATCGAAAGAAATGGTCGACATGAATAAATCACTGTTGGGAAAGCCGGCCGGCTTAGAGGCTCCTGTCGACAAAAAAGTAAATGGCAAATACGAACTAGTACCGACACACGAGACACCTCAAAAGAAAAGTGAAAATGGGGAACTCGGCAATGGTGTCAATCGCACTAACAATAATGGCTTAAGAACCGATAGTCCGAGAGACACGAATCAAAATAAGAGCAGTTCAAGGGATAATAATTTAGTAGATGATAAACCACAACAGCATGAGACATCTTTTGATTCTGAACCTGCATCACCCGATTCAAGAAAGGACACCAATTCGTTGTCCAGTGAAGACATTTTTGTACCCATTAACGATGATGATACCCCTAAACCAAACGGCACCGGTGACTCCGATATATCTCAGGCACTAATAAATGGAGACCAAAATACTGATTCTGATTTCTTGTCACCGTCTCGTGAATATGTTCCGGTGTACTCGCCCGACATGGGAAGAGTGCGCATAAAGATGACGGAGACGCCTAAACCCAAAACACCGGTACTAGTCACCAGAAGTAGGTCGAATGCTGGAGACATAATCATAACTCCGTCAGACGCGCTCAAGCCGACCACTTGAAATCCAGCCTCAGTTGAAAGGACATTAATACTTCGTGTATATCAGTGTCAAACAGCAAACACTTCACTATTGGCGAAATTCTGTGATTATATTGTGCGTGTAATTAGGTCAAATCTCGAGTGTGAAGGATTGAAATCGATTTATTCGATCGTGTGTAAGAAGTCTAAAACTTTTGCTGCCAAAGTGTGTTTGTAGTCGACAGTGCCTTTATTTTAACTTTGTTAGTGGTATAATATATTTTTTTAAATATATTGCGCAATAAGTAATAAAAATATTTTTATACGTGTAAAAAGTGTTGCCATGTTCATGATAGTTGTAAAAGTCTTGTTAGTAATACATGAAATTTATATCGTAGTTCCTCTACGAGTAACGAGTAACGACCGATTCATGTTGTTGTACAAACATTGTGTTCTGTGTCTCTGTTCGGTACGTTTATTCTACGTTATCTACGTGTATAGTATAATATATAATGGGGTACAATTCTTGAATTGTTATATTTTCAATGGTTGTGTACTTACTTCTACCCTGAGAATATTTATCTAAACAATTGTGTATAACAACGTAAGGTCCAACTGGCTATGTTTAGTTATTGTTTTCTCATTTTCTGTGGAGAGTATCATTCTTTCATGGTCTGGCTAAGCATAAGTTCCTTAGTAATTTTATTGAGTTTAGATTTTAAGAATGTGATACCATTTATTTTAAGTAATCTGAACTATTTTCTATGTATGTAACTAATTAAAATTCTATTAGTGTATATTTCGTAGATCTTTGTATTTGAATTATTTTATTTCGTAACTAAGACGCTGCGTTTAAATTAATTACTCTGTATCTTTATGCTTTTACTGACCTAATTTAAATTATGATAATGAATAGTTAACTGCTAAACGTATCAATTTTTTTAAATGAAAATCTGAATTTTTGAAAATAAAGAACAAAACAGAACGATAAATAGTTCAGTAAGCAAATATAAATTTAATGTATTTTTATTTTGAAACTATTTTACGATATAAATGGTTGAATCAACTTTGCCTGTTTTAATGACCTTGACCCCGTTCTAAATACAAAATACCTAGTCACATACCGCCTTATTACAAAACAAGGTTTATCTTTAGACCCAGGTTTAAAACATGGAGCCATTATTGAATTTCGAACTTTATTCCGACTATGGTAAAGTTCCTAAACACAAAATTGACAACTTAGTACCGAACTAAGTTTTCAGTTTTGTATAAAGTACGGTATTTCAATCACTGTTACGTTCTTATTACAAAAACTGGCTGCATGGTAAAAGCCATGTCAAAATATAAATTTTTTTTTGTAATAAGGCGGTTTAACTCTGATTTGTAATTTGCTAGACTAAAATGACATTTGGTGTCGACATAAAAATAACCTATACTTCATTTGAAATAAGATTATAAATTTAAATAAACCTTTTTTACAGTCCGTTCAACTGATTTTGACTTCTATTGCGTTGGTAGCATGACAAATGGCAGCTGTAATAAAAAGTTCGTATTGTAACCATGTTTTTGCTTTGAATGCCATCCTTATCCTTATGGAATATAAGTCAAAATCGGTTGAACGGACTGTCAAAAAGTTTATTTAAATTTCTAATCTTATTTCAAATAGGGTAGGTATTAATATTACAGAGACAACATGATAAAGCGAAGGTACAGAGAATGATTCAGTGGTGCTTACCGAGTGACAGCACCATTAATTATTCATAGTGTTAATTTACAAAAGGGCCATCTCAGCTGTCATTTTGGTCTAACAAACTAAAAATCAGAATTAGCTGCGTCACATATTTTTGCTTTGACAAGTTTAACAATTGCTAACATCTATGAGTCAAAGTTCAAAGCAGTTAAAAGCAAAGCAAAAATTGCACTAATGAATAGAACACCAGCCCCGCCTAAAATGGGCACTTTGGCAGAATCATAATAATAATCTGCGTACAATTCATACAGCCCGCAATTCATCTCTTTGACAGCTGGGGGCCTAAAATGGACGCTTTGGCAGAATCATAATATGATCTGCGTACAATTCACAACCCGAAATTCATCTGTTTGACAGTTTAGTATGGAGTTTCGTAAAATGGTCCACAAATTATGAATTGCTTTAGTGAAGTCTAATGTCAAATAGCAGCTGTCAAACAGATGAATTTCGGGATGTATGAATTGTACGCTCATCATAATAAGATTCTGCCAAAGCGTCCATTTTAGACCCCCTGATATTTGACATTAGACTTCACTATGCAATTCATAATTTGTGGACCATTTTACGAAACTCCATACAAAGCTATGAAACAGATGAATTGCGGGATATGAATTATACGCAGATCATATTATATTATGTTTCTGCCAAAGTGTCCATTTTAGGCCCCTAGACACTTATCTTGCACTGTCATGACTGCGGTGTTCCAACGAAATTACCGGTTCGATTTCGATTTCGATTTATCTTATTATTTCTATAAAAAGTTAGCTAAGCACGTTATATCAAAGTAGCTAATAATACCAGTTTATTATTGTCCTACTGCATGGCTAAAATCTCTCCTCCTACAGAGAAGGCACGAACATCGTTATCTATTAGCTCAAGCTAATAAATTCGCATGATTTATTTATAAAGGACAATCATATTTATATCTTGCATAGATTCAAATACTTAAGTTAAAAAGGCTGTGACATTTAATTAATAAATTGGTTTATTTAACTAGTATGACAAACTCATGCTTATTTTCATGCTAGATGGATGGTTGGTATATATCTGTGGCCTTTCTGAATAATAAGAAATAAATCAGGCTCAGGGGGCCTAAAATGGACGCTTTGGCAGAATCATAATATGATTTGCGTACAATTCATATCCCGCAATTAATCTGTTTGACAGTTTTGTATGGAGTTTCATAAAATGGTCCACAAATTATGAATTACTTTAGTGAAGTTAAATGTCAAATAGCAGCGGTTAAAACAGATGAATTGCGGGAGGTATGAATTGTACGCAGATCATAATATGATTCTTCCAAAGCGTCCATTTTAGGCCCCCAGATGACTTGTACAGTCAAGGGAATTAATTGTTGAGCACACCGTACGTCTATTTATCGTTTTATAGCCATTTCATACAACCGGTGAAAGTTGTGATTTGATTATACTGACAATTTAAGTTGGTAGTATTTTTTTTCCTGACTACCTAAACGTTCAATAGCTTTGCAATAGCTTCCACATTACTATACAGTAGCGACATCTATCTTTAAATAATGTAATCACTAAGTAGCAAATGTAGCTACTTGCGTAATAAGTAACCTACTGGATTGATAAAATACAACTTAGTAAAATCATACCTACCTAATAAGGATTTAGATAGATGGATAGAAACTGATTAAAAAGAAATAGAAAGGTTTTGAGGTGGACTTTACAGTTGGTTTAGATGAATGTAAATAGATGGCGTCTGCCCCAAGTTTTGAAATGTGTAAGCCGCTGCGCTGATTGAACCGCCAATAAATAGATTACTAGATTACAGTAAATCCACTGTTTAATACATTAATTTACTAAGGTTTCCAATAACGAACAAATTAAATGCATTTTGCAGAACACATTTATTTCTTATACATATTAAAATTCTTGCAGTGTGTAGGTAGGTACTTAAAACTCTTAATCTATCTTAATTTATAATATTGGTACTATAATTAGGACGTATTGTTCAAAATTGTTTTTACGTACATTTTACAATGATAATCTCTTTCAGAGGTCGCTTTCCCTGATGTCATCATTAGAATACCTTCGATTACGGGGCCGCAGGGGTCTTTCTAATTCCGCCTGAACTTCAACAGTCGTAGTCTCGTCATTCTGGGAGTCATAATCTGCGTTGTACTCAGACATGCGCCGACGTCGAGCGCCGGGTGACTGTTCTAGCTCTGCTACTTCATGGCTGCCATATCTGCTTATCTGCCTCCTTGGTCTATGTCGTCTTCGATCATTTGAAGCTTCAGATAGCTCAACATCTTCTAACTGAGGAACATCCCCATTTCTTTCAGTTTCTTCCAGTAAATCTCCACTTGACTTAGTTTTCCTGCGACCCCGTTTTCTCTTAGTCTTGCCCGTACCAGTTTCATTAAGAGAATGACAGGATGCACTCACTTTGGGCATTGTGAGAGCTTCATCATAAGACGGTGGTGCAATCAGATCTCGAGGATCAGGCGTGTTGCGTAAAGCTTCTTGTTCTGCACGCATTCTTAACTGCCTCAATCTATCTCTTGCCTCTTCTACTTGCCTTTCTCTCTCAGCTTGCAGAGCAGCTAAGCGACGGTGCATGGACCTTCTTATACAATTCACTAAAAGGAGGCATAAAGTTAACCCTACGATCATTATAGTTATGAACCATATTAAACCGTCTGGATTTGGTACTCTCTCGGTGGGATTCCAAACAAAATAACAGGCTTCTAACCATGACTGTCCAATCAATGTAATCGGGCTATTACAAACGAGATTGTAAGATTCTTCCTTTTTACTAGGTTCTAGAGTGACAAATTCATAGAAATCGTACATATTTCCATCACCACAATCACATCTCCACATGTTATCACTTAAATCAAGCCGTTCTAGATACGGATTTGTTTCAAAATATGACCTCCTCCAGATTGTAGTAAATCTGTTACCAATAACACTCAAACCAATAAGTCGAGGGAGCATGAAAAAGGTATAATTATTTACGAAACTTATTCTGTTGTAATTGAGGTTTAAATACTTTAACGTGTTAGATGATATACTATCAGGTATATGTGACAAAAGATTTCTGGATAAATCTAAGTCTACAAGACTCTGCAGTCCTTCCAAAGAATCTTGCCCAATACTGCTTATTTCGCACGAGCTCATATCAAGAACAGTCACTGAGTCAGATTTTAAATGACCAAGATTTGTGAGATAGTTTCGAGATAATCTCATTTGTGTTAACGAAGGCATTTCTAGTAGTGTATCTTCTGGTATAGTCGCTATTTCATTCCAAGATAAATCCAAATGTTTTATCAATGTCAGTCCTCGGAATGTATTACTTTTCAGCGATCCGATATTATTGTAAGATAAATCCAAATATTCCAACATAGTGTTATTGACAAACTCGTTACTCCTCAGAAATCTGATCATATTGTGGTTGAGGATTGCTCTTCTGAGATTAGGAAAACCTTGCAGGTTTGGTTGTAATACATTGCAGTATGATATATCAATATATCTTAAAGAGTCTGAGAATAAATTGTATGCGGTTGCAGACAATTCCAAGCGATAGTTGTGAGACATTTTTAAGTAAATCAAGGATGGTAAATACATTAATTCGTTATGATTTATTGTGCTAAGGGCACAGTTGCCGACGTCGAGACTCTTTAACGAAGAAGATATAATACTTTGTATTCTAATTAAAGGATTTGAGTTCAATTTAAGCGTTTTGATGTTAGTAAGACCACTCAAAGGAGACCTTCCGTGTACGGACTCTATTTCACAGTGCTCCAGTATCAAAGTTTCCAAAGAAGAACTAATGAGCAGCTCTCGATTTGCCAAGTTGCCCATTGTTTTAAATTTATTGTGAGATAAGTCTAATGTCTTAAGGCTTGTCGTTGGTTGGAACGCTTCGTTTGGGTTTATGCTCAGCCATGAATCAAAATAATTTCTGGATAAGTTGAGCTCTTCAAGGGCCGTGAGGTTATTTAGTGCATCTGGAGGCAGTTCGCTCAGACGATTTCCACTTATGTCCAAGCTGACCAAATTGTAGAATCTATGCAAGTTTCTGGGAAATGTGGAAATTTCATTTTTTGATATATTCAGCTTCGTCACCTGTAAATAACCAAATAATGATTATTAGAAATGTTCTGAGGAAATAATGACATATGTTTAGATCGTAGAATGAGTAAACAAATACCCTGTTTTACAGTGTCTGAATTTGGAATTATTTGGACCGTAGAAGTAGAAGTTATGAAACTATGAATCGTATTTGGTAATATTTCCAAAATAAAGCTATTTATTCAATGTATTTAGAAAATTTCAAAAATACCTGACTGTTGAATCCATCAGGTAAATTAGTCAATCCTCTGCGTGAACAATCAATGCTTGTTTTATCTGCACTGCATACACAGGTATAGCAGAGGTCACCGAGCCCGCCGTCAAAATCTGCTGCACCGTTCGCTATACTGATCAGCATCAGAAGACTTAGTATTATGGGTAATTGAACCATTACGTCTCGATCTCATTACGGCCTGAAATGGATAAAATACTTTTTTAAATCATTATCTCATTTTGAGACGAATCGTGACATTCCATTTCAGCAGGTCAGACATTACCAGCCCGGGAATTTACAAGAACAATGGAAAAAAATTATATCCGTTTCCGTCATTTTATTGATATCATCTATTTACTCGTACCTACGAGTATGTGTGATACAGACGAAGTGAATCAGAGACTATCATATTTCAAACATTAATTATCAATTATAATATCTTTCTAAATTGAGTCATCGTGTAATTTTATATATATAGTCAGTTCATCATTAGTTAATTAATCACTTAAAAAATCATTCTGTGAAAACTATAACAGCGGAGTTCTGTGGCAAGTGCCTAATGTCAATAGTGAAAGAGCGATACTTAGCTCTTTTAGTTGTAGAAAGATATTACCAGATATTTCAGGACACTATGGTTAGCCATAGACAAGAGTAGAAACCCCTGACCTATCTCTAATTGGTACAGAAATGTGGGACTCTACCTGGAGTTGAAAAGTGAGTAATTGTTGCAATAAAATATTAAGAACACAACAAATACTATTACCGCTTATTCAAGACCATCAACAAATTGATTAGTTACCTACCAGTAAAATAATACCGGCTTCAATCTTTTTGATGCTATTTTCGCAGAATTTGTAAGAATAATTCATACACACAAATAACTCAAAGTATAACAAACTCTTAATCAAAGTATTTCTTCATAATATCATAAGGAAGGAAAACAAACTAAAATTGAGCACTTGCTCACTAAAATTTCTTGTCACGCACAAAATTCCAAAACTGTTTACGAAGAATCAAATCATTTATTTACTTGAATATGGGTAGGTACATGAGGTGATACATGCAAAAAAGTTCCTTAAACCATATCCTACTTAAACAGGTCTGCAAATATCTATTATAGTAGAAGTCTAATATAATACTACTATAATAGAAGTCTAAGGAATTATAACAAAATACTGAAATAATATTTAAAAAAACTATTTGTAGCAATATGAATAACCGCTGCGTTAGTACATACAACAATTTTATCTTGTTATCAGCTATTGATAAAACAGTAGGATACTTAAATTTGGGTCGACTTTACGTATCTGTATCGAAATCGTGAAGTAAATTCCAGGATAAGTGGTACAAAAATTGGGCTATTGATGGGATTTTGCAGGTGTTGTTTATGTTGGTACTTATTAACTATGCTGGGCTAGACTTAATATTGATGTAACTCAGCGATTCCGTTTTAAATAAAACAGAACAAAAATAGAGAAAACATTTCAAGAACTAACGTTTTGACTGCATTCTTGAGTAATTGGGATACTTACCAAACTTAAGTTGTTGTTGTAAATAAATAATTTTAATTTTTATCTGTTTAGTGGCACTTTCAAGTGGTTTTTGACCTCGTTAGCTAGGTGTTTAATTATTGGAGAGTTGAGTAATAACCTATATTGGCTTATCCTATAGTCGTAAGGGAAATGGCGGACACTTAATTTCACAATTTTAAAACAGTACATACCTTGTCCTTAAAATTTAATTCAACACTCATTTATGTAACTCACATTATCTGTACTTTTCACTTATCTTCACTTTTTGTACTAAAGTATACACCTTAATCTGTCGTTTTTTTGGAACAATTCTTTTAATTTCAGACGTGTTATCCACACGGTGCGATTACATTGTGTGACTCAATTCGTGACGTTATCACTGATGATAAGAATGGCGAAAGCGTACCTATGTGCTAAGGGCGCGGTAATCTGTACTTGGTCAACTGCTAGATTTTTTCTGTGAAAATTATTATGTAAGAGACCAAAATAGCAGATTAATTTTTTATTCATATTTCGACGTTGTTTATAACTAATTTGACAAAGCGATTTTTTATAAAAGAACAGACAAATAGTACGATAGCGCTAGTTGTTGTCAGTTCCTGTGTAGTTTTTATTTAATCGTTTTGTTACCGTATCACACAAAGGTAACAAAGGGTGTACGAAATATAAAAAAATACTTAGATAGAATTATGTACTTAAAGAATACTTGATTATTTTTTACTTTTATTAGTTTGATTGAGAAACTTTTTGCCGCCGTTTTTTATTAAGTACAGCGCCATCTACATTCCAAGTTTAAAATTTTCTCTTCAGCAATCTGACCGCCCACCGCCCGGGGTTGAATCAGTACTGTATTACTCAAAACTATTGACAGGTGTCGCTACTAGTTTACTAATTCAACTTTAGGGGTTCAAATACTATGCAGAAAAGCTACATCTCGAAATTGATGGGTGATAGAAATAAAACAACAAAACAGTCAATTTAAACCTAGTATAAGAATATAATTATATGTACAACCGACTTAAATTAAAACATAATCTTAAATAATACCTATTGTCAAGTCTTAGTTTTAGAATTAATTCTTATATTAATAAGTACATTATGTACAATCCCTATCTCATTAAATACGGTGCTTGGTACGATAAGGTAGAGTAGGCAGTACTTGTACCTATGGCGTATTTGATTGACAATTTAATTTTAGTTAATATGGTGTAAATTGTGGCTTATTGAAATATGTGGGCGTCCAAGCAAAAACTTTCCAGTTCTCGGCATTTAGTTTCCGAGATACACGCAGTTTTGTAAAGTTGAGTGAAAAATTGCATTTTGCGATTTAAATTGATTATTAATTAATGCTCAATTATCTACAAGTTCATATAGTTTCCTCAAATCAAGCTTTTTCAGAGTTTCAACTAAAAATGTCTGATAAAAAAAAATATGCCAGTATTTGAATATTTTTTTAATCTTTATTATCAATTGACTATTCTAGATACCAAATCTAGTCTTATCTCAATACCCCACTACTGGACCCTTTTTGCTTGGACGCACGTATGCTCTGGTTTTTTACTGTCGAAACGACAAGACTAGTTAAACTGGAAAAGTGGAAACCAATCTAACTTCTGGGACAGTACCTACACGTTGTTTGGGTTTAAAATGAGCTACAATATCCCTCTACTCAATCGATATTCTGGTATGTATTTCAACAGGCCGTCTCATAGATCTCCTATCGCCTATCCTTGGCCTGGTCTCTGTCAGATCACCGATAGATCTGGATCGTCGATAATTTCTCGTTTCGTCCTCATCTACGAAATCTGGTAAAGAGTGGAAAGAGGAGTTCAAGCGAGGCATCAGCAGCGCTTCGTCGTAGCTCGGTGGAAGATCCAAGGGCACCCGCAATATAACAGATTCGACTCTAGGCTGGGTAGCCGTACCGTTGAGATTCAGAGTCGTGGTATCTGGAGATGGCCTTGTCTGGTCAGACCTGGTTATCGACACCAGACCGCGACACACGCACGACGTCACCAGTATCCCGATAATTACACCCACCATTAGTGCTATCGTAGTGAACGGAGGAGTGCTCGACTCCACCGGGTGCCACGTCCGGATGTAAGCCTGCTGCCAGCTCAACTGCGTCACATTAGACGGTGAGTAGCAAATCAACGATTCTCTGTCAACGATCTTGGTTGGCTCCTTTGTCAGAAATTCATAAGTCAGCAGAAGATTGACGCTAAAACCCTCGCAGCTCCAACGGTTCCCTTTCACGTAGACTTCCCTCAAAAACGGGTTTGAAGCAAAGTGTGAAGTCGACCATACATCTCTGAACTCATTTCCTCTCAAATCCAGTACCGCTAGGTGCGGTAACGACGAGAAGCTACTATCAGTCAACGAATTTATTGAATTGTAACTTAAATTTAGCTCTTGCAGCGTGTACGAGGCGAGGTTTTCCGGGACCGCTTCAACCTGATTTATAGACAAGTCGAGTTCTAAGAGCGAACCCATTCCAACGAGAGAGTCGACGTTTATATTTGCGATTTGACAGCTGCTCAAGTGTAGACTGCGCAAAGAAGGAGATTGGAAGCTGGGTACGTCGGAAAAGTAATTTCTGGATAAAATGAGATTGTCTAAGTTGTGCGCTTCAGAGAATACATCGGGCGGCAAATCGTTAATTCTGTTCTCCGATAAATCGAGGAAACGTAAGTTGGGCATTGTAGTGAATGCTCTGTCATCTACGACATTTATTTTATTCTTAGATAAATCCAGGTTTTTAATGGAATATTTCTGTCCATTAGTTGTCCAGGTGTCGAATAAATTATTGGATAAATTAAGAGTTTCTAAATTTACCCAGTTTTGTAAATAGTTGGGAATGGAATGACTCAGGTGGTTTCCTGACAAGTCAAGCGTTTCCACTCGAGAAAAATTCTGTAGTTGTGTCGGAAACGTCCAGAAGTTGTTGTTCGATAACAGCAATACTTGAGCCTGAAGCAAACAAAAATAGTAAGTAGAATGTAGATATTTATTTCAGATGAAAAGCAATATAAAGAAATATTAAGATTGTTTACATACATACATAATCAGCCTATAATGTTCCCACTGCTGGGACACAGGCCTCCTCTTTTTCGAGAGGGAGTAGGCAGTAATCTACCACGCTCGCCCAGTGCGGGTTGGTAGATGTCACATGTCTTCGAATTTTTAGTTCTAGGACATGCCGGTTTCCTCACGATGTTTTCCTTCACCGTTTTGAGAGCAGTGGTGATGAAATTATTTACACAAAGTAAAGCGCCTGGCTGGGTTCGAACTCACGACCATCAACTCGTAAACCGGGGCCGTTACCACTGGGCCACCACTGCACCATCTGCTCAGAGATTGTTTATTGCCTATTTATTATGAATGTAATATTTATAATTAAATAATCAACATAAAATGCTATGTAAAGTATTAATAATCATTACGAAAGGTGTTAAACAGAATTAAGATAAGATAGATATGGAGAAGCCTGATGCGGATCTAATCTATTATAAATAACTCTATGAGTCCTTCCTATCAATTCGAACAACAGTAAATAATTCAACTGCATAATGAATGACATAATTCAATAAGATTAGGTATATGTAAACATACCATTCAAACATACATGTTTACCATACAAAATAAAGGCAAATCTGCTTTTTAATATTTTGGGTCCCTTTATGATAAAGGCTCCCGCAGACAGGTGCAACGTGACACTATAGTAGCACAATTTCTATGAAAACTTTATGGAAATTGAGTTTAAATTGTCGCGCTGCCCTCCGCGCCCGCGATATGGCGTCAGACTGCACCAGCCTTCAGTGGGACTTCGTGTGTTTTATTCGAATGCATAACTTATTCAAGGTGCTGAGGTAATTTTAAACTTTTACTGATCTTCAAAATCACTTCATCATCATTATCAGCCTGCAGCAGTCCACTGCTGGGCAGAGGCCTCTCCAAAACTACCTCGTCAAGGCTCAATACAAAATGCATAATAGTTAATGACTGCATCTCAACTACAAAGACTTCGAAAAGTGTCTTTCAACCTTCTTTACTTACAGTATAGTCTAACTCTTCAGGCAAGTCCTTCAGTCCTCGATTCGAACAGTCCAGGTGCAGTAGACCATTCGTTACATAAGTGCGACAAGGCGGCAAGGCGTCTTCCAGGTCTTCAGCTTGCCGCTTTACCACTCCTGCAGACAGCAGGGCCGGTAACAGCCATACCAATAGCGCTGGTAGTATCACATCTGGAAGGATAGTACAGTTCTGGTCAGTTACCTGGAGTACAAAGTGGTGCCTTCCTTTTTCCATGGTTGGCAAATAGGCCACGGTCCCCTCTTCAACCTCCCCAATGGTTTATTCAATGCGTTGCCAACCCTATATGTAGTCAGAAATCTACTTTTTGTCGGCAATTAAAATGCTTGGGTGAAATGATTTTTTTTCCTGAAATGTTTTTAGGGCTCCGTACCTCAAAAGGAAAAAACGGAACCCTTAAAGGATCACTCGTGTGACTATCTGTTCGTCTGTCACAGCCGAATCTACTGGACTGATTAAGTTGAAATTTGTTAGACATATGAATTTCTGTGATTCACTTTTAGTAAAAGAGGCGAAAGACATAATTATAGTACTAGAAGTAGGGATCTATTAGCTCAACCAGGTTTCAGACTGGCAAAAGTAGACTCATCTTTCATGGGGTACTGTTTAAAATGTTATAATAAAATCCCCCCCGTCATACTTCAACTGAATGAGACGAAATTCAAATCTTGTATAAAACGCACACTATGCAAGCAGGCATATTATAGGTTGGGGGATTACATCGCTGATAGAAATGCTTGGCTCAATGCTGGTCCAGCTCCACAACCACAACTAATTTATTAAGATTTGAAAATACTGTTGGAGCTGATGAAGATTGGAAGACTATCTTTTCATTGTATAAACTCGAATATCCTTTGTATTATATAATTGCATATTACAGGTGTGAGTACTATGTACAATAGAGCTACCATTTACCGGGTAATTATGTCTTTCATTGACTTAAATGTGCCCTGGCGGCTGAGAGTATGTCATGCTCACTCAGATGTCTCGCTGATGGTGGCGTGTGTGTTGGATCATTTAGCTCCCTTCAAAATGGTTGAGCTGAATGGTGCTGATCCATGCGTCATGTTCGTGAACGGGCGCTGTCAGTTGGGACTGGTCATCTCTTAGCTGCCACGGCTTATTTTTAATTATTTTAGTTTTGAATTGTTATCTTTTTATCACGGACGCTTTTGACGTATTGCATCGTTCTCACATGTTTAACTTCATTAAGAATGATGTTACCAATATTTTGTACCAATATTTTAATTTAAAAGAGTGTCCGTGGAGTTTCTTGCCCGTTCTTCTCCATAGGAACCTACTATTTGGAATGGGCAACTAGCTTCATATTTGTAACTGACCGACTTCTTGACAATTCAAAAGTGCCTGTCAATGGTTTAATTGAAATAAATGCTTTGAGTTTGAGAGAAAAAATACAAAAAAAAAACTATCAGATACCAAATGAAAGAACTTGCTATGAGGATTTCAAATATATTTTTAATAATTTGAAAATAATTAGTTTTAAAGTTATTAAAGAAAATAGATGAAAATATTACATGGAAAATCATTCTATACTAAATATATATATATATATATCACTAAATATTCTTACTTTTTTAACATTTGTAAGGATTTCAAGAATAAACGGTTATCTGTTCAGAGCTAATAAAAGTAAGATCACCATCAAAACTTCATTATTTGGTATGATTAGTGATTTGATTACAGTAATAAATAGCATTATTGTCCTAATGTTCTTTGTCGATGGCCGATGCTTTATCTTAAGAGGCCTTTCACACAAATTTATTTACAAAACGTCTTGATATGATTTTCTATAAACGCTCCATCATTGACTATTTAAACGTATCGCTGTTTATTGCTCTGTACATATGCCTCCATTTTATTATTGTATTGAGCGCTATATTATATTATCCCAATTGATTATTTTATGATAAAATAATATTTTTATCTGTGTATGTGAGATGACAGCTAGTTACCTAATTTATATCTAAGTATTAACTTTAGGTGATGGCTTCGGGAGGTATTTTTTATTTAGATTAATATGATATAATTTTAAGTATTCTATAAAAAAAATGTGAACACACAATTAACTCTCAGTATACAGCCATATTATAGCCACAACTAATCTCCGCACAACTTTTCAGTCACCCCGGTGCCATTTTCATTTTCTTATTTCCATTTGAAATAAGATTAGAAATTTAAATAAACCTTTTTTAAACTCCGATCCGAGAAGTCCGTTCAACCGATTTTGTTTTGACTTCTATTGCGCGATACATGGCAGCTGTAAGAAACAGTTGGCATTGTAACCACGTTTTTGCTCTTAATGCCATCCTTATGCTTAAGAAATAGAAAATAAAACTGGTTGAAGTTACTGTAAATAAGTTTATTTAAAAGTCTAATCTTATTTCAAATGGAGTACAGCTGATATGTACTGAAAATGGCACCGGGGTGACTGAAAAGTTGTGCGGAAATTGGTTGTCATGGTATGGGCATGTGATGCGGAGGAATGAGGAAAATGTCGTGAGGAAAGTTTGGAGTATTTCGATGGCTATAAAAGTAGGGGAAGACCAAAGAAACGATGGACGGACTGTGTGATAGATGATATGGCTAGAAAGGGTGTGATTACCGAGATGACGACTAATAGAGAAGTACCAATGAAAGAAAGGGACATGTTGCGGCGACCCCAAATAAATTGGAGTAAGGGCAGGAAAATGATGATATATATATATTTATATATATGCACTGTGTACAGAAAACATCCAGATGATAGACCACCGAGAGAAAATTTGAAAGAATAAGCAAAAATAGTGAGGCAGAGAAGCACCGCAGTGATAAAGAAGAATCACAAGGCCATGACAAAAAAGGAGTATATACAGGAAAAGTTTTTAACCAGTGCGCAAATTTTTTTGGTGGTTCAATATCAGTAATAGAACAAATTTCCATTATTTATTCAATACTTTTTTTAAATTTTTTATCCTACTTTAAATCAGCAAAATATGGACACAATCTATTCGTAATAATATCAATGGGCGCGCGCGGCGGCCGGCGCAAGCGGCGGTGTTGCACGGCTCCCGGGCGGCAGGGGGCGGCAGGGGGCGGCAGGGCGCGCCGGGCGCGCCGGCCGACAGTTCACTCATCGCACGCGCTGTCGTGTGACGTCGCGTCTAATCGCTTTCCCGCGCAAGCGCCGCGCTGCACGTGTGTCGTGCTTGTACCTACCGGTCACGATGTCGGACTTCAGTAACCGAGATGGTGCGAGTGTATGTACTGAGTGGTGAAAGTTTGCGAGCAGCTCGCCGAATGTATGCGACGGATAGCATACCTCGAATGCGAGCCCATGGAATCCTTAACCCCGCGGTCCCTAATGAAAGGACTATTTTAGCGGCCACTCAAAGGCTGCTTGATCACGGACAGTTCAGAACCCCGAATCATGCACGAGGGTCTGGCAGACCCCGACTGGCGATCGAAATCGAAGAAGCCATCCTAAGCCCGTTAAAGTATGAAGGAAAATTTGGAATTACTCTGCAAATAACTTCAGGTCACGGTCTAAACATAAAAAAGTCTAGTTCGAACCTGATAAAATTAGCGATCAGTACATTGTAACCCACGTAAATACCTACGCCGGCGAATCGAGCGAGCGCACAGCTGATAAGTAGGTACTTTAGCGCGTTACGCTTTGCCGCGCGCCACCGGGTAGCCATACAACCACTTTTAAAATAAACATCTTTCGTTAACGATATTTTTTGTTTTTTGTACTAAGACGTATCAAAATAAAAAATATATGTTTAATAAAATTCGTTTAAGTTTAATTTGTCAAAATTTGCGCGGTGGATAAAAAAAATTCCTGTATAGAAAGGCGAAAGTCTTTGACCAGTGCGTGTTGCCAGTGATGACCTATGGTACAGAAACGTGGTCGCTCACAATGGGCCTTATCAGAAGGCTAAAAGTCACCCAAAGGGCAATGGAGAGAGCTATGCTTGGAGTTTCCCTACGTGATCGAATCAGAAATGAAGAGATCCGCAGGCGAACCAAGGTAACTGACATAGCCCGA
Organism: Tiliacea aurago; assembly: GCA_948098905.1. Classification (NCBI taxonomy): domain Eukaryota; kingdom Metazoa; phylum Arthropoda; class Insecta; order Lepidoptera; family Noctuidae; genus Tiliacea; species Tiliacea aurago. Next base: position 21,460,794 of record OX402577.1, read on the forward strand.
AGACTTGCCAAGCATAAGTGGCAGACGGCAAGGCACATTGCTCGCAGAACTGATGGCCGATGGGGCCGAAAGGTTCTGGAGTGGCGACCGCGTACGGGAAGACTTATCGTTGGAAGGCCTCCAACAAGGTGGACCGATGACCTTGTGAAGGCTGCAGGTATCCGCTGGATGCGGGAAGACCAGAACCGGTTGAAGTGGAGGTGCTTTGGGGAGTCGTATGTGCAGCAGTGGACGTCTTTCAGCTAAAATGATGATGATGACGATAGAAAGAGAGAGTTAGACGATTCTGCTCTGACAGGTGGCGCAGCTTGTTGAAGAAGAAGAGCAATTACAGTGACTTAATTTGTAATAACGAAGAGAAATCCTCCTTGCTGCTCTTGACCGAGTTCTGAACTAAAGTAAATAACCCGTAACACCTTCGTTTTAACATTGATAAGCCTACTAGCAGGTGATAATGTTATTTGCCTTTCGAAATGTTTTATCTAAGGAGGATTGACGTTTAGGTACATCTAATGTTACACTTGAAAACTGAAGAATGAGTGGAGTGTCGACAGATCTTTTTTCTTTATCTTTCTGCTCAAAGTTACAGCCAAATCCACCTATAGCCAGAAAATTGTGTTTTTTTTAGGTTTTGTAAGGTGATCTTCAAGACTTTTGTTTGCATTTGTACCTATGAAAAATATCAACTAACTATACTTAATAGACAGCCTGTCAATTTATTTCGTCAACATCATTTCAGCCGAAACACGTCCACTGCTGGACATAGGCCTCCCCCAAAAGGAGGTGGGGTTGCCATAATCGCCACGCTTGACAGACGGGTTGGCGATCGCAGTATGGTGAAAGGCATAGACAACGCTGCTGCCCATTCTCTAGTAGGTAAGTCTCTCAGTCGCCTTTTACGACACCCACGGGAAGAAATAGGATAGAGCTATTCTTTACATCCGTCACCACACGGAACACAGTGTAATGATGTAATAGAGGGAAATCGTAATGAAGATATACTAACAGTATTTTCATTGAACGAAATGAAATCCAGTAGCATGGCAATACACATATATAAGAATATGAAATACAGGATATAATGAGTGAATAGCGAAAACAAAAGATAAATAAGCTTAACAGACGCCCACCCAAATTCGTTTAATTGAATACGGAACAGAAAGAGTATTAAACCCACATAAAAATTACCATTGAAAATACGTGGATACATTATACAACGCCGTCAAACATTATCTTAAAACACGAATCCGCGTGTAAAGCAACAGATTATTTTTCAACAAAACTTCCTATCGAATATAGCCTTTATTTTTAACACAGCAGAATCGAAATCTATCTGCTATAAAAACCTACTTCACCGCAAAAATCGGAATGAATTGAAAACAGTTTTGTAAAAGTGGGCATTGTCATAATACTCACCGGATGCCATTGAACATGCAAACTTATACACAGTTTATCGACACATTTTCACATATTTATACCACTCGATTTTATGACGAATATTATCGGCGAACATTCAGCATGTTGTATGGATCCTGGAAAAGTTATATCGTCCACGTAAATATAGTATCGTCCACGAAAAATATCACTTCACTGACGTCGGTGAGTATTGCTTTTGTAATGGTAAAGATTACTACACTTAGCGATACTAGGTGAGTTTCAGAATTCGTTGGAATGTCCATTAAGTACAGGTTGAGTTTTTTTTGGAAAGTGTTTGAAATATTTAATTAGAGTGGCGAGGAGTTAACTCCTCTCTAGCTAATCGAAAGATAAGATAGATAAGAACAGGTTTCGCTGAGGCAGTTCTTGTTGTTTATGTAATTCTATTTTATTATTACTAGTTTATTTATTTATTTATAAGTATAAAAATATGTAGGTATTAGGTATGTTCAAACTGTTTGTACTTCCCGTCACTTGTCCCTAAAGGTTCATTAGAAAACCAGCGTCAGACGGTATCTGTGTGGTATTAATGCTGAATTGAACCTTTTTGGCGCAGCCGTGAGGTACACACTATTGTTGATAAAACATCATTTTCTCTGTTTTATTTTTAGGGTTCCGTACCCAAAGGGTAAAACTGGAACCCTATTACTAAGGCTACGCCGTCTGTCTGTCTGTCTGTCTGTCCGTCTGTCCGTCTGTCCGTCTGTCTGTCCGTCTGTCACCACGCTGTATCTCATGAACCGTGATAGCTAGACAGTTGAAATTTTCACAGATGATGTATATCTGTTGCCACTATAACAAAAAATACTAAAAAAATAGAATAAAATAAATATTTAAGGGGGCTCCCATACAACAAACGTGATTTTTTCACTCGTTTTTGCTCTATATTGATAACGGCAACAGGTAGACGCTTGAAATATTCACAGAATATGTAGATATATATTGAATTTAAAAATAAATAATTAAATTAAAATAAAACAAATATTTGAGGGGGGCTCCCATACAACAAACGTGTTTTTTGCCATTTTTATTGATAATGGTACGGAATCCTTCGTGCGCGAGTCCGACTCGCACTTGGCCGGTTTTTTTTATTTTTATATAATAATCGTTATTCTACTTCTTTTTTTTCCTCTCCATCCGTGGCTTAAAAATGGGACATAGGCATTTATGTATAGAATGTGGTTGAACTGTATCCGGTTAGACTGGAAGCCGACCACAACATAGTTAGAAAAAGGTTAGGCAGATGATCATAGAGGTGGTTAAATCTTAGCTTTTACTTGAAAACTCCAATCTATTAGATTAGACTCAAACTCAAACTCAAAGCATTTATTTCAATTAAACCAATTACAGGCACTTTTGAATTGTCAAAGAGTCGGTCAGTTAGTCAGAAAGTTGAAGCTATTTGCCCATTCCAAAACGTAGATCTCTATGGAGAAGAATAGGCAAGAAACTCCAAGGACACTCTTTTAAATCAAGATATTACAAAATCCTGGGTACATTATTCTTGTCGCTTCTATATGTGAGAACAATGTAAAAATATAAATTATTTAAAAAACAATATAAAATATTACAAATAAGCCCTGGCAGATAGGAGAAGACCAGTCACAACTGACGGCGCCCGTTCACGAGCATGACGCGTGGATCAGCACCATCCAGCTCAACCATTTTGTAGGGAACCGAATGATCCAACACACGCGCCACCATCAGCGAGACATTTAAGTGAGCATGACATACTCTTAACTGCCAAACTTTTTTAAGTCAACATACATCCTAACATAAAAACATAATAAACGGCTCCATGGTACTCACATTTACAAAAATTTAAAAAATGCTTTTAAATTATACAAAACTATAGCTTGCAATGCATTTCAAAGAAAAATAAAATTTTACTAGCAAAAGGATAAACATAATTACCTATTGAAGTATTCAACAACTAAAACTTGATTAAGTACACTTTATTTTTAATAAATATGATTGTAATGTCAGAACATAAAAAAGGGGGGAAGCATCTCTTCCAAATATTATAATTTTAACAAGTGAGCCCAAGTGGTTGTGGAGCAGGACCAGCATTATAGAGTACCACCAAGTGTCAAGTGATTATGTTTTTTGTTATTTTTTATTTATTTATAGTTAATTAAAACGGCACAGATCCAATTACATTAATGTAACATAGAATTATAAAAAAAAAAATAAGCATTCAAATAACATACAATACAAAAATTTAATTCAAATTCAAAGATATACAATTTGTGGATAAAATTATTTATAATAAAATTATTTGAGTAAATGGATAAATGGTTAAATAATTTAAATACATCATAACAAACTTAAACAAACATGTAACAGTGGACATCCTCGCATAAATTAAACAAAATATATAATAAATAAATAATTATGCAAAAAAGAAAACATAAAAGAAAATCTATCCACATTTTCTTTGCTGAGATATATATTTCTGCATCGGAATTTTTCCTATAACAATAATAATAACCAGCCTGTACCTTTTACCGTTATCGGTGTAGTCTTATCACTGATTAGTTATCGACTTATCGCCAATGCAAAGAAATATTCACCTCGAAATATACATGAATCACTCAACGTAGAGTACCTACATATTGTACCTTTATTTACAAGTGCAAATGTTATAACCATACAAGAAAATGTGAAGATAAAATAAAAATAATTAAAATATTTTGAACATCACATGTTTGTAATGATATTTTTTAGATAATCTGCAGTTTACAACGTAGGCCTCATGTAATTAAAGATAAGATAAAGTCAGAAGTAAGTCAAGTGAGTTGTTTACACCCACTTTGGCACAGTTCATGACAGTTGAAATCAGTTCTTAATAGAAACCAATTTGTTTGAAGATTTTTTATTGTAATTTTAATTTCATTTGCGGATTTTTTTTCCGTCGCTGGCAACACTTTTAGTCATAAATTGTTCTATTGTTTATTTATGGTACAAAAACATTTAAATGTATTTTCGTTTATATGCTCTGTTGCTATGCTGGTTTTTTTTAAACCCCTTTTATCTGGATACTAGATAGGCGCTATAGAAGTAATAAAACAAATAAAAACACGTGTTTCTGCAAGCAACATTGTTATTTATGTATCTACATAAATAATATTATAATTATTTTAGGAGTAAGTCATATTACTGCAAGTGAAACTGATCTAGATTCTCTTCCAGAAGAAAAAATATATTAGGGTCAAAGTCCAACACTGCAAATGCTTAATAGACAGCTTGGATGAGTGGGATAAACATACCAAAACTTATTCCAACTCTTGAATCCCTTTAGAGATAAATTACGGATCCACCTGCTAACAAATATGAAACCCTAAAACCAAGGAATTTGGATGTTAAGTCCTCTTACCGTAACAGGAATCCATGGTCCGGAAATTTTAATCTCAATAAAAAAAAAAACTGGTAGATGATCCAGATATATTCGTAAAATAAAGAGCAAAAGTCTATTTTTGGGAGTTACCCGGAGCAAATTCAACATTAAATACTGATATTCAGATACATCTGGTTAGACTGGAAGGGAAAAAGGCTGGGCAGATGATGATGATAAGATAATCCAGATATTCGTTGATAAAAAGAGCAGAAGTCTATTTTTGGGAGTTACCCAGAGCAAAGTTCGACATTTCTTTACAAAGAAAATCCCTTTTCAGACAACCAATAAAACCAAACTTTATCTTTCTTGCTCACCATTTTAAACAATCATTTACCTTCAATACCCTAAAATCCTAAGTGCTGGGATTAATGAGAACAGGTGTCGACTGTCGGTCTCGAAAAACGCGACACGTTCGACTCGTCACGCCTGTCTGAGCTCGTTTGCGCTCGTCCTGACCTGTTTGCCTCCCCCTCCCCCTAAGTTAGCTCTCAATAGGGAGGTCGAGATGTTCGCTGATAAGCCCCATCGATTAGAATGAATGTTTGAAGCTGCACTGGCTTGAATTGAGGACTTGAGACTTGAGTGAGAGGTTTAAGTTTTTTTTTTTGTTTTTCGTTTGATAGCGTACTTATCGTCAGATTGCTATGTTACATATAATTATTTTTTTCTTATGGTTTCAAATGCATTGTTAAGGACCTAAATGTAACTTTTTTTTTGGACCTAATAATAAGGTTGACTGATTTCCTCAATAAATTACAAATAGGCCCACTTAAAATCACAAAAAAAACTAACATTATCTTTTTCTTTAAATTAACGGGCTAACCTATTTGTTTTTCCAACAATACTAGCCAGCCATCGAGTGGTATTTTTGAAGACCTAAATGTAGTTGGTGTCCATATTTATTATGACCTAAAACAATACAGAGGTTGGCTGATTTCCCATAAAATGACAGATCGATAGCATTAAAATAGAAGATTTTTTTTTTCTTAATGTTTTATAAATTAATGGGCTGACCTATTTGTTTTTTCAGCGATACAAGCCAGCCACTGAGTGGTATTTTTGAAGACCTAAATATGCAAAGTTATTTAAGGACCTAAATTAATGAAAAATCTTGGATTGTACACGTATTGTAGGTGAAAAAAAAGTGGCACGCTTGACATAGATTGAATGTAGGAATTGATATTGACACTTTACATTATCCTGATCATCAGGAAATCGAAACTAATTTTCCTAAAAATTTTACAGCTATTCCCAATTAACAATTTATACTCCCATTTGCAATCTTGAAGGACATACTCGTATGATGCTAATATAAAACATAATCAAAACTTTAAAGATACTTCGTATCGTTTCCGTTCCGGCGGCAAGTTCAATAAATAAGGATAAAGCCCATTAGAGACGGTCCAGCAAATCTTCGACCGCCGAACGCCACTTACTTAGACTTAAAGTGTTCCGGGGAGCTATTTTGTTAAAGATTTGGGATTGCTCCGTCCATTTTGAGATATATTTCGCTACAACTAACCGACGTAATTTTGTCTGCCACCGGATTTGGAGCGACCAAGGAAAGATTGGTGGCCTTTTTACTTCCCGGGACTTACTTTTCTTTAAAGCTGTTCTAGAAAAATTTTTGTATTATGAACAAATCAATGTATACTCCATTTGAAATAAGATTAGACATTTAAATAAACTGGTTTAGAGTCCGTTCAACCGATTTTGACTTGTATTCTGTAGATATATGGATGGCATGAAAAGCAAAAACGTGGTTACAATACCAACTGTTTATTACAGCTGCCATTTGTCATGCCACCAACGCAATAGAAGTCAAAATCGGATGAACGGACTGTAAAAAAGGTTTATTTAAATGTCTAATCTTATTTCAAATGGAGTTATAGTAGTGGGACATTTTGAAGTCCTAGGACGTGGCAACAGTTTTGCATCTAGGTCACAGAGTTCTATTAAGGTAGCGCTTTTTGCTTTTCATTAGTAAATGCATTCTAAGTCTTGTACGAAAAACACAATAAAATGGATCATATCATATCCTTTCGGCCGGTCAGAGTGATGAGCTATCACGAAGAACGTGCGAGGGTTTAATTAAAATCCCGCATGTGTTATCTAATTTACGGCTAAGGCTATCACTTATTTGTATTCATTCATTCATCATCATTCATTTCAGCCCAAAGACGTTCTCTGCTGTAGGTATATAGGTTTCCCCAAAGGAGGATTTGCCATAAACGCCACGCTTGGCAGGCGGGTTGGCGATCGCAGTATGGTGTTAAAATGCATAGAGAACGCTGCTGCCCATTCTTTAGTAAGTCCCTTAGTCGCCTTTTACGACACCCACGGGAAGAAATAGGATTCTTTACGTCCGGCACCACACGGCCCCGGCACTTATTTGTATAACTTTTAACAAAATTATAATCACAATAAAGTTAGTACATACTTGTTCTAAATTCATAATATATATCTATCACTCGTCCGCACATTAACCCAAAGCTCAAACGTTCAAAATAAAGAAGGAAACTCCGAAAAAACAATAAAACATCATTCATATCAATTGGGGATCAAAACCTCGTATTACAAGGTTCTAAGAGCGAGGTATTGCTGACCCTTCGAGAGGGGATCAGGGAAATATGATAGGTTCGGTCCGTATTTATTTGTGCCCACTAAGGATTTGCCCTTCGTCCGCTAAGCCGGTTGACCCGAAACGAGATGCCAATTTGCTTTATTGACTCCTTGATCTGGATGTTGCGTGGTCTGTAAGTTATTGTCTTTTTATCTCTATGGCAGACTGTTATTTTCAATTTAAATTAATCTTATACAAGATGGAACTACAATATTATTCAAGTATTAACAACAAACCCCAGTTTAAGGCGACGATAACTGACTTTTAATGATTTTATACTGAAGATCACGTATGAATATTTTAGATTATGTTTATATTACATAGTGAAATTAATTTGTAAAGTTATGTCTAACGCAGATATAAACTGAGAATGGCGCAAAATATACCAAGCATATTTTTCTAAAATCTTCACCTATTTAAAGGTAATTTAATTATTGATCTTTTAGTATACGTGTTTTATTAAAATACCTTTTGTTTTGTGTATAATAAATTAATAATGCGTCAAATTGGGGACAGAGCTCCTTGATGGGCGAGTCCTATTACTGGCTGAACGTACGACGCGTTGCGTGAGTTCTGTACAGAACATGCAAGCTAACCACTTAAGGTCACTGGTTTGAGGAGTGAGATGGCTAAATGTATGCGGCATCTTAATTTACCTAGATAGGTGTAGAACAGCAAATGGAACAACACAGCAGTTGATGAGCAAAAACCTCTAGAGGAATCCCATTTTTGAAAAGGTCATCAAGAAATAGAGACATCAAATTGTCTGAAATTGTGAGTATCTGGGGTAGGTAAACTTCCTTAATCTAAAAATACTTTCTTTGCACGTTAGATTTGACATCATTGTCCAACGTGTACAAAGTGCTAAAGTCATAATATCTTGCAGAGCTGCCTTAAAGACAATTGGTACTTAAATAGGTACAAAGATAGCTAAGATGAGTCCCCTTTCAGTATTCAAACAGACCTGACAAATAAGAAATTAGGAATAGGTATATTTGAATATCTGCTGAATATTTGCCATATTAAAGGAGAAACCATTCGAAGTCGACTTTGTCTCGGTCTGAATCCGCTACTCCGCCCGTCCTCCGACTCAAATGTCAATCCTTTTACATTAGTAAGGAGGTATCTGTCGATGATACTGTTTATCGAATTCTTAGACATAGAAAAATAATATTATCTTGAAACACCCAGTACTTACGAAATGCAAAAGTGAGTTTGTTGGTTTGTTTGTTAAGCTTTTACGCTAAAACGGCTGAATCGATTTGGATGAAATTTGACACATGGATAGACCATGACTTGAAGAAGGACATAGGCTACTTTTCATCCCGGATTGCAGACGAAGTCGCGGGCAGCAGCTAGTAATGCTATAAGTTCATTAGTAGATGCATATCCCTGACCTCATCATCATCACTATTTCAGCCGAAAGACGTCGACTGCTGGACAAAGGCCACCCCCAAAGGCGGGGTTTGCCATAATCACTACGCTTGGTAGGCGGGTTGGCGATCTCAGTATGGGGTTAAAATGCATAGAGAACGCTGCTGCCCATACTCTAGTAAGTCCCTCAGTCGCTTTTTACGACACCCACTGGAAGAAATGGGGTGTGCTATTCTTTACGTCCGGCACCACATTGACAACAACCTCATCATCACACATCCTTCTAAGAACAAATTAGAGTCGAGTAGTAGTGTGTGGCAGTCTACTCCGAACCTTGGGCACCTTCATCCGTCCATCACTTCCACCTACGTTTAATTTTATCCCAAAGATCCCACCACGATGTTTGTGTGCACCTTTATAATGCCTTCAGCTTCAGCCCCCGACTTCGTCCACGTGAAATTTCTTGATCCCCCGACCCACTGCATCACATTGGATCGCCTGCCAGTGCTATTGATTCGTTTTGGGTTAGCGTGCTTTCTGAGTTTTTTTTCGTTTTGCCCATCTCTTAAGGGTCGCAGCGTGATGTTAAATAACCTACAACCTTCCTCAAGAGTTGGGCTATCAAAAACAAAAAGTTTTTTTCAAATCCGACAGGTAGTTCCAGAGATTGCCTGACAAACAAGAAATTAGGAATAGGTATATTTGAATATTTGCTGAATATTTGCCATATTAAGGCGACGATAAAAGACTTTTAATGATATTATACTGAAGATCACGTCTAAACGAGTAGTGTTCATGATTTGAAAAAAATACATGGTAAATTAGAGCATTTTCTCAATAACTTAATATGTGAATATTTAAGATTATGTTTATATTACATAGTGAAATTAATTTGTAAAGTTATGTCTAACGCAGATATAAACTGAGAATGGCGCAAAATCTACCAAGCGTATTTTTCTGAAACCTTCACCAATTTAAAGATAATTTAATTATTGATCTTTAAGTATACTCGTTTTATTAAAATACCTTTTTTTTGTGTATAATAAATGAATAATGCGTCAAATTGGGGACAGCGCTCCTTGATGGGCGAGTCCTATTACTGGCTGAACGTACGACGCGTTGCGTGAGCTCAGTACAGAATACGCAAGCTAACCACTCAAGGTCACTGGCATATATCTGAGTCTTAAAGGAGAAACCATAGAAACTTACAAACAAATACCTCTTTATAATATTAGTTCAGATTCATAAATATTTTGAGATTAACTGGATTCTCATTTTCTCTTCCTTTTGGAACTTTGTGAGCAAATACGAGATCTAGTTTTTTTTTTTCTTTATTTTTGATCCATGCATAGGTTGTCAAAAATGTCTACATTTTGGTGTATCTGAAATTTGTATGGTGTACTTATTAAAGGCTGCCTCGTTGGTCACTAGTGTTCGCAATCGCTACTCCTAAGCATGACGTCCTGGGTTCGATTCCCGAGTCGGGCAAAATGTTATTGGGTATTTCCATCTGGAATTTCTCAGTAGCAGCCGAAGTCTGGTTTGTGACCGGTTGATGGCAATAGGCTCGCCCTTATTACATGGGACTTGAACATAACTTGCGAAATGTGGGTGTGCTATAGGTACAGTCACGAGCACCAATATGTATACACTCAGCAACTTTTAAAAGTGATTTCCTCCATAGGATATTGATTGAAATTTTATTTTACTACGAATACAGTATTTTGGAACCCAAACTATTATGAAATAGATCTTTTCTCAAAGTTGCAATCGTTATTCCACGAGAAAATCGGTTTTGAATTCTGCTAAGCGCTTACATATTCGTGCTCATGACTGTACACCACTGCCTTCGGAGATTACAGGCGTGATGTTATGTAATAAAGATTATTCTATTCCAGTGGTTCTGTTGATTGGACCTCGACTCAACTAACAAAAAGTTAAAATTTCGGGACTGACCTCTTGGGTTTCATGAAGGAAAAAGGGGCATAGCTATGTATATGAATGAAGGACTGTTCAAACAAGAAACAAAATAGATTCAGTTCCGATCCCAAGGTTGTATTTTTACCCTTTACAAATACAAGGAGTGCTATTTTTTTTTTAGTTTTGTTTGTTTGATTATTGTTTCCTATTTTTAAAGTAAAACTTCTTTAGGCACGCTTGACTTGGAGAGTAAGCTGGTGAATGCATGACAAGAGCATTACGGAACTGACGAGAGCGTTACGGAAGCATAATTAGTATTAATATTGTAAGTTTTACTTCAGTCGTGTGGTCTAAAGCACACTCGTTTTTGTCATTATAGCCTTAGCATCAACTTCAGTTTCAGTATTTAAATATCGATATCAGCAACATCACTAAACCGTTCACAACCGTTTTAAGTATTTATGGCAGCAGAATAAAACAGCATTGAGTCGATGTCGCATCCCTAAACCTGGCAGTCGGGAAACAGGCTTATTCGTCCGATGAGTGCTATCGCTCCTGGCCTTTTAGCCCCACCTCCCACGGGAGCTCAGCCTTTTACAGTGTGTTCCTGGCTTTATGCGATCGACTTTCAATATGAATTTCAGATAGGTTATAAGATTGTACGCTTTGTACTTGTACCGCACACGTATTTGATATTGGTTTTCGAAGTTATCATTTTTGACAGATCGAATGTTGATCGGTGTGTTGGCGGTTATTATTTTAATCTTGTTTTGTGGCATTCCTTTTGATTGAAACACTTTATTTATTTACAACCATTGATACTTAATTAAAATACTCAAGCTAACTCTAAAATATGTATGTATAGTATGTACCAGTTTAAAATAAAATAATAAAAAAGTGGGATGTGTACATTGGGCATCAAAAAATTCGTCCGCATCGCTGTCAATGGAAAAAATGCCCAAAAGGCTGGCAGCATTGCCCAGTTGGATGGCAATACTGATTCTTTGGGCTAAAAATAGGTCACGTGAAGAGTCGACCAACCGCTTGGCGATGTACCGAAATACTTGATGAGCACTCGGACCCCAAGGCCCTCTAGTGTTTCTTTAGAGGTATGAGGAACAGGGTGTAAAGTTCACTCATCTTCTATAGAAAAGGGAGGATCCTCCGACCAGACGGGTGTTGTGTCTGGTGGGCAACTGCCCGACGGTTGATGTCGGGACGTTGTATATATGCTAGTTGCGTGGTAAACTCTGCTTGCGCGATGCAGGATTTTGCGTGACGTCAGTGTGACGCGTAGTTCGTATGTGGCGATGTTGATGCCGCTACATTTCAACCCCAAACGGCTCAAACATATCCAATAAGGCTCCAATAAGGTTATTATATTTGAGCCGTTTGAGGTTTTCTGCTCCCGCAGCAGCCGCCCCAGCACAACCCATCGTGCTATTCCTTTTGTGTCCGATGTGTGTAGTATTTTTAAGAAGATTCTCGTTCTCTAGTATTTTTTTATACAAATATAGAACATGCCGTGAAATATGAGTACTGGAACAACTTCTACACGTGTCGTTCCACCATGTTCAATTTCTGAATATGAGAATTTTTAAAAAGATTCCCGTTCTGTAGTAAGATTTTATACAAATGTAAAACATGTAGTGACATATGAGTACTGGAACAACTTCTACACGTCGTGTCCTTACGACATTTTCAATTTGTGTTCAGATGTAAACATATTACTAATGTTCATGTTCAAACAGTGTAGTCAATAGGTACCCAAAGTTTCTCCACGTCATTTTTACCTAACACTTCATCGCATTACACACCGTTCCCCAATTTGTCCGTCGGGAAAGTCAAAAGAGAAGTCATAACGAAAATTAAATAGGTAGGTACGCTTTGATACATTTTTGCTGGAAGCCACGTCTTACTTCAGAGCTCGAGTATAAGTTTTCATAAAGTTATAGTTTCTCAAAGCCCGTCTCGAAACTGTGGAACATTCCAGAAAATGGAGAAGCAAAACATCGGAGTGAAACGTAGACGCGGGCTGAGGCGGAATAAAGTTGACATTTTTGCAAAGCTACGTTAGAATTTCAACAAAATTAAATGTGGCACTACACGAAATGAAAATAGTGTGAGCGAGGCACCCCCTTCTCCCGCGACACGCCTCGCGCCTCGCCTCGGTTCGCGCCTTATTTATGTTGAGAATTCTCAGACGAGAGTTTATTTTGTAGCTACCCCCGCTTATGCAATGGCGATTATTGGCTTTACAAACTGTGGTAGAATTTGGAATCAAACATTCATATTAATAATATATGTCTAGATAGACAGTCAAAGATATGAACTCTTTGAAAAAAAATGCGTCCAACCGTTGGCCACAAAATGCACACATACTAAAATAATCTAGTGTGCGTGCATTTCGTGGCCAACCAACGGTTGTGATAACACAATGACAGCACAATGACGTGGCGCGAGTGTAAGACGTAGCTGTCACGCACACCAGCATAACAAAGTTGGCCTGATTGTGCAATGATGTATTTACTTTTAGATGCGTTACCTGCGCTCAATAATGGCAAAATGCCAGGCGATTGCCTAACATTTACAATAATAATTATTATTATTACGTAAGCGCCAATGAACATGCAGCAGCTAGTGACGTAACTAAATATGTATGTTCATCTCTTTCTAACAACAGATATCGGTATAGGTCTATCCTTTTCTTCACGCGCTGTATGATTGTATGCAAGTATGTAGCTACAATCATGGCTTACGCTGTTTTAAGTGCACTAATGTTCGTGTATGACGCGTCTATTTATAATACGTCGTTGTGATTGTGTTAGTTCTTTTGCAGCGCGACACTCTATCCAGACATATAATATTAATAATCAAAGGAATCTGCACTGAACTGGAAAAATATAATAAGCCATCGTTTTCGAATTACTTCGTATCAGCATTTGCGACATATTATTATACAGAGTGGCATGAGACATCAACGCGAATTTAATTACCGACGAAAAATTTCAACGCACGGAGGTCAAGTATGATGTTCTGAATCCATGGTAACAGGTTGCGCGTAGATGTCCCTTACTCCCTTCCACCCTGTATTATATTTTGTGTCATAGGTGGAATGTTGAAAGTTGAGTCAGTTCTCATAAGCCTCTATAGGTAATTTAATAAATAACCTCCACTTCTGGTAATTCATTGCTACCGATGTAAAAGACCATGTAACAACCAACCCCAATCATCAATGTAATTACCACCACCAACATCATTTCCATCAGTTTTTGGGCAAATATTTGGTCCAACACTGCAATGCAAATGCAAACGAGATGCAAGGGAACATTAGCGGAACGAATAACCTCTGTCGCGGCGACTATCGCGCTCCACATAAACTACCGCGCACATTACCGACGCTATACTCACAGTAGCAACCAATGAGCAACAAGACAAAAACGAGCGAGCCTTACAGTAGTCAAATATTAAGATGTGTAATATCTGACATCTCTAAATACTGAAATGTTTATTGATGGTAGTGGTCACCCACTGGTCGAAATTGGAGCCCCTCTACTTATAATCTATATAGTACTTACTAATTCCATGAGTACACTAATTCCATGCTATTATAAAGCACTTACTAATTCCATGCTATTAAAAAGTACTTACTTATTCCATGCTATTACTTCTTGTTACACACTTTCGTCCCTTTTCACAGAAAGCGAAAGAAAAGGTGTTACACATCAAAAGCGAAAAATTTAAGAGAACTTACTAAGCACAGACGCCAGCACATCAAGCTACTACAATCTGTCAAATTCCTTTAAAAGATTTTCAACCTTAATGTTAAAGCATAAGGTTCAAGGTTGATTGGAAAAATTTGACAGTTACAGATACATACAGTTCCGTGTGGTGCCGGACGTAAAGAATAGCACCATCTTATTTCTTCCCGTGTGTGTCTTAAAAGGCGACTAAGGGACTTACTGGAGAATGGGCAGCAGCGTTCTCTATGCATGTTAACACCTGCATACTGCGATCGCCAACCGGCCAAGCGTGGCGATTATGGCAACCCCCCCTATTGGGGGAGGCCTATGACCAGCAGTGGACGTCTTTCGGCTGGAATGATGATGCAGATGACAGTTCAGGAAAGAATTCACTCCATCTGCCATAGTCTATTAGACAGACCCTTGGAGGCTATGCTGTAGTTTATTTATTTATTATAAGGAAGCTTCACAGCTGACAGTAAATATAACATTTAGATGGTTCAAACATTACGCCAATTACGAACGGGTGCTAATTAAGGCAGCTTCTTTAAAATGTCATTCTCGTCTTCAAATATATTTAGTTGTCTAATGAATTAATAGGTCAGCGACGAACTTTTAGCGTCTAATAAATGGTTTTTAAGCGACCATATATTGTAAAACAAGCTACTGTTAATAGGACGCAGCATGGTGATAATTCTTAAGCAACTAAATTTGTGATATGTCTACTCATTGCCAGCTTCTAATAAGTGTATCAACTTCATCTATAAAATAATATCAACGTACTCTAATTTCATAGAGTCACCTTTATTTTTATACTTTAGCATAAGTAATTGATGAACGAATCTACTATATTTGAACATAAAATTTCCTTATTATTGTCATCAAATAATGATCAATGAAAGCTCTAATTTCATGTATTCGCCTATCAATTTATAATGTAACCATAAGTAATTGACTATTATACCTACCCAAATGAACATACAAAAAATATTTTTATCAAAAATAAACATCTGCAACTCTGTGTTTGTTTGTGTTTGGGAAAATTAAACCCAACAAACAACTATTTTATTTGTAAATCAGATAATTTTAATGGCAGTAGCATAGGTTTTTATGTTAAGTATAATTGTACTTATGTCCTAAGTTACAATAATGTAAGGCAATCAAATAATGAATAACATTGTTATTTGTCACTGAATAATCAGCGCAGCTTGTGCTTTACTTGGTCTCCCACGCTTCCTCTTTACACCAATTTTTTGTGTTTTTGCTTCTGGCGGCGGAAATGCATGTTTTATCCTGATAGCCAGACCCACCAAATGCTTGCAAGAATACTTGCGGTGAAAATCTGGACAGTCACAGTGGCCATTAATCCTCTCCTCTTCTTTTTTGGGTAATGTAATTTTCCAAGAAGAAAAAAACACTTTTTGTACTCATCAAAATCGCTGAATGTTTTCTCCGTCAAAGCAGTCCTCGTGGACTCGTGGAGTTGTCATCTGGTACCAAGTAGGTATTAGTTGTTGGTGTTGATTGTATTGTTATAATTTTGGTTTCGGTTTTAGCCCATAGATATCCAGCTGTCCAGTCAGCTAATTTTTTAGTTGTTGAATAAAAAACTTTGATTGCTTATTTTGAGGCTGGAATTTGATTTTATTAGCAGACAGATGCTGAATCTCTAAAATATATAAAGTAGCTCACTTACAACATTAGTCGCTGAGTTATCAAATCAGAAGTAAATATATTTATCGGTAGCTCGGAGTCATATTAATTTACGCTCGTAAATTGACGCTGGTTTTTTGATATTCTGTTGGAATAGTAAAGATGATGAATAATATAATTGAAGCTGTTCTATTAACTCGTCGCCTACATACAAAAAAAGACGCTAGGTTGCAGGTGCTAAAGAAAACTTTTGTTGCCGCACATATAATTTCCCATTACGAACTACACAAAAAAATAAGAAATACAAAGAGTGATATAGGTCATTATTAATATTTAAAGTGTGTGTGTGCGTGTAACTGTGTGGTGTAGGTGCTGTAAATGTGTGTGATGATGTGTGTATGTCTGTGTAAGTCTAACTAAAACTGGCACTGCTAAGTTAGCTGAGTTTCCGGGGTTCGACGTAGGATTTGGATAATCTCTTTTTTAAATCTGTTCCCTGTGGTATTGAAGGGGTCCAATGTTGGGAATTTATTATTATATAATATATACCCTCAATGAAAATCCGTAACAAGAAACCAAAGTTGTTATCGACAAAACTTACTGAGAAATTAAACTGAAGCGGCAACCAAAGGTTGTTAAGGCGCTGAGAAGAGGCAACTGTTAAAAGTAGGCTTGACTTAAACAAAAAAAAATCCAAATCTATATCGTTTGTGGTAGCGGAAAAAATATACGTTATTCTTGAACATAATTCTCAGAACTTGGTTGTTACTAAACACGTTCAGAAAAAAAAACCTCGATACAAATGAACGGTAAACTAACCCTTTGATTTGAGTTTCAATCCAAAATATCTGAATTTTCGATTACTTAACTCATTTTTGAGTAAATAGATTTTTGAATAGAGAACGCTTGTAGTTTATTGCAAAATAAGAAGCAATTAGCTTCATATTTTGCAATAAATTACAAGCGTTGTGTCATCGCGCTTTTCGATCTTTTGTATGCAGTCTGACAGTGACCGCGGTTTAGCTGTTGTCAGCGTCTTAAGGCACATAGTCAAAGATTTAGTGTAGAAAGTAGGGGGATCAGGCTAGAGGTATGAGTAAGAACCCCACATCACATGCCCATGCCAGCCCTGACGGTTAAGTATGAGCAAAGCATTGTCATCACAGAAAAAAAAATTGTAATAATCTTGGCTTGGTGGTTGGATATAGTTGGAAGAGAGTGGCCAGTGATCAAGCCTCAATTAAAGAGTCTTGCAAAACTTACTACAGGCTGTTAAGGCTCCCGCAGACAGGCGCGACACTAGTAGCACAATTTCTATGAAGATTTCATGGAAAGTGTCGCGTTGCACAAGCCTTTATATTGGAAACAGTGTTACTAATGGACATTTTCAACGTTGTTGTACTACCAGACCAGCCGTAAGTCTTTCAATAGACCATCAAGAGTGCACTATCGTAAGGCTAATGTGCCCTGATCGAAGCTTACGAGTTTCCTGGCTGTTTTACTGTTACGACTGCTGGTTACAGACGCGACTTTTATTACAACAATTACATAGATATGTAAACAGATACATTTATGTACATGTTTGCTGTATAGGTACCAGGGTTGTTGCTTTTTTTAAAAGCAGGGAAAAAGTAGTGAACATTAACCCCCTTATTACAAAACAAGGTTTATCTTGAGACCCAGGTTTAAAACATGGCGCCATTATTGAATTTCGAACTTTATTCCGACTATGGTAAAGTTCCTAAACACAAAATTGACGACTTAGTACCGAACTAAGTTTTCAGTTTTGTATAAAGAACGGTATTTCAATCACTGTTACGTTCTTATTACAAAAACTGACTCCATGGTTTAAGCCATGTCAAAATATAAATCTTGTTTTGTAATAAGGCGGTATGAATTTATACCTAAAAGTGGCACAGTTTTCTTTGGTATTGAAATCAAATATTGTTTCTATAATTTTGGGACTTTTAATAGAAAATAGAATCTAGGTACCTAGTTTACTAATAACTAGTACCTACTAGATTAGTAATTAAGTACCTACTAATATGCCTGCTATCTATATTTCATGAAATGAATAGGAAATTTCCAAACAGCAAGTCCATTGCATTATTGGTTAAAACTCGCAAAAGAAAACAACACGTACTATAAGTCCCGCCCCTTTTGCGGTAATGTCACGACTCGAACTTCAGCATTAAATCAGCATCGATCAATGCGGATGCTGATGATGAGGCTGATGTTAAAAATGATGCGGAAGTACCGCGGATGCTGATGCTGATGTTTGCAACAACCCTGATAGGCACTAGTGTTTGAGCAAGATGTATTTAAACGTGGATGAAGCAAAAATAGGGTCGTACATTATATGACCTTCTCTTGTTTTTGCTTTGCTTATCTCCACGGCAAAAGGTACGCTTTTATGCATGTATATGTGTATGTGTGTCACAAGCTCAATCATTATAAATTATTTCGGTGCTTACTGCAACTGTCATTGATACAAGAATAACATACAGCACTCTTCATTACGAAATCAATCAGAAAATCCACCCACGCGGAGGCATTTTAATTACTCCGATTCATTCTTAAAATAAAGTCATGAAGTTAACGAGTTGCGAATGTAGGCTTATGACGTCATTAGTCATTCAAGCTCCAACACTAAGTGAGTAAGGTATCTGCACCATTTATCGGCCCAGTTGAACTCCCAGCTAAATGTCGTCCGTAATTGGCGCCGGTCCATCTGCAGGCAATTAGGAAGGCGGCGCGTTTTAAAAGATCCATATTTATTCGCCAAGCCGTACCTACCTACCGCTGTAAATGTTTTGCACTGCCCTGATTACACTGGTTACGCAATAAATTGGCGTATCTGCCTCGTTTTGGTGTTTTGGCTTGTGATGGCATTTGTAGCTGTCTATTCTGTTAAAGTAAAAATTAAAGGGACAATTTATGCATTTTTTTTAAATGTATTTTATTTATACTGAATCCAGAACAACAACACGATTATCTGACTAAGCATTAGACATTGGACTGGCTATTATGAACCGTCTCTAAAGATATAAATATGTCAAAGGAATTACTCGTCGCAAAAAATTGCGTCCAACTGTTGGCCGCAAAATGCACGCACACTAGAATAACACAATGACAGCACAATGACGTGGCGCGAGTGTAAGACGTAGCTGTCACGCACACCAGCTTATCAAAGTTGACCTGATTGTTTCAGTTCTTTTGCAGCGCGACACTACTAGACTTATAAATAATCAAAGGAAATGTCTTAGGAAGTAACTATAATAAGTACCGTAACCGTATCACATTCCTAATACCTGACTTCTAAGTCAAAACAAAGGAGCACTTTAATTGAACATCACTCAAATATTACACAACGTACCTATCTACATAAAGTATACGCAACGTTACAGTTTGCCAAGAACGTTAGCAAGTCTACCGGTCAAACCAAGGAGGCCTAATGCACAAGACGATGCCGCCATATTGAATTAATAAGCTCCCAACGTTCCAAATTCAAAAGCTTCCACGCCGCTTTCTGGATGATAATGACCTCTTGCATGCGGCCAGTAACTCAAGCAAACTTGTCTATGACTTAGCAAAGATATTTCTTCCAATTCTAAACTATTTTATCTGCTGTATCTCTGACACCTTAAGGTTGAAAATTCCATGTCGGTTGATGTTGTTGACTGAATATGTAGGTTGTCGTTTAGTATTGGACGTTAGAGGCACAATGCACTAATTATATCAGTATCTTAGAAAGCCCCTAACCAGCCCCTTAACAGTTTTCCACGGTATCGAAGAGGCATTAGTGCATTTCCCAGTAATGCTTCTAAAGACGGTTGGCGCACGATGACCAAGGAGATGGGTGAGTTGCACCAAACTTTAACTGCAGATTTAAATAAAATAGTTTTGTAGCGAGTAGATATTTAGCTGAAAATTCGGACGTCAATACCATACGATATGATTTGTAGACTTGTTACAAAAATATGTTCGTAAAATTCTGTTTTACCGACACATGAAAAGACTGAACTTAACTTAATCAATTGATTACCTAATCAAAATAGCAGAAATAATTTACTAATAATTAAGATAATTAACTGGAAGATTACAATTCTGCCATGGGATTGTTCATAAAGAACTTCTCTATTTCTGTCATGCCTCATAATTTTGGCTTCGCATCAATTCGTTAACCAGGGGCCCAATTCTGTAAAATAACCAACGTGTAAATAGTGTGTAAGTAGTGTCTCAATAGAATAGTCATTGACAATTGGTATTCAACAAACTATTTATGGTCATTGACTTGCCACTGTAGTGCCATTGAAACACCATAGTAAGACTATTGTAATAATTGGTAGTCTGGTCCACTATAATGTTACAGTGGCATCGTGATGGCCAAAGTTACGGTAGTCTGTAAATATTTTAAGTGTATTTGACAGTTGTTTCTATCGTGTTTGAACAGTGTTTTAGCCATCGAACCGCCATGCCATTGTGAAGCCATCGAACAACGACACCTATTTTCCCTATTGATTTGGTTCAATTTGTTTATTTTTTAAATTTAAAATAAAGTGTCCGTGTGTGTGTGTCTCACGTAGCGAAATTAATAAAGTAGACGTAGTTTTTCGCCACGATGCCGATGAGGCCTTCTGTACCTACTTTGCGGTGGCGTATTATGGCATTGGCTTATAGTGCCGAAAGTAACCAATGCTTAAATTCATAGTGCAACCGACCATCGGCTAATTTAGAACTATCGGCCAGCAAAGTGGCCGGTACCGTCTTGTGTCCATACACAAGTTGCGGCCCAACTATTCTGGGTCACCACTCTGACCATAATGTCAGTACGTGTGATCTTTTGATCGTGTTCTAACGTCTTATTAGTAGTAATTTTTAGTACCTAGTTCTCTGTAACTCGAAAACTAGTCGGCTGGACATTAATTCTCTTTTCAAACTCTTTTTTTTTCAGTTAAACTGAAAACCTATTGAAAATTCAGGAAGGGGGTAAAAAGGACACGTTTAAAAAAAAAACTGTTAAAAATATCACTATTGACTGCCATTGTAGGTACCCATAGAATTAGCAATATAGTAAAAGAGCTGTGTAACAAGTGTGATCTAAAATAAATGGTATATGTATCTATTAGTTAATATTTATCATAGAATTTACAAACACAAACAGCAAACACACACATAACATCACGCCTGTCCCAAAGGGTAAGGCAGAGTGTAGAGATCGTCTAATTTAAAACTGCACGTCCCTCAACTATTTTTTTTTTTTTTTATTTTAAATGTTGAAGCATCAAGCAGTGGAGGGGCGTGCAATTTTAAATTGGACGGTCTCTACCTATAGTAACACCCACAATCTACAGTCTGACTTTAAAAACATGCGACAAAAAAAAAAGTCAGCTTTCATAGATAAAATGGTCCAATCGGTTATGACGATGGGTTCGGTTATGTTTATAGGAAGGTCGACTTTGTTTTTACGAATTCTAATTTGGTCCCATATTAAAAGTTATTCATATTGATGGGTAGAACACTCCCTTAAATTATGTCGCATGTTTTCAAAGTCAGCCTGTATAGTACATTACGATACAAGTGTGTAATGATCAATTCACACGCGTTTTATACGACGTTTTTCAACACTTGCGAGGAAAAAAATTTACTTTTATTGTTATTAACTGTTATGGAAAATGGCGCGTTGGTTTTGTTTGTCCGCGCGCCTGCTTACATAGCAACGCAATCAAACTTATGAGGAACAAAGCATCACCCAAAGACGTGCAGGCCCACGACTTAAACGCTAGTATCCCTTAATTGCCAAATATCGTCTCGCAAAGGGGATCCGTCTTCACTAAACCGTTAAAAGGATCCGTGCTAAGTGCAGGATCGGGGTTCGATTCCCCGTTTTGTAATTCGATTCGGTGCCAATTAGGAGTTTAGTTGTCGTCGGTCGAACTACGTCTTAAAGGTAAGACGTATTTAGAGCAACTATTTCGTTGTATCGTACATTTGAACCCCTTTGTAGATTTAAAGGGTGTCTGGCCGGCCGTATGAAGCTCAATTATTTAATTAAGAGGTACGGTTTCTTTAATTACTTTAATTGAATGTATTGGCTATGTTGTGTTGGAGGAAATTAAATTAGTGTTTCATTTGGTTCAAGAAATATTATACAAATTGTACGAAGATTCCATATTCAGCAGTAGGTATTCATATAGGATAAACATTAGCATAATCAGCCTATAATGTTCCCACTGTTGGGACACAGGCCCTCTCTCGGTGAGATAGAGAGTGGGCCGTAATCTACCACGCGGGCCCAGTGCGGGTTGGTAGATGTCACATGTCTTCGAATTTTTGGTTCTAGGACATGCCAGTTTCCTCACGATGTTTTCCTTCACCGTTTTGAGACCAGTGGTGATGAAATCATTTACACAAAGTAAAGCGCTCGTCAGGGTTCTTATCGACGACCTACAACTCGCAAGTCGCGGCCGTTACCACTGGACCACCACTGCTCCTATCAATCTATACAATATTAGTTTTAGTATATGCGAAACCCGAAACACGTCTCTAGTATTTTTATGTAAGTAAAGAATCTGTGTACAAAATTTCAAAACTGTATCATGAAAAATCACAAAGTTACAAGGTTATTATATGACCGGGTTGTCCGTACAAAAACTTGCTAACGGCGGCGCCCCCGCGCCTCCAGGTCGTCTTGCGCTCATTGATAATAATTTGGCAGTAGGTACCTAACCATACGGCGATTGTATTGTAAGTAATTAAATGGTGATAACATTTTCCATCACACTTAAATATTTTTGGGGCAGAATGTATCATGGTGTAAAAATTATTGAAATCGATTCAGTTCCTTATTCTGAACAAACTATATTTAGGTTTCGCATATACTAAAAATAATGTTGTATAATTTAAACAAATAAATAAAATTGAAGCTAATTTCTTCTTTTTGTAATGTCAAAAAACAGCTTTTTAGTAAATGCAGTCATCCCGTCCGTCTGGTGCCGGACGTAAAGAATAGTACAATCCCATTTCTTCCCATGGGTGTCGTAAAAGGCGACTAAGGGACTTAGCTACTAGAGAATGGGCAGCAGCGTTCTCTATGCATTTTTAAAACCATACTGCGATCGCCAACCCGTCTGCCAAGCGTGGCGATTATGGCAAATCCCCCCCCCCCTTTTTGGGGGAGGCCTAAGTCCAGCAGTGGACGTTTTTCGGCTGAGATGATGAATCATCATCATGACATGAAATCGTTAATGAACATTACATGAACAGCTAACAATTTTTTTATTTTCTTTGTAATGAACAACATTTATAGACTATAAATACAAGTAACTATTTACTAATAACTACATACATTATCACTCAAAGGGCAATGGAGAGGGATGCAATGCTTGGAGTTTCCCTACGTGATCGAATCAGAAATGAAGAGATCTGCAGGCGAACCAACGTAACCGACATAGCCCGAAGAATTGCCAAACTTAATTGGCAGTAGGCAGGGCACATTGTTCGCAGAACTGATGGCCGATGGGGCTGAAAGGTTCTGGAGTGGCGACCGCGAACCAGGAGACGTAGCGTTGGAAGGCCTCCTACAAGGTGGACTGATGACCTTGTGAAGGCCGCAGGTATCCGCTGGGTGCGGGAAGTACAGAACCGGTCGAAGTGGCGGTGCTTGGGGGAGGCCTATATCCAGAAGTGGACGTCTTTCGGCTGAAATAATGATGATGATGACATACATCATACAAAAATAAAATAAAAAAGAGAAATCCTAACTAATATTATAAATGCGAAAGTAAGTTTGTTTGTTTGTTACCTTTTCACGCCTAAACCACTGAACCGATCATCCTGAACTTTTATACGTTGTCAGGTGACATATACGTTGTCAGGTGTACAGAAACGGACATAGGGGGGTACCTTTCATCCCGAAAAAGAGTACTGTTCCCGAGGATAACAACAATAACGTTCTTATGATACTAGATGGCGCCACGTGTTTATCGAATCATAATTGAATTATATAATGGGATGAGTTTCATATCACTTTAAAATAATAATACATCTACAATTTAATATTATTACAACCCTTTATTATTATAAGCAGAGTACAACCCGAAATGATTGTCAAATTCTAAATTACCGCGAGCGAAAGCTAGTATTATATAAATGCAAGGACACATAGGCGTCAAAGTACTCCACCACATCGCTGTCATTCGGAAACGTGCCTAGGAGACCAACATTACCATGTTAAATGGCAATGATAATTCTTTGGCCAAAGAACGAGCCTGCCCTCTGGGTCACGCGAAATGTCGACCTTTCGGCGAGAAATCTCCTTGAAAGGAGACGGGCTAGAGAGGTAGAGAGGTGCGTTTCGACGTAACTACCATACCTAACTTAGTTGTAATAGGCTTCTCTCACATATTCATAGTAATATGGAGTTAATAGTTCCAATAATTTCTTATTGAATTGAGCATAAAAAGCTTAGTTCAGCATAGACGTTTCGTTCTGAGAAAATCCTTCGCTCCGCTCTCTCTGAAGGCACTCTATTTAACTTACCTCGGCTTGAGTTTTTTAGGATACCAAGAAAAAAGTTTTTCTTCTGATTGGAAGCTGATTGCGAGGGTAAAAATACATGTTCTTAGTCTAAAGCGCTGTAGCTTGTCGCTAGCTGTTTTAGAACCACCCACGCTTTTGCGAAGTACGTCTTAAGGCGACGAAAACCGACTTTTAATGATTTTATACTGAAGATCACGTCTAAACGAGTAGTGTTAATGATTTGAAAAAAATATATGTTAAATTAAAGCATTTTTTCAATAACTTAGTATGTGAACATTTTAGATTTTGTTTATAAGACATAGTGAAATTAATTTGTAAAGTTATATCTAATGAGGATAAAAAACTGAGAATGGCGCAAAATTTGCAAAGCGTATTTTTCTGAAACCTTCACCAATTTAAAGGTAATTTAATTATTGATCTTTTAGTATACGCGTTTTATTAAAATACCTTTTGTTTTGTGTATAATAAATTAATAATGCGTCAAATTGGGGACAGTGCTCCTTGATGGGCGAGTCCTATTACTGGCTAAACGTACCACGCGTTGCGTGAGCTCAGTACAGAACACGCAAGCTAACCACTCAAGGTCACTGGCATATATCTGCGTCTTAATAGGTATGTTGTAATTCTCATACGTTCAATATATCAAAGGTAAACGAAACCATATTGAACGTATGCTGATTTCGGCAACGCTGTTTAACGACCAAGACTTAGAAGTATTAGGCTGTGCTTTTCAGGCTGACCTTTATTTATGTAAGTACCTAATAAATAGCCTAAAGCTCGCTCCGTATTGTTAAGATCTAGAGTGGACTGAATACAGTCTTCAGCGTGCTGAAGTTTTATATAAAGGTGTTTTTTAGGGTTCCGTACCTAAAAAAGAAAAAACGGAACCCTTATAGGATCTCTCGTGTGTCTGTCTGTCTGGCTGTCTGTCTGTCTGTCTGTCCGTCTGTCACAGCAAATTTGCTCCGAATCTACTGGACCGATTAAATTGAAATTTGGTACACATGTGGACTTCTGTGACCCAAACACGGACGTGTAACGTAAATAAATGAATTTTGAACATTGGGGTCACTTTTGGGGGGCAAATTAGAAATTTAGAAAAAGTTTCCAAACTGCACCGTGCGTCATATCAAATGAAAGGGCTTGTGGTAAGGATTTTAGATATTTTTTTTTATCATTTTAAAATAAATACTTTAAAAATTATTTATGAAAATGACCATTCCCCCCCTTATCTTCGAAACCACTGACCCTGAAATTTTGAAAAAAATACAGAAAATAGTTCTTTACTTATAGATTACAGTAAAACCTATGAGAAGTCCAAGATCTTAAAATAACATGGTAAATCTCTCAATTATTAATATAATATAATAGCGTACAAACTTACTTTTGCAGTTGGAATGTATGAAAGAACATGTTTTTCAACTACAATGTTCAGTTTGTTCTTAGGATAATGAATCCCCACTACGGAACACTTCATTGTGCGTAGTCCGCCACGCACTTGCCCGGTTTTCATTCTAGCCTGTATTAGTAACTTAGTTAAGCTAAACTTCAAGTGATAGGGAAAAAAGCTAAACTATATTTTATTAAAAACAGACTGGCTTTAAAAAAATTCTACCTGTATATCATACCTCAGCTTAATTCTTTAAAGAAAACATACATGCGAAGTTTCTAAATATTGCTTAATACCTATGTTATATAAGTACCTATATTGAACATCTTATAACACTTTCTTTAGTAATCTTACCCGACGACAAATCTAACCCGTTGGGCGTCGCAAGGCGTGGCGAGAGCGGTAATCGCCGTATCCGAATATATCCGCGCACACCGCTATATCCTCGCATATCCAGCGGGGGCGGATCAGCCGGATCAGCAACAGGTGGGGGATGAGCCGCGGATGTATCCGCCCACTGAAACCACGTGCTGCACTTTGCTATTTTGTTTTGAATTTGTGTTTAGAAGTTTCTAAGTGAGTATTGTGGCAATACAGTCTTTTGCTTGTGTCATTTTATGGAAGTATTCCAATGTTAGCAGATGTACGTGTTATGTCTGATGAAAAACAATTGAAGTGTGTCTTCAACTGTTTTTCATCAGACATAAGTGTGTGTTTTGGAAAAGTGTTTGGTGGTAGTTTTGGAAAAAAAATAACACAAATCAGTTTAAAAAAAATATGTCCTAACGACTATTGTTTTGTATTGATCAATCTTATTCAAATTGGTATTAAAAGTATGTCATTAGAATTGGCAACAGAACAACATTATACTGCGATCATCGACCCGCTTGCCAAATGTGGTGTTTATGCCAATATTCTCCCAAAGTGCTCGTTGTAGTGACTTATGATGGCGACCCTTGCCCAGTTCAAAACGTCTGATTATTATGATAACCTTAATCGAATATAGCAATATTTGTTTAGGCTTGTCATCATTATAGCTCGTATTATTGCTTCCTCGTCAATATACCAATACGAGCGGTCTGTGTGGTGCTGGACGTAAAGAATAGCACTCCCCTATTTCTTCCCGTGGGTGACGTAAAAGGCGACTAATGCCCGTTTTCACCGACATCCCCTAAGTTTAAGAGATCCCCTAAGAAGGGTTAGGGGGCTGTTAGAAGGTCGTTTCCGTTTTACCAACAGTAAGGGGTCAGTTAAACGTTAAAAGGTCCCCTAAATTTAGGTGGTCGAAATGTGGGCTCATAAACCGGCACATACGTAAGTGATCTTTTAAGACATGAGGATAGATAGAGATTTATTTGAATTTCTTGAAGATTTAGAAACTGTTTCTACTATATTCGATGTAAATAACAGCCGTAGACCAAAAATATATCGGAAACGACCAAAGTACCTACTTCGAATGTTTTGATTAAACTAACTTTTTTCGGAGTTGTAGGTTAGGCAAATCTTCAGTTTTATTTATTGAAAAAGATTGAACACACCTTAGAATTTCCTGATGATTTAACATATTAAAGTTTTTCTAAAAGCCCATAAAAAAAAAACAAAAAAAATGAAGCCATGGTAGAACATCGTATTTATTCTTAGTCGACGATACCTACTTACGTCGATGCCTAACTAACAATGTAAACCTTAAGTACACTTGTGAGGTAGGAACCTCTGTTCTTATTGTATTCGCATAATTAATTACATTTCCATGTAAATAACATTTTTTATTTTCTAAACTCCGATAAATCAGTTAAAATATCACAAAAAGTTGGTAAAATAACATAAAATGAAACAAACAATCAAATCTCACGTCAGTACTTCACAAAGGAAAGAACTGTCAAATACAAATAAGACCACAGATACCACTCGACGTTTCGTAATGTAAATATGCAAGAAAATATGAAATTAGTTAAAAATATGAATGAAATAATATTTATTATTGCTACAAAACATAATTTATTAATAACTGAATCCATTTAAGTGTATACTTTAGAGAATTTCACAAAAAACTATCTTGTTTCAAAGTATCGATAAGTTCAAAGACGAATCAGTCACTATTATCGAAAACAAAACGTCACTTAACTATGTGTCCCATAGTTATGTGATAAAAATGATGGTGAAACGAAATTTAATTTAGGGGCTAGTTTGGGGGAGCTTTTAAGCTAAAGGTCCCATACGTAGGTGGTAGTATAGGGGAAGTCGGTGAAAACGGGCATTAGGGACTTACTAGAGAATGGGCAGCAGTATTATCTATGCATTTTAACACCATACTGCGATCGCCAACCCGCCATCCAAGCGTGGCGATTATTGCAAATCCCCCCATGATCGCCAATCGTTGGGGGAGGCCTATGTCCAGCAGTGGACGACTTTCGGCTGAAATGATGATGTTGATGATGATGAGCTATTTTTATTACGAAGAATTGTAGTATATTAGTTTTTTGTTAAAATATCACTCGAAATTCGACTGAAATGTGAATTGAATATTATAAGAGAGTAAAATGCTTTTTAATGACTTTCAATAATCCAATTATGCACGGCGATGCGTTACACATAATATGAAATCAACGATACGATTTTTTTGCAAAAATATTATTTCACATCACGCAGCATTTTCGGGTTAATAAAACGGGTTCATGATTATGATGAGTTTTGGTATAAATAA
This sequence comes from Tiliacea aurago, assembly GCA_948098905.1. Lineage (NCBI taxonomy): Eukaryota > Metazoa > Arthropoda > Insecta > Lepidoptera > Noctuidae > Tiliacea > Tiliacea aurago. The sequence goes on from OX402577.1 coordinate 21,489,576, forward strand.
TTGACTGTCTGACAACATAAACAGAAAAGGACCCGTAACTTTCAACATAATTATGAGAATTTATTATGCACTTTATGAATTTAGTTTTCCAATAAAGAGTTTCGATCGTCAACAAGCAACTTCAAACAGCCCAATAAATAAAAAAGGATTTACTCTTCGAAACAATTAAAATAAATCTAGAAATGTTTTAATATCACTAACTTGTGAGCCGAAATAATCACTGAGCGAAATTTATTGTACCATTTTCGCAGTTAATGCGTAAAATTGACGAAAGCAGTCGTTTTGAGTGCGAAAACTTTCGTCGAAAGTCATTATACTCGAATCAATCAGGGCGTAATGGCACCCTCAATACGCTAGGGATGGGAAATGGTTGTTAGTGTGACGCTCTACTTATTTATGGTAATCACTAGTGTTGTGAGGGCTCTCGGGCTTCGCGGTCAATTTATTTTTAGGATAGATGGTTATGGGTTTGAATATTATTATGTGTATTTGGTTGGACTGCCTCGATGGTCTCGTGGTCGCAAGCGGTACTGCTGAGCATGGGTCTTGGGTTCGATTCCCGGATCGGGCAAAGTGTTATTGGGATTTTCCATCTGAAATTTCTCAGTAGCAGCAGTCATGATTGTTGCCCGATTCATGGCAATAGGCTCGCCCCCTATTACTTGGGACTTAAACATCTAAATGCTAAATGTGGGTGTACTAAAGGTACACCTCTGCCTAACCCTCTGGGGAGTACATACGTTATGTGTGTGTGTTATTTCAATCAATAAATTAACTCAGCCTATAGCAGACCACCATAGGTCTCTCCCAGGCTGCGCCACAACACGCTATCCTCCGCCTTGCGCATCCAGTCTGACCCAGCCACCTTTTTAAGGTCGTCGGTCCATCTAGCTGGGGGACGTCCCACACTACGCTTGCCGATACGCGGTCTCCACTCCAGGACTCGTCTGCTCCACCGGCCATCGGTCCTTCGACAAACATGGTCAGCCCACTGCCACTTCAGCTTGCTTACTCTGCAGGCTATGGCGATGTGGTGAGCGATGGGTAGCTCGCCGTCCGACAAGGACCAGGCCCGGGTCGACGGCGCGTTGTGTTCCACGCGCGCCTCAAAGAGTTGTCAGCAGCAACTGACAGGGTCCGTTAGGACCAATGCCTGCCAGGGGTACGAGTTTATCCGAAAGGGATATCGTGGCCCTGGCACACAGACAACGGAAGGAACACGGGTGGGTTTTAGTCAGTAAAAGTCTGACACGCCCTCCCGCTCCGCCCAAAGCGGGAGAAGCTATTTGATAATTTTCCACCCAAAAAAAAAAGGCTATGTCGGTAACTCCGGTGTGTTATTTGGTCTACCATAATATGGAAGTAGAAAAAGTTAATGTAACTAAGCATTAGTCATATACGTATAAGTATCCCAAATTATTCAGAAATAACACGAGTTGTTGTTTTCAATTTATAAAAAATTATGCGAAGAATTTCAAGAAATTGCAATAATTAAAACACTACCGAGTTAACAACTTCATTTATCACCATCATCAGTTAACCCTAAAACGCTAACATCATATTCATACCCATCCTTTTTCACTTCTTTCCTTCGCACCGAAATTAAGACTCAGATATGCTAGTGACCTTGAGTGGTTAGCTTGCGTGTTCTGTACTGAGCTCACGCAACGCATCGTACGTTCAGCCAATAATAGGACTCGCCCATCAAGGAGCGCTGTCCCCAATTTGACGCATTATTAATTTATTATACACAAAACAAAATGTATTTTAATAAAACACGTATACCAAAAGATCAATAATTAAATTATCTTTAAATTGGTGAAGGTTTCAGAAAAATACGCTTGGTAAATTTTGCGCCATTCTCAGTTTATTATCCGCGTTAGACGTAAGTTTACAAATTAATTTCACTATGTAATATAAACAATCTAAAATATTCACAAATTAAATTATTGAGAAAATGCTCTAATTTAACATATATTTTTTTCAAACCATTAACACTACTCGTTTAAACGTGATCTTCAGTATAAAATCATTAAAAGTCGGTTATGGTTGCCTTAAGACGTTGATAACAGGTAAACCGCTGTCACGTTCAGACTGCATACAAAAGAAAGAGAAGTGCGATGACACAACGCTTGTAATTTATTGCAAAATATGAAGCAATTATTTATTTACTCAAAAATTTGTTGAGTAATCGAGAATGAAAAACAACCAAGTTCTGCATACAATTATGACGTTCTTGTTATTAATTAAATACCAACCGTACGTTTATATTTAATACAGATATTTTGGATTGAAACTCAAAGTAAAGGGCTTTACCGTTAATTTGTATCGAGATTTTTTTTCTAAACGTGTTTTGGTAACAACCGAGTTCTGAGAAATATGTTCAAGAATAACATAATATTTTTTTTTTCCGCTACCACAAACTATAAAGATTTGGCAATTTTTTTGTTTAAGACAAGGCTACTTTTATCATTTGCCTCTTGTCAGCGCCTTAACCCTAAAACGCTAACATCATAATCATTCCCATCCTTCCTCACTTCTTTCCTTCGCACCGAAATTAATGCGAAAACACACACACGTATCCATATTTGTCGGCGTATAAGTCCCAAATTAATAGTCTAAACTTGGGTGTATCCCGCACGCGCGCGCCCGTCTTACGCGCAACTTAGAGCCAATTAATTTATTGCGCCAACTTTACTTTCCATTCTTTACCTTAGCACTTATACATCTGCGGTGGCGGGTTAGCGAGTTGCCAGCTTATTGTGATTTATTCGCACTCTTGTCTAGCGAATATTAACGGACTACGTTTTATGGGGAAACGAACTTGCAGTAAATGTTTTCATTTTATGTCAGATTTCAGTTTTAATTTAGCTATATTTTTAATAACGTCATATTTTTATAGTCGTCTTTTTTAATTATGTCCTTCTAATAGTATTGATATGATCTACTTCTACGGATTTAAATGATTTATTATATAATATTTAAAAGAGTAGTAACCGTGGCGTTTTTTGCCGGCTCTTCTCCATATGAAACAACCAATTGGAACCGTGCAACTAGCTTCTGACGTTTCATAAGTGCCCATGTAGGCTTATGTGAAATAAAATGTTTTGATTTTGATTTTTGAAATCTAACTGCCAATTTTGTAGACTCAACAATAAGTACAAAAAGTAAGATGTCTTGTTTTGTTCTTATTGTTCAGTTCGCAAATAAATCCCTCATGTACACCAGCATTATTTATCCTACCATCTCAACTGTATCGTAATTAATTACCCTAAACCATTACACTGATAAATATCTGGCAACCCTGGCGAGACGTCGCGCCTAGCCTCCTTCGATAACCGCGCGAAAGAGATTTATTTCGCGAACTTGTTATAACTTCATAATTTCCCCGAATTATCGGCACACAGTATGTGGCATACAGCCTTATCAGATGCTCCGTGTGTTGTTCTTTTGTAACTTTTGTTAATTATAATTTTACTAGCTTTTGCCATCGGCTTCGCCCACGTGGATGTCAGAAAACGACAAACATAACGTTAAATTATCCTATGGGAATATAATATAAAAGTTATCAAATAATTCAGTTCATGTGCCCAATTTTACATGATTGATTAACAAACATTGAAATTCACAAATACTGACTTTCACATTTATAACATTAGTAGGATTTCTGGGTAGGTACTACGTAGGTACCTCGAAAAAACAAAAAACCTCAACAAAATTTTGGGGTAAAAGCGAATGAAACGCTTCCGTTTCATTCGATTTTGCCCGAGAATTTTCTTTGGCAGATGTGAAAATCAATGGCATCTTTTTTTTACTATACGTTATTTGTATTAGTTTCCGCTATCGTTAATTAATTTATCTGCATATTAATCCTTTAATCAATTGTGAAGATTAGATCATCTTATTATCCATTTGTTTGTACAGTTGTATACGTCTAGACAGAAAAGCGTTTCTGTAAACAAGTATTATTAACAAATATTATTTATTTTTGTCATACTGCAGGGCAAGGGCCTCTTTGGTTGCTCAAGACGGGTTGGCGATTTCAGACTTGTATTAAATATAAGTACCCTAAGCCCAGGTCTCACGACGTTTTCCTTCACCGATGTCAATAATATCCAAGACAAACTCAGAAAGTACTTATGATTTGAAAAAAAAACACATTGGGAGGTACTAAAAAAAGTCAGAGTGGTAAAATAATAAAGTACTAAACAATTCAGATTGGTAAAATAATAAAGTACAAAAAAGTCACATTGGTAAAATAATAAAGTACTAAAATAGTCACATTGGTAAAATAATAAAATATTTACTAAAAAAGTCACATTGGTAAAATAATAAAGTATCAAAAAAAGTCAGATTGGTGAAAATAATAAAGTAGGTACTAAAAGAGTCACATTGGTAAAATAATAAAGTATTAGAAAAGTCAGATTGGTAAAATAATCCATCCGTTTTTAACAACAGCCATAACTCACATTATAAACGACGAATACAACCCAATAAATTGTTAACAACACGTAAATTCATCACAATATTGAGCTTACTAACAACGTTAACAAAATCTAAGTGTATTCCGTAGTCGTACAGCAATTCTAATTAGCCCCTCCTTATTTATGATTCATAAGCCGAAGTACAATAAATTCTGGTGAATCTTTCCGTCCCACATGTGTTAGTAAGCCGAGGCCTTAGCGAATGTTGAATGTAGGTTCTCGCCTAATAAGAGGCGGGATGTAAGGAATCGCACTGATTACTATATTATTTATTACGCTACGTGCCGCCCGTGTAAACGCTTCCTAATACTCGTATCTACGCTCGCGTCTTGGAACCTTTTCATACCAAACGCAAACTTACTTTTCTAACAAACCAGTATGGGGAGCCTTGTTTCGTTTACTATGAAAAGGTTGCAAGACCGTGGGAGGTATAACACCATCTATCAAATGGGGTAACGATTAAGTGAGTTGCAGCGAGCGGCACCTATGAGATTTTTAATTATTGCCTGTATTAAATCGTGATTAATGTGAACCATGCTTTATTGCACGGTTTTAAGAGGTTTATGGCTCTATTGCTTATGAACGAAGTTGTTTACAAGCATTCTTGGCTTTTTCTGAGTGGTGTTAAGGATATTGTGGAGTTTGTCAATGATTTACAATCTTAGCAAAACGGCGCGCAAAAAGTTCCAACTAATTAGATGACTCACCAAAGAGTTAAAGTTATACAGGGTCAAATAAATTTCTAGCTAAACTCGGTAGAGGTGATATCTATACATGATACAATATTTTTTTTTTTTTTTTGTGGGGTCATCGACCGCAGTCCGTTTAGCCACTTGAAATATCTGTTAAAAAAATGTGTGTAAACTTCATAGCCGTGATGGCTAAATACGATGAAACAAAAGAAAACAGATTTTCTCAACTCATACTTTAAGTACAACACTACCTGCAGCGGTCATAGATAACATACATAATCAGCGTATAATGTTCCCACTGCTGGGACACAGGCCTTCTCTCTTCGAGAGGAAGTGGACTGTAATCCACCACGGGGGCCCAGTGCGGGTTGGTAGATGACACATGTCTTCGATTTGTTGGTTCTAGGACATGCCGGTTTCCTCACGATGTTTTCCTTCACCGTTTTGAGAGCAGTGATGATGAAATAATTAACACAAAATAAAGCGCCTGCCTGGGTCCGAACCCACGACCTACAACTCGCAAGTCGGGGCCGTTACCACTGCTCCAGCTCAGCTTCAGCTGAAGCGATCGTTGTCAAAAAAAAAAACAAGTGTGCTTTAGACCACACACGTCTGAAGTAAAACTTACAAATAGTAATACTAATTATACTTCCGTAACGCTCTTGTCATGCATTCACCAGCTTACTCCCCAAGTCAAGCGTGCCTAAAGAAGTTTTACTTCAAAAACATGAAATCTTTTTGTTTTATCGTCTTTCGATATCTATATCCATCACGCCTGCAGAGATTCGCTAGCTAACGCCCAGTATAAAAATAGGATACTTATTTTTCATAATTTTATTCCTAACTTGTCCGATCCTAGATCGTAACAATTACAAAGAGAACGTTGCCGCCCATACACTTAACATTGCTTGGCCCCGTTTTCTCAAAATCATCCCCCTTCACCTGTTTTGTCAACTTGACCATATTGTGATTAAATAAGTGAAATACAGCAGATTACTGATCAGAAAAAAAAATCGTTTATTCTGTAAATCATCATCATCATTTCAGCCGAAAGACGTCCACTGCTGGACATCCCCCTCCCCCAAATGGGGGGAGGGAGATTTGCCATAATCGCCACGCTCAGACGGGTTGGCGATTGCTGTATGGTTTTAAAAATGCATAGAGAACGCTGCTGCCCATTCTCTAGTAAGTCCCTTAGTCGCCTTTTACGACACCCACGGGAAGAAATGGGATATTCTGTAAATAGGATATCGGAATCACTTTTAAGGCTCTTACAGACTGGTGCGATATCGCGGGCGCGACGCGACACTAGTAGCACAATTTCAATGTCGGTGCTTGTCGCGCCCGCGATATCTCGTGAGTCTGTAAGAGCCTTTAAACGTCATATTAAAGATGATGAAGTCTACATTTTGTATCTGACTATTCTTGAGAAGAAATGGCGAAACAAACTCAAGGGTCAAAGTCTTTTTTACAGTCCAGACATAATCTTGGTCAGATCATGTGAGGACCCTGTAGATCCGTGTCTGAAATGGTATTTTGAAGAAAGAACCACACATTTCCTTATCCCCAAAAAGTCGCCACTTCAAAACCCAAACACATTTCCTCGACTTCATTACGTAGATCACCTCATAAGCTCAATTTTCCCCTCCATCACACGAGATACCGGCAAAAATGATTATACGGTATAACCCAGGTAATATAAATTTATCAAACGCATGTTGACAAAGCACCGCTGAATAATGACTATCATATTTCTCCGTATCTCCTCTTATGATTGCCGAAGGGGATAAAGAATAGGACGTTTTGCTTTATATGCTGAGCTGAGCGAGCGAAGCGCTTTATTCCATATAGCGATAATTTTAATGAATATTTATAGCTTTATTACGCGTGCATTTGCTTTAAGTTTTGATAGAAACTGTGTTGCGAAATTTGATTAGAAGAAATGATGAAGGTTATGAAATATACTTGGAAATTAGACATGGAAATTAGCATTTCTTTGTATTCGGAAATGAGATGATTGCCGAGAGACATTAAGGGCCGTATTTATAGAGCGTTACTCAGTACTCAACCATTACTTAAGACTAGATTCAAGCCATTGGATTTGTGGAAACTAGTCTAACGTAATGCTTGAGTACTGAGTAACGCTCTATAAATACGGGGCTAAGAAAATAGAAGCACTGTCTATCTAAAAGTAGCCACTCTTAAATTTTTGGTATATAGGTCTGTGACCTTTTTTTTGTGGCTTTGTGCGGTTTGCACATTTAGCCAGTATCGAGTAAAATTAGGTAACAAGTACAAAGATTGTTTAAATAATGATGAAATGAATTATATTCAATGCATCATGAGTTTCAGTAAAGACGTGGCACTTTACTGAGACCTCACGCGGACTTCTTGAGAGAACTTGAAGTGATGTACGTATGTACATACGTACTATTGCACGTTCACGAACACTTAATGGTTAATAATCCACCATTATTATTACACATTAATCTTTGGCTAAACACAAATTTTAGAAAATAAAACTAAACTGCTAAACATGATGCTTCACTTTCCCGCCAAGAAGTCCATCCAGTCAGTGACTTTTTAGAAGTTCATGAATTCAAATTTGGAACAATAATTATGGCACCAAAATGATGGCCGGTATGTTGGCATCAAAATTGTATAAAAACTTTTTTTTGATTCATAGTAAAATTATTTTGATGTTTTAGGCCTTTAGCCTACATGTAAATGTGCACAGTGGCTCGATTTAGGAATCCTGAAGTGTAATATATGAGGTTAAGTGGAGAAAATCTTTGTATAAGATCTTTCTTTTGAATTCAAGTGCTTCTTCTACCCTCGCTAAGAATAGGAACATAACAAGTTGTAACTTCTTGGAATAAAACCGTATTAAGGTCATGTTTTTCTATTCTTAATTTTTCCACTCACTACTTTCACTTTTAAAGCTGAAACTCTACATGGAAATAAGATGTGTTTTCTATTGCTAACTTCATTTTCAACCGATTAGATACCATTTCCAAAAATTCTGCACCTAATAGAATAGGTAAAACAAAAATTCCAAATCATAAAATTCCTCTACTCCATACGAACTTAACTCTCTCAATCACGACGAGCGCCATGTATCATCTCAACCTAACCATAATCTACGACGCCCTGAATGATTATTTATAAGGTAATTACAAATACACTCGCACGATATCTCAGCCACTGCTAATGTTATTTATGTGCGGATAAACGACTATGAAGAGTTTTTGCATATCGCCCCTCGTTCGGTTAAATTGAATGATAGCGAGAAATTCACTGTATTTTAAGAAAAAGATGGAGAAAGAAAGTGACTTCGCTTGAGTTTGACACGTGTTTGTAAGTGGTTGAATGGGACTGTTATAAAAAGTCGTGATTCATGATAAGATGTAGAACTATTATGTATTGAAAACGTCGAGACACACTCGCACACACAGAGGTAAGTGGAAACGCCGAGAGGGGACGCCCTAGCGGGACATTATAGTGATCTATTTGGAGACGTTCTTCAGAAAGGTCAGGTGCGTAGTACTCGCACCCAGTGTGCGTGTATGAATGTTTGTAAACTATCTTTCTTTATTATAAGTATTCATAAATAGTTTCCATGATCGCACTAAGTTCTTCTGCAAAAGGATTCAAATATTTTTTTTCTATGAGACTTCGAACGGAACCTTTGAATAGTGAATACCTTTAAAAAAAGCAGCAAGAAAAACGTCAAATTTTAACCACAAACCCTAAATCAAAGAACTCAACGACATTACTATTCGAGAACAAATTGATTGATGTTTACGAAATCTAATGCCTGGTGATAATGAAATCTTGTAAAATGAATGCAGTCAATATAGACTCGGCGCAAACAAAAAATTTTATAAAACCAACCAATTGACCATAACATTACACTTATACAACAACTCATTGTATAATAACAGGAAAACATTGAATTTTCATCAATATTTTAACCCATGACACCCAAGGCGTCGCGCGTCGTCCTGAAACTTTATTATCGGTTTCCGCTAGCCGATGTATCCGAACTTATTTTGCATGTTAGCCGAGATAGGGTGCAAGGTGAAATAAACTTATGAATTATGTGACACCCCCATGAACACACACATGTGTATGTATGATGCAGCTATTGTGGCGACTATGATTATCTAGAGAAAAAATCATTATTGGAAACGGGTTATCATTTTTGTGATTCTGGGGATTCTACCGTCAATCTGTGTGATTATTTCCTCAAAAGACCATTTCAGACACCAATCTACATGATTTTCTCATCTGATCAAGATTGTGTCTGGACTTTAAAAGTCACTGTGACCTCTGAGTTTATTTCGGCCTTTCTTCTCAGAGTAGTCAGATAGAAAACGCCGACCTCCTCCAGTTTTTTTTAAACATTATTGACGTGTTTGTACAAACGTACTTCGAAATAAATCATTTATCATGTAATGTCTTTGGTGATTTCCCACGGGCTAGATTTCAATGAGCCGGCCATATTAGCCGTAGAACCGATGACCGTTGGAGAGGACGTGTTCTTGAGCGGAGACCGCGAATCGGCAAACGTAAGGTAGGACGCCCTCAGGCTAGGTGGAGCGACGATCTTCGCAGGATGGCTGGTGGCAGCTGGATGAGAGTTGCCGAAAATCGATCTGAATGGCGTGCTATTGTAAAGGCAAGCAGTGGACTACTATGGGCTGATGATGATGATGATGAGATTTCATTTAGTCCCATAGAATTCCTGATCAGTAATCCTAGGACTTGCGACTACAGAGGTGTAAGGCTTCCTAAGACCTCTGTAGTCGCAATGACGGCCGCCATAAAAATAATGGACACTATCCGTCTTATTACAAAAAAATGCTTAAGTACTGTTTTATACCAAGACCACAAGGTCTAGGATTGTTACGGTATTCAAGTTAATATCAGGCTCAAAACGTGTTCTTATTACAAAACGAAGACTTTTCGAGGATCAGTTAGTACCAAAGAAGGTTCATGGTTCCACAGATAAGAAACAAAAATGGCATTCTTTCATTCGTTCATTCTGCATCTATTTGAAGCAACGTTTCGTTTCTCTAAATATTGATATTATAATAACACTTGAAATGCATAAATAATTATTAATCAATACAAAAATATGTCATAAATCGTTCTTTGTTTGGGTTACAATATATTGAAAAAGTTATCTTCTAAATCCATTAAGTCGATTTGTAAATAAAAAGCCACACAATAACAATAAACGCTAACCTCAAATAAATTAGTACCGAAGTTTGTCCATAGAAAAACTAGGGGTCTCGGCGGACTAACTTTAGTACCATAGCTAGTTCATGAACTAGTGATAAACTTTATTTTATAATAACGTTTTATTTAGTCATGGTGGCAAACCTAGTAATTATCCTAGTACTAAATTTAGATCGTGTTTTGGAATAAGACGGTATGTGACGGCCACCACAGTCATAAGAAACTCTAGCTTAACTCTATTGTCAAACAAGTGAAATGATCTGATTGGACGTTCTTATTTCTGCCAACCAGTCACAACAGCTAAGGTATAAGGAAGTAACAAAATTTAAGTACCTGCGTCACTGGGTAACTCATGACCTGAATGCTGACCTGGACATAGAAAGGGAACGCAGGGCGATGGCTGTCCGAGGTAATAGGGAATATGCATGTATTTTTTTGTTCACTAAATCAATAATAGACAGTAATATAAACCCAAGAAAAGTATTGAAAGTTAAATTGAACTACTGATTCGTGCTCAAAAAAATTATGAAACTCCAACAATTTTCTACTACAGTTCAAACGTCCGTTTCTGTCGCGGTCATGACGTGACGTCATTATCCGCGAAACTGCTTTGTTTATATCTGTTTTTAGCCCCAAATCATAGATATTAAATTACTTTTTATTACTTGAATAAAGATTCAAGTAGAAATCGCATTTACTTATTTACCTTAGTGAGATTTCAAGCACTTAGCAAAGAATAGATTTTATTTACATGTTTTGTATCGTCACTTCTGGCGTTTTGAGCTTGCGTTCCGTTTCAACAAAAAACACAACATAAATTAACTAATTGTGAAATAAGTAATGCATTACAGAATGTAAAAAAATAGGAATTTGTTTCTTGACTCCTACACAATGTATATTAAAAGAATGGATAAGTTTTGAATTACGTGCATATTCCCTATTATGCTGATCCGCAGATTCGCACATACGACGCAAGTCAAAATAACCCTTTTCTGCGCATACTGCCAGTCTGGACACGTGTGTGTGTGTACACTTGTAGTCTGTGGGTCAGGTATACGCTGAGGGTAATACAACGCCCTACGTGTCCAGTATAACAATGTATTAAGGATGCTGTTGGGTCTATCACTCTTTTGTAGCACTTCCGGGATGTTCACCGAGGCCAGGGTTGATGGTGCGCTTCTATTCTCGGTAGAATACGTGCCACAGCATCCACAGTGTATTGTGTTATATGCGGGACAGCCCAATGCTGGCTCACTGGATGCTGCACACGTAGATGTCCTAAAAAGCATTATTATTTTTCCATATTTTATTTTTCTATATAATCTAGTCGTTTCTGGCACTCGCCGGCCGCTGCCACGGCACCGCTCGCTTTGCTTGCTCGGCTCATGCGTAGGTGTTCATCGCTTTAACCATTTTACAAAAATTATTAACGTTCATAGTCAGAATAAGGTTTTGTTCAAATACTTATTGCAAGGTAGGCATTTTGGTTCATAGTCAGAATAAGGTTTAGTTCAAATACTTATTGTAAGGTAGGCATTTTGGTTCATAGTCAGAATAAGGTTTAGTTCAAATACTTTATAGACGTATTGCAAGGTAGGCATTGTGCATCCTAGTCAATATAAAGTTTAGGCAATACTTGGCATAGACATTTTGATTTCGAGTCAGCATGATCATAAAGTGTCATTTCACAGTGGATTTACCTACTGATTATGAGATACGATCAGTAAGTTTTTCAGAAACAGGGAATTAGATTACGCAATAATTATGAAACTCGTACTTCAGCGCTGCACGGAACGAGTAAGCGTTTTGCCTACCCCATGGACAACCTTGACCGACATAAACGATAAATAACAAAAAAAAAAAAAAAAATTGCTATACGTTTGAGCTCGTGGCTATGTAATAACAGCCGCACAGGTCGATTCATCAGGTTAAGCTACGGTTGCCGCGGTTGGTCCGTGGATGGGTGACCATCTTTACATACCGAGACTCGTCCATGCCTCGGAAAGCACGTTAAGACGTTGGTCCCGGGTGTCATTCGTGGATCTTTGACAGTCGTTACGGGTCATCAGAAGCCCGAAGTTCTAACAACCAGTCTTGCCAAGGGGTATCGTATTACACAGTTACTGGGTTGTGGAGGTCAGATAGGCAGTCGCTCCATGTAAAATACTGGTATTTAGCTGCATCTGGTTAGACTGGAAGCTGACCCCAACATATTTGGGAAAAGGCGGGCTGATTTTATTCTTATACGTATTGTTTTGAAATATCTTATTTTAATTTAAGGAATTGAAGTTCACAGCGGGTCCAAATTGAAGAAGAGTTGCGAGACATAGGAATCAGTGGAAGATGTTAGAGGAGGCCTTTGACAAAAAGCACACTGAACTAAGAGACATTCTATAACTGAAATAGCACAACGCAAAGAAGTTCAGAATAAAAAGGGCTTATTATTATTAATTTAATTTAAGCTTGCCGTCCATTTGGTGCCGGACGTAAAGAATAGCATCATCCCATTTCTTCCCGTGGGTGTCGTAAAGGCGACTAAGGGACTTACTAGAGAATGGGCAGCAGCGTTCTCTGTGCATTTTAGCACCATACTGCGATCGCCAATCCACCTGCCAAGCGTGGTGATTATGGCAAACCCCCCCCTTTAGGGGAGGTCTATGTCCAGCAGTGGACGTCCTTCTGCTGAAATGATGATGATGAATTTAGGCTTGCTAGTAATTACACTTTTACGCGTTTTACAAACAAGTGAATATGAATCACTGATATATATTTTATGGTGCAAAGGAAAAGCAGTAAAGCATTACTCACAAAAAGTTGCAGTGTTTTACGGAAAATCTTCCTAAAACTACCATAAAATGTAACGCTTAACTCAATACACGCAATAACTCGTGTTATCATAATAGCAGTTTGACATTAAACGCCTCTCAGGGAACTGTATCCAGTCTTAGAGAAAATCATATTCATAGAGACTATAAATTCTCAGCCGACTCGCGCACCTCTTTAACCATATCTGTATTATTTTAATATACGTAAACCGAGTAATACGACTGTCTCTCTCACGCTTGAGAGTATGTGGGTTAGTGTTGTCTCTCTCTGTTTTAGGAGGATATCTTAATAAGATTCATGAAAGGACGCCATATTTTATATCCGACTCTGTCCTCTATCTTCTTATATTATCCGGGCAGAAGAGAGCTCGTGAAATATGTGCCTGCTTGGGAATTTCCAATCTTTCAATAACACCTTTGTGGGAAAGTTCGAGTGTTTCGGAAGTTTTGAGATAAAAGCTTTGTGCAGCTAAAGTTGACGTTTTAATTACGTGTTGCCTTTAGTTGTTAGGGTGGGAGTTGCAGTGTGCAGTTCTTCAAGAATATTCAATGTTGATGTTCATGACTATTTCAGTGTTCTTAAGAGCGCGCTCACATATTTTGGGCGTTTAACCAAAAATACGTACTTTTTTTATTTATTCTTCGTTTGGCCCACTGAGTTTTGTCCTACATAAAAAATCCTGGTTCATTCCAAACAATATGCTTCCTTGGTCCCAAAATATTACTTTAATTATTTTATTCCTGCTTCGTCCTATTTTATATTCCTTCTACGACCCATATTTTTTTTGTAGGTATATGCCAAATTTACTTTTTTGTACAATCGGCGAAAAAGGGTTACGTATTACTAAATATTTAACATCAATCAACTATTTAAAATAACTCTGTGTCTTCTCTGCGAGAGAAAATTTACTCGTATTATTTTATAATAACACTCTTTAGCCGCTCTTAGTGAGCAAGTTATACGTACACAGCTTACATTACTTATTTATAGATCTGATTATCTTTTATTACAGATCTGACTGTTCTGTATATTTAAACTGAAGTAATTATAAAATGATTATTATACCCATTCCTGTGATTTTGATTGTGATACTGGATAATAAAGGGATGGGGAGGGAGGATTTATAAGAATTGTTTTATTGTTGAATTATTGTTTAAAAAAAATCAAATAAGTACATTACTATTTTTGTTGGCCTGCTTGTCTCTGCATCACCCAAAGGTTGACTGGTAGAAAATGCCTATGGCATTAAGTCCGCCTCTGTACATTTTGTGTGCTTAAAGTGTTAAATAAATAAATAAATAAATAAACTTCAATAGATATGGGACAAACTAAGAAATTTTTGGAATGTGGGACAAAACTTCAGGACGAACGAAGAATAAATCCTTTTTGATTTTTTCAGGTCCTCGATATTTGTTATTTAAAGATACTGAAATTTTTGAGTTAGTCACTTTTGCGAGAGCAATACTAATATGTATTGTAGTGTTTTGTCATCAAAATTAATGATGCTGTCGTTTAAGTAAAGGAAGCTCACAGACGGATGAGGCCTGGTTGCTTCCTTCTTGCTTAATAGGTATATTATTTCGCACGATTTCATGAAAAATGAATGCCTTACGAAATAATATATGGAAAAGTAAAAAAGAAATGATAAACAGATATGCGCACAAAAAATTTGCAATGGAAGAAAGTTTCCAGAAAAAAAAATTGCCAACTTTCATGGCTTGTCTAAATTATCCAAAAAGTTTTCTAGTAAAAAAAATCTGATAAAACCTTAAATAAAATCAAATACGTAAGCAATATAGATATAAGTAGTTTATGTAGCTTAAAAGTTTTCGTCAAGGGAAGGCATGCGGGGTTACACCGGGATATTAAATAAAGTTATACCCATAAATATTTCTTCAGTTAACTCAGTAACAAGGTAAAAAGCGGCTGCATCATTATACAGCGGATGGATTTATTAAAAAGAGGTAGAACAGCTCACATTTATCATTTTGACACTGGCCATATTATCTACAGTTTCTTTTATAGAAGAAGAAAAAAATGCTAGGTGCGTATTTTGAAAAAAGAATAGCTAGTTCTCGTTATTTTGATATCTCTAATCGATTTGAATAAACGGCCGAAGCTCGAGCTTAATAAGGACTTGATTTGGGTCAAGGATTGTGAAGGGCAGATCGCACACGCTTGACTTGTTGTATTCAACCCTCTGGCAAGCAAGCATAATGTAGGTCTGTGAGTCATAAAGGGCAAAAAATGCTAGGCATGTGTAGGTTGATACACATAAAAGTATATTTTTTTAATTAAAATCTACGATCAAAATTGTAAAGCTTTCATAATTTCATTTAATTATCTTTTCGTATTTTCCTTCCTGGCAAGTTAAAGTTAATTTAAAGAGATGCTAATCAACTGGTGTGAGGAGAAAAATTTACAACAAATATTAGATATTTACATGATATTTTTATTTTATTTTATTTATTAGGGACAAAAAACACGCTGAAGAAAATGCAAGAAATCCTAAATCCAAAAAAAATGGCCACACCACTGTCCACATTTATTAATATTATATATTATTTTTTTATTATTTTTCGTCCGCATGGTAAAATCAAAGTCAATAGTCCGCGTGATCTTGTTATCCCGACCCACCGCGCACTTTTTTTTATTTTGCTCGGTCCCTGAGCGCCGTAGCGTAATGTTTAATAACCTATTAACCTTCCTCAAGAATTAGGCTATCAAATGCAAAAAGAATTGTTCTAATCCGACTGGTAGATCCTGAGATTAGCGAGTTCAAACGAACAAACAAAAAAACAAACAAACTCTTCAGCTTTATTATAATTAGGTATAAGTAATAAAATTAAGCAAAGTGAAGGACTGGGGTTAGGAGTATAGGTACTTAGAATGGTTAGCTCACTGTAATGGTTTAATTATTTTATTCAACTTAGTTTAATTTATTATTAGACAATATTCCATTATATTTCTTAAACAATTGGTTAGATAAAATTAATATGTCAAGTTCCATAAAGTGAGTGTAGGTATGTGAGTATGTGAATTATTTACTAAATATTCAATAGTAAATAGTTATAAAAAAACCCTACATTTTTATAACCATAATTCGAAACACTAGCCGTACCATGCAAACTTTTTCATAGACAGAAACGTAAGCTTATTTCTGGGGGGCGGCAATATAATACCTTTGCTCGTAAATCTTAACTTTAAGTGAAGCCGGGAGGGGGGATTAAAGATCAGTAATCTTAGGTACAGATGAGTTATGGCCGCACCGAGATCCTCTTTATTGTGACTTTAAGAAACTAAAGGAGATTTTGTTAAACGTTTGAAATTAATTTAGATAATGATTAATGGGATCTTCCGCCTCCCTAGGGAATTTATTTGCATAATTGAACGGTGCGTAGTTATGTTAGTTCTGCGGTCTCTTGTGGTCGATTTTCTATTGTTATTTGTTTGTTTTATTAGAGGTTTTAGTTGTTGGTGATGGGATAGTTTGTTTGTAACTCGAAAATCATTATGGGATTACGATTTTGAGGGAGTGTGACTCAGAGTTGAAAACAGATAGTTATGATACCAACAGCTCCAGTAAATGAATGTCACTTTATATATTTTTAACCAACTTCCAAAAAGGAGGAAGTTATATGTTCGTCTGTATGTTTTTTTCAATGTATGTTTACGGATTTCTCCGTCAGTTGTGGAACGATGTTGAAAAAAAATATATTTGAAATGGTAGATGGTGGTGGTGATATGGTATGCCCCCAAGGTGGTACCATTGTCACCAAGTCAGAATCTGATGAGGATATCCCATGGAAATCGAGAGAAATCCTTGAATTTTATTGGCACACCTTTCACGATAGTAACTCTTGCATTTGCTTTTGGAAATCACCATTTGGTGAAGTGGAACTGATGATGAAGACCACAGATGCACACCGGAACTACTTAATAATAAGTATTTCACGGGTTGCGATTTGATTAGGTACTTAAATATGGTTGCTAAGCAATTTCTGTTCGTCACAATATTATGCATTGTGTAGAGCTCCTGAACAATTAAGGTCCCTGCATCGGGAAAAGCAATATTTTGTAAAAGGTGATGAGCAGTTGACATTAGGCTATTGTAACTTAGATAAATTAAGACTGACCCACTAAAAAGTGAAAAAAAACAACTGACTTTCACAAGAAACACTACAAAGTGAAAAACTACATTAAATTCGGAAGTCAGTGTCTTTGGATCTGTATTTTAGTTTTTTGCCACCGATTTCTGAAATCAAAGTTTAAAAGATTTAGAGAAACTAATTAACAGTTGTCGTTGACGATTTTTTTGATGTATTAAATTATGTTTAATTATGTTTTGAGTTCCATCACCGTATGCACAAAAGACTTGAAAATATCATACTGTTTTTGTTTTGGAAAAATTATTTACCGTTTAAAAGATACACCGCTTTAAAAACATGTTTTAGACCATTTTCAGAAATCTCCGCCACCGACGACGCGAATTATGAATTCTAAACTGCTTTTAAAACTAATTAAGAGTTGTCTTTGAAGATTTTTTTGATGTATTACATTATGTTTAATTATGTTTTGAGTTCCATCACCGTATGCACAAAATACTTGAAAATATCATACTGTTTTTGTTTTGGAAAAATTATTTACCGTTTAAAAGATACACTGCTTTAAAAAAAACACATTTTTGACCATTTACAGTTATATCCGCCTCCGACGTGAATTATGAATTCAATTATTAAGTAAGAATTTTTGTTTGAATATGATGACAAATGATTTACATTTTCTCACCCATTTCTTAATCTAAATCACCCGAGCCGCGAAATTACTCGCCATCCCTTTATCAGCCAATCAGCGTAAAGACAAACGGGCTTATTCATAAATCTCGACGGCGCGGGCGCATTATTCGCGGAAGGTGAAACAACAAACATTACAGACATAAATCTGCAACGTATCGCGGTTGCGAGTTATAACTGTGGAATATGGGTAGAAAGAATGGTCAACAATGAGTTAATTTGCTCGATCTCCAAAATATCGTTAAAGTCAAAGTCAAAATCAAAGTCAAATTGTTTATTTCAAATAGGCATTAAAGGCACTTTTGAAAGTCAATATTTACAAAAAAATTGAATTGATTCTAGTCGTTAATTTTTGAGTTGATTTTAGATTATAAACTGACAAACATCTAAAGGATCACATCTATCTACAGGCGCGAAGGATCACATCGATCTACAGGCGCGACTTGTCGCGCGCCGCGAGGCCGGTAGAACAATATTCTTGAATTTTTCATAGAAATTGTTCTACCGGTGTCGCGTCACGCGAAAGCCGCGCCAGTATGTAGAAGCCTTAAACCGTAGAAAGAGCTTAGATACTTGGTAAACTGAAACTGAGTTATGAAAAGCCTTGATTATGATTATTATAAGACTCATTTTTGTGGGCTTTCTGATTATAAGCTAAGTGCCACGTTATCACGTTGTTATAGAAAATTATTTTAGTTGTTAAAAGAGGCACCAAGGTAAAGTTTTTCAATCTATATAACTAACTAATTATGTAGTATCCCTATGTATTTTACTGTGTGTACATAAATCATAAAATAAATAACACTAATATATACCACGACGTCTTGGTGGTTATAATCAAGTTAATGTACTTTAGTAGCCTAACTTACGCCCGCTTTGGCTTTTAGCGATAAGACCGCCTATTGTGAGACTCTATGTAAAAAAATTACATTTATATCTGTAAATTTTGTGGTGTACATAATGACGAGTATTATATTTTTTTGTAATCTAAAACTTGTAAAAAAGACATAATTAAATGTCCTTAAAAATGCGAGGACTTAGAGATTATAGGAACATTGTAGGTCACAGTCAAAATAATTTTGAATCAATTCCTCTCCAACAAAATAGCTTAACAAAACAAACATCCGTGTGTCCCTCGCGTTATCTGTGGCCGTCGCGCCATAAGACAATAGTAACGCAATAATAAAAATGTTGAATAGCCCCCGTAATGATATTGTTACTGCTCGTAATGCATCGTGCGATAACGGATAAACTGTACCCAGTAGACGAATATACTGGGAACTGTGAGTTATGACCGAGTTAGGACTTTATCTCGGAGAAATGGTCTCTAAGATTTTTCTATGGGTGTAAGTTGTAATAGGGTTATGGAAGGAGAATATGAGTTGGTATTTTATGTTTTGGTTCTTTGTACTGCCTAATGAAATCATTTACTTACCAACTTTTCTCACCAGCCCATTTTCCTTTTCAATTTGCCACAATATCCGCGCAACGAAACAATATAAAAAGCTCACAACAAACTTCTAACCATGCTGGCTTATTTATGACACAACATCAAGATTTTCTTTCAAATTTCCCCGAAGTAAACACGTATATTTTCACCGTTTATTATCCAGCGTCGACCTCCTTACTTATCTACCGAGTATATTGTTAAAAACATGATGACTTAGGAACTGAAAGTACCATTAAGTAGCGTCTCTATTCATGTGGTAACACGGGCGCGGAAGGGGGTTGTGCGCGGTGCGGCGGGGGGGATGTGGAATAAATACAAATAAAGAAGTGAGTTGTTTAAAAAGCGGGTATTCCGCGCCAGATAAGGGTGCGTTTCCGTCGTCTCCCCCGGCGGCCGCTCGGCGGAATTATTTCAGCGGTTCGACGAAACCCGATGTCGTGTCGCTGTCGCATTCAACACTCTATCTTTAAAAATGTCTAGTGTTGTGCCTGAGTTTAAATTATCGATTGCTCTCTTGGGGAGTCTGGGAAATTAATATTTGGTAAATATTTTGTAATACAAGCCACACACGTTATGATATTTATTTATTATTCCCAACACAACTAGCATTACAGTCTAGTCTATTTTTGTGAACTCATTCAGAGAACAGGTAAATAAATCCACCATTCACATACTTACGAAAAATTGGACTACGTACATTAATGTGTGGGATGAATTAGCATGAGTATCCCAGCCATTCGGTGTCACGCAGAATTGGGCAAGTCTTAACTTGTGCAAGTATATCGTAACGAGTGGCTACCATTACAGGATCAATCGATTAGTATGGATTTTTATGTTCAGCTCTTATTAGAAATGACAAATTTAACAATCGACGCAGGCTATAAACTTGAGTCGAAAGTCGTACAAGTTACCGTTTACATCAAAATGTTTCTACAGTCTACGGTGTTTCAAAGGAGTCTTACTGGCCATCTATAATTATATTAACACGAGCCGATAAGATCAATTTAAGGGTTTAGAGAAAAGTGATATTTATTGACGAAACCTGGGATTTTTTTAAAACACAATAATATTGTTTTTTCTCAAATCCCATGAATTTTCGCCAGGGCTTTATGGGGTGCTTATTAATTGTTGCAAATGGGTCATACTATCACGTTCTGGAAGGAATACGTCAAATTACAAGTCATCCTGTATAAAAGGTGGTGGTGCGCGTGACACCTTGATGCGATGCTTTACAATATTAATAAATCTATACTCACTTAAGCCATCTCTGAGTGGTCCGAAGCAGTCTTAGTATATACTGAACCTGCTCGGGATTCTTAAAATACTAACCAAGAAAACCCCCAAAGAAACAAATGAAACCGCAAAGCTAATTCCAAACATTTCCCAAACAGTTATTAAATAAAAGAAACCTCAAGTCGTTCCAAACCCTGATAAATATGACCTCTTTAATTAAACTCATCGACATTACATTTTGCGCCGCCTCCCCACCCCTAGTGACAGATCTGGAAAGAGCCACCGTGTCAGATGGCCGCTGTTTCTTAATTTCCTCTCGCCAAGATAAGATTGGCTTTTAGCTTTTTATTGAATTTTCTATGTTAGACGTAGCACTTTACAACTTGCTCTTATTCCGAGATAATAAAGAAGCTGATATCAATTTAATTACTGAGCCATCAAGGGTATTGAGTTTGTTTTTATAGTAATTGTTTAGAAGAGAGAATAGATTGTTTTTGTATTGGGGATAACTATCGAAAAAACCGACGAAGTGCGTGTCGGACCACGCACAACGAAGGGTTTTGTAGTTGGGCTGAATTTATTTACAAACTTAACATTTTAGTTGAAAAACACGTTCCCTCATACGTTCCAACTGCTAATGTAAGTTTGTACGCACAATATTGCGAAATTTACCATGTTATTATAAGATCATAGACTTCTTATAGGTTTTCCAGCTACCTATAAGTAAAGATCATTTTATTTCAAAATTTTAGGCTCAGTATTTCAGAGATATGGTAGACTTTCATCTATTTTCTTAATATATAAAAAAAAACTATCTGGAATCATTACAACAAGCCTTTTCATTTTATATGTCACATGGTACAGTTAGCAATTTTTTTTTTCAAATTTGCCCCCTTAAAGTGACCCCATATTCAAAATTCATTTATTTACGTTACACGTTTGTATTTGGGTTACATAAATTCATATATTATACCAAATTTTAACTTAATCGGTCCGGTAGATTCCGAGCAAGTCGGCTGTGACAGACGGACAGACATACAGACACATGAGTGATCTTATAAGGGTTCCGTTTTGACCTTTTGAGGTACGGAACTTTAAAAAGAAATATTTTATACCAATGATGGAATAAATTGAGTAGATATTACTGGCTAGGTGATACTAATTCAATTATTGCTGGAAAGCTCAAAAATAAATTGTTATTTAATTTGTATCTTGGGGCCCAATGGAAATTATAATTGTTATTTGCAAAGCACAATCAATCATTGCCATCGCGGTAACCAAACAGCGTTAACCTGGCGATAGCTTTTGGTTTTTTGGCAGTAATGTGTAGGTACACCTACGGGTAGGTACCTACTTAACACTTTGCGGGATGCATTGCATTAGCAGTAGATTTTTTGAAGTTGAAAAATGACAGTACCAGCCACCGCCGTACGATTTTAGACTCTTCTGAAGTGAGGTACAGCGAAATTTCGAATACGGAACAAGGAAAACCGTTTTTACCGTCGTATCACATCATTATTCTTTAGTATTGCTCTACGGCAGTACGGATATAGCAGTGGTCGTAATTTGTATGGGTAATTTTACTGTCATAACGCATAATTTGAAAAAGTCAGTACCGTCCCGCAACGTGTCAACTAATGAAATAATTATCTACTATTGTCTTTCAATAGATACATGAACTCATGCCTTCTTCCCATGGGGGTAGACAGAAACTATAGAACGCCACCTGCTACGCTCCTTACATACTCCTTTCGCTTTGCATATGTTCATACATCTGGTCATACACGCACGCCGGTTGCGAGTAATACGCACCTGACCTTCCTGAAGAACATCTCATCTCATAACTTTAATTAACACGGAACTTATCACATTAATTAAAAGCAGAGACACACATAGAAAAGAAAATATAAAATTTTAAAATTCTGGTAAAAACATAAAACAATAAAAAAAAAGAAAATAAAAAAAATACAATACTTTCATGAATCCCTCTCACAGTATTTCAGGCATGCCAATAAATCTTCGTCCATTCATTCGCAAACAGATCGTTTGTTGGATTAGAATCCAAGAGATCATTAAGTGAGCCCAGAGTGCGAGGTACTGGGGACTTAGCACGCGAAACGGTTCGACATGGAGGCACAGCAAACAGCCTGTGGTTTCTGCCGCGGCAGCAATTGTCTGGGACAAAGAAACGAGCCAGCACAGCATGCAGGTCAGGTGCGTCAATAGAGCCACGGAGCGTCTTGCAGGCTATCGTGAGCTGATCTCGTGCTTGCCTTACCTATAATGAGTTATATCCCAGGCATCCCAATAGAAATTTAGTCGGATAGAGGTAAGGGCACTAAGGGACTATATGTTCTACTAGGGCGTCCCCTCCCGCCGTTTCCACTCATATCACCTTCATTCATCCTTCCAACATGACCAAATCATCTAAACATACCTACTCTTTTATTTGTTTGTGTTGAGGTACATCTTCTTTTAAACCTTATCAATTTTTGAAGTAAGACTTGTTTAGGCACGCTTGATTTGGGGAGTATAAGCTGGTGAATGCATGACGAGAGAGTTACGGAAGTGAGCCAGCAGTACAGTACAGTTACGTTTCGTAACGCTCCGTGTAGAGGCAAGGTGCGCGCACACATTTTCTTTCTCTCATAGCCAGTTGCGTTTCGTATATCTAAGACACAGTGCAGGCCTATTGTTGTAAATAAGTATAATTAGTATTACTATTTTGTAAGTTTTACTTCAGTCGTGTGGTCTAAAGCACACTCGTTTTTCTTTTGTCACTACATTTTCTTTTAAACCTACCTTTCAATACGTCCTGGATAATACCAATCTATGATAAATTTTCTCTAACTAAGTAAGTAAGTAATCATTTATTTACCGAAAACTTAGCCTAGATAACATCGTTCTTTAGTGGTATTGACATGTTTTACAAAATATTTATAACTGTGTAATAATTCTGATGTTAACATAATCAAAAAAACAAAACAAAAAACTGAAATCATTAACCATACCTACACTTGGTACCTAACTACCAGACGAAGATATGACTCATTCACCAAATCACTCCACAAAACAATTTGATTCATCTCGCGACATTTCGTTTTACGTTCGTATATAAAAGATACTGCATACATTTGCGCCTGCACGTCTTATCTGTCGCATAAACCGCGCATTAGCTACCGCTGCACATTTCCGCTTAGCACATCTCGTATTTTATACCTTCATTTTCCTTTGAAAATATTTGATGTTATAAAAATATTCGAAGGGAGATAAAGGAATGACTTGCAAGGTTTTCACTTCATTGTAATTATGCGACCTGTGACTTTCTTTAAGAGCGTTTACGACGTACGGCATTTCATACAAACTTTCAAGCCCTTGTTTTTCGAAATGACTGAACCGATTTAAATGAAACTTTATACACGTAAGCAGGATACAACGGTCTAAAAAGTTAGTTACGAACATTTTCGAAATGTCTTATTTAAAAACAGATAACTGAAAATCTCTGTTTCTATGGAACACTTAAAATTGGTCTAATTTGGCTGTAACACTATTTTTTGAAAATGGTCCTAACTAACTTTTTAGACCTCTGTATCCTGCTTATGCGTATGAAGTTTCATTAAAATCGGTTTAGTCATTTCGAAATAGATGGGCTTGAAAGTTTGTATGAAATGCCGTAAGTCGTAAACGCTCTTAACTGTGAATGGCAAACATGGACTAAAGTAATCTTACTTTGTTAGAGAAAGTATACAGGGTCAAATTAAATCAGTTTTATAATTTAAAGGTTAATTAGTAAATGTATGCGACTAATCGCTTCTTTGATGTCTTATCTTACATTTTTCATGATAACGATTATTTGTCATAATTGCAATATCTGCCAGAGATTTTTGTCTGTAATGTTAGTTACGGATAGTCTGATTGTGTGAATTTATTCAAAAGTTGAAAGGAAACCCAGGAACCTCGGAAAAGTCAGCTGACGTTTCCAACTCCTTACACTTTCTCCAGAATATTATTTTGAAGATGTATAGAGGCATGAGGAACAGGGTGTAAAGTTCACTAATCCTCTATAGAAAAGGGTGGATCCTCCGACCAGACGGGTGGTGTGTCTGGTAGGCAACTGCCCGACGATTGATGTCGGGACGTTGTATATATATGCCAGTCGCGCGGTAAACTCTGCTTGCGCGATGCAGGATTTTGCGTGACGTCAGTGTGATTCGTAGTTCGCATGTGGTGAAGTAAATGCCCACACAGAAGTTCACGATGTATTGCTTTCTGCAGAGACAACAGGTACTTCTTCAGATTATATTAGTTAAGCAGAAGACATACCTACACCTAAACAAGTTAGCAGATAACGGCTAAACAGTAAACATCACTAAAGTAACATCGACAGGACAAAAAGGGCCATTTATACCCAGCTGTGAACATTATAAAGCCGTATCACGATGGAAACAGTCCTTATCATACAAAGAGCAAAAATATCAATTAATTTAATTTCTCTCATCGTTACCGTTTAAATTAAAACCCCAGAATATAAAACAAAGCAAAGTGCAACGGAAACAGCAGTCCGTTAAGTTTAAACAAAACGAAGTAAAATCGTGAAAAACTCTCGCGAAAATATTACTTATCTGTGCAATTGTCTCGACGGACGACAGATTCTTTTAAATAAGTTGCAGTAATCACAAGAAAGCTGTATTGTGTAGAAACTGGGGACAGGTTTTGAGGGGGTGAATCTGAGGGACTTTTTTGATCTTACAATATTGTATTTGTTGTTTTGAATGTTGAACAGAAAGTGATAGTCATTGTTACACATAAGGTTACACATGTAGACCCACCATACCCCTGGCCGTACCCTTGGCCGTACGGTAAGTATTTTAAAGTTAAACGATACCACTGTATAAAGTGACCGTAGTGCTGTGCTGATGTACATACTAGGCGGACAGGAAATTATAAATAGTTATCTCGCATAAGATAATGACTCATTCATTAGTTAGGTACTTGGAAATTCATAATTCCATTAAGTATTGTGCGGCAATATTGCATATAAAGTACTGCGCAAATTCGAGCTCTTTAGTTAAACCGTACATAATAACATATAAGTGTATATTCTATGAATTACATTAACTCAAAGAGAAAGTGTGAAGCATTGTAAAACTAAAAATTTAATTGAATTGTTGTTGCCAGAAGTGATTTTAACTAGTGATACAACACTATTACCTGGTGGTATCGTATAACTTTAAAATACCCACCGTACCACTAGGGGTACGGCCAGGGGTACGATGGGTCTGCAATGTGTGTTATGTTACGGAATGTAATGTGATAATTCGCAATTCGAAATGTTGCCACTACATAAAGCGTAAAACGTTTAAGGAGGATGATATTCTCATAGCATGTATGTCTATTTTTATTAATATTTCTGTTTAGTTTATTCTACCACTTATTTAAATGATATTATTTTTCTTTATCTATGATGTACCGGCACAGCATCCTATTAATTGTTTGCTGCACCGTACGACGTCATACGTCGGCGCCGGTTGTCGCTGAAAACCAGCGCTGGGGCTCTGTCTTGCGTAGGGTCGCAGTATAATGCTGAGCGATAGCCGTTTTACGTGGATGTGACGCATGATTCCCCCAACCTTTTCTTATTTTTGTGTTTATGTTCTTTGTTGCGTCATGTTTACCGCAAGTAAACGTATTTTCTTTCTTTCAATTGTTTTTAAAAGGTTATCCTTATTTAATTTAACTCGGGAACCTTTAGGTGCCCGAGTTAAATTAAAATTAATTATAAATAAAATTAATTAAATACTTGTTAAATCTTCTGAGACAAATTCTGGGTACCTAATTCTGAAGAGAATTATCTATAATATTACCAACAAGGTACCTAATTAGAAAATTATCTACGCAAGACTTTAAAAAACCGGCTAAGTGCGTGTCGGACCACGCAGAATGAAGGGTTACGTAGTTGGGATGATTTTATCCAAACAAACTTAACATTGTAGTTGAAAAACATGATCCCCATACATTCCCACTGCAAATGTAAGTTTGTACGCATTTTTCATCTATTTTCTTAAATAATTTCAAAAGTATGTATTTTAAAATTACAAAAAAAATATATAAAAAATTCTTAAAACAAGCCCTTTTATTTGATATGTCACACGGTACAGTCAGTAAAACTTTTTTTTTCTTTCTAATTTGCCCCCCAAAAGTGCCCTCCATATTCAAAATTTATTTATTTACGTAACACGTCCGTGTTTGGGTCACAGAATTTCATATGTGTACCAAATTTCAACTTAATCGGTCCACTAGATTCGGAGCAAATCAGCTGTGACAGACGGACAGACAGACAGAGAGACACACGAGTGATCCTATAAGGGTTCCTTTTTTCCTTTTGAGGTACGGAACCTAAAAACCAATCAAAAGCTGACATGAATAATTATCAACCACTTCTTTAAACACAGGTAGGTACAAAAACTGTCCCACAATTGCCCGACAACTGCGCCACGATTGTGACTTAAACAATCACTTCACTGTCACGAAACGAACTTGTATTTTTAAGAGCTAATTTCCTGATTTCGTCACAAGGGGGCGCTCCATCTTCCATTTATTGTTGCAGTTACGGTTGCTAACCAAAACGGTTGATTAGGTCGACCGTTTCACGCTTAGCTGTCCCTCAGGGATGTAATTAAACAATTTTGATGAGTACTCGTTAAAAATTAACTTGTTTTGTCTCTCGCTATAAACGAAAGGGGGTGGCGACAGGTCTTGTGTTTGCTGTGTAACGTTTTAGGAAGAAGGAAGGAATAACAATTAAAAACAGTGTTAAAATTAAAACACTCTCTTATTTTGTTTTTTGTTTCTGCCCCTCGATTCGGAATTACACGATAACTCATTTGACATCCGATTCGCTATCATAATCAGCCTATAATGTGCCCACTGCTGGGACACAGGCCTCCTCTTTACGAGGCGGAGTGGGCAGTTATCTACCACGCGGGCCCAGTGTGGGTTGGTAGATGTCACATGTCTTCGAATTTTTGGTTCTAGGACATGCCGGTTTCCTCACGATGTTTTCCTACACCGTTATATTTATTTATTTTACAGTTTTTGGAGAACTTACAGCTATACACTTTTGCACGATTGAGAGTAATTAAAATAAGGCCAATTAAAAGATTTCACAGATAGAACAGAGCATATAAACAAAAAAAACATTGAGAAGGTAGACAGTGTTTTGAGTAAAAACAGTAGGTATTTAAAAATAAATATTAGTAAACATGTATTTCAAACAGCTTAAAAATTATTTAACGTGATCAATAAAGAAATCACAAAGAGCCAGGGTTTGAGAGCAATGGTGATGATATTATTATTCTAGCGTATGGCAACCCACGAGTTGCATCTGAAAATCATCGTCAGGTGGTACACCTTGTGTTGCCATCTGACATTATGCTAAGCTGAGGCCCTTTTGGCATTATAATAATTGTTTTTTATAGTTTTATGGTGTATTTTTTGCTGTAATGCCAATAAACGCATTTTTCTTTCTTTCTTCCTTTATTATTTACAAAAGTAAAGCGCCTGCTTGGGTTCGAACCCACGACCTACAACTCGTAAATCGGGGCCGTTACTCTGCAATTGTCGTGTCAAATTTTCATATTTTTTTACTTTAAACCTGGCGCCAGATAATATGGTAATCACAATATACTCGTATTATATGCCGACTGTCACCCTTTTTGTGGTACCCAGAGAGAGCATATGTCCTATTATAATTACCAACTACACTCCTGGGGGTCTATTCCGAACATAAATCCGAAGTTTCAACCGAATGTTCGGCCGTTTTATAACTTCCAAAGTTTCCTAATTTAACTTTGAGTCCTTACCAGACTTCAAGTCACAGTTTTGAGTTTGGCTTATCTCTTCGACTGTCTTTTTAGGGTTCCGTACCCAAAGGGTAAAACGGGAACCCTATTAATAAGGCTCTGCCGTCTGTCTGTCTGTCTGTCCGTCTGCCACCAGGCTGTATCTCATGAACCGTGATAGTTAGACAGTTGAAATTTTCACAGATGATGTATTTCTGTTGCCGCTATAACAACAAATACTAAAAACAGAATAAAATAAATATATATGGCGGCTCCCATACAACAAACGTGATTTTTTTGCTCGTTTTTGCTCTATATTGATAACGGCAACAGGTAGACGCTTGAAATGTTCACAGAATATTTAGTTATATACTTATTCACTTTAAAAATAAATAATTAAATTAAAATAAAACAAATATTTAAGGGGGGCTCCCATACCACAAACGTGATTTTTTTGCCATTTTTATAGATAATGGTACGGACCCTTCGTGCGCGAGTCCGACTCGCACTTGGCCGGTTTTTTTTCTTTTCGGCGTAATCAGCGATAGTTAGCCGTATTATAGAAACGACCGAACATTCGGCCAATACTTTGGATTTATGTTCGGATTAGACCCCCTGACTGCACCCGACACAGGTCTATAAGTATAATCGATTTGTTCAGTACACATTGGGTAGACCGAAGTAATATGATCCTCATGGCTTAAATTGTTCTTCTAGTACTCACGACAGAAGAAGTGAATGAGCAAGTAGTTGTCATAAAATATAATAATGACATCCAAAAGCCAACAGAAATCCTTTCCTCAGCAAGATTTGAGGTCTCCGCCACAAAGATCTTCATGACATTACTCTCATGTATTGTTCGGGGTAATACCGCGCTTGTGCCGTCGCAGGCTCGGCAGAACAGTAAACAGTTAAACCAGACGCAGACATAGCGTGGGATCTTTTCACCTGAGGACGCGGTAAACGTGGCGCGGGCGAAATTAACTGTATGTTTCGAAAGCTGTTGATACCGACAAAATTGTTGGAGATTTCTATTTAAACTGAAATAGCTCAATCGAAATGTATGTGAACAACTTAACAATGCGTCATGATCGTAAAACAATGTCGGATTTGAAAAAAATACGAACATCTCTTTTGTATACTACATACATTAATGAATTAATTTATTTATTACAACACCTATTCGATATTTAAGTAATCTAATTTGATCTATGTACCGAACTTATGATATGAGTTTTGTAAGCCTCAATGGCGGGACATAGCAGACTTACCAGTAACTAACACAACATCTTATAAACCTATGATCCACAATAAATTATTTGAATTTGATTTTGAAGTGTAAGTATCCAAATATAAAAAGTGATTTTCGTACTTTTTTTCAAATCCGACATTGTTCTACGATCGTGACGATTATGGTCTGTTATACTCATTTGAATTGTAATATTTCTAAAATGAGTTTTTAAATACTTACCTCATATTTTTTTATGATTGTAATCTAAGAAAACTATGACTTAAAACCAACCGGTTAAGGTTTGTTTTAAGTCACAATGGAGGTTTCACCTTAAACAATTTTGACCGGGCTGTGTCAGTGTTTTGGTCAAAATCATTTTTAGGGTTCCGTACCCAAAGGGTAAAACGGGAACCCTATTAATAAGGCTACGCCACCTGTCTGTCTGTCTGTCCGTCTGTCCGTCTGTCACCAGGCTGTATCTCATGAACCATGATAGCTAGACAGTTGAAATTTTTACAGATGATGTATTTCTGTTGCCGCTATAACAACAAATACTAAAAAATGGAATAAAATAAATATTTAAGGGGGCACACATACAACAAACGTGATTTTTTCGCTCGTTTTTGCTCTATATTAATAACGGCAACAGGTAGACGCTTGAAATATTCACAGAATATGTAGATATATATTGACTTTAAAAATAAATAATTAAATTAAAATAAAACAAATATTTAAAGGGGGCTCCCACATACAACAAACGTGTTTTTTTTGCCATTTTTATAGATAATGGTACGGAACCCTTCGTGCGCGACTCCGACTCGCACTTGGCCGGTTTTTTTTATTATAAAAATCTCTTTAAATCTATGTATCTCTTCATAGACATAAAACTCTCTGAGTTCTAAGATTAATAACAGGAGAAGATGCAACATAACAATTTCCCTCGTCTAAACTCACGCATAAAATCGTACAAAACAACCCTATATTTTGGTAACATCATCTCCACATACTTCCCTGGTGTTGTGCTGCATAAATGCGATTTAGCTAGATGTCAGGACGGGCGACGTTACTCATGCGTTAATTTTGCGCGACAAATTAATTCGAGCACAGATTTAGGAAGAATAAAATGTAGCCCGCGTGTTTTGTGGCCCAACGTGTGTGTGTCGTAATGTAATTGTGTTTTGAATTAATCAAAATTAATTTTCCAGAGGCTGTGATCCACATAACTTTGTTAGACATAAGCAAACAAATATTGAAATATTTATTTAGTTTTTGTGCATACATGAGATGTCACTTAAAGAAGAAAAGAAACAAAACAAGATGTAAAATCTTTCAAAATAAATAATAATAAAAATTAAATATAAAAAGAGGTTTAATACCTCTTGTTGGCTCTAACAGTTTTTCTATAGGACGTTGGGTTGCTTTCAATTTTGAGTTTTTTAATATGTAACATATCATCACGCCTGTAATTCTCAAAGTGTTAGGCAGAAGTGTACCTATAGTACACCCACAAAAATAAATATATATATTTATATTATTATCTCCTTTATTTCACAAAATACATATAAATTTTATTTTTATACGTTAGATTATAAAAAAAAAATATAAATACATTTAAAAATAGTAGCCCACCGGTATCGGGAACAGGGTCCAAGCTACATATATGTCAGGCTGATATTATTATTATTATTTTATATAACTATATTTTTTTTATAAGTATTTTCGGCAATTTAAAAATTTATAAGTTTCCTGTTAAACACTGGATGGATAGGGTAGCATCTTTATCTATAGGTATGAGAAAAGGTTTTAGCTCAGCATCAGTGGATCGATTAAAAATACCTAGAATTATGATAAGAAATTTAAATACATTTTTTTACAGTCCGTTCAACCGATTTTGACTTCTATTCCGTAGGTATATGGAAGGCATTAAAAGCAAAAACGTGGTTAGAAGACCAACTTTTTATTACAGCTGCCATGTCATGCCACCAACGCAATAGAAGTCAAAATCGGTTGAACGGACTGTAAAAAAGGTTTATTCTTATTTCAAATGGTCCTACCAAATCAAACCTACTTTTATTTCAGAAAGATTGAAGAAAGAAAAAATCGTATCTACCCATCATTTGGCTAACCTTTTCCCAATTATGTTGGGGTCAGCTTCCAGTCTAACCGGAATCTAACCGGATGCAGCAGAATACCAGTATAACTTTACATGGAGCGACGGCATAACTGACCTCTACAACCCAGTTACTGGGTAACACGATATTCGGACTACAGTACCTGGGTAATTTTGGTAAGACTGATTGTCAGACTTTCGGGATTCTGACGGCCCATAACGACTGTCCACGAATGACAGCCGAGACCAACGTCTTAACGTGCTTTTCCGACGCACCGAGGGGTCTTGGTATGTTAAGATGGTCACCCATCCATGGACCAACCGCGGCAACCATAGCCTTATCTATCTATACTAATACTAGTAATAAAGCTAAAGTTTGTTTGCTTTTTTGTTTGTTTGTTTGAACGCGCTTATCTCTGGAACTACTAGTCGGATTTGGATAATTATTTTTGCATTTCATAGCCCAATTCTTAGGAAAGGTAATACGTTATTTAACATCATGCTACAACCCTTAGGAGCCGAGCAAAAAGTCAGAAAGAGCGCTAAGCGAAAACGAAGTAATAGCCTAAGTGGGTGATGCGATGCGATGCGGTAGGTAAGGGGAACAAAACAAAGACGAACACGACGCGGACGAAGTCGCGAGCAGAAGCTACTCGTTTATAAACGGACTACGGACTCATACCGCGATAAAAACATATCTCGTGCGTAGACGGTCTACGGCGTAGGCGGCGTAGCTGCGTAGGCCGAGTTCCTTGTAAAAGCTACGTTTTCTTGTTGCTCGAAGAATTTAGATTTAAAAGAAAATGTTATTTTACAATTATTTTATATTTTTGTAAAATAAGAGTTTAAATGATGATGAACGAATGAGAAAAATACATTATTTACTTCTACACTGACTGTAAGAAAAGAATGATAAGCAAAGCATTATAATTGAATTTGGTATAAAGTCGTATAAATAACTATATATAATAAATATTTTTTTTTGTTTTTTGATATATATTTTTTTTTTATTCTTTAAATTATATGGTCGATGATTTTGGTGCACGGTAAAACTCTAATAAGTTTATGTTTGCGCCAACATTTATATGTATAAAAATGTAAGTGCTACTGAATGAATAAATAAATAAATAATAAGTGTAAAATTCAGTATCCATCGTAAACATTACAGTGAAATATTATAAGCAGGTAAGGAAAATTGCATTCCCATTTCTTCCCGTGGGTGTCGTAAAAGGCGACTAAGGGACTGCAGCATTCTCTATGCATTTTAACTCCATACTGCGATCGCCAACCCGCCCGCCAAGCGTGGCGAGTATGGCAACCCCTACCTTTTGGGGGAGGCCTATGTCCAGCAATGGTGTCTTTCGGCTGAAATGATGATGATGATGAAGGAAAATTTAAGGTGGCATACAGTTACAAGACTGTATGCCATCTTGCAATTTTCCTTACCTGACCCTTACCTGTATCTTGAAGGAAGGACAGTTTATGTTCTGCTTGAATGTTATATTTCCCAGTACTACTAACTCAGTGGTTAGTTTAGGTGTGTTATCAAGATTTTGCCAAAACCATTTCTAACAAGAAAAACATTATTTCAACAATCTTCTGTTCATCAAAACAAATACATATTTTGATTCAATTTCATTTAAAATTTTAAATGCATTTAACAAAGCAACTGTCAACCTGATTACACCTCAATCTAACCGAACAGCGGATGAATTGAGATGAGTATCCACCCCAATGAATAAAAAATAAGCCGTGGCTCATCACAAAAAGCGGGGGAGTAAAAAAATAATATTATCCTGTGGAAATGAATTAAGCAACTCACAGATACTGTGGCTCTGGATACTGGCTGGAGCGGATTGGAGGATAGAATGGCGACGGACTTTGAAATTAAAGTTTTATTATCAGTTCCCACAACTGGTCAAATGGGTGTCAAAATTATTCCCCTTGCATAACAACGTTGTTTAGTGTTGAATGAATTTACTGTGAATTTTGTTACAATTAGTATGAGTTTAAGCCATATATCACAAAAGTTATATAAGTAAATGTGTATTAATTTGTAAATTTAAAGTGCTAGGCTTAAAATAAATTATATTGTAGACCGAATTTAAGCTGCTAACAGTTCTATTACAAATAATTTACGATTTAACTTGTATTTTTAGTGTTAATAAATGTATCACAAGGCTAGATCAATTTGCCGTTCAATATACATGCAAATTTTAAATATTTAATAAAATTTACAATTTCAGTTTTTCTAAGAAAATCTTAACGTGAAATAAAACTACTACTAGCTCTAAATAACAATATTCTAACACTCAATCAGTGCACTAATATTCAATCAAGCTTCTAAAGTCATACGAAATCCGTCTCGCTACCATGAAGCGTTTGTCTCCGATCCTTGGCGAGGTAAGTAGGGAATAAAATTAACCGAGGATGATCGCTAATGAAAATAAATTGGCGACGGGAGATTCCAGATTACACCGACCGGGACGCGCTAGTCCTTTACAAAAAACGGGACACGTACCGACTACGCGACTGTAGATCAAATTGGTTATTGTTTTACGAACAGTGTGAAGTGTTAAATGTTTTATTAGAAGAAAATCGTATTAGAGGAGAAAAGGGTGATGCATGCAGGGTTATTTCAAATTCGCTAGCTAAACTCCGTAGACGCGATAGGTATCGATATCTGAACACGACAAAATAAAAAAATATAAATATTTTATGTATTTTTTTGGAAAGTCAAATACCGCTGTTAGTGTTTATACTTGAAGTATGAGTTGAGCTAAACTGATTTCCTATGTTTTATCGTGTTTAGTAGCTATCGATATCCGTCACGTAACGTCTGTGAAGTTTACAAAAAAAAAACAGATTTTCTAAACGGATATTTCAAGTGACTACAATAACTGCGGTCGATGACCCCACAAAAAAACACAACAATTTTTTTTTTTTTTTTTCTGTCTGTCTGTCTGTCTGTCTGTCAGTCTGTCAAGACCCTTTTTCTCAGGAACGCGTGGAGGAATCAAGTTGAAATTAATATCAAATACGTAAGTCTTTTGCCCCTTGAAGCACAAAAAAAATTATGTAAATGCAATAAAAAAATATGGCGATATAAGCGACATTATTTTGATACTCCCAAATAAATCAAAACCTATTTAAAGGGAGGGTACTTCCCATTGACTTATAATCATGAAATTTGCCAAGAGGCAAGGAAAAAGTCCGAAAATTGTTAATTTATAGTTTTATCACATCATTTTTTTTTGCGATTACAAAGTTAAATTTGTAGTTGGAAGATTTACCGTGGCGTATACGATGTATGGGAGAAAGATATACCGTGGCGTATACGATGTATGGGAGAATATGTTTTTCAACTACAATATTAAGTTTGTTCTTGGGACAAATTCATTCCAACTACGTAACCCTTCATTGCGTGGTCCGACACGCACTTGGCCGGTTTTTGTTTTATTGTGGTTGATATCGATACCCATTGCGTCTGCGGAGTTTAGCCAACCTTTTTAAAATAACCCTGCAAAATTAAATAGCTTGACCAGAGATGATTATTGGTTAGTGTCAGCCTGCATCATTCGATGGCTGGGCAAAGGCATACCCCCGATTTTGTCCAGAAATAATGAAGACTACTGAATGGTTTGCATTTGTGAATTCTTGGATAATACGATAGAATAGAAGTAGAGGATTAACTACCAATCACTTTGTGGACTTCTTGGGGTAAATCCACAAATTACACAGATTTTATTGACGTCCTGAGGCCAAAAGGCAGAGTGATAAAGGCTCGCTTTTAGATTATTTTTAGAAAACAGAGATGCGATATAAATTAAACAGTAACAACAAGAATTAGTGAAGCACAACACACAACACTTCATATAACCAAAATATCTTCAAATATGGACGCACAGATATAACATAGAGTGGAGGCAGCGAAAATTAGAGTAACATATCAGGGGGTGGTTCATCTTCCTAAGTCGATGTAAGATCAGCCCTGAGTTATGTCCCCGGCAAATAGGGAGTTATTAAAGAAAGTGCGATTATGGTTTACGTCATAATAGGGAGATTAGCGATGGTAAGAATGTTTAGGTTATTACGGACTAGAAAAGCAGAGACAATATTTTGTATGGTAAATAAAATTAACCTAATGATTTATTTCAATCTTACAATTTTTGTCAAATTATCTTCGTTTTTCACAAGATTGCCTTTTACCTTTTAATTTTGCAAATTAGTTATGACTATTCTCACTCGGTTAAAACTATACATACTTAAATCAATGCATTTATTTCAATGGGACCATCTCAAGTTATTTTGAACTGTCAAAAAGTCCGACTGATACTCGATGCATACGATCTAACTACAGCAGTGTGATTCTGTAAGACCTCATTCTAAACTTCGAATCTGAATCCGATGAGTTTCTTGATTGGCATTCTAAAAACTCGGTTGATACACTAGCGCTGCCCTTGCGAGCGTGTCAGCGAGTTGAACTAAATTGACCGTGAGATTTTGACAGATAAAGTATGAGATGACGTAAGAAGTGGCATTCAATACTCAAAGTCAAAGTCAAATAGTTTATTTCAAATAGGCACATATAAGGCACTTTTGAACGTCAAAAACTCAATACTTTATTGCATTCCATAATGCGTACATAAAACAGTTGGTACCTATGTTAAAACATAGAATCAACTATAGACCCTGTCGGGCACAGCAAAGTGGTTTTAATAGGAGAGAGGATGAAGGCGCTTTTAGCTAAGAAAAAAATAAAAATAAAATTGTATCATTAAAATAGTATCATTTGCTTTTATGGTATTTATATTTTATATAAGTATTTATATATTTGTATAGTTGGTTTCAAGTTATATTTACATATTTTTCTATTATATATTGCACGATTTACATTATTAATATTATAAATTACAATAAAATAAAATAAATATTTAGAATTTTATTTAGATCTTGTAGAATGTTATTATTATTAATTAATTGTGCACTGTTTAGCATATTCATTTTTAAATTAACAATATTTTAGTGTTTTAAAATAAATTTATATTCAATGTAAAATTTATAATTAGAAAGATATTAGATATTATGTAAAAAGTAGTTTTTATTGTTGATGAAATTTATCGCTAAAATTCTGTAAGGTAATTCCCCCGTCACTTCGACGCTCACTTCGCACTCGAACCGAAATGCGAAGTGAGGGTGAATAGCGAAGTGAGATGCGAGTTGTTGTTTGAATTTTACAGAATCGACGTACAGGTTGCCCTCATCCAAAATATCCACCTACCTAAAATTTGTAGGCAACATGATGTACAAAAAATGTCATGTCAATTAATAAAATCTACGGTAAGCCTCGGCTAAGCCGGCCTCCTTGTTATATCATAACTAAAGCCCGCAGATAGGCCGAGGGGCCGGACCACTGTGATATTAATAAGTGTATGTTTGTTAAGAATATTTTTGGGACGGCTTCTGCGAAGTGAGCACGGCCTACTGTGACATGACTTGAGTCACACATTTTATCACAGTTTGAGCGATAAAACTGTTTTGTCATAAAACGCTAGTACCAATATTGACATGATATAATTTATCATGTCTTGTCACAAACGTCTCTTGGCACGCCCGTGCTCGGCACGCTGTTGGATGGAATAGATTATATCAGTTCGGTTAAATCTACGAATAGTAAATGTTCGAGTGTTCATGCTCGCTTTCATAAAGCCGAGTATTCGTTCATACATTGTAGATGGTAACCCATGGGAAGTTGCTGGGTAACCCCATCACAATTATCCTTATAACTTACCGGGGCTGCCTCAATTTTGTGCTGTAGAACAATTTGTATGAGAAATAATAAAAAACTTTTATTTTTATTAAATTCAAGTGACCAGCAGAATATTAATTCCGCCAAGTAACCTGGCATACTGAGCTGGACGCACGTAGGGTACGCATCACACTATCAGACATTGGTCGCCAAAACGCTAAAAGGTAACATTTCCTTTTAGTTGGGTATCTCTATTTTACTGTTGGCTTTAATTGTGGCCAATTTTTTGAAAAAACACATTGTTGTTCATTCTTGTATCTGCGGCGGAATACTCTTTAACGTTAATGAATAAACTTATGCGTTTTCTAGAACAGCGGCGTCTATTTTGTAAAAATTTCATGCTGTCGTTCCACTTGATGCACATCATTCCATGCACATATCCTGATGTATGTTATGTTATATTATGATGCATGTTATGTTATGTTATGATGCATGTTATGTTATGTTATGATGCATGTGATGTAATCCGTGTCCTGCCGGACGTAAAGAATAGCATCATCCCATTTCTTCCTGTGGGTGTGGTAAAAGTCGACTAAGGGACTTACTAGAGAATGGGCAGCAGCGTTCTCTATGCATTTTGACACAATACTGCGATCGCCAACCCGCCTGCCAAGCGTGGCGATTATGGCAACCCCCCCCCGCTTTAAGGGGAGGCCTATGTCCAGCAGTGGACGACTTTCAGCTTGAATGATGATGATGATGATAATGTTATGCTATGTTATGATGCATGTTATTTTATGATGCATTAAACACTATTGACAGCTCCCTTTACTCAAGTTCTCACGATGAGAGTTGTTCAGAATAAATCGACAGGTCCATATAAGTTCCCTCTACCGTAATTTGAAGACCAACATAATAACAACAACATAAACAATAACAAGCTCCTATTTGTTATTAATCTCGGCTGTAAGGCAGAGGACAGACAGCGATATTACGCCGTATTAAGTTGCTCTAGTAAATCTTTCCGCTATGAGGCGGGCTTAGAGTTTTACTGTCTTGTCTTGTACCGTACCGAGGGCATGTCAGACGGTATGCACTCAGCTTAATAACTCTCTTTAAGTGGCCCGAGAAAATAAAACTTGTAATTAGGTTTTCCGACTTTTTGCAAGAGTTAAATTTGCTTAAAGAAACTGATCGTCAAATCACACATTATCAAGAGCAGTAGGTTCAATCTTTAATTAACGAGGTGGTTCTATTGGGGGAATAAAGTACGTAATTTACATAATTAATCTAAATTGATAGTACTTTATGGATATACTTTAGTATTACAAAAATCATTTAGTCAGGAAGACACCATAGGGGCAGCGTCCGTCAAGGTATAATGATCAAGATAGTAGGGCAGTAGCGTTCATCTCGCGCTAATTAAGTACCGCATACCTGTTCCAATCTTAGATGTATCGTGTTACCCAGTAACTGTGTTGTGGAGGTCAGATAGGCAGTCGCTCCATGTAAAATACTGGTATTTAGCTGCATCTGGGTAGACTGGAAGCGGACCCACTGCCTAGGATGTGATGGGAAGTGCGTTTTTTTTTTTACATTGTTCTCACATATAGAAGCGACAAGAATAATGTACCCAGGATTTTATAATATCTTGATTTAAAAGAGTGTCCTTGCCTGTTCTTTTCCATAGAGATCTACGTTTTGGAATGGGGAAATAGCTTCAACTTTCTGACTAACTGACCGACTCTTTGACGATTCAAAAGTGCCTGTAATTGGTTTAATTGAAATAAATGGTTTGAGTTTGAGTTTCAGTGTGCTGCACCGTGTTTTCGAGGCAGTCATGTAACTTACAGCTATACACCTTTTGGCGCGTGTCTATCAGAACTAATACCGCCATCTTGTTTTTTAATACAATTCCCACAGACCATTTTATAAATGTTTAACAACAACCCCTGTCAATAATTACATGATGATAATGATAATAAATGATTTACATTTTCTATAATACATTTTATAATTTTAGAATCTTTTGACATTAAATTGAAAACTGTTTGACATTATATTGAAAACTGTTTGACATATTTAAAACCGTTTAACACTATACTTGAATTTTACCTGGAATGTTAATTAATAATTCGTATTAGGTCGGTAGGTATCGTAGTTCTTTGTATTTTTATGTAAATTGCATGTGTATACATATTCAACACAATGTAAATTGTTTTATGAATAAATGAAATGAAAATAAAAAATGAATGTCATTCAAACGCCATAAAAACTCTGTAGCAGGATCTAAAACAATGTAACGTCAGTTTAACGCTTATGTTTTCTCTTTCCCGAGCCTTGAAGCAATAACTAGCCACAATATAATAAATAGCGTTATTACACGCCGTCATAATCCACGGTTAACTAACATAAATGCGCGGCTCCGCTGGCAGGCAGTTTGTTTAGATTAAAACTTAATTCCCCACTGATATTAACATGACGACAAAGTAATTTTTTTTCTTGACTGGTTTGGAAATAAAAAGGTTGTCTTGAAGGTCAGTGATATAACGACTTGAGACGTTATATAGACAATGAGCTCCTTGGGTAATGTAATTGTTAGTACTTACCTAGGGTATACTGGAATTGTAGGTATCTATATCCTAATGAAATGAAATGAAATCACTTTCAAACATCATATAAAAAAATAAAATAAAAAATAATCTAGATGTAGCCGACATTTCCTATCTGACTACCCCTGAGAAGAAATGGCGAAACAAACTCAGGGGTCAAAGTCTCTTTTAAAGTCCAGACATAATCTTGGTCAGATCATGTGAGGACCATGTAGATCCGTGTCTGAAATGGTCTTTTGAGAAAAGAACCACACAAATTTGAGTGGACCTGTCCAATCAGTGCAAGCATTTGTCAGTAATCATGCAGCTCAACTCAAGACTCTTAAGTACTCAACGACTCGACGAACAATACCAAAGAAAGGACATTGGGGTAGGCCGCTTAAGGCGCTCAATATCCAGACCATTATTAAATATGTCTGAATACATGTTTTCTACCTGGAGCGACTGTTACCTGTCTTTTTAGCCCAATTATTAGACACCAATATCCAAGTAAAGTTATATCAATCAATGTGCTTAGCCCTTTCCAACTATTTTGGGGTCGGCTGTTACGTAGTACCAACGTACATAAGAACAACGCGGTCACTCAGCCAAAGATGAAAAGCGATTTTAATTTATAACATGAATCTATAGAAGAGCTGTGTAACAATTTGGGCATACAGTAGAATATAGTATATTTAGTCATCTATCTATCTACTCACTGCCTTGATTGATTGCCTATACCTACTTGAATACATAATAAATCGTTGATGTTTCAAATCAATAAAACTACAACACAATAAATGCTCCTGGAAAATGTTCTTAGTGTCAAGAACCTAGAATCACATAATTACCTTACTATTTATAATAATATTCTAGATGTAGGAATACATCCCACATCGCCAAATTAGGGCGCAAACAGGCGCGATGCGACACCGCGACCTGCGCGACGAGACTCTATTAGAACAGTTTCCATAATGTTTTTGATTTGAAACATTTAAAGCCGCACGTAAAACCGATTGCTGGCGGGGCGACACAAGCCGCGTGGCGACGCCTCACCGCTATACAGTCTATATGTAGTAGTGTGTAAATAATTTCAATGTTTCACATCTGTCAGGCGTGACGTGACGACTCAATTTTTTTATAAAAATTGATCTACTAGAGTCGTGTCGCCATATCTGCAAGAGCCTATATAGATATAATTTGGAAGACATTTTTATCAGACTCTACTAATTAATTAAATATGAATTCCCCTACTGATTGATCCACGATATAATGCCGTCGGTATCAACGGCAAAAAGCCTAAATGACTTGGATTAATTTCAATAATTATGTTTTTGTATCAGTAGTACGTACTATTGTGCTCTATTAAATGAGCTTTGTTGCTGAAATATTAATCTGTGTAAGTATATCCGGCACTTGTAGATATTTTTTATGGATATATTTATTAAATGGACATTTCAATCTCCAAAAATACACAATAACAATACACACAACAACACACACAACAACAAACACACAACAATACACACACACAACAACACAACACACACACAGTACAACAACAACACAACAATACAACACAACAATACAATACAACACAACACACAACAAGCACGCACAATATACTCACAACAATTGTAATAATAGTAAAATTGGCTAAACTTACAAATTATAATGGAATGATAAACTTTTTGAAAAAAAAAACAATGCCTGTTATTATCATAGCAAACGCACACTGGAGCGTATCGCTTCGAAAACAAAAATGTTTTATTTTACACCTCGCACCATCATTAAAAAGTTACAGTTTGAAAGTAAATAGAGGCCTCAGGTAAATACCTACTTATCATTAGAACGTACTTTACGAACTCGAAAATTTTCTTAATGAGTTCCAAATAATTAAGATGCTACTCAAAAGCGAATACGCTAAAGAATGGATAAGAATGTCGGAGTGTGCACGATCAAAGAATGATTCCGCGAAGGAACTTTAAATCTCTCTAATTGGTATAATCCGTTTCGCCCTATGTTCGAACGTTCTAGCCGAGCGGCACTCTTGCAGTCAAGACGATCATTTCAACGCAAGAAGTTCATATTATTTCCAAGTACTTATTTATTTTACTTAAATTAATGTTCTTAGAATATCTTAAATTGGTATCAACTAGAGAGATAAAATATGAAAATTCTTTGAAATCTAGCTTTATACTTTTGAGCGCCTAACCGAAACGTTATAGCAGCAAGTGTGTACTTTCTTAGATATTTAATTAGTACAGGCTCTTGTTATCTCCTGTTAGCTCTTGTTATTTAAACATACATACAAATAAATAAAATTGAAATGTGTTTTCGTAATGTCAAAATTACAGCTTCTTACCAAATACATATTATATTTAAATATAAACGGTACTTAGAACAAAAACTAACTTTAAATTATTTGTCTTTCTATCTGTCGGTATGTTCCGGCTAATCTCCGAAACGACTGGAACGATTTAGACGGGACTTTCACTTTTCATCTTTCATATTATCATCACAGACGCACAATCCACAGTACCAAGTAGTTGTAAGCCTAATAGTATATAAAACAGTGATTATATTAAT
The DNA here is from genome assembly GCA_948098905.1 of Tiliacea aurago. NCBI lineage: Eukaryota > Metazoa > Arthropoda > Insecta > Lepidoptera > Noctuidae > Tiliacea > Tiliacea aurago. The sequence goes on from OX402577.1 coordinate 21,532,409, forward strand.
ATCAAATTTCAGCTGCGGGCACCATGTCTATAAGACAGATAGCAAGGTCTATGTTATTTGCTTTACTATCCTCAAGATTTTAAAAGTAGATAGGTATTATTTTTATCAGCTGTTGTTCCACGCTAAAATCTTGTATTTAAAATAATATATAATAATAACAATATTACCCCACCTTATCTCTTCGTTGACGATGTGGTGAGGCTCCAAACTCAGTCAGTGCCAGTAGAGTTTACTTTGCCAGAACAGTTCTAGGGTAAGAAGCCAGACCAAGAGAGATACAGAAATCAGCAGGGCAGCATGTGGCGAGCTGTTGGGCACGCCCTCTTATCTCCCGGGAGAAGTCTTGTTCCTCATCTCTGACTTGCCTTTATTGGCCGGCTAGAGTGAACACTGACGAGGAATAGACTTCCCAACTCATTTTTGCCTTTATTAGCCGGCTTGAGTGGATATTTGCAAGAGAAAACGTTCTCGGAGGAAGGAAGTATTCCAGTAAGTGCTGGTAGGGATGTTTACCATCTTCCAGGCTCTGAGATTGTTTTGATAGCCGTGGAATACCTCTCTAGTCCTCAAGCACCTCGGGATATGTTGCCCCCTTGTTGCTACGTCACTAAGTGCTAGCGACAGTTTCCGGGGCCCATTATTGAGTGTACAAGTCACACCTGCCATTTTTTCCGTGTATGTAATAAAACATTGAGCAGTCCTTCAATAGTTCAAGGTCACCAATCCACTATAACCACCCAAACCCATAGCCCAATATGTTTTGTTTCCATGTTCTCCAATAGTTTTGCACCAACCGGGGGTTGTCCTTGGATGCACTTGCATAGTGCAATATATCATCCTCATCAGTATAGCCGAAAGACGTCCACTGCTGGACATAGGCCTCCCCATAAGGCGGGGTTTGCCATAATCGCCACGTTTAGCAGGCGGGTTGGCGATCGCAGTACGCAGTTTAATTTATATAATTATATTATATTAAAAGTAGTAGGTAACTCTCGTCCGAGCTTTAATTCACGTCTAAATATTTAACACGACTAAACTACAAAGTTACTCGTCTCAGAGTCAAAGTTTGGAACTTGTGCCTTGCTGGAATACTAGTATAGTATAGCCAGCCTAATATTGTGCAAAACCCCGAAACAGCCGGTCATTCACCACAAAGATCGAAGTGTTGACAAAGATGTCTGTAGATACTGGCGATTACACCAAGACTTGCAACTTTGACAGGTGATTTGGGTCCCGACGACCGCTTCCGTCGAAGCTTCGGAGATAACTATTGACACATGTTTAGTTTCACAATGGTTTAGAGGGTGCCCAGTATATCTTTGTACTTGGTAGTGGCGCTGCTTGCAGTGACAAATGTCGATGAGATGTCAAGTTCAGTACTTTTGAGTTTAGTTTACTTTTTCGCCGCCTGCCAGAATGTATTGAGCAACTAGCTAACTAGCGAAAGACTGTTTGATACTATTGTGTGGCGTTCGTCTGTAAATACCCTTTTTCGTTAAGTGCAGCAAACTATTGCTATGTGTGTAAGTGTAGGCACAGATAAGCTAAGTATAGTGTAATGTTCTGTGGGATTATTCCAAAAATCCCCACCCACAAATCCCCACTGGTGGGGATTGTTACTTTTTTTTCCAAAAATCCCCACTGGTTAAATAAACTCAGCCTAGTGGGGATTTTTGGAAAAATAATTAACTATCCCCACCAGGTATTGTTGTTTCTAAATAATAAAAAAATGCGTTAATCAATACCTACGATAAGTAACTAATTATGTCAATATTATAATAATCAACTTCCATTATAAATCCGGTGTAAGTTTTAATTATTGTATCCTGTACAGGGTTACAGTTTCGTAATCTGTGTGAACCTAGAGAATGGGCAGCAGCGTTCTCTATGCATTTTTAAATCATACTGCAATCGCCAACCGGCCTGCCAAGTGTGGCGATTATGGCAAATCCCCCCTTTTTTCTCATCTTTATCTTATCTTATCTTTTTGGAGGAGGCTTATGTCCAGCAGTGGACGTCTTTCGGCTGAAATGATGATGATGAATCCGTGTGGTGCCGGACGTTAAGAATAGCATCACCCTATTTCTTCCCGTGTGTGTCGTAAAAGGCGACTAAGGGACTTACTAGAGAATGGGCAGCAGCATTCTCTATGCATTTTAACACCATAATGCGATCACTAACCCACCTGCCAAGCGTGGCGATTATGGCAACCCCCCTCATTTTGGGGGAGGCCTATGTCCAGCAGTGGACGTCTCTGGGCTGAAATGATGATGATGATGTACAGGGTTACGGTATTTTTATTACAATCATTGTATTTCGATAAAGCAAAACGGTCTGCTATCGTTGTTTTTGTACTTTAATGATGTTTGATAAATCAATTGCAATGAACTTCATTATGAACTCGTGCGAACAGCTGTTTCAGACTCATTTTTGTTAGTAAGTAGGTATTTCGTTTTTTATTTGCCTGATTTTTTTTGTTTCTGCATTCAGTAACCATCAAAAGGTGGATAGCAATATGAGTTGATAAATATCAAACTGCCATAAGTCCACCTGCAACAAAATTTGACTTTTTGATTGTTGTATTCACCTTTTAAATTTATGTTTGACAGCTCACTTCAAAAGCTCACAAGTCACAGGCACTGCCTTGAAAAAAACGGTTAATTTGTCAGTTTTTTTTTAATTCTATTAAGTCCACAAAGACATTATTTCAAATTCTTACATGTCCATTGCGACCAATCACTAAACGTCAAACTTGTCAATATGGCGTCAGTCTTGCCGAAAGTTTTGTGATTGTGGTTGTGCTTCTCGTATTTTTTTAGAAAATGGAAGGAAATTTAAATCAAATAGCTAAGCTACTCCCTGAGTAACTGAGTGAACCATAGTCTTCGACATAGGTTGGTGTTTTTTTAAATAACTATAAGTCCATATTATTCATATCAATATATCTTAAGTCCAGTATGCATATGAATCGGCAATAAGTCCTAACTATTTTTATCTTTTTCAAAGTATCTATGAATATTATTTTTAATATGTTCATTAAAATACTTAGACACAGTCGGTAGTCAACACTGTATAACACTGTTAGTACAATATGTACCCTAATGTGAAACGAAAAACGTTAATTTTTCAAATTTTACATGTAGGGACTTATGGCAGTTTGAAATTTATCAACTCATACATAGCAATAGGTATCTATTGGGATAACTAAGATATCTATGAGTAGTGTTCAGTGTTAGTATTTGGGACAGGTTAATAATTATAATATTTCTTTAAAAAACAGGTAAATAAAAGAACAACATCTTTTCATATTATATTCAATTAAATTTTCGTTTATATAATTGAATCGAATAAACATTTAGCCAATATTTTCTGTACCTAAGCGGTAATGCTTAAATTGTTCGTGTGAGCTTAGTGACGTAGTTTTACATTAAAACTTATGTTTAACATTAATAAAATATTTACAATATTTGGATATTTCATCACAGCTTCACGAAAACAAGCATAACATGGGAACAACAAAACAAACTGTCGTATTACAACTATGATGCGTCTAAAACTATAAAACAAGAGTGTGACGAAACAGCCTCAATCGATAAATGCGTGAATACTGTGAAATTAACTGTTTGGTGTAAACCAATGTACTGGGCAAAGCGGCATTATGAACTATGAAATACCCGCACATAAACCTTCTCAAAACGAGCCGCCACCCATCAACACATCAGCGCGACTCGATTCAATATTGCCGCCATTTTTATTCTAACTGCAACCACAGCGCTCTGCCCAGTACGACGGGAGACTAATTGATTACCAGTAATTACGTGATCTCTTTATAACACTAACCGATCTTTGGATTGAGGAAGCATTAACATCTATAACAAAAGAGTACATAATACGGAATGTGCGTAACCATTCGGCCGCCAAACACCGACCGATAATATCAGAAATATCGATTCCAATATACTATGTGCAATATAATATCATTATTACTATGACTCAATACTAATTATACAAATAATGTACATAATTAGAATAACATTGAATACCATTCTATACTTTGACCTCGCTTTTATAATTTAAAGTGGAACATTTAATGAGAGTTTCCATTAATTACATTCTAACAACAGATTTATACAACTACTGTAAAATTTAATAAATAAAAACCGAGTTTTGAGTTTCTTATGTACATACATACTTACTACTAGAAATATTGAGATTCCTTCACAAACAACTGTGACATGTCCTTTGATAGTAATTTTGTACCTACAATTATGTACACAATAAACAATACGATGTGATCGCTCTATCTGATAACTTGATACTACTAGTTTAAACTTATAATGATATCGCATTCCAATATGTCTAGTCTACCTTAAGCAAAACTATGATCGTTAATATCTAAACAGTTACTAATAAAGTCCTCTGAATAATACGAACTGTTTAAAGTTAGGATGACGCGCGCGTCGTCATTTTAATACTAACATGGCACTGCACACCATTAAACGATTCGATATCAGTCTTTCGTGTATATGCTGCGACGCCACAAACACAAAAATCTCTCACATTTTACTAACATTGAGCGCAGTTAGCTCAAACCAGTTTCCTTTCGGCCATAGCGTGGGGGTGTCCGGGATGGGAGTAGTGTCCGGGAGACGATGGCTCGTACAACGACATCTTCAGTCTCTTGCACTTCGCTCTTCGGTTCTTGAACCAAAACTGCACGTTTTTCGACTCCAGCCGAGGAAATTTCTGCCGGTAAGGCATCCTGTTCAACTCCTCAGTGTACTTAAGTATCAGGTTGTGCGAGGGATGGGTGTTCATTGAGAACCATTGCTCTAGTACGGGGACCTCCGACACGGGGTCGATGAAGGTGCGGTTGCGTTTGCGTCGCTCGTCTGAAGCTCCTGCGAGGGCCAGGTTGAGGCCACTAGCGCCTTCTCCGGGGACTGCGCCGACGCCGGGGAAGCCGCTCATATATTGGCTCATGTACATGATGCCGTGGCCGAACATCGGGTGGTTAGGCACCATGGGGAAGGGAAGACGATCTAGATGCGGGGAAGAGGGCCCGTAGTGTCGTTCCTGGATCACATCCTCATCAGAACCATCATGGTCGTCCCCAACACCGTTTTCGTCCTCATTGTTGTTGTTATTGCTGTTGTTGTTGTGCGAACTGTCGCTGTTCTTGGCCGGAGAACGTTGCGGCGAGATTGTGTGGTCGGGCTTACTCAAATCTCTTGGCTCTTGCTTGATGTCATGTACCTGTGACAATAAAAATTAAATATTAATACTAATATTGTCTAGTGAAATTGTTGTCGCGCAATATACTGTGAGTAAAGGTTTGGCTACGGGTAGCGTGGCCTTATAAAAATCTAATCATTGGTAATTTATTATTCAAGACTACACCATCGTGTCTAGACGTTTCAGTCACATAATCAATGTAGGTCTTAGATTATAAAGCAACTGAGGAATTACTTAGTCATCCTAAATAGTCCATCCCGTTAACTTCCCAAAACGTAATTATTATTTTATAAATGTTTCCACTTCTTTATTTGCTGTGTTTTATTTATATATTTTTTCCATATTTTTTTTTTATTTACATTTGATTTATATTGTTATGCTCAGCTCCTTTACTTTTATTGTATAACGAATTATGTTTACTCTCCGACTGGTGGGATCCTGGTGATCTGCTATACAGGTTTACCTAGTGCAGACACCAGTCTCTTACAAACTTTGTCACGTACGTCCTAAGCTTGTTTTAATTATAATATCATGTCATTGTTTGTAAAGAGAAAATAAAATTATTTGAATTTGTATAAACTCACCTTAATAATATCGGGTGGCTTTGATGACTCCTCAGGCCTGTCGTCTGTATCGTGATCGTTATTCTTCTTAGTTGTGATCAAAGAGAGAGGGGCATCAGGACTCTCAGGCCTATCATCAGGATGTATGTCACCTCCATCGTCTTCTAAGTCGGAACCTCCATTGGATAAATTATCTTCAGACATAACAGACATCGGGTATCTTCCCGGACTGCCAGATAGAATAGGACTCTTCATTGAGTTGTGGTCATGAGAACCGTAAGTGTCACTGCCAGCCATCAATGACCCATTTGTCGGACTGTGACTCCTGCTATTGAACCCATTCACCCCGAGGTGGCAGCTCAGTCCACCAATATTTCGAAGTTCAGCGCGTTTCTGTGCAGCACGCGCGTTTTTGAACCAGTAAACAACGTTGTTGACATCGAGGGGCTTTCGTCCTCGCCTCGATTCTAAGTTATTTAACTCTCGGACATACTGTTGAATTTGCTGTCTGCTTGGATGTTGATTCTCGGAAAACCAACGCTGTAGTTTGGGCAGTTCCAACTCTGGATCGAAACTTGTCCGCATTCTAGTCTTTTGTGTAGGATATTGACTTTGGACTGTCTGTAACGCTGGATGTAAGTGATCTGGTATAGTGTTCAAGGTAGGTGAACGAGTTTTAGGACCAGGCGATGGGTATCGACGAGGGCTGAATGGCGGCGGTCGGGGTGTCACTTGAGCACTCCACCAGGATTCAAATTTACGACGCATTTCTTCAGACGGCTCATGGAAGTTATGCGGCCCCGGCGTACGGTCCTGGCCGCGACATATCTGAGCTAATGTTACCTGTAACAAGAAGAAACACTTTAAAAATGAAGGTCACCAAACGTAACTCGAACAGTAAATAAAACAACAAGATACCGCAAACAATTTTAGACGATTTTAAAGAGGTCAGTCTAACCAGCAACAGATACAGAGATAATTGTTTGAATAAACACGAAGCATTGTTTCACAGAACATCGCCATTAGATTATGAAAATATTAGGTCGGCTGTTAATGCATGTGTCATGCGCGAGCGGTCGTCTTCTGACGCGCTTGGCGTGAGCTGTTTATTCGGTGGTTAGTGCGCATCACTCCCGAGCGCCGACGAAACTTCAATCATGGTCTGCTCTAAAACAATGAACGGGAAGGGCGTCTCAACAATTAGCATCCACCCACTACGCCCTCAACTAGCGCCGGCACAGCCCGGACTAAGTGCTCCGTGCATCGTTACCGCACCGCCTGCGCTAAACAAAGTACCTGAAATGCCTCAAGCCGATCCGACGCCGCTGTTTGAGCATCAAATCAACCGTGTGACTCGGAATGATTCCAATGCGAGTTTAAATTTCACAACTACATATTTGTTCAGTGTGATAACAGGAGAGCATGTTTAGAGAGGTATTAATCGCACAACAAGTAGTTAATCATAAAGAACTTGTCAGATTATGGCTCCGTCGCGCAGTTTACCCAGCTTGACAGTTATGCAAGTCAGATCTGCTCGTATCGCTAGATTACATAGAACAATGCCAGTGATTACGTCGTCAAGCGAGTTGTCAGTAGCAGGCCTGCTCGCAGTGTTGCTAAATCAGACGTTAAATTAACTGTAAGTATTACACATCGAGATTGTGCCTATAAATCATGTCAGAGGTATTAGCGCCGCGCTCGAGTGATACGTTAATCCGCTTCTTTGTTTTATATTTTTAAATAGTGAGGCCATATTTGCTTTCAGATATTGTCTGTTTCAGCTTCATGGAAGATTTACGAGAGCTGGCGCCCGCGCGTGATAACTCGCGTCACGTGTAATCCGCCTAAGTACGTAATTCGGTGTGTGATTGCGAACATTTCTTGATATACTCGTAGTTAAAAGGACAACTTTGAACACAATAGGCTTAGTGTTATCTTATATTATTTTCATTGTGTACTTACGCTACTTACGCACGCTTGAAGGAGTGATTAAATTGTAACCCGTTACAAGGAACCTTGAAATTTCAAAGAGATTTTGAAATTAAGTAAGAAAGTAGTCTTAAAGAAGATTTATGGTTTAAAATTGATCCTGCATCGAGGTGGCACTCGGGAAACCCCTTCGATAAAATATTCCTTGAGCGTCTAAAAGTTTGCTCCGAGTTAAAATCGAAGTGGCACAAATTGGCGTGAGATAAATTACCATAATATCATAGAGCCGAGTTCATCTGGCGTTTAGCTAACAACTCCAAGTTCGAGGTGTTTGATTATCTTGCCCGGTCGGGAGTTCCTTTGCTTCATTTGCGCCAACTTCGACTCGACTTTTCAACTTCAATTTGTTTCTAGCTGTCTATTAGACCGTTGAATCTTCATTTGTTATCTTCAAGATATTATGAAACGTTGAAAATGATGTATGACTTAACCGTGCCACTGCACGATGTCACTACAAACTCTAAATTGAAATATCCGTGACGCGGTTATGGTTGGAGGGCGCGCATGGAGCGCTAACCTCGCGTTTAATAAGATTATAAAGCATTATTTTATGGTATTAATAAGATCAAAAGCGTTCGTACATCTAAAACTCCTTTTAACCCTCTTTCGGTGTAGCTCAAGTTGGCAAGACGAGGGCAACCCCCCGCCGCCCTAACCCGTTCGCTACAAGGTGGATATTTAGAAAATATAATAAGGCCTTGCGAGGCGCGGATGAGACGGAGATTCAATTAAATTTATTATGTATGGAGATCTTGCGTATGAGACAGGTGCTCATCGCCTCGACAAATTGTTCACTATCGCGAGTAAGAGCTTAAAATCTCTTAAGAACTTACTGAGTTGTTGAAAATGTGGAGTGAATATTTTCTTTATAGTCTCGTCTGAATTTTATTATTCACATGGTTTTTAAATACAAGTTAGACTGCAAGATCATATAGTATGGTAAGTTCTGGAGACTTGTATTTAGAGGAAATAATAATAAAAAGTTAAGAAAACGAAACATAAGTTAAGCTATAAGTACTGCAAGGTCTCGATAGTTATGTAAAGTTAGTAAAAAATGAAAACTGGATATAACAAAAATTAAACATATGATCATAACTCAACATGCTAAGCTAAATGAAATCAAGAAACATGATGCCATAACAAATAAAAGTGTTAATAAAATCCACATCTCTGCAGCTTTTTCGAAACAACATTAATCTACACAGTCTAAACATGACATCAAAATGTCTATGAGCCCACTCATTGTTAAGACTCAAGCCGCGAACATGAAAACAAATGCTTCCTTAATTCTTCCCCCGAACGATGATCCCTATTAGCAGGGTCTTAGCAGTCACCTCGCAATTATAAAGACCAAATTGAAGAACGCTCGCCTACTTAACGAAGAGTTTTGATAATCTGTCTCTTCGTTTTTCATCCAAAGTTCTCGTTAATTTTCGTCGATATCGAGTCATTCGAGTGCCAGTATTTTTATGTGCTTTGGCAGATGAAAGCTATTTGGCAGACAGACTTGGAAGATAGGCCTTCGTATCATTGTTTGTTGTAACGTTTTAATCGATAATTGTATGGACATTTTAGTAAAAAATGGTCATTAAAAGATCGTAATATAAACAATGTTCTAGCAAATATACATAATTGTGAAGTTAATGAAGACTGCCGTCTCAATTTTACTTGAACTAGAAGATTAAAATCATTTGAACGTTTTCCTCTGGTAATGTTAAAAATTACCTACAAAACCGCTAAAAGCTAACATAAAAGCTACCAAAACCGATACAATAACATAATCACGAATCTTAAGCAAATAAGCACTCAATTTTTAATTAAACCGTTAAAACAAACAATACCTACTAGGATAAATGTTTTCGATTGAAAGCGTACCTTACAAAGCGGGCTTAAAATATGGAAAACAATGAGTTTCCACGTTAATAAGGGGTAACAGGGGTAAGGGGTAAGAGTAAAGGTTTAGTTCGGGTTATTGTTCCCGGGGTAAACCGAGGACATGGCGTTCCGTTGTGAATGTTGGTTTAGCTCGGTGTACCGTGTACTCATTGTCACCCATCAGGATGATTTTAACGCCCCAATCGGTTGATGTAATTTGATTTGACAGATGTTTTCGGAAGCTTTGCTAAATGTACGTGCGGTTGGAAGATTATGACGACTGTGTTTGTGGCTTAATTCTTTTATAAACGGGGTTGTGTTTGCAAAAAATGGGAGTTTCTTATTCGTTTTTTATATACAAACTTCTCCAGTACATGAAAGGGAGAAGTTTTTAAGCACGTGTCCTTCCAAAAAAATATTTCAGGGTTCTCTAAGTTCACGGTTTTCTCAAAAACTACTTAATTTGGAATTACGACTCTAGTTCTTAGGGTTCCGTACCTCAAAAGGAAAAAAACGGAACCCTTATAGGATCACTTTGTTGTCCGTCTATCTGTCTGTCCGTCTGTCTGTCTGTCTGTCTGTTTGACTGTCAGTCTGTCAAGACCCTTTTTTTCAGGAACGCGTGTAGGTCTCAAATACGTTGAAATTAATATCAAATACGTAGGTCTACGGTTCCTTAGAGCCCTGAAAAATTAAGTTTCTAAGTCAACGCAATGAAAAAATACGGCGATTTATGCGACATATTTTGATACTCCCAAATAAATCAAAACCTCTATGGTACTTCCCGTTGACCAACAATTACCAAATTAGGCAAGCAGCAAGGTCTCACAGCAAAAGTAAAGGAAAAAGTCCGAAATCAGTAATTTGTAGTTTTATCACTTAAAAAAAATATGCGATTACAAACTTACCTTTGCAGTTGAAAAATGGTCCGTGGCGAATATCGATTTATGGGAGAACATGTTTTTCAACTTTGTAGTTGAAAACAAACAAACAAACTTAGTTGTTCTCTGTTGTTCTTTATTGTTGAAGAACAACACAGAACAACTAAGTTTGTTTTTGGGATTCATTCATCACAACTACGGAACTCTTAATTGTGCATAGTCTGACACGTACTTGGCCGGTTTTTTTATATTTATTTGTATCTTAGCTGGTTAGACGGATTTACACACGAGTACACAAATCGCACCTCCGCTCAAATAGTGTCACAACTCAAAAAAAATTAAAACTCTTCTAATGTTCCATTCGTTTCAGAAAACGTATAAATCTTATCTCAAATAGTGTCATACTTATGAGTGATTTTTTTGACTTACGACACTATTTGAGCGGAGGTGCGAAATTTTCTCTTTTATAACAAGGACTCACCTCATCCAAAGGGCATCCTGTAGACATGAGCAAAGGTCGACTCTGGAGTAACAACAACCGCAGAAGTTTGTCCTTAATGTCCTGCAGTGGGGTCGACCGTGGTCTCAGCAGCTGGATCCTGAGGGTCGCAACAGTCGTCAGCTCCCCTAAAACCTCGCCGACGGTGGCCAGAGGACCATCAGAGATCCTCTCGAATGGCAACGGCTTCCAGTTGTTTATTACTACGGAACCTGGTGACAAGGAAATTTGAGGTTTTAGATATTGGTTTTTGGGCCATGATTTGTTTGAGGAAGAAACACATATTATCATCCTCCGATGATATCTCACACATCCTCAGATGTGTGTCCTTAAATAATTTGATATAAGCTATTATATTATATCAGCCCATGTCCTTCCCCAGGTCACGGTCTATCTGTGTGCTAAATTTCATTGAAATCCGTTTAGCCGTTTTACCGTGAAAACGTAACAAACACAAACTCACTTTCATATTATAGAGGCGAAAGTTTGTGAGCGTGTGTGTTTGTTACTTCTTCACGCTCAAACGGCTGGAACAATTTTGATAAAATTTTGTATGGCGGTAGCTGACATCCTGGATTAACATATAGGTTACTTAATATCCCGACATTCCCACGGGATTGAAACTATATGTTAATCCAGAGTGTATGCAAATACTCATTGCACAATAAAGGCTTCTACAGACCGGCGCGACACTCGACGCGACACAAAGGCCCCGCATGTCGCGTGACGAGCGGTGCCTAAGTGTCACGTCGCGAGTCGTGCCTGTCTGTAGAAGCCTTAATAAATTCACGGTTGTTACGAAACCGATTCACCCTGACCCCCGTACTAGTTATAAACTGTATTACGATAGGACAGCTTTTCTCGTTCTCTGTTTACAATAATATATAAATAGACTGTCATTTTACGACTTGCAAGTGCCATTCATAGACCCGTCTTGAGCAACCCTGATGATCAATGCTCGTGCCTTCTCTTTATGAGAATAAACCTTTGCCTTGTAGAGGGACAATAATCATCATCATTATCATCATTTGCGCCGAAAGACGTCCACTGCTGGGCCTTTTTCTTTAGTCATAGACCTTCCCCCAAGCACCGCCACTTCGACCGGTTCTGTGCTTCCCGCATCCAGCGGATTCCTGCGGCCTTCACTGATTCATTGGTACTTGTGGGAGGACTTCCAACGCTACATCTTCCGGGGCACGGTCGAGACTAAACAACCTTTTGGCCTCATTGGCAATCTGTTCTGCGAGCAATGCCCTATCCACTGCCACTTAAGATTCATTTCTGATTCAATCACATAGGAAAACTCATAGCATAGCCCTGTCCATTGCCGTTTGTGTGGTGACCTTTAGCCTTAAAAGACTAATAAGCTGGTATTATGGGTGGTACGCACGGCTACACATCAAGCTATACAAATCCAGTTTACGCTGATCTCGCACTGTACGGAAATCATATACAATGCGAGACCAGCTTATACTGGAAATTTATAGCTTGATGTGTAGCCGTCTTTACAACAATTACGACGCTGGTTATACATTTTCAAGTTTATTTATTATTTATTTATTTAAACTTCTCACACACGATAATGTAAAAGGCGGTCTAAGTCAGGGTCATGTTCTTCTCCTATAATTAATTAAAAAGTTAACATACCTTTAGCAGAAGCAGCTAACTCGTGAGGGTATCCCAGCCTCATCATGGCGGCGGGCACTAGCTCGTGGAAGGCTGTAGCAGCAGGGATGATGACGTAACTGTCAGTCTCCACCACAGCTCGTCGTCTCCATGCGCCTTCCTCGAGAGAGGCTACTGCCTCCACCACGCAATGGACAGGCAGAGTTTTACCTAAAACAATAGAGAAAAACATTGTTAGACTTTTTTTTTTTTGTAAAAACTTTGCCCCACACAGCTTCTAGTTTCGCCACGTTCGTCTGTCTGTCCGCGGCTTAGCTCAGAGAATCTTAGTACTAGAAAGCTGTAATTTGGTAGGGTATACATACAATTAATCACGCCAACAAAGTAGTAAAATAAAATCTTGGAAAAAATATTTTTGTAGGTCCCTTGCTCGTACAGTGGGGATGATCTTTTTTTTCTCGTCTTTTCCATAGAAAAACGGTTTTCACAGACCCACAATATTTAAACGGCCTATCCAACGATACCCCACAGTATCGTTGGTACGCCGCCCCAAATATTGTGGGTCTGTGAAAACCGTTTTTCAATTCAGGGATCAGTTTGCGTAATATTAAGCTTTAAAGTGAATTTTTTGTTAGAGTCTAGTGTCGCCCCCCCCCCCTTTTGGATATGTTGAAAAATTCACGGCATTAGTATATAGTGAAGTTCAAAAAAAACTATCATAGGTAAGTAGGCTTTACTAGTTGACCAACTTACATTTGCAGTTGGATTGTATAAGAGAACATGTTTTTCAACCACAATGTTAAGTTTGTTCTTGGGATAAATTCATCCCAACTACGGAACCCTTCATTGTGCGAGATCCGAAACTTGGCCGGTTTAAAAAAAACGTCCTTCTTCCCAATGTGCGTTATGATTTGGATGGTTAAAATAAATGCATGCATTAATCAGCCCATAATGTTCCCACTGCTGGGACACAGGCCTCTCTGTGAGAGGGAGTTGGGCGTAATCCACCTCGCGGGCATAGATGTCTCATGTTTTCGAATTTTTGGTTCTAGAACATGCCGGTTTCCTCACGATGTTTTCCTTCGCCGTTTTGAGAGCAGTGGCGATGAAATAGTTTCCACAAAGTAAAGCGCTTGGGTTCGAACTTACGACCTCTTACCACTGCGCCACCACTGCTCTCTAAACATGAAATGCATGCACATAACATCAATTTATGCCTATTATAAAAATATAATTACAAACATAATCTTCCCGAACGTCTACCGAACTGCCACAAAAAAACGTACTTAATAGAAAATACTTTTCCAAGACGTGCTTCCTCTGAAAAATCACCTACTTAGTCTCTCTTGGACGTCGGAACCCTGTCGCTAAGAAGGCGTCTTAATTATTTAGCAACTTTTGAAGCGAGAACGCAATGCTTTTGACTTGCTCGCGGACGCGGCAAAAAACCTACTGAAATGTTAAAATAATAATTAATCCTGGTGGAAGGAACGGCCGACGGCGCCCAACGCTTTGTAGCCTTGCTTTGTTGCGTTATTAAATAGTTTTTGCTGCTTCGATGCGCTTTTTTATAGCCATTTAATAGCTCGGCGCGTTTAATGGAAATCTGTCGCACTTTTCTTTTATGAGGAAAATTTGTCGTCTGAGTTGATGCAAATTACTTTGATTTTTGAACGAAGTTCCATAGCGCACTTTGCACACTAAACTTGGCGAATGATAGCTGGTACCATAAAAGTGTAACATATTTTGACCGTCACGACACTTTTTATGCTTGACTTCCAAATACATCTTACAAAAAAAAAACAATCGAGTTCAAAAAAAAAACTATGAAAAGCAACTTTGATTTCGGAAGAACAAAGACACCGACTTCTGAAATTAAAGCAATTTTTTCACTTTGTAGTGTTTTTTGGAAGTCGGTTTTTTTTTTTTGTAAAAAGTTTATTGCTATAGAATGTTTCTTTTTTTTTTTCATTTCGTTACTCTCAAACGATGTTAATTTGTTTCATTGGGCCTGTTATTTAATACATAATACTCGACTTTTTTAGTTAATGTAGCGCGTTTACAATTAGGTATGTCATTAATGCTACAGTTCATACTCAAAGGTAGACAATCCTAAAATATTACCCATATTCAATATCATTACGGTGAACACTGATTTAGAGTATCAGTTGAAAACAATAGACGTCTTTGAGCGCGCAGTTATTGAATTTACATAATACTGTTCCGGGATTCGGTTCACAAAACATAGTGGGTAGTTACATTGAAATTATAAATTTCGCGCCACAATAATCTTTTAATAACGGGGTGGAGGTGCGTTAAGCTGTGTTAGCCTTTGGGTTATGTACTTTTGAATAGGAGTTTCAGTTTCGGTAATCGCTGGAAAGTTTCAATAGTTTTCGTTCGGAAGTTCTTTAGGTAATGTTTTAGAAGGGGTTATGCGTTTGGTTATTTTGATCCGAAGGACTATTTGATTTGAATACTACTAATTACCATTTACAACGAAAATGATAATTATCATTGATCGTAGGTATAAGCAAATTTGAAATCGGAAAACTCATGAGTTTTTTTTTAATTATCTGTGCCAATGTTCATTTAAGTAGAAATTAAAAAAAATAACATAGGTATAACGTAGACCTAGGAATTTTCTCACAGTTTATTTTTCAATTCCAATCTTTTCCAAGTTCACAAAGAATTTTCTTAGACAATTTTCAGTAACATTGTTCAGCCAACCCTACAAAGTTCGAAAGGTAGTTGCAGGTTAGCACCTAGGCAGCGATTTAATACCCAGCTTGGATTAGTGAGGTTTAGTTGTGGACCGCCCGCCGCCCGAGACGGTCCTTTGGTCAGTTTAAACCCTTGCTTTATGAAACTATACACGAGGAATTGAATATTAATTAAGCGATAGGTGAAACCATATTTTGGGTAGACTATCTTGTTTATCGGGTATGCAGGTAATTTTGGTAGTTTTGTCATTATAGGAAGCGAGATTTTGTAATATCGACGAAGTAAATTAATTATTAATTATAATTACTAAGACTGATACTGTGACAAGAATGGAAATAATAAGAAATGAGTACGTAAGAGGAAATTTGAATGTGGCACAGGTGACTAAAAAGTTATGCGGAAATCGGTATTGTCATGGAATGGGCATGTGCTGCGGAGGAATGAGGAAAATGTTGTGAGGAAAGTTTTGAGTATGAATTTCGATGTCTATAAGAGTAGGGGAAGACCAAAGAAACGATGGATGGACTGTGTGAAAGATGATATTGCTGCAAAGGGAGTGGCTACCGAGATGACGACTAATAGAGGAGTATGGAAGAGAGAGGGACATGTTGCGCTGACCACAATTAAATTGGGATAAGGGCAGGAGAATGATTAATTACTGTTTAATGATTTACCAGAAGACATAAAGAAGTGTGCTATGGAGCGGGCTATGCTCGGAGTTTCTCTGAAGAATAAGATCAGAAATGAAGTTATCCGGAAGAGAACCGGAGTTACCGACATAGCCTGCAGAGTAAGCAAGCTGAAGTGGCAGTGGGCTGGCCATGTTTGTCGACCGATGGCCGGTGGAGCAGACGAGTCCTGGAGTGGAGACCGCGTATCGGCAAGCGTAGTGTGGGACGCCCCCCAGCTAGATGGACCGACGACCTTAAAAAGATAGCTGGGACAGACTGGATGCGGAAGGCGGAGGACAGGGTGTTGTGGCGCAGCCTGGGAGAGGCCTATGTCTAGCAGTGGACTGCTGAGTTGATAAAGAAGTGTAATACTATTAAAATATTTAAGAGTAAACTCAAAAAACTCGTATGTACCCTATAACGTCACCATAACTCCAGAGGCAAATATTATATTATAATATTACTAGCTGCGCCCCGCTGTTTTACCCGTGTAAGTCACGATCCCGTAAGACTATCGGGATAAAAAGTAGCCTATGTATTACTCCAGGGTGTCAGCTACCTCCATATAAAATTTTATCAAAATTGGTCTAGCCGTTTAAGCATGAAGAATTAACAAACACATACACTCACAAACTTTCGCCTTTATAATATTAGTGTGATTAAGTGCCAATTTCACCAATGAAACTGAACGCGATCAGCACTTATACCACGTCACACACCACGCCACGTCGTAGCTGTCAGTGTCATTATGTTCTTTGGAATAATGACACTGACAGCTCTTGAACTCGGTTTAGATGTGCTGATCGCGGTCAGGTTTGGTGAAATCCGCCCTAAGAAGTAAATTTGTACCTCGTTATAAGTGAACTGTTCCATAAGTTCTTATGAGAAATAAATATATTTAAACCTAGAATGATTTATTACTAAGACTGATAATTTGATAGACTTTCAAAAGTGTTCCATTTAATACTTTTATATGGTTACGGTTTTACGACTTGACAGAACATCAAGATTTCTTTATTATATTATGTAGGTTTAATAACAATGTTTTGTGCACATATACTATTCGTAATGATGGTAAAACCCGCATCAAGATCATCATGCAACGGGCAAAGCTGAGACCAACGCGGTCACAAAAATAGACACGAAATGCGACTGTAATTTATAATTCCATAACCTTTCTTTTTTTTTTAATTATTCCTATAATTCCATAACCTTCCTTTTTTTATTTATTCCTAGGGTGGGGCACGGCTTAATTTTGTTTTTAAATAAAATAAAATTATGTATAAATATACCATAAGAATTTATAGCATACGACGACACGGTTGGCGCAGTGGTTAAGCGATTGACTGCTGCGCTGCGTGTCGCGGGTTCGATTCCCGCACGGAGCAAATATTTGTATGACCTACAAGTAGTTGTTCCGGGTCTGGCTGTTTGTGTATGTGAGTTTAAATGTTTGTAAACGCACCCACGATACAGGAGAAATTCCTAGTGTGGGGCAACGTTTAAAAAAAAAATTATATTATAGCATAAGTATTTAAAGCCTAATGTTTATATAGTATATTTTTTGCATAGAAATGATATAGCTCTCCTGAAAACCAGACTTAGTATGATTAAAGTAAACGTCACGTTATCAAAGAATTGCGGAAAAATGAACAAAATCTCTTTCGCACAAACAAAATCAGTTGAAAGCGTTGTCACCAAACACTAATGACTTGTGACGTCATAACGCGTGTGCCACAAATCCTCGCACACGTGTTATCTCGAATCCAGCATAAAATTAAATCGAATTAGCTTCGAGTGTCCGAGCCGGCCACGAATTGCCGCAAAAAATGTAGTATTCTTTCATTTCGGTTGATGTGATTGGGTAATTCATAATTTGACTGTCTCTTCTGAAGTTACGGGGAAAATATTTAATGAAATTTTATAGGAAAGTATGAAAGTAGGCAATTTAGCAGGTAAAGCCGTTTAAGTAACGCGAAAATTTAAAAGTCGGGGTCACTAGGAAAATACATCACAAGAATCGATCATCATCATCATCATTTCAGTCGAAAGACGTCCACTGCTGAACAAAGGCCTCCCCCAAAAGGGGCGGGGGGGTGCCATAATCGCCACGCTTGCCAGGCGGGTTGACGATCACAGTATGGTGTTAAAATGCATAGAGAACGCTGCTGCCCATTCTTTAGTAAGTCCCTTACACGCCTTTTACGACACCCACGGGAAGAAATAGGGGAGTGCTATTCTTTACGTCCGGCACCACACAGACAAAAGGGGGTGGGGTGCCATAATCACCACAATAATTGGCAGTTGGGTTGATGATCGCAGTATGGTGTTAAAATGTATAGAAAACGCTGCTGCCCATTCTCTAGTAAGTCCCTTAGTCGCCTTTTATGACACCCACGGGATGAAATGGTATGGTGCTATTCTTTACGTCCGGCACCACACGGAATGAACACGGAAGAATCGATCGGAACTATACTCCGTTTGAAATAAGATTAGACATTTAAATAAACCTTTTTTACAGTCCGTTCAACCGATTTTGACTTCTATTCCGTAGGCATAAGGATGGCATTAAAAGCAAAAACGTGGTTACAATACCAACTGTTGATTACAGCTATAATTGGTCATGACACCAATGCAATAGAAGTCAAAATTTATTGAACGGACTGTAAAAAAGGTTTATTTATATGTCTAATCTAATTTCAAACGGAGTATAGGTAACTCAATAAATACAGCGAAAGGTTATTCTAAAGTTTCTTTCAAAGATAATATTACATCAGCTTTGGTACAGGTGTAATGGCAATCATGTGATTTGGTTTAAATAGGTTTTTATTTTTATTATTTAATAATATTTTATAGGTATACATTCTTTTATATTTTATAAATGTGAGAAGGTTATAATAGGCTTACTTTAAAGACTGTAGATTTGTAGATCATGTTCTATTTTGTTAAGTATCTGGTACTTGTTGACAGGCTTGCACTGTCCCTTACCTATTAACACTGTAATTTGAAAACATTATAAAAGCCAATTATTTTTAAAAGAGTAACCGTGTGTGAGTAGAGTTTCTTGCCGGCTCTTCTATAGTAAACGGCCAATTGGAACCGTGCGCCTAGCTTCTGACGTTTCATGTGCCCATGTAGGTACCTATATGTGAAATAAAATATTTTACGGAAAATAAAACATACAAGTTGGTACAGAATATGAAACAGAGATAGGTTTGTCTCATCTATTACGAAATTACAGCAATCTCTAATCTAATATTTGCAAAATAAGTACGAATCAGTGCAAGTTAAGAGATATAACGCTCATTAAATCGCTATATAAAATAGCAATTAGATAGACAGACGAACAGAGACCTGCTGCTGACCTGAAGAATAGATGCCCTATTGTTTTATTTTTTTTCATCGAAGCATTCTTCTTTGTTAACCGACTTCACAAAAAGGAGGAGGTTCTCAAGTCGTCTGTATTTTTTTTTTGTTTTGTTTTTTTTTTTTATTAAAAAGTCGCTTTTCTTAGTGAAATTGTTTGTATGTCCTACCTCAACTAATTCAAACTTTATTCTAATTTTAAACTTTAGTTACAAAAAAAAAAAGGAGCTACGTCTGCCAACAAACTGCTGTGCAGTTTGGCAGAAGTAAATGTTGTGTATTTATATTAATAATCTGAATAAACACTTTTTCATTTTCATTTATTCATTCAAATAATTCCTATTTTAGGGACCTAAAATACTAAATAGCGAAGTTACTGCGACAAAGTTGCATGTAGTGCGTGGTTGGTCACAGTTTCAACCTAACCTTCTCGGGGTACCCTACCTTAGTTACTGCGACCAACTGTGAGAAAGGGCCAGTATGTCAAAAAGAGGATCAATTATTTAAAAAAGTGTCCATCTTTAGAAGTTCAATAAGTTTTTAGGTGATCAGTTAAAGATTTCCCCTGAGGTATACTAATTATTTACACATCTGGCAAAGAAACGAGAGTCTTAGTTTAACGGATACCGGTCTGTAAGATATAGGAATTGCGTATAAGTAATCCGATTTAGTTGTTTTTCAGGCGGATAAAATGTGCTAATTAGAATCTACTTATCCTAATGCAAACATAAGTTTTGTTTTCAAATATTTTCCAATGGAAACTTACAATTGTTATCCACATTACATTTGCAAGCAAAAATTTCTTATGATTTAGTAGGTCGTAGGTACAATCAGAAACACAAAGACGTGTATAAAACCATTTTTTTCATGTTAACCTACTTGAATGTAATCCAACATCCATATTGATTTCAGCTTCTGTAGGTACCCATAATTTTCTAGAACAAAAGTCTTCAATCCGCGGCCCCCGGGCCACCTGCGGCCCACGGTGGCTTCCTGGGCGGCCCGGCAATAGCTTGGCAAAAGTAAATTTATTTATTACTATTCATGTCTAGAAATTAAAACAAAATACCAGGTACTTGCACTAACTCGCGAAAACAGTTTGAGAATTGCAACAACCACTATTGGGGCAGATATTGATAGATTACTAAACAATGTCAAACATCTCATTAATTGAATTTTATTAATATCCTTTCCTGTTTCCAGCCTTGTAAAATTGTGTATTAGATAACTGCAATGATTGTTGTTTTTTTAATTACTTACCGACATATAAGTTTAAAATGGAATATGATCAATTTCCCCCGAACCAAAATCAAAGTATTCTCGGCTCTTGACTTCAAAAAGGTTGAAGACCCCTATTCAAAAAGTCTTGGTAGTTGCTGAAATAAATGCTGAAATAAACCATGAAATTTAACATCTTCCTCCCTACAATAATACATAATTGTAGCATACTACATAATACACGCTATAAAGCCAAGACCAGAAAAGATTTCGGTACACAAGACCGGGATGTCGGCTTGTGTAAGTACTGAATTAAAACTTTGTACTAACAGGAATTAGCTCAGTCTCAGAGTGTAGTCTACAGAGGAATTATTGGGAAAACATGTGAAGTGCGCGATCTTGTTTTGTTTTTATTTTTGTAAGTTAAATGTGTTTATTTTTCAGATAACAAATTTTTCATTAGGTCAACATTTTGATGTCGATTGTATTTTTTTTAGGGCAAATTCCAATTACAATGATTTACCGTAGAATTGAACCATAGATATTTAAACTAAAGCCAACGAGACGAGTTTCATGCTTTGGGATTAACTTTAACTTCATCGCGTATGGTTTAGTTTCCATTGCAATTAATTTATTTAATGACGTTTACCCATAGTTTTTTCATTCAAAAATCAATTTAGATTACTTGATTTTAAAGTTGATATTTGTATAAGCTGCAATTTTATGTATTTATCTCGTATCGTTGGCCTGAGTATAGAGATGTCTTTCATAATATAAAAACACAAATCGCACTTAGAGTAAACACCTATTACCTATTAACTAGTTTTTAAATATCGCAGCATTATGCTGATATAGAAGTCTTTTTGGCATCGCAAAAATCTTGATTCTTTTTTTTTGTATATTGTTAGTTTTAAATGCTATTTTTTGTATTTCTTGTGCGTGTCCCAAATAAAATATTTTTCTTTATTTTTTCTTTCTTCTTTACTGAAAACAGTCACGATATTTTTCTGCCAAACCCAAAAATCTACACTCTCTCCACCAATCACCCATATACTCAGAAAATCCGTTTACCGAAATCCGTCTAATGGTGCATGACGTCACTGACATCTAACTGTACGCACCTGTCTGAATGGATGTAAGGGCTTAAAGAGATATGTTCTGAATCAAATTCAACGCCTTTTGGGAACGTGCACCCTTAACTTAGAAACACGGATATAAAATGACTGAATTACGAGAGAGCGCTGTTTGGGGAATTTTGAGCGTGGTCTAAGCGTCATTCGCTTTGGCTGATAAGACTATGATTATGATACTGGTTTCCCCACAGCCTATTAAAATGTTCTTTATTATATTTAAGATAATAGTTTACATACATGAGTAACTATTGAGATTCATTCAAATGTCTCATAAAATGTTTCTTAAGTCGTACGTCTAAGTTATCAGAACAGATTCTCATTTTTTTTTTAAGTCTCAATTTCCCAGATTTAACGGGAAACATTACACACACACATTACATTATTCGTTAGATGTTATGATAACGGTGCAGAGTTTAGAATTAAGAGCAATTTAGATTAGAAGGCTTATATAATGATGAGTTTGAATTATCTGCATTCTTAGCTTTGAACCAAAAAGAAGCAATTTTCCTTGATTTTCAAAAATAATTTCTAAGTTTTCGAATCACAGAAATTATCCCCTAAAAAACAAGTTTTTCAGTAGAATGGCTCTTCTAGTGACGTTACAAGAGTTACAAAGCATTAACAATGAACCGTGAGCGACGCGTGTACTTACTCCGGAGTTAGCATAAGTATTTCGCTAAAAGTCTCATCCAGACCCGCCCTGAGAACAGGGGCTTAATTGACTCGGCTTCTTTAAACATGTGGATAGGATGCTTTATATATGTTGTTCATGTAAATTATTTGTGCAAGCCAGTGTCAGCGTCCAAGCAAAAAGGGTCCAGTTCTCAGTTTCCGAGAGCAGTTTTAAAGTTGGTCGAAAAAATTGCATTTCGCGATTTTAATTGATTATTAATTAATGCTCAATCATCTAAAAGTTCTTATAGTAAATGACTTTATTTATTTCCGAGCACTTTTCCCATTGACAGCGATACGGACGATGTTTTGCTACCCAATGAGCTCTGGTTTTTACACGATTGCGGCGAAGCCAAAAAGGAGGGTTATGTGTTTGAACTGTAAGAATATTCAACATTATTTTTAGTATATGCGAAACCTGAATATAGTTTGTTCAGAATAAGGAACTGAATAAGGAAATTTTTACACCATGTTATATTTTGTCCCAAAAATATTTAAATGTGATGGAAAATGTTATCACTATTTAATTACATACAATACAATCGCCGTATGTATGTATGTCCGTCCCTATATTCCCTCGTAACTACTTAAAGGCTTCTACATACCGGCCCGAGTTGTCGCGCGACGCGACGCGGCACAAAGGCCCCGCGTGTCGCGAGTCGCGCTGGTATGTAGAAGCCTTTACGGCTGAACCGATTTTGATGAATGATATGTCGTTAGATTTGTATTTATTGCGCGAGTGTCACCGGTTATATTTAAATGATTAAAAATCTAAATGAAGGATTTTTGGCAACAACATAAATATCTTTAAAAAAAAAGTGGGATATCAAAATGAAGGGTTTTAAAAGGTGATTAAAAAAATATACAAATTATATGTTTAAATGTAATTTGGAATGAGAAATGATAATAAACAATCCCTTTAATTAACTAATAACTAACTAACTTTTGAAGTGAGTGAGTAAGAGCGCGTTGTCTTGTCACCCGATTATAAGTGGATAAATAACCTCATTTACCGTCTTATAACTAAAAAGTGTAAAATAAAAAAAAACATCTAAAAACGCGACTGCGTACAAAATTGACTTTAAAAAAGATGGAAACAATTTTTGCATCTTTTTTAAAGTTCACTTTTTACGCAGTCGGGTTTAAAGATTTTTTTTATTTTATTTTTATTTTACATTTACGGTAAATTAGGTTATTAGCCTAGTACATGATATTTATATATTTAAGTGTCGACTCGCACTTGGCCGGTTTAAATTTTTAGGTAAACTCGTTGAGCCGTTATTCAAGAAATGTTAAGAAAATTCATTGTTTTTGTTGATTGCAACACCAAAGTTTTCTTTCATTTTATTTTCTACAGGGTTACTCAATTTCGCTACAAAAAGTTTTAGTGGCATGCAATGATATTAAATTAAACAGATATGTTGTGAGCGCGCAATCGTGAAGACTCGAAAACGTCCTAATTGGGACGTATTTGTTAGTCTGTGATGCCAACATTCGGTGATTGGTGGCCAGAATAATGTTTGTTCACATTCACACGCAATTTACAACACTATCTGTCTCTTTTTTTCTTGTTGTTTTTATCAAGCCATCATTTTTACTTAAATGTAAAATGAATGAAAAGCTGCCGCTGCTGCGCGGAACACTTTTTTCGGTTGTTTTGTGACTGTATAAATATCTGCTTAATATAATATCGTTGGTGGCATGGTAGGTACTTAATATTTTATCACAAACACATCCTACACAGTAAAATCACACAACTAACAACAGTTCACTATTGGATTTGCGTGTTGATCGAAGGCCCATTCGTGAGTGATGATCTATTTAGATTGGATAAGTCCTGCGTGCCGGATGCTGAAACCTAGCAAATACTGTGTCATGCCATCATTGAGTAACAGCCTTTGTCTGAGCGATATTTACAACGTAATTATGTGTTCTGTTATGGGGGGAAAGCACGGATGTTTTATTATTATTATATGTATTATTGAAAAGGCTATGATTATTAATGTTACTAGTAATAGTTAATATACCACACTTTATGAGCGTGAGTTCCTTAAAGCAAGTATCTGGGCCACTGGGTTTCCGAACACCTAAAAGACAGTCTGGATATTGAGCGTGAGCGCAGGGCGTTGGCTGTTCGCTGCAATATGTTGGCTCGCAGATTTGCAAAATGCACGACTGATGTAAAGGCTACACTATTTACAGCGTACTGTCAGTCGTTCTATACTTGCAGTCTGTGGGTGAACTGCACGCGGAGGGCATACAGCGCTCTGCGCGTACAATATAATAATGCTTTCCGGGTGTTGATGGGGTTGCCGCGCTACTGCAGTGCTTCCGGCATGTTTGCAGAGGCGAGAATAGATGGCTTTCACGCCATCATGCGCAAGCGTTGCGCTTCCATCATGCGCAGGGTACTCGGCAGCCCCAACAGCATCCTGAAGGCAATAGCTGATAGGTGGGACAGCCCCATACTGGGACATTGGATACGTCTACATGCCACTGTGGCGTAGTAATTAATAGTTTGTGTTGTTTTTCTGGTAGATTTAAGTACTAACACTAGTTTCTAAGTCTTGTGTATACTAACATCTATAGGATCCAAATGGATCTATGGGTCTGAAATAAAAGATTTTTATTTATTTATTTATTATTGAAAAAAGTATGAAAATAAAAAGTGAAAAATGGCAATGCAAAATTTTCTCCATTTTTTACAAATTACATGAATCAAAACATTCGCACACACTCTCTCTCTCTCTCTAACTCATTTTTTTCTCTTTCTATTTTTAGGGTTCCGTACCTCAAAAGGAAAAAACGGAACCCTCATAGGATCACTTCGTTGTCCGTCTGCCTGTGTCTGTCTGTCAGTCTTCAAAAAAAAAAAAAAAAGAAAAGAATATCAAATACGTAGATGTACGGTCCCTTGGAGCTTTAAAAAAATCAAGCTTCTAAGTTAACGCAATAAAAAAATACGGCGATTTATGCGATAGGAATATTTTGATACTAGCAAATAAATCAAAACTTAAACCCCCTTATTCCAAAACAAGGTTTATCTTCAGACCCAGGTTTAAAACATGGAGCCATTATTGAATTTCGAACTTTATTCCGACTATGGTAAAGTTCCTAAACACAAAACTGACAACTTAGTACCGAACTAAGTTTTCAGTTTTGTATAAAGAACGGTATTTCAATCACAGTTACGTTCTTATTACAAAAACTAGCTCCATGGTTTAAGCCATGTCAAAATATAAATCTTGTTTTGTAATAAGGCGGATAGGGTACTTCCCGTTGACCTAGAATCATGAAATTTGGTAAGAAGCAAGATCTCACAGCACAAATGAAAGAAAAATTCCGAAAATCATTAATTTGTAGTTTTAAGTATCTTTTTTTTTGCAATTACAAAACTTATCTTTGCAGTTGGAAAATGAACCGTCGCATATATTAATGAATGGAAGAAAATATTTTCAACTACATAAAATTGTAGTTGAAAAACATGTTCTCAGTTCAAAAACGTGTTTTTCAACTACAATGTTAAGTTTGTTTTTGGGATAAATTCATCCAAACTACGGAACCCTCCATTGTGCGTGGTCCGACACGCTCTTGGCCGGTTTTTTATTTTCAGATACACCTAGCTAAGATTGTCTTCAAATTCAGAGCGCGTAATCACCTATAATCTTTATCTACATCTTTCCCTTCATCTCTTGCCTTTCTGCGGGAATGATTTCGTGAAAAGGGACGGAAGTGTGTAACCGGAAGTGTGTAACAGGGAGTGAAAGCTTGAGCATGGAATAAGTAAGAACTTTTTAATAGCATGGAATTAGTAAGTACCTACTTTATAATAGTATAAAATTAGTGTACTCATGGAATTAGTAAGTACTATATAACTTGTAAGTAGAGGGGATCATTTTTGTCACTGCTCAGCTGCTTATACAACATTAGTTTTTGTTTTACTAAACCCGAAAAGGGGTCATTGTACTCATAATTTTGAACAATTTTTTCTATGGGACCAACCTTGAAATCGCGAAATAAAAATCAGCTGTTCCATACATTTTGTCGATTTAACTGAACACAAATGTAGGGAACAGCTGATTTTTTTTTCGCGTTTTCAAAGTCGGTTCCATAGAAAAAAAAAATCAAAATGATGAGTACAGTGACACATTTTCGGGTTTAGTATAAACAAAAACTAATGTTGTATAAGCAGTTGAGCAGTGACAAAAATTACCCCCTCTACCTACAAGTTATATAGTAATTACTAATTCCATGAGTACACTAATTTTATACATCATGTGCGACTACTTTAAGGCTCGCTACTCGTTTTTCTTCTTATATTTACATAACGCGTATGTAATTTAATTTCGCCTCAAATCTACCCTCACATCTAAATTGAATTCAACAGCAACAGTAACTCAAAAATGAAGTTTAGCAGTTTAATTTAGAGGTGGACAGGATGTAGACTAACACCTACGGTCGTCTGTTAATCCCTTTACAGTGGCCCCTAAACTTTCACCTGACCAGGGGCAGACGGTCTAATGCTAGACTAAACAATGCAAATACATCTACCTGGACAGAGAACATACTTGGAAAAATATTTAATTGAATATGTTAGCGGATATGTGCTAAAAAGGATGGGTGACTGATTATTTATGTAGGAATTTAGATGAAGCATTAAGAAAAACGTTTTCAGGATTTGTTTTTTTGTTTTTGTTTATTTACTTAGTTATGTAACTACTTTCTTTTTGGAAATGATGGAACCGAATCAGGAGAAAGAGTTAATGGCAAACACTTATCAATAATAATATAAAATATCGAATGTTTTTTATGGGCAAAAAAGGCAAAGCTAACCATATTAGTGTAAACAATTAGTAATAGAAGAAAATCACAAACAAGAAAAAAACCGGATAAGTGCGTATCGAACCACGCACATTATTAACCCAAGAACAAACTTAAGATTGTAGTTGAAAAACATGATCCCCATACATTCCAACTGCAAATGTAAATTTGTACGCACAATATTGAGTGATTTACCATGTTATTTTAAGATCTAAGACTTCTGATAGGTTTTCCTGTAATCTATAACTAAAGAACTATTTTCTGTATTTTTTTAAACATTTTAGTCTGAGTAGTTTCGGAGATAAGGGGGGGAATGTTCCTTTTTCATCTATTTTCTTAAATAATTTCAAAAGTATTTATTTTAAAATTATAAAAAATATAAGAAATCCTTAAAACAAACCCTTTCATTTGATATGTCACACAGTACAGTCAGCAAAACTTATTTTTTTAATTTTCTAATTTGCCCCCCAAAACTGACCCCCATTTTCAAAATTCATTTATTTACGTAACACGTCCGTATTTGGGCTACAGAAATTCATATGTGTACCAAATTTCAACTTAATCAGTCCAGTAGATTCGGAGCAAATCAGCTGTGACAGACGGACTGACAGACAGACACACGAGTGATCCTATAAGGGTTCCTTTTTTCCTGTTGAGGTACGGAATCCTAAAAAACAGCATATTTAAGAATCATCAAACGAAAACCATGACAAATCCAATCGAGGACGTATTTTAATCTTCATAATACAAATTTTAACACCAAATTCGCTAAAATCTTAAAAACAACACCCTCATATCCGTGCAAGTACTTCTATTAGGTACTTGCATCAGTTCTTAAGTAAGTTAAGCCTAGCATGGGTATCAACTGACCGTCCTGTCTCGTAGGTAACATGACCTAGGTCTCAAACAGCGCAGGGCTTAGGTTTAAGCGCTGCAACCTTTATTATACTCTACTTTAATACTCAGATTTAAGTTTACTGCAAGTTCCGGTTAACTGTTGTGTAGGTGTTATGTTAGCCTAGCTTATGAGGTAGGTACCTATTTATTAAAGTTCAAATATTTACTCAGTAGGCTAATATAAATCTTTGGTGTCCCTTCCAAAGGACGGTATGGATCAATATTTTTCTTTCTTTCTTTCTTCGCACGTCTTTTTTTTTTTTTTTGTGTTTGAAATTATTAAATAACTTCTCCCGCTCTGGGCGGAGCGGGAGGGAGTGTCAGACTTTTACTGACTAAAACCCACCGTGTTCCTTCAAATGCCTGTGTGCCAGGGCCACGATATCCCTTTCGGACAGACTCGTAACCCTGGCAGGCATAGGCCCTTTCGGACCCCGTCAATTGGTGCTGACGCTTCTTTGAGGCGCGCGTGGAACACAACGCGCCGTCGACCCGGGTCTAGTCCTTATCGGACGGCGAGCTACCCATCGCTCACCGTCCGCAAGCCCGCGCCTACGGTGGCCGGGACTCGGCCTGCGATTCCCGACGCCCGGGGCGTCTCCTGCGGCAACTAAGGGCGTGAGGTGACGGCCTCCCATGCACTCTCGCTCCGAACCATGGCCTGAACCAGGGCCGGACGCGAGAGATCGCCGCCGCCAATCACCTCCGTGAGGACAATCGGTCCAGCTGTTTCGGAGATTAGCCGGAACAAACAGACAGAGAGACAACAATGATAAAACTTGTTTTTTTGGTTATAAGTACAGTATATAATTTCATATGTATTTAGTAAAAATCTGTCATAATCACATTACAAACAGACATTTTAATTTTATTTATTTTTATATACAGGGTGTCTCAGAAATCAACGTCAAGCCGGAAACGGGTGAAAGGCCAAGTCGTGACAGTTATGAGAAAAATATATTTAAAAAATCTTGGTCGTGTACTTTTCAAATTATAAGTATCAAAAAAATTATCGGAAAAACTGATACAATGTGATCAGCTTTCAAGTCCTGTACAAATAATAACTTTTCTTTGATTTTTTTAAATCAAACCAAATCATTTATTTTTTGCCAATATGGGTAGGGGTATAGATTTTGAACATGTTTTGATAATGTTCTCCGTGCTCTTGCCATCACTTGTAATACATAACAATAAATTTTACAAAATTATTAAATTGGAAAATCATTTCAAACCATTTTATTTTTCAATTTCAAAAAGTACCAAGTAGTTAATAATTAAGTTTTGTAATGTAACCATGAATAACCCTTATTTCCTTAATCTAATTTATAATAAAAAGTTATACTTAATATGTATTTTAGTTAAGCGGTACGACATTAATACAATACGAAACCTAACTGTTATTCCCTGCTTTCCCATAGAAAACTTATTCACAATCAACATCAGAATTCAACTAGTTAATCAAGATGTTTTGTAATTCAAGACATAGCGCGTACATGTCGACAATGGTGAAGATAACGCTCACAATTGGTGGAGCCGCCACACACACCTGTCATGTTTGTTTGTTAGATTAAGAAACTCATGCCCTCCGATGGACCTATAGAATAGAATACTTTTATTCAAGACAAAGTCCATAGGGTTAGTAACAATTTTACTTATCATCTAATGTAAGTACAGACACAGAATAACAAAATTAAAATAAATTAATTAATATAAAATATTTAAAAAAAAAAAAACATGCTGGAACTGCATCCACCTCCGCAACATCGGGAAAACTGACACCGATCTGCGCGAACACACTGAGAAGATTTATTTTTGTTGGATCCCAGTTTTAAATCCCGGTTTAATATTTTTGGTACGGTTGGTGCTGCCGCGTGACATCAGGAATGCACATCTTTTTTTGATATGCGGGAAAACCATCACTGTTGTTATCCGCAAACATCCCAGACGCACTACAACGGCCACGGTAGCCACAGCAGTACTCTCAGTGCATTATTATATTTTTTTATGTTTGACATTGACACTATTTTATTAATTCATTGGTGCTTTTTGGTGGGATATCCTGTAGTTAGTCTTGGTCAGAGTAGCAAGAGATTTTCTCAATCCTTTTTAGGGTTCCGTACCCAAAGGGTAAAACGGGAACCCTATTACTAAGGCTCCGCCGTCTGTCTGTCTGTCTGGCTGTCTGTCTGTCTGTTCGTCTGTCACCAGAGGCTGTATCTCATGAACCGTGATAGCTAAACAGTTGAAATTTTCACAGATGATGTATTTCTGTAGCCGCTATAACAACAAATACTAAAAAACAGAATAAAACAAATATTTAAGGGGGCTCCCATACAACAAACTTGTTTTTTTGCTCTATATTGATAAAGGCAACAGGTAGACGTTTGAAATATTCACAGAATATTTAGTTATATTATATTCACTTTAAAAATAAATAATGAAATTAAAATAAAACAAATATGGGGGCTCCCATACAACAAACGTGATTTTTTTGCCATTTTTATAGATAATTTAGTCAGCTTATTTTAAATTATAATCTCGATGAACTTGCGAACGTTTTTTTTTTGCCGTTATTTCAATTAAACCATTTACAGGCTCTTGAATTGTCAAGGAGTCGGTCAGTTAGAAAAATGAAACTAGTTGCCCAAAGCGTAGTAGGTACATATGGAGAAGAACGGGCAAGAAACTCTATGGACACTCTTTTAAATTATAATGTTACAAAAATATTGTTACATTTATAGTGTCGAATTTATAAGTACCTAAATGTGAGGACAACGTAAAAAAACCCGCATCCATAGTGCAGCAAATATGAACAAACGAAAGAACAATTCAAAAATAAAATAATTAAAATAAGATAGATAACCAGTCCCAACTGACAGCGCCCGTTCACGAACATGACGCATGGATCAGCACCATTCAGCTCAACAATTTTGAAGGAAGCTAAATGATCCAACACACGCGCCACCATCAGCGTGATACCATCAGATAATATATAATCATATATATGTATACAGAAACATATATGGAAAGTAACAAATACATCGCTTGTCAAACAAAACTCATGAATTCTATAAGACCGATACGATTTAACGAACCCCAGAAGGGTAATTAATTCAATCGCGTGTTAAAAGGGCGTCGCTGGAGGAAACGTCATCATTATCTTAACCGTTGTTGCGGCAACGCGCTGCCTCGCAGTGAATGAGTGTCGTGTGTCTCTCAAGCTTTTGTCCCTCCCCTCGTCAATCGGTAACACATTTACCCACTTACGACTGGGTGAAAACTTGCAAAACGAACACCATTGTTAAGAACGCTACAGACACAATAACCTGTCGCTGCGGCGCGCTTATCGACTGCGCGTCAAAGAAGTTCAAAAGCTCGGTTTAGACGTTCGCTATCGCGGCGTCGTTTGTCAGTTTACGCCGGGAGCTATGATTGTCTCTACGTTATAAATGGCCTTTTTGAGGGCGACGTTTGTTACCGTTTTAATTGACACCGCGAAAATATCTTAGCTCTGAGAAATTCTCGTATCGCACGACGTCGCGTGTGTGAAGACGCGCGTTTGACTTTGAGTTGTCTTTGTTCTGTACTGAGTTCAAATAATATTCATTCGTATCCCCCCTATATATACATAACTTCGCAATTTTCATGAAGACTACTTGAAATAATCTCAATAAAATGTTTACCTCATAAAACAGAAGTTTCGTAGATCCGCTACGCCACTCAACAGATTTCCTTTTCCTACGCGTGCGTGCTACGAAATACGTAGCAGTTAACAACGTCTACGGCTTTACGTAACAATGTGCGTTTGAGTATTAATCTCATTTGTGTAATAAAATCTGTGCCTTAGCCGAGCCGATGGCAAGGCGTGATCCGGCCGTGAAATGCTTGCCTCCGACGATAATCCTGTTAGGTTAAGAAGGTTTCTACACATTACGTGCTTTGCTACGCCTTAAGGATTAAAACGACGTGTACGCATAACTCGATACGTATTGTTAGGGAAGACGTACCCTCGTTTTATCGATTTTCCTTCGCCTGTATCATAATAATGTAGCTCTGTGAAGTCTACGAATTTATAGGTATTCATTTAGCGGGGACTAGCCCAGGCGGGCTTAAGCGATTACGTCACGGCAAAGATGCAACGTAGATTTACAGCAAAGCTTGCCATGACAAGGTGGTCATCGCAAACCCCCAGATCTTTATGCCGGACAATGAAGACAAAGGACCTTTAAATTATTCAGTCAGAGTAAAAGCGACCTTAATGCTTGAAGCGCAAATACCATTTGTAAATATTTAAGTTGGCGCGTCAATTTTGCGTTAAGACGAATAGTTTGCATGAGAGAGGAATCGGAGAGCGTCTGGGAGCTAAACCTACCCTCGGGCAGTAGGGGGCCATCCATAAATAATTAATCTGCAGCGATGTGCGTCCGACGGTTAACTAAATCCTGTGGCGGTTTAGGAAACTGGCCGTCGGGGATACCTCAAGAGCTGAACAGTGTTTCTTGTTCAATCCTATTGTCAGATAGGCTATATTTGGATGTACATAAATAGTAGACTACAATCTGGTACGTCTTGAAATTATATTTTGGTAAAAGGCGACGGCACAATCAAATCAAAATACATTCTGCTACTCGTGATGAAGTTAATATGAATATTTAAGGCGCTGATACTATATACAAGAGGCGAATGATAAAAGTAGGCTTGTATTTAACAAAAAAAAATGCCAATTCTATATAGTTTGTGGTAGCGGAAAAAATATATGTTATTCTTGAACATATTTCTCAGAACTTGGTTGTTACCAAAACACGTTTACAAAAAAAATCTCGATACAAATTAACGGTAAACTAACCCTTTACATTGAGTTTCAATCCAAAATATCTGTGTTAAATATCAACGTACGGTTGGTATTTAATTAATAACAAGAACGTCTTATTTGGATGCAGAACTTAGTTGTTTTTTATTTTCGATTACTTAACTCATTTTTGAGTAAATAAATAAATGCTTCATATTTTCCAATAAATTACAAGCGTTGTGTCATCGCGCTTCTCTTTCTTTTGTATGCAGTCAGTACAGTGACACCGGTTTATCTGTTGTCAGCGTCTTAATACATAATTATTATGAAACTAGCTGCGCCCCGTGGTTTCACCCGCATATGTCTCGATCCCGTGGGGATATCAGGATAAAAAGTATTCTATGTCTTAATTCAGATTATGGTTTACCCATGCGCCAAATTTCATCCAAATTCATTCAGCCGTTTTAGCGTGAAAGCGTAACAAACAAACAAACTCACTTTCGCGTTTGTAATATTGCGTAATCATGCATAATCAGCCTATAATGTTCCCACTGCTGGGACACAGTCCTCCTCTCGGGGAGAGGGAGTGGGCCGTAACCCACCACGCGGGCGGCACATGTCTTAGAATTTTTCATCCTAGAACATGCCGGTTTCATCACGATGTTTTCCTTCACCGTTTTGAGAGCAGTGGTAATGAACGTATTGGGTCAAAACCACTATTAATCCGATTTACGTCATTTGTTTTTAAATTCCAACCCCCAAGGTATATTTTCTTGCTAGCTTTTAGAAGGATACATACTTAATTGGTACACAAGAGGGACATAATAACAGCTGCTTTATACAGGGTGTTAAAGTAACTGCGTGCCATAGCTTAGGGGTAGGTTCAGTATCGTTATAAGAACCCAGAAAATAAAAAAAAAACAAAAAATGTAATTAAACATTACATAAAATAAAAATAAGTCTCTTCGTACTTTAATGAGCTTAGGACCGTCAAATAAAATAATTTTAATTCTAAACGATTGCTATTATAAGTAAGTAAGTACTAAATTAGAAGATCTTGCAATATTTTCTTGTTTTTTTTTTTTCCTGGGTTCTTTTATCGATACTGAACCTACCCTTAAGCTATGGCACGCAGTTACTTTAACACCCTGTATATAATTTACACGAGAAAAATACTTACAATATTTTTTTTACACTATCTGCTGATACGAGATACGATTCTTAATTTAGGGTAGAATAGAATATTATTTATGTTGCTGTAACAAATAAAGTTGGTCAATATGAAAAAAAACCGGCCAAGTGCGATGCGGACCACGCACAATGAAAGGTCCCGTAATTGGGATAAATTTATCCTATGAACAAACTTAACATTGTAGGTGAAAAACATGTTCCCCCATATATTCCAACTGCAAATGTAACTTTGTACGCATAATATTGAGTGATTTAACATGTTATTTTAAGACCATAGACTTCTTACAGGTTTTCCTGTAACTATAAGTATAGAAATATTATCTGTTGTTTTTTTTTTCGGAGATATGGGCCAATGGTCAGTTTTATCGATTTTATTTAATAACTTTTAAACTAATTATTTTAAAATTATAAAAATATATATTTAAAATCCTCATAACAATTCTTTTCACTTGATATATAACACGGTACAGTTTGCGAAACTTTTTTACTAATCTTTCTCCCAAAAATGAACACCATAATTTGAAAATTATATTATTTACGTGACACTTTCGTGTTAAGATCACAGAAATTCATATGTGTACCAAATTTCAACCGGCCCATTACATTCGAAGCAAATCGGCTGACGGACCGACAGACACACGAGTGATCCAAAAAGGGTTCCGTTTTCTCCTTTTGAGGTACGGAACTCTAAAAAGTATCTCTACAACATACCTCTACCATATTTCTTATTCATAATATTTTTTATTTTAATTAGTCTGCGAGTACATTAAGCGTGTATATGTACAGTTTGCCCGGGCTAGGGAAGCCCCACTGGCGAGCAATAAGCGGCGTCTTGCGGCTCTACGGATGGGCGCGGATTAGGCGCGCTTTACACGTAAGACGGTAAGACACCGACCTATACAAGTTCACCTTATCATTGTACTTCGATTGTTTACGGAGTGTCTGCTTTGATTTTCAGACAGAATAGATCGATATGTTTCTGCGACAAAACTAAGATTTATGTTTCTTTTCACAGATATTTAAGGTGAATAAAATATGTTGTCATTCCCACCAACATAAGATTTGGCAGCTGATTCACTGATTTAATCAGGCATTCACAATGCAGAGTCAGGCTTTGCCTTATTTATTGTCTCAAATTTCTTCAGAAACAATTCTATCAAAAAACAAAACCCACTTTTCGGAAATAAAAAAATATAAATAAAAAAATTTGAACAAAAAAATACAATAATAACTTAATTTTCGTTTATCCTTGTCATCATATTTACAAAATATACACTTACATAATTATTTACAAAAAAAAATCTCATCGTCATCATCATTTCAGCCGAAAGACGTCCACTGCTGGACATGTTTTTTTTTTAATGTTGACCCACACTAGGATTTCTCCTGTATTGCGGGTGCGTTTACAAACATTTAACTCACATACGCAAACAGCCAGACCCGGAAAAACTACTTGTAGGTCATACAAATATTTGTTCCGTGCGGGAATCAAACCCGCGACACGCAGTCAATCGCTTAACCACTGCGCCAACAGTGTCGTCAATGGACATAGGCCTCCCCCAAAAGGAGGAGGGGGTTGCCATATAAACTACGCTTGGCAGACGGGTTGGCGATCACAATATGGTGCCGCCCATTCTCTAGTAAGTTCCTCAGTCGCCTTTTACGACACCCACGGGAAGAAATAGGATGGTGCTATTCTTTACGTCTGGCACCATACGGAAGATTCTTTCTATCTATGTAAATCCAAAAATGTCCTCAGTCCATTAAGCGATACGGAAACCCCATCACAAACACAACGCACAAGTTATAAGCTTAATTTAATTTCAATGGCGAGCAAAAAGTTAGCTTAAAACTAATCGAGCCTGTTTCAAACTCACTTGTCTAAAACTCTACGCAAGGGATATTGGATTATGAACCGTATTCTGTCTAACCTTCCTCCGTTAGAACCATTTGCATGTTACCGGTAGGTACAGTCAGTAACAAAACCACACTTTATTATATACAATATTAGTTTTAGTATATGCGAAACCCGAAACACCTATCTAGAATTTTTATGTAAAGATTCTATGTACAAAATTTCAAAACTGTGTCATGAAAAATCATCATTGATATAAATTGATACAAAACTATTAGATGATTAGGTACATGAATTGCTTTTCAGCGTTTATAATGGAATAGCTAAGAGTTAATTCGCTTTATTTTTTTTTATCTGTTCAGATTTTTTATTAATATTTTGCTCAGTAATTAATTACTGTTTTTCAAATCTTAAGTTTTAAAAATCTGAAATTGCAATCGAGTTTTGTTATAGTTAGCTAGACAAAATCAAACAATGTCATTTATTGTCTGAATTTTCCTGCCTGAGAAGCCTGAAACAGCACCTTAATTGTTTAACACACTGTCAACCACAATCTGAATGATTTTGAAGAATATTACTAATCCAATACTTCATAGGCATGTTCGAAAAAAAAATCTGCTCAGCAACGTAAATAACATTACATTAAATGTTGTTGAACTGGCAAAATTAAACTTTAGAGGTATGAGGAACAGGGTGTAAGTTCACTCATCCTCTGTAGAAAAGGGAGGATCCTCCGACCTGACGGGTGTTGTGTCTGGTGGGCAACTGCCCGACGGTTGATGTCGGGATGTTGTATATAGGTATTCTAATTGTGCTGTAAACTCTGCTTGCGCGATGCAGAATTTTGCGTGACGTCAGTGTGACGCATAGTTCGCATGTGGCGATGTTGATGCCGCTACATCACGATCACGTCGGGGTCACCAGTTTAGAGGTATGAGGAACAGGGTGTAAAGTTCACTCATCCTCTATAGAAAAGGGAGGATCCTCCGACCAGACGGGTGTTGTCTGGTGGGCAACTGCCCGACGGTTGATGTAGGGATGTTGTATATATGCTAGTTGCGCGGTAAACTCTGCTTGCGCGATGCAGGATTTTGCGTGACGTCAGTGTGACGCGTAGTTCGCATGTGGCGATGTTGATACCGCTACAAAACCTATTTCTACTGTAAGACGCATTTACCCCACAGGTCTAACCAGGTCTGAACCTATCTATATTTTCTTTCTAAAAGCTTCGTAGCAAGCTTAACGAGTACTTAGAATCAAACAAAAGTTCAACCGAAACCCTCATCAAAAAAACATACAACTACAAAATATTATCTAAATTAACCATTCTAAATAAAAGCTCGTACAGACTAGTGCGATATCGGCGCAACGCGACACTAGTAGTGCCGGTGCCTAATACGAAACGCTAACATATTCCCCTAAACAATAATAACAAATTATCAGCATTTAAATAAATTAATCAGCTAAAACCGTATTAACTGAGTCGCTAATGGCGTTTTCTTTCTAAAAGCTTCGTAGCAAGCATAACGAGTACTGAGAATCATACAAAATCAACAAAACCCTCAATAAAATAAACATACAACTACAAAATAATATCTTAATTAACCATTCGAAATAATACGAAACGCTAACATATTCCACTAAACAATAATAACACATTATCAGCATTTAAATAAATTAATCGGCTAAAACTGTATTAACTGAGTCGCTAATGCCTCCATTCTCAATCAATGGCTGTGGAAATACCGACCAAATAATCGCAATGCAGTTAATGAAAGCATTTGAAAAGTTAAAAGCCTGTTTAGGCCGCGGCCACGCCACAGACTAATTAACGTCGTCCAGTAATACCAGCAGTGTGAACGAGGACTTAGCGGAATTATCGCCTAAATTGTACTAATGTTCAGTTGTGGGCATGAATGGTCATTATGATTTGAGAAGCAAATTGGTTATATTTTGATTCTAGTATACGTTTATATTATTGTCAAGGTTATTAACTATGTTGCAAGAGCTTTGACAAGCATAAAATTCTTCACATATTTTGCCAAAGACGAAAAAATATCTGTTTAGTAATATTTTTCTCAATGATAAATAAAATCTTCCTACGCACTCTCTGAGCCTTCGATCCGTGTAAAAATTAGACATACGAATGAACTCGGCGTAGACCCCAGCCGTAGCAATATGCTACGAAAACCCGTGTCTCAACCAACCGCGAAAAACTAAAGAAAAACAAAAGTGTAACATCTCCTTTCCTTTCAATAATATTCTTAATTATGTTGAAACTGTGTAATTACTTTCCTAAACAGCAATAGAAACATGTTATTAAAGTTAGACAATTTAAAACGTCCGTCAAAAGGTGGGATTACTGAAATTGTACGCGCAGTAGTCTTTGAAACGCATCGTACTATTAGAGCGCAGAGAGACTCAATTTAGTAATTAATTTTACCGCGTGAAGCGCTAAATGCACTAGAAACTATAATCCTCATTAAAATAGGAAATAGTCGACTATTCACTTTGCCATGATGAAATATAATTTTGGCTTCTAAACTCGAAACATAATTATGTACTTTGCCAAATCCGTTGTGCGCCGTGTGTGTCGATGCAAATGTACCAGTTTAATATCATCATCTTTTCAACGGTACATTTTGTATAATGATTTATGCAAATATCGTCAAAGTACATTAGAATCGGTAGCGGGCAAACGTAACTTAAATTCTATTCTCGTAAACAAAGCGAAATTGCACCAATAATTCAATAACAGAGTTTTCAGTACGCGTTGGTAAGTAGTGCACTTTGCGAACGACAATCCACGAGAATAAAATAATATGACGCGATCATTTTCATTTGCTTCCCGACCGCTCAATTTTTCGCATAACGCACCACCCAATGAAAACACAAATTAATCTGCTCATTTTTTGCATACAATTTTATATAATTGAGTCCACATATCTGAATGCGATGCATTTCGCGCTCCATAATCCCGTGTCAGGGCGAGAGTTATGGATTACTTTTGTCTCGATTGAATTATTCCATCATAATATAAATATATTATTAATTTGTTATTATATCGGCGTGCGCGTCGCGGTAATCCTCAAAAGGTCCGCCTCTCGCTTTGTTTACGCGTGCTTTTATGCGAGTTCAATGAAGGTGCGCTGTGAAATCCGAAATCAATATAGGAGAGTATAGAAACAAGAGTGCGGGCGAGGCCTGTGTCGACGCGATATCCAACACGGGTTCGGATTAAGCGACGTCAAATCCGGGATTAAGCGGGGCCGGGATAAAACGGAAGCCGGGATCGGCTCGAGCTCGGGTCAGCGGGATTTCGCCGGGCAATAAAAGTGTCTGCAGCCGATTTAGACTGAGCCCACTGGCAATTCGGCGCGGCTACCAATTGCTAGGTAATTTCGGCGTGCGAGCGCGATCTGTCCGCACAAAGCCGTTCTAATGCCCGCCAATGGGATTAGCCGAGTGTCGTGCGGCCTTTACAATTTATTGGACGGAATCAGACATCTGAATTAAGACATAGACATCCTTGATGTGTCTCGATGAGATAGAATTCGACGGAGGGAATTATGTCTATTATTTCTTTGGCACAAAAGATGGAA
Source organism: Tiliacea aurago (assembly GCA_948098905.1). Taxonomy (NCBI): domain Eukaryota; kingdom Metazoa; phylum Arthropoda; class Insecta; order Lepidoptera; family Noctuidae; genus Tiliacea; species Tiliacea aurago. The sequence continues at coordinate 21,572,016 of OX402577.1, forward strand.
ACAGATGTGAAACAGATATGATATGCCACGCTGAAATATTAATCAGCTCTCGGTATTCAAAGCGGCGCACGCTAGACTAATCAAAGTTTTTTCTAAACTAAATCCCACTCGTTTGCAATGGACGTCGCTCGTCTATTATAGGGGCCCCTCGGTAATCCGGATTGGAGATTCATTAGGGTGAGATTATACTCTATTGAAATCTGGCTTAAGCGGGCACGGGCGGATCGGATCGCGGACCGCGGGGCGAGCCGGGAACCATTCATACAATGATAGCTCATATGAGTGATGCGGAATTCATCTATTTTAAGTAGGTTTAGTATTGTCTGAGATTTATTATTGATTTTGTAAATTAAAGTCCTGGCAGCTACTATCTTTCGTAATAAGTAGACATTATAATCGGCAATCTTTGAAATTGTATCGAGATTATGCCCCGTTTCAGAGACTTTCTTAGCCATTTTTGGTGAGAATTCAAACAAATCTTTATGGCCATAAAGAGGATAGTGTTATTATTACTTATAAAAACGTCATAGAATCTTCCTTAGTCGCTCTGACGTCACGTACAGGAAGTTTTTTTTTCTACACCTATAGCCTAGACCGCAAGCCGCGGCTGACATTTCCAAGTAACACTATTATAAAATTGATTCATGTATGGAGCACACAATCCTGGTCTACTTTATGACGTCAGGCCTTTGTTACCCGGTTTCAAAGACCACCATTATGATAATCGCAACCTTAATACAGAAGTCATAAAAGCTATCAGACAAACTCGACAGGAACTTATCCGAAAACATTATGATGAATCACCGTATTTGTGTTATTACATTACGTTAATCAATTGATATTCTTGACGTGTTAAAGGAAACTTGGAGTACCATAAAGGCACCTTGAGCATTAACGTTATTGGATAAGAAGTCAACATCAAAGAGGACGGTAAACAAAAACGGTACATTTGCCGAATGAAAATATTGCTCGTAATTACTGAGATATTTCATGTTATTTTCTTTGATGAGGAGTTCGTGGCTAAGTAATAACTGCCGCATGGTTCGATCCATCAGGTTAAGCTACACTAGGCAAGGTTGGTCCGTGGATGGGTGATCTTTACATACCGAGACTCCTCCGTGCCTCGGTTGTTCCCGGCTGTTATTCGTGGATCTTTGACAGTCGTTATGGGTCGTCAGAAGCCCGAAAGTCTGACAACCAGTCTTACCAAAGGGGGGGGTATCGTGTTACCCAGCAACTGGGTTTTGGAGGTCAGATAGACAGTCGCTCCATGTAAAATTCTGATATTCGTCTACATCCGGTTAGACTGAAAGCTGACCCCAATATAGTTGGGAAAACGCTGGGCAGATTGTTTTTCTTTAATGAGATACGTAAGGAAATGTTTTGTAAGGTTAGTATGTTAGTGTGAGGAAATGCTAAAGGCGATGCGTTAAGGGACTGGCGTAACATGCGTAGTTCATACAAACGTAATAAGTACCAAAATAATTTGTAAATCAAACATATTCTTAAGGTAGTGTGTATTTATTTCGATTGTATTACAAAATATCTATGTTCCCAAATATACAAGCTGAAATTTTAATGGTTGTTTTCCCGCAGCGATATGATTTGGTTTTGTAGTACAATCAATTTATAAAAATATTAATAAATGGCAGATTTACAATTGTGAAAAACAAAACTCGAAAGTGACCTAGAACCAATAGTGATACAGCGTGAACGGCCGACAGTGCGCGAGACGGCGCGCGGGCTCCTGCGATGAAACTTCGTGTAATACCTACGCTATGTGAATCAACGATTGTTTCTCACGCTTTCGAGTTGATGCATATTTTATTACTATTTAAAAATATTTATTATTTTTATTTTGTAAGTTTTAACACTATGAATCGATAATACTACTGTGAGCTAATTGTTCTGCCGCGTGAAAACAACCATTAAAATTTCAGCCTGTATATTTTGAAAGGACAATGTTATAAAGACGAGATATGAGGAATTTAAAATTTCTATAGAAAACTCTTGTTTAAATCTGTGTCCATTCAACATATATATTTGGGAACCTAGATATTCTGTATTCCAATCGAAGTAAAGACACACTACCTTAAGAATATGTTTGATTTACAAATTATTTTGGTATTACGTTTGTATGAACTACGCATCCGCCTCTTAAGTCTTATCCGACGTTTTCGAACAAGTTTGACGGTAAGTTAAGCCGGAACGAGAGAGTGTGCCGCTTCACATTTGGTGTGCATCAGCGCTAAGAAAATATGACGTTTTCAATGTTAGTATACATATGTGATTTGGCTTTTATTTTTCTTTTTGTTTTTTTATTACCTAAGTAATGACGGACATCATTTATCTAATTAGTTATCAACATACTTGTCTCTGTTTTTTACAATCTTGTAGGTCTCATTTTAAAATTTAAGATGAGTAATTGCAATATATTGTAGTATAGTTTTTTCTCGTGAAATTCAGTAAACATTATGTAGTCATTTCACATCGTATTTAAGTGTAAACATTTTAAAAGATTTAGCGATAAGTTTTAATACTCTGTTACGTCAATTAAAACATCTTATTTTAAAAGAGGCTTAAGGTGAATCTGCAGCTGCAGCGCGCGAAGTTCAAATTTTCTTACGTTATTTTTAAAGTTGCTGCAGGCCAAGCACGGGCGTGTCAAGACGTTTGTGACAAGACATGATAAATTATGTCATTTCAATTTGTACTAGCATTTTATGACAAAACAGTTTTATCGCTCAACTGTGATAAAATGTGTGACTCAAGTCATGTCACAGTAGGCCGTGCTCGCCCCGCAGGTCAGTGTTAGGTTGTATCTTGATTAAAATATGATTCACGACTATAGCAGATATGTATTTACGGAATCGTCTATTTTAGATATTTATTTACATAATCATTAGAATTATTAATACATCTCTCTAAGTTCCATTGAATGACTATTTCATGAAATCAAATAGCAAAAAACTTAAGAATTTTTGAATTTTGCGGGTTACCTACTGCTGCGGATTCACCATAAGTTGTTGACAATTGACAGTTGACAATTTAGATTTGACATTTTATTTTTACACAATTTCCAACATGTTTATATATATATATTTTTTAATGTGTTGTAAAATAAATATATAAATTTAATTAATCACAAATTTATTTTGGGTTTTTATCTGTTTAGAATTTAAAATAGTTTATAATTTCAATGTATGAATGGAAAACTATGAACTAGAATGATGTCTGAAATAAATAAATAATAATAATTATTATTATTAAGTATAAACATTTATTGACATCATTTTGATCAGTTATCTCTCAAAAACATGTACAAAAACGTACACGTGCTTTTAAAACTAGTTTATTTCTCAAAAAGTTGCTCCGTTTATAACAAAAATCTGTGACCCGTTTTTTATCCGTTAACCTTTACACTTTATCCGGCGAATACCATCTGGCCACAGATAATAAGGCGACGTTGGTAATAATAAAATGGAAATGTTACAAAAACTCAACACTTAATCGTACTAGTGGCTTATCTCTTTTTGAACTCGTCCACTCGGGATTATTCCGGGTCCGGCTTTATCCCGGAATAAAATATTTATATCCAACATAACGAGCTCACGGACAAACATGGGCTCAACACGGCTGCTTTCCGATAATATTAAAAACATAATCGCGAGTCATGAACTCATGACCTTTGTTTTATGAGTGTGAGGGGAAAAATATATTTATTATAATTATAGAATTAAATTGTAGATAATTTAATTTTGAACTGTTTTTTTATTAAGTCATTGAAAGTAGCATAAGCGACTTTATAGAGGTACGTACTATCTAACTAAAATGTCATTATTATTATCCTAGTGGTGACAGACGGTCCCGATAATATTCGACAATTTTAGAGATGAAAGTGTTTTAATTAGAAAAACCAATTTGTCAGAAATACCGTGTTTTAAATGGATTAACAAGTAGGCATACCACAAAAATAAAAACGTACCAGCCTTACAGTGTCGCATGTGTTGTGTAACATCTGACATCTCACCTTGGTAATAACGACCAGCGACAGAAATTACCCCTCTACTTACAAATTTACAATCTTTACATATAGTACTAACTAATTCCACGCTATGAAAAAGTACTTACTTATTCCATGCTCAAGCTGTTACTTCCTGTTACACACTTCCATCCCTTTTCACGTAATCACTCCCATAGAAATCGAGAAGAAAAGTGGTAGATATCAAAAACCTAGAGATTGACAAGCAGCCCTGATGCATAAACTGAATATTTGAGTACCTATCGGTAGGTACTTAAATATTCGCAGAACTGATGGCCGATGGGGCCGAAAGGTTCTGGAGTGGCGACCGCGTACCGGAAGACGTAGCGTTAGAAGGCCTCCTACAAGGTGGACTGATGACCTTGTGAAAGCTGTAGGTATCCGCTGGATGCGGGAAGCACGGAACCGTTTGAAGTGGCGGTGCTTGGGGGAGGCCTATGTCCAGCAGTGGACGTCTTTCGGCTGAAATGATGATGAATGATATCGGTAGGTACAGTTCCTAAAAACAAACTGTAATTACAAAATAAATTATTTTATTTAGGTAAATACACTGCACTTTTATCCCATACATTTCACGAATAAATATTATTTTCCCATTGCAAGCGTTAAGCCGTGCACATAATCCAGTTTTCAAAGAATACCCCACTTAAAAGATTTAAAATTAATCGATTGTGACCCATACGCCCGTGAAGACACGGACTTGCATATTAATTGAGATAATCCGGTTGAATTAAAAAAAACGGTACTGAATTGTCAAAGGGATTGGATGTCTAATGCGAAATCAGCTATAATTGGTTTTTATTCACCCGCTGTACACCGCTGTAAACGATTAAGGCGCAGATATATGATTTTAGTGACTTAAAATCAACAGATTTAAATAACTTACTATTATATGAAAGCGTAATAACAATTACGCCTACATATAATGCAAGTAAGTTATACAAAAATGTATGTTAACACTTTCACTGTCCCGGGGTAATTGGTAATCCTATCACCATACGTCCAATAATAATATTGCGTTGTAATGTTTTATTTTCAAAAATTAATTACATTCGGTTATCACTACAACCATTACATAACATTTTCAAAAATGCATTACATGTCATGCATGGACGTCTTCAGTGCATTATATGTAATGCATGGACAGTAAACAACATCGTGTTGTCTACATCTCTTTATCGACTTTCCTATCGCTGGTATGCTGGAAGAGATTTCTTTAGAAATAAGCATCACCTTTGTACGGATTTTTCTTTTCCTTTCTTCGTGTTTGTTTATATAAATGGTTAAATAAATAATAAATAAAAGTGTTAAACTGGAACGCATACACAATTAGTCAAATACACATCTATTCTGTATGTGAATATTTAAGTATTGTAGTACTTAATGAAATAAACTCAGGAAGTAATGTCTACGTATAGCAAAAAAAACTATATTACTTTCGAAATATTTAAGATATTTTCATGTTTTTTTTTTATTTTATTAAGTATCTATAAGTTTGTCTGTGATTATTTAAAATATTCATATTTTCGTTACTAAAAATAAATATTCCCTGTGAAACCGAACGGAAGCAGGCAAAGCAGGTCAACGGCGATTACCTGACCCTTAATATAACACTACTCCTAATCATCATCATCATTCCAGGCGAAAGACGTCCACTGCTGGACATAGGCCTCCCCAAAAGAGGGGGTTGCCATTATCGCCACGCTTGGCAGGCGGGTTGGTGAACGCAGTATGGTGTTAAAATGCATAGAGAACGCTGCTGCCCATTCTCTAGTAAGTCCCTTAGTCGCCTTTTACGACACCCACGGGAATAAATGGGTTGGTGCTATTCTTTACGTCCGGCAAAACAAGGTGGCAAAATACAAAGAAGGTGACTTACGACATTTTACGTAGCCCACTAAAATCTTACAGCAATGAAAAGTGACGTAAGAAGCGAAACATTGAATGTAGAAACATTCGACAACTCTACAACCCCTACGGTAGGTCGCGGTTTCGTCCTACGAGGTTCATTGACTACCGAAGAACCCCCTAATAAAACCCTACACGCAATAATAAACTCTAACCGCACACAATGAGAACACAATTTGCTATAACGATCAGAATCTGGTAGCTTTATACTGCAAGCTGAAGATAAGCCGACGGATTAGTTCAGCGGAACGGAAAAAAAGAATAAAAAAGCATAAACTTCAGCCCTGATTGAGTTCAATTCTTTATAATGTATGGGGTTTGACAACCCTGCCGCTTATATCCCTAGGTAAACATGAATAAAGAATACGTGTTATAAGATTAAAACGGATTCAGTTGCTTTTTTATAGAATTATTGTATTATGCGTTTTAATATAAATATAAGATGTGTAATTCTGTTGTGCCTATTTGCGTACTTTAGGACCAAAAAGAAGTAACTGAAAACGTAAAATATGTCATAAAATACGCATTTAAATGAGTTAGTTGACATAAAACCCTAGAATTTCCGATAAAAAAAATTATATGATAAGGCACAAACACGCACGACCTTGGTCCTTGTATACACACACAAACAACTGACACCTGACTCGTGTAGGCTGTTTTGTAAACAAAAAGTGATTGTAAAAGGGACTGGGGCGAGAAAATCCTGAAAAAGGCCCCCACGTGGCAATCCCGGATACTGGGATTCCGCCTATCCCGCCTTACCTTAATCCCGCGCTCCGGGAAAACATACAAATATGTGTGGATTTATTTGCCTTTGTATGTACACGTGCGTACAAATAAAGAGTTGTGATGTATTATTTTTGGGCTAATAAAGGCCACCTGCGGTATTTTGGATCTCGTATATCAATATTTGTTGGCAAAATTTCATTTTTAGTACAATATAGTATCATCGAGAGATTACTAACCTAACCTGCGATATTTAAGGCTTGTGCAGACTGGCGCGATATCGCGGGCGCGACGAGACTTTAGTAGCACAATTTCTTTGTCGCTGTCAGTCGCGCCCGCGATATCGGACCAGTCTGTATGAGCCTTAACTGTCACTGTTGTTGAACTTAAAGTTATTTCATGTCCTGTACATTCATGCCAAAGATAATTATTACTTTAATAAATATAAATAGATAGACAGTAAAAGCTATGAAAAAAAAAACCGTCTAAAAAAAATTGCGTCCGTAAAATGCACGCACACTAGCCTATCAAAGTTGGCCTGTTTGTTTCAGTTCTTTTGCAGCGCGACACTCTATCTAGACATATTCCGCCTTATTACAAAACAAAATTTATATTTTGACATGGCTTAAACCATGGAGCCAGTTTTTGTAACAAGAACGTAACAGTGATTGAAATACCGTTCTTTATACAAAATTGAAAACTTAGTTCGGTACTAAGTTGTCAGTTTTGTGTTTAGGAACTTTACCATAGTCGGAAGAAAGTTCGAAATTCAATAATGGCTCCATGTTTTAAACCTGGGTCTGAAGATAAACCTTGTTTTGTAATAAGGGGGATTAGGTTTTATACATACTACAGCGTGACCGCAGAGGTCACGCTGTAGTGTTGGGGAAAAAGTCTTTTCGCAATATAGTATGTATGAACTTGTAATATAATCTCTTTGGCTATACTATTTGTATCTGGCTGGTTTTGGTATCATTGAAAGTTTAAATTTTAAAGAACATAATTCCAAATTCAAATTAGGAAAATGTGTGATTTTCATTTGTTTTTCATACTGTCAAGATGAGTGAATCTAATAAAGAAATTCGATACATTTTAAAATTTTCCTACAAAAAAGGTAAAAATGCAACGCAAGCCGCGAAAAAAATTTACGATGTTTATGGACCTAGTGCAGTGTCTGTGAGAGTAGCACAAATTTGGTTTAAGCGTTTTCAATCCCGAAATTTTGATGTCAAAGATGCACGTTGCTCTGGTCGCCCTATTACGGATAAAATGGATGCCATTTTTGAAAAAGTGGAGCAAGATATAGTTAGTAGTGTTACGACGTAGCTGAAGAACTGGGAATTGACCACAAAACAGTTTTGGCACATTTGAAAAAAACTGGGTACACAAAAAAGCTCGATATTTGGGTACCTCACGAGCTCACTAAAAGAAACCTAATCAACCGTGTACTCATTTGTGATTCTTTATTACGACGTAATGAAACCGAACCATTTTTAAAGAAGCTGATAACTGGTGATGCAAAGTGGATCACGTACGACAAGAACGTGCGAAAAAGGTCGTGGTCAAAAGCCGGTCAGGCTTCACAGACTGTGGCGAAACCCGGGTTAACTCGCAACTAGGTGATGCTGTGTGTGTGGTGGGATTGGAAGGGCATTATTCATTATGAGCTGTTACCACGAGGCAGGACCATCGATTCTGAACTCTACTGCGAACAACTGATGAGATTACAGCAAGAAGTTGAGAGAAAGCGGCCGGAATTAATCAACAGAAGGGGTGTGGTTTTTCATCATGATAACGCTAGACCTCACACATCTCTAAAGATGTGTGATGTGTGTGTGCTCGTAATTTTTGCTGAGTGGCTAACCACTCAGCAAAAATTAAGAGAGTGTTAATGCATCCGCCGTATAGTCCTGACCTTGCACCTTCAGATTTCCACCTGTTTCGGTCTCTTCAGAATTCTTTAGGCAGTGTCAGGTTAACATCACGAGAGGACTGCCAAAACCACTTGTCGCGGTTTATTGATCAGAAGTCCCAAAATTTCTATAGCAATGGGATAATGTCCCTACCTACAAGATGGCAAAAAGTTATCGAACAAAATGGTACCTACATACTTTAGTTAAATTTAAATAAACTATATTAAATTTTATTTTGATGTTTCTTAAAAAATGCGAAGAAACTTTTTCCCCAACTATTATATCAAAACTTCATGCTTAAGGCGACGATAACCGACTTTTAATGATTTTATACTGAAGATCACGTCTAAACGAGTAGTGTTAATGATTTGAAAAAAAATATATGTTCAATTAGAGCATTTTCTCAATAACTTAATGTGTGAATATTTTAGATTATGTTTATAATACATAGTGAAATTAATTTGTAAAGTTATGTCTAACACGGATAAAAAACTGAGAATGACGCAAAATCTACCAAGCGTATTGTTCTGAAACTTTCACCAATTTAAAGATAATTTAATTATTGATCTTTTAGTATACGCGTTTTATTAAAATACCGTTTTTTTGTGTATAATAAATTAATAATGCGTCAAATTGGGGACAGCTCCCCTTGATGAGCGAGTCCTATTAATGGCTGAACGTACGACGCGTTGCGTGAGCTCAGTACAGAACACGCAAGCTAACTACTCACGGTCACTGGCATATATCTGAGCCTTGAATTGAATCAAAACCTACTCCTTCCTTTACTTGCGAGACTGTACTTTGTGTGACTTATAATCCGTTCTAAAAAAACATGCAAAACAGTACTTGCAAGCGATTACCCCAGCTCGTCGGCAGTCAGCCTTGCACACTTAATACCTTAATTTCGCATTCTTTCAAATCCAAAGCGAAATCTTCATACTTAGCGCAACTGCGTCACATATTACGTACGAGCACCACTTGGCGCGGTCCGGTGAGGATAATCCCATCTTCTGTCTCGCTCGCAACCGGAGGTGTCCCGCGCAAATCCTCGCAGCGTCTCTCTCTAATCCCTTATTTGAATCTTATCAGATCTCCTGAGATACACCGGTAGTGGTAGCCATGTGTGTGTAGCGGGTTTATCCCCTAGGGTTGTCGAAGAAATTATGATTTGGGAGCTTAATCTTCTTAAGAAAAGCTTTAAATCTACCAGATTTAATGTCCCATAGTTTGTTTTTGAATAGGTCTTTCTGTATAAATAGATTGAATGGATAAAATATAAGCTTAGGTTTGATAAGTTCCTGATCTGTATCCGTATTTTTTATGACGTTACTGCAAAATTCGTTTGAGTTAATTAGTTTCGATACCTACTTTTATTACTTCCTTCTACAATGACTTTGATCTACCTTACGTAGTAGTAACTGTGAGGCAAATAACTGTTACATAAAGATCTATTATTCTTGGCTCCAACAGAAATCTGAAGGCACGTATTGGTAAATAATATAACTTTGCTACAAATATCGGCACATCCCTGAAGCCACCGCACATGCATTAAAGGTGCGTCCACACTGAATCCGCGATTAATGGGCTTTGAATGTGCGATTGAAGCCAAATTTATGTATCTGCAACCCGTCACCAGATTACCGCGACACCAGAATGAAGATATGAGCAGCTGCTTTGATCTGTCTCCAAATGATCCAAGTAATGGCTGGACGGGGATTTTCTAATATAGATATCCTGTATTAGTGCTCCTTCTAGTACTTACTTTAGAATACGTAAACGACATGGCGGTTGAGTTAATTTTACCGCCAGCTTAAATCTTAAAGTTATTGGCATTTTTTCTTTTATAATAACGCATTTATTGCTGTCAATATTGGCTAGGTAAAGTAATTTATTTATTCTCCAGCACATAAATTTAATAGCGTCCATATTTTAAAGGAAGCATGAGAATTAAAGGTTTATTTCTTGCGACTGTAATAAGATAATATTACTAACCCTTTGTAGGGATTAAGATTTTGTTAAGGGCGCCGTCCCTAAGCCCTGCCAGACGGGGTCCCGCGATTAGGGTGAACGAGGCCTTTGCCGCTCACTTCTATGGTTTTTACGATGCCCTAAACAATGAGAGGAATTGTCTCAAAAACGTATTTAGAGCTGCTAATGAAATTATTATGCTGTGGATTATGCGGTAGACTTTTGTTTCATAATTTATAATGTCTGGGTTTTACTCTGGTAAAGCATAAAACACACAAACAATGTTAAAGTTATGTACACTCGTATCATGACGTAATACGACAAAAGTTCCCGCTTGACCGTCCCCCGAAGCTCGGCGGGCTGCACACCGGAGTGACAATCCGCGCCTCGGTCCGTAAGCCTAATCTTGACAAATGGTCCGGATCATCCGTTACTAAAGCCTACAGGTCACGCTTATTTGTCCACACAACTCCACCGCCACGATTTTTTATCGATTGATCAGAGGCTCAGCTGATTGCCTCTCTCTGTTGTTGCCGCCGGATTAAAACACACACGGCAACTTTCCCGTGTAGTTACGACTGTGTACGCGTACGTACGAATGTAGTCGTGGGTTTAAAAACCAAATTAAAGTCGGACACAAAAGAATAATCGTAAAGGATTTGCATTATGATACGCACACATTGAAATGTTATGTGTAATCAGAAGCCGTTTATCGTTCGTTTTCGAATTGAATCTGATACACGACTTACAACTTTATGCCTTGGGGAAATGAGGTTGGTTAACTTTAATCGACAGTTAACTAAGTAAACTTCAAACTAGTTTGCCGTAAATACTTTAGATTTTAGTCTTCTCCCAAATTATTCAGTAGACCAGCCACTTCATCATCCAAGAATGGAAAAAAGACATTTTGCCACATTATTTTACAGCAATGTCCTATAAAGCAGAAAATAAAAAAAATACCAAAAAAAAAAATCTTAAGCACCACAAGAAAAAAGTTCAATTAGCAAATAATATTTTTTACGATTATCATTTGCAGACTTCCACCATCATGGTAGCTAGCTCATCGTGAAACCGGTCCCTATCTGTCTGTTTGTGTGCGTTAAGCCGAGTGCATGCCTCAAATTGGGCTGAAGTACAGGAGATTATCTCAAGATGATTGATGGAGCCCCCTCGCCCCCCCTAGCTTCCCCGCGCCCCTGACGCACGTGATAACCAGTCCATTGCATTGATATGATTGGGTAATGTAATCCTCCGTGTAATTAGGTAAAAGTTAATCGTTACAGAGTTATTAAGAAGGAACAGATTTGTTTTGGACGTGACAGATTTGTAACGAGATTAGGTAGGTACGGAAACACATTGCTGCAGCACAAAAAGTTTCAAAAATTCAGCCAAGTTTAAAACAGCAGAATGTTTTTCACTGAAAACAGTTATTTTAATTGATAGCCAACAAGAAACACACCCCGAAATCGAACAAACACAGCGCAGACCCGACTTTTTGTCCGTCCATTCCGAGTAATAAAAATAAACGGATTTAACAAGTAAAATCGGGTTTGAACCGGTCCGAACTAGTATTCACTGGAAAATCCTAGTTTCTAACAAAGACCTGAGGAGCTCCAACACGTAGAAAGCTAGCTAAGTAGAACATACATATAGAGCTAAGTACTCGTGATCCGGATCAGGGAGATTAGGTGGCAGCGGCCGGCCACGGTCCGGGATACATCTCCTACCGGATTACTGAAATCCGGATTTCGTTGAATAACTTGCCGGGGATTTGTGACGTAATTTATATAGTATAATGGAGTTTTCTTATGTGTTGGGTGGTCATCAGCGACGTCGTAAGCGTTTGCGTTTGTGAAAACTGAAAAATAATAAGTATTTTCGTCGGGTTTTTATTTGACTTACTGAGGTTTATCAATCAATCAAATCTACATATATGTTAATCCCAAAACATTTCCAATACAAATAAAATTAATAATCAATAAATTGAATACAACATAAATATTTGAGATAAAAACGTTTAATATCGCTACGAAATGTAAATAATAGTTTATAGGCTAAGAGACCTTTAATTCCGAGGTGATGACCAGCGGGAGATTATCGACACTATCTATAATATCGATCGTTTACATAATTGTATGGCCACTGGTGTTTACGACTGTTGTATAAGTATCGTTGCCAGATCCGTTTTTTCCAAATATCGGGACATAAATATAAAAAAAATCGGGACTGAGACGAAAACTGTGGGACGTAGAAAAAAAATAAAAATATAGTTAAGACTTCAATGAGATCAAAAAAGATCCGTCTGCTAGCCTTCTCTCGTGCTTTTACTTATGGTGACCGATTATTTCCTACAACGCCAATGGGCTGCCTATATGAAAAAGGCGGGATTTTGGGCATCCCGCTCAGGGTCCTGGTGAGACGGGTAATGAGAGGGTAAAAAACGGGATATCCCGTCAAAATCGGGACATATCTGGCTACATTATGTATAAGTGGTTTTACGATTTATCAGTTGTGGTAGTATAGTACAGTCGGTGCTCGAGGTATTTACCCTCGAAAGAATTTGAAGGGAATGAGAAGTTATGAGAACACAAACGTAGGGAACAGCTGATTTTTTTTCGCGATTTCAGGTTTGGTCCCATAGTAAAAGTTGTTCATAATGAAAAGTACAACGACCCCTTAAAAGGTTGGGTGTAAATTCTGGGACATGTTGTATACATGTTATTACAAAGTTTTAAGTTTTCACTTCTGTGGGCTGCCATATTTTTTTTTCACAAAGAAACTTTCGTCAATATTTTCATTGGAAGATTATAATAAAAATTTAAGTTGTTCTTTATATAATTACTAACTCCTACAGGGCTTCGGTTCGCTTTTAATAACATCAGTCGCTTTTACCGTTACTAAAATGAGACAAGCATGGCCTGCAAATTCATTTTACACCCCTAATAGGCTTGATTTTATAAACACCATGTTCAAGGAGTATGTCCGTTGCAAAACGTTCGACACCATTAGTTTTTACTGTCTTGAAAATGTAACCAGATAAGCTTTGAGGTTAAATTGAGTTGAGCTGCACGATTACTGACAAATGCTTGCACTGATTGGACAGGGCCACTCAAATTTGTGTGGTTCTTTCCTCAAAAGACCATTTCAGACACGGCTCTACATGGTCCTCACATGATCTGACCAAGATTATGTCTGGACTTTAAAAGAGACTTTGACCCCTGAGTTTGTTTCGCCATTTCTTCTCAGGGGTAGTCAGATAGGAAATGTCGACTACATCTATACTCCATTTGATTTGTCTATAAGATTAGACATTTAGATAAACTTGTTTACAGTCCGTTCAACCGATTTTGACTTCTATTCCGTAAGCATAAGGATGGCATTAAAAGCAACAACGTGGTTACAATACCAACTGTTTATTACAGCTGTCATTGGTCATGCCACCAACGCAATAGAAGTCAAAATCGATTGAATGGACTGTAAATAAGATTTATTTAAATGTCTAATCTTATTTCAAACGGAGTATAGCTTATTTTTTTAATATTTTATATGATTTGTAAAAGTGATTCCAATATCCTATTTACAGAATAAACCATTTCATTTCATTGTACCAGGATTCGCAGCAATAGCCCACGAAATCCAAATTTTCTTACGTTTTTTGCAACTTGCAGGTCAGTGCCAGGTCTTATCTTGATCAAAAGATGATTTGCGACTGTAACAGTTATGTATTTACAAAACTATTATTATTAGAATCATTAATGACTTGAAAATAACAAAAATTGTAAGAAAAATTTAATTTCGCAGAGGTGCTTATTTTGTTTTAAAAGCTTTTGTACTTAAAAGCACAGTTTCATCTTTAGAGCTTCTAAAAATCAAAGCAACAGAACTACTAAAAGTGGATTCAGAAGTCCACCGCAACACTTACCGTATCCTCACTGCGTACGAAACAATATAGGGTAGGGTGTACACGTACACACGTATACTCGGATCAGTCCTAAGCCGGATTACGCGACCGCCAGATCTGGATGTACGGAACTACGGTACCTCGAGGTCGGGAATATTATGGATTTTGAATATGGAAAATGTACGTTGGAAATCTTTTGAATGTATCGTTTTGGGGTCGCTCTAGTGGGGACAGATTGAACTGTATTAGGGGCTAATCTTAGCGTCTGTTGTCTTTGAACTTTTGGAAGGAATTTTTAAGAGGTTTTTGCGTAGAGTTTTTCAAGACTGCCGCGCCTTTTACCAACTATGTTGAACCGGATGCAGTTTAATACCAGTATTTTACATGAACCGACTGCCTATTTGACCTCCACAACCCAGTTACTGGGTAATACGATACCCCTTAGTAAGACTGGTTGTCAGACTTTCGGGCTTCTAACGACCCGTAACGACTGTCAAAGATCCACGAATGACAGCAAACCAACGTGTTTACGTACTTTCCGAGGCACGGAGGAGTATCGGTATGTAAAGATGGGTCAACCATCCACGGACCAACCCCGGCAAGCGTAGCTTAACCTAATGGATCGACTTGTGCAGCTGTTATTACTTTAGCTACGAGCTCCTCAACCAGAGTTTAAGCTTATATAATATAAGCTTTATAGATAAAGTTCGTGTGGTGTCGGACGTAAAGAATAGCACCATCCTATATCTTCCCGTGGGTGTCCTAAAAGGCGACTAAGGGACTTACTAGAGAATGGGCAGCAGCATTCTATATGCATTTTATTTTTAACACCATACGGCGATCGCCAACCCGCCTGCCAAGCGTGGCGATTATGGTAACCCCCCCCCCCTTTTTGGGGGAGACCTATGTCCAGCAGTTAGACGTATTTCACTTGAAATGATGAGACAAGTTCAAGTAATATTTTTAACAAACATAGAAGCTGCCTTTAGCATAGAAAAGATTTCGAACTGATAAGCAATCGCAATGTAACTTTGAATACAAACTCTTTAGATGCCACATTGGAAAAGAATCTCATAAAAACACTTATTTTATTCAGGCAAACCTTCACACGATTACACGATATTTATAGATATTCAAAGAGCATTAATTGAACCACAACCCGATTTATAACTGAGAAAACTCACTTTTTAACGCGGCAAAGGAAAAGAAAACTAGATAAATATACATAAATCAATACATACATAAAAGCGAAGTTTTTTTTTTGTAAATATTGATTTATGTGAATTAATAAAATTATCATAATTATCTTTAAGTAGAGAATGGTTATAACACCTGTGCGTGTGACGCAACTCACGTAACGTTTTCAACTCATAAAATATTATATTTATTGTAATGATCCTACTGTCATGAGTTTATAACAAAAGAATATTTTTTTGCAAGTTCTTTTTTATAAGCTTCATATAATTATGTCTATATGTTTATACCTTTTACTTCAGTGAGGTACTTACATTAAAAGACTACTTACGTAGCCACACACGAGGAGCTCGTGGCTAAGTGAGGAGGTCGTGGCTAAGTGAGGAGGTCGTGGCTAAGTGAGGAGCTCGTGGCTAAGTGAGGAGCTCGTGGCTAAGTGAGGAGCTCGTGGCTAAGTGAGGAGGTCGTGGCTAAGTGAGGAGCTCGTGGCTAAGTGAGGAGCTCGTGGCTAAGTGAGGAGGTCGTGGCTAAGTAATAACAGCCGCATGGGTCGATCCATCAGGTTAAGCTGCTCTTGCCGGGGTTGGTCCGTGGATGGGTGACCATCTTTACATACCGAGACTCCTCTGTGCCTTGGAAAGCACGTTAAGCCGTTGGTCCCGGCGGTCATTCGTGGATGTTTGACAGTCGTCACGGGTAGTCAGAAAGTCTGACAACCAGTCTTACCAAGGGGTATCGTATTACCCAGTTACTGGGTTGTAGAAGTTATTTGATAATTTCCCACACAAAAAAAAAAAAAAAAAACAGAGGTCAGATAGGCAGTCGCTCCATGTAAAATACTGGTATTCAGCTGCATCCGGTTGCACTGGAAGCCGACCCGAACATAGTTGGGAAAAGGATAGGCAGATTTATTTTGTTTAGACGTAGGTACACACGAAAGTGCAGAATGTGTTTGCAATTTACAATAATAAAACAGAGGATGAATCTTCATTCATCCTCTGTTATAATTAAAACAATCTGTGACCCTTTGTATGTCGGTTGGTCTAGGTGAAAACCTTTTTCATAGGGTCATCTACACGAATAGGGGAACTTTCACCGGGTTATTCCCAAAGTCCTCCATTATTTTGTTCTAAAAAGATAAGAATCTCATACATTAATTCCCGAGTGAGACCAAGGAATTATTATTATTTAAAAATACTTATTATTTTTTTCCCATTCTGCTCCATAGGTATCTGGAATTATTCTCTAAGTACTCCATCGATTATTCGTTATCAATTCTCAAACTGCTCCATCTACATAATTACCTATAAAATACATAAGTATTTCATTAAAGTCAGTCACAAAAATTCTTAAAAGAAAGATTAAAGTTTAGCATTTTGTTATAACGTCTTAAATTAGCTTTTTGATTAAAATGGAATGGAGTACTGTGAGAACATTTTAAAATTTTAATTTTAAAATGATCATGGAGTAGAATGAAACCTAATTAAAAAAAATATATTTTTCATGGAGTAGTTTGGGAACTCTTTTTGGAGTACTTAGGGAATAACCCCTTTCGCCCCCGACGGGCGCTGCAAAGACGCTGCACTAATTATATTATTAATATGGTTCATAATTTATATAAAAATAGGTAGTAATTCATTTCTATTCTATCAATATAATTGCTATTCTGGGTACAATTGTGCAGTAAATATCGGTTAATCTTAAATTCTTAAAAGCTTTTGTAGGGGTCGCGATTCGATAGGGTTGCCTTGCGGAGCGAATATCGAAAGCTATAGGGTTCAACAAAGATGGCAATGCAGAAGTAAGCATAATTCTAGATGTGGCAACTTAATGCACTTCATATAAATAACAATCGTTGTTTTAAATTAATATAATAATACCGGATGGTTAAGCTAAATCTGTTATTTCGCGGAATTGGTACGAATTTACATTTATCTTAGATTCTTATCATATCGCTGCAAAAATACCTTCATCGCATTTTGCCAATCATTAATGTGAGAATGTTTTATATTTGGGATTTAAAATATCAATAGCTAATCTCTTAAAGATTTGGAAGAGATAAAATTATAATTAGCTTTCAAACTGCGTCAGAAAAGCGCATTAATAAATTCCGTGTTTTAAATATTCACATTTATATATATATTTATTTTTATTTCAGATCAAGATCCATAGATTTATGACGCAGTTTAGAAATTCAAAAACTACTTCAAATTTATATTAAAGTTTATCAGTAAGATGATATCCTTATTTTTTAGACTAAATCATTGTCAAATTAACACCTAACTTAGATATCAAAATACGCCACTGAAGATTACAAAAACACTCACACAGGCAAGGAAACAACACGTAAGTCGAACATTAAATCGATAACACACACACCCCCGGATCCCGTTGATCCGGATCATCCCGCGCGGATCAGCCTCGTGTCGCCCGGAGATAATGCTCTGCCCGCGTGTGTGCCGGCCCTAATAATATGTGTCGTGTCACACACACCGCGCTACGTCATTATATTATGATGACAGTTATGAATTTGATGTTTTTTTTTGGTGTTTATCTTCCTATGTTTTGACTTTTAGAACTTCATTGATCAATAAAACTTTGCCTGTAAAGCTTTTTTACGCTTTGTGGAGGATAATAATTTATAGAAGTTCTTTCCATATCTTTCAGGAGAAATCAATCGTGTGTGTATCTGATAAATAGGTACCGACATATAAGTACATACTTAATTGAAGGATAGGGGATTTACACCTTTTAAAATAAGAAATGTTTTATTAACAATAATTTATAGCCCGTAAGTAGATAATCTTTATACCTATACAAATAAATAACATTTAAGTGTCTGTGTGTAATGTCAAAATAACAGGTTTTTACCAAATGCATATAAAAGCACATACAGTACTGATAGCAAAAAAAACTATTCTTTAAATGTTTGTCTGTCTATCTGTTTGTTCCAGCTAATCTGCGAAATGGCTGGACTGATTTTGACGGGACTTTCACTGGCAGATAGCTGATGTTATAAGGACTAACTTAGGCTTTAACTTACCTTTATTTTAGAAAAAAACCACGCGGGTGAAGCCGCAGGCAGCACCTAGTATATATATGGGTAAGTATATAATTCCTCCTAGACGGCTAAACCGATTTTGATTAAATGTTTAGTGTGTGTTTAGTGGATCTCTGTATGGTTTAGAACTTTATAATCACAATTGGGTATGTAAAGTAAAAATTAACCTATGCCGATTCCAAAACCATTTCGAGATTTTAAGCTTCTACGACTTATTTTTCTATTAATAGGTCTTAAAATTATAAGATCGTATTTATTTTCACAAAAATACTTAATATCACTTGACTTTTATTTGACCTCTAAATGCCGTCACAAAGCAGCCTGAATTGGAAACTTTCAGTGCCTCTTGTAATTAAGTTTTTCTTTATGTGTCAAGTGTCATGTCAACGTCAAATTTACATGAATCACATAATACTATTCTATTCAGATATATTTATACGTAAATAGTGTAGTTTTTCACCAGCGGCGGACAGTACAAGTCGAGTCACATCGATGTATCCCCTCAGGCAAACTTAACTTACGTTCAAATGATCTTCACAATAAAACAGACGCCGCCCAGACTTGCACTCAACATTTACTTCCTCGCACCATTTCCTTTTTAAGGTTTCTTTTACCAGCAATCAATTTGTGTCGGCTATTTGTTGTGGTGTTTCTTATACTTGACGGTATGAAGCACTTAGCAGAAGTAGTCTTTGAATCCATTCATTTTATTAAGCCATATCTTAAAACTAAGGTACGGAAATCGCTAAAGTATGAAATGTAAACAAATTAATTGTCAAATTTGACAGTTTGACTTTACTGAATTTTGGTTTTAAATAAGTGTTAAACGTGGCAAAGATCCTAAGCTATTCAGTTCTACTAGTGACGTCAGTACGAACAATACTTTAAAAAAATATATAAAAATAACTACAGCTTGTAAAAACAAAAACATGAATATATGTGTTTCAAATACTCTTATCATTAAAATAAAAATATAAAAAACATACCTGATAAATACTTTACATACCTAATTGGACCCTGCAAAGATAAATTCGTAGTATCAGCCGCATTTAAAAAAACGAGAGTCAAAGAGATTAGTCAAAGCCAAAAATGTGACTTGAAGCCGGGTAAGGACTCAAAGTAAAAAAAACTGGCCAAGTGCGAGTCGGACTCGCGCACGAAGGGTTCCGTACCATTATCTATAAAAATGGCAAAAAAATCACGTTTGTTGTATGGGAGCCCCCCTTAAATATTTGTTTTATATTAATTTAATTATTTATTTTTAAAGTGAATATATAACTAAATATTCTGTGAATATTTCAAGCGTCTACCTGTTGCCGTTATCAATATAGAGCAAAAATAAGCAAAAGAAATCAAGTTTGTTGTATGGGAGCCCTCTTAAATATTTATTTTATTCTGTTTTTAGTATTTGTTGTTATAGCGGCTATAGAAATACATCATCTTTGAAAATTTCAACTGTCTAGCTATCACGGTTCATGAGATATAGCCTGGTGCCAGACGGATAGACAGACAGACGGTGGAACCTTAGTAATAGGGTTCCCGTTTTACCATTTGGGTACGGAACCCTAAAAAATTAAACTTTGGAAGTCAAGAAACGGCCGATACTTCGGATTATCGCTTCGGAATAGATCCCCAGGACAACGTATGCCCCGGTCAGATAGTACAGTATAAAATTATATTTCGCAAAATAATTTATAATATAATTATATCACACAGTAGGTAGGCACCTATAACTAGCTTTAGCAGTAGTATTACCTACTACTAGTTACCTACCTACAGTGTGTAACCGCTTCCGCCGATGCGGTTTTCCCATATTATCTGTGTACCGAATTGTTTTGTTCTTTAGGTTCAAACTGTGTAGGAATTGTGTTTATTTTAATAGGGACTATTTTATTTATTAATTACGTTTTTGATGTCTTACATCTCGCTCTCTTTGAAAGTAATTTCGTGAAAAGGAACGGAAGTGTGTAACAGGAAGTGACGGCTTGAGCATGGAATAAGTAGGTACTTTTTAATAGCATGGAATTATTGTACTCAGGGAATTAGTGAGTACTATATAGATTGTAAGTAGTCGAATTTCGACCAGTGGGGGGCGACCACTAGTACACACCTAATGAATAATTATTCGAATAAATATTTCAGTATTTAGCTTTTTAGGGTTCCGTACCCAAAGGGTAAAACGGGAACCCCATTTCTAAGGCTCTGCCGTCTGTCTGTCTGTCCGTCTGTCACCAGGCTGTATCTCATGAACCGTGATAGTTAGACGGTTGAAATTTTCACAGATGATGTATTTCTGTTGCCGCTATAACAACAAATACTAAAAAGCAGAATAAAATAAATATTTAAGAGGGCTCCCATACAGCAAACATGATTTTTTTGCTCAATTTTGCTCTATATTGATATCGGTAACAGGTAGAGGCTTGAAATATTCACAGAATATTTAATTATATATTCACTTTAAAATTAAATAATTAAATTAAAATAAAACAAATATTTAAGGGGGCTCCCATACAACAAACGTGATTTTTTTGCTCGATATTGATAACGGCAACAGGTAGACGCTTGAAATATTCACAGAATCTTTAGTTACATTATATTCACTTTAAAAATAAATAATTAAAATAAAATAAAACAAATAGTTAAGGGGGCTCCCATACAACAAAAGAGATTTTTTTGCCGTTTTTATAGATAATGGTACGGAACCCTTCGCGCGCGAGTCCGATTTGGCCGATTTTTTTTTTAAGTTTACGAGCTCATAAGGACACTAACAGACAAATTAAAGATTTTAAAGGTATTTCCCGCAGCAGTCTCATGCTTGCAGTTTACCTGAAAGTTTTCCATGTGGGTATTTGTAACACTAAGTACTTATCTACTTACCTAGTAGTAGGTACTACGAACGTGATACATACATAGAATAAAAACCTATTGCAAGTTATGAACTGTTAATTAATGTTAAGTAGTGAAGTATATTATTCTTGTTAAAATTGTATTGTGATAATTTGGAATGTAATGCTGCCTTAAATAAATGATTTATTATTATTATTTTCATTTATTACTATTTATTTGATTATCTTTTTAAATATTTTTATAAAAACATTAAAAAAAAACATTTAAAAATACAAAAAACAGTAGTCCATCGGCATCAGGAACAAGGTCCAAGCTGCCGGTGGTCAGGGCTCTAGATAGAGGAACCTCCTCAATATGCGTGCCCTGTTGAGGAGTACTGCTTTCTGAATCAAGCCCTTGACCCAGCCGCGTAATGAGAGCCTCCTGAGGTGTTGGTCGAGGCTCTTCGCTATTATTATTATTATTATAACAATAAAAAGTAAAAAATGGCTGAACCTATTCCCTGTATCACCGTGTACTAAACCCATATTTGCAAAATAAAATATCATATACTTGTCTTTGCCCGCGACTTCGTTCGCGTGTTTCTTGTTTTAACATAAAATATATTATGATACTTGGCAATACTGTAGCTACCTATTAGTGAAAGAATTTTCGGAATCGTATCAGTAGTTCCGAAGATTACCCCCTACAACCTCACAAAACCTCTTTATAATATTAGTTTAGATAACATACATACATGGTGTTTTATAACTTATAACTAGAGATCGGTTATTCGGATGCATATTCACCTAAAGTTTGAGAGTTGACTAGTATGGAGTGCGCCTCCGACGAACTTTTAAGAACATTTTTTTTTGTACTATGTATTCCCGAATAAATATATTTTATTTTAGAATAAAAGGTTTTGAAGAAATATTAATACTTAATAGTCTTTTTCAAACGTGTTATATTATTATTTTCCACAAAATTCTTGCCTAGTTCTAAATAGATAAGAAACTTTTGTTATACTTAGGAATACAAAATTGTATACCTACACACTGTTATTAATGAAACCCCGCGATCCCGGAATAAAGAATTAAAGATATATTTTAAGAAGCCGTTTCCATACTTTGTGTCCTTTGCCGGGAAAAAAACGTACTTTAGGTAAATATGCATCCGAATATCAGATCTCTACTTATAACACATGATATATACCAACCGATTTCAAGAATCAATATTGACTTTCATTAAAAAAAAATTAATGTACCTATTTCCTGAAGATTATAAAACCAATCGTTAATCTGATCTCCGATTAAAATTATTTTATTTTAAAAGTATTCAAATAAATAAAAATTCTTGCCTAGTTCTAAATAGATAAGAAACTTTTGTTATACTTAGGAATACAAAATTGTATACCTACACACTGTTATTAATGAAACCCCGCGATCCCGGAATAAAGAATTAAAGATATATTTTAAGAAGCCGTTTCCATACTTTGTGTCCTTTGCCGGGAAAAAAACGTACTTTAGGTAAATATGCATCCGAATATCAGATCTCTACTTATAACACATGATATATACCAACCGATTTCAAGAATCAATATTGACTTTCATTAAAAAAAAATTAATGTACCTATTTCCTGAAGATTATAAAACCAATCGTTAATCTGATCTCCGATTAAAATTATTTTATTTTAAAAGTATTCAAATAAATATAAAATCGAGATAATATCTATTAGATACACGGCTAACGACGATATCCAAAATATTATTACTTAATAGTCGATATTATACGATAATCCTAGCCGTAATAGGAATATTTGCATATAAATTTAACAAACACACCGTTCATTTTAACCATAAAACCATGCATAGGTACATACGTTATGTCTTACATATAAAATAAAAGATTATAATAAGGTATAATAAAAAATATAAATCGGCTTATCTATATAAAACTGGCTTATTCGTGAAAAGTAGGGTCAGCAACGAAAGTTTAAAATTATTAAAATTATATTGAGTACGGCTTGCATAAATATTCCTATATATTTACAGATACATACATTACTATTAAGTAAATATAGATCAATAAAGTAAAATAAATATACCTATTAGATTAAAAGAAAAAATATCTAGTTGTCTCGATTGTATTTAAATAAGTCGTTTTATTAGCTAACGTAACTTGGGAGTTATGTTTTGCATAACACCTTTCTCGTAATAGAGAAGTAAGGAATATTGATATTACTACAGAGGGATGGAAGATGGCCGCAAAAACCTTAAACCATCTGTTCAACAAAACAGCTACTTCATGAATGATATCCATTCATAAAGGCTTCTACAGACCGGCACGACACGCGACGCGACACAAAGGCCCCGGTTGTCGCGCGACGAGCGGTGCCTTTGTGTCGCGTCGCGAGTCGCGCCGGTCTGTAGAAGCCTTCAAGTAGCTGTTTCTACTCCTAACTGTAGCTCGACATTCCAAATAAAACAATAATTAAAAATCAAAGCATTTCCAACCAGATTTAATCTTCTGACGGTACTCAGGTACGATTTGACAAAAAGATATATCTTCAACGTCGGGCGTAATCCGTCGGGCATTGTGCAATCGCTAATCGGCGCGGATCGGCGGCGGCGCGGGCGGCGCGGCCCGATTCGAAATTAATAATGATTTATAACGCCCGATTAGTGGCATTAGGCATTAACTCACCGGCCGATTGGCGGGACAAGCTCGCCTCTCCTAACGCTACTTATAAATAAAAGTCTTCTTGTTCATAATGTTTCATTCTGTTTGCGCAACCGACGATAAAATTTTATTTGATCTGTGTGCTTATTCAGATTCTTTAACAAATTCAGTCAGCTACCATTTATGTTAATAAGATAAAGAATAATGATGCTTTCAGGAAACACAAGGTAATGTGAAGTCGAAAAAATTCAAAATAATGTATAAGTAGGTAGCTAATACCAAAATTGATGTGTTATAAAATTTCAAGGATGAAAATAATTTTCAAATATTTGGAAATTATTCACAATAAATCTTTAACGTAATTCTAATGCTTACTGTATACATTTATCTTACGACCTACGCACAAAGAAAAAAATCTTAAGCATCGAAGACACGGTATATGTGAGATCTGCCCACTGCGTGTGCACTTGGGCTTATGCTTTGAGCGCGCCTTACAGCAGACGGGATGTCCCGGATTAGATTTAAGGGGTAAAAGAACTAGAAAGGGACGGAACAAAAAGGATTTGTATTAAAAAGACAAGGACAAAAGACGGTAGATTTAGAGATTATGATTTATAAAGAGGAGAATGAATGGGAAATTATTAGGTAGGGTATGAACGGTGGGTAATAATCCGGTGTATGGGAAGTTAATGCCGCGTCGGTTCGGGTTTCATACGCAATGCGCGCCAAACTGGTCGTGAAATTAGCTGCGTGGATTTAGGGGTCGTTCTCATTAGCCAACCAATGTCCCTTCGAAGAAATTTTTGTTCTGTAAGTCACATACCAGCCTATCAACGTATTATATTTTTTTCAAAAAAATTATATCTAATCGGAAGGATGTTCTGCTAAAATATAATTATCAGTAGCACCTGATCAATATTATCGGTCTTTTATGCATTTTCGTTAAACTTCCTCTATCTACCTACCTTATCGCAGTATATTTTTTTGATTCTTAACTCGGATTTCTAAGGAAAATGTTACATATAAAATAATCGCGATTGATGGATGGAAATTTTCAATATAGGTTCTCAAGCGAGTCAGGTTAGCTCGAAATTGAGTTTTCCTACAGGAAACCAAGAGTAATACGAGTAATGTTCCCAAAAAAGAGCCTAGCTTGATAAACAAACGAATGTTTTCTTTCAACCACAACAAAAACATAAACGGCACAGAATAACTAACACCAAAAGATGACTCTTCAGAAACTATTCAATAAACATTGACAGATTTTATAGACGGATATAAATATTGAAATCACTGGCGCATACACTGCCAACGTTTGATTTAACGACCAAAAGATATCAGGGAATCAATAATGGCATCAGATTAACTAGGACTGTACAGATGAACCGTAGTTATACAAAGGGGCCGAAGAACAGTGCGTGACTATGAATAATGCACTCTTACTTGTTTTAAAAGACGTTTGAGGGACGTTTCGGCTTTGGCTAAGAGAAAAATGTATGATAAAATCGTTCGTGATCAATGATATTATAAGTAAAAAGACGTAGATAGGTTACCTACTCAACATTCGATCTTTAAAAACGGCACAATGTCACACTATTAGATGACACGTGGAAGTAGGACGGCATGTCGTAATTATCGGGAGCGTAAAAGAGATAAGACGAAGAAAACGTGGCTAATTAGCCAAATTTTGACGTGCCACTTGCGGAGCGCGTATAACCTATATATCTCTTTTTACTTATAATATCATTGTTCGTGATCGTTTTTTTGTGACTTGCTTAATCGCAGTTTATAAGTTTGGTTAACGGTGTGCAATCTGCTTTAAATCTTGGCAGACTTTTTATGTCTGGCCTCTTGGTAAGTAGCAAAATGGTAGCACTAGATATTTTATTTGCTTCAAAAATTCAAACTCAGGTGCCTAAAAATTTCCTCACAGTTTCATTCAAGAGGCCATATTTATAGTCGCGACTAAGCAGCTAAAAATATTCTTAGTCTAGTCATAAAATGGTGTACTCACCAGTAATACCTTTGTTCAGCAGATTGTTGAAGGCCTCCTTCTTGGGCGAGAGGTGCGGGGTGTGGGGGGTGTGCGGGGTGTGCTGGATGCGCTCGTGGTGGACGGGGGCGGAGGGGGGGCGGGGCACCGCGCGCTCTTCCGGCGAACGGCGAGGCGGCGTCTTGCTGCGCCTGAGTTCCGCTGACAGATTCTATGACAGAAAAGTGTGGGTTAGTTTTTGCATGGAAAAACAAATGAGTGGATTGTTTTACAAGGCACTAGGGTTTCTTGACTGGCTATGGCAAAATTTACCTACGACAAAAAAATCAATTTGATAATGCTTGAAAATTTTTAGTTCCGTACATTATCTATTGACACATCATTTCTACATTCCATATCAAAATTTAATCAATGAAATCCAAATTCAATTAATTATGTAATATTAATTAAATTAAAAATCAAAACATGTTCTAAACAAATCACTAATTAATTTACAGTAATCAGAAACATTTTTTGATAGGCTATCTATTTCTATCTGAGATAACAACTTCTTAGTAGAACATTTAGACCATGATAACGATTAAACAATTTAATCTCTCGATAATCTCGAGGTCTCATTTTTAATCCCGCGATTATCCATTTAAAAATACAGTTTTTCACATTTTTACATCTGTTCTGATTTCGATAAATATAATAAGTGCGAAGATTTATATTTAGTTTTTTTTTTTAATTATGAGTTGCAAAAACAATATAAATTAAACAAGTGTATTAAAACGGATGCGTAAACTTCCAATCGCAGCTAATTGTTTCAAACCATAATCTAAGTATTAATATTTAATTTGCGTACGCCCAATTAATATAACGGAGTGGATAATTTCAATACATGAACACGGGCTTATCCACGCTTTTATGGCATCGTGTCTAGACGAGACTTCCATTAAGGTCGAATAATAATGAATAATTCTACAATTTGCACTGGTACACTTGCATGCATTGGTGCAATATGGTTGCGTATGCGCACAGTGTCTGTCAAAGGCAGACGTGAGGGACATTTGAAACGTATCGACCAACGAAGGGAACCGTTGCCTTACATTATATCGTGCATTATGTAACTGGACTTTTTTCATGCAATTTTACCGTATTAAATTCATGGTCTGATTTTAATGAAGACTGTTTTGACGTATTTGGTTTCTTCGTTTAGGCCAGTGTACTTAAGGAGTCAACGGTAACGACGGCAGACATGTCAAGAATAAAACGTATTTTTCCTGTTGCAAATCAAAGAACTAAATCAACTAATCAACATTCATCATCATCATCATATCAGCCGAAAGACGTCCACTGCTTGACACAGGCCTCCCCCAAAGGGGGAGTTTGCCATCACCACGCCTGGCAGTCGGGTTGGCGATCGCAGTATGGTGTTAAAATGCATAGAGAACACTGCTGCCCATTCTCTAGTAAGTCCCTTAGTTGCCTTTTACGACACCCACGGGAAGAAATGGGATGGTGCTATTCTTTACGTCCGGCACCAAACGGACAAATCAACTAATCAGAACCATGCAATAGGTACCTACCCAAAATTTTTAAATGACTCATGTCATTTTATTTCTACGAATTTCGTTTTCGGTCTCGGCCAGTACGTCTTTAAACGGTAAAAATAACAGAAATAACCATTTTACACGTTACAAACTCATGTTGGAAGTCGGATTACAAATTCGGTCATACTCGTTTGATTAGCACCCGTGTGACACTCGAGTATACTCAAAATAGACTCTGTCGCTATTTATACCTAGTACGTACTAATAAGACAAAAGAGTCACGACAAGAGGCGATAATTTTTTAATTTACTGGCAATTGCTGAGCTGAAGGCGTACGTCATATCTCGCTTCTGGTCGAGAACAATTCTGTAGGTTTGCAAGTTAGATAAGCATCTAATCTGGAAATTCCCGTAGTCTAGTCTATATTGGCTGGTGCTTGGATTCAAGGATTGATGTTCAGATTTATTTCCAGATATTTCAGTTTTGATACTTAGTTATTTTTACCATGTAGACTGCGGCTGGGTTAGGGCCCGTATCTATAGAACGTTACTCAGTACTCAAGCATTACTTAAGTAAGACTAGATTCAAGCCATTGGATTGGTTGAATTTAGTCTTAAGTAATGCTTGAGTACTGAGTAACGTTCTATAAATACGGGCCTAGGTACGTCATTTTAGAAGAAAATCTTTGACTGCGTAGTTCAATTTAGAAATGTAATGGCTATAATTACACCAACATCAAGTGAGAATAAAACTGAAAGTGAAGTCACAAGAAAAATAAAGTACACATCTTTATGTATTCTAATCTAAGAAAAGTCGAACCACTTAAGGCGAATCGAGATACAAATTGGACACTTGGCCATTGCGTCAGTCGATACAAAACGTTCATGAGCCGCACTGATTACATTCATTGAATATTGTTACTGAACGCCGCCGCCGGTTTGACCACATAACGGCAAATTCACAACGAATGATAGTGTTTTAATAAGGTTAATGATGCGCAAACATGACATATCTCATCACGTTATAATGTTAAAGTTGACACAAAAAATATTGCCGGAGAAAAACAAAATGAGCACAGAGCTTTTTATTGAAATTAAGGAATCATCACACCATACCCAAACTCCATAACAAATGATCTTATAATTTTTGATTCAATAGCAGAATCATAAAACTTAAGAGCGTATTGGAGGAGAGATGAAGAGCGAAATGATCTAGTTGCAGAGGTACACTTGGCTGCTCTCGACAATAAATGAACCCTTACCAATTCTGAGCAATTTGACGTGTACAATCAAAGTGCATGTGCAAAATGTGCCGCATGAAGCGAACAAGCGCAGGGGCGTGTTGACCAATAGCATGCACAGTTTGTCCGTCCATAGAATCGTTGATTCGCGCCACAGATACGTCTAATATCGTATTGGAATTTGTGATGTCGTTTGACCCCTGTTAACCCAGATTACGCGCGTCGCCGCCTGATTCGTCCTCGGCGGAGCCTGATTGTGTTGTGACATAAACTGTAATGTATTATGTGTTAACTCTTGCTGCAATCACGGCTAGCACGTACCACAATTACAATGGATATGTTCGCCGAACTTTACAATTTATTTGGAACGATTTGTGTGTGCTCTGGACTTGTTGAGCTTTGCTGGGCGGTTTTGTGCTCGAGTATTCGTATTTTAAGAATTTGCACCGAGATGGGGCAAATGTTTAATGGTTTCCTCCATTGATATAGAAACGTCACCTTTGATTACAATTTTCGTCACAGCTTCTATTTTGTCTTCTAAAGGGTTTAAGCGTATATCTATTGTTAATAATCTTCAAATTTGAAAATTCATATTTAAAGGAACTGTTTTAAAGTGTCCAAAATTAAAACCTACATTATGCTCCAATGAAACACTTCAGCATATTTTTTGTTTTTAATCGTCTGGAAATTGTAACGGCTAAGTAAATCTCATTGCCTGCTTTTAATTAGTTGTTCATTTCCATTAGATAAGACACGCTGAACACTCATTAAAAAGAAAACCATTTAGTTTATGGATTTAAAAGTGTAAATAATTGGAGCCCCTTTACAACAAACATTGATTTCTTGGTGTTCACTGATAATCCTATTTATATTCCCACACTGATTGATTATGTTTATCGAATATTAATTTGGAGAGAAATATTGACAAATACTTAGTGCATTATTATGTTTGTTAGCGATATAATTTAACTTAGCTTAGTAAATTATATTGTTATCATCGACTTCATTCTTAGCTTCTTAGCTTAATTTGTAATTGATTATCTCTATAATTGTAATCCTTTTCAAAAGCATCTAAACTTTAGCACGCAATTTCCTTCTTTTTCTCAATTTTAACATAATATTATCCTACACCTATCTACTTCAGTCAATATTACATACGTACTAAGTACATTACAACAAGTACATAAAGGTGACAGCAACATCAGCCGTAAGACATCAGATTACAAGATCGGCAAATATGTAAATCATAATTGTAACAATTGCTCGACAAACAGGGCTCAACGGTTGTCAGCTACTATTTTCATAATATCCGACTAGTACTTAGTAGATATGTTTGTTTTAGTGATACCTATGAGTTAAGCAATGTGAAAGTCAGGTAGGAAACCTATGGATACAATAGCCACTTATGGCTAGGCGATAGAACATGATTTTCTTTCATGAGTTACTCTGAGAAATTCGAATTTAGGAAGTCGACGGTGGAAATTGTTAATGTCATTGTGTCGTCGCATTACATTTAAATGTCCCTTACGACATTTAAAATTTCCACCGTCGAAGTCAAGTAGTTTTGTAGTGTTAATCTTCTGTCACAGAGATAAATAAATAAGATGGAACATAAATATAAACTAATTAGATAAAGTTACGTGATTTCATGAACATCATAAACCGTTGAATATACCTATACTCTGACACAGAGACGAATAAGCTTTCGAATAATGATTTATTTGTTCTACCCACTTTTAGCAAATATAAAAACTATTCTGCCATATGAACTTATTTAGAAATGTAAAAATATCCACAAAAGAGAAATACAACTACTGGACTACTATTGGACTTTTATCAAATTGTTCTAAATTGTTTGTTAATAATTATGTAACAGTCTAAGCTTAGCAATACTTTTGTCCTATTTTTCGGGAAATGAGGCTGATTGTCCTTAATACAGGCTACTAAGTAACCTAGCTAGTACATCAGATCGTAAAATTGTATTGTTACCTACTCATCTCAGATGTAAACTTTTCCTAAGTTGTAATCCTACTTTGTAACAGACTGTACCTCTTTTAATGAAATAAATTACTACTTACTTACAACTTTAAAATTACTTGCCAAAATTAGCCTAGTATTTATTTTAAATGATGCAAACGCGATAACCACCTCCCGTCTAATCTGACGAATACAGAGGCAAGTAACTGACACACAAACACAGAGAGACAGTACGATAGTAACATTTACCGTGGCATTACCCCTGTTGTCTATAAACCACGGCTCTGATTAATTTATGCTCCACTTATTTAAACGAGATAGCGTTTAGAAACCACTCATATTTGTACACCATGTGAGCTTATCTTTTAATTCTTGAGCTGTCAACGCGTTGAAAACAGCGACGTGGGTTTTCCTAAATAGTTTAAATTTTTTAAATATTTTTTTTTTAAATATAACCTTCAGTGTTGGGTAGGTCGTACGAAATCGCCTTTCAAATATTTGTACACGACTTTACATTTATTTATTTCGTAATACATAATTCTAATGATTTAGAAACCTACTCTATGACTGAAAAATTATGTTTAATTTTAAAGATTTTTGCTTTAAACTAACGTGTAGTCGTTAAGATATGCGCAAAATAAATAGGTACGATACGTAATGTATGTACATATATAAAATTTCCACTGTAACTTCTAATACTATCAAAACATTGAATTAGGTATGAATCGCATAAAAATAGATAATTGAGACATACAATTAGTTTAGATAAGAGCTCCACCAGTTGAATTATGGTCGTGACGTACGGATTCATAGAACTGCCAACAATCACGGCTATATTAGCAGATAAGAATAAAGAAAACATTTCAGATTTTCGTTTCAGTTTCAAACGACTAGAGACACTGAAAAATTAAATAAAAAAACTGAAGGGTTTTGTTTTCATTGAATTACCTTTCATATAAAGTGTACAGTTCTTCTTGAATTCTAATATTAAGTTACTCCTAACTAACAGATAGTAAGAAAAATAAATAAATTAATTAATAATTTCAAAAATAATTCACAAACAAAAAATGAGCGCACTAATTATTTTAAGGCCAGTCTATTAATAATACAGATAAAGAAATTGGGGTGCTGATTATCAAAAACTATGCTGCTTGAAAGTAAATAACTAGTAATATAATAATTTAATATAAAGGTTTATTCACAAAAAAATACAGAAACACAAATAAAAAATATGTTTTAACATATTTATTTATTTGAGCCCTAGTTATAAGCATGCTACGTATTGAGAATGTTTTTAGTTTTTTTAAATTAAGTATAATATTTATATAAAATCGTCATTGTGAAACTAAATGAAGTTGGTTGAGTAAAACTGGAACTAATGGCACAAAATATTCTTCACATTTTAAGGTTGCAATATAGTATCAGGTTGCAATAGTACAATAAGGAACTCAACTATAATCACATGGAACTAACTAGTTGCAGCAGTTCTATAACAATGAAATGTCGGCTGTAAAACTAGTTTAAAATTACATGGAAGTAATGGTACAAAATATTATTGGTTTAGGTTGCAATAGTTTCATGTGGAACTAGCTGCATGGAACTTACTGGGAATAAAGGCATTTATATTTTAGATTAAAATTAATTATAAAATCAGTACAAAATGTATATAACCCTGTCTCTTAGACTAGGATAGCCAGTATTCTAAGAGACAGACTAGTAAGCGGTCAGTAGACCATGTACCCATATACTTCAAACCGAATCACACTAATGCTAGTCCACTACACTATTAGGTATATCTTAAACACTTCTACAAAAAGCTGTACCGCAAGTTTTACATAGTGATTGCTATGGAGATAAGTCACTATATTTTTTTGCTAGCTATTCGCACAAACAGTGAGTATCAACCTAATCGGGATTTGTGTTATTATTATACGTCGCAGATTTTTATAGTTTACGCCGAAGTTATCTCGGCTTTTGAGCCAATTTCGTCAGTGCCAGTCACTGGTGCCACGGACATGATTCGACCCCTGACCTGCCATGGAGGATCACCAGATATACCGCGTGATTAGCAACTACGAACTTATTTATTTAGAATTATAGAATTTAAATATTGCGCAGTTTTGAGTATGTAATTTGATATTTTGGAACTGGGGGAATTAATCAGTAGGTACATAGCTACTTAGGTAATAAGTGTACCTAATGAGGGTTTCCTAGCAGCACTGAGACGTCACCTGCCAAAAGTGTCAAAGCGCGCAAATTAGGTATATTTTTAACCGACTTCAAAAAAAGGAGGAGGATCTCAATACGTCGGAACCTTTTTTTTGTTTTGTTAAGTCTTCGTGCTGTTTGCACATTTTACCAGTGTCAAGTAAAATTAAGTAAAAAGTTCAAGATTTATTTAAATAATTATGGAAAGTATATTCAATGCACGATAGATGATATCAAAAAATTGTACCTCTGCCTTAATGTTTTAGTCCCGTGTGGTGCCGGACGTAAAGAATGGCACCACCCTATTTTCGTTCTCTATGCATTTGAACACCATACTGCGATCGCATACTTGCCAACTCGCCTACCAAGCGTGGTGATTATGGCAAACCGCCTACTTTGAGACCTATGTCCAGCAGTGTTCGTCTTACGGCTGAAATGATGAGATGATATCCCCGCCCGCCTGCTCCCCTTGAGTTTCGGTAAAGATGTGGCACTTTACTGAGACCTCACGCGGACTTCTTGAAAGAACTTGAAGTGATGTAAGTTGCACTGTTTTGTTTCATTTGCCTACACTACACTAATGCACGTTCACGAACACTTATTAGTTAATAATCCACCATTATTACACATTAATATTCGGCTAAACACAAATATTTAAAACATACGAGTAAAACAAAACTCTTAAACATGACGCTTCACTTTCCCGCCAAGAACCCGCATAAATTTTCTTTAGTCGTGGCTGACTGAATGATGAATGAATGAAACGAATGATGAACGTCATCATTGTAAATTCATTATCGAAATGGAAGACCTCTTGTCAAAGTGGCGCCAGCTAGTGGCGTAAATTTTCATGAAAATCCCCATAACACGAGTCTATTTGTATAATATTTTTGCTACTCGGTATGAGCCTACAGCGTCTAAATTAAATTTTTATTTTTTATTTTCATCCATTTTCTTTTGTTGTAACAGGACTTCCTTAGTTTTATTAAGCAAACTATACCTAAAGCCCCATTTACACGATGCAATTTTCTTGCCTGTTGTTTATAAGAAAATTGAAGCAACAAATGACTTGCATTGTTAGCACTGTTACACTTACAAGGTAACTTTATTTGTTTAAAGTATCTTTTCTTGTTGCTACAAGTTATGGTATGTCACAAACAATTAAATTTCACCGCGTATATCAGTCCAAAAGTACTAAGTAGTTCATCTCATGAAAAGGCTTTGTAAAGGGCTTATATGGATTCTGAAACTGAACGGACTAACAAGCGGGCTAATTATATAAAATAAAGATATCAAAAAGGAATAATTATTGAAGTAAAACTTCTTTATGCACACTTGACTTGGGGAGTAAGCTGGTGAATGCATAACGAGAGCGTTACGGAAGTGACAAGAGCGTTACGGAAGTATAATTAGTATTAGTATTTGTAAGTTTTACTTCAGTCGTGTGGTCTAAAGCACACTCGTTTTTTATAAAATAACACACAAAATGACTATTGATCGCAATACATTTAATTTTGATAGTTCACCCCCATTCGTTGCGTTGTTTACGTTGTTGAGCAGGCGAATTTTTCAATCCTAAGAAACAATGGTTAGCAATATCTTTCAAAACTCTCGGATTGTTAGTTTCATAAATATTTATTTTAATTATGAATGTAACTACTATTTTGCTATTTTAATTATTACTTTTGTCTATCGTAAGTAAATTCAAACGATGTATATTGCATAAAATCCAGAACCTATTGTTTGGGAGGGGTTTTACCTAGCGCAGGAGTCAGGGCTTCACTTCGTTTGTACACACGGCTACACATCAAGCTATACATTTCCAGTATAAGCTGATCTAGCATTGTGTAGGATTTCCGTACAATGAGAGATCAGCGTTAACTGGAAATATATAGGTTGATGTGTAGCCGTGTATACACATTTTTTTAAGCCAATAATGTTTTTTTTTTCGCTATTACGTAGCTGGAATATACACATACATACATACACTCTCGTCTTCTTCCCTTGTGGGTAGGCAGGAACTATAGAACGCCACCTGCTACGCTTACATACTCATTTGGCTTCGCCTACGTTCATACATCTGTGGGGCGAGCACAGCCTTCTGTGACATTACTTGAGTCACAGATTAAGCGATAAAACTGTTTTGTCGTAAAATGCTAGTACAAATTGACATGTCATAATTTATCATGTCTTGTCACAAACGTCTTGGGCAGCCCGTGCTCGGCCCGTTGGTCTCCTCTCGGTGAGAAGGAGTGGGCCGTAAACTACCACGCGAGCCCAGTGCGGGTTGGTAGATGTCACATGTCTTCGAATCTTTGGTTCTAGGACATGCCGGTTTCCTCACGATGTTTTCCTTCACCGTTTTGAGATTAGTGGTGATTAAATAATTTACACAGAGTAAAGCGCCTGTCTTGGTTCAAACCTACGACCTACAACCAGTAACTCGCGGCCGTTAGAGTCTGGCAAACGAAAGCGTGACCTGAGTAAACGTGGCAAATTAAAAAATCTTTATGTGGCATTACTAACATTAGATCCTTTTATTATGTGTCTAGATAGTCTGGATAACTTTCTAGAGATTATAGATAAGATTTTTTTAATTTGCCGCGTTTTCTCAGGTCACGCTTTCGTTTGCCAGACTCTACCACTGGGCCACCACCGCTCCCAAGACTATGACCTTTCTGAAGAACATCACCAATTAGGTCACTATTTATGTCCTCCCGGCGTTTCCACTCACCTCTGCTTTATAAATACCTTTTGTTGTGCTGGAATATACACACCAATAAAGTCGAATCTATTCAACTTCTCCCAAAAAACACCATAACTTTACCTATATACGAGACATCTCATAGAGCGGCGCCCTTAACCCATGTTTACACTGACTACCGCACGGGTGCCGCCGGATTTAAGCGCGCCTCTAATCTAGACGAGCAACGGGAATGTTCCCATATCCAGCGTTTGTTTAGCCATGTCGATTTAAGGATTTGTCGGATACCTCGCTTGTTCAAACGGCGCCCGTGACTTAGTAAGTTTTGTTACCAGTGTTACTACGCAATGGAAACGTGTGATACGTCATTCACACGTAGAAGATTGATGTTTATACAATTCGGTTCATTGTTCTAGTTTTAGGTTAGTCAGCTGATTTTACGAGTGCTTTTTCTAGGAAAACTGTGAATTTTGTGAGGCTTTCATTAGATTAATTTCGTCAATATACAATGTGTAACTGAATTACTTAAGAGGCGATGGATGCGTAGTTCATACAAACGTAATACCAAAATAATTTGTAAATCAAACATATTCTTAAGGTAGTGAGTCTCTGAGTTTGTTCGGCCTTTCTTCTCTGAGTCAGATACGAAACGCCGAACTCATCTAGTTTTTTTTTAAATATGATTTACGTGTAAGACAAAAGTGTTTGTACGATAACCTACTTACAGAAATAAATCATTTATCATTAACCCCACAGGGATAACCTTCATATTATACCTATGAGTATTACGACGAACGAACAAATTATCACCGATATAGTTAATCGTCTGTTATCAAAGGATATCAATACAGAGTTTATATTCACAGATTTATTAGTAAGATAAAGCTTATCCGGTGATAGTAAGTACAGTCTAAATATAATCTGATTGAGTCAGTTACACGTGGCTGATGTCAGTGTGTCTGTTAAGTTATTCTGATTTTTCTTCTTTAGGTGCTCTCTTTGCTCTCTTTCAAATTCAAAGTCATATTATTTATTTTAAATAGGCACATAAAAGGCACTTTTGAACGTCAATATTTACAAAAAAAATAATTGATTATAGTCGCCCATTCCAAAGGGTAGTTTCGTATGGAGAAGAATGTGCAAGAAACTCCACCGTTACTCTTTCAAAATGTTTTACAATATTTTGTATAGGTACATTAATTATATATATTATGTGAAGACGATGCACCTAAAATAAAATTGTATAGTAACTTTATTACACAATATGCAAAAATTTTGTTCTAGTTCTGAAAGATAAATCCTCAAAATATTGGTTAATTTTCATCAATCAAAAGATACATCTTTTAACTTAGCCACTTTACAAAAAATAAACAATTTGATAAAGAACAGTAAAAAAACCGCTTCATTGAACTTACAGAAGGCGATAATTGTCACATCTATGACGTCACTTATACAAGATATGCACGATATAATTAAGATGACACAGAACTGCTGGGAATTTTCTTAGTTTCAACTACTTCACCATTTATGAGTTTAGCAGCAGTTTAGCGTTGATAATTCGCACCCCATCTTCGGTAATATACATAATAAATCTTCAAGGACTGTAACAAGTGTGATTTTATTTATCGAAACAGTGACAAAATATCGAGAACAAATACTGACACGAAAAGCAATTTTAATTTATAAAATACTAGCTTTTTCCGCGGCTTGGCACGGGTGGATGTCGGAAAATATCCCACGGGACGAACGGGATTAAAAATAGTAAATCAATAAACAGTTTTAAGCTAGTGCTTATCCAAGTATTAAACTATAAGTTAGTACTTTTGACAAATTTGAACAAAAACGGTTATTGTGACTTTACTATAATAGTTAGACATATACCCTCGCGTACTTTTTTGTGGGTAATTATGAGTACTATAAATATGTAGTACATTGTTTTATATTATCATCAATAGTTTTGGCAGCGCACGCCAAATAATGACTTTTATAGGTAAATTTTTGATACCTTGTGTTACATTATTGTAATTTGCGTAGGGATCTCTAATTTTTTGAAAACAAATGAAAGGTAATGATACTAGCTGATAATGTAACTTTCTACGGGTGAAAGAATTTTTTAAATCAATTAAGGAGTTTTTGAGTTAACCATTACAAACAAACAAACGACGACACGGTTGGCGCAGTGGTTAAGCGATTGACTGCTGCGCTGTGTGTCGCGGGTTCAATTCCCGCACGGAACAAATATTTGTATGACCTACAAGTAGTTGTTCCGGGTCTGGCTGTTTGTGTATGAGAGTTTAAATGTTTGTAAACGCACCCACGATACAGGAGAAATTCCTAGTGTGGGGCAAAGTTATTTAAAAAAAAAAAAAAAAAATCTTTTCTCTTTATAATATTAGTATAGATTATTAAGTATACATAAAGATACTTAAATTACTAATACTTGATCCAACTTGTTTCAACAAAGAATGTAAACTATTACAGCTAGTGAACTGAACCTAACAGTTCACGTTCTTTGCTGCAGTGTCCAATCAAAATGAATGAATGAATGAATGAAATGCACCGATTCCAGCGTGGTTTGCTGCAGTGTCCAATCAAAAGTACATAAAATAGATGATACCAATGAATATTTATCAAATAAACCTTTGTTAATAATTATCACGAACTAATTAATCAATTTCTTGATTCCCACATTCTACATAATAAAACAAATATTTGACAAAGGAAGTGTACTTTATATCGTTAATTCAATAGTTTTAACGTAAAGATATTATTGAACCAATTTGATAATATTTTAGGTATTTTAACACGGTGATAATACATTGAAATTTAAGGCTCTTACAGACTCACGCAATATCGCGGGCGCGACAAGCACCGACAAAGAAATTGTCCCACTAGTGTCGCGTGAGTCTGCACGAACCTTTATGTGTGCGTGTTTAACGAATTGCGTTCAAAAGACAACAGCAAAAAAACCGGATTAGTTCAAGCAAAAATATAATCTTATCCACAAAGTGATGCAATTGTGACCCCTATTCCATCAAATATTCGTGGAATCCGATAAGAATTCGCTTGAACTATCCTCAAGAAGTATTTAACAAATTGTAACCTCGTGTGCTCTTTAATCTGTTCTAAAGTTCTTATCACTCATTTCAAACAGTGCAGGGATATATATTTTTACGATGTATCATATTAACAGTATTATCTCTTGCTCGTAATAAAATCAGATTTATTATGTTATTTACTTTTATAATAATCCTCGTTTACATTACAGAGATTATTACTATTATACTATTATTGCTGAGCGGTATTACTGCGGTAAAGGAATGTCAGAATAGGTACCTATAGGTACTATTTATGTATACCTTTATACCTACGGTCTATATATACAGAAGAAATATTAATAAATCTACGTACCTACCCACAAAGTGGTGTCACCACAATACATGTCATTTGGTTAATAGGTTTTTATTTTTATTATATTTTTTTAAAGAGTAACCGTGGAATTTCTTGCCGGGTTTTTGGAACCGTGCACCTATCTTCCGCCGTTTCATAAATGCTCATGTAGGTTTATGTGAAATAAAATATTTTGATTTTGATTTTGAAATTATTCGCTCTATCTTTTCGAACGACCACATATGAGTTTGGTAGTATTGGCAATAACAGAATTATACATCAGCATGACTAGCCATCACAGTCCAAAGTTGTAGGCCCATTTACGGCCGAACCCAATAACCAGTTTCGGCCTACTGGAGATATAAAAATATATCTATTGATTGTTTTAACGTCCCAATAATCTATGAGACTTACCGGCCCACGCTATCTACTGATGGGAGGGTGTATCGCCTACAACAGATATCTCTTTGTATGAAAATGCCAAAGTATGCGTCCCAATATACGATTTGTTTGACAGGACAGTACTACAGATGGCAGATTTGGCTATTCCCCGAATTGCAGGGATAAACGTAAAGTAGCCAAGCTAAAATGAACTCTTTAGGATTTGCAATAATGATCATAGATATTTTTTTTAAAGTAATAAAAAAAAAAAAAACAAATATCTCGAAAACGGTGCGCCCTTGGCAAAATATAACAGAAATTTAACCCCCCCTTACTAACACCCCCCGTGCAAGCACCATTCCTACATGAATTTAAGTTAAAAAAAAAAATAACATTAATGCGATAGGGTAGCCCGCGAAATTCAAATTTTATTACGTTTTTTGCAATTTGCAGGTCAGTAACAGGTTGTATTTTGATTCGCGGCCATAACAAATATGGCTCTACAGAATTATATCATAATCCAGTAACTTATTTAGAAGTAAGAAACAAAGAAGTTTTAATATAACCCTAATTACACATGTTGTTTTTGAACGCACGGGAGGGCGAAGTAGAGAAACCTACTTATTGTTTTCGTTAGATAGATAGCCTTTATCAATGATTGTGAGACGCCATCCGAGCATAGATATAATTATACTGTCTATCATCAATAGCGATC
Organism: Tiliacea aurago; assembly: GCA_948098905.1. Lineage (NCBI taxonomy): Eukaryota > Metazoa > Arthropoda > Insecta > Lepidoptera > Noctuidae > Tiliacea > Tiliacea aurago. Next base: position 21,612,377 of record OX402577.1, read on the forward strand.
TGTCTTTAACTGAAAATAAGTTATTGGGTTCGGCCGTAAATCACATGAAAAAGACATAGGGCGAAGCAACCCCCGGTTTGATGAAAAGTTATCAAAAGCAGTAACCCGGAACAAGCCACTAATTAAATCATAACTTCAAGATTTTTCCACATCACTATCCATTGAAACACAACTTCCTACTAAATAAAATATAGGTACCTAACATAGATGAAGCAAACTGAAGTGGCAATGGGCCGGACATATTAGGCGTAGAACCGATGACCGTTGGGGTAGACGTGTTCTCGAGTGGAGACCGCGATTCGGCAAACGTAAGGTAGGACTCCCTCAGACTACTTGGAGCGACGATCTTCGCAGGGTCCATTTTCAATGGCGTGCAATAGGAGAGGCCTATGTCCTGCTGTGGACTGCTGTAGGCTGATTATGATAATATAACTCAAACTCAAAGTATTTATTTCAAATAAACCAAATATTACAGTCCGATAAAGACCAGAGGGCTAATTGCGTAACACACTATCACTATCACTTTCAATTTGACAGTTCAACAACATTCATTGCGTTATTTATATTTTTGAGCAGACATTTTTTTCTACCATAAGAAGCATTGGATTAGCAATATACTTCAAAATCATTCCGATTCCGATTCAAACTGCGTTACGCAATTAGGGTACAGGTCCGGGTCGACGGCGCGTTGTGTTCCACGCGCGCCTCAAAGAGATGTCAGCACAAACTGACGGGGTCCGATAGCAATGCCTGCCAGGGTTGCGAGTTTGTCCGAAAGAGATATCGTGGCCCTAGCATACAGGTATCTGAAGGAACACGGGTGGGTTTTAGTTAGTAAAAGTCTGACATGCCTTCCCGGTCCGCCCAGAGCGGGAGAAGTTATTTGATATTTTTTCACCCCAAAAAAAAGGGGTCGGTCATTCAAAGAGATGAAGTTAGATGCCCATGCCCAACATCTAATCGAGTATAGTTGGTATAACAACAAATATTATGAGATCAGTATCGAACAAGTAGAATCACGTGTTCAATCAGAACGATGAAGTCTTTGTATTAGTCTAGATAGCAAATCAATTGCTACATAAAATTCCGAATTTAATCTGTGACACAGAGACGAAACGATTTTGCAAGTGGGATTTAGGAGATAGTGTCATAAAGTAAGTGAGAAATCTTGTACATTTAAAATAACTTAAGGGGGATGCTCTAAGGTAGCCCGCGAAATTCAAATTTTATTACGTTTTTTGCAATTCGCAGGTCAGTAACACGTTGTATGTTGATCTAATTTTGTAAAGCCATATTGGATAAGGCCGCGAATCATAACTAGATCAAAATAAAACCTGTTACTGACCTGAAAATTGCAAAAAACGTTGAAAATATTTGAATTTCGCGGGCTACCTTAGCGCATCCCCCTTAATAGGATAAGCGTTTTTGGTTAACGCATTGATAAGATATGGGTATAACAGTGCTTCTCATATTACTTAGAAGTCTGGATTTGTCCCCGATTGATGCAAATAGGCTCGCCCCCTATTACATGGGACTTATACATAATTGGCGAAATGTGGTTGTACTAATAGATAGTAACTAACACCTCTGCCTAACATTTCGCCGAAAACACGCATGATGTGATGTTACTCAGAAGTCAAAAGTCAGTTATTCAGCAGTAAACCCTGAATACTGACGAAGTTGCAAAAATCTGTGATTTATTAGACCAAGTCTAATAAATCGGGTTGTGAGACCGGCCTAATGACAGTCCAAACTCCAATCAGTGACGATACTTGCAAACAAAACTGACACATGAAGCAAAAGGTTCATATTCATAGTTCACGATATAATTAGTGACGTATCTATTGAGATCGTCATGCGGACACTCGATACCCAATCATTGGAAATAGGTCGATTTGTGCGCTTTTACACACCATGATACAAACAAAAAGAGAATGGAAATGTTATTTTCTAAAATGCTACTAAGGACTACATTTTTCTCATGCAGATGTCGCAGGCATCTGTATGGTTCCGCTTTTTACAAACGGCGTCGTCCGTTTAAAAACGCTCGCAGTTATGGAATATGCTGAAGACAAAATGTAAATCTATTTCTTAAGGGGGATGCGCTAAGGTAGCCCGCGAAATTCAAATTTTCTTACGTTTTTGCAATTTGCAGGTCAGTAACATGATCTGAATATGATGTTTAGCATGATCTTACTATGTTGTTGTATGTTGATCTAAATATGATTCACGGCCGTAACAAATATGGCTTTACGGAATTATAATCATTACAACTCCCTAAGTTCAAAAAATCCTACTGAATGATTATTTCAGAAATTATCATTCAGTAGGATTTTTTTTTGCAAAAAACGTAAGAAAACTTGAATTTCGCGGGCTATCTTAGGGCATCCCCCTTAAGGCGCTCGCCGGCCGCTGCCGCGTCACCGCTCGCTTCGTTCGCTCGGCTCGCGCGCTTGTGCATGGTCACAGTTCTAACGAAATTGAACGAATTGCCAATTTGCCTTCGGCAAAATTCATAACTGCGAGCGTTTTTTAACGGACGCCGCCGCCCGCGTCGTATTTATAATGACGAATCATACAATCTGCTTTTGACATAGATACTAATACTCTATTGCTATTCTTAATATGAATTTCAAATCTCAAAGGTGAATTTGCGTTGATTTATTAAGTAGTAAGTAATTTTTTAAACAAGTTAGTTCGCTTTCATTATTAAGCTGTTCTCAAACAATTGTAGTCCAATCCACGTGTAAGTTGAGTAACTCTTCATCGTGCCATGAACCGTCCATCATACGGTTTAGTAGAATTCAGAGCGGTATGAGCAACCTATTAACACGGCCTCGCTACAATGGCGTAATTAGTGTCATTTGCACTGTTTTTGGACGGGATAAACACATAGGGCATATTGTCGAGCGGCCCACAAATTGGAAACAAATGGTTTCTAGGCATCGAAGTGCTAAGTTAATTTGTTCGACTTTCGCTAACGTGTGAGCAATCAGTCGGATCCCTCACAAAGCTTTTGTTATTGCTTCACGTTTAACGTGTGATTTGGTTCACTATCATTCACCGTTACGCACCATTGGCATGCCTTCAATTTGGACGAGTTACAGTTAAGTAGATGGTGAAGATTTGGGGTTTAAATTAAAAACAAATAGCTGGTAATTGAACTGTAACCGACGGTGTTTCGTGGATGTTATGAGTGTATCGGGCGATAAGGAATTATTGGAGTTAGATTTGCGGTTTCAGATGAAATGAGTGACTGACTCACACAATATGACGTGATTATACCTGAGTAGGTAAGACTACTTAGCATGATCAGCCTATAATGATCCCACTTCTGGGACACAGCAGCGGGGCGAGCACGGCCTACTGTGACATGACTTGAGTTCACAGTTTGAGCGATAGAACTGTTTTGTCATAAAATGCTAGTACAAATTGACAGGACATAATTTATCATGTTTTGTCACAAACGTCTTGGGCAGCCCGTGCTCGGCCCGTTGGTCTCCTCTCGGTGAGAAGGAGTGGGCCGTAAACTACCACGCGAGCCCAGTGCGGGTTGGTAGATGTCACATGTCTTCGAATCTTTGGTTCTAGGACATGCCGGTTTCCTCACGATGTTTTCCTTCACCGTTTTGAGATTAGTGGTGATTAAATAATTTACACAGAGTAAAGCGCCTGTCTTGGTTCAAACCTACGACCTACAACCAGTAACTCGCGGCCGTTAGAGTCTGGCAAACGAAAGCGTGACCTGAGTAAACGTGGCAAATTAAAAAATCTTTATGTGGCATTACTAACATTAGATCCTTTTATTATGTGTCTAGATAGTCTGGATAACTTTCTAGAGATTATAGATAAGATTTTTTTAATTTGCCGCGTTTTCTCAGGTCACGCTTTCGTTTGCCAGACTCTACCACTGGGCCACCACCGCTCCCAAGACTATTTAATTACACAGAAAACGTTTCACGGAATTCGGTAACATTCACAACCTTAGAAGTCCTTATACCACACCATCATAATTATAAAACTGCACAATTATATAAAAATAATACGTTAAAATAAATCCAATGACGTTGTCAGTCAAAAACAAGTACGCGCAATCTTGTCGCGATCTCTTTGTGAATTCCGACAAAATGCGATAAAACAAATAAATCAGTGCGGTAATCCGCGACTTAGCGCGATAATGCACGTTTGTCGATATAACACGATATGACATCGCCATATCTGTGGACTACGGCACGGATAATCCACACGTGCTTTATCTAAGAAACTTGTTTCAACACAATGACACGAACTACTTTTCAACGGAAATATTTGGTGTTTGACTATTCTGCCGGTATTTTTTATCACACAGTCTTTGATGATAATTATGTATTTCCGGTGTACAAGTGTGGCATCTGTTTAAGGTCATTATTGGTATATGTATATTTTATATTTTTTATTGTCTGGATTTCTTATTATACTGTTTCACTTAGAAGTACAGTCCAGCAGTATTTACTTATTTAGGATACAAATACCTCTTTATTTTAAATTCATGCAAGTTTATTTAATTACCTAGTAGTTCATGGAATAATTAAGAGTTTCTACCTACAGTTATTATGAACTAAACTACATTCATGCAGATCAGAAATGATATAGAGATTCTAAAAATAGGCACGCCTACTTTAATTTTTGGTCATATTGATAAAATTTTACTTATCGCATACCTAACGTCTCAGATATTAATGCTAATAAAAATAAACGGCGATGCTAGCTAGTTGGATTAATATGATATTAGTGATGAACACTTATATGGGTATGTACTTAACCGAATTGATTAAATTAAGGAATGCAACTCAAAACAAATATATCTACATAGATATACTTAGTGACATAACGATTTAAGCACTTAGTATTAGACTTATAATTGTTATTACGATTGTGTAGATAACATTATTCAAAGAATTTTTATAATTGTATTTATCAAGGAAACGACATTAACCACTCGAGATATTTCCACTTGAAGAATAAACCTTTCAGTAATCACGAAGATTATTTGCCATCATGATAATCGCTAATTAATACTCAAGTAGTGGACGATTTAAATGGAATAACCCAGTTAAACCACTTGCGGCGAATAGAGATATTGTAGAGCACCGTCAATCGTGAACAATCACACCGATTGTTTTCAAAGATATTTATGTCTGTGTCATACATTATGCAATATTGCAGTATTTAATATGGCGCCGTCTATAAAAGTACTTTGGAAACGAACTTATATGAATCAAAAAATCTATCAATGGCACCGCGACCAGTTCGCGGAGCACATTAGATATTGTTGACAAAACTTCCTCCTTCATTAATATGCATCGGCAGGTAATATTGAGTACGTGCCCGTGCGCCGCCGACGTGCGGCCGAACACATTTTCGCATGCGCGACGCATCCATGCAAAATTTTAGGCGGGATGCGTTTGCTAACGTAATAAACGTCCAGTAAAAGTAGTCATACTTTTCGCCATTACTTCTTTGTCTGCGACGGTCCTCGCTGACGGGTTAGACAAGGAAGGCGCGGGTAGCTCCGGTGAAGTCCGGCGAAGTCCAGTGCGTTTGGAGAGCGCATAACGCATTCGGTAAAAGCGGGTTTTGACGACCGCCGCGCACATTCCCATGCAAGGTATGCCCGGAGGAGCTATGTCGGCAATTTAAATATTACGGCTACTCAAAAACGTGAGATGTTGGTAGCAAGAAAGCTCGTGTGGGCTCCAACTCGACGATACTCGGACACACTGAATCCGACTGAAAAAAATAATAAGCGGCGACATTTTTTCGTAATTAAATTGTAGCTTTTTACAAGTGCTCTCTTGAACGAATGTAATTAATAATATGCGCCTTAATTTCGACAAGGACCATCTGAATGTAATATGGAGGTATAATGTCAACGAAAAAATTCGGGACGACTCATAAAGCTTCTACATGCTGAGATTATGCGCTATAAAAATTCTTTGTTTTGTGAGAAAATGTCTGTTAAGTCGAGCGCTGAGCAATATTGCGAACATTGTGTGTGATGTCCATGACGGGAGGTAGCTATTCCCATGTCGGCACCGAAAAAAATATTCAAATTAATTCACGCGCGCGCGCCTCCGTCCGAATTTTGCAACGCGTTTGATGCGCCCGCGCCGATTCCGGCAAATCCGTCGCGTCGGAAGTGCGTGGCGCGCGCCGCCCTGCCGCCGCTGTCGATGTGTCGATATGCTCACATGGAGTCGTTGACCTCGATCAGGACCTTCGATAATGGACATCTGATAAACTCTTGTAGGTTAGATTAAGAGGACGGAAAAGATAATTTTGTTCTTAAAAGTCAATGCGACTATAGTCTCGTATGAATGTAAAAGCGCATCGTTTGAAATGTCATACAAAAAATACAAAAACTTAATTAGTTAAATTGAAATAAATTCTTCCAATGATAAAAATTCCGTCACCTGTCGCTGTCTTCGCTCCATTGGGTGTGCAAATTATCGACGTTACGTATTCCCCTCACTAATCCGAGTGATACGTATACGGTCACACAATGCACTTATTATTCGACAGTTCAGTTTCTAAGTAAAGTGCATACGGGTTGAATACAGTTGATATGACGTGTGCGTCTGCCCTTTCAATGACTTGAATAATATAAAAAAAATTACGCCATGACAATAATATAACCGAACCAAATATGGATTTTAATTACAATAACCAAAGCTATAGGCAAATGAAGGAAAAGGTCAGGAAGGCGATAAATTATTTAATTATATAGTTTATTTATCAACTGTTTATATTCTTACATGCGACAGTTATTGAAGAAATGGAATAATATATAATTGTGCGTGACGTCTCTAACTTGGGTAGATACGGGTTAGGAGCTAGTTTAGCACAAAAAATCGTGTTTACACGAAATAAACAAAAAAGTTAAACAGTCCCAAAACTAAGCTGAAAAACAGGCCAAGTGCGAGTGGGACTCGCACTTCGCCGGTTTTACGAAGGGTTCCGTACCATTGTCTACAAAAAGGCAAAAAAATGTCTGTTGTATTTGAGCCCTCCTTAAATATTAATTTTATTTTAATATAATTATTTATATTTAAAATTAATATAGTATAACTAAATATTATTTAAATAATGCAAGCGTCTACCTGTTGCCGTTATTAATACTAACAAAATCGAGCAAAAAAATCACGTTTGTTGTATGGGAGCCCCCTTAAATATTTAGCAAATACTAAAAAAACAGAATAAAATAAATATTTAAAGGGGCTCCCAAATTTTCACAGATGATGTATTTCAACTGTCTAACTATGATGGTTCATGAGATACAGCCTGGTGACAGACAGACAGAGAGACGGATGGACAGCGGAGTATTAGTAATAGGGTCCCGTTTTACCCTTTGGGTATGGAACCCTAAAAATCAAACGTGTCGGCTGACGGATTTGTGAAACTTAAAGCAATTAAGATGTTCCTACAAGTGAGGTAGCCTTTACCTGTGTTTATGACACCTAAACAATACCTGAGATATCCCTGACTTGCTATTGGGCTATTGTTTATCCCATTACGTCAGCTATAAACAATATTGTTACAAACAGGATCATCAGTTTAACGGTAACATTACAAGGACGCAGTTTCTAAGGATGAAAGAAGAATCTACCTGTGTTTTGTGACGGTGTGCTTTTGAACGCACAAATTCAAGCTTTTGAATAGGCTTATAGTAATAAAATAGTAAATCAGAACGGTTCAGTTTTACTTGACTAGCAGTTAAGCTGTTAACTCGGTATTAACTCTCTGTGACCGTGCCGAAAATGTTGTCTGTAAACTTATTTGGCATATCACTGATCTTTCATTTTTGTGCTGTTATTTTGGCTCAGCAATCCTGTATTTCGAATCATTCATATGGGGAAAGAGATAAGTTTTGTTAATCTAGGGAGTTAATTAGGATAAAAAATATGCTATTCTATCCCCAAACATCTCGATTACAGCCCATCGATTACATATCTTTCGTTATCGGATTACTCAACAAAACTCGGATCAACAAACTGAATGAGACGTCCGATTGGGAATTGAAACACAACGTATAACTAGTGACCTATCAGTGCGTACGCACGTTTACATCTCTCCGGAGTCTGGAAGCACAAAACAGAGATTAGAGTTCGTTCACACAGGATTTTATTCCTCTGCATCATGTATCGATGCATGCATATCGGTGCATGGCTCTTACTCATTTGTTGTTGTAATTGTAAAAGGGATGGACGGACGAGATAAGTGGGTCGATGACATTTGGCTCCAACTGATTATTACGATTATGCACTTTGTGCGTTGAACTTTAACTACGAGCTTTGATATACACAGCTTTGATACGACTCGTCGACGATTTGACGTCTATCGGGACAAAGCGCACGATAAGCTTTTGTTTGTCGACTACTCATTACATTAGGTAACTGTCCGTATGTCACTGCCGATCAGGGATCCAGCAGAATATCAGCGTCAGGTATATCTGCCTGGCACATGCTGAGCTGGACTCCCATTTGGTGCAACCTTGAGACGCACACCGCACCTAAAAATATTGATTAATGTCATAGTGTCACTATTTCTTTAAGTATGTTCTTCTTTTTTTGCCTATTGTTTTTTATTTTTTTATTCTTTTAAGTTGTTATTCATTTTTTTTTTGTGCTATTGTGTGTTGTGCTATGTATTTTGTGTGCACTGAATTAATGGTTTATCTATATATCTATCTGTCACATTTCTAGTCTATCAACAAAAAAAAATATTAATATTGTAAGTTAACAAAACCAATGGATCCCGAAAATAACCTATTTCTGGAATAAAGGAATTCAAACAACACTTAACGCATTGTAAATAATATGAAATATCGCAAACATTTCCACTTTATTATTACAGTTTAATCTCCGAAACATGTTGCTGACAGGGATCATAAACCCATGGCTTCTTATCTCAAACTATGGTACATTTCGTGTAACGAAACAACTATATTACGCTTGTACACATACACACGAGTATAAATTCCCATGTACGATAGGACCCGAATCTATCTACTCGATAGTAACCGCTATTACCGCTATCGCATCCGCCGGTCGCTACAGATAACTGGACGATTGTACAACGTCGCCCAGTAATCTATTGTTCTAACTCTAAACCGCAAATAGGGATATTTCTACGCAACGTGTGGAATGTGTTACGCGTTACGTTTGAACAGGACGAGCAGACTTTTCCCAGACTGTCAATCTCACTGCAATTCCTATGGCGACCATGCCATCTAACAGTTATTTGACACGACAAAGTAACTCCTGCCTCCTTTAAACTTTCTCAGAAAACAACAAACGATGCGTACATAATCTACAATACTACGGGTTACTACTTCAAAGGCGTTATTATACTCTAGATAAGTTTCTTAATGACAAATCTCTATAATTATGTAATGCTGACATACATTTTAATAAGTACTGTACTTTAATAATAATATTTTGAATTGAATTGACATAAAATTTTGACATGAAATGAAATTGGCTCTGAATGAATTGTAATAAAATTTAATTTGCATGCATGCGTTAATACAACTAGGTACTGAAATAGGTACTTTATTGTAACAAATTTATAATTGTAATTAAATAGTACTTACTCATTTAATTGTTTTTAATCATATTAATCATTTATATGTCAATATTGCCAAAACATAGCGCATAGATTTTTGTATGTAATTATTACCTATGTTTCGCAAATTAATTATTTTTATTCTTATTCTTCTTCGATAAAATTACGTTCTAGAACTAGTTACATTGGAAGTAATTATTTAGGTTTAATCAAGTATATTGTTCATTATTTTAACGCGATAATGTCGTCTAAGCTATTTCTATGCAATCTTAGATCTTAATTAAATCTCGATATCAGTGTAATTTCTTAAACCTATTTAGGTTTAATGAAAAGTGTAGACAAATTGTGCAAGCGCTCAGTATTTAAAACGATGGAAAATTATGCAACTCGTGTGAATAAATATTGGAAATGTATCATTAGTGGGAACTTGGGAAGGTAGAGGCTTATTAAATTTCCGTTTTCGTATTATATATTCTATGGGGCATGTGATATTGGTAAATATAGTAAAAATGCCTCGTAAACTATTAACTAAACTCATGTGCCTAACACGTTTAGCACGACGTCCGTGCGGTGCATAGTAATTGCAGATAACGCGCGTGGCGCAAGTAAGGAGCGACTAGCGATTAGTTTGAGTAGTGCCTAAATGAAACATTATCGTACAATTACTTTTATGACCAATTATTTAAATAGCTGACTGTTAAAAATGATGCGGATTTTCAACCCAATAACGTAGGTTAGGTGTGTAAAATCCTTTAAAGGACATGGATAATAAAGTTGGGCCTGACACAGACAATTATATTAAAAAAAAATAACTGATCATATTTGAAATCCCACCACAGCTTTCGTTACTTGGCAAAACTTTGCAGGGAATATTTCAATTTAGTAAATATTATTTTGATTCAATTATTCGGGGAGATATTTATGTTGCCAGATTTGGAAATATGATGGTAATTAGGACATGCTTATTATAAGAATTGTTATGATTTCACAAGTCATCATTCATAATTTCAGCCGAAAGACGTCCACTCTTGGACATAGGCCTCCCCAAAAGGGGGGTTTGCCATAATCGCCACGCTTGGCAGGCGGTTTGGCGATTTCACAAGTATTTTAAGAATATAAAATATTAAAACTGTATTTAAAGAGTATTGAATAATAACTAGACTGTAATGAACATGATATTTAATAAATGATTAATGTATCAATTTCATTTTAAAATCAATAGATTAGTCCAGTCTTAAAAGTATGTAATGGCAGCACCTTCTTTATCATTCATAAGCATTTTCACTGCCCGTAATTGTCATGCATTTGTCGTATGCCATATATATTTTGCACCTACCTATTTGAGGGAGGCATTATAAGATAAACAAAACAACGCAACATTTTATTTTTCTTTTTTCTGTACGAAACAACCTGTATGTTAGAAGGAGTATGCTTTAGTACTTGTATAATTTTATTACGCCATTATGTTATTTTTTGACGTAGACATTAGACGATTCCTAAAATACGACTTATAACTGTAAGTGATTTTTGCACTGTTGCATCACACTTGTGCATAAAACCAGTGTAAACAATTGTTGGTGAACCAATAAAAATTAATAAATGACCCTGGTGACTACTGGGTCGTCATATTTTTGGAATCGTCTCATAAAGACCTTTATTTTGAAGTACTAAAAAGTAATTTCACGACTTTACTTATTGGATTCTAAAGTCCGCCATGTTGATTTTTGTGAAACGTTACCTGTCGTTACCTATTAGGATTTTCCTTCAAAATCCTTCGGATTGCGATCAAAATTGAAGTGCGTTACGCTGGGCGGTCACAAAGACAACAAACCTAACGACATGTAAATCATATTTTAATGATTTACATGTACCACATGTAAATCTTATTTAAATGATTTACATGTTGTTAGGTTTTCAGACGTCTGGATGCATTTTAGTACCCGGACGTATGAATGTATTTTGAATAAAGAATCCTACATACATAGGACATAACTATGTACCATACAAATACATGCGCCATTAACATAACCCTTTTTGTCAGTCGGGTCTGTCTTTGACCATTTCAATTTTATTTATAACTCTGTGGTGCTGCGTGTGACAACATCATTAAGGTAATGTTTTATTTTGCGATATCTTGTGTTATGTTCAAAAATATCATTGGTTGTGTTTCTGATTATCTTTTTGTATTTCTGAGTGACTTCACCTTTCTTGGACTATGGATCTTCGCATTGCAACTTACCAATAACAACCGCCCAGTTAAGCTCTAATATCGCACTCGACGACAAAGCAACCATCAATCCTTGGTGCTTACCATTAAATCCGGAAGTTAGAAGGCAAGCACCGTTAGCGTGCGATATGGATAATGTTTTTTGTTTATGTCCAAATACTTAAAAAATGTCCATCTGCATTTGCATGGTGCCAACCAACAATTCCGAATTTTAGAATAAACTTTTAAAATTAATTAAATTGTTAAAAGTTTCTTGCCTTTAGATTTTTGTTTTTCACCCATTTGCACCACACCGTTTTGCACCTTACGAATCTCTACTTTCTGGATCCAATCTACACCAGTCACTCGTTTTAGTCCAGAAGCAGATTTACACGAGTCGCATCGAATAAAATAAAATTAGGCTTATTTCTTTAAGTAATGACAATACTCGTCAATTTTGGTATTTTCTTTTTTTTTACAATGGGCTTGTCCGCTTTTAGTTTAGTGACTGAGTCAAATCGCGAACTTAGTCAATCATTCCATCCTCGCTGCTCGCTCATAACTTGCGACTGGTATCAATTTTGCATATTAATAAAATAAAAAAAGAATTGTCATTTCATTATTCATCTGTGCATTTCAACCGCCATGCTACTGCCTAATTATGCATGTTAGTTATGACGGACATGATATACGTCCGCATTATGCTATGAATTAGATATCTTGATTCTTGATAGGAATTCAACACTAGTACGGCGATATGGAGATTGATTTGTGAAGTTTAGGAACCTAGTTTCTGAATAAGGGGAAGTAGGACATTTTGTAAAGCATTTCACCTTGATTTTTAGGATTCCCTTGTAAGACAAGGAAACCTTGTTAAAATAAGTAGGTACTTATAGTTTTGTAAGGCCAATTTTCGAAGACCAATGAATAAGCTTCTTTTTTTTTTGGTTGGGAAATTATCAAATAACTTCTCCCGCTCTGTCAGACTTATACTGACTAAAACCCACCCGTGTTCCTTCCGTTGCCTGTGTGCCAGGGCCACGATATTCCTTTCGGACAAACTCGCAACCCTGGCAGGACCAATAAATAAGCTAAAGTTTCAAATTCACCTACACACAGACCTTTTTTACCGAACACGTTTTTATAGGCCTCGTTTAAAGTCTAAACTACTAAACAAGCAAATTAATCCCCACCATATCAGCACCCAAATATAAATCATGACGATTGATTCCTATATTTCGTAGACAATTGCTAAATTAGTGGTGATGGAAGATAGTCTTAAAGCCTGGGGTTACGGTGTCAATTGTCGACGTGAGATGACTTAGCCATAACCGACACACGCCCCACTAAAACGTCCATTAACCAGTAGCACAGATTCTAAATATAGCCACTTATGCTATCGACAATCCAAGCATCTGATGTCAGCACATACGGAATTGTGTCGCAGAAGGGTCACCAAGGACTTCGGTATGGACAGGTTACCAAATGTAAACGATGACGTTTGTATATTGGTGGAGGAGATAGTGGATGGGTTAATGATTTGGTAGATTGTGGAAATTAGGTTAATTGACCAAGGTGAGATAACTAATGAAAATATAAAATTGTGCAAAATCGAGGAACAACGCGAATTTAGGAGAACGTACTGTCATCGCAAGTGCAAATGCTGTTCGGAATAACTACTAAGGAAAAGCCGTAAATATTACAGATGCACCTGTTGATACTGATTGATTCACAAAAAGTAGAACGCGAAGCTTCCCATAAGGGAATAACAACGAAGAAAACAGAATTTGAAATGGTAAACAAACATAAACTGAAGTGTGACCACGTATCGAACAAAAACCTGCTTTAATCCTACGCCTCTCGTATTAATTAGATGGCACACTCGAAGTTAATTTGTCTCTCACTAACAATGTATATGACATCACAAGATAAATCATCTATTTGACAATTCAAGAGGATAATCTGTATAAATATTCAAATTACCTAATTAATGTGCATAAATAGCCAAAAGTTTGGGCTTAACTATTTTTCACAATGAAAAATAACGTCGTTTATATAGTTGTCGTATATATACAGAATCTAATACTTGGGTGTGGATATGATACAGAGTATTACAATAAAACGAACAAAGAGAAAGTCTTGATCGATAGTATCTTTTGTATAGGTGTGTCAACGGTACAAAAGTTGACAAAATCGACGAAAATTTAATCCCTGTGCTTAATAACTAGGTACGTTTGCAAATACATTTTTAGATTCAGATGCTTGACTTCGACTTTTGACTTCAGAACGAATTCCTCATGTGGGCGTTTCTTAAAAAGCCGCTTCGTGTCTAATGGTCGTAAAAAGTATAGTGATTGGCGGAGTAATTGAAAGATGGGGTGGAACTGTAATAGGTAATTACATAGATATCGCAAACGATAGATGACTAATTACAGACACCTTGTAGGCGACGCGAGACGGACCTTTTTGTGTTGGGTAAACAATGTAAACGTTAATAGTGGTAACGAAGATAATTAGGCACAAATAAAGAAAGAAATATTGTTATTTTTGACTGAAAAGGAAGAAATGCTCATGGTATGTATATACTCGTATTAGATAAATGGATAAGTTAACTTGACAGTGATTAAGTCAGCCAATCCGTTTGAGAAATAGTGGAGACCTAAATTAATCAGCTTTCCAAGGATCCGTCCGTTTGACAGAATACTCAAGAATGAAAAACTTGCCAGTAACCGAATTTGCCTATAAAGAAAAAAGTAAAAGGCCGCCAGCAGTAAAAAAAAAATACGCATGACCATCAGCTAAACGCAGAAACTCAATAAAGTATGCAGGATAGTGCAAAAACGAATCAATTCGAGGCGATTAAGTGTATCGGAACTTCGGAACGCAATGAAAATAGTAATATTTAGTCGCGTATACATTTTATTGTTCGCCGGGTGGCTAGCGGGCTGTGTCGCCCCGGATCCACGGATATATGCGCACAGGTCGGGATTAGACTGCACGAGTTTTATATTAGGTTTTGTTAAAGAATAAATGGATGTTCTTCTGTATGATATTGATATGGAAGTGGAAGGAGAAGAATATTAGGTAAGCTAGCATGATTTTCATTCATTTTCTCTGTTTATATACCAAAGTGGAAGAAAAAAATATGGAAAATAAAATAGAAATGATTTACGGCTTCAACTGCAAGATAAAATAGAAGTGTCTGGCACTATCGAGACCTTAAGATATCTTAATTTTAACCCTAGATAATAATAATAAAAATATAACCATACGCCTTACAGACGACGTACGTACGCTTTCATAATGCCCTTTTTCCCATTTAGTTAACTATGTATTTCTATTACATGTCGAAGTTTCGTTCACGCTTTATAAAATAAATGCAATTTTGTAATCAAATTCTTTAGTTTTTAGTTACGAAGCTCAGATCAAAAAGAAGTGGTAGAATAAGGTATGGAGGCGATGTTATAAGCTTGTAAATCCTCCAAAATGAAATTTACGGAAATTCAAGCTTATTTATACTTAGAGTAGAGTTTCAGTAGTCTATAACGTTCAGAAGTTGATAGTTATTAAAGTAGCCTTACCAATTCCGAAATCCAAGAAAACATTTATTTTATGCACCGACTAGCAGCAGGGCGCTTTTAATCATTCTGGATAGGTATTCAAACTATTCCAAATTCTTGAAAGACAAAACAGAAGACACCAAAGAATTCTCAACCTCACAACCTGCTTTTAAAAGCCACGCACTCTTGCAAATGACCAAATTCTACATAAAAAAACACAAAACTTTTATATATCAACAAAAAGCTCATCGTATAATCCGTCCCATCGCACACACAAGGACATTGCATAAACACGCCATGCGTGTGTGCGTGTACGCACTACATGTGGGTAGCTTAATGATAGCGGGCTTCCGTCGCGTCACACCTGAGAGATCCTAACCGCCATCGGGTTACAGATACCTACCCCCTCGCCCCTTAACACTGACGCACTGTGCGTGGAATTAAAGGAGTGGTTGAAACGCAAAAGAGAAAAAGCGAAAACACTTGTTTTGGTGGTGAGTTTGATTGATAGGAACGTGATAATACAGTAGGCATAGATGGTCATCATCCTTTTCTTTCCCTTAAGGTGAATCCGCAGCAGTAGCCAACGAAATTAAAATTTTCTTACGTTTTTTGCAATTTCCTGGTCAGTGCCTGGTCTTATCTTGATCAAAATTTGATTCGCGGGGTGCGTCTCAAATCATATGAAGTTATGTGGTATATTTTAGTTTCAATAACGTTCACAAGATATAATAAACGTGACTTATACCAACTGTTGATATAAATTTCTTTAGATATACTCGCATGGGACCGCCGCGCGCCGGAGCCCTGCAGCGCTGGAGCTGTGACAGAAACCATGCCTGCTGCATGTTGCATGCTTGCGCATGCTTGCTTGCATACTGCATGCTTGCTTGCATGCTGCATGTATGCTTGTTTGCTTTGTGTTTTTTACTAGGCGTTTTATCATATTAGACTAAATAGGTGTTATGTCTTTTGAGTGGTATATCAAAAGATTTTATATTCAATGTATGTTATGCTTATAAAAATTAGTTGCTTTAAAATTATATCAATCGTTTATTATATTAACTGATCATTATATCAAATAAAATTATATAAATAGATTCAGTTGTTATATCTAAATATTAGAGATTTTGAAATTATATAATATATTACTTACCCTGCATCGACTGTAACAGATATGTATTACAGAATTATAATCATTAGTACATCTCTCTAAAGTAGGCAGGTTTACATGAAAAAGTAATTCAATGGAACAAATCTACCTATTTGAGTAAGACTAAGAAAATTTGAATTTCGCGGCCAACAACTGCGTATTTACCTTAAATCCACGTCTTTTTAATCGACACATCTCTAAAAGCCAGAATTAATTTCCTTCTCAACCATATCATCTTTCACACAGAGTGGATGTAGCAGTACGATGCTAATGCCGAATGGGTGTTCCACTAGATTGGTACCGGACGGTCGGTCCCACTATGATGCTTGCTGGTTTTACTAAGACTTTTATTGGAAAATTCATAATAATGACGAGACCAGAAAAGAAAAAAACTGCAGCAGATGATATTGAAGCAATACATTTTGTAGTATCAGAACGCATAATATTATTATGTCCGAAGAAACTGAGGCTTATCGCTCCTGGCATATTGTAGAAAGTCGCTTGGTGATACTGAGTTCCTCTAGTATGGATTCATTCGTTCTCATGGTGGTCCATAGTATACGAAGTAGCCTCCGCTAACACATCTCGAAAGGATCCATTAACGATACTGTGGCTTGAATGATATATCAGTTAAATGAGAAATCACGTTTAGGTAGGTCGGCTCCATTTTGACATAGCTTTCTGAAATTAGGAAACAATAGGCTCGGGAAGTCCTCAGTTCCTTATAGTTAACAGATCGTAATAATGTAATGATTCTTAATTCATAAGTTGTGAAATATTTTATTAGATTAACATTGACTTCACAATATTTCGCACATTACCCAACACTTCAAAAAAGTTAACTTTAAAACTAACAAATTAACTGCTAAGTAATACGTAACGTTGTCTGCGTGGTGCCGGACGTAAAGGCACCGCCCCATAATATCTTCCCGTGGGTGTCGTAAAAGGCGACTAAGGGACCTACTAGAGAATGGGCAGCAGAGTTCTCTATGCATTTTAACACCATACTGCGATTGCCAACCCGCCTGCCAAGCGTGGCGATTATGGCAAACCCCTCCTTTGGGGGAGGCCTATTTCCAGCAGTGGACGTCTTACGGCTGTAATGATGATGAATAATAAGTAACGGTTCAAAGTTAAACTTGAAGAAACAATGCAGTTCCATCAAGTGTCCTATTGTAGCAGCAATGAGGTAGGTATTTAAATTTCATTACTAATGATTGTCTATGAATGTTGATGACTTGCTAAACCAGTAGCAAAATAAGCGTTTACTGTTAACAATATCTAATCTAATGATTATTAGTTTATGAGTGGAGCCATGCACTTTACTCACGTTTAATCTATCTATGACACAAATAACTTCAAGATTATTAAATCTACTTCAATAAAAGGATCCTTTAAATACCTATTCAAAGCTGAAACCGAAGGCAACGGTTATTCGATTATGTTATCCACTCCATATACTTCCTTGAGTGACACGTTGAACGAATTACGCACGAACACAAAGACGCTCACAGTTAAAAGGAAAAAGTTCAATTAATCCTAATTTGCTCGCTGAGATTAAGTACGCGATAACCGGCATTAAGTACGAACCCTTTACTTCACTTCCCGGCCCTATTCACATATAAGCCGCTTTAAAAAGCCGAAGAGTTCGACAAACAAGGGACTTATAATGCGTAACGGACTAAGAATTGTTCCCAAGAAATGCATCAATTCAGATTAGGGCGCTACGGAGTAATCTAGGGATCGATATAAAATAAATATCGATAAACATCTACAGGAGTACGTCGATACGTATATCAATGGGGTCGATACGATCAATGACCGGTCATCGATACATTTGCTATTACAATAGATCAGTCAACTCTACCAGCTAATTATGTATGCCAATGTCAGTGACAATGATCGGGTTGGCACACCAACGAGTTACAACATAGTTTTTTCCATCCATTTCCAACATGGAAACCGCATTGAAAATTATTTCCATCTTAATTAGTAAATACATTTGCATAAACAAGCGCTGGCCATCCCATATTAGGACGATCATTATTATAATTGTGCTTTTTTTTTCTCGCGAAAAACTTATCCTGTGTAACGGCCAGCCCTGCGATGTTAATCGCCGACGCATCCGCCGATAAATCGATAAACAAGTCGCGCGACTGTGACGAGTTTCCCAACTACCCGCAAATTATAATCGTGCCGCTACTGTTTTCACAGTAGACAACGGAGCTTTGATTGTTGTGCGTTCGATGAGAGCGTTTTGCGAGATCGTCGGCTGATAGGGCGAGGCGGGCGGCGAATTAATTACTTAATACCGATGCGTGAGTAAATGTATGCAATTTCTAACGCAACTCCCTGTAATTACAATTTTTTCGTTTATTCCATCATAATAATTTTTTGAAAGCTTATCTATCGTCCGTGCTCATGAATCGTAACGCTATTTACACTTTCGCATGAAATAACATTAGCGTCTGAGTGAGCTAGATCAAAATCACTGGCCTTATTAAACCACATACTTACACTGCACTTTAGAAATGTAATATCAATTGCGTGCGGTCAAAAACATCGTTATTACTTTCCGTTTGTATCCGCAATTTCCTTTACCAAAACAATTAAGTATTACATTCGAAAAAACGCTGGTGTATAGCGGTGTGCGTGGGAGTGCACGACAAGTGGCGCATACGCACACATGATAACATTTTACTGCACGCATGTCTTTGTTACAGTTGCAGATGTTATCAGAAGCGTTAAATTCATTACCCGAACTTATCTGCATAGATAGTTATACTTAATACCCCATTAACGATATTATGCATTACCATGAAGTAAAAATACAGTTTATGGTGTTGTGTTATGGCCCTGTATTCCCGCAAAAATACGATAAAAACTATGGAAAACAGAGTTGCATACATAACGTGGCTGGTGTATTAATATTTATTTGCATAGACAATGGATTACTAATATGTACATTGTACAACATAGGGTTGAGTGGAGGCGTGTGCTGAAGGTGTGTAGTGCTTTTAGGTGTGTGTGTATTTCCGTCATTTCCCTGCGCGGGAGTCGATCGCGATGATTGCTCACGCGTTTCGCATCACTCACCCCCATCGGAGGGATAACTCGTTCACATACAATTTACATGCGCCTTATTATGCAGTTGGTTTTTTATGTGACATAAAATCGATAATCTAATAGTCTCGCAACCGTAACATTCAAGTAAATAATACATGAGCAGATTATAGTGATAATATTAGTTGCTATTGTTATATTTGAATTGGTTTAAAATCGAGCTCAGTAACAACGCACCTATTATAATAAAATTATAGAGAATATTAATCGATTCAATAATAAATAAGCAATGGAATTTAATTGAGTACCTATTTATTGCATTCATACGCCAAAAACTCAACCAATAAAGCAACATTATTGTGAAATAATGCGTAATGAGTCATAAACTATAATTATGATCGCGTAACGAGCCCTTGACGACACTCATCTATTTTATGAAAAAGGACGACCAAAACAAAACCGCGACTGGTGCACGGTGTACAGCAGTCAACAGTTGAAGCACACATGTGCAGGGCGTGTCTCCATGCACCACTGCACCCTCCCCATTGTTTATCCCACGATTAAAACCAATTCAAATACTAACTCTCACTTCAAAATTAAACTCTAGTAGTCTCTACAGCCCCTTTTGTTTTAAACACAATACACGCACTTAGCTCGCCGCAGCGAAAACCACGGACCTCGTAATTATGCCACAAGTATGCAATGACGCGATTCGAGAAATCGTAATGTTAACTGCGAAATAACGATCGGATAATTATGAAGTTATAGGAATTTCAACTTCAACTTCCTATCTTTCACATATCGTGATCGTAAACGAATGGGACTGTAAATTGTTGAATTAAGGTATTCCATATTCAAGCATATTAAGCGGTTGTCCCGTGTCTACCAAATTGGGACTAAAATTATAGCCCCATAAGTTATAAAAGGGAGAAATTGTGTATACAGAAATGCAATTTTTAAGGTTTATTCATACGAGTATTTGATCAATAACTCTATAAAAAACGTTCGATAACTGAAAAAACTATTAAGGGTCAGATAATCGCCGTGGACCTTGGCCATACAAATGCGCGTCGCGCTCACGCCGCGCAACCATTAATTTTCATAGGGAATATTTATTTTTAGTAACGAAAACATGAATATTTGAAAAAAATCACAAATAGAATTATAGATAAGCAACAGTCTATTCATACAAAAAAAAAAGATGAAAATATCTTAAGTAGTTTGAAAGCAATATCGTTTTTTATGCTTTGAGTAGACATTACTTCCTGAATTTATTTCATAAAGTATTTTACTACAATACTTAAATATTCACATATAGAATTGATGTGTATGCGTTCTAGTTTAACATATATTTTTCGCATAACTTACTTGCATTATATGAAGGCGTAATAACAGATTTAAAACTCACTAAAATCATATATCTGCGTCTTAAGCATTTATGTAATACATATTTTCTACCCGAATACACCTTACGTAACTCTGCATGCGTAAAACAGAAAATGTATGAAGTTCCCAGTAGCAGTAGTCAGTCACGTAACTTTTACTAAGCAAGGATTAAAAGTGGGGTGTTCTGGCTCTTCAGGCTGCGCCGGCGCAACGACAGCTGACGCTAAGTTGTGTGACCAAAAGGAATTTTAAAAATAATTAAACAACCTATTGTACACTTATTACGGTGATTAATATCAGTGAATGGCAATCTTTCATGTATTTTTGGGTAAGGACGTTGTTGAATGTACTTGAAAGTTATTGTCTGAAATGTTATAGAAAGAGAATAAAGACTGAAATTGAAAAGTAAAAAATGAATAAACTTTTTGATGATCAAGAATTTAAACGTTTGAGGATCAAGAATTTGAGTTAAGTGCAGTTTAATTGAAGATTCTTCGAAAGTACGCAACATCGTATGAAGGAAGGCTAAACTATAATTTTCATGATAAACCAGTCCCTATCAAATTTCATCGATACGAGCAATGAAAAAAGTCAGATTATAAACATATCGTGCAGACATTATTTACGCATACTTTATCGTCAATCAATAATTAATATCTCGAGGCTCGACGGGTGAGACGCTCCCGAATTTCGCCGAGAATGATGAGGAGATCGCGTTCGCGTAATCGAACCAGCAAAAAATAAAAAATGAAGCAAATACGAAATACTCCATTACTGGGCTCGCTACAGCCGGCTGTCGAGACGATTTCATGCAAATAAAATTGTTAAGAAAATAAGACGTCATTGCCGATAACACTCATCAAGACAATCTATAGAATCTAGACAAGGCGCTTTTAGTTCGTATTTGATTTCAGATGAGTATTTCTTATAGATTATTCCGTCTAGACACGTATTGTTGTCCGAGCGATTGACGACCGGCCGATTTTGACGTATCTCACATCGTCATTGTTCCGTTTGAGCGGTAATCATAGAACACCGTTGTGATTGCCTTTTATAGATCAGGATAAACAATCAATATCGATCATCAGTGAGGTTAGATAGCAAATACTGTTGAAACTTTCAGCGATTGAAGGTGGACTGTCAAAAAAGTCGAGGTGATGTCGTCTCCACTGCGCTTGTGTCTCGGTGCTCGCACATTGTGTATGCAAGGCGCGGCGGGCCGCGGGCCACGTCAGCTATTTGCTCGTGTCCAGAGGGCTAAACCATTCAAGGCTAAGGCGCGGGGGCCAGTTTTTGGCTGTTTTCGACTTGATCCGCCACTTGGACACCCACCCGACGGCCCCGCATCTCCGACCACTTGCCATTCCTTCTACAATCCTTATATAGGGTTTTTCAACAAGAACTTTGTTTTTTAAAACAAAATAAAACAAACTATTTAGATGAAAATGATTCAATTATTTATTGTAATAGAAAGAGTAAGGTTTGGCAATTATGAATGAAAAATTATATAGGACATGTCCACCACGACGACGCCCACAAATGTCGATTCTTTCATCAAAGACTTCACTTTTTGGCAATATGGCGGGTCTATTTTGTTAATCGCATCACGGGTTTCGAGTTTTAAGGCTGTAATCGATTCGAGTGGCTCCGTATAGACTCTATCTTTAACATAGCCCCACATAACATAATCCAGTGGAGTTAAATCACACGATCGGATGAAATTATGCGATCGTCTGGAGGTATGCAATAAATTCATGTTGAAAGAATCGACATCTGTGAGCGTGGTCGTGGTGGACATGTCGGATATAATTTTTCATTCTTAATTGCCTCTTTCTATTACAATAAAAAATTGAATCATTTTCATCTAAACTCTTTGTTTTATTTTGTTTTAAAAACCAAAGTTCTTGTTGAAAAACCCGTTATAACGAAATAATACCTT
Source organism: Tiliacea aurago (assembly GCA_948098905.1). NCBI lineage: Eukaryota > Metazoa > Arthropoda > Insecta > Lepidoptera > Noctuidae > Tiliacea > Tiliacea aurago. Next base: position 21,635,287 of record OX402577.1, read on the forward strand.
CTATACATTTTCTCATAATATTTTATGGATTTCTTATACCTATTATCAGAATTTGATACAATAATTTTGTCAATTATATTTTCTTTTACCTGTAAATTCCTAAACCAAAAACAGTAATTTCTGCCAATTGAACAGCGAATAAACAATTCATTCTATTAACAAGTTTTATTCATTGAAATGACAATTATTGTTTTAGAAACAATAATTGGTTTCCATGCTACTTATCTACTACATACGCTAAGTACATAAATTACACTGCCTCACTGCATTAGTAATTGAGTGATTACCGAATTAATTCTCCACCCTCGCGTGTACGTGTGACTAGTAATCTTTAACAGAGTTTGTAGATCCCACGAGAGTAAGCTCTCCCGCCCATTATTAATTGCACTCCTCAGGTGCGGAGATTATCCTTATTAGGCCGCCGCAAACAGGAGACACACATGCATTTCCACACGCGTCTTTACACGTTCAGTTGGAAACTACATTTTAAATCTACTTCGCCTCACATTCAGTCACCATAAAAAACTCAATTTCGTAACCCAGAAATAGACTCAGAAAATGTTTGCCAGGTTACAATCTCATTTACGTTGTTAATCATGCACCATAAGTAAATAATAGGTATCAATCCATTGTACTGAAACAACCGTATCATTTCAATTACGGTAAGAGAATAATCAAATGCAATACACCTTTCATTTTTGACGGATTAAGTAACTTAAGCTTGCATACAGTAGTAAATGGTAGCTTATTAGATATTATGAAACTGAAATTAAAAACGTATTGTGTATTGTAACGGCGTGGCAGCGTGCTTGCGCGGGCGCAGCGTCTCTCGGCCAACTGTAATTGCGCGAAGCCGCGCGCGCAGATTATCAGAGGCAAGTGCGTTCGATAACGCATGCGCACGAACGCGTGTTATTAAATTTATTCCTTTTTCGCCAGAATCTGCATAATGAGGGGGGCAAAAAAAACGCGTAATCGCTAGAGTGAGCGTCGCCTTCCCTTGGAGAAAGGCGGGCAGCGGCCACTCTTTGTCTGATATGTTCAGTATAATGAATATTTAAGGAGTAGCCGAGCACCCGCATTGCTATTTTATTTTTGTTATTATTATGGAAGCAGCAGACGATTACGGACGATTATTTCTTGTCAAAGCGTGGCATCGTTTTCGAAGGGACCCGGGTCGTGTATTAACACTGGCTACTTATGTATTATTATTATTAAATACCGATATCATGATCGCCTACAGCGGCGGGGATCCTCTCACGTCAACATATTTATACTTGTAGGCGTTCGCAATAATTTGCACGCACCCTTAACTTAACACAGGGGCGGACTTCGACGTGTTTGTGCTCATGTTTCCTGGATGTTACATCAAGTAGATCGTATATTTAGGTAGGTAGGTATCTTAGGTAAATTTTCCACTCTACCTTAGTTTATACTACTGTAGATATGATGACTATAGAGTCATTTTCGAAGGTAGAGTCATATATAGTATAGGTGACTCTACGTTCGATTTATCTACTACACTAGTGCTTACATGTCTCTACATTAATTAATTGTAACAACACAAGGCTTCTACTCAACAACAGCAAGGTACCATCATGCATCTTCCCTACTGCAATGTAATAAAAATGATCGAGAATCGAAACCTTGATAAGTACCGAAATAAACAAAAACATCGTAATACCACCTACCACTTAAGGATACGTTATGTCAGTAAACTGCATTTGCAAACTCCTAATTCGACCCTGTCAAGCCCTGGGCTACCGAAATTCCACATTTATGAGTCCGTACTCGTCCTTATTCAGCTTCCTTTCGTAAAAGGATGGTCGTTAGGTATTAATAAGAAAATGAGCGCCCAAAGAACAGTAACAAGTACCTTACTTTAGGAAACACATGGAACAAAAACTGGCTTTGACATCGTTCGAGTCACGATTAAGATGACAATGTCTTAATACGAAATTTCTCATGAAATACTACACAAGCAGTAGCTCATAATTCTCGAACGTCATTACTCAGAGCAATTTCTTTAAGATATGCCTATAATGATCTGATGTCCGTGAGAAGTTTACGTTGTAACAGGATCGAAGGAGCACCAAAAAAGTACCGCGCGTGTCGTAGTCAGCGGTCCAGCCAGTAGCCAGTAATTTATGGTTAGTTTTTGGCTGCGCCAACGCAATGCGGCCTCGCGGCTTTTCACAGCGCCCCGCGCCCCGCAGCCCCCGCCCTCACCCGGTCACAGACCTCGCGTCATTCCGTCAATCTCAACTACTTATCCGTCCGCGCCGATCCCTTATATTAATCATTTTTTTCTCTCAAAAAACGAGCGTAATAAAGATCCTATCGAGCCAGCCCCTGCAGCTCGGAGCTCGGCAGGTCGCGCGCGCGCTTTCGAAAATTCACAATTGACAAACTGACAAACAAATATCGCAACTGATACTTATTAAAGCATGTATTATTGACTATAAACTGGTTCATTGTGCTGCCAAAATTAATCTCGGAGCTTAGCTACGTCACAAAGGCGGCGTGCCGCCGCGTACGGTGGCTATTACAGACACCACATTATAATTACCTTTTTAAATAGTTTTTTCAGTCGGTGTCGATATTAAAACGTCAATGTAAATAACTTGTTAGCCGCAATCTCATTTCTGAGCGATTGGATATTACAATAGTGTACGTGATTTGAGAAAGGTAACGGTGTCGCTGCTTTATCCGCGAGATGGAGCCTATTACCGGCGACGTAAGCAGCGCGAGCGCAGCGCGTGCCGCCGGAGCCTGCGCCGAATAGTCCATCATACACTTAGATTATTTTATCAGCCAGCGAAAAAATATCTAATCAATTGCGTCCAACGGCGGCCTGCGTCCGTAAGTAATGTTCATTATACGGAACTTATGATTCCTTTCTCACGCTGCGACAAAATGTGAGAAAGATGAAGTTAGCATTATTAAATTTGATATGATATGGAAAAAAATTGGAACCTGTCAAGTAATGGCGAGGTGTCGGTATAATATAGGCTCCAAAAAGAGAACGGTAGCGCGTGGAGCTGTAATTAGGTTCAGTCCAGCGCATTGTGTCGACTCCAGCGCAAATTGAACCACGGAATATTTCACCTGACACACCGTACGTGTCTAATTGCACGGATTATTTATCTTCTAAAACCTCTCAGCAGTTTTTGTCGAGTTGTGGCACGCGCCCACTTTCTACGCAGCCGGCTACAGACGTAATTGTGCTTATACCCTTTTTTATTTCGTTTTCAAAACATCTAAGTCATCATCTGGAATCAGTAACGGTCCACCAAAATGTTTTGTTATACATTCCTAGTATTAGATGTTCGTACACGTATCTGCAAACAATGCGGAGGCTTCATGTTAATTGAACTAAATTTAGCGGAAAATGAGAAATAATTGTTTGAAATTCTTTGCTATAAATACCTACAAACAAACAGACATAAAAGAGTGCAAGCTACTTATTTCCTTAATTCGTCCCTGCTCTGTTTTTTCTGAACGTTTGACATGCTGTAAATATGTAGTACTTTCCATATTTTAGACCGACTTTAAAACTCCTAATTTTAAGTTGCCTTACAAATTAGCTTAAATGACTACGTTCTATTACAACAACAAAAAATAAATACTAATTTGAAAACTCTTGTACCTAAAAAAGGGTCTACTTTAGGTCTACGGCGAACAATGCTACAATAGAGCGAGAATAAACCAACTACCGACTTAACCTCTATTCACCCAGCTCCCAATAACCTATAACAACCAAATCAACTCTATCTTTCGACTATCTATTCATCGGCTCACTTTACAAGCTCACTAAACCATATTTTTTTCACCTCGATAAAAAACCATAACAATAGTACAACTACGTTGAAATTCTTTAGTTTTTTAACGCACATAGCTTGTAGCGATACATTATCGTAATCACTTTCACCCATTGATTGCAGTAAGAGCTAACTTTTTACTGATATAATCAACTGTATGATCGGAATCGAATTTAAAAATCAATCATAGCATAGCACACATTATTATCAAAGTTGCCCAGAACAGAGCCGTAATGCGGCGATAACAGCAATACGTAGCCGTAAGCTAGTTATCGCTTCAAACAATAATCCGCGATAATGGATTAGCTCACTAGGCGAATATTTATAAACACCACTATCGTTTTATTCGGTAAAAATCGTGTTCGAGCTACATTTGATCGATTTTAACTGACAGGCTTTAATAACTACGGACATTACGTAGAATAAACTGTAATGTTCCTATGTTCTTCTATTTTGATTTGTGGCTTCTCCCGACCATGTAACCATCCACGTTGATCTGTTTTGATAATACTTAGATTTTTATTATTGCTTATTGTTTCGTTATCTAGTTTCACTTACCCCGTTCGAAGTGTAAAACATCATTTTGAAGCTATATTCACTTTAAGATTTCAAATTAAGCGCGACAAAGGTAGATTAAAGTATTGCTAAACATTTCATGACAACTAATTCAAACGATATTGACACAATGACACTTGAAAAGGTTGGTGACACAAAAAATAATCGAAAGGAAAAATGCGCGATTATTAAAATCGTAGCGGACAATCGAGGGCACGTGTTAGCACAACAAAGCCTTACACTGAAATAGCCTTAATGTGCAACAACCACAACTGACGACAGATTTCAAATTACTAATAAATAGATCAAGATTCCTTACAGTTAATGTGGATACTTGTAGTGTTCGTACGGTCTAATTTGATTCGCGTAACGCTGACCGCAGAAAAACCTGTTAGCCAATGAGTTTCGAACTTAAATTGTTATTTAAGTAAACCATAATAAGTTTAGATTGCAAGATAATGATAGAATATCGACAACAGTAGAACATTATGAACATTTTATCCATCGTTACAGTGATGCAATTTATAACTTGTTGACTAAACTGGTGCAATGTAGATTGAGGGGAATTTAAAATGGGTATTTTTGCATTTGAAAATCTAGACGGGCTTATGTTTGCCTAAATATTATTTGATGAACTCATAATTAAACCAGTATGTTTTGAAAAGTTGAGCATGCAACAAGCAGAGAAAATAAAATGAAGAGAGAAAATAAAAAGAAGAAAATATTTTGATAATCTGCTGTCTCGCATAAAAAACAAATGACTATTGTAATATTGAAACTATTGTCAACTGTAACTCCGTACTACCTACTGAAAGATTTCTCTAACGGGACCTCTAACCCCGATTAGGAATTTAAGATCAAAGGCCTTCCCAATAGAATTTGGATCCGCATCCAAATGCAATAGAAACCGGTCACAGTTTGAAATCCGTTGATAATTTAATCATTGTGGAGTTCAATTGTTACCAGAAACAGTATTAGCATCTATCTGGGTGCCTAAATTCAAAAGAATTGGCTACAAAAACCAGTAGTGCCTTGATTCCTCGTTTTTCTTCTCTAAGCATTGCATTTTTTTGAAGATCAAGAGACTGGAGATACAAAAATTTTTTTTTAAACTTCTATAAGTGGTCAAAATGTACTGACTCTAACATTTCCCTTATGGAATTATTCATAGTTCCATATAATAGAGGAACTTAGCCATATTATTGGTACGTTTTTAAAGTCTTATACGTAGAATTTTCAAACAGAAAACCCAGAAATTTCACTTTTTAAATAAATAAAATAATTGATACGGAATTCCCGGATTGCAACAGGCAAGTGGTGGCCGCGAAGCAACTAACAAAACACGTGACGGTACTCTGTGTGCGGAACTGCAGAAGGTGAAAAACCGAGGATTTTGACGCTTTTTAAAAAAGGCGTACGTGGCTGAGAATCGAAACCAATACGGAATTCCCGGATTGCAACAGGCAAGTGGTGCCGCGAAGCAACTAACAAAACACGTCACGCCCCATGAAGAGATGACCTAGAAGGGCAACGATGACGGTACTCTGTGTGCGGAACTGCGGAAAGCGAAAAACCGAGGATTTTGACGTTTTTTATAAGAGGCGTACGTGGCTGAGAATCGAAACCAATACGGAATTCCCGCCGCGGATTGCAACAGGCAAGTGGTGACAGTGAAGCAACTAACAAAACACGTGACGTCCCATGAAGAGATGACCAATGAGGCTGAGTTTATTGATGGAAATGACTTGGTAGCTTCCAAACGATTAAGTAGAGATGCAATGAAAGCAGAACTATTAGAATAGAATAGAATAAGTACTCTTTATTATGTACACCATAAAAATTACAGATATAAATGTAGAAATTTTACTTAGGGTGACACAATGGGCGGTCTTTTTTCTAAAAGCGATTTTTTAAAGACAACCTTTAATTATTAATACCTATACAACTAAAATCTAAAAACTATAATATACACACTGCATTTAGCTAAAAAGCTAATAATCATGCGTAAAAGCCTTGTGTTTCAAAAATTATTGGAATTTATTAGATTATCGCAAGCTGAAGGAAACTAAGTAATTCCAATTATTACTTACTACAAATTGTAATTACCTGGCTATTCAAGAAGTTGGAAATTGATAAATATCCAATTGAATGCAAATATGGCGAGGTTTCGCACAAGATGATTTACTTATCATTCTTTTTTGTTTGTTTGAGTGATTCGTGTTGTCTGTTAATTAAAAGAAAGTACTGTCCTGTACATAAAACTCAACAAAGTGAAGTCCTTTTGAAATGTAAATGAAAAACTCGAGATTTTTCTTAATTTCCCAAGAATTACATTTGTTATATTCAAAAAAAATAAAGCTTATCACGAACGTCAAAAAATCTGATTACACATCTCTAATAGCTGGTAAAACAATTGTTATCTTTAACAGAACATAAGGAATTTCCAGCCTAATCTATAAATAACTCCAGACTTCATAGGAAATAATATAAAAAGGTTCGTCTCAAACACCTGTTAGTTTTTAAGTATAATATTTCCTAATACTTGTAAGTTTACGGATTATTAATTGATTTCCCCGTGACCAGAAGCGAGGTAATGAGTTTTAAATTAGCAATGTCGACTTGTTTCAATTTCTTCATCCAATAAAAACTGATGATAATTTGTCAAACAAGTACGGCTGATTAGAATACCAGTAGGTAATAGCGGCTATTAGAAAAAGATCTCAAAGATGATTGGTAGTTTTAATTACGATTGGGGTAATTAAAGATTATTACAGAGGCCTTCGACATGGTAGCCAACTAGTCAGTCGGTACAATATTAGTGTACATTGCCTACTTTATGGTCAGTAATTACATAGTTTAGTTTAACGTTTAAAAGATTACAGTAATGCTGTTTGATAAATCGTTTACTTATCCCAGGCGTCGTTTGCAGTAACCTGTGGACCCATTAAATCTTAACCTCTTCTGGTTTTATACTTGGAAGAGAAATCGATAATTAATAACGACCCCAAAATACAGGCACTAATTAAGAATATCACACACATCATTTGTATGGATTTCACATATAAACCAGACGAAATTCCGATAAACTGTAAATCAATGGGGCCCTTCAAAAGGAACCGTGGCTTTAGTCCGGATAACGTTACATCCGACACGACACGTTACATGCTCATTCATTCAAAAAGACATTCGAAAACCCACCTTATCGCAAAGAAATAGAGTCTACAGAATCGTCATTATTAAACTTATATAAGTTAGTGTTATCAGCAAATAAACTAATATTAATAACAAAAAAGTTAATGACGTTTTCGCGTAGTCAATCACGTACATTATTATCAGAGATCAATAAAAAGAAGAAATAGAAGGACGCGCATTATCATAGCGGGAGCTTTAGGTAATCATGAATTAATAATAAAGGAATCGATAAAATATGTAGTTTCCTTTTTTTTTTAATTCATATTAAGTTGGATTAGTTTCTCGAATTATAATATAATATTTTGCAATTGTCCGTCAAATGGATCTTTTGCTAACTTTTCAAATTCTTCATCATTTATCTCTATCATCTTAACTCATTTCTTCAATCTGATCCATTTGAACTACTCAAGTATATAAAACCGTATTTTATTGATCCGTGTATGAATATACAGATGAACATTATTATTTTGACTTTGAACTGATTAAAGCTGACATTTATTATTTTATATTATCTTCATCTCAGCCTTTCCTCTAGTAATATTAGGGTTAGACTTCCAGTATATCTAGAAGATAAATAATATCTTCTTCACTGATTAAATATTTTCCTACCTATATTGTCTTCTTTAATAGTAAGTTAACCTATTTCTCATTTTATAGAGATAGTTCTTGTTCATTATCTTTATTGTGTTCTTAGAACATACTTAGTCACTAAGTTATCAAAATGTTGGATTTACCCTGTTTCAATATCATCATATCCTTCTATAACCCATTGTTGGGTTTCAATAGGTACGGATTTAGTTAATAAATTCAAAATATATTCTAAGATATAGTTTAGCGGCCAAGTTGTTTGAATTACATATAATAATATAATAGGTTTGTGACTCGACCTTGCTGAAAATATCGACGGAGTACCTATTGTCTTAGTACCTCTATATGCAAGTACATAGTGCGGCTTCATTTTCAATGCTAATGAATATTTGTTATCTAGATGAACTTGGGTTATTGTCTATGCGTCAATTAGGAATGTTATGAACACTGCTTCATCTTTAATATGAGTGTTCACGTTTTCGAAATCTCGTAGACTATTAAAACTGTTTATTTCAAATATATTATGATCACTGTCAGTTTCCTTATTGCTACTTGCTTTCATATATTTGATCCATCTGTGGATCAAATATTTGAAGTTCATCAGGAATTTATTCAAACCTGTATTAATCAGTTCTTAAAAACCGTGAAAACTTTTCCTATTTGTTGCAATGATAACTTTATCCGCGCGATCAAGATTCAAGTTAGGTATTACTTCCGTAATCCGTTAAAAAAATCAAATAATTTTACTAATTAAAGACGGTAAACTTTCAGGATTCTGTGAATAATTAGAAAACTGTATGTGTGTTGAGTTTTCAAAGAGTTTTTTCAGATAACCAATGATTGAGCATCATTAGCTCTACTTGTTAAAGTTTTTAATTTTTTGTGGGTATAAAGTTTTTAAGCCTGCATAATGAGGTAGAAAAAATCCTTCTGCAGGTCAAAATACAGGCCAAAGTATGCTTGATTATTAAAATTATTTGTGGGGAAAATAAAAAGTTGTTTTTATTATTTAAGCTTATATAAAAAATACTTAAACTTACGTCCCGAATAAAACTAAAATTCAAACTAACCTGTGCTAAATCGCTAGGGCCTTCCGACTTCACAGTGTTGGCCGCAGCCCACGCCTCTGCAAACGTCTCCATTGCACTCTGAAAGTCCATCTTGTCAATTCACGACGACATCAACATGCCGAAAATTCACACAACATGTGCACGGTGCGGGACAGACGACTGCGACACGTACGAACGGGCCGGCCGGCGGCGCGCGACTGGCGCTGGGGCCCCGCCCAACGAAACGCCCGCGTCGAGAAAAACCGATACCACCCGAGCCTTCCCGTTTCAGCGCTTTTCTTTTTTAAGCCGCTATTTTAACGAGTTTTTTTTTCTACCCAAGCCCGGCCCACGGTGGTGGTTGGGCGTCCTCTGGATTATTTACACTTGTAATTCACAGATTGCTTCGTGTGACGGCTAATTTGTTGTTGAGGGGTGTCGGCGCTATCTCGATTAGATTACGTGTTATTGAGAGCTACTCGTGTTATTTGTTTGAGCATCATTTGTGCTGTTGTTTTATGTTCAGATACGCTAGTTTGTTATTTGCTATCTCTTCCTCTTTGATTTATCTAGCTGTAGGAGCTAGAAGACTATTCTGCAAAGACTGTAGTTTAAGGTAGAACGACTGAAAGTTACAATTTCTTGGAAATTAGAGGGTGTAAATTATGAAGTCATCAATATAATAACGTGGTAATTTGAAAGGCTATCAGTGTGGTTAATTGCAGTATCCTTGTAAAATGGCGGTGTTCGCGCTAGGAAGCATTTTTATTCATTATATAAATCACTGTGGCTTTCCGCCTTCTCGGATGTAAGAAAAAAATTGTCACGGCTTCACATAATTTTGTACGTGGCCATTATTACCTTCCGGGGAAGTAAATTTTTCTTAATTTCGAATATTTAACGAGGAGGCTTTAAATGTTTAATGTTGATAAGTAGAGATGATCATTTGGTATGTGTGAGTTATTGAGGCTCTTGTAATGGTACCTATACTGTTATCATTTTTAATGGTATTATTATAATTATAGGTATGATGTGAAAGTATGGTGATTATTATGGAAATTGCTGATTTTATCGTTTAGAAATGTTTTTTATCGTTCTGAATGTTCTTGTCTCTATGTCTAACAAAAAAATTTAAGAAACCATTAGCTTAAAGATTATTTAAATAAAGTAACTTTGATAATCTAATTAAAACTAAATACCTAGATATGGGTGAGTACACCAGCTAAATTCTCTAAAATAATAATAACTAGGAATATTCTAAAGATTCCTTGAATTAACAATTACTTAAATTACGTATTATTTATAAAGATAAATAACACGTTGTTTAACGGTGCTCGTATAAGCATTGAATCCGGAGGAATTCGATACAAATCAAGCAAACAAAAATAAATAGGCTGAGAATCAGCAGTTTTCGAACGTCAAAAATTATGTAAGACAGTCCCCCAAAAACGCCCGCCCTTCACAACTTCCTAGTGCTTTAGCTGGGAAGAAGAATTGGCGCAACAAACTCCCCAGCAGCACAGCTGTCTGTTCAGTTAGAAAAACTTGATTCTATACAATAGTATGTAAAATAATTTACTTTACGCAACACAAAGATGATCTCTTCCTACATAAAAAGCATAAAGAGGCACAAATAGGCATAATAATAGGCCGTTAGAAGTGGGCCAGTGGAGGTAGCTCTGCTTTGTATCGACCGCCTCTTTGTATGCCGCGGATAAAACAATAAGATACTTCACAAGTTTTGTTTAAAAAAATGTTTAAATATACGTTTTTGCTAGCGACTACGAGTGTTTTAGATTGGTAATCTGTATTAGACGTCAAACCCCATATTAGTAAACACAATTTAAAATGACAACTAGTTTATCCATCACATTAACCATACTTTTTCGAGGATTAAGTTTGACATAACTTTATTCCACGTTTATTATAGATTTAGATTTTTATGTCATGTCGATGGTTCATTTATATTATATATGGGTGACGGTGCCTCTTAATGATAATTATGACATAAAAGAGTTAAATGGCTATGAAAAATCGGTAAAAAAAAATTCAACGATAATGTGGCTAGTACAAGATTATGCCCATCTTTAAATACGACATTCTGTACAGTTTTATATAAATCTTTATCTTCTATAAATAAATAAAAATATTTAAGCAAGCGCATCACTAGAGAACGGCTCGAACAATTTAATTTTTGTTTTGTTTTAAAATATTTGTAATAGTCCGAATTAGGTTTTTACGCAAATTTGGAAGAGTTACCCGGAAAATGTTTTATTCTATGGGATTTTTGTATGAACTGTTGAAATCTGGACATGACTACGTTTGTGACATCAGCTAGTCTATTATAATGATCAGTAATACAAATATTTTTAGCGACTCGTAGAAAATAAAGACAATCCTTCAATCGGTAAACGTCAGATGAAAGCTCCTCCTACGTTTTGACCTTATGTATCTCGATATTTATTAATAACATTTAAAGATTTAAGAGTATTAAATGATCTTTAAAAAATATAGAAATAAATTGATGGTTCGTTCTCGTATCGTTTGTACATATTTTTACTTTGCTTCTATCACATATTATTGGAGGTACTTTTCTATGAGATTAATGTCAAGCATGTGCCCTTTGCTTAAGAGGCCGGCGATGGATGCGTAGTTCATAGAAACGTAATACCAAAATAATTTGTAAATCAAACATATTCATAAGGTAGTGTGTCTTTGCGCCGATTGGAATACAGAATAACTAGGTTCCCAATATATATATTTTGAATAGACACTGATTTAAACAAGAGTTATGAGAAAAGTAAGTTTTCTATAGAAATTTTAAATTCCTCATAGCTCGACTTTATATCATTGTCTTTTCAAAATATATATTTGGGAACATAGATATTCTGTAATCCAATCGAAATAAATACACACTACCTTAAGAATATGTTTGATTTACAAATTATTTTGGTATTACGTTTGTATGAACTACGCATGCTACGCCGGCCCCTTAAGTGCAACAGTTTAACAAAGTGTGTGGCGACAATAAAGTGTGTTATGATGACAATTATATATTCGTATTGTAGTGGAATAGGTGTGAAACCATTTCAACTGTATTGGAAACTATATTAAACCAATGACCAAAAATGGTGCAATTTAAATTTTATTCGCAGCCATCAATCAAACATTAGAATAATATGACAAACAAAAATTAATATACGGTAACAAAACCTAACATCACTCTGTACCGAGTTATAAAGATAACTAGCTGCTGCCCGCGGCTTCGCTCGTGTGGCATTTACTAAACATATAAACCTTCCTCTTGAATCACTATATCTATTTAAAAAAACCGCATCAAAATCCGTTGCGTAGTTTTATAGATCTAAGCGTCTCGTCTTTTAAATGTCTGTCCCTATGTATATAGGGACAGACAGGAAGAGGGAAGCGACTTTGTTTTATACTATGTAGTGATAGTGATAAAAAAATAAAAACTTTATTTTTTAAACTTATTTATTATCTAAAAGCAGGTTTGTACACCTTAGAGCAAACTTTTAACATAAAAAATCAAGTTCAAATATATCACCTCGGACTGCATTTGTGGAAAAATCGTTTATCAATTCTTTTCTGTGATAGGTGTTTCCAATACCAACTAAGTTTTCAACGATGGCCGCGGTATAAAACCAAATGAACCATTCCCCATAGTGATTTGGTCATAGTCCTTTAAGGCGACGATAACCGACTTTTAATGATTTTATACTGAAGATCACGTCTAAACGAGTAGTGTTAATGATTTTAAATATATATATGTTAAATAAGAACATTTTAGATTATGTTATTTAATATGTGAATATTTTAGATTATGTTTATATTACATAGTGAAATTAATTTGTAAAGTTATGTCTAACGCGGATAAAAAACTGAGAATGGCGCAAAATATACCAAGCGTATTTTTCTGAAACCTTCACCAATTCAAAGATAATTTAATTATTTATCTTTTAATATACGCGTTTTAATAATGCGTCAAATTGGGGATAGCGCTCCTTGATGGGCGAGTCCTATTACTGGTTGAACGTACGACGCGTTGCGTGAGCTCAGTACAGAACACGCAAGCTAACCACTCAAGGTCACTGGCATATTTCTCCATCTTAAAGGAGTGAACAACAAAAACGCATAAAAATATGTCTGCTTACAAGTCAAATAATTATTTGCCTGATTCTTATAAAGTGATACGATGATTATTTTTTTGACAAACATATCGTCTTTTCTACTTTCAAGATGATCAGGTCTATAATGGAAAAAAAATATTGATTACTCTAGAGTGGTCGACGATTTGCATTTTAAACACAATTTCAGACCAATTAAAAGTTTAAGCTAACTATATCAGTTTGAAAACCAAACCAGTATGGTAGATCAGCCTGAAATGCAGCTTTTAAATAAAAAATAACAATTTCACTTACCTACCTGCTTGTAGTAATTTCAGCATAAAAATTTTCTAATCAGCCTTTGACATAATTAAATCATTCACCAAGTTGTTCAAACTGACTCATCCATGTTGGTTCTGTCAGCAACAAAAGTTGAATAACACTTACTTGCACGTTACTTTTACATCGTATCTTCACACTAATTACACTAATATTATAAAGGCGAAAGTTTGTGAGTGTGTGTGTTTGTTACTTCTTCACGCTCAAACGGCTGGACCAATTTTGACAAAATTTTGTATGGAGGTAGCTGACACCCTGAATTAACTTATAGGCTACTTTTTATCCCGATATTCCCACGGGATCGAGACTTACGCGGGTCAAACCGCGGGGCGCATAATATTATAAATGCGAAAGTGAGTTTGTTTGTTACGCTTACACGCTAAAACTACTGAACGGAATTGGATGAAATTTGGCACATTGGTAGACCATGACCTGAAGAAGGACATAAGCTTCTTTTCATCTGGGATCATAGACGGAGCCATGGGCAACAGCTAGTATCGTAAATTGATAAAAAATGATTCGCATTCCAGCTTTCAGGAAAAAAAAAAACAAAAGCAACAAATGTGTAGGTAAATGTGAAAAGCAGCGTATATTCTTAAATTTTATATCAGTTAAGATGTTTATGAACATTTTACTCAATAAATAAGATTGAAGAAAACTGAAGTGTTAATTGGCGTTTGTTGCTGACCGTACCTACCTACTAGCAATAAGCCTTGGAACACACACGTCGTGTCATGACGACAAACTATGACAATAGTCAATAACCTGTCTTTGTTGTTAATCAAGACCTAAATGGAACTCTTTTATCTTTTTAGCAGGTTCTAGTATCCAGTTAAGACACTTATTTAACACCAGCCTTATTGCAGCTGAAAAACAAATAAACATTCGAATTTGAACCTTGCTAGTAATATCTTAAAAGTGGGGTCAGTTTATTTCGAGGTGAAGATTTGTTTCAGAGTTCTTCTTTCGGATTTGAAACGTCAGTTAACACGTGATCTCTCTTTTAGCTTATTATGTAGTTACAAAATGTTATAAGGTAATAAAAGTCACAAATTAGATAATACAAGGTAAGTATTACAATGATTTTTTGAACTGTTTGATTGTTTGTATATACCAGAAATTAAGAAGACGCCATATTCTTTCTCCAAAAAAGAACATGATGTGCATTACTGTTAAATAAATAATTTGTGCATACAGACCTATTTATGTAACAGTAATCTTAAATTATCAAGGATTACTTAAATCCTGATTGCACTTAAAGTCAAATAAATCATTAAGGCTCCCGCAGACAGTCACGACACAATAGCGCGACGCGACTCTAATAGAACAATTTCTATAAAACTTCATGAAAATCTCTATCATCCAAATAATGCGCATTTAAACTATTCTTTATCCAGTACTTATCCTTGATAATACTAATAAGTTGATAATATTTTTTTTAAACAAACATATCCAACCTGAAAATATGCGAGGACATAAGTTTGAGTTTGAGAGGTTGAAGTATCTATTACATTTTTACACACGAAAGTTTGTTGTTATTCGTACATTTTAAATTCCCTAATGTTAATTAATTAATCACTTTATCAGTTGCATTTGATAACCACTATTCATTTCGCTGCACTAACAGATAGATGATTTATTAAAAAGAATAATGTAAGTACAGTGTGTTTTACGTTACCTGTTATTTTATTTTTACAAAATATGAAATCCAGTTTACGCTGATCTCGCACCGTACGGAAATCATATACAGAGCGAGAGCAGCTTATACTGGAAATGTATAGCTTGATGTGTAGCCGTGTGTACTCGTAGTTATAAGTTTCATCCGAAAATTAAGACGTTCATACATACATAACAAATTGTGCGATTGAATCGAAAACTAGCAATTCTCGTATTAAGAGCGTTTATGACTTACGGCATTTCATACAAACTTTCAAGCCCTTGTTTTTCGAAATGACTGAACCGATTTTACTGAAACTATTTAATTTATTAATACGCTTAAGCAGGATACAAAGGTCTAAAAAGTTAGTTAAAACATTTTCGAAAAATAGTGTTACAGCCAAATTAGACCAATAAAAAAAATTAAATGTCTTATTTAAAAACAGATAACTGGAAATCTCTGTTTCTATCTCTATCAGTCTAATTTGGCTGTAACACTATTTTTAGAAAATGTTCATTGCTAACTTTTTAGACCTTTGTATCCTGCTTATGCGTATGAAGTTTCATTAAAATCAGTTCAGTCATTTCGACAAACAAGGGCTTGAAAGTTTGAATGAAATGCCGTACGTCATAAACGCTCTTAATACGAGAATTGCTAGTTTTCGATTCAATCGCACAATTTGTTATGTATGTATGAACGTCTTAATTTTCGGATGAAACTTATAACTACGAGTACACACGGCTACACATCAAGCTATACATTTCCAGTATAAGCTGCTCTCGCTCTGTATATGATTTCCGTACGGTGCGAGATCAGCGTAAACTGGAAATGTATAGCTTGATGTGTAGCCGTGTGTACCTACGGTTAATATTCCATCAAAAACTGCTACGTATTTAAGCAATAGGTAATTTTATTAAAATCGAAACCTCAGCAGACACCTGCGCCATAATTGTTTACAAAATTAGACAAGCAAATAAAAACAGACTGTACGTAGGTAATCGTCGTAGCTCTCTAACTAACCATAGATAAAAGTTATAGCTTTTAGTATTATCAGGTGCCTACTCAGTGGCTGAAGTATTTAATTCTAAACAAATGAATGCGTTACGATAACGCAAATAACAAAAGACGTAAGTACTTAATTTATCACATCAAAGTCACGTAATCTTACTCGTATGAGGTGATGTATTCGTTCTCCATGACGTAGTAAGTTAACAAATCCTGAAGTAGGTGTCAGAAGTTTTAATAGTAAGAACAAAACAATAATAATTAGGTACCTAGCAAAGCCTTAAGACTCAGATATATGCCAGTGACCTTGCGTGGTCTGTAGTGAGCTCACGCAACGCGTCGTAGGTTCAGCCAGTAATAGGACTCGCCCATCAAGGAGCGCTATCCCCATTTTAACGCATTATTAATTTATTATACACAAAACAAAAGTATTTTAATAAAACGCGTACACTAAAAGATCAATTATTAAATTATCTTTAAATTAGCGAAGGTTTCAGAAAAATACGCTTGTTAGATTCTGCGACATTCTCAGTTTTTTATCCGCTTAATTGCACTATGTAATATAAATATAATCTAAATTATTCACATGTTAAGTTATTGAGAAAATGCTCTAATTTAACATATATTTTTTTCAAATCATTAACACTACTCGTTTAGACGTGATCTATATTTTTTATAAATCACTAACACTACTCGTTTAGACGTGATCTTCAGTATAAAATAATTAAAAGTCGGTTATTCAGACTGGTGCGATATCACGGACGCGACGCGACACTATTAGGACAATTTCTTTGGCTAGCCCCTAAACCTTAACTTCGAATAATTTCCGGGTTTAATTTTAATTTTACTGAAATATGAAATAGGTTCAGTGGTCCAAAAAATAAATAAACTGTAACCCAAAAAACTTTTACTTAGGTACTTAAATATTTTGGCGTTACCTATTTCAGCAAATTTAAAATACTTATTTTTAGGGTTCCGTACCAAAATGGTAAAAAGGAACCCTTATGGTGAGACTAAGTCTGTCTGTCTGTCTGTCACACCTTGATATCTCAAGAACTACTAATGCTATCAACTTGAAATTTAGAATAGTTTTAGATGACGTTTGCCCAATTATTTTGCAAAGAAGAAACATTAAAAAAAAAAAACTTTTTTGCAAAAGGGACTGAAAGGGGGTCTTAAAAATTTGAAATGGGACTACTAGGGTTTGTGGGGTATCATATGAAAGAGCGTTGTTTGGACATTCTCAAACGTATTTTGTTTTTTTTTAGGCAGCATAGTTTCCGATTTTTGATGAAAAAAAAAAAAAATACCGTCCCCTAATCTCCGAAGTTTTCATAGATAAAAATCAGAAATTATTCTATGTGATAGAAGTTTATGTAAAGATTACAGGAAAAATAAAACGATGTCTCTAAATAGCACAGTTTTTCAGAAATCATCAACATCATATATACGTACGGAACCCTCGGTGCGCGAGTCCGACTCGCTCTTGACCGGTTTTTTTTAATTAGGATTGTCGATTATAGCAAAATAAATTGACTTATTTTTAATGAACAGAAAATAAATATCTAATCCATACAAGTATCGCCCACTCCTGAAAAGAAAAAGCTTTTCTTATGTAAGCACAAAAATTACATAATTATTGTTACATTCTTGTAGAAATAATCTTATCTTTGTAACGCAATATTGTAAGAATTTACAAAGATGCTGCAATCTTCCTATTTTTACTTCGTCATTTATGCCTGATCACAAAATAAACTAAAACGTTGAGTTTGATTCGAAAATATTTACAGGTGCTATGCGTTTATACCGATAAGATGCTTTAGAGGTATTTATATAACTATTAAGGCACTGACAAGAGGCAAATGATAAAAGTAAGCTTGTCTTTAACAAAAAAATTGCCAAATCTATATAGTTTGTGGTAGCGGAAAAAATATATATTATTCCTGAACATATTTCTCAGAACTTGGTTGTTACCAAAACACGTTTAGAAAAAAAAACTCCAAACAATTTAACGGTAAACTGACCCTTTACTTTGAGTATTAATGATCTTCAGTATAAAATCATTAAAAGTCGGTTATCGTCGCTCTAAGTTACAATCAAAAATTATATTTTTAGGGCTGATTTTTCCAACGTCGCAGATACCAAAAATTACGAAACTTAATTAACTGGTTATTAATTACAGGGTTAACCAATCAGACCCATATCATACATTTATCTGCCAGACAGAAGTTTATTTATTTATTTAGTAAAAGGTAGGTATGTACCCTTATTATTTATGCACTCACGGTGATACCTGCAGATAAATTGTTATGTTAGTTAATAATAATTATTATTATAATTGGTTGTATTCATAATTCATAATTTCAGCCGAAAGACGTCCACTGCTCGTCATAACGGCCATAACCGCCACGCTTGGCAGGCGGGTTGGCGATCGCAGTATGGTGTTAAAAAAAATGCAAAGAGACCGCTGCTGCCCATTCTCTAGTAAGTCCCTTAATCGCTTTTTACGACACCCACGGTTGAAATAAGACGGTGCTATTCTTTGGCACCACCAATTGGTTGTATAGTTGCATTATATTCCAGGTACTGTTTATTTTGTGTTGCTACCTACTTATGTATAATTCATTAAACCTGACTTGGTTTCCGTAGGTACGTCTTTTTTGGGTGACCACAGAAAATCAGCGCTGTCTGTGTGTCCCATAGCACAGCATCACGCTGAGTAGAAGATCAAGGCTTCTTGTCACAGTCATAACGTGCCAGCAGCTGCAGACTATTTCCCCCTTATTACAAAACAAGGTTTATCTTGAGACCCAGGTTTAAAACATGGAGCCATTGTTGAATTTCGAACTTTATTCTGACTATGGTAAAGTTCCTAAACACAAAACTGACAACTTAGTACCGAACTAAGTTTTCAGTTTTGTATAAAGAACGGTAATTCAATCACAGTTACGTTCTTATTACAAAAACTGGCTCCATGGTTTAAGCCATGTCAAAATATAAATCTTGTTTTGTAATAAAGCCCATTCTGTTTTGTGCTCGTGATTTTATAGAGGAGCTCCTGGTTAAATAATAACAGCCACAGGGGTCGATCCATCAGGTAAAGCTACGCTTGCCGGGGTTGGTCCGTGGATGGGTGAGTATCTTTACATACTGAGACTCCTCCGTGCCTCAGAAAGCACGTTAAGCCATTGGTCCCGGCTGTTATTCCTGGATCTTGGACAGTCGTTACGGGTCGTCTGAAGCCCGAAAGTCTGACAACCAGTCTTACCAAGGGGTATCGTATTACCCAGTTGCTGGGCTGTGGAGGTCAGATAGGCAGTCGCTCCATGTAAAATACTGGTTTTCAACTACATCCGGTTACACTGGAAACCGACCCCAACATACTTGGGAAAAGGCTGGGCAGATTGATTTTTGCTCGTGATTTTATGTACTCGTAGATCTATTTTGTTTTATTTTTCTGTTAATGTAACTCGAGTTAATGATCTTTTTGTATGCACGTGTTTCTGTGACAAATAAACTTATTTTTCTTTCCTTCTTTCTTTCTTTATTCTCCCTTTCAACCAATTTTGTTCCTGCTCTACCTACTAACTAGTTGTATCTCATTCGCATGTATTTATTAGTATGTAAATGGCCTTAGACCAAGGACACATAGTTGTAATGTAACGGTGGTCAGTCTTATACGTGACTGAACGATTGACGCTTTGATTTGTGTGATCGTGTCCTTAGAACTTGAACGATTGTCGTGGTTTAAACCGAATATAGGTGCTGCTAATGTATGATAACGTTATTTCATTTGTATCCACTTTATTTCTATCTGGAGTGACAAATTACAGATATTTTTTTAGTCAATAATGATATCTACCAAAAGTTGCAAGTCATAATATCATTAGATTACGCTAATTTTGCATTATCCTCAATAACACACATTATTTATATTAGGATATATATTATTTTAGCTCCTCGTTATTTTTTAATTAATTAATATGTTTTATACAATGATATTATATTAAACAGATATGTTATACACTCACAAAACAACCTAAAAAGTGTTCCGCACAGCAGCGGCAGCACACATACCCACTTTGCATTCATTTTACATTTAAAAAACCGGCCAAGTACGTGTCGGATCACGCACAATGAAGGGTTCCGTAGTAAGGATGAATTCATCCCAAAAACAAACTATATTGTAGTTGAAAAACATGCTCATGAAATAATTGACCGTAACGTATATAGATGTATGCATCTATATGTTGTGTATGTAAATATACGTTACGGTCAATTATTTAAGTTGGTCGACGATTACTCGTTAACTTGTAAACCCTACTTAGCTGTGATAGTTTTCCTTTTAATTTCGTTATATATACTACTGCCATGATTTTTTTCACATATCCATGAGGTTTTATAGCACCAAAGCCCGTGTGCCACCTTATCCATAGCACAGGATGTACTTACACTGAAAAAAATGCGAGCTAAGTAAGATACACTTTCTCTTAGTTGGCATTAAAATGTTTGGAATTATTATTTATTTATTTACTATAAACAAGATAGCATATTTGCCAGAACAAATTAATTTTATTTATATCGACAATGTGACATGCATGTACATAATAATCACCGGTCTTTGTTACATCATACTTACTTACAAGCTTTGTTTGATTTTACTTCTTCACTTTTTTAAATCAAATAATAATTTTAGTTGATGGTAACAAGCAACTTGTTAGCATTATATCATTCTTAAACTGACCAACATTTGAGTTAAATTAAATAATTACCCGTAATTAAACTAATTAATTACTTAGTAAACGGAACTATGATAATTTAACAAAGTTCTCCTACCTTCAGAAGTCAAGATCTTGTTAGGCTCGTATGGAGTCAAGATGCGTGATCACATTAAACAAGATTTTTGTTAAAGCAAATACTTTCTTTTTTCAGTGTATAATTTCACGATAACACCACGTGGAGTCGCGGGTAACACCTAACACATAGGATCCATGTAACATTACCCAGTACATGCTTAATGAAGTATCTACCTAATTCCTCTAATAACTATGATCAGAATAGCAAACAGCTGTTACATAAATGTATGGCTGATAAAGCGGCGCGGAATGTGGGCTTTCACGAGAATTGTATGGGCAAACACTTTGCGCTCGTGTACTAACTGTCAGTATGTATCGGTTACCAGTGTTAGATGCATCCGTTAGGTAAAACGGATAGTTGAAAATTAAAAATAATGCATGTGTTGAAAGAAGTCCTATAACAAGCTCTCATCACTTTTACCAATAACCGCTTAAGGCAAGCTAACAAAAACTCAACATGGGATTAATAGTGTGGTTTATGATGTTTTCACTTTATTCAACACTACCCGCGCGCTGCTGCTGCCCGCGGCATCGCGCGCGTGGCTTTTTCTAAACTTAAAAACCGTCCTCTTGAATCACTCTATCTATTAAAAAAAACCGCATTAAAATCCGTTGCGCAGTTTTAAAGATCTAAGCATAGGTACATAGGGACAGGAAGCGGGAAGCAACTTTGTTTTATACTAGGTATGTAGTGATTCTGTTCAGCAATTTGGTGAGAATCAACTCTACAAACAGGGGTCGACTCCGAACATAAATCCAAAGTATCGGCCAAATGTTCGGCCGTTTCTTGACTACGGCTAACTATGGCTGAATACGGCGAAAAAAAAAAACGACAGTCTAGAGGTAAGCCAAAGTCAACAATGTGACTTGAAGTCGGATATGGACTTAAAGTCAAAAAAGGAAACTGGAAGTTGAAAAACGGCCGATACTTTGAACCCTGATTATCGTTTCGGAGAAGACACCCCCAGGAAGTTAATTTATTTTTTATTTTTTAAATTGCCTAGTGAATGAAACGGAATTAATTCACTGTACCTATCTGAAAAATATAACACGGTGATTACCTACTAAAAAGATGATGCAAGGTTTTAAAAACCATAGTGTTTCAATTATTAAAATAGTTTTGTCTTAAACAGAAATACTTAACAAAAACCTACGTCAAATATCTAGCTAGCTACCAAGTTAACCCAGTAACTAACATCTGTAATTTAATTATAATTAACATCTCAAAACAGACAGTAACATCTGAAACATCTGATAAAGCTACCTATCTTATTCTATAGCATCCTGTCATGCCACAGAATACTAGTTAATTAAACATCGTAAAACGTTGGACCGCAGTGTCACAAAATATTTCAAGAGAATTTATTCAGTCTGTGGCTTCTTTAGCAATGTTTTATAATATTATAAATAGACTGATATATGCGTGGGATCTTAGATAACGGAACAGAGTATTTCCTCTTTGTTTGAATTATTTTTTAATACATGAAAAAGAAAAGCTTAAGTTCCCAGTAAAGGCTTCCTTAGAAGTCTAGTGTGATATTTAATTGTGGTTGAAACCTATAGGTAGAGACGTATCTTTTTTATATCAAAATAAAAAAGTATGATAAAGAGGTCAAGTTAAAAACTGAAACTGAAAAACCACAGCGTCCCCCTCCCACCTCCCGTACATAAGCCGGGCGCTTGAAACGTAACTGAGGTAAACTTTTCTATATATATCCTAATCCGCCTATATCCGAGATACCAATAGCGTTCGCTAGGCGTTGACATTCGCTAAAACCTCCTCCAATACGGGTGTGTCCGGGTTAGGTTTATCCGTTATCCGTGAGATTAGGCGCTCTCTGTCTGACGGGGCGGGGTCGGGGCACGCCCACCGGTCGATGCGGCCCACCGGCGCTCGCCTCATTGTTCCGTTATCTATCCGAGACGCAGCACGCTCATCCGCCGCTCGTCACAGATAAACGGCTTGATGACGTCACAACACCACCGCTACCTCCACTATGATTCTTCTCCTCTCACGTCACTAACTTAGTTGCGATTGCGACACACCAGACTATCTATTATGCCGCCTGTCTATCTGTTATGCTATTGTTGGTCTTGCATCGCTAGTAATAGCGGCTGTTATTGCGTGGCTGTGGATGAGAAGTTAAAAACAAGATTTTCCGCGTGATGTCCTAATGAGACTGAGTAATTTCTTAGCGGAGTATTCGCTTTAGTAATATCTTTTGTAATCACTTTGTGTTTATATCTAGTTGTATCTTCAATCCATAGCAACATAGACTCAGCAGGGAACATAGATTCTGTTCTATTACATTATTTCACACAGCTTGTATTTTTTCCCAGATTGCCTTTGTGATTTCTTTCCTTTTGTGGGATGTTTTAAAAAGAACCGGCAGTCGGCCCGTTCTGCTTATGAAAATATGTTGTGTTATCACAAATACGTGTGCCAAGCGTAGTGATTAAAACAAAAATGTCTTGGACTTCAAAGGGAGCTATAAATACAGGAGTAACTTTCATAATGCCCGACCAAAAAGTTCGAATATGAATTTAAAATAGCGGTACTTCAAAAACCTCCCAGCTGGCCCAAAGTTTCGCGTACAAAACGGACTAATAAAACCGATTGATATCACTCCGTTTATGGAAGTCCGGCCGCTCAGAATGTTAATAAGGTACCTACACGGTACAATCATAACTTATTAGCTGTGAGACAGACATGTGGCGTTCTCATTGACTTTGAACTGATGATGCATGTTCATGGTCGACTAATAATTTGTTTTGATTTGCAATAAAACAAATGACTGGAAGAATTATTTTAAAATCGAGATAACACTGGATTTCTAGAAAGGTCTAGAAGTTTCAGTTAAGTATATTTGTTAATTATTGTTATTATTATATTTCGCACCTCCGCAAAAATCTGTCATACTTATGACAGATTTTTTTGACACTATTTGTGATAAGATTTTGAAGTTTTCAGAAACAAATGGAACGTTATAAGTGTTTTCAAATTTTTTGAGTTGTGACACTATTTGAGCGGAGGTACGATTTGTTGGGAGGGCTTGTGGCTAAAGTAATAACAGCCGGGTCGATCGATCAGGTTGCGCTACGCTTGCCGCGGTTGGTCCGCGGATGGGTGGCCATTTTTACATACCAAGAACCCTCCGTGCCTCGGAAAGCACTTTAAGCCGTTGGTCCCACTGTCATTTGTAGATTTTTGACAGTTGTAACGGGTCGTCAGAAGCCCGAAAGTCTGACAACCAGTCTTACCAAGGGGTATCGTGTTACCTAGTAACTGGATTGTGGAGGTCAGATAGGCAGCCGCTCCATGTAAAATACTGGGTATTCAGCTGCGTCTGGTTAGACTGGAAGCCGATCCCAGCGTAGTTGGGAAAATGCTGGGCAGATGATGATATTTAAAGAAAGAAAAGAAAGACGGAAAAATTGTTTATTGTTTATTTCAGTTATATTTGCCGTCGTGGGATCTGGAGGCAAAAGTCCTCGCGCACATCTGGGAGTGGCGCGAGGAGGCGAAAGGCCGGGGTGAAACTCCGCTGCCGCGATTAATCGCGGCACAGCGGACGTAGCTCCGGCGGGATCTCATGGCGGCATGGAGAGTGCGATTGTCGCAACCCAGCGCGCCCTGCGCTGGGTTGGGACTTATCGCCACAATTGTGGCGATAAGTCCCCTCTTTGAGGAGTGGCTAGAGAGGCGCCACGGCGTCCTCACCTTCCGCCTGACGCAGGTCCTCACCGGACACGGTTGTTTCGGGAGGTTCCTGTTCAGGATAAAGCGGGAGCAGGAGACGCCCCGGGCGTCGGGAGTCACAAGCTGATTTCCGGCCACCGTAGGCGCGGGCCTGCGGACGGTGAGCGATGGGTAGCTTGCCGTCCGATAAGGACCAGGCCCGGGTCGACGGTGCGTTGTGTTTCACGCGCGCCTCAAAGAGATGTCAGCACCAACTGACGGGGTCCGTTAGGGCCAATGCCTGCCGGGGTTGCGAGTTTGTCCGAAAGGGATATCGTGGCCCCGGCACACAGGCAACGGAAGGAACACGGGTGGGTTTTAGTCAGTAAAAGTCTGACACGCCCTCCCGCTCAGCCTAGAGCGGGAGAAGTTATTTGATAATTTCCCACCCAAAAAAAAAAAAAAAAAAGCTTTGTTGGGAAAATGCTGGGCAGATGATGATATTTAAAGAAAGAAAAGAAAGACACAAATGAAATGAAAACAAATGAATGAAAGAGTTTGAAAGCGCGCTTTCAAACTCTTTCATTCATTTGTATCGAATCATCTCGCGAGATGATTCGATACCAGATTTCTAATATGGCAGTGGTACAAGTACCTACTGCTTGTGCCGAATCGAGTCAATTGATTTATTGCCTGTTATTTTACGGAGAGCGAGTCACAGCAACTAATAATAATTATTATTAAGTATATGTATGTGATTTGACCAAATTTCTAGAAACTGACGTTATAATAAAAACATTTATTTTCGTTAAATGGACTCATAACGTCACTAACAATTTACTTACAAACTGTAATAGTACCTAATATTCACAAAACATACCACAACAGCAAAAAAGAACAAGTTCCCAAACAACTAGGTACGTCCTTTTAGCAGGACTTTTCGGCGTGATTAATATGTACACCTATGCCAAATTACATCTTTCTAGGACTAAGCCGGGGACAGACGGACGGACGGACAGACAGACAGACAGACGGACATGGCGAAACTATAAGGGTTCCTTGTTTACTGCGGAACCCTAAAAAGAACTCATTTAGCTTATGATTATACAACAACTTCGCTCGATCAACATCTCTACATAACGTCTATACCCCGTTCCGTAAGTAGGACACGAGTGTTAATCTACCCGTGCTCATACCGTGACACAGTACTCCGAGGGGTGGGGAGTGAGGGGTGAGAGCCACCCCCCTCAGCTTTATCGCGAACTGCCGATGAAGATCAGACATGCTGATGTAGATTGTAGTCGGTTGATTGAATACGGTGCTATGTTTATCGTAGATAATGGGACATAGTATCTTTGTTATGAAGTAGCTAGCTACAATGTTTGAGAGTTTAGCCATAAGAATCCAAGATTGAAGACAATTTGGTGATGCTTTTTATGGAACTTTGCGTAAACTTATGAAGGGTTTAATGCTTTGTGGAGGAAGGAAGTGTGAAAAAGAAGATTAAAGATTTTTGATATACAGAATCAAGGGGATGGATTAATACAGAAGTATATGGAAGAAAGAGACATGTTGCGCCGGTTTAGGGCATTGAGCAACGAATAAAATGAATATAAGTCATGGTTAGGGCATTGAGCAACGAAGAAAATGAATATGGGTCATGGTTAGGCCATTGAGCAAGGAAGAAAATTAATATGGGTGCATGGTTAAGGTTATTCTGTTATATCTTGATCATGTACCCTAACTGGACCCTAACTGTACACTAACTGTTTCTGCCATATGACA
The DNA here is from genome assembly GCA_948098905.1 of Tiliacea aurago. Taxonomy (NCBI): domain Eukaryota; kingdom Metazoa; phylum Arthropoda; class Insecta; order Lepidoptera; family Noctuidae; genus Tiliacea; species Tiliacea aurago. Next base: position 21,661,937 of record OX402577.1, read on the forward strand.
TAGAAATATATGAAGGAAGGAGCGATACAAAATGTATGAGATCTTCATTATTTTTTTATTCTTATTATTTTTATTTTATTTATTTGACATAAAAGTACACAGATACAGGTGACATTTAATTTAAAGGTAGAAATAGCCTAACCCCCATGCTAGGATAAACCTATGTTACAGGGGTCATCCATCCGTCCAATATGGATATAATAGTTACTTACAAATTAGCAATGTGCACTTTTGTAAAAAAAATAACATAAAACAAAAAAATACAAAATTAGATTAAACGCCTCCAAATGTGACACTTTAATGTGATCATCAAATCAAATCAAAATATTTTATTTCACATAAACCTACATGGGCACTTATGAAACGTCAGAAGCTAGGTGCACGGTTCCAATTGGTCGTTTCCTATGGAGAAGAGCCGGCAAGAAACTCCACGCTGTTTTAAAAATCATTACAATGTTTTCAAATTACAGTGATAATAGGTATACGAGGACAGTGTAGGCGGCATATCAACAAGTACTTATCAAAACGTAAAATGGTCTACAAATCTACAGTCTATTAGGCCTAGAACGATCTCACGTTCACAAAATATAAAAGAATCTTTAAAAAATATTGTTAAAATAAAAAACCCATGACATGGTTGCCATTACATCTGTAAGAAATCTGAATTATTATCCCATCCACAAAAGCTACTACTAAAAAATAGTTGCAATTAAATTAAAGGTATAATGACATCAAATAATGACATCACACCATGAGCTATTTTTGTACGTCGAGCTGAAACAAAAGAAGAATCAGGCAGGATAGTAGTAGGGACTAGAATATTAAGAAATACAATATTATTAGATGACTTCGGTACTAGGGCATGAATCTCGGAATCTCGGAATATCGTAATATCGGAATCTCGGAACGCAAGTTCCGATATTACAATTCCGATACTGAGTGATCCAATATCGGAATCGGATTTTTTTAAATATATTTTGAGTTTTAAACTAACCCTATATTTTAGATCCTTGTGTAGCGCCAAGCGCGACAGTGCGCTACTGTATTCCTGTTGTCAGCTTGCTAAGCATGCGATACAAGAACAATCATTGTGTTATCTGTCTCGCGCTCTCTTTACTTGTGCGGTACTTCTTACTTATTCGCACAAACGAACAAAATATCCTGTCAATCAGTTGCGCTGACTTGCGCTCATGAACTGTGTAAGTTAAGCCATGTTTGTGTTTTATGTGGCTAAATGCGACGTCGCTTTAAAATATGTAAGTACGAACTATTATCTAATTGTTGTTTTCCAATTCAGTATAAACTATAATATCTGTGTTTAAATGATTTTATAATTAAGCTACCTCAAAATAAAACAAAAAACGCCGAAAATTATTCTTTCGTTCAGGCTTTTAAGATGCTAGTTTGTATTAGATCGTAAAAAGATGGTTTTTCCATTTTCATTTCGCGAAATAAAATCGTAAACAGAAGTTAATCATTTATAAAATAAAGCAGAAAACTAATATTAACTTATGTAGAGAGAGATTCATAAAACCTACGTACAGCTGGTAATATTTAATATTAGGTACCTGTTATAGGTAAGGTTTGCTTGTTTATTCTAGGCCTAGGTACCTAGGTTGGGTAGCTATCAAAATTACTAGTCAAAGTTTACGTACAATTTACATATTTACATTACAAAAAACAATTATTTTCTTTGCAGGGATTAATCAAAAAAGAAAGACACACTACTCAGAATTTCTCAACAAACGCTCATCAAATGTACTTAAGGGATCATTTTCATCCCATAATTGTTGGTTTTGCTTGCACTTTTTAAATTAGAAGAAGTATTGTTGATTCTAAGTCAAGTAGTTTAATTAGTAATAAGTATAGGAAAATTAAGAGAAATATGTGATTTAATAAATACAGTGTACCAAATAATTAAAGAATACGATTTAAAAATGTTTTTTATTACACTCAATCCAACCTCATACCGAATCTGTGCAATTTATAAATAAAAAGTGCAATTTCTAAAGAAATAGCGAAATTCCGATATTAATATTGGAATTCCGATATTGAGATCTAATATCGGAAATCAGTATCGGAATTGATAACCTTCCGATATTACATGCCCTATTCGGTACCCAGTGGTGGCAGATTGCATCGTACCCTAACATTTAACGCCAAGTAATCGCATAATCATCAATAATCCTTAAGTCACACAAAAAGTATCGCAAGAAACGGATTTCAATCATGATACAATGACCAATTCCTTAACAACACCCTCAAAGCAAAACAAACTCTACATCTCATACAATAGAATGCAAATTACCTGTTCTATTGTTAGAAATGTTGCAACCCGCTGCGAATCCGGGATCAGTTTTGAGTAAAAAAATAAACAGATTTTGGGATTATAATTAATGAAATGTCACTTGATTTTTGACTTTTACTCAGGTACCTGAAGTTTATAAGATGAATTTTGGAGGTTCCCACAACAAAATTCTTAAAATTGCAGAGATATTAAGTTATATTATAAGATAATCTGTTCCATTGATGGAACACTCGTCAATATACATAGACAGCACGGTTGGCTCAGTTAGTTAAGCGATTGACTGCTGCGCTGCGTGTCGGGGGTTCGATTCCCACACGGAACAAATATTTGTATGACCTACAAGTAGTTGTTCCGGGTCTGGCTGTTTGTGTATGTGAATTTAAATGTTTGTAAACGCACCCACAATACAGGAGAAATTCCTAGTGTGGGCCAACGTTTTTAAAAAAAACAAAAAAAAACAATAACATAAGCTACGCCAATGACATGGTTCTGCTTGCCCCATCGATCAGCGCCCTCAACAGAAACTCATGTCTGTTTGTGAGCGATATGTGGAGGCTCAGGACCTCAGACATAATGCAAAAAAGAGCGAGTGTCTGTTGTTCAAGACAGGCACTAAATACTATCGTGAAGTGCAACCGTGTCACACTCGGTGGGACTGCGTTAGAATGGTTAAAATCTTCTAAATATCTGAGGCATTGGGTTACTGCAACGCAAATGGATAATGTTGACACGGAGAGGGAGCGTAGGGCGCTGTCTGTCAGGAGCATTAAAACGCAGATATATGCCAGTGACCTTGAGTGGTTAGCTTGCGTGTTCTGTACTGAGCTCACGCAACGCGTCGTACGCCCAGCCAGTAATAGGACTCGCCCATCAAGGAGCGCTGTCCCCAATTTGACGCATTATTAATTTATTATACACAAAACAAAAGGTATTTTAATAAAACGCGTATACTAAAAGATCAATAATTAAATTATCTTAAAATTGGTGAAGGTTTCAGAAAAATAGACATAACTTTACAAATTAATTTCACTATTTAATATAAACATAATCTAAAATATTCACATATTAAGTTATTAAACAGTTTTCAAACCATTAACACTACTCGTTTAGACGTGATCTTCAGTATAAAATCATTAAAAGTCGGTTATCGTTGCCTTAAGTTTATCCGTAGGTTTGCAAAATGCTCGAGGGGTGTAAAAACTACTCTCTTGCATTATTAATGATTTTGACGCTATTAATAGTGATTTTGACATTATTATTCATTATTTTGACATTATTAGTATTTATTACCAAAATCTGCCAAATGTATTTACTAACACTAGTGTTTAAGTTGTGTATGTAATTAACATACCCTCCTTTGGGGGAGGCCTATGTCTTTCATTCTTTCACTTAAAAACCGTTGCCCCACACTAGGAATTTCTTCTGTACGTGGGTGCGTTTACAAACATTTAAACTCACATACACAAACAGCAGCTATGTCCAGCAGCGGACGTCTTTCGCCTGAAATTATGATGATTATCATGAAGTAATTACCAAAAAATTGTATTTTATGATCTGTAAAATAAATGATTTGATTATTAAGAGATTAGATTATACAATGGTATTCATGTAGTTTGTAAAAGAGTAGGTACCCTAATCGCAATGAGCGTAGTTTACGATGGTAGGATCGTCATGGGCGTAAAACTAATCTGGACCCTTAGCACCATGAATACTGCATGATAATGGTTCTGCTGAATATTATAGATCAAACGGTAAAACACACAAACTTTTGTAGGCAGTTATTTTGACGAAACAAATAAAAATTTGGGCATCACCCATAAGATTATAAGGAAACTATGATTGATTTGAATAGGTATATCAAAACGAATATTTGTACGATGCTAAACGCACATTAGTCATGGGTGATTTATTCTATCAGCGCAGCCTTGCAAATGCCCAGACGTGAGAATAAACTTAATGCAACGCCAGGTCTATAGGAAATCTAAAAAGTTATGCAAAAACTATTTAAAACAAAACAATCATAGGAAAAACAGGACTTAATTCTTAAAAGTATTTCATTTGCATATTTCAATGCTCTTTGTTACCTACGTGACAGTATAAAAGTAATGACGATGTTTGAAGAATACAAAAAAAAAGGCAAAATCTAGGGATACTTTATATTTCATCAAATATCTATAAGAATTACTAACAATTTTGCCGCCGTATTTTGTTTTTTCTTTTGTTTTTTTTATTTAATTTTTTATAATTTGAAAATAGAAAAAGAGGTTTCAATCTGTATATAAACTTTTTATGGAAACAAAAAAAAACTTTAACTTAAAAACTATAAATTCGTAAATCATTTAGGGTTATTAAGGTATCCCTAGATTCTGTTGATGTTTGTATATTATTATGTATAATTATTATATTAATTGACCGCGCGAGCGTCTTTTGCTTCAAGTCTGGCAAAATTTGCTTTCCTCTGTCAGTTTGTTGGTGCTCCTGGTCGTATTTAACATTCGATCCGGACGAAACTTGTTATATAAATTTTACGACTTTGATTGGAAGGGTACTTTCTGGCTACTGGATAACATCGTCTTATGAGATCCAATTTCGAAAAAACTTTAAGTTGGTCTCATAGTAATTTGGTGAAGATCTGATAAGGGTCTTTGGCGTGATGAGCAGAATTGCTCGTCAAAATGCAGTAAATTGCTCACTTTTAGATTTCTATTAATGGAATCTGTTGGTTTATTCATTGTTGCAAAAAAGTGTGTGCTCTCGAGGTCTACTGTTCGCAGAACTACTAGTTTAATTGGCTCTAACCAGATTCAACCACTTCACCAATGTTCTGGAGTCTATTCACATACTTAGAGTCACAAACAAATGCTGTTTAGCAAAAAGTGTCATGGTTGAACCATATTATAGCTGCTCTCAAATTGAGCTTCTAGAACATTCACAATTCAGCATATAATTTACGGAATATATCAAAATAAATATTATAATATTATTTTTACCTACACTGAAAAAAAAAATTGTTTGCTTTAACTAAAATCTTGTTTAATGTGATCACGCATCTTGACTCCATACGAGCCGAACAAGATTGACTTCTGAAGCTAGGAGACCTTTATTAAATTATCATAGTTCCGTCAACTAAGTAATTAATTAGTTTAATTACGGGTAGTTATTTAATTTAACTCAAATTGTGGCGAGTTTAAGAATGATATAATGCTACCAAGTTGCTTGTTACCATCAACTTAAATTATTATTTGATATAAAAAAGTGAAGAAGTAAAATCAAACAAAGCATGTATGATGTAACAAAGACCGATGATTATTCTGTACATGTCACACTGTCGATATTTATTATATAAAATGAATTTGTTCTGGCAAATATGCTATCTTGTTTATAGTAAACAAATAAATAATGATTCCAAACATTTTAATACCAACTAAGAAAAAATCTATCTTATCTCGCATTTTTTTCAGTGTACAGTTTCGTTTTGCTTATGAAAATAACCAAAAGAACAACCAAACAGAGCAGAATACTTATAATCCCAAGAGCAAAGTTTTAGATTCTCAATTGTAACGTTACAAAATCCATCGGACATCGGTTAAACATCCGAGACCAATCCGAAGATCGACGGCCGATCCAAAAACCCAGTATAGAATGCGACGAATTTGACAAGTCACCGATTTTTTATCTCAAGCACAGATTATCTGGTCTCCTTACCCCACTCGATCAATCTTATCGAGGCAACTATGACATGCTGTAATTAAAAACGTCCTAATCACCAAAATATCACAATTACAAATATGAACCTTATGATGGTAAGTAAGGGTTTATATTTGAAGTGATGTGGTTGAATGGATGGAGATGCTAAGGTCGGAGCCGGCGGATCATCGCCGGATTCCGGGAAATTCGGCCCGCGTGAATACCTGCCCGTACAGGTAAGACTGACTACTACAAAGTTATAGACATGGCAAAATATAATCCAATAGATTTAATCTATTAAGAGCTTTTACATCTTACGGCATTTCATACAAACTTTCAAGCCCTTGTTTTTCGACATGAAAGAACCGATTTGAATGAAACTTCATACGCATAAGCAGGATACAAAGGTCTAAAAAGTTAGTTCGGAACATTTTAGAAATATCTTATTTAAAAACAGATAACTGGAAATCTCTGTTTCATGCACGTAACATTTTCTAAAAATTGTGTTTCAGGCAAATTATGCCTGTAACACTATTTTTCGAAAATGTTTTTTACTAACTTTTTAGACCTCTGGATCCTGCTTATGTGTATGAAGTTTTATTAAAATTGGTTTAGTCATTTCGAAAAACAAGGACTTGAAAGTTTGTATGAAATGCTGTAAGGTGTAAACGCTCTTAAAACCTACATTCATTTTGAGAGATCAACGGTAATATCGATATTTATCTACCAGCATTTTTTTAGCAATTTTTTTTTTAGCTTTGATTATAAAAGACTAATCCATGCAACTTAATGTGTTAATTATATTACTCTTCATTAGTTTAGTCGTTTAATGCAAGTGGTATAAATCAGTTATTCAATTGCTTAGCAGTAACCACTTGCCACTCATAATGATGATAGTGCTTGAATATGATAGTCAAGTGTGCAAGCATACCAGTATGTCGGGATAAGTCTGTTCTTATTTATCATCGCTAAATGGCATACGTAAGTCGGTACGCCATTTAGTGATAATAAATAACGAAGATGATATTAAGAAAATAAAATGATTACGTAAGGATTTGTTGAGGAAGGAGAGCAGTGGTGCAACTTATGAGTTGTAGGTCGTGGGTTCGAACCCAGCCAGGCGCTTTACTTTGTGTAAATTATTTCATCACCACTGTTCTCAAAACGGTTCAGGAAAACATTGTGAGGAAACTGGCATGTCCTAGAACCAAAAATCTAAGAGATGTGACATCTTTCTCATCTTGTTGAGCTGCACGATTACTGACAAATGCTTGCACTGATTGGACAGGTCCACTCAAATCTGTGTGGTTCTTTCCTCAAAAGACCATTTCAGACACGGATCTACATGGCCCTCACATGACCTGACCAAGATTATGTCTGGACTCTAAAAGAGACTTTGACTCCTGAGTTTGTTTTGCCATTTCTTCTCAGGGAGTCAGATAGGAAATGTCGGCTACATCTAGATGTTTTTTTTTTTATATTACGTGTATAAGTGATCCAATTTACAGAATAAACGATTTCATTTCATTTCTACCAACCAGCACTGGGCCCGCGTGGTGGATTTCGGCTCACTCCCTCTCTCCGAGAGGAGGCCTGTGTCCCAGCAGTGGGAACATTATAGGCTGATTATGACTGAGTAAGGATTCGGAATTACTGAGCACACAATATCTACTGACCAACAATTAGAACTAAGATTACACATAAATGTAGCTTACGAAACGCACTGCTCTACTAAAATCAAAACCAAGGAGGTGTATTACTTAACCCAATGAAAAAACCAATAGCTTAGGGCCTGTGCACACCACGTTTTTTAAACGCGCGTTTTAGAAACGTGCTTCGACGGCGCTCTTTTATCCTACAGAAGGTCTACAAGCTGCGTCTGACTCGCTATCTCGCTATCACTACAAACGCGAGTCAACGGCGCGTTTCAAAAAATGAGGTGTGCACAGGTCTTCTCTCTGTGATAGGGAGTAATCCACCACGCGGGCCCAGTGCGGGTTGGTCAAAAACCAATAAGTATTTTCAAACAATTCATCAACTGCTGCACACGTGACAAAATTGAACGCCTGCCGCGTCTAACCGTACACAAGTCTACAACAATATGACTTGCTATTTGCCCACCGGCCTGTTATTGTTGACCCTACTTCTTGCCTCTAAACAAATAATCTAGCAACGTGCGAATATAACAAAATTAATACCTACCTGCTTCATTTCATTGGTCAAGTGTTCCAAGAAGATGTGTCCTTTTAAAGCAAGCATCGATTAATTATGATGATTCGGCTATCGATTGATCGTCGAGATAACTTCGGTTAAAAGATGCCGATGTTTTAATTTGTTTACAACGAAATGAATAAATACGAGTTAATCTGGTGGTATCGTGTGAAAATAAGCTGATTTAGCTTTAGTTAGTTCGCGGTTCGCAAGGAAAAAATATCAACATGTACATAAAAAAGAAAGTTTTCGAAATGGCAATACTACCATGCCTAACATATGGCTGTCAGACATGGTCATTTAGAAAGGAAGACGAGGAAAGGCTAGCTGTATGTCAGAGGAGAATGGAGAGAAGCTTACTGGGTTTGAAAATCTCGGACAAAGTAAACAATAAGATAATAAGGAATAGGACAAAAATAGCAGATGTAAAGAGAAGAATAAGGACGTTAAAATGGAGTTGTGCTGGACACATTTGCAGACTGGAAAATGTAAGGTGGGTTACAGAATGGATACCACTTGAATGTTAGAGGAAGAAAGGGAGACCCAGAATGAGATGGAGAGACATTTTCACCCAGCAATGCGGACCAGACTGGATGAGGAAGGCGCGTGAGAGGGACAAGTGGAAAGATTAAGGGGAGGCCTACGCCACAGAGGCGACAACTACATAAATATAGTTTTGTAAATAAGTAATAGGTGTATAATAGGTTTATAAAGTGATAGTGTCATAAGACAGGCATCTAAACTACTAATGTGTTAGGGTAGCTGAAAATAAAGGCTTTTTTATTTTATTTTATTTTAGTTCGCGGTTGGCTTTATGACTGTTTTCATTCTAATAAACATCAATATCGTGTGGCTATTTGCTTGTTAGTTTGAGTTACGAATTTCTTCATAGATACTACTTTTACACTGGGTTGTGGCGGCATCTACAACGCCACATGCGAACTACGCATCAAAGACCTGACGTCACACAAATCCTGCATCGCGCAAGCAGAGTTTACGCGACTGGCATATAAACAACATCCCGACATCAACCGACGCGAAGTAGCCCACCAGACACAACACGCGCCTGGTCGGAGGATCCAACCTTTCCTATAGAGAATGAATGAACTTTACACCCTGTCCCTCATCTCCACAGGGTTTTTGCTTTTTGCTTAGTGATTGGCAGTACCGCAATGCATAGCTCTTTGTAAACAAAAGATATACGGTCCAATACAGATTAGACAGATTAAATGATTTAATAAAACAAAGTTTCGTAAAAAACAAAAAAACGTCTAAATATGAAGCCTAAGCAATTTATTAAATTTACCAGAAGACTGTGGACTCATTAACATTATCGATTTCGATATCCCGGAAGGCTGATTTGGAAACAATGCATAACAAAAGAGGGCCCGTCCGGGATTTGAACCCGGGACCTCTCACACCCAAAGCGAGAATCATTTTTTTTTTTTTTTTTTTTTTTTTTTTTTTTTTTTTTTTTTTTTTTTTTTGGTGGGAAATCATCAAATAACTTCTCCCGCTCTGGGCGGAGCGAGAGGGAGTGTCAGACTTTTACTGACTAAAACCCACCGTGTTCCTTCAGATGCCTGTGTGCCAGAGCCACGATATCCCTTTCGGACAGGCTCGTAACCCTGGCAGGCATTGGCCCTTTCGGACCCCGTCAATTGGTGCTGACGTCTCTTTGAGGCGCGCGTGGAACACAACGCGCCGTCGACCCGGGCCTGGTCCTTATCGGACGGCGAGCTACCCATCGCTCACCGTCCGCAAGCCCGCGCCTACGGTGGCCGGGAATCCGCCTGCGATTCCCGACGCCCAGGGCGTCTCCTGCGGCGACTTAGGGCGGAAGGGCGGGCACCCTGCCTCACCCTCATGCGCTCCGCCTCCTCCTTCGCGAGCATTACTGTTTCGCAGAAGGAGGTGACGGCCTCCCATGCACTCTCGCTCCGAACCATGGCCTGAACCAGGGCCGGACGCGAGAGATCGTCGCCGCCGATCGCCTCCGTGAGGACACGGCGGTGCTCCGCCCAAGCAGGGCAGACCTCCACCGTATGCTCCACCGTGTCCTCCGGGCGATCCACACAGTGGTGACACCCGGGCGTTTCCTCCCGCTTTATCCTGAACAGGAACCTCCCGAAACAACCGTGTCCGGTGAGGACCTGCGTCAGGCGGAAGGTGAGGACGCCGTGGCGCCTCTCTAGCCACTCCTCAAAGAGGGGACTTACCGCCGCAATTGTGGCGTGCCCAGCACTGGGTTGCGACAATCGCACTTTCCATGTCGCCATGAGATCCTGCCGGAGCTCCGTCCGCTGTGCCGCGATTTGTTGCGGCAGCGGAGTTTCACCCCGGCGTTTCGCCTCTTCGCGCCACACCCACATGTGCGCGAGGACTTTCGCCTCCAGATCCCATGGCGGCAGTCCGGCAAGGAGGCTCGCCGCCTCACGGGAGACCGTGCGGTAACCCCGTACCAGCCTGATGGCCATGACCCTTTGGGACGCGTTCAACCGCTGGGCTGGTCGCAGCCTCAGTGAACGCGCCCACACCGGTGCCCCGTAAAGGGCCATGGACCGCACGATCCCCGCGTAGAGCCTCCGGCAGGAGGCGTTTGGACCCCCCAGATTGGGCAGGAGCCGCTTCAAGGCAGCCCCGGCCCGCTCCAGTCTGGGAGCCAAACGTCGGAAGTGCTCGACGAAGTTCCACCGGCTGTCGAGGACGAGTCCCAGGTACTTCATCGTCACATCGACGCCGATGTGAACCCCTCCCGCCGTTATCTGGGAACCCGACAGTGGCGCGTTCCGAGGACCATAAAAACACATGGCCTCGGACTTGTGCAATGCCACCTCGAGTCCCAATTGCCGGATCCTATCGACGATTGTCGCAACCCCACGTTCCGCCAGTTCGGCCGCCGCCTGATGTGAACTCCCCTGTGCCAGGACCAGCGTGTCGTCAGCGTAGCAGACTACGCTGACGCCACTGGGGAGGTCAGCGCGCAGCACCCAGTCGTACCCGATGTCCCACAGATGCGGCCCCAGAACCGATCCCTGTGGGACACCGCACGACATCTCTCGCCGGTTCCACTCTCCTTGGTGACCGGGGTAGATGACGGCCCTGTCCGTCAAATAGGCCTCGACCACGCGACAGAGGTAGGTCGGCATCCGGTGATACCGAAGTGCCTCCCTGATGCAGCTCCAGGGCAGGGTGTTAAACGCATTGGCGATGTCAAGAGACACCGCCAAGACGACCCCACCCCGGGCCACAGCATCCCCCGTCGTGAGGGCTCGAACGCGCATGATGGCATCCACCGTAGAGCGCCCCTTGCGGAAACCAAACTGGCTCTCCGCCAAATCCGGCCCCACCCGTACCAGCCGCCCGACAAGGCGGTCTGCAATGACTCTTTCAAAGAGCTTGCCCACCTCGTCGAGCAGCACGATGGGCCGGTAAGCGGACGGAGAGTCCGCTGGGCGCCCCGGCTTCTTAATGAGGACCAGTTTCCCCGTCTTCCAACGAAGTGGGAACTGGCCCCTCTCCATGCATGCGCTTAGGAGCCCCCTTAGTCGAGGCCCGAGAGCCTCTGAGGCCAGAACCCAGGCTTTTCCAGGCAAGCCGTCGGGTCCTGGGGCGGTATTCTTGGCATTCAGCCTACGTACCGCCACTCTCAAATCTACCTCGGTCACCTCCGAAGCATCGTCGTCGTCGTCGGCGGTGTGGTCCGCATTGGGCACCGCAGGAGGCGGAGCCATGGGCGGGGGAGTATGTTCCCCTCGCGAAGGGAACAGAGCGCTCACCACGTCCTCCACGAGCTGGGGCCGGAGACTCTGCGTCAGCGGGGGAGCCCATGGGCGGAGTTTATCCCGCACCATATTATAGGGGCGTCCCCACGGGTCTCCGTCGATGATCTCCAGCGACTGCTCGCGGGAGAGACCTCTGGCCCGCTGGATCTCCTCTTGGAGGGCGTTCTTCGCCGCTCTGTAACCCTCGTACAGCTCCGCCTGAATGGCTACCGTATCCGGAGGGCGGATACGGAGCCTGCGGTGCCTGGCATACCGGCGTCGCGCAGCAACGCACGCCTCGCGTAAAGCGGTCAGCTCGCGCGACCACCAGCACACCTGGCGCCGGGCACGTCCGGGCTGGACCCGGGGCATTGCCACGTCACAGATGTTGGACATGGCCTCCCGGAACCACTCCGCCTCGTCGTTGATGTCGGCAGGCCTGTCCGATGATGACACCCAGGCCTGCACGATCGAGGCTTCCAGGAGGAGCTCCCGGTCCAGCTGCTTCAGCGCCCACCGCGGACCACTCGGGGCCTGTCGGACCGGCGCGCTCGAGGTCGGGGCGGAGACGTCAAACCGGATGTACCGGTGATCGGAGTATGTCTCCACCCTCTCCATGACGCGCCAGTCGATGACACGCGGCGACAGAGCGGGGCTGGCGAACGAGATGTCCACCACAGATTCACCCCGCATTCGCACACACGTGGGGACAGAACCCCGGTTTAGGACGACCAGGCCTGTCTCCAGAGCCCAGTCCTCCACCATCCTGCCCCGTGTGTCCGTATACCGGGAACCCCAAGCCACGTTTTTGGCATTGAAGTCCCCGAGGACGAACACGGGGAGGGGATGGTACCCGACGACGACGACTCTCAGCTCCCGAAGGGAGTTGTGGAACTCGGCGAGAGTTCGGTTCGGGGAGAAGTATACTCCTACCACGACAATCTCCCCGAACCGTGCTGCTACGCAACCCTGTCCCCTCTTGACGGCCTCGAGGGACAGGGTACCGGCGGCGGCCGACGAAATTAGGGTCACTGAGCCGCTCAGGTCCTCCACCCAGTCATCCCTGGGCGGAACATAGTACGGCTCAGCGACCACGGCGATGTTAATCGACCACTGCGCCATGCTCTGGAGCAACAGATCCTGAGCGGCGGCGCAGTGGTTGATGTTCGCCTGGAGGAGGCGTAATGGGGCCATTTATTGGCAATCCATTTGAGCTTCCTCCCGGGCCCCCTGAGATGGCCCTGCCGCGGTGTTAGCGGCGGTGACGACGGTAGAGGCGGCAACGGCGGCTGCAATGGTGGCGGCTGCGGCGGTGACGACGGTTGTTGAGGGCTTGCCCCTTCCCTTGGGTTTTGGGGGGGGAGCGCAGGCCTTACCTCCAGCCCGGTGATCGGCCGGCTTGCCAGCCGCCGCACATGCAAAACAGTGCGGCGTGGCATCACAAGAGGCGGCCTTGTGACCGGGCTGACCACAGCGGAAGCAGTGGTCGCTGCGGTCCACCTCTGAGGTGCAGCATACTCCCACGTGGTGACCCACCCGGCAGCGGAAACACCTCAGAGGTCTGGGTTCCAGCAGTTTCACCTGCGCGGATACCCAGCCCACCCGGAGCCTTCGGCCCTCCCCGGCTATTTTTTGGGCCACCGACACGGGGCAGCTCACCGTTATGGTTTGCATGCCCGTGGTGTCAGGACGGATGGTGCCTGCCCGCACCTGCTCGGCAGAGCACCCCCCAGTCCTAGCCACGGCGGCCACAACGTCGTCCGCCGTCACGCAGTCGTCCAGGCCCAGGATGCGCATTTCAGCGGACTTAGTTGGTCTGGACACTCGGACCTCCTCCGCATCGAGGGACGCCCTAAGTCTTTCGGCCAGGGCGTCAGCGGTCGGGCCGCTGGCCGCACCGGGGATCTCGAGCATCCGGGCCCCCGTTGCCGTCACCTTCATTCTGAAGCCCTCGGTGACACCGATCTCCTCGAGGTTGACCGCCTTCCACGCCTTGGTGAGCACTTCGCGGTACGACACGCCCCTCTTTTCCGCTTCCGGCTGTAGTGTTATCACTACGGCTGCGGACTTCGGGGCGCGGAGCCTACCTGCGGCACTACGCTTCTTGCGTTGCTGCCGCCTCTCCTTCTTTTTGGCCGCCCTAGCTGCCTTTCCCGCCTTCCTGCTCTCCCCAGCTACCTGCCATTCGGCATCGGCCGTAGAGGAATTTGGGGGCGGAGGCGGGGGCGACCCTCCTGCCGCGACGGCGGGGACCTTCACCTTCTGCGCAGCCGTCCCACCCTTCTTGGGCTTGGGCGGCGCCTCTTTCGCCGGAGGCGCGGGTTTGGCCGCGGCCTTGGCCGCAGGCTTAGCCGCAGGCTTAGCTGCAGGCTTAGCCGCGGGCGTGACCGAGGCAGCCACTGTGGCGGCAAAAGTGGCCGGCCTGCTCGCCGCTAGCGGTGGGCGAAGGACAATTCCCTCCAGTACAGAGAACCGGCTGCTGAGTGCAGCCAGCTCCTGCCGCACCAGGGTCAGAACCCGGTCCTCCGCCGGCAAGGGCAGGCCTTGCCCATGCTGCGCTCCCCCCTGGGGCACCTCCCGGGGTCCAGCTCCTCGGAGCTGGGCCAGGTCCGCTCGGAGCTCCTCATTCTCCTTTCGGAGAAGCTCCATGGCGGCTGTCAAGCGGCCAAACTCGTCTGACGAAGGCCCGGCTTGAAGGGCTTTCGCTGCCGTCAAAATGGAGGCCGTGGCAGTGGGTACGATCTTGTCCTTGGAGGACTGTATCCTCTTCAAGGCCACACCCCTGATCGCGGCTACCACGACCTCCTCGAAGCTACTGGCCGCTCCCTTCACCTTGGAGCTGCCAGCGGCTTCCGGCTCACCGCCCGAGGACTCGGAGAGGGCCGCCTTGCGGCTGGTCTCTCCGAGTTGAACCTCCTGTTCCATCGGTTCTTGGGTGGTGAGCCCTCTGCCTACCCCCCGTTTCCGAGCTCCGCCCCGGCTGCTGATTTTTTTGCGAGCCGTGTTTGGTCCATCTTCAGAGGACGACCCCTGGCCGTCCCCTGGTTTAGAGCGCTTGAAGAATTTACTCTTCCCTGCAGCCCCCTCATCAACGCGCGCCAGGCTCTTAAAAGAGCCCTTCGCGCCCTTCGCGCCAGATGCGGCGTCGGACTCCGACTCCGCATCACTCCACTCCTCTCCTACGTCTTCTGGTTTTTGGTTTTTTTTTTGTGTTTCATTTTCCATACTTATTCCCACGAGTGTGGGGGATCTAAAAAGTCATTCCTAGGGTTACCCCCTGTGCCTAGGTAAGTGTGACATTTGTAACCCAACCCAGGGATTCCACTGGTCCCTGGCTGGGGGTGCGCTAACGACTGATGCGCCACCTATAACTACAAGTTACAGATGACACTACTCCTCAGCCATTCGTACCCTCGCCGCGCACCAAAACTTGGTATTAGAGGAATTTTTTATAGAGGTTTACATCCTCGCGATCCGGGCGACCAAGCCAAGATCCTCGTCCCGTTCCGAGTCACAAAACATGACCGTGATCTCTTTCCGGATTACGATTTCGACGCTGCTAGCTCGTTGGCAGGGTGAGTGCACAACGAGCACCGCCCCAGCTTCTCCTAAATGGAGAAACGTCCTCCTGTTTTGGCCGATATTGGGCCCGTCCTTCGCGGACTATCCCGTCCCCGACTTTTTTTTTTTTTTTTTTTTTTTTTTTTTTCCGCTGAGAAATGCAATTACGCATGCCCGCTCGAACCTAACTTACCCTAACCTAATTATATGTGCATTTTTATTCTAACTCTAAACTTATAATATTTAACCTATCTTAATTATATTTACATAATATATATACAATATATATAAATATCTATCCTAACTTAACCTAACCAGTGGGCTCATCCACCGCGGACTGTACCGTCCGCCTTCCCACTCTGGGTCCGCTCGACCTCCCTCTGTTAACAGAGGGGGGAGTGGACGACCGCCGATTGGCCTCACGAGACCCAAGAGCCCTAGGCTCTCCCCCCCACGCAGAAATCCGCCGCAGTCAATACCCTCTCCGACATGGAGAGACTATTGGCCGCGCCCAGGGTGCACCGGCCCGACGACTGCTCTTTCCCCCGAACGTGTTCGAAAGGAACGAGCAGCAGTCAGGCACACGAGGAGGTTTTCTGCACGCACCCCAGCGAGAATCATACCACTAGACCAACGAGCCGCTTGTTTATTGTCTCAAACCAACACGAACGTTAAATACATCGTTAATAAACACCTGTTCAAACTTAACTATTTAGTGACGTCAAACTGTCATTAATATCTGGGCATGAACTATGAAATAACTTTATTGTTCTAGCGGCTCGTTGGTTTCGTGGTATGATTCTAGCTTAAGGTATGAGAGGTGACGGGTTAAAATCCCGGACGAGGCCTGTGTTACCCTTCCAGTTGGAGAAAATTCTCGCCAGCAAAACAGCCTTCGATATTCTGTTGCTTACCTGATGGAAATACTCAAGTCAACGGAAAAATAAATACCCAAACATGTTTCGACGAATCCTCACCAAAATCACATCTGTTTACCGTTGAAAAAGAGAACCGTACATCTATTTTTTTCCTATTTGCAATACATTTCTCCTAATTCACTTTATTACGCCTCATTCGTCGTATCTCACATACAAATTGTGTTTAAACGGAACTTTATTATTTTCCAAAGCGGAACGGGCCGCAGATGTTGGGTCTCAAATAATTTCCAGATACCATGTTATGAGTATGAACCGATACGCTCGCAATAAGAATGTATGTACTGTGTTTTACTTACTCGGAGAGAGATGGGGAATACGCGACACGTTTGTGAGGGCTTTTAGACCTCACGATTGTTGGCACTTTCTTCTTTTCAATTTCGATAATTAAGGCGCATTTGTATGTTAAACTAGAACGCATACACATCAATTCTTGTGGATAATTAAGTATTGTAGTAAAATACTTTATTAATTCAAGAAGTAATGTCTACCACAAGCATAAATCGATATTACTTTCAAACTACATAAGATATTTTCATGATTTTTTGTTTGAACAGCCTGTTTTATTATCTATAATACTATTTGTGATTTTTTTTAAAGATTCATATTTTCGTTGCTAAAATAAATATTCCCTATGAAAACGGCCGTTTCTTGACTTCCAAAGTTTCCTTATTTGACTTTGAATCCTTACCCCACAGAAAAGTGAAACCTCTTTTATCTGTTCCACGGTCAGAGAGATAAGTCAAAGCCAAAAACGTATTTTTTTTTTTCGCTGTAGTCAGCCTTAGTGAGCCGTAGTAAGGAAGCGGCCGATACTTCGGATTTATCTTCGGAGTAGAACCCCAGACTCTAAAAGCAGCATTCGAAAAGTCCGTTTAGTTTGGAATTAAATTTCTTAGGCCCAGATAAGATTAGCTGGATGTGCCGAGTTTCTGTTTACATCGTGGAATAACAGTCATCCCTGCTATGTTGTTCCTGGCAAAAACTGGTCACAGGTGTTTTCCCGTGGTGGTTCTGGAAGGCAATAAAAAGATACAATGAATGTTTTCAAGAAAATTCACGCCACCAGTTGGCGCTGCTTTGACAAGAGGTCTTCCATTTCGACAATGAATATAAAATCTATGATGACGTTTATCATTCGTTTCATTCAGTCGTTCATCATACGTTTCATTCAGTCACGACTAAAGAAAATAATATAGGCACGTTGACACTTTTGACAGGTGCCCGAACCTGACGTCTCAGTGCTGCTACGCAGTGAACATCATTTCAATTCTGAAATGATGTTCACTGTGTAGCAGCACTGAGACGTCAGGACCCTCATTGAGACGATTATTTATTTAGGTGTGTACGCACGAACGAACAACGAACATCAAACACTGTTCTTCAAAAATAGTAACCGACTACCAAAAATAACACTACAAAGTGAAAAATAACTTTAATTTCGGAAGTCGGTGTCTTTGGATCTGTATTTGAGTTTTTTGCCACCGACTTCCGAAATTAAAGTTATTTTTCACTTTGTAGTGTTATTTTTGGTAGTCGGTTACTATTTATTTGTAAAAAGTTTTTTATTTTTCACTTTTTAGTGGGTCAGTTTTGAATTTATCTAAGTTACAATAGCCTAATGTTCTTTTATAAAATATTGCTTTTCCCGATGCTGAGACGTTGATTGTTGAGGAGTTCTCCTGCTAAGAACCAGGAGAACTGCCACTCACCATATGCATAGTGATGAGCATAAATTGCTTAAGCGCAACCCGTTAAATAGGTACTTATTATTATATTATTCCGGTGGCCATCTGTGGTCTTCTTCATCAGTTCCACTTCACCAAATGGTGTTTTCCGAGAGCAAATACACGAGTTACTATAAAAAGTTTCCAAATCGCTATAAGTTTGCATATCAAATTTGAGGGTTTCCCTCGATTTCCATGGGATTCCCTCATCAGATTATGATTTGGTGGCAATGGGACCACCTCGGGAGTATACCCTTTCAAACAAAAAAAGAATTTTCAAAATTAGTTCATAGTTGACGGAGTAATCGCGTAACAAACATACAAAAAAAAAAAAAAAACATACAGCCGAATTGAGAACCTCCTCTTTTTGGAAGTCGGTTAAAAATGTTCATGGCGATCCATTTTCGTTGTTCTGTGTAGTGTATGTAATTTACGTCCACACGTCGTACGAACCAAATGTTCGGTGTTCGATGTTCGTGTTCACCATGTTTTCACACGGCTTTAGATCAATTAATTCATCATCATCATAATTTCGGCCGAAAGATGTCCACTGCTGGACATAGGCCTCCCCTAAAGGAGGATTTGCCATAATCGCCACGCTTGGCAGGCGGGTTGGCGATCGCAGTATGGTGTTAAAATGCATAGAGAACGCTGCTGCCCATTCTCTAGTAAGTCCCTTAGTCGCCTTTTACGACACCCACGGAAAGAAATGAGATGGATCAATTAATTGCAGACGCTCAAATATCCCGATCTCTCATCCAACTAATACGGTGTTTGCATCGAATCGTAGGGTCTAAATATTTTCCGTAGCCATTCGTTTTATACACAAATGAATTGAATAGATACTTTTCCAATGTTTATGCTGATATTTTTCTGCAATATTTATACTTGGTAGGATAATACTTAAATGAAAAAACTTAGGTAGATAAAATCTGAAGAAAAATCTGAAAAAGTAAATATTGATGACGTACTCACCATCCAGACCCCCCCCCGTCCCCCATGTCATCAAAAATAAGCAAAGTAAAGACCCCCCCCCCACCCCCTTTGGTGCTTACGTAATACTTGAATAGCCCCCATATAGCATGTATCTTTCCTACCTTTTTTAATTTAAGTACTGTAGTAAAAGGAATTTGGCAGTTACTGTTGTCAATAGTAGATAATATTATGATGATATTACGATAATTATGTGTCCCGTTTCATCCACTCTATTTTACATGAGAGAAAAAGAGATGCATATTAATAAATGCATATTATAACATTTCAATTTTATTCATCAGTCGTGATTCATGCATGAGTCATGATAATAAATTAATAATAACTAAAAGTAAACCTTAATTGCCTTTTTCTGCACGACAGTTCCTTTGTTTTATTAGTTCTTACAAGCGGCTCGTTGGTCTAGGGGTATGATTCTCGCTTTGGGTGCGAGAGGTCCCGGGTTCAAATCCCGGACGAGCCCTCTTTTTGAAGTTAGTAGATAGGTAAAAAGTACCAAAAAAATATACTTAGTTAGAACCTAAAGGCAAAACATTTAAATAATAATCGTGAAATATCTCTACTGCTTTTTTTTTGTCACTAAGAAATTACTACGAGTTCTGTTAGAATTTTTCAAAAAAACGTCAAGATTTGAGAGAAACTAGAAACTGCTGAGTACATTTGTCTTTGCTAAGTAGATACGTAGGGACACAAGTGAAACTACTGACAGCTATAAGCACACTGTTAAGGCTTCTACATACCAGCGCGACACGGCACAAAGGCCCCGCGCGTCGCGGGACGAGCGGTGCGTTTGTGTCGCGTCGCGTCGCGCGACAAGTCGCCCCGGTATGTAGAAGCCTTTATACTCTTTGGCACACTGTTTAATCATTAGGTTAAAGGTGCGTGCAGAAAACCTCCACCTTTGCCTGATGCCTGCTGGTCCCTTATGGATACGTTCGAGGGGAAGAGCAGTCGTCGGGCCGGTGCACCCTGGGCATGGACAATACTCTCTTCGAAAAAGGTAGTGGAGTTTTTCGGAGAGGGTATTGTTTATGGCGAATTTCTGCGAGGGGGAGAGCGTAATGCTCCTCCTGGGTGGATGGTGGCCTACTCCCCCCTCTGCTTACAGAGGGAAGGTCGAGTGGGCGCAGGTTAGGACCTGAAGGTCCGTGGAGGAAGGGCCCAACATGGGCGGCGCTCGTTGTGCACTCACCATGCCAACGAGCTGGCAGCGGGAGAACTGATTCTCCTGACTGCATCCGTCGATATCGTAATCCGGAAAGAGATCACGGTCATGTTTTGTGACTTGGAACGGGACGAGGATCTTGGCTTAGTCGCCCGGATCGCGAGGACGATAACCTCTATAAAAAATCCTCTAATACCAGGTTTTGGTGCGTGGCGAGGGTATGAATGGCTGAGGAGTAGTGCCATCTGTAACCTTGTAGTTGCAGGTGGCGCATCAGTCGTTAGCGCACCCCCAGCCAGGGACCAGTCGAACCCCTGGTTGGGAAACAAATGTTGACTTACCTAGGCACAGGGGGTAAACCTAGGAATGACGTTTTATATCCCTCACACTCGTGGGAACAAAATGGATTTTTTTTTTAAAACCAAAACCCAAACGTGGCGCTACAAGCGTAGAGGAAGGGAGTGATGCGACGTCGGAGTCCGACGCTGCATCTGGGGCGAACGGCTCTTTTAAGAGCCCGGAGCCCGTGGAGGTCGGGGCAGCGAAGAACACAAAGTGCTTAAAGAAGAAGCGCTCCAAGCCAGGGGACGGCCAGGGGTCATCCTCTGATGGCGGGCCGAACTCGGCCCGGAGGAAAATTGGCCGGCGGGGAGGGGTCCAAGGACGGGGTGGGGGCAGAGGGCTCACCACCCAGACCAGCGAGTCCAGCCGAGCTAGTCCAGCCGAGCCGGCCCAGCGAGTCGAGAGGCTGCCAATGGAGGGGCTCTCTGATACCTCAGGTGGTGACCCGGACGCCGCTGGTGGCTCTGAGGCGGAGCGAGCCGCCAACAGCTTTGAGGAGGTCGTGGTAGCCGCAATCAAGGGTGTGGCCTTGAAGAGGATTCAGTCCTCTAAAGACAAGGTCGTACCCGCTGCCACGGCCTCCATTATGGCGGCAGCGAGGGCCCTTCATGTCGGGCCTCCGTCGGATGAAATATCCGAGATGCGGGCGGAGGTCGGCCTCTTGACGGCCGCTATGGAGCTTCTCCGAAAGGAGAACGAGGAGCTCCGAGCGGACCTGGCCCGGCTTCGAGGGGCTGGCCCCCAGGAGGTGCCCCAGGTGGGAGCGCAGCATGAGCAGGGCCTGCCCTTGCCGGCGGAGGACCGGGTTTTGTCCCTGGTGCGGCAGGAGTTAGCTGCCTTCAACAGCCGGTTCTCCGTACTGGAGGGCATTGTCCTGCGCCCCCCGCTAGCGGCGAGCAGGCCGGCTACCTTTGCGGCTACTGTGGCCGCCGCGGCCAAGCCTGCGGCCAAGCCCGCGGCGAAGCCTACGGCAAAACCCGCAGCCAAACCTGCACTAGCGAAATCGGTGCCACCCAAGCCCAAGAAGGGCGGGACGGCTGCGCAGGTGGGTGCGCAAAAGGCAAGGGCCCCAGCCCTGGCGGCGGAAAGGCTGCCCCCGCCTCCTAATTCTTCTCCGGCCGATGCCGAATGGCAAGTAGCCGGGGAGAACAGGAAGGCGGGTAAGGCCAAAAGGGCGGCCAATAGAAAGCAGAGGCGGCAACGGCGCAAGAAGCGAAGCGCCGCGGCTAGGCTCCGCGCCCCGAAGTCCACAGCTATAGTGATCACACGCGGAGAAGAAGGGCGTGACCTACCGCGAGGTGCTCGCCAAGGCGTGGGCGGCAGTGGACTTGGAGAAGATCGGCGTAGCTGATGGCTTCCGAATGAAAGTCACTGCGACGGGGGCTCGGATGCTGGAGATCCCCGGTGCGGCCAGCGGCCCGACCGCTGACGCCCTGGCCGAAAGGCTCAGGGCGTCCCTCAATGCGGAGAAGGCCCGAGTCTCCAGGCCCACCAAGTGCGCTGACATGCGCATCCTGGGCCTGGACGACTGCGTGACGGCGGAAGATGTTGTGGCCGCCGTGGCTAGGACTGGAGAGTGCTCTGCCGAGCAGGTGAGGGCAGGCACCCTCCGTCCTGACAAATCGGGGATGCAAACCATAACGGTGAGCTGCCCCGTGTCGGCGGCCCAAAAAATATCCGGAGAGGGCCAAAGGCTCCGGGTGGGCTGGGTATCCGCGCAAGTAAAACTGCTGGAACCCAGACCTCTGAGGTGCTTCCGCTGCCGCGTGGGAAGCCACGTGGGAGCTTGCTGCACCTCGGAGGTGGACCGCAGCGATCACTGCTTCCGCTGTGGTCAGCCCGGTCACAAGGCGGGCTCTTGCGATGCCACGCCGCACTGTTTTGCATGTGCGGCGGCTGGCAAGCCTTCCGATCACCGGGCTGGGGGCAAAGCCTGTGTTCTCCCCCCCAAAGCCAGGGGCAGAGGCAAGCCCTCCGCCACCGCCGTTACCACCGCAGCCACCACTATTGCCGCCGCCGCTGCCGCCCCCACCGTCGTCGTTGCCGCCGCTACCACCGTGGCAGGGCCATTCCAGAGGGCCCGGGAGGAGGCTGATATGGAATGCCAATAAATGGCCCCATTACGCCTCCTCCAGGCGAACATCAACCACTGCGCCTGCGCTCAGGATCTGTTGCTCCAGAGCATGGCGCAGTGGTCGATTAACATCGCTGTGGTTGCTGAGCCGTACTTTGTCCCGCCCAGGGATGACTGGGTGGAGGACCTGAGCGGCTCAGTGACCCTAATTTCGTCGGCCGCCGACTCAGACACAGACTCCGTCCCTCGAGTCCGTCAAGAGGGGATCGGGTTGTGTGGCAGCACGGTTCGGGGATATTGCCGTAGTAGGTGTTCACTTCTCCCCGAACCGAACTCTCGCCGAGTTCCACAACTCCCTTGCGGAGTTAAGAGTCGTCGTCGTCGGGTTCCATCACCTCCCTGTGTTCGTCCTCGGGGACTTCAATGCCAAGAACGTGGCTTGGGGTTCCCGGTATACGGACGCACGAGGCAGGATGGTGGAGGACTGGGCTCTGGAGACAGGCCTGGTCGTCCTAAACCGGGGTTCTGTCCCCACGTGTGTGCGGGTGCGGGGTGAATCAGTGGTGGACATCTCGTTCGCCAGCCCCGCTCTGTCGCCGCGTGTCATTGACTGGCGCGTCATGGAGGGGGTGGAGACCTATTCCGATCACCGGTACATCCGGTTTGACGTCTCCGCCCAGACCTCAGGTGCGCTGGTCCGACAGGCCCCGAGTGGTCCGCGGTGGGCGCTGAAGCAGCTGGACCGGGAGCTCCTCCTGGAAGCCTCGATCGTGCAGGCCTGGGTGTCATCACCGGACAGGCCTGCCGACATCAACGACGAGGCGGAGTGGTTCCGGGAGGCCATATCCGAGATATGTGACGTGGCAATGCCCCGGGTCCTGCCCGGACGTGCTCGGCGCCAGGTGTGCTGGTGGTCGCGTGAGCTGACCGCTTTACGCGAGGCATGCGTTGCTGCGCGCCACCGGTACTCCAGGCACCGCAGGCTCCGTATCCGCCCTCCGGATACGGAAGCCATTCAGGCGGAGCTGTACGAGGGGTACAGAGCGGCGAAGACCGCCCTCCGAGCGGAGATCCAGCGGGCCAGAGGACTGTCCCGCGAGGAGTCGCTGGAGACTCTGAACAGAGACCCGTGGGGACGCCCCTACAAAGGGGTGAGAGATAAACTCCGCCCATGGGCTCCCCCGCTGACACAGTCTCCGGCCCCAGCTCGTGGAGGACGTGGTGAGCGCTTTGTTCCCTTCGCGAGGAGAACAGACTCCCCCGCCCATGGCTCCGCCTCCTGCGGTGCCCGATGCGGACCACACCAATGACGACGACGACGATACTCCGGAGGTGACCGAGGTAGATTTGAGAGTGGCGGTACGTAGGCTTAATGCCTAGAATACCGCCCCAGGACCCGACGGCTTACCTGGAAAAGCCTGGGTTCTGGCCTTGGAGGCTCTCGGGCCTCGACTAAGGGGGCTCCTAAGCGCATGCTTGGAGAGGGGCCAGTTCCCACTTCGTTGGAAGACTGTGAAACTGGTCCTCATTAAGAAGCCAGGGCGCCCGGCGGACTCTCCGTCCGCTTACCGGCCCATCGTGCTGCTCGACGAGGTGGGCAAGCTCTTTGAAAGAGTTATTGCAGACCGCCTTGTCGGGCGGCTGGTGCGGGTAGGGCCGGATTTGGCGGACAGCCAGTTTGGTTTCCGCAAGGGGCGCTCTACGGTGGATGCCATCATGCGCGTTCGAGCCCTCACGACGGGGGATGCTATTGCCCGGGGTGGGGTCGTCTTGGCGGTGTCTCTTGACATCGCCAATGCTTTCAATACCCTGCCCTGGAGTTGCATTAGGGAGGCACTCCGGTATCACCGGATGCCGACCTACCTCTGTCGAGTGGTCGAGGCCTATTTGATGGACAGGGCCGTCATCTACCCCGGTCACCACGGAGAGTGGAACCGGCGAGAGATGTCGTGCGGTGTCCCACAGGGATCGGTCCTGGGGCCGCATCTGTGGGACATCGGCTACGACTGAGTGCTGCGTGCTGACCTCCCTAACGGCGTCAGCGTAGTCTGCTACGCTGACGACACGCTGGTCCTGGCGCAGGGGAGGTCGCATCAGGCGGCAGCCGAACTGGCGGCACGTGGGGTTGCGACAATCGTCAACAGGATCCGGCAATTGGGACTCGAGGTGGCTTTGCACAAGTCTGAGGCCATGTGTTTTTATGGTCCTCGGAATGCGCCACTGTCGGGTTCCCAGATAACGGCAGGAGGGGTTCACATCGGTGTCGAGTAGACGATGAAGTACCTGGGACTCGTCCTCGACAGCCGTTGGAACTTCGTGGAGCATTTTCGACGTTTGGCTCCCAGACTGGAACGGGCCGGGGCTGCCTTAAAGCGGCTCCTACCCAATCTAGGAAGTCCAAACGCCTCCTGCCGGAGGCTCTACGCGGGGATCGTGCGGTCCATGGCCCTTTACGGGGCACCGGTGTGGGCGCGTTCCTTAAGGCTGCGACCAGCCCGCCAATTGAACGCGTCCCAAAGGGTCATGGCCATCAGGCTGGTACGGGGTTACCGCACGGTCTCCCGTGAGGCGGCGGGCCTCCTTGCCGGACTACCGCCATGGGATCTGGAGGCAAAAGTCCTCGTGCACATCTGGGAGTGGCGCGAGGAGGCGAAACGCCGGGGTGAAACTCCGCTGCCGCGAGAAATCACGGCACAGCGGACAGAGCTCCGGCGGGATCTCATGGCGGCATGGAGAGTGCGATTGTCGCAACCCAGCACTGGGCACGCCAAAATTGTGGCGATAAGTCCCCTCTTTGAGGAGTGGCTAGAGAGGCGCCACGGCGTCCTCACCTTCCACCTGACGCAGGTCCTCACCGGACATGGTTGTTTCGGGAGGTTTCTGTTTAGGATAAAGCGGGAGGAAACGCCCGGGTGTCACCACTGTGTGGATCGCCCGGAGGACACGGTGGAACATACGGTGGAGGTCTTCCCGGCTTGGGTGGAGCACCGCCGTGTCCTCACGGAGGCGATCGGCGGCGGCGATCTCTCGCGTCCGGCCCTGGTTCGGGCCATGGTTCGGAGCGAGAGTGCATGGGAGGCCGTCACCTCCTTCTGCGAAGCAGTAATGCTTGCGAAGGAGGAGGCGGAACGCGTGAGGGAGAGGCAAGGTTCGCGCCCTCGCGCCCCTAGTCGCCGCAGGAGACGCCCCGGGCGTCGGGAGTCGCAAGCCGATTTCCGGCCACCGTAGGCGCGGGCTTGCGGACGGTGAGCGATGGGCAGTTCACCGTCCGATAAGGACCAGGCCCGGGTCGACGGCGCGTTGTATTCCACGCGCGCCTCAAAGAGTTGTCAGCAGCAACTGACGGGGTCCGTTAGGGCCAATGCCTGCCAGGGTTGCGAGTTTGTCCGAAAGGGATATCGTGGCCCTGGCACACAGGCAAATGAAGGAATACGGGTGGGTTTTAGTCAGTAAAAGTCTGACGCGGTCTCCCGCTCCGCCCAGAGCGGGAGAAGTTATTTGATAATTTCCCACCCAAAAAAAAAAAAAAAAAAAGGTTAAAGGATTTAGTCAATGTTCAACCACCTCAATCTTTACTCATATATTGGTCATCTTTTCTTGGTCCATATTCAACCCATTGTTGTTTGGTAACTAATAATGACATTAAAGTAATACTGTGAGCAGAAGTATATTTATTTTCATTACAATTAATCTTTTACAGGTATTTTTAGATGTTGGGTAAAAGAAAAACATGGCATTTTGGTAAACAGTAAAACACGTATGCGACAAAACATTGATGAATGATGAGCTACTAGGGAATTATCATTTTTACAACCGATTGAGATGATTCAAACGGTTATTATAGATAAGTTAGAGCAGGGCAGGGACGCAGCCCACGCACACATACCCAATGTTGACAAACATATATAACATTTACTCCTCTTATTTGACCATCAATTTTACAAAACTGTGCACAAATATAGGTTTTAATAAATAAATAAATATTTAACATTATTTTAAGTATATTATTATGCGAAACCTGAAAATAGATTGTTTAGAATAAGGAACTGAATCGATTTCAATAATTTTTACACCATGTTATATTTTGTTACAAAAATATTTAAGTGTGATGGAAAATGTTATTACCATTTAATTACTTACAATACAATCGCCACACGGTTAGGTACCTACTGAAAATTATTATCAGTGAGCGTAAGACGACCCTGGAGGCGCAGGGGCGCCGTTAGCATGTTTTTGTACGGACAACCCGGTAACATATCAACCTTATAACTTTGTGATTTTTCATGATACAGTTTTGAAATTTTGTATATAACAGTCTTAAATTCATGTCTCTCTTTTGGGCACACCTCGTTATTACTTCTCTCATTTGAAGCAACTACAAAATCAATGTGTACATACATGTGTTCACATAAGCAAAGAATGATCAAGACATCAAGACAGAAATTAGAAAAAGAAAACGGTTTTTTTTACCAATAAAGCCTCAAACAGTATCGTTCAAACCAAGGATCACACAGGGCTCAATTAACATCGCAAGATCTTCCGTCGATTGATCAGCAAACGTCCTCAAAGGAAATAATCTGTGTTGGGGGTGCATTATAAAATATAAATATCGTCGTTAGCAAATCATTAGCCGGTACATTTTTCCTCTGAAGGATCGCTCCATTTCCTATCAATCGGAACAAACAGAGGTCGCTAAGATGGCGCTTTATGACATTGTGTATGGAGATGAGTGCTACTTACAGTGGCTTCTTAGGCCACAGTACAGTAAAGAAAGTAGGTACTTACTTTAGACTGTAGCATAACAGCATAATCAGCCTATAAAGTTCCTACTGCTGCGCTGCGTGTCGCGGTTTCGATTCCCGCACGGAACAAATATTTGTATGACCTGCAAGTAGTTGTTCCGGGTCTAGCTGTTTGTGTATGTGAGTTTAAATGTCTGTAAACGCACCCACGATATAGGAGTAATTCCTAGTGTGGGGCAATTAAAAAAAAAAAAAAACTGCTGGAACATAGGCCTCCTCTCTGTGTGGGGGAGTGGGCCATAATCCACCATGCGGGCCCAGTGCGGGTTTTGTGGATATCACATGTTTTCGAATTTTTGGTTCTAGGACATGCCAGATTCCTCACGATGTTTTCCTTCACCGTTTCGAGAGCAGTGGTGATGAAATTAAATACACAAAGTAAAACGCCTGGCTAGGTTTGAACTCACAACCTACAACTCGTAAGTCGGGGCCGATACCACTGGGCCGCCACTACTTTCTGGGCCACCACTGCTATAATGTACTGTGCTTAGGGCAAAATTCATAAAATAGACTTTAATGCTCGCTTCGCTCTGGATTCAAACAATCGCTCTCGCCCTCAATAGACTACACTTTTCTCAGTAAACTAAGCGTTTCGTATGAATATCAACCTTATTACGAATATGAAAGTTACCGTTATGCGAATAATGTTCATATTCTTGTAGACTTTTTCATGCAAGCAATGGCAGAATCAAATCTTCCTGGCATATTTAATATCTATGTCTTTATTTGAAACGTACTAGATGAAATTATTCTAACTGGACTCTGTAAAATACAGATTAAAATAAAATATAGTTGAGTGATAGTGACATTTTGAATGATTTAATTGCTTGATAATGCAATGCAATTCACAAACATCTAATTATTATAAAAGCTTTTGCAAAACAAAAGAAATGCGATGAATGCGTAAACGCTTTGCAATTATCAACTGAAAATTTTAATAAGATATTTGGTAAGATTTTTTCTTTATATTTTTTAATATCAAAGAAAATTGCAAAGCAGTATGCGTTTTAAAGTCTATGATAGACTGCACTGCTGCCATCTGACCTTACAACACATGAAGCTATAGTAACTTCGCATTCAGTACAATGATCGTATTGCATATAAAGGATAGATGAATCAAAATCGTGTAACTTCCCCATTTTTCCACCGATTTAATTTATTTTTTCACAAATCGTTTTTTTTAGTAACCGCTTTAAAATAAATATTATCATCATTCTCTTACCCTTATTAATTTAGACTTTTTCAAACATACCTCTTCGCTATTAGTAAAATAGCTTTGTTTTGTTTGTTAGCCATTGTTGTCCCACTGTTAGGCAAAAGCCTCCCTACTCTCCGACACGACTCTCCAGCCGGCTGTCACTGAAAACCAGCGCTGGGGCTCTGTCACAGCATTATGCTGACCGGTGGCCGTTTTGCATGGATATGACGCATATTTTCCCCCAACATGTTCTTTTTTGTATTTGTGTTCTTTCTTTGCGTCATGTTTATGTATTTTATTTATTTTATTTTACTCTTTTTCCACTTCTCTCTGTCCAGAGCTGCCAAGGACCAATCTTTATTAAAGGAGTCCAGCTCATCCCGCCATCTCTGTCCGGACCTGTCGAGATAAATAAGTATTAATTGATGTAAATTTTTGATAGTTGTCAAAATACCCTTTTGTCATTTAGGTAAAACCAGAAAAAACGCGAATCGCCACCAAGCAACATTTTAGCGCTCGCCCCATAGCGACCAAATCTTAGGGGTGATACATCCGAGCCCTAACACGAAACGTATACAAAAGTCATAATATACAGAGATAAACGTACTTCATAAACATTTGAAATGAAAATATGCTGAGGGAAACCGTGTTTCTGTTAAGTGAAGTTGACTGAACCCATTTAGATCAAAATCGAAGTATTCAAAGAAGTTTAAAAATCGTAGTATTTTCCTGAGTTAAACCCTGTTTTGTATGATCTATCTAGGTGGCTTTTTTTTTTTTTTGATTGGGAAATTATCAGATAACTTCTCCCGCTCTGGGCTGAGCGGGAGGACGTGTCAGACTTTTACTGACTAAAACCCACCCGTATTCCTTCATTTGCCTTTGTGCCAGGGCCACGATATCCCTTTCGGACAATCTCGCAACCCTGGCAGGCATTGGCCCTAGCGGACCCCGTCAGTTGGTGCTGACAACTCTTTGAGGCGCGCGTGGAATACGACGCGCCGTCGACCCGGGCCTGGTCCTGTTGTGGCTGAGAAGGCTCTTATAATTTTGATTGATATTAGGTATTTTATTTACTTTTTTACTACCTTGCGGTATAAAAGAAAAACACTATGTCATGTACTTAATTAAAACTTCTAACTAAGCAATGAATAAACAAAAAATCAAAAATCATAATCAACTTAGCGTAAGTACCAGCCCTGCCCAGCATTGCTCATTTTGTCATCTGCCAGTCCCTTAGCAGTTATATTGCGATTAATATACCGATACACGAGCAGGGAGGAAGATAATTTAATAACCAAGGCACTTCGATCAATGGACCATCGCGATTCCTTACTGTTATTGTTCATTATTCCTTATCGAATACATTTTGCTACAGTGCTACACCACTTTAATTGATGAAATGAGAAACAATTGACAACTTCACGTCATCGTTCTAATTTTGAAAATTAAAAAAAATCGAAGCTTGATATCTTCATCCGTTTAGTTAGAGCTTTACCGCTTTATTAGAAAACAATATTTATATTTTGACATGGCTTAAACCATGGAGCCAGTTTTTTTATTAAGAACGTATAACCGTTCTTTATACAAAACTGAAAACTTAGTTCGGTACTAACTTGTCAGTATTGTATTAAGAACGTTACCATAGACGGAATAAAATTCGAAATTCAATAATGGCTCCATGGTTTAAACCTGGGTCTGAAGATAAACCTTTTTTTGTAATAAAACGGAATATGTTTTTTTTAATTTCATGTCGTTTATTTAATAATTTTCCCTAAAAAATACATTTTTAAATATTTCTTCGAGCGTAAGCAATCTGACAGCTCAGGTACCACGAAAGTCAACTCAGCCTATCGCAGTCCACTGCTGGAGATAGGCCTCTCCCAGGCTGCGCCACAACACCCTGTCCCCCCCCCGCCTTCCGCATCCAGTCTGACCCAGCCACCTTCTTATGGTCGTCGGTCCATCTAGCTGGGGGGCGTCCAACACTACGCTTGCCGATACGCGGTCTCCACTCCAGGGGGTATACTCCGAACAGAAATCCGAAGTATCGGCCGAATGTTCGGCCGTTTCATTCTTGACTACGGCTAACTATGGCTGACTACCGCGAAAGAAAAAGAAAACGGCAGTCAAAGAGATAAGTCAAAGTCAAAAATGCCGAATGTTCGGCCGTTGCTTGACGACGGCTATCTATGACTTACTACGGCGAATGAAAAATGGCAGTCAAAGAGATAAGCCAAAGTCAAAAATGCCGAATGTTCGGCCGTTGCTTAACTACGGCTATCTATGACTGACTACGGCGAAAAAAACGGCAGTCAAAGAGATAAGCCAAAATCAAAAATGCCGAATGTTCGGCCGTTGTTTGACTACGGCTATCTATGACTGACTACGGCGAAAGAAAAACGGCAGTCAAAGAGATAAGCCAAAATCAAAAATGCCAATTGTTCGGCCGTTGTTTGACTACGGCTATCTATGACTGACTACGGCGAAAGAAAAACGGCAGTCAAAGAGATAAGCCAAAGTCCAAAATGTGACTTCAAGTCGGATTAATTAAGACGAAAGAAGGATTCAAACTCAAAAAAAGGAAACTTAGAAAGTTATAAAACGGCCGAACATTCGGCCGATACTTCGGATTAACGCTTCGGAGTAGACGCCCTGGACTCATCTGCTCCATCGGCCATCGGTCCTTCCACAAACATGGCCAGCCCACTGCCACTCCAGTTTGCTTACTCCGCAAGCTACGTCGGTAACTCCGGTACTTTTCCGGATAATTCCATTCCTGATTTTAGCCTTCAAAAAGACTCCAAGCATAGCCCGCTGGGCGCTGGGCGACCACGAAATTGACACATGTAAAAGTATACAAATTTTTAAATGTTTTCGGGTTGCCCATTTATTCCATTGCAGAGTTAGCGTGGCCAGACTACAATGTTAATTGACAGAAGCAAAAAACTTGGAAAACTCCTTAAGTATAGCAAAACAGGGCACGTCCGGGATTTGAACCCGGGACCTCTCACACCCAAAGCGAGAATCATACCACTAGACCAACGAGCCGCTTGAACAATCAATTTATTTCATAGTTCTTGTCTAGATATTAATGACATTGTGTCGTCACGAAATAGTTAAGTACCTAAGTTTGAACAAGTGTCTACATTAATGATCAACTTAACATTTGTACTGATTTCAAATATAACACAAGCGGCTCGTTGGTCTAGAGGTATGATTCTCGCTTTGGGTGTGAGAGGTCCCGGGTTCAAATCCCGGACGGGCCCTGTTTTGTTAGGGGGCAATCTATTTACTTCCCACAATTGTAATCTTCGCGCCAGTCCGAAAATTTATAACCTCAAGTTTAAAACGTTTCGTTCGCAAAGTCGGTGGACATTTGAATGTTTTAACATTACTTAGGGGGTACTTCGTTTTGTTCGAGGGAACTGGAATCATCTTAATGCCGGTAATTATACGGATTCAATGAATTACTCGGTCATAAGTAAACAGACGGAATGCCCTATTTACAATCGTAAATTTTAGAGTCAACGCCGACCAAAAACAAGTGCGAGGCTACATAAGCTTTGAATTAAAATGTTACAGTTTCTTGTTCAAATAAATTAAGTCATAATTCATTTGTTTTTTTTTCTTGTGGAGTTAATGTAATGTTCTCTTACTCTGTGTAAACAAGCCCTTTCTCCATATCAATTCTGGTCTGAGTTAAGGTCTTCAAAAAATCATACCTATTACTCTTGGTAACTAATTTTCCTTAGATAGGTAAGTATGTATGTATTGAAACACCTTTTCAGTACGAATATTCCTGTATTTATCTTCTTGCACACATACAAACTTGGTATAAAGCAATATTTAACAAACCATGTAATTAGGTACCTACTCAATATAATATCATTATAGACTTTACTTGAAGACAATCTTTAGGTTCCGAAGCTCGAAGAGAATTGACTTATCAACTACGTGACGCCTCAAATATCATGTTTTTCATTCCAATGTGCTAAAAGACCAGAGGGGCAATTCTACTAATTTTAAGAACGTTCACAGTCTGATCTCAGTCTCAATCTGTCAAAAATACCTTTTATTTCCCTACATTTTGAAAATTTTTTGACGTTTGTTTGTCGCCAAGATGAGATTGCGACTAGATTTTGAACGTTTTAAATTACGAGAATTGGCCTTCAGTACTTTTACCGTAACTGTCAAATGAGATACTTTTAAACTTCACCTGATATAAAAATCATTTGAGCCAAATCACATACTTTCAATATCATATCACTATTCACTACATAGTATAAAACAAAGTCGCTTCCCGATTCCTGTCTGTCCGCAACGGATTTTGTTACGGTTTTTTTTTTTAATAGATAGACTGATTCAAAAGGACGGTTCATATGTTTAGAAAATGCCACGCGGGCGAAGCCGCGGGCAGCAGCTAGTTTAGTATAATCACAACAAATCTTATTAATATTTGGAAATCATGACAGGTATTAGACACGGAGTAGCAAACTCAATGAATCAATCAAAACCTCTCTTCATTTCAATATAATTCAATAAAAATGTAAGTATCAAAAAGAAAATCTCTTTATGAATATTTCATTACGTTTCTAAGCACTAAGATTTATAGATTGTTGACATAAAAAAATGTAATTAAAAATAACATCAATCAGGGGTTGACGGGTGGCCACATTCACAATGGTTTCCTAAGCCTTGTCATTTCTCTGGTCTTTAGAAGAAAAGCTTCTGAAAAAAGTGCTGACTGCCTCGAATAATGACGGTTAGGCATTGTTATATGAATAAAATGGAGCATTATCTGTTAAATGCTTTTTTTCATTTTGTCCTTCTGATTTGTTAAATATTTCTCTAGAAAACTATATGGTTGTGTTTAGTTACGTCTGCATGCGCTCCGCTGGTACGCCTGTAAAAAGTTTGATATTCCGACATTACAAAGTGTTTCTTTGCTCTAACAAACATCATTGATTTTCATATTTTCAGCCGAAAGACGATCACTGCTGGGGGTCTACTCCGAACTTCCATAGTTTCCTTTTTTGACTTTGAATCCTTACCCGACTTAAAGTCACATTTTTGACTTTGGCTTATCTCTTTGACTGTCGTTTTTTTTCTTTCGCCGTTGTCAGCCATAGTTAGCCGTAGTCAAGCAACGGCCGAACATTAGGCCTATACTTTGGATTTATGTTCGGAGTAGACCCCCAGGACATAGGCCTCCTCCAAAGGGGAGGTTTGCCATAATCGCCACGCTTGGCAGGCGGGTTGGTAATGGCAGTATGATGTTTAATTGCATAGACAACGCTGCTGTCCATTAGCTAGTACCTAAGTCCCTTAGTCGCCTTTTACGACACCCACGGGAAGAAATAGGATGGTATTCTTTACGTCCGTCATCACACGGGACGTAACAAACATCATCATCATCATCATTTCAGCCGAAAGACGTCCACTGCTGGGCATAGGCCTCCCCCAAAACGGGGAGGAGTTGCCATAATCGCCACGCTTAACAAACATACTCCTTAGATACTGGTATGAATTGTATTTTTGTACTTGGACTTTTAAAGTACAAGTAAATGGGATAGAATAGAATAAAATACTACTTAATAGGTAAGTACACCATAAAAATTAGAAATATAAATGTTGATATGTAAGGGCCTGTGCACACCACGTTTTATAAACGCGCGTTTGTAGCGATACAGACGCGATACGCACGCGAGTCAGACGCAGCCTGTAGACCTTCTGTAGGATAAAAGCGCTCCGTCGACGCACGTTTCGAAAACGCGCGTCAACGGTGCGTTTAAAAAACGTGGTGTGCACAGGCCTTTACATATCAACATTTATATTTCTAATTTTTATGGTGTACTTACCTATTAAGTAGTATTTTATTCTATTCTATCCCATTTGTTAAGAATCTTTCCAACCTACTTAATTTTTTCAGCTGTCAACCATTATCCTTTTCATAATCTTACTTCCACTTCAGTGTCATTGGCAGCATCAAGCACTGAATGAAAATTCCAGAGAGTGTCTAACTACATAAACAGAAAAAAAAAAATGTTATAAAGGACAAAATATGTATTGTATGTACCAAGGTACGTTAGTAGGTGTACTTATGCTTATTAATATTTTCTGAGAAATTACGAATCAGCGGGTTCAGGACCAATAAATACTAATAAATACCTAAGTTCTTTTAAAGATAATATTTAACATGCGTAGGATGTTAAGAGCCCTTTTAAACCAATTATTTTTCTTCTTCGCAAGAATACAACTTTTAAAATAAAATCTACATGTCTCTATTCTATACAATCTACAGTGTTAAGGCGCTGACAAGAGTCAAATCATAAAAGTAGCCTTGTCTTAAACAAAAAAAAATCCCAAATCTATATAGTTTGTGGTAGCGGAAAAAATATATGTTATTCTTGAATATATTTTTTTCTTTCTTTCTCAGAACTTGGTTGTTACCAAAAAACGTTTAGAAAAAAAAATAACGGTAAGCTAACCCTTTACTTTGAGTTTCAATCCAAAATGTCTGTATTAAATATCAACGTACGGGTGGTATTTAATTAATAACAAGAACGTCATATTTGTATGCAGAACTTGTTTGTTTTTTATTTTAGATTATTAAACTCATTTTTGAGTAAATAAATATATTTTGCAATAAATTACAAGCGTTGTGTCATCGCGCTTCTCTTTCTTTTGTATGCAGTCTGACAGAGACAGCGGTTGACCTGTTGTCAGCGTCTTAAATTAAATTAGCTAGCGAAACTCTGCATACGTGATGAAAATCGATATCTTGAATCGATTTTTTGTCACGCAATTGGGTCAAAGGACAATGAACTTTATGATCAGTTATGCCTACTCTTGGTGATGCTGGGGTCGTAGGGGGCAATTCAACACCATTGCTACAAACGTCAGTAGTCCAACGGCCTGTTTTCCACCACTTATTATAAATCTGGTAACTTTACTATAGGATCTGTAGGTATAATAACACGTAAGGCATACATAATCAGCCTACAATGTTCCCACTGCTGGGACACAGGCCTCCTCTCTGTGGGGAGTAGGCCGTAATCCACCACGCGGGCCCAGTGCGGGTTGGTAGATGTCACATGTCTTCGAATTTTTGGTTCTAGGACATGCCAGTTTCCTCACGATGTTTTGAGAGCAGTGGTGATGAAATAATTTACACAAATTAAAGCGCCTGTCAGGATTGGAACCTACGACCTACAAATCATAAGTCGCGGCCGTAACCAATGGGCCACCACTGCTCATCATCATCCGAAAGACGTCTACTGTTGGACATAGGCCTCCCCCAAAGGGGGGGGGGGGTTGCCATAATCGCCACGCTTGGCAGGCGGGTTGGCGATCGCAGTATGGTGTTAAAATGCATAGAGAACGCTGCTGCCCATTCTCTAGTATGTCCCTTAGTCGCCTTTTACGACACCCACGGGAAGAAATAGGCTATTCTTACGTCCAGCACCACTGCTCACAAATAAATAAAGCAAAAATAGCCAATTTCACATACTTACCATGTCTTTCCTAGTTATTTTACACAAAGTTACAATACATAGTTTGTCGCATTTAATTAATAAGAGGAACAAGGCAACTTAAACATAAACAGATCAAGTATCTAGCGTGAGCTGTACACTGTACAATTTCGTCGTATTTACAGGAGCTCTAGTGATGTAAACCTGAGGACTGAGATAAGCGGGAAAATGGAGGTCGCGAGTTTACTGTTGTGGCGGCATCAACATCGCCACATGCGAACTACGTGTCACACTGACGTCACGCAAAATCCTGCATCGCGCAAGTAGAATTTACCGCGCAACTAGCATATTATACAATATTAGTTTTAGTTTATGGGACACCCGAAACACGCGTCTAGTATTTTTATGTAAAGAATCTATGTATACATTTTCAAAACTGTATCATGAAAAATCACAAAGTTATAAGGTTGTTATGTTACCGGGTTGTCCGTACAAAACATGCTAACGGTGCCCCCGCGCCTCCAGGGTCGTCTTGCGCTCATTGATAATAATTTGGCAGTAGGTAGGTACCTAACCCTACGGCGATGGTATTGTAAGTAATTAAATGGTGATAACATTTGCCATCACACTTAAATGTTTTTGGGACAAAATATAACATGGTGTAAAAATTATTGAAATCGATTCAGTTCCTTATTCTGAACAAACTATAATCAGGTTTCGCATATACTAAAAATTATGTTGTATAGAGACTGATATGGAAGAACATCGTAAGCGAAATAATGTAGGTTAACTTAAAAAAAATATATATCAATAAAATACCTCCCCTTAAATTTTAATTTATGTCGCTTACGATGTTGAACATACTATATTCAGGTTTCGCATATACTTACTAAAAATAATGTTGTATACAACGTCCCGAAATCAATCGACGGGCAGTTGCCCATCAGACACAACACCCGTCTGGTCGGAGGATCCTCCCTTTTCTATGGAAGATGAGTGAACATTACACCCTGTTCCTCATACCTCTCTACCGACTTATTCTTATTTCTTCTAGCCTTTATTACGTTACTTTGACAATACTACTTCTTACACCAATTCTATCTAGAGAGGCTTGTGGTTCAGTTATAACTGCCGCATGGGTCGACCGATCAGGTTAAGCTACGCTTGCCGCGATTGGTCCATGGATGGGTGATCATCTTTACATACCAACACCCCTCCGAGCCTCGGAAAGCACGTTAAGCCGTTGGCTTTTGACAGTTATCGCACATACACGAACTCTCACTCACATACACAACACACTAAGTCCACTTATTTAACTTTAACTTTGGCCTATGTAACATCGACACTGTTTCACTTGTTATAGAATGTCAATTATTTACTGTACCCATATGGCTGAACCCTATCTCTTATGATACAGGCTAGACCTAGTTTAAGGGATAGAGTCTATAAAATTGTGCTTATTTTCAGTATGTAACAAAAACCCTGTTGTTCCTTTTAGGGACGTATACATTTACCTACAAGCATAATATTGATGGAATTATTATAAAAAAAAAAAAAACATTGGCTAGGCGAGAAGTCAAAATCAAAGAATTGCAGAGGTAAGAAATCAGATAAGCATTACAAATATTAATAATTAAATATTTATTTTAATTATTTTTGTTAATTTTTTTTTATAAATGATTTGCTTTATTAGCTATGTATACCGATAGTTAAAACGTAGGTAGAAGGAACAACAGGGTTTTTGTTACATATTGTATAGTCTGACAAATGTAAATTTATAATCTACAATGTATATTACAGTTCAATGTGTTCTTGTTTTATGAAATAAATATTATTATTATTAGTTAAGTTACGGATCGTCAAAAGCCCAAAATTCTGACAACCAGACATAGTCGTGTTACAATCTATAGTCAAAAAGTCAAATTAAAAAAAAAGTCAGATAGGCAGTCGCTCCATGTAAAATACTGGTATTCATAGCTGCATTCGGTTAGACTGAAAGCCGACCCCAACAAAGTTGGGAAAAGGCGGGCAGATGATGACACCAATTTCGTAACAGAATAATAATTTCAATAATAATGAATCAGCCAATTAAAGAAGAAATGATCTAATGTACCAAACTTAAAAGCGTGATAAGACTCCATTTTCTGCAATATATACTTATCTATCAATCAACTCAGCCTATCGCAGTTCACTCCTCTCCCTCACTTGCTATTGATCTATTAAGAGCCAACTAGTCGCGGGCTCGAACTCACTGGCGGGCGCGGCCAAAAAGCACGCTGTCTCACCTAGTATCGAGTCCGACAGAGATAGCACCAGTGATGAGCAGTTAGAAGCTTGTCTACACGCATAACGTCTAGTCGCATGGACACAAACACAGTGCACGATGATTCATACTAAACCGCGCGCTTAAAAAAATACGAAAACTCTTTTGGAAGGTGGGGTTTTATGAAAAAACTACTGAATAAATCAATTACAAATAAAGTTTATTATAATCTTCGACAATTGAGCTTTGTCGGAACGAGCTTTGTTTTCGAGATTTTATACTTCTTTTATTACTTATTTACGCCCAAAGTTGCGTTAAAATTAGCAGGAAAAACGAATCTTTGTTGGTTCATAACTTTTGAATGCCTTTTTTGTTTACTATTCTGCTTCTGTACAGACAAAATTAATAATAAGACAAAACGATATCATGTTTTACTTTAGATGTATAATGTGTAACAGTGGAGTAAAACCCCCCCGAAATTTGCATGGAAAAAGTATCGACTAGTTGCGCCTTAAGAGGAAATGCGGGCGGAGAGACTTTTAGAGTAAAAAGTCATAAATCGAAGTTCGGCTCTCGCCTATTTCCTCCTCCAATATTGGACCAATTTAAAAGATATTTCTTATACTGAATAAGAAGGATATATACTGTGTCCCTATGTTTTTCTTTTTTATTAATAGTTGGCAAATTTGTACAATAGCCCTCTGTTGTCAGCGGTCTAAACAGGCAATTTTGAGCATTTTCAGAGGGTTCCAGCTCTTATAAAGATAATGTATCATCAAAAAGGAAAACATAGGGACACAGTATATATCCTTCTTATTCAGTATAAGAAATATCTTTTAAATTGGTCCAATATTGGAGGAGGAAATAGGCGAGAGCCGAACCTCGATTTATGACTTTTTACTCTAAAAGTCTCTCCGCCCGCATTTCCTCTTAAGAGCGAATGTTTCAGCTTGCCCTGTGGAATTTAAATTTAAACCTATAGACCCTGTGGTCGTTGTAAAGACTTTTAAACAACTTAAGATTAAAATTACCGAAGATCTGTGGGGCATGTCTACTAAAGTTTGTCAATCCATTATTGAGACAATTGCACCATATCTAGCTTTAATATTTAATTTGTGTGTAGATCAAGGGATATTTCCAGATTTATTGAAGTATGGTAAAGTTATTCCACTTTTTAAATCTGGTGACAGCAAAGACACTAATAATTATAGACCCGTATCGGTTTGACCTGTTTTCAGCAAGGTGTTTGAATAATGTACCCAGGATTTTGTAATATCTTGATTTAAAAGAGTGTCCTTGGAGTTTCTTGCCTATTCTTCTCCATAGGGATCTACATTTTGGGATGGGCAAATAGCTTCAACTTTCTGACTAACTGACCGACTTTGACAATTCAAAAGTGCCGGTTTAATTGAAATAAATGCTTTGAGTTTGACTGCTGGACATAGGCCTCTCCCTGGCTGCGCCACAATACCCTGTCCTCCGCATAGCTTGCAGAGTAAGCAAACTGAAGTGGCAGTGGGCTGGCCATGTTTGTCGAAGGACCGATAGCCGATGGAGCAGAGAAGTCCTTATCGGCAAGCGTAGTGTGGGACGCCCCCCAGCTAGATGGATCTACGACCTTAAGAAGGTGGCTGGATCAGACTGGACAAATATCTATCCCTACTATAAATTTTAAAATTGCTTTGCTGGGTTGGTTTTCAAATGCTCCTGGAAATTTAACAGATGACAATGTTTCCAGAAAATATATAAATATGTCTAGATAGACCGACAAATATGTGAACTCGTCGAAAAAAATTGCGTCCAACTGTTGGCCGCAAAATACACGCACACTAGAATGACAGCTCAATGACGTGACGCGAGTGTAAGACGTAGCTGTCGCGCACACCAGCATAACAAAGTTGGCCTGTTTGTTTAAGTGCTTTTGCAGCACGACACTCTATCTAGAAACATAAATAATCAATGGTTTCCAGTTAGGAATAAATTGTAACTAATTCTGCTTGTAAATGTTTTTGGCAACCTGTAAATATACTTTAGATATCGCTGTTCCCTCCACTAAGGCCTAACCAGAACGGCTGTGTAGCTTGCGAGCTAAATGGCTGGCGCTCCCTCTCGCGGCCGGCTAATGAAATAAGATCCCGGCTCCGAGCTAAGGAATGGTGGAATTAAAACTACATAAATGAGCGGCCGCTACTCCAAATGGGAAATTTTACAGCGGCACAGTAAATTGTATACTTTGATACTACGACGTTTACATTTTCTTAACTTGTTTGGTAGATCTTAAGTTGGTTTCAAATACGGTAATAGGAAAATAAATAATTATATAATATACAAGATATATATATCTTTTGTTTTTTCTTGTTAAGGCGATACCCAAGCGATATTCCACATAGCACGATAGGGAGACTCCACCACAGACGTGATGCGAACTATTGAAGTAGGTACGAGGTCAAATTAAATGATTAATTTGAAAAAATATATAATTTTAATATGAATAATTAGTTAGTTCAATAGTTTGTAATTAAGGGGGATGCGCTAAGGTAGCCCGCGAAATTAAAATTTTATTACGTTTTTTGAAATTTGCATGTCAGTATCAGATTGTATGTTGATCCGCGGCCGTAACAACTATGGCTTTACAGAATTATAATCATTAGAATCGGCAATACAACTAACTCTCTTCAAAAATCCTAATAAATTATTTTTTCTGAAATAATCATTCAGTAGAGTTTTTGAACTTAGAGAGTTGTAATGCTGATCCTAATGATTATGATTCTGTAAAGCCATATTTGTTATGGCCGCAAATCATATTTAGGTCAACATACAACCTGTTAATGACCTACAAATTGCAAAAAACTTAAGAATATTTGAATTTCGCGGGCTACTTTAGCGCATCCCCCTTAAAGGAAATAGGACTGTGTAAATTCCAAAACAATATCTGAATGAATGGATGAAATGCACCGACCACAGCGTGATTGTACCAGACTCGATTGCTCGAATGAACCCAAAGATTCACCCTAGACCCTTGACTACAGAGACCATTGTGTATCAAAGAGTAGACCGGGGGGCGCGATAATGGAAGGAAAGACGTACCCTTGGGATATGGAAGGATTATTGCCTACCGGATATGCATCCTTGAGCAAGCATTGGAATAGTTGAGAGACGGGTTATATTTATATAGTATCTTTTAATAACGCCGCCGCCAGGATGCATTCTGGTCCGGCTTCGGCGAGTCTTGAATTTGTCTGAAGATTGTAGGCAGATTGCCTTTTCTCTTTGAAAATATTCGGGTAGACCTAAGTGTAGGATAATTTCGGCAAAACAGGGCACGTCCGGGATTTGAACCCGGGACCTCTCACACCCAAAGCGAGAATCATACCACTAGACCAACGAGCCGCTTGATGGTGGTCGTAATTTGACCGTTATTTTATGGTCACTATTGACAGTGTGTGTGACGTCACGAAATAGATAAGTTTGCACAACTGTTTTTATTAAGTACTAAATATCAATTTAACGTTTGTACTATTTTTAAACAATAGACAAGCGGCTCGTTGGTCTAGTGGTATGATTCTCGCTTTGGGTGTGAGAGGTCCCGGGTTCAAATCCCGGACGGGCCCTGTTTTTGAAGAATGATACTATACTACCTAACTAGTCCGACAAAACAAAGATTTCTACAAGACTTCTAAAAGATACTGTCTATACTACTGGAAATAGTATAAACATTTTGTTACAAATATAGGCTGGTGCCAAAATTATATTCTATCTACCTGACATAACCGGACGTAAGCTATTTACTTATTTTTATTTATGGTTAATTATAAGTGGAAGAGCGGATCAGTCTCCTAACACAAGCAATTCTTGCAAAAAGGTGATCTCCAAATCATCTAATAAGTGTAAATGCAATTTGTAATTTGATTAAACATTTATTTATTTATTTATTTATGACATGAATGCCAAGGAAGCCTGCTCGAGTAGTGAAATAAAAGATCGATATCACTTTCTTACGATTTTCCTGTAAGTGAACAGAGAGAACAACATGAAAATCGAACCTAAACTTGTAACTAAATACCCAGATATTTAACAAGAAAATTAATACCTGCTCTTCGATTCCTAGACCTTACAGGACAATAACTATCTTTAAATAACTATAAGTATCTGTGCCTGATTAGCATATAACTGTAAGCACCACAATTCAAAATTTACAGTAGAAGGGTTTTTCTCAAAAATAACTGACAATCTTGACTTTAAGGAGCTTGTTAAATAAAATGTGACAACTTTTTGAAGAAAATGTTTTATTAGCTAATAAGTACACTATTAAACTTTAATTAGGTAACCATATCGAGATCCATATTGGTACTTAATTAGGGAAATTAAAAAAAAACTGTATACCACAGTCTGTTTTAGAAGATCGCTGCGCGCACTATGTAAAATCGAGGTCTGTTTCCGATCAAAAATCGATAACTTTTGTATTTCTAAACATGATTTACTTTAATACAATACATGAAAAAAATAAAACAAATTCAAGAGCATATTTTGAGTTTTTAACATTCAATATAAATTGTAATGTCTACCAAACCAATTATCATTTATGATTTGATCCCAAAATAAAAATCAATATATAATAAGAACATAAAAATATAAAGTAAAACAAAAATTGTGTTGAAAAATTGTATAGGTACGTACCTATAGATTAATGTTTACTATAGGTATGCTATAGTTATTACATTTGGTGAACTTCGGGATCTGAAAAGAATTCGTTCACTTTCAAAATATCTAAGGTGTCCTTCATCAAGTTTCTTCACGATTTTACTATACAGTTTTCTAATGCTGGTTATGTACGGATCTGAAGTATGAAAGACATCCTCATTTGTAGATGATCGAGAGCATTTTCTGGCATGATGTAGACGATTTTTTTATAATCCTTGTTACGGGATTCATGTGCATCTTCCGAAAGTTGACCAATAGGAAGCACTGCAAAATGATTTATGACACTTATTCCATGAATCAAAATTATGTGAACTGTTAATGGCATGTCCATTATTCCTCACATTTTGATCCTGGCAGTCTCCATAGCATAACTGCCAAATTTCTGAGCATTTGTCATTACACCCGATGAAAAAGCTTGCAGAATTATTTAAAGTCGTTTAATCAAAGTTATATCCACTCCTGTAAATTCATTTAAAATATTTTTTTTTCCGTGAACGTTCCGTCCATCGTTTATTAAAAGCGGGAATAATATGTCTTTGAAAATCACCGAGGATAAAACATAAGTTGTCTTCATATACCTACATGATAATTTTCTTTCAAAACTGTTGATAATGCCTCAAATGTTTTTCCTCCTTCGATATAAGAAAGTATTATTTCACGTTTAGAACACTTAAAAGTAGACATTTTAAAGAGTTAAGAAAACACGTAAGTATAAGTACCTATTCGCAACAAGTAAACGTCTGTTTATTTACCACTATTTCGTTATATAGAAATAAATGTAACAAATCTTTATTATATAAACTATAATAAGCATGAGTACAAACATGATAAACGCCCTAATATTCATTAATTGTTAATATTAAATCACAAAACATACCGCAAACTAATGATATAAATAGTCTACATTTGAAACCGCAATTTGTAACTGTCAAAAGTCTCGATGAAAAAATAAAATATTTCACCTAT
Source organism: Tiliacea aurago (assembly GCA_948098905.1). NCBI lineage: Eukaryota > Metazoa > Arthropoda > Insecta > Lepidoptera > Noctuidae > Tiliacea > Tiliacea aurago. The sequence goes on from OX402577.1 coordinate 21,706,109, forward strand.
TTTATTCTGCGATTATTTTAACATAAACGTTATCATAACATTATAAACATATTATTTGTTCTAAGATTTTTAAAAGATGAGCTTTTCAGAAATAAATAATACTTTATATCTATTCCTACAAGTTTTAACATTAAAATCACTTTGATAATTATGAAGTGACCGGCTTGACATAGACGTCCATCAAAACTATAAAGATTATAAAAAACATTTTATGTTTAACATAATTTTCTTTTTACATTATAATTTAGTTTGATTCTTAAACTGTTAAATAAAATTAAAAAAGTATGTCAGTAGCAACATTAGTAAAATTCCATTTTTGTTAGGCCGTTGTTCTACCACTTTCCATAATGCGGCGCCGTGCGCCACGTTAAAGTGTAGCAGCTAAACAATGTAACTCCGTAAGTAAGTACAGTAAAATGCAAATAGAATTATCATGATATTCATTGAAAATGTAGCGGCGGCAATGCAATGTAAATCCGATTATCATGATATTCATTGAAAATGTAGCGGCGGCAATGCAATGTAAATCCGTACATACAGTAAAAATTTAATTATATTATCGTGGTATTTTAATGTACAATTAAATATAATATAAAAATATAATGTAAATTTTTTATTATAATATCGTGGTATTTTAATGTATAATCACTTAAAATGCTTCAGAATTTTTCCCAGAATTACAATATATCACAATTTAGTAACTGACGTAAAGTTGATTTTACTAGTTACATTATTAAGGCTTTGTAGAGAAGGACTCCACAGATTAGCTATCCTATTGTTTATAACTCAAAATCGTAATCGGAGTTACAGTGTGCTTCTCAGGCACAGACATATGTAAGTAGGTATACGAGTATACCTAGCACAAACGAGTACCTATTGATCTCCTTGAGATGCGTACAATAATAAAAATAAATAATTATCATTGTGGAGATTCCTTCCTGGAGTTTTAGATGAAAGTGAGGGCTTAGAAGCCCTTTCAAAGAAGTCATCTGGCGCTTGATTGATGGCACTGCGCAGATTTATTATGTTAATTCGACGCCATTACGAAAAACTCCTCTAATGAAGCGATCGTTTTTTTATGATTTCACAATGAAAATAATGCCATTGTACGGCATTATATGTAGAATATATTGTTGTACGTAATTTGAAATCCTTGTTGCAGAAAAGTGGGGAAGCTTTTGTTCAGCTATGTTCTCGGAAAATTAAAATCTTAAATCAATTTAAAAATAAACCTACTGACAAAAGGAATGGATATGGACCATATCAAATCTTCAGAACAGAACCAGTCAATGTACCAAAATACTCTGTATCAGTCACATTTGACACTCACTCGACAAAGAACAAGCATAGCGCTTGTCTTGCTAAGCACATTGTTGTTATTGTCTCGGAAGCAATCAGATAAATCTAAACTTATAACGACTACTTCTCAAACACAAATCACAAGATAAAACTAGTCTTTGTTTAAACTGCTTTTTGTTTTCCTTTCCGTTTTCCCCTTTCCGTTTTTCCTTTTCGTTCCCATTCAGCATAATTCCAACTATGGAATAAAAAGATGAGTATAAATTTCTACATAATTTATACTAAGTTTTGATTCCCTTGTCCACAATTTCGAGATAGGTACACACAAGAGGTCGAGCATCGCAACGGCAATCCTCCACACAATATGGCAGTCTGTGGGCAAGTTCACAATGGCGGCTGACATACGTATCGGCTGTCAATACCTTTGTGTGTACAACTGGCTTGTGGGTTAGACAGTGCCTATGTCCCTAGATAGTTGGCTAACCGCTTTGTAGTGAATCATGATTTCATAGAAATCAAGATTTGTAATAAGTTTTGACGCGTCATGGTTCAATTCGTAGACCATCAACTTGACTACTCTCTCTCTAACATCTGACTTTTTGGCTTAACATCAACTCTACTAAAACTCTTTCTGACATCTGACTTTTTTGGCGTAAAATTGGATGAGTCGCGGACACTTCTCGTCCTAAATGTTTTCTGTAGGTAAACTGTTGCAATAATGTGCTACCCATCCGATAGTCGGACCCTCCGATAAGAGTCAAAGCCAACTGTTGCATGCCAGAAATCGATAAACTACTCTCTCTCTCTCTTACATCTGACTTTTTGGCTTAACATCAACTCTACTAACTCTTTCTGACATCTGACTTTTTTGGCTTAAATTTGGATGAGTCGTGGACACTTATCCTAAATATTTTCTGTAGGTAAACTGTTGCAACCCATCCGATAGTCGGACCCTCCGGTAAGAGCCAAAGCCAACTGTTGCATGCCAGAAATCGATAAACATGACTATACCCTACCCACTAAGATGAGTCCAAGTTACGAGGCCTGTCAGGCTTGGTGAAATATTCGTAATTTTCTGGCTAGTAGGTGCTTTGTTATAGCCGCTTATGAAAAGCTACTCATGTGTGAATATTCCACACATTAGGCGCTAGATGGCGTGACAGAACACGTAGCAGCACAGCGTGGTGGTCGTCAACGCAAAGGTGCTGCCACCAGTGGATCCTTGCGGTACTAACGTCGGGCGTCGACCAATAGGGAGACGACAATAACGCGCCACTACCGCGAACCAATCAGGCTTCAGAATTGATTGTGAAGAATGAATAACGAGGTGTTGAGTTTTTGCCGGGAGAATTGTCAGTGAGTTAATTTTTGTAATCTCACCGAATCAACCTAGTAAATACAATAGTGCAGGATATTCTGATTTCGGAGCTAAGTATTTCCCTTTATTTTGATAATTATGTTCTCACTTTAAAACTAAATGTAATATTCGCTGCTAAGGGCAATTTGTGTTTATTTCTTGGGCATAGCTTTGCTGTAACTTACTAGAGTTTTATTTCAATTGTAGGTGATTAACTTGTTCAATTCTATTGTTTTATGAGGTTCCAATAACTTTATCTTAATTAAACCTATGTACATGTAAAAGGGACGTAATTAAAAACACATTTTATACTGCTACCGTTGTTTATTTAATATAATTGTTTTAATAGGTGTAACATTTTTCAGAAGTGGGATCTCGATCTGGAGCGATGAGTGATGATCAAGGGATGAGTTCCGATGGCCGCAGCCGGTCTCGCAGCCGGTCCCGTAGCCCTGTCAGATGGAGTCGCCGGCGGATGGAACGACCGCAGCAGGAGCCACGCAGCTGCTCCCGTGACACGTGGCGACCGGGGCGTTCGCCAGTCCGGGGCCGTCAGGGCCGTTCTCCGCCAGGCTTTTCAAATGAACCCGGTAGGTCTTTTCCATATTATTCGGGTGTGATGGTCAAGCCGGATATAATACCGGAATTCGATCCTGAAAAACCGGAGCTACCTGCTTCTCAGTGGCTTAACAAAGTAGAGCAACTAGGTGCCATACATGGATGGAACGACAACGTTAAGAGTTATTATATGCAGGCACGTCTTATTGGGTTAGCAAAGTTGTGGCATGGTGCACTACGAAGCTATGAATTTACGTGGCCGGAATGGAAAGAAAAAATTCTGGAAGCGTTCCCTCAAAGCATAGACCACGCAGACGCATTGAGGGAAATGTTAAATAGGAAAAAGTTATTTAATGAAACGATGACTCATTATTTTTATTCGAAATGTACCATGCTAACTAAGTGTGATATCATTGGAGAGAAGGCGGTGTCGTGTATCATAGAAGGGCTGCCGTTCCACATGCGGACTTCTGCAAGAGCTGGTAACTATAAAACCCCAGGCGAGCTTTATTCTCACTTTCTATGCATGAACGACGACAAAAGGATGAATCAAAACCAGAGAAATGTTCCTCGAGCTCGAGATTTCACATCAGGGCCTTCAAAAGAAGCAATCAGAGATCCAAAAGAACGAAGGCCAGGTGTAACTTGTTTTCTTTGTAACGAGTCGGGTCATGTTGTCAGATCATGTCCTAACAATCCTAACGCTATAAAATGCGAAATATGTGGGAAAACCAACCACAAAAAGGAGCAGTGTTTTCAAAAGGCTCTCAACATTGTTCAAATACAGGTAAATGAATGTTATTTTAAACATGTCTTGATTAATGGTTTAAAAGGTACCGCTTATTTAGACACGGGGGCTCAAGTCAACCTTATCACTCATGATTGTGTTCTAAAGCTTGGTGTTGCAATGCAACCTTGTGTTGTTTTTGTCAACGGGTTTGGGGGACCACCAATTAAATCTCACGGACAGGTATCATTAGAGTTCGTTATAGATGAAGTTAAGGTTTGTTCAGACACAGTTGTCGTCGACGCTGCTGTGAACCGCGCCGACGTTTTTATTGGACAACCTATTTTGAACGATGAAAAATTCAAGCTTATAATTAGTGGTACTACCGTCTTTTTAGGATATGCAGATAAAGATGAAAAGAAAACTGAATCTGTTGAAATAAATTCTTTGCAGGTAGGTACATGTGTAGATAAGGTTATAAGGTTAACATTTTGTGCTCTGCAGACACTGTCGTTCCAGCTTATTCATCCTTGTTTGTTGATACCTACAATGATGTTGAAATTGACAAGTCTAGTCTACTGTTTGTAGATGCTCGTACAATTGGTTATAATGGTTACAACTATAGCATTCCTGCTACTACGCATTGTTTTCCAGTACACGCCATTTTCATTGTTAATTGTGGTGAAAAGTCAGTTTGTTTCCAGAAAGACCAGGTTATTGCTCGTGGATTTGTTACTCGGGAAATAGATTGTTCTCCTGGTAATTCTGCAGATAATCTTGTTTCGATCATGAGCATTGATACAACAAAAATCAAATGTGGATCCGGAGATCCGCAGGTAGTGACAGAGTTAGTAGAAATTTTAAAGGAATTTTTCGGTAGATACAGGAGAATTAGGCAGGACTGACAAAATAGAATTAGATATTGAACTTAACTCGGATAAGCCGGTTTGCTACCGTCCTTACAGGCTTTCTTTTTCAGAAAAGGCAATAGTACGAGAAAAGATTGAAGATATGATATCCAATGGTATTATTAGGGAATCGTCGTCTAATTATGCCAGTCCGATTGTATTAGTTAGGAAAAAGAACGGAGATTATCGGTTTTGCGTGGATTTTAGAAAATTAAATAGTATCACAGTGAAAGATAAATATCCTCTGCCCATTATAGAAGAACAAATCGAGAAACTAGGTGGGAAGAAACTTTTTACGAGTCTTGATTTGTCGCAAAGTTTCTTTCAGATTCCGGTAGCGGAGACTTCAATCCACCGAACTGGTTTTGTCACGCCTGAGGGCCACTATGAATTTTTGCGTATGCCCTTCGGTTTGGCCAATTCCCCAGCCATTTTCCAGCGACTTATGGACAAAATATTTTCTTCGCTACGTCATGATAAGGTGCTTCCTTTTATAGATGATCTGTTGCTACCCACCAAAACTGATCAAGAAGGCATTGATCTACTTCGGATAGTTTTAGAAATAATAAGGGACGCCAAACTGACGTTGAATCTTGATAAGTGTTTTTTCTTGCAAAACAAAATAGATTACCTGGGTTACGAGATTAGCGAAAAAGGTATTAGGCCTGGTAGTAAGAAAATTGATGCTGTGGCCAACTATAAAGAACCTACGAATGTACACGAGCTTAGGATGTTTCTAGGTCTGACTAGTTATTTCAGGAAATTTGTAAAAGACTATGCGTCTGTCACGTATGATCTGTACGGGTTGCTAAAAAAGAATGCAGCATGGATTTGGGATCCAGCACAACAGAGGGCTTTTGATCAGCTGAAGAAGATTTTGACGACTCGACCAATACTCTCATTATTTTGTAGGAAAGGTGACATAGAAGTTCACACTGACGCAAGCAGTAAAGGTGTAGCTGGAATTCTCTTTCAGGATCAAGATGGGGGTTTGAAACCCATCGCGTATTTCAGCCGAAAAACGAGCAAAGAAGAAGCTATGTATCATTCCTACGAATTGGAAACATTGGCAGTAGTGGAATCGTTAAGAAGATTTAGAATTTATTTAGCAGGTAATCATTTTCAGGTGGTGACAGACTGTGCAGCCGTTCGAGACACTTTCTTGAAAAAGGATCTACTACCTCGAATAGCAAGATGGTGGTTATCTATTCAGGAGTACGACATGGATGTCATTCATAGGCCAGGTAAATCTCATGGGCACGTTGATGCGCTGAGCCGATTTCCAGTAGACCTTCCCGTAGTAGCAGACATCAATGTGATTGACGTATTTGATTGGTTAGTATGTCTTCAACATCAAGATGAGAAAATTCGCATCATTCGAACAAAATTAGAATCTGGGGATAACGATCCAGATATACGAAAAAATTACAAGCTGAAAGATGGTCGAGTATACAAGGTCGTTAAGGATGGCGAACAGAGGTTAGTAGTACCTAAATATGGAAGGTGGAATGTCATGAGGAAGTATCATGATTGCATCGGACATCCAGGCCTGAAGCGTTGTGAGGAAATTATCAAAGGTAACGTCTGGTTTCCAGGAATGACACGTTTCATACGAAAATATGTCAACTCATGTTTAGACTGTCTTTACAAGAGGGGACAGTACGGAAGACCTGAAGGTGAGTTACACCCCATTGAAAAAGTTCCGGAGCCAATGCACACTCTGCACATTGACCATCTCGGTCCTTTCTGCAAAAGTCGAGCAGGTAACAGTTTTGTGCTGATGGTGGTCGATTCCTTCACTAAGTTCACATGGGCGGTACCAGTTAAAACTACAAAGACTCGAGAGGTAATAAAATCCTTAAATAACATATTTTGTTTATTTGGTTATCCAAAAAGAATTATATCCGACAGCGGTACGAGTTTCAAAAGCAAACATTTCAAACAGTTTTGTTTGGATAATCAAATAAAACACATAATCAATGCTGTAGCATGTCCACGCGCAAATGGCCAAGTCGAGAGGTATAATCGCACATTGCTAGATTCACTCAACACAAGTGTGGAAGATGAAAAGGATTGGGATACGCGAATCGCAAACATCACCTGGGGAATGAATAATCTGCAAAACGGTTCGACTGGATTTACACCATACAGGCTCATGTTTTCCGCAACTCGAAGCAGGTATCAAGGTATGGGAGATAATATCGTGGATAGTGAGGAGACAGCTGCACGAACTAGGACCGAGGCTACAGTGAACCTAAACCGGACGGCGGAGAAAATGTGCAAATATTTTAATGCAAAGCGTAAACCGCCAACAAAATACAAGGTAAACGATTTAGTATTATGGAAAGGAGCTGCTGACCGAAATGTGAACGTTCGACGAAAACTAAAGGAAAAGTACAGCGGACCTTATAAGGTAACGAAGGTAGTAGGAAAAGATAGGTACACGATTACATCGCTGAAAGGTGTGAAAGGGTATAAGCGATTCAGAGCTCTTGTGTCGTCGGGCTCGTTAAAACCTTTTCAGGGCGAGGAGGACTCGGATGCTAGCTCAAATGATACAGAAGTAGACAGCACGGAGGAATTGATCGATTTGCTTGAAGGCTGAACTTTAATAAATTTCAGGAATAATCAACTTTAATACTAATTTTGATCAGTCGAATAATGTGATGGTCTTGGGATTTCACAATTATGTCGGATAATATTTATACAAATAATTTGGATTGTGATTAGAACAACTATGATACTTGAGTGGTTTAAAATTGGAATTACTGACGGAAATGTTTTAATAATAATGGTTAAATGTTATGTATTGGAAAATTATGGTATTTTTGGAAACTTGTTTTGGTAAACAAGTATTTACTCTTGGGGTGACTTTACTTGATGATTGATAATGATTTACAAAAAGGACATACTTATAATGTTCCTTGGTATTATTTATAATTAAAATTGGAATTACTGACGGAAATGTTTTAATAATAATGGTTAAATGTTATGGATTGGAAAATTATGGTATTTTTGGAAATGGTTATGGTAAACAAGTATTTACTTTTGGGATGACTTTACTTGATGATTGCTAATGATTTACAAAAAGGACATACTTATAATGTTCGTTTGTATTATTAATGGGCCAAATATCATCTTACAGTTCATAGAATTGAGTTTTTCACTTCTTCCTTTTAGGACTGGACCATGCTATTTTTGAACAATTACATACCGTATTTTGTCTTCTTCCTTTGCAGAGTCGCAAAGGCGTCAGGATGGACGAGTGTGAATATTCCACACATTAGGCGCTAGATGGCGTGACAGAACACGTAGCAGCACAGCGTGGTGGTCGTCAACGCAAAGGTGCTGCCACCAGTGGATCCTTGCGGTACTAACGTCGGGCGTCGACCAATAGGGAGACGACAATAACGCGCCACTACCGCGAACCAATCAGGCTTCAGAATTGATTGTGAAGAATGAATAACGAGGTGTTGAGTTTTTGCCGGGAGAATTGTCAGTGAGTTAATTTTTGTAATCTCACCGAATCAACCTAGTAAATACAATAGTGCAGGATATTCTGATTTCGGAGCTAAGTATTTCCCTTTATTTTGATAATTATGTTCTCACTTTAAAACTAAATGTAATATTCGCTGCTAAGGGCAATTTGTGTTTATTTCTTGGGCATAGCTTTGCTGTAACTTACTAGAGTTTTATTTCAATTGTAGGTGATTAACTTGTTCAATTCTATTGTTTTATGAGGTTCCAATAACTTTATCTTAATTAAACCTATGTACATGTAAAAGGGACGTAATTAAAAACACATTTTATACTGCTACCGTTGTTTATTTAATATAATTGTTTTAATAGGTGTAACACATGGTAGACATGAGAGATGCAGTTAAAAAAGCTGGCCAAGTGCGTGTCGGACCACGCTCAATGAAGGGCTCCGTAGTTTGGATGAATTTATCCCAAGGACAAACTTAACATTGTAGTTCAAAAAAATATTCTGTGATACATTTCAACTGCAACTGTAAGTTTTTACGCACAATATTGAAAGATTTACCATGTTATTTTAAAACCATAGATTTCTTATAGGTTTTCCTGTAATCTGTAAGTATAGAACTACATATATTCTGTTTTTTTTTCAAAACTGTAGGCTCAGTAGTTTCGAAAAAAAGGCGGCAATGGTCAATTTTCATCTACTTTTTTAATTAGCTTTAAAACTATTTATTTTAAAATTAGAAATATTATAAAAATAAATTAATATGGATGGGATTTATATTATTAATATTTAGAAATATTTGAGACCCTCACAGCAAGCCCTTTCATTTGATAAATGTACACGGTTAAAGATACACGGTACAAATTGCAAAACTTTAAAAAAATGGTTTTATGGGAGGCCATTCCCAAAATTGACCCGCACGTACGGAACCTCAATAAAAAGAGGGTGTGTGCTTATGACCACACTTTTGAAGTGAAAACTTACAAATGGGGCCGAGTATACGCGATTCAGCGCCGAGAATACGCGATACAGCGTCACCGGCCGACTAAAGCCGAGTATTTCCGATTCAGCGTCACCGACCCAAGCATGACGGATCAGTTTCGTTCACTGTTCAGAAAGAGCGGCGCAAAGACTTTTTCACTTCAAAAACAAAACAATACTAACTTAATTAAAAACAGACAAAGTGTAGTTACGTAAGGTAAACAGAAGACCAGACGACGCTAAACAATGTCAGCCAAATTACATCAAGGAACCTAATGAACAGGTAGACGATACACGTAGTAACTCCAGGCATCCGTCGCAAAAACTCGATAAATAACATTATTAGCGGTACAGTCGCGTATTATTGAATCAACATCAACCCTCGCCCACCTCACAATTACTTGGTGCCTTGCCTCCAAATCATTTTAACCCTTGCCCGGCCGAGATAAGTTTATTTTGAGCCGGTTGAGTGCCGTTGTTCGTCATTCGTTTAAGTGCTTCTTTTGTGACGACATTCCAGTGCGCCTCTCCCAATTAACCCGGTGGAAGCTCAAAAATTAAGTTAAATACTCCGACTTTGCTGGCAGTGTTTACTTATTGGCAATCGACGTGGTAGCAATAACTTCGTAAATTAAAACTCTGCTGGGACTAATGTGCTCTCTTAGTTTTCAGGCTGGCGAGACGGTACGTTTCGTCGTTTTGTATTAGGTACAGATGATAAAATCGATACTCTTTCTGAAACCGAAGTACTAGGGTAGGTAATAGGCAATACAGGCTGGTGTCCACAACTCCACGTCAATGCACGTATTTGGCGTACGGGTGGGAAAATCGGTTACTTATTCGATCCACCCCAGCTCCTCAAGGAAGGCCAGCATCGCCTTGGTGTTACTGAAACACTTGGGTAACAGTAGCATGAAAAGTTACATATCCAGCTGACGAAATTATGTTCTAATTATAAATAATGTATTTAACTATGTCGTTCTGAAACACCTTCAGAAAATTAAAAACATCTGGAGGAAATCTTGGCTTCACGATCGGAAATTGTCAACGCAGAGAAAGAATGACCATAAATATGACCATAATATATTTCTTATTATGGTGACATAAGGTCGTTCTTTCTCTGGACAGCTACAGGTCAATATGTTTATAATACCAATTATTTTATAGCCAAAACCACAATTTCAAGAGTTAGGGCGACGATAACCGACTTTTAATGATTTAATACTGAAGATCACGTCTGAACGAGTAGTGTTAATGATTTGAAAAAATCTATGTTAAATAAAAGCATTTTCTCAATAACGTAATATGTGAATATTTTGGATTACGTTTATATTATATACTGAAATTAATTTGTAAAGTTATGTCTTTTTTTTTTTTTTTTTGGGGTGAGAAATTATCAAATAACTTCTCCCGCTCTGGGCTGAGCGGGAGGGCGTGTCAGACTTTTACTGACTAAAACCCACCCGTGTTCCTTCCGTTGCCTGTGCGCCAGGGCCACGATATCCCTTTCGGACAAACTCGCAACCCTGGCAGGCATTGGCCCTAACGGACCCCGTCAGTTGGTGCTGACATCTCTTTGAGGCGCGCGTGAAACACAACGCGCCGTCGACCCGGGCCTGGTCCTTATCGGACGGCGAGCTACCCATCGCTCACCGTCCGCAGGCCCGCGCCTACGGTGGCCGGAAATCAGCTTGCGACTCCCGACGCCCGGGGCGTCTCCTGCGGCGGCTAAGAGCGTGAGGGCGCGAACCCTGCCTCACCCTCACGCGTTCCGCCTCCTCCTTCGCGAGCATTACTGCTTCGCAGAAGGAGGTGACGGCCTCCCATGCACTCTCGCTCCGAACCATGGCCTGAACCAGGGCTGGACGCGAGAGATCGCCGCCGCCGATCGCCTCCGTGAGGACACGGCGGTGCTCCGCCCAAGCCGGGCAGACCTCCACCGTATGCTCCACCGTGTCCTCCGGGCGATCCACACAGTGGTGACACCCGGGCGTTTCCTCCCGCTTTATCCTGAACAGGAACCTCCCGAAACAACCGTGTCCGGTGAGGACCTGCGTCAGGCGGAAGGTGAGGACGCCGTGGCGCCTCTCCAGCCACTCCTCAAAGAGGGGACTTATCGCCACAATTGTGGCGTGCCCAGCGCTGGGTTGCGACAATCGCACTCTCCATGCCGCCATGAGATCCCGCCGGAGCTCCGTCCGCTGTGCCACAATTTCTCGCGGCAGCGGAGTTTCACCCCGGCGTTTCACCTCCTCGCGCCACTCCCAAATGTGCGCGAGGACTTTTGCCTCCAGATCCCGTAAAGTTATGTCTAACGCGGATAAAAAACTGAGAATGGCGCAAAATCTACCAAGCGTATTTTTCTGAAACCTTCACCAATTTAAAGATAATTTAATTATTGATCTTTTAGTATACGCGTTTTATTAAAATACCTTTTGTTTCGTGTATAATAAATTAATAATGCGTCATATTGGGGACAGCGCTCCTTGATGGGCGAGTCCTATTACTGGCTGAACGTACGACGCGTTGCGTGAGCTCAGTACAGAACACGTAAGCTAACCACTCAAGGTCACTGGCATATATCTGAGTCTTAACACTAGTAGAGTAAGAGCTAAAATAAACTGATTATTTTTCTTTATACTAATAAAAGTGTATGTACCCATCGATCACTCGTCACAGTATATCAAACCAAGAAAATAATCCCACTTTCACAGCTACAACACATTGCCAACAATAATTTCCCAGCATACCTACTTGTCAAACGTACTTACAACGTAGTGTATGTTGTAACAGCATGTCTAAGTTGTAAAACTAATGCCGGCCGTGTAAACTTAGCTTACCGACACTATAAGTAGCCACATATTTCATACGGGCTCAGCTACCTGCGCCTAAAACAATCAAACAGCCACTTAAACAACGCGTACAAACAACTACAAGTTACAAACACGCTTAGGTTTAACTAAATACCAAGTTCGGCTTAAGTAAGATAAGTTAGGCGCGGATACGCCATGTTTGTTGTACTTAAGCACAGGTGGAACGTACTTAGCGATTGTTTATGAAGCGGTACGAAGATTTTCCGAGGCCTGATTTTATCGTCATAATTTTCATCGGTATTTCCTTGGAATATCAAACTTATCGGCTAAATGTTCGTAGGGTAACCAAAATCAGAGAATTTGATCGTGGTCTCAGGAGGCCAAAGCACGGAAAGGCGTAATTAATTGGTTCCCATCCAAGCTGTCCAAGGCGGTCACAACATAATTAATCTGTAAAGAGACATACAAACGATTAACTTATGTATGAAATAGTCGTGCCAGTGTGGTGCTGACAACAGCCGAAAGAAGAACAAATTTGGATAGAAGCATGGGGTAAAATTAAGGAAAAATCTATGACCAGTAGTAGAACTAGTAGCCTTTGGTAAGATACATTATTATTTACCTACACGTTACCTAATTTAACGTGGAACTGTAATTTCACTGATACAAAGATACAATTTGTCTGTTTGGTGCCGGCCGTAAAGAATAGCACCATCCCATTTCTTCCCGTGGGTGTCGTAAAAGGCGACTAAGGGACTTACTAGAGAATGGGTAGCAGCGTTCTCTATGCATTTTAACACCATACTGCGATCGCCAACCCGCCTGCCAAGCGTGGCGATTATGTCAAACCTTTAGAGGAGGTTTATATCCAGCAGTGGACGTCTTTCGGCTGAAATGATGCTGATGAAAGATACAATTTAACGATTGACATATAAATACCTACGTAGTTGAGAACACCAAACATCTTCGTTCGTAAATTATGCGATGGCACTCGACTAATCCGCGGAATAAATTAATAGTACATTAAGCATCAATCCGGAATGCGCATTAATAAGTTTATACAGAACACCGGGCGATTCGTGTTCAATGGTGCCACCCCAACCGCCCGCAATTTATTTAAGAATGTTATGTAAATTTGAACACAAGTCTTTGATCGTCCGCATCAAAAGTCCAAGCAAAAAACTTCCACTAGACAGGAGAAAAAACGAGAGGAGCTTAAGAAAAATAATGATTTAATCTTACTTTTCGCTGTCTCGCATATAAAAGCGTCGGTGGCGGGTGGCGTGGGCGGAGGGCGCGAGAATCGGTTTTAATCTTTGCTTTGTAAAGGTGATTATGAAGGATTATAGGTTTGCAAGTATGGCTGAAATTTCGCGGCTGAAGAGGCGGCCCCTTCGACTCATTTATGCCATATTTTTTGGGCGCAGGTGGGGTTGTGGTCGCCCCCCCTCGGATACTTTACAACTTTTCCTTATTCTAGAGCCGTTCAAAGGGAAGGCTTTATTACGTTTTGTTTTGTCTTCGCCGATTGACGTTTGTAGTGTTTCTTTCGGATGAGTGTGGTCTCGATTTAGTTGGCCACAATTTTGACCGAAACTGTGTTAGGAGTTGGAAGCACGAAAGTTTGTTACGTAGAAGTAACTAACTGAACCTTCTGTAGTTACAGAATCATGAAACGAATACTTCTATCGTAGATGGAGTCTCTCTACCCTATCTACATCTATACTAATATTAAAAAGACGTAAAATTTATTTTTTTGTAAGTTTGTATGTAGGGGGTAATCTCTAGAACTACATGTCAGATTAGAAAAAATCTTTTTGCATTTCATAGCCCAATTCTTGAGGATGGCTAGTTAACATCACGCTACGACCCCCAGGAGCCGACCAAAGAGAAAAAACGGCAGGTATGCTGGAAGAGATTTCTTTAGACATAAGCATCACCTTTGTACGCACGGCTACAGATCAAGCTATACATTTCCAGTATAAGCTGATCTCGCATTGTATAGGATTTCCTTACAATGAGAAGTCAGCGTAAACTGGAAATGTATAGCTTGATGTGTAGGCGTGTGTACGTCTTTTTCTGTTCCTTTCTTCTTGTCTGTTTATATGTGTGTACATAAACAGTTAAAAAAAATAAAAAACTCAGATAGAACGCTAAGTCAAAACGAAGTAATAGCGTGGGCGGGCGATGCAATGCGATGAAGTGCGTCGGGGGAACAAGAAATTTGACGCGGACGAAGTCGTAGGCAGAAGCAAGTTCTATTATATTTTTAAAATCGTATTATGCGTCATTTTCAAAAACGTATTTGCCAATGCCCTGTATACAATTGATAAATTATTACAACAATTAATAAATTAATAAACTGTTGCGATTATTAGATATTAATTATGATGAATAAATTCCAAGATTTTTGATGTTTTGTTTTTGAGAAGTATTTATTTTGTTTTGTTTAAAGAAGAATTAGTTAAGTTATATAAAAGATTTTGTTTTTTTGTTATTTTTATTTTTGTATGTTTCTTTTCTTTTTAATTTTAGGTACATAGTTTTTAATTTGTGAAAGCTTGTAAATGGCAATTGTAAGAGCTATTGTACATAACTGACCTTTACAGATATTAAACTGTAAGCTTTCCGAAGAAAAAATAAATAAATAATCTACGAAATAGCAACTGTTAATCTCACTTACACAAATTGTTGCCATAATGTACTCCTATGTCAGCTAAGGTATGAAAACCACATATTGAGACTTCAAAACTGAAAATTAGTTCTTTTCAATCGAGCACAGGCTCTTTATCTTTGCCTGTGTATTGAAAAGAAAAAGGTAAGTACATACTTACAGTTGAGAGCGTTTCCATTCGTTAGATCCGAGGCAGCGAAGCGGGACAGCGTGCAGTTTTGTCATTTTTCATTACGTGACCAGATCAGGTTTGTCATTTGAAGCGACGGCGATCTCCACTGGTATAGCCTTTAGCCAACTTCTTACAAAACATCACAATTTGAAACTTACCCTGTAAAGTAAAATAGCTCTAACAACAATAAGTTAAGGTATAAAGTTCCCTGTGCGTAATTAGAGATAAGATCTTTCCAGTCAGAGCGAATGATTGAGTAAAGCTTCTCTTGTTAGATGAAGAGTGGTGCCTGTGTAAGACTTGGACTGTTACTATGAATACGTAAACGTTGGATGAAGCCACGTCTAGATGCAAAGACTTTAAATTTTATAGTATTTTCCACTGCGCAACATTTTCATGCGAACATCTCAACGTGCTACGACGCGCGACGCTGCGAGTGCTCAGTGAGCTCGTAGCACCGTATCGCGTATCGAGATTTAAATTGTTTTCATGTTTGTATCGAAGTCTTTCATGTTTCAGGTCTTACGATAAATTGAGATACTTTTTTCACACAAATATCTAGATAATGCGATTAAATTAATAAAATTACCCTATAGAAATCAAGCATAAGTAGACGGATACTTATGTAACGGCTGACTTAATTATATTGCTTGATCTCTGCGGGGCGGAGGTGGGGGGCGTCTCATCTCAATCGCAAATCGGCCATCTTGCGCCCCCGAGATCGCCGCCCGCGCCCCCCGCCACCCCCTCGTCCATTATACTTTTTAAGCTCCAATCTCGTTCATTTAAACGGTTGGCTTTAGATGGCAATCGCATTTTTCCACTGCAGGTCACGTCTCGACCCGTCTCCCGACTCGAGGGCTTAAATCAACAAAAGAAAATAATAAGATTCGTTCAAATTAAAAGTGTAATGTCGCGAAAGTGCGCGGCGCGGGCGGTTCTTAATCCCACCGCTCCTCTTCATTAGGCGGGCGCCGCTAAGGCCTCGGGAAACGCTTAAAAACGTCGCCAAGAATTTTTCTTTATTCATAACGGAGATTAAGAGAAATGCAAATGAAGCGAGGCGTCGGGGGCTACTTAGCTGTGTCAACAATGTTTCGAGGACTCGGCGGTGAATCGGAGTTTTTTTCCGCTCCAGCGGCCGCGGCACGTGGCGTCTGTTGGGTTGTTGTGTTCAGATAGACTCGTGCCCGCACGTAATTGTTATTTACACCTAAAAAGTATTGATATCATATAGAACTTTATCATTTTTCTGATCTGATTTCATTTCTCTGATATCATATATAGAAGTTTATCAATTTTGCAATTTTTATTAGATATACCTAGTGAAAGATAACTAGACCCTATGATTTTTTTATAAAGCCATGATGCAGTAAGAAAAATGATGGAGTTCTATATGCTATCAATGAAACCCAGTTCATTATCCCTTACCTAACATTTTGAAAACTATACAGGGTGTTAAAGAAACTGCATGGCATAGCTTAGGGGTAGGTTCAGTATCGAAAAAGGAAACCAGGTAAAAAAAAAATTAATACAAAAAAAATATTGCAAGATCAACCTAACTTAGTACCTGTACCTACTAACTTAAGATAGCAATCAATTAAAATTATTTTATTTGACGGTTCTAAGCCCGTTAAAGTACAAAGAGACTTATTTATTTATTTTTTTATGTTTAATAAAATTTTTTTTTAACAATTTTACTTTTATTTTTCCTGTGTTCCTTTAACGATACTGAACCTACACCTAAGCTATGGCACGTAATTACTTTTACACCCTGTAAATGCATTGCCATAATTTAGGTACATAATCATTAGATTAATACTTGAAGCGTTGAAAACTTTGTACCCTTTTTACGAAAATTACGCGGATGGAGGAGTATGAAATTTGGCACGGTTAATGTTTATATGGAGGACGAGTGCTGAAAGCTAATATTTTTTTATAGATAATAATGTATTAGAAACAACTAATAAAAAAAACATTAAGTACACACACTACCATGCGTTTGACACACACACACATAGTACCAGGGTCTTATAACTTGAAGATAGATAGGTGACAGACGTGACAGCTTGAGCACGGAACTAGTGTACTCATGGAATTAATAAGTACTAAAGTACTAATTACTAATTTACGTAAAAAAAGTAGTAATTTATCTCGCCATGAGACGAGATAAATTTCATACTTTGGGATTTAAAACTTTAACTGAAATTGCGTATGGTTCAGTTTCCATTGCAACTAAAATTATTTTATGACGTTTAGCGATAATTTCTTCATTCATAAATCAACTTAGATATCTGAGTTTAAAGTTGATAGTTGTATAATTTGCAATTTTATGTATTTATAGCTTCTCATGACGGTTACTTTATATAGATTCTAAGTAGAGGGGGTCGAATTTCGACCAGTGGGCGACCACTAGATATTATATTAAATCGAGATTCCTCCTGCTGCAGAAACGTAATAATGTTCATAATTTCATAGCCTGATCCCATCATTTGCAGTGAACCTAATTCTTATTTACACGAGTTTCGATCCCTCAACCTTCAAAACTAGATCAACAAACCTCAAATTCGAAATTAGCATCTAAACAATCGCAAGATCACTTAAGACAAAACATCTTACTGAAACAAAGGTCTTCGATTATAATAGCTCGGAGTAAGTGGCTATTGTAAGGAATCGAGTTATTTCGTAGGCGGGTAGTATCGATCGGGTGGCTCATTTATTTGTTCATCCGGCCTCAACGTTTATGCTGGTCGCAACTCTTTCGCGGCCGCGGACTTAGTACTCTAGTGATGTGACACGATTTTCAAGTTGTAGTAGTTATCGATTTTTCTGAAAAAAACGGACATTGGTTAAGAAATTGATAGGAAATGGAGACCAGTTCCGGGATTCTCATTGAAAGGAGCACGAAAGCCGACTTTGGAACCCTTTAAAAAGTGGTTTGGTTTGAAGTCAAAGTTCGATATAATGGAGAACTATGAAGTAGGTAGTCACGTAAGATTATACTAAGTACCTAGGTAATTTTGTAAACATTAAGTTAAATAATATAAATATCTCCAACACTGTATTCACGTGTCTAAACTACTTGCTTACCTTGACCTTTAAACTTGCGTGGGCTTATACTAGAGTTGTGGGGATGAATATTCTCCATTTTGTGATACTGTTTGTAGCCCTTTAAAGGAAAAAATGTGGTAGCCTTTGCAAAGCGTCCCTTGCAAGTTGACCCCGCCTCCCCCCCTCGTTTGCTTTCAGCTGCAACACCTGAAAACAAAAAGTTTTACTAATCAATCGGGCAGAATTTAAGAGGCCTTATTTATGCATTTAAAAAATATCAAAATGGCGATGGATGTTTATTAGACGGATGGGTTAACTTAGTAACTAAAACGCTACATTTGAGAAAACAAATATAAATGTGGGAAAACTGAATAACACAAACAAGTTATACCGCAACTGTTACCATAACACTTTACAACTAATCGATAAAAAAACAATACACAGAAGCACAACACTATAACCCGCTCAACAGCGCAGAGTGTATTTTTATTCGGAATTTATATCTCGCTTCGAATCCCACATTATTGTCTTCCAGCATTTATTTTGTGATGGGCATTTAAACAAACCCCTTTTTCTTGTAGACGATTTCATTTTAGCTGGGTTTAGGAAATTTAGAGCCGGTCTTTAGAGCTCCGATATTGCGAGCCGTGGTGGGAGGAATATTTAATTTAGTCTATTATTATTCCCTTTTCTCTAAAGATAACGTTGGATATAAAGCGTTACGATCTTAAATTAATAGGCTGGTTTATTGTAAGTAGATTTTTGTAAGTCGGAATTTGAGTTATGTTTAAGGTTGTGGGGTCTTTATCTTTGTTTTAGTGAGTTTTAGTTCTATTTATTTATTAATTTAGGATCTCCTACAAAGGATACACATATACAATATAAATCACAAAATCAATAAAAGTTCTAGTACGTGTGCTCCTTCAATTACAGGAGACCACAGCATGCACATATAACTAGGTTCATACAGGATAAAAATAAAATAGATTAAATTAATGACGAAATTTAAAGAAAAAAAATAAAATTAAAATTAACATATCATGATTGAGCATTCATATTACAATTGTTTGGTATAATAATAATTCTTACACATTTGTTAACTATTGGATGAAAGAAACATAACATTATAGTATACTTAACGTGACCATTCATCCCGTTTTGGGTGGGACAGTCCCGCTTTCAGGCTGTCTGCCCCGTTGTCCCCAGCCAGAGCAAAAATGTCCCTCTTTAAACGTACCCGTACCTACTTACGAGTGTATTCATTGGATTCGAAACGCGCGGGCGATAGGCCGATTTGATGAATAAATTATGGACAAGTGGCAAAACACAGTTAAGTGCAGGGCTTTAGCGGTTAAACACAGTACTGAAAGCCATTTTAATTACAAAGACTTACATCGACAAACTATGTGATGAGATCCATGCCTACTTAACAACTAGACCCGACATTTTAAAACTAATTTGCTCCACCGACAAATACAAAACAAATGCGTCTTCAACCACAATGTAATGTTTTCTTTTTTAATAAATTCCTAGTAATATAAGTTGTTTTTTGTTGAATTACGCAAGCGTCCCGCTCTGACAAAAAAAAAATGGTCACGTTAAGTATACTGAATTACTACTATACTACTATAATTATTATTTAGTTCTGAATTTACTATTTGAATCTGTAGGCTTCAACTACAATACATAATGGGCCTACCAATAACTGCAGTAAATTAATGATCAAGGAGATACCACGTTATATAGCATACGTTCCGTACTGATAGGTCGCTACCTACCTAGATTGTAATTTTAAAAACTGTATTAACGACATGAAACGCAAAAAAGTGAGTGAATTTGCAATAAGCTATGTCGGGAAGGTCATCATTTCAGCCGAAAGACGTCCACTGCTGGATATAGGCCTCCCCCAAAAAGGGCCCCGATTTGCCATAATCGCCACGCTTGGCGGGCGGGTTGGCGATCGCAGTATGGTATTTAAAATGCATAGAGAACGCTGCTGCCCATTCTCTAGTAAGTCCCTTAGTCGCCCTTTACGACACCCACGGGAAGAAATGGGATGGTGCTATTCTTTACGTCCGGCACCAAACGGAATATGTCGGAACCATGTCGGGTAGGTATTCCGTAGTTAAACTAACGCCTTTACTAAGTCTTATTGCAGACTTAGTGAAACACCTGAGCTCTATACCTAGATACCTACACAGTTCCTCTACAGCTTCACCTGATCCTGAAACTAGAGAATTACTAAAATAACTTATAATTTCTATTCTCTGCTCTATTCAAGGATCGGAATCTCCGTTATTTGCAGTTCTTCATTCACATTAGGAAACAGAGTTCCTTATACTTAGTTCCGTACAGCTGCCCTCGTAATTTCCTTACCACCCAAAGTTCGAATGTCTCTTTCGCGTCATAAAACGACAACCGGCGCCTAAGACCGGGGCAAACGGCAATCGATGGCAATGCCTGTCATTTTTTTGACAGTTGAACAACGTAATTTTTGTTATTATTAATCTTGATTTTTCCACACAATGCGGTCTGTTGGTAATTAATAGCTTAGTTTATGTTAGTACTTAATAACAGATCGGGTGTGGTTTGCAAGCGCCCACACTAGCGGGCTGTCTGCCCGGGCGGCTATCGATTGCGGGATAGAATGGGACTGCCACGCAGCCTACGGAGTAGCGAGGCAGAATAATTACGCCACAGTGCTTCAAAGCCGTCAGTGCGTGCGCCTGCAAACATTGCTGAGGCACTACAGAAGCGCGGCAATCGCAACAATACCCAGAATGCATTAAGGCTCGTACAGACTGGTGCGATATCGTGGGCGCGACGCGACACTAGTAGCACAATTTCTTTGACGATGCCTGTCGCGCCCGCGATGTCACACCAGTCTGTACGAGCTTTTATTGTATTGGATACCCAGAGCATTGTAAGCCTTTTGGGTATATGTAAACCACAGGGCTCCCAAGGACAGTGCTGTGCAGTAGGTTTACTTTTAAAACGGTCGCAAGCCGATTTCCGGCCACCGTAGGCGCGGGCCTGCGGACGGTGTGCGATGGGTAGCTCGCCGTCCGATAAGGACCAGGCCCGGGTCGACGACGCATTGTATTCCATGCGCGCCTCAAAGAGTTGTCAGCACCAACTGACGGGGTCCGTTAGGGCCAATGCCTGCCAGGGTTGCGAGTTTGTCCGAAAGCGATATCGTGGCCCTGGCACACAGGCAAATGAAGGAATACGGGTGGGTTTTAGTCAGTAAAAGTCTGACACGCGCTCCCGCTCCGCCCAGAGCGGGAAAAGATATTTGATAATTTCCCAACCAAAAAACAAAAAAAGGGCTCCCGAGTACAGTGCTGTGCAGTAGGTATACATTAAAAACGGTTATTTTAATTGCGTCTGTACATTGAGAAAATCTGAGAGTCAACATATTCACCCTAACTGACAAGTGACAATGCTCTGCGCTCCTCCCTCTCTAGATCCATATCATCTTTCAGGTCATCAGTAACCAGATGGCCCAGGTATTTAAATTATTGATATACCTTGTTTATCGGGTGACCTTTCATTAGGAGAGGAGGGATAGTAGTGGGACACCTGGTACCAGGGCCTCAAGTCTGCTATTACAATAGTGTCAGAATGGTCGATCATTGATTTCATAATTGTTGATTTGGACAAGTTTGGTAATTTCCTATTATAATGGCGTCATTATGACTTTCCAATGGTCGGCCACTGACACTACATTGAAAGATATTGCATTTATTGGTAATCTCGTACATAATGACAAATGAATGACATTTCTACTAATGGGTTTTATAATAATGGCAATACGACAATGCCATTTTAATAACACAATTTTATTACGAGAACATTGACCGACCAATGATCGACCATTATGAATTTAGCAGATTACGAACTTTAAGCAAAATGACAATGGCATGACAATGGGATCGTGTTGTAATGACTGAATTTTTAAAAATAGCAGACTTGGGCCCCAGATCTGTATACCATGGATTCTGTCTTACTGCTATTATAAATTAACCCATGAGTCGCATCGTACGACTCGCACACATTGAGTTGCTTTCGAAGCGCACCAATCAAGGGATCCAACAGCACCATTTCATCTGCGTAGCTAATGTTGTTAAAACAAACTCCATCCACGTAGTAGCCGACACGTGTGCTGCTGAGTCGCTCAATCAGTGCATTAACATAAAGACTGAAGAGCACAGGCGAGCTCCGACAGCTCTCCTGCCCACCGCACTCAGTCTCTTGGTTCAGGTACCAATGCTTGAGAAGAAATATGAACTCGCGGTAGCGCTGTCTCTTCTAACTTTTGCCAAAGAAAATCGTATGGGACAAGGTTATGAAAAACCGCGTAAACCGGTGTATTTCTATTCGAGTAATACCTGACAGCGTGCTCCAAACTAACAATAGCAGTCTCCGTTGACAGCCCAGGGGCAGCAGTCTCAAGTCGAGACTGTCGAGACATTCGGTAAAGTCCTAATGGGGTGTCCCTAGGCAGTCAAAAGTGCTTGACAAGATTGTGATTTTTTCGTGTTTGTCAAGCAATTTTGACTGCTTAGGGACTTAGGACTTTGCGACCGAACTCGGTCTTAAATCGATCGCTATAGATAGTGATCGATCCACACTTATTTTTAGGGTTACGTACCAAAATGGTAAAAAGGAACCCATATGGTGAGACTAAGTCTGTCTGGCTGTCACACATGGATATCTCAAGAACTACTAATGCTATCAGCTTGAAATTTAGAATAGTTTTAGATGACGTTTGCCCAGACTATTTTGCAAACAAGTTTTTTTTTTATATCTTTTTTGCAAAAGGTCACTGAAAGAGGGTCTTAAAAATTTGAAGTGGGGCTACTAGGGCATGTGGGATATCATAATATGAAAAAGCGCTATTTGCACATTCTCAAACATTTTTTTTTTAGGCATCATAGTTTCCGACTTTTGATGAAGAATGTAAAAAAAATCCCGTTCCCTTATCTCCGAAGTTTGCATAGATAAAAATCTGAAATTATTCTATGTGATAGAAGTTTATGTAAAGATTACAGGAAAAATAAAACGATGTCTCTAAATAGCACAGTTTTTCAGAAATCATCAACATCATAATACGCACGAAAAAAAAGTCCAACTCGCTCTTGACCGGTTTTTTTTTTTAGAAAATGGTGCGCCGCGCAACTAACATTTGAATAGGTACCCAGATGCTCAGCTGAAAGTGATATTAGGCATATCAAGTTAGATTAGGATAATCAAAATGAAAATCAATATGATAATCGAAAAAAAACGTAAAAACTTCACATTTTTGCCCAGTACGTATGCATGCCGTGTCAAGGGTATATTTTAGCAAAACGCTGCCTAAAGCTGCTGTTGCTGCTGTTTTTTTTTTTTAAAGTGGGGTCACGCTCGGGGTACGGTCACAAGGCATTTAATATTGAGGGCGGTATACCTAATTATAATTATGAAAACCAGAATTTCAACGACATTATTAAGTTGTAATTTTTTTTTAATAAATTGGCTTTAATGTACCTCGGTACTTTTAGAAATTTAAGGTTTCTCTGAAACCTGAACAAAATCATGGGTGCTTACAATTCGCTGTATCTCATTCACTGCCTTTCTTAGGTCACTATTCATCAAATTTATCACACTAATATTATTATATTATTAAACCTGGGGGTGACCATGGACTCTTACCTATCGTGGACTGCCCATGTTGCTCAAGTCAGTCGCAAGGTACACTACACGTTTCATTCGTTAAAATGCCTCCAGAGCTTCATGCCCTTGAATAACAAAATCTCCTTTGCTCAAACTCTCATACAGCCCATTATAGACTACGCTGATGCCTGTTATTTGGATGCCACCGAGGAGCTTTTAAATAAACTTGAGCGTTTGCAAAATATCTGTATTCGTTTTGTTTTTAACCTAAAAAATTATGATCATGCTTCTAACTTCCGCAAGATACTCAAGTGGCTCCCTATTCGACTTCGCAGGAACTCTCGGATATTGTGTCTGCTATTTAACATCCTTCACAACCCTAGAACGCCATCCTATCTGCGGGAACGCTTTTCCTACGCCCGTCTTTCTGATGCGCCTTGCAGGTCGCATCTTAGAAATCTCCCTAAATCACTTCCCCACTCTACCGACTTTTACTCCTACTCCTTCTCTGTGCACGCGGTTCGGTTGTGGAATTCACTTCCGCCTGAAATTAGGGACTGCCAAACCGTTGCAGTTTTTAAAAGAAGAATGAAAGAACACTATCTTTCCACTTCGTCATAGTTGCATATTATGTATTTATTATTTTATACTTATATATATTTTAGTGATATTTATATTAGCAGTAGGTATATAAGTAAATATATTTTCTTATTGTGTGTTTATTTTTAAATTAGTGATTAGTATAGTAATAATATTAGTAAGTTTTTATTTTGATTTTATGTATTATGTTTTCTTTTTTAATCTTACACACATTGTCTACATCTCTTCGTCTACTTTCCTTGTCGCAGGTATGCTGGAAGAGATTTCTTTAGAAATAAGCATCACCTTTGTACGTATTTTGCTGTTCCTTTTTTCTTGTCTGTATATATGTGTGTAAATAAACTGTTAAATAAATATAAAGGCGGAATTTTGTGAGTGTGTTTGTTACTTCTTCATGCAAACAGCGGGACCAATTTTGATAAAATTGTATGGAGGTAGCCGACACCCTGGATTAACATAAAAGCTACTTTTTTACCGATATTCCCACGGGATCGAGACTTACGTAGGTGAAACCGTGGGGTGCAGCTAGTACTCTATAAGTACGAGATAAATTATTTAACAATTTAATTCAAGCCACAAGACGCATAGTGTTAGTAACAAAATACTTACAAACTATGTTAGTAAAAAATTAACACAGAAACCATTTGTGACATCACTGCTGCAAGGTGACATGCCCAGCCGATACCTTGCAGCAGCGGCTCACAAACGCACAATCTAACCTGCTTGCTACCATAGACAGGAAATGATCTCCTCTGACTGACTAACTGAATACAACCGATCCCCCATCCAAATAATAAAATAAAATATCCATAGATACTATAAAGGGCTAACGGCAGACAGTAATTAAGCTAAAACACGTAATAATTTTTGTGTGGCAAGCTCTCGTGGAATCAAAGCGAGCGTCAACTTTTGTTTGCATACTCGTTCATATCCCGCACCACTGAAATCGCCCGCATATCCCTCGAGTATGTTAATGTGGACACGGCTTCTACTGCATTTGATAATACCAGCCTATAATTCATTTGGTCCTGTTAAAATATTGTTAGTCTATGGTAAACTTCGCGCCTTTTTGTAGTTTGTCTATTGCCTTCTTCTCTGTGAACGTCACTGATCAATTTCTTACATGGTCTATAAACTATTTTATTAACAAGCAATCTCCCTATTTCATTGCATTAGTGTACTAGGTTATGTGCCCAGTAGGTACGCCTGTTAACTGTGGAGACAGTCTAAGATAAGAAGTAAAAACATTTCATGCCGGTATAAACATAACCTCAAAGTGAGCGCTGGTTTTACAGACTGTCGCTCGACACGTCAAACTATCGCTTATAAAATGTCCTCAAGCAATCCTCTCGTCATGATCGAAAAGTTAACTCGTCAGGAAAGCTATTCCACATGGAGATTCGCTCTCAAAACATAATTATCTCCAACAGTTCTACTGCAGGATACCTACTTACATGCTCATATGGATAAGGTACAAGAGTTATCCACGCCTGAGCGTTAGCGAATTCAGACCATTACGATATTTTTGATGTGTATGTAGGTAACATTATTTTCTCTCGGTTTCTGAGGGAGTGATTTCGTAAAAAGTAAGTACTTTGTCATCATCATTTCAGCTTGGAGGCTTGCCATAATCTCCACGCCTGCCAAGCGTGGCGGCGATTATAGCACCCCCCCCCTTTGGGGGAGGCCTATGTCCACTGTCCAGCAGTGGACGTCTTTCGGCTGAAATGATGATGAGGATGATGACCCCGATAGCATTGGCCTCGCAAAGGTCTTTCACGGTGCAAGTGTAGGAATAACTTGTACTAAATCCTACAGGTTACTGCAAATAATTCAAGACTTCATAACTGTAGGTACCTAACACTTTAAACTTTGAATTAGCAACGTCTCCTCCACACTATCAAACCGATGGTATCCCCAAGCTTAATTTGATTAGCGACCACAAGCTGCAGAGTGCGCTCTCGATGGCCACAGTCAACTTTGCTACGAATTTGTATCAAGTGTTATTCGTATTTACTTAGCGGTGATATTCATTATCATTATGGCGAGTGATGGACATTCAGATAGCCTAGGTATTATTACATCCGGGGATCGCGGAAGTCGCACATGATCCCATGATCCCCGGTGCAAGTGTGGGAAGGGAACACCCCGGGTAGTTTTTAGTCAGTAAGAGTCTGACAGATCCCTCCGCCCGCCCGAGGGCGGAAGACTTCCATAGGATTTTCCACGCGAGAAACAAAAAAAAATGTAGTATAATGTAAGTTCATGCACACACTTTTTTAGACTTAGTAGAAAATCAATAGATAATCAAAAGAGTGAGATAATCAACAAGGTGCTTACATTTATTTGGCTTTGATTTCTGATTCTTCTTGATTTCTTTAGAATGAAGTAGTTCCTTACTTATCTACTTATTTGTTCCGTGTGGTGCCGGACGTAAATAATAGCACCATGGCATCCCATTTCTTCCCTTGGGAGTCGTAAAAGGCAATTAAGTGACTTACTAGAGAATAGGCAGCAGCGTTCCCTATGCATTTTACATTTTTTAACACCTTACTGCGATCGCCAATTCGCCTGCCAAGCGTGGCAATTATGGAACCCCCCCCCCGCAGTGGACGTCTTTCGGCTGAAATGATGATGTGAGTTCCTTACATATTTAGGTACCGAAAATTAATTTAGAATGAATTAGTTCCCTATACCGAAATTTAATTATTTATATGGGCTCGTAGCAGCGTAAGACATCCGCTACGAAACCCAGGTACAGTCAGCAGAAAAAGTCGTTTAACACTTCAGTTTGTTAAATCTTATTTATTGAGCAAGATATTTAATTAAACCCGGAACAGAAGTACCTAACATTTTAAATTATAGTTATTAGTATTATTACTCGTAGAAGCTCTTTGTGTCATATTTAATGATTTATGTATGTTTCTGCTGACAGTACCACCCCTTTGGCATCATAAAAGACGAAATTAAATGGTGTAACGCCACTATGATCTATTAAAATCTGAATTGAATCAATGGTACTTACATCATTTGGTAAGTTCGTTTAATTTAATTTAAAATTGCAATGTCTCCACTACTGCATATTTCATATGTTTGTATAGAAACTTTAGTGGTGGGTGGGGGGGGAGGGCACTAAAATTTCTATACAAACTTAACAAACGTGCAGTTTTAAATTAAACGATTCACGGAGTGCTGATTGCTAATCGTAGCCGTAACCTCCTAGTACGGTCAGTGCTCTGCATTACCCGACCCCCATACAAAGAAAAAGAGGGGAAAGGAGGACGGGTTATGCAGAGCACTGACTGTTAGGTACTTAACTAAGTGAAAGCCACATGCTAATGCTGCAGTACTGTCTTAAGAACCTCTACTCTATTGTATAACTACTCAATTATTATGTAGATAGACTGGTGGATTTAATATTTAAGTTTTTTTTTTCAGTTGGTTTATAATACTTTTGCAAATAAACTTACGAGTTAATTAAAAAACGCATTGCAAACTGCATCATCTGAATGATAAATATATTTAAGTTAGTACCTGTCTCTCAAAAAAAATTTTCACATGAAACAGAACATTACAATGTGACGCTTGTAGTGGCATCTATTACCAAACCGAGTAAACGCAATAACTGCAATCACTGCCATCTATGAATTAGATTATACAACTAGTTGCAAAACGCAGGTTCTCCGAGTGTGTGTTAGCAGTGAATAGAAAAAGACGTTCCACTGGAACGTTGCTAGCTAAGTAGTACGTATATTGACCGATAGATGGCTGTCAATGACTTAAGACAGAAATCTTTTTTTGTTTGTTGTTTTTTTGTTAAAATAAGATACTTAATCTTATTTTTGATAATCAAACTTTTTTTGTAATACCATAAAGTTATTGTAATATGAGTTTTATTTAACTAGGTAAGTTACATAGGTCAGTACTACATCCACGATGTCGGCCATGACTCCATGAGTCGTGAACGTGATGCGAATAATTAATTGTTAAGTTAGCGTTTGCTAATTTACATAGGTAATTAAGACAGGTAGTAAAAAAACAAGTTGTATTAGTTAATCTTTATAGGTACCTAATATACTTATAACAAAGCGAAAGGTCACTTCATTTACTCGCTGACTAATCAGATAGATAAAACTATCATTGCTGTCGAGGGACCGTTCTGTAGAACACTTTTTAATCCAGGAGGTCCCCCGACTGCAATTATATCAATCAATCAATCAATCAATAATCTTTATTTGTATAAATAGGTTACAACAATGTGCAAGATGTTACAAGTCATAATATAAAGTTTCTCTATGTTTTGCCATTTGGCGTACAAACATATTATACAATTATTAGGCTTGGGCCATTATGTAAATTAATTTATAATAATTCAGGCGTGAAATCGATGTCAATTAAAAAAAAAATGTAATTTAATAGAAGGCAATAGGTAGTTAATGTTAGGTAATTAATGTCAATATTAGACCAATTGCGACAATGTCAATATTAGATAATTATAAGTAATGTCAAAAGTTAATATTAAAATAATTATAAAAAAATAAATTGACATTGACATTGTCCAAAGAATTACTATTTAAAGTCGTCATGCATAAATAGTCATGCTAAGATTATACATATTAATATTATTCTGTCAAATAATTGTCATCAAAATAGTCACTGAGACAATAGTAACATTTCTGTATTAAAATAGTACGCAATTTACGCTTAAAATTGATTAAATTGAGACTTTTTATTGAACAAGGTAACTTATTAAATATTCTTTGAGCCATACAAAAAAAACTTTTCCTCATTAAAGCTGTACCTGCATTTGGTACTTTGAGCACTAACTTAGTTTTATCGCGTAGTTTCCTATAATGACTTTTAAAGACTATTTCATAGAGGGTGATGTTTGTTTTAACAAATATATTTACTTCATAAATATACAAAGAAAGCAAAGTTAAAACTTTGACGCTTTTAAAAAGAGGTTGACAGCTATCAGTACTTTGAAAACCACACATAGCTCTGATGCATCTTTTTTGCACTTTGAAAACGTACTCTTTGTTTACTGAATTGCCCCAATATATTATGCCATATCTTAGTGCGGATGCAACATAACCATGGTAAGCCATTAAAAGAGCCTCTAGGCTTACAATTTTAGCAAGTTTATAGAGGGCATATGCAAATTTGTTAAGCTTTTTACAAATATCATCCGTTTGCGTTTTCCAGGACAAGTTATTATCTATAACAACACCAAGTTTTATTTATCTGTAAGAAAATATATAAAGACGGTGACCACAAAGAAACTCACTTAAATACATAGGTACATGAACCCTAAACACATTGTAAGTACTCCATTTTGGGCAGTCGTGTAAAAACCAAGCCGAAGCCAAGCCGAGTCAAGGCTTCTACATACCGGGGCAACTTGTCGCGCGACGCGACGCGACACAAAGGCACCGCCCGTCCCGCGACACGCGGGGCCTTTGTGCCGTGTCGCGTCGCGCGACAAGTCGCGCTGGTATGTAGAAGCCTTCAAGCTTACTCTGGAACTTAGGTTTCTGATGAAATACCTACATAAGGACGTGTGAAAATCACGCAGTCACGTTATCCATCCAACAGCTGACCGTGGCAACGGACGCTTAACCTCGTAGGCAGATCGACCTTCTATCTTGTCTACGACGAGCCCCCCGTTTGCTTACATAAACTTAAATTAATATTGCAAAATAAATGGCCTTTAGAGCAAATGAATATCTACTTACTCAAGCAAATAGGCTGCAAATCGCTTGCTAATCCTAAATTGTTTCGAGTAAAAGTAGGTACTGACGATGACCAAGAACGATTGACTTTTTCGTCCGTATTAATTAAATAATACATACGAGAGATCTTCCAAAATGGCCCGTATGGCCCAAACCCTTTGATTTCCTATTTATTAGTTCCCCGACTCGGGGACCTTTTTTCACTCCTCTAAATAGTCCTAAAAAGTTAATAAAACTATCTAAGATTAATTTAGTACACAATAATTAGCGTAAGTCTTGTAAGTACCTACCGACTTTTAAATTACTTGCCATACGATCAACCAGTGTGACCTCATAGCCATGAATTCATCATGATAGCGTCATAGCAAAAAGAAAAAACAAAAACCGGCCAAGTGCGTGTCAGACCACGCACCTGGAGGGTGCCGTAGTTGGGATGAATTTACCCCAAACACAAACTTAACATTGTAGTTGAAAAACATGTTCTCCCATACATAGATATACGTCACGGTCAATTCTCCAATTGCAAATGTAAGATGGTCGACTACTCAGATTATAGAAAGAAGCAGATAGACCGTGCGGAACACCGAGAGTGCGGCCCACAAAGCAAATACAAATTCAAAAGCAAATACAATCTCGAGTCAGTACAGCACAAAGCGTCGCATCGTTAGTACGTCACGGGCTCTAACAGATAATTTCAGAATAATGCCGTCTTGTATTTTTAAACATTGTAAAAACTGTTCCCAAAAACAAAAGAAATAAGATGGAGTATCTTTCATAGGTAAAATATTGATTATTTGTTTATTTGGATTTATTTTACGTGTTTATTGTTAGTGACATCTTGAAACACAAAACCTTAACAAAAATCATTCGGTGTTGCTAGTTTATATTGAAACATTTACCCCTAAGTTAGGAAATAAGTATAGGAATATAAGATACAGGAGTATCGATTTACAAAAATATTTATTTTGATAATAGTGTTTTATTTATCGCCTTATCTGGTTGGTATGTTTATAAATAAATAAGTATCTATGTGTCTTCGTCAGTGTAACTAGTTAATGGATTTTATAATACTTGTTACATCAGTCGATTTGCTCTATCATGGGTTATATGACGTCACCATAAAGTAAATATAGCTACTAAAAACAATAAAATGTTGGTGTCTCAAAATAAAAATATATCGCAAATGTATCGTATATATGAGTATTGTTAATTTGACGTATACTGTTAATAAAAACAACTGATTTAAGAAAAAAAAAACTTTTTTTTTTCATGTAAGTAATGAAATATTATGGCAATTTTTTTCAATATCCTGGCAACCTTACACACACATAGAGGCACCTGTTCTTATAGTGCTGTCACGTGGCTGTAACGCACACATGTCTACAAACGGGCCTCACTTTATTGTTCCGCGCGGTCCATCTGCTTCTTTCTATAATCTGAGGTCGACTATTACTCGTTAATTTGAAGCGTAGGTACATAACTGTGATAGTTTTCCTTTTAATTTCAATAAATACTACTGCCATGAATTTTTTCACATATCCAAAAACAACCATTGAGCTGGCAGGACGTGACTCGCAATATTTTTGTACGGCCTAGTGTCCAACACGATATCCCCACTGTGGGATAGACGAGATAAAAAAATATCATTCTCACTTTACGCACATGAGAGATAAATGTGCTAATTTTTGTACATGTGTCAACAAAAATTAGCACTTTAAAAATGACTTTAAAGCTTAATATTGCGCAAACGGATCCCTGAATCGAAAAATGGTTATCAATACCCTGAGTTTTTGAACGGTCTATCCAACGATACCCCACACTATGGGAAAGATGAGAAAAAAAATATCATCCCTACTTTACGTACAGACCAGCACATCAAGCTACTACAATCTGTCAAATGTCTTTAAAAGATTTTCAACTTTATCGTTAAAGCATAAGGTTCAAGGTTGATAGGGAAAATTTTACAGTTTCGGATAGCTTGACCTGCTGGCGTCTGTACAAAGGAGGTACCATACAAAAAAAAAATCATGATGTTATTTTACCACTTTGTCGGCGTGATTAATATGAATACCCATGCCAAATTACAGCTTTCTAGTACTAAGGGTCTCTGAGGGACAGACAGACAGACAGACGGACGGACGGGACATGGCGAAACTATAAGGGTTCCTTTTTGACTACAGAACCCTAAAAAGTACAGTGTGCAAAAACCGCTTCTAACCGGCGAACTACAAACATTTGTTCAGAGATGACATTACAAATTAAATAAGTAATCGATAATAATTTAAGCACCAGCCAATACCGGTTTAAGTTTTTAGAGATAGCAGAAACCGGTTATGTGTAGCCTATTTACGGCTGCTAACTGTTAGCTCCATGACCTGCGCGTGATTTACTTTAACTTTTGACACTGGGCTATCGGTTTTCTGGTTTGCAGTCCAAACCAGAAAACCGATAGCCCAGTGGACTGACTTTTGTTGCTCATCTTAAATATCTACTGTACCTACTCATTTATACACTCACGCCTTTTCCCCGTAGAAGTAGTCAGAGGCAACAGAAAGCCTCACGCTACGAGTAGTTAGACCTCGTTTGAATTCATCCTCATTCATAAAGGCTCGCAAAGACTGGCGTGACGCGACACCGGTAGGACAATTTCTATGAAAACTTCATGGAAACTGTTCTACCGGAGTCGCGTGGTGCCTGTCTCCGGGAGCCTTAAATCTGCTGGTTGCTGGCAGGTAGTCTCAGGTACTTAAAACGGACCTGATGAATTTTCTTGTTGTTTCAGCAGTCTTGTACCTATTGTAGGTACCCACTTTTCGCCCTTATGCCCATAGTAATAAGGTTGAAAAGTGGTCGACTGAGAACTTTCGCGGTGGTACATACAGAGTCAGACCTACTGATTGTGACTTTTTATCAGAACCTGATGACAGGTTATTAAAAAAAACCGGCAAAGTGCGTGTCGAACCACGCACAATGAAGGGTTCCGTAGTTGGGATGATTCATCCCAAAAACAAACTAAACATTGTACTTGACAAACATTTTCTCCCATACATCGGTATACGTCACGGTCAATTCTCCAAATGCAAATGTAAGTTGGTCGACTATTACCCACTCGTTAACTTGTAAATCCTACTTAGCTGTGATAGTTTTCCTTTTAATTTAGTTTTGACTACCAAACTCAATTTCGACATACAGTTTGTCGAAATTGAGTTTGGAAGTCAAAACTAAATTAAAAAGAAAAAATTAATGGTAGTTGTGAAAAACTTAATGGCAGTAGTAAAGACTACCAAACTCAATTTCTTTTTTGATTTTGAAGAAATTGAATTTCGACAGTATGGATCTCCGATACGTCTTAATTTCGACAATACTTAGGATACGTCTTGATTTCGACAATACTTAAGTTCGAAATACCTAAGTCCGATACAACTGTACTCTGACAAGGAGTTTCTTCGACATGACTTAACTAGGAAACGATGCAACTTCGACCGCATATTTCTTCGACAACTATGCTAGTCCGAAATTAATCAATTTCGTCAAAGTCTACTCCGGCATGCTGTACTTCGACAATATCTGATACTTTTGAGACACGATGCTACTTCGAAATTATTAGTTTTAGTATTATTATTAGTATTAGAGATTACTCTGCAACTACCAGCCGAATTTGAAAAAAGTCGTTCGTTTGTTCAGCTTTATAATTAGTTAGTATTAGATATGTTAGTTTAGAGGAAAACCTTCTTTGATTTTTATTTTTCTTATGGATCTGTCACCGTTGTATTTGGTAAATTATACATAATTAATAAATGTTCCAACAAATTCAGTTGTGGTACACACGGCTACACATCAAGCTATACATTTCCAGTATACGCTGACCTCTCATTGTACGGAAATCCCACACAATGCGAGATCAGGTTATACTTACTGGAAATGTATAGCTTGATATGTAGCCGTGTGTAACTACATTACAAATAAACGCGTTGTCATTCTCAATATTGTTGCTGTTTTAATGATCAGTGTGTATATTGACTAACAAAGATTTATCAATGTTTGGCTTGTCGCGGAAAATATTTATGATTACATCTCGAAAAGGCACAGATATTTTTTTTTTCCTTTTTAGAACGAATTTCTTAAATTACGTAAGAACATTAAAATATTCATTTTTTTATTACAACTAATGTGGAGTTGTTTAGTTGACATTGATTTTGTCACTTTTTGTGTTCGTTTTTTTATATATTTAAATTAGGTACCTAGTCAGTAATATAAGCATAAACTAGCATATATTATGTACCCACTCAAAAATGTTCTATTAAATAAAAGTTCTTTTAAATTACAAGTTATTATTATTTATTCTCTAAATGCCTAAAAATTTCGAAGTAGCATCGTGTCTCAGAAGTATCAAGTCAATTTAAGATAAAGTCGAAGTACAGCACCGGCCGGAGTAGACTATGTCAAAATTGACTCATATCGGACTAGCATAGTTGTCGAAGAAATATGTCGAAGTTGCATCGTTTCCTAGTTAAGTCATGTCGAAGAAAGGCCTTGTCGGTGAACAGTAGTATCGGACTTAAGGTATTTCGAACTTAAGTATTGTCGAAATTAAGACGTATCGAACTTAAAAGTATTGTCGAAATTAAGACGTAGCGGGGTTCCATACTGTCGAAGTTAAATCTTGTCATATTACACTTTGAAGAAATTTAATTTGGTAGTATTTACTACTGCCATGAATTTTTTCACAAATCCAAAAACAACTATTTAGATGGCAGGACGTTACTATATTTATGAACGGCCTATCCAACGATATCCCACACTGTGGGATAGATGAGAAAAAAAATATCATCCTCACTTTTATTATATATTCGCCCTTATACCCATAGTAATAAGGTTGAAAAGTAGTCGACCGGGAACATTCGCGGTGGTACTTCTAACAAAAAAAAAATATTTTTCAATATTTTGTTTCACCACTTTATCGGCGTGATTAATATGTACACCCGTGCCAAATAACAGCTTTCTAGTAAGTACTAGAGTCTCTGCGCTAAGCTGGGGACAGACAGACGGGCATGGCGAAACTATAAGGGTTCTTTGTTTACTACGGAACCCTAAAAATGGTAGATGCGGTCGGTGTTTGCGGTACATGTAATTCACATCCTCCATACATGTACCTGTACATAATCGAGCAATGACCGCGTAGCCTGTAGATCAGGGGTCTTCAACCTTTTTGAAGTCAAGGGCCGAGAAATACTTTGATTTTGATTAGGCGCGCGGGGCGGGCCGCAACACAAGGGAAATTGATCAGAAACATTGTCATTTGTCCATTTTAAACTTACCGACTTATAAGTTTAAAATGGTTAAACTTATAAGTCGGTAAGTAATTAAAAAAAAAACAATCATTGCAGTTATTTATTATACATTTTACAAGGCTACGCAACAGGAAATGATACTTAAAAAACTCAATCAAAATGAGATTTTTGACATTGTTTATCTACTCTAATTTATCAATATCTGCCCCAATAGTGGTAGGTAGTTGCAATTCTCAAACTGTTTTCGCGCGTTAGTGTAAGTACCTGCCTATTTTGTTTTAATTTCTGATGAAATTAATTACATAAATTCAATGCATGATATGGTGGGCCCGCCCGCTCTCTTTACTGAGAACTCACGCGGACTTATGAAGTGATGTTCCACTGTTTTGTTTCATTTGCTTACACTAATGCACGTTCACGAACACTTAATGGTTAATAATCCACAAATAATACACATTAATATTCGGCTAAACACATTCCCCCTTATTACAAAACAAGGTTTATCTTCAGACCCAGGTTTAAAACATGCAGCCATTATTGAATTTCAAACTTTATTCCGACTATGGTAAAGTTCTTAAACACAAAACTGACAACTTAGTACCGAACTAAGTTTTCAGTTTTATTAAGAACGGTATTTCAATCACAGTTACGTTCTTATTACAAAAACTAGCTCCATGGTTTAAGCCATGTCAAAATAAAAATCTTGTTTTGTAATAAGGCGGATTTTGTTTTTAATAAAACAAAACTGCTAAACATGACGCTTCACTTTCCCGCCAAGAAGTCCCCTTTCCTTTCACGTCCGTTTATGTAGTGTCGGTAAACAAACATGGTAAGTACGAAAATCACAAGTTTTCGCACCAAACACACACTTTGGCTTACGCGTGGTAAAATACTCGCTCTTGAAAACTATAGGTAAGTTCGTAAAAATAAAAACCGGCCAAGTGCATGTCGCACAATAAAGGATTCCGTAGTCGGGATGAATTTATCCCAAAACAAGTTAACATATTATTCGAAAACTTGAAAAGCCTGTGATAATTAGGATTCCGTACCCAAAGGGTAAAACGAGAACCCTCTTACTAAGGCTCCGCCGTCTGTCTGTCCGTCTGTCACCAGGCTGTATCTCATGAACCGTGATAGTAAGACAGTTGAAATTTTCACAGATGATGTATTTCTATTGCCGCTATAACAAAAAATACTAAAAAATTTAATAAAATAAATATTTAAGTGGGCTCCCATACAACAAACGTGATTTTTTTGTTCGTTTTTGCTCGATATTGATAACGGAAACAGGTAGACGCTTGAAATATTCACAGAATATTTAGTTATATATTCACATTAAGAATAAACTGCTTCGTTGGTCTAGTGGTCGCAAGCGCTACTGCTAAGCATGAGTAAAGTGTTATTAGGATTTTCCATTATGAATTTCTCAGTAGCAGCCCAGAATCTGGATTTGTGCCCGGTTGATGGCAATAGGCTCGCCCCCTATTACATGGGACTTAAACATAACTGGCGAAATGTGCGTGTACTATAAGTACACCTCTGCCAGACCCTTCGGGAAATACAGGCGTGATGTTATGTTATGTTAAGAATAAATAATTAAATTAAAATTAAATAAATATTTAATATTTATTTTTCCCATACAACAAACGTGTTTTTTCCCCGTTTTTATAGATAATGGTACGGAACACTTCGTGCGCGAGTCCAACTCGCACTTGGCTGGTTTTTTAAATTTGTGACCATCTTATAGGAAATAAATTGAAATAACATTTTGAATTTTTTTCTTTTAATTTCGTTATAATATTACTGTAGTGCCATGATTTTTTCACATAGGTACCCAAAAACTAAACCATTTAGCTGGCATGCTGCAGCATTTACCTTTGGCTCTAACAAAAAATAGCACTTATAAGCAAACGGATACCTGAATCGAAAAATGGATTTCAAAGACCCGCAATGTTTTTGAATCGCCTATCCAACGTTATATTTTTTTTCTCGTCTATTCCATGATTTGGGGACATCATGGGATTGACGAGAACAAAAATATCATCCCACTTTACGTGCAAGGGAGTCGTATTACGGTATTAGATAAAATATTTTTACTTACCTATGATAAAGGAACAGCGGGCAAGCACGGGCGTGTCAAGACGTTTGTGACCAGACATGATAAATTATGTCATGTCAATATGTACTAGCATTTTATGACAAAACAGTTTTATCGCTCAAACTGTGATAAAATGTGTGACTCAAGTCATGTCGCAGTAGGCCGTGCTCGCCCCGCAGGAGTCAATTGTACCTGTTTATTACATGCTTAGAACACTTTGGTATGGCTTGTAGTTCACTTCAATCAATCTACTACGTGTCTATCTGTGTCCGTTCACTCTGCTATCATTATTGAGGAAACCCTATCACTGCGAGTCAATCAGAAATTCAGAATTGTACACAACACGACGGACTTACACACAATCACCTTGTCGATGTCATCGACTTTAATTCCAAGCTTATAAACACTGTTATTGTATTTAGTATTTTTATTACCAGTTTTACAGTGCCTGCCATAGAAATATAGGTACTTTCCTAAGTCTATGGTTGCCATCATTTGGAGCATTTTGAGCTTAGACAAAGAAATGTATAGACGGAAGGTAGCTCCATTTCATTCTCACAAGAAAGGGTTATTACAGTATTAAGTTATTATACGAAAAAGGAAAAGGACAAAGCTACACTATTTCTGTCTCTCAGTGTCAGCGACTGTCAGCGACATTATGTAGCTCATCAAGCTTCAACTTTCATGGCGTTTTTGTGAAATTGTGAATTTATATTGGCACTTTTCTACATCATAATAATCATCAATTTGCTGTTTTTATTTTTTGTTTTTAAACTCAGAGTACAGGGTGAGGTTTATGGTATCATTGGGTCCTTTATACATTTGAGGATATGTATAAAATAAATGTTGTCTCATCTGGCCACGCTACCCGAACCTCTATAGTTTTCTTACTCTTAAGATTTTGAGCATGTTTTTAAAAAGGTTTGAACGATTGAGGCTATTTATTTTTTGATATATGTGTGTGTTACGCAATTACTCCGCGGATCACTAAAAGGGTAGTCCACCAACCTACACCATCGCGACCACAGAAAAACCAAATGTATATAAAGGGAAAATATAATTCCGAAGACCTTACATATTACAGTAAAATAAACTTATGTAATTTCTAGTAAAATATACAAATCGTTATTATCTACATAGAATCTCTGCTTGCACGTTAGTTTACAAAAGTAGGTAAGTATTTTTTTTTGTTTTATCACCATTTAATAAGAATTTTCATAGTGTCAGTATTTTAGACTAAACTTGTACTTACTAAATGTTTGCATGCCTAATTTAAGGAAGAATGTATTAGGATCTCTAATTATAAAACATCTGCATTTTTTCTGTAGGTAGGTACCTACTTTCTATGCAATTAAATAATGTTGTATGTAATACTGACTGATTAACAAGCTATTATTACATTTGATTTTTTTATTTTTTATTTATTACTGTAATCTGGTTGACATTTGAGATTTTTGTATTATTATGACATTTTTACTGGCATTCAAATGATTTGACATTAATTTGTATTTTGTAATAAGTATTTTATTTTCATAATTGTTACTTAAATATTATAATACCTTTAAATTTGTGTAATTTAATTAATAATATATGATTTGCATGCCCATGTGACGGCAGAATATGGAGGACTATTATAATAAAAAATCTATGTACTAAGTAATTACCCATGTTTGCAAACCAATAAATGGTCTGATTTGATTTGAAACAAAATAAATAAAAAAGAACAAAAATATAACTTTTGTTGCGCACTGTGGTGTAGGCCTTAGTAACCACGCTGTACAACCGTTAAAATGCACCCTACACGCATCGCTTAACATTCTGCTGTTCCTTACGTAGAACTACCTACTTTTGATTTGATAAAACTATTAAATCAAAGT
The DNA here is from genome assembly GCA_948098905.1 of Tiliacea aurago. Classification (NCBI taxonomy): domain Eukaryota; kingdom Metazoa; phylum Arthropoda; class Insecta; order Lepidoptera; family Noctuidae; genus Tiliacea; species Tiliacea aurago. The sequence goes on from OX402577.1 coordinate 21,745,386, forward strand.
GTTATTTAAAATGTTAGTATGAAATACTAATAATAATAAAGCCTCTTTATTCCTTAATTAAAAAAAAATACAAAGTATAGATAAAAAGCAAATAATAAATAAAATAAGTTAATTAGTTAAGGACCCCTCTTTGGGTAAAGGGCTCCTCCCTTTTTTGCCACTCCTTTCTGTCCTGTGCTGCTGCAGGCCAATTCTGGCCCACCACTTTTTCGATCTCGTCGACCCATCTTTCTCGGGGCCGACCTTGTTTACGTTTTCCTTTCGGGCTCGCCCACGTGGTGGTTCTTTTGCTCCATTTTATGTCTTCGGAGAGTGCTACGTGCCCCCCCGCCCATTTCCACTTCAGTTTCTGCGAGTGTTGTAGGGCGTCTATCACTCTTGTCTTTTCGCGAATGGTTGAGTTTTTTTGTTTGTCTTTGAGTTGGATGTTTAATAAATGCTTCTCTCCATAGAAAAAAAATAATGTTAGTATGGCGTGCCACATAATATTGTTTAAAACTATTTAGGATATTTTCTCTGTAAGTGAATTTGTAATTCTATTGAGAAATACAATATATTCAACCGTAAGAAATCATAAAGCGAGCGGTGCCTTTGTGTCGCGTCGCGAGTTGCGCCGGTCTGTAGAAGCCTTAAAGCTAAATTAGCAACGCAGTCACTAATCTAAAAAGCTTCACCGTCAAACAAAAAACTTTTTCCACTCACAAATTGAGTACCTATTACTCACTAAATGTAATTAAGTTCAATAACCTTTTATCGACATCATTTTGCACAAATCGTGACGATCTTAATAGTGATGTAATCAAATAAATACCTACATAATGCCTACTTCTATCAATGTTTACGTTGCGAGAAGATAACAACTGGTGATTTATTCTTTTCATTCGTGATTTTGTTAATTATATCCATATTATACTAGCTGCTGTCTGCGGCTTCGCCCGCCCGGCTTTTTCTATAATAAGAGTAGCCTAAGTTACTCGTTATAACATCAGCTATCAGCCAATGAAAGCCCCATCAAAATCGGTCCAGCCATTTCGTCGGAGATTAGCCTAAACAACAGACACACACAGACAAAAAATTAAAACATTGTTTTTGATATAAGTGCCCTTTATATTTTCATTAATGCATTTAGTAAATAGCTGTTATTTTGACATTATAAACAATTTCAATTTTGTTTATTATAGATGATGAGCCCCCCCCCCCCTCGCACACCGCGGGTTCAGTACGTATGTTGATGATTTCTGAAAAAAAATATGATATTCTATTTAGAGACATCGTTTTATTTTTCATGTAATTTTTACTTAAACTTCTATCACATAGGATAATTTCAGATTGTTATCTACTTATGCAAACTTCGGTGATAAGGGGGGGGGGGGGAACGGTATTTGTTTAAATTGTTCATCAAAAGTCGGAAACTATGCTGCGTAAAAAAAAAGTTTGAGAATGTGCAAACAGCGTTCTTTTATATGATACCCCACATGCCTTATGTAAGCAACTACAAAAATAAATGTAGATATATATTAATGTGAATTTAAGATTTTATTAGTACGCAACTTGACTAGTAACTGCAATTTAGTTCCATATAAGATGATACTGTATTTAAATATTATGTTAAGATGAAATACGTAGAAATTAACTTGAATCCATATAAAAAACACTCACGATTAATATAAGAAATACTTACCATTTTATATAAGTTTAACATCCATCTATTGACTCAAAACTCGCGCGCTTTTCCCCACTTTGTAACGTGGATACAGGGGGCCTAAAATGGACGCTTAGCAGAATCATAATATGATCTACGTACAATTCATACATCCCGCAATTCATCTGTTTGACAGCTGCTATTTGACATTAGACTTCATTAGAGCAATTAATAATTTGTGGACCATTTTACGAAACTCCATACAAACTGTCAAACAGATGAATTGCGGGTTATGAATTGCACGCAGTTTCATATTATGATTCTGCCAAAGCGTCCATTTTAGGCCCCCAGAGCTGTCAAGTAAATCGGATAATGTTTTCTGGGGCAATATATTTTGGACTGCCGAGCTGTACAGTACAGACCAAGTGTAAAAAAAAGTGTATAGTGTTATTAATTAAAAGGATTTATCACATTATTAGTGACTTTTCTTTCAGTTCAGAAGTGGGATATTTCACGTAAGTGTTATTGCCATTATATGCTATTACTTTTTAAATTACATAGTTAGAATCACATCTATAAGTTGTGCATATTTGAATGTATACGAAACTAAAATGTTATTTTTATTGGAACAACTGTGATCACTAATAAAAACCGCTTGCCAACCTAGAAGTTGAAATCATACTAGGTATTTTATACGTTCACAATCATTCGTCGCACCTAAATAGGTCTAACATATTGCGACTTTTTTGCGGTTTTATGAGGTCAACGGTCATGTGGTTTGAAATATAATCATAACGTAGTTACAAATATGCCATTACCAATTTTATACTCAGTGATTGAAGCACTAAATTATAGAGAAGTACCTTCATGATCTGATTCATGTTTTGCAGAGTTATCTTGTTTTAAAGTATGTAAATAGCCATCCAATGGTTTAAAAGAATAGCTGTGTCCGTGTATTATTTTTATTGACCAGGTCTACAAATGGATGACGATCGTGATGGAAGATTGGTTCAACCACCACGAACCGCATCACCAGTAGTGGACAGGCAGAGCCGCAGGCGGAGCCGGGAGCCGAGCCACAGGCGGAGCTGGGAGCCGAAGCACAGGCAGAGCCGAGAGCCGAGCCGTAAGTGGAGCCGGGAGCCGAGCCGCAAGTGGAGCCGGGAGTCGGGCCGCAAGTGGAGCCGGGAGCCGAGCCGCAAGTGAAGCCGGAAGCAGCGCCGCAGCCAGTACAGCAGACAGAGCCGCAGGCGGAGCCGGGAGCCGAGCCACAGACGGAGCCGGGAGCCGAGCCGCAAGTGGAGCCGGAAGCAGAGCCGCAGCCAGTGCAGCAGGCAGAGCCGCAGTCACAGCCGCAGGCAGAGCTACAGGTGCCGCCGCCGGGAAGGATTGCAACACATCGGAGTCGCAGCCCAACCAGGCTGATCCCTGGTTCACAGGGGAAGCGGCTCGTCCAAGATTGCAGATCACGGTCAAGACGCAGCAGGATCAACACATAAAATCACCAGCGAAGGGGGTATCCACGTCGTCGACGAGACTCCTGTTCGCCGAGCAAAAGAACCAGTACACGTGAGTCATTTCCTACAACTGATGCGTTCTCTAAATTAACCCATTTTCTTGATAAATTCTCGAATAGGGGTAGTGAGAGAATAAGTAATTTTAATGTAGTTCCCGAGTTCGAGCCTTCTTCGAAAAATCAGAGCATAAATAATTGCTTATACAAAGTAAATGAAATAGCAAGCATATACAATATTGGTTTTAGTATATGCGAAACCCGAAACACGTGTCTAGTATTTTTATGTAAAGAATCTATGTATAAAATTTCGAAACTATCATGAAAAATCATAAAGTTATAAGGTTATGTTACCGGGTTGTCCGTACAAAAACATGCTAACGGCGCCCCCGAGCCTCCAGGGTCGTCTTGCGCTCATTGATAATAATTTGGCAGTAGAGTACCTATCCGTACGGCGATTGTATTGTAACTAATAAAATGGTGATAGCATTTTCCATCACACTTAAATATTTTTGGGGATACAGAGCTGTCAAGTAAATCGGATAATGTTTTCTGGGGCAATATATTTTGGACTGCCGAGCTGTACAGTACAGACTAGGGTGTAAAAGTGTATAGTGTTATTAATTAAAAGGATTTATCACATTATTAGTGACTTTTCTTTCACTTAGTAAAGTGAAAGAAAAGTCACTAATAATGTGATAAATCCTTTCCTTTTTTTTAGTCTGTACTGTACAGCTCGGCATTCACTTATTTTTTTTAAGATCCCCTTTCAGTCCCTTTTGCAAAAAATATATATTTTTTTAATTTCTTTCTTGTTTGCAAAATAGTTGGACAAACGTCATCTAAAACTATTCCTCAAGTTGATAGCATTAGTAGTTCTTGAAATATCCAGGTGTGACAGACCGACAGACAGACAGACAGACTTCGGTCTGTCTGTCTGTCTGTCACCATAACAGTTCCTTTTTACCATTTTGGGACGGAACCCTAAAAGTGGAAATTAAATGAGAATGGGATGGGGAACGTGAAATTAATGACCCTATCGCTTGCCGGGTACCTACAGCAAAGTAAGAGAAAGATAGATCGAACAAGAGCGCTGCGCATTTTATCGGGAGGTCTATAATTAATAAGCTACGTGATATCTTTGTGGGAAAAATGAACTGCCTATGCCTAGGTCCTAGAATGACATCATCTCAGATAACGACATTATCGGATAACAAATGAATAAGTATATATTGTTATTTTTATTGGAATAATCCGCCTATAATAATAAATAATAATAGCGATAACCTGCTCAGCAACCGTAATGATAAGGAGGTGTGCCTGCTTCTTATCTAAGTAAGGTTAGATAAAGAACAAATCTAACTTAAAGAGATGTATTAATTATTCTAATGATTATAATTCTGTAAATACATATCTGATAAAGTCGCGAATCATATTTTGATCAAGATACAACCTGACACTGACCTGCAAACAACAAAAAAAACGTAAGAAAATTTGAATTTCTTGGGCTACAGCTGCGGATTCACCAACTCGATGTGCTAGGTTTATTTAAGACCCAGATATATGCTTGCGTGTTCTGTACTGAGCTCACGTTCACTACGTTCAGCCAGTAATAGGTCTCGCCGATCAAGGAGCGCTGTCCCCAATTTGACGCATTATTCATTTAATAAATACAAAACATCTTATCTTTAAATTGGTGAAGATTTCAGAAAAATACGCTTGTTCGAGACATAACTTTACAAATTAATTTCACTATGTAATATAAACATAATCTAAAATATTCACATATTAAATTATAATATATTTTTTTCAATTCATTAATTAACACTACGACGTGATCTTCAGTATAAAATCATTAAAAGTCGGTTATCGTCGCCTTAAGCTAGTGCAATGTGAAGTTCTACTAACATAGTCACAAGTCTTTTTATTAACACAAGTTTTGTTTTGTTTTCAATAAAAATATGTATGTTTAGGTTAAGGTATTTATCTATGGGCCATGTTGCTTGAAAATAAATGGATTTATTATTTATTATTATTTTTATTTACGGCCAGATAAGTCACCCCGATCACAATCCGAGGGTTTTGAAGGATAAATTCCAATTCCAAGTCCATTGCTTCATAAGTTTGAAAAATTAATCAAACATATTCTTAAGGTAGTGTATATTTATTTCGATTGGATTACAGAATATATATGCTCCTAAATATATATTTTGAAAGGACAATGATATAAAGACGAGATATAAGGAATTTATAAACTTCTATGCAAAACTTATTTTTCTCATAACTCTTGTTTAAATCAGTGTCCAATCGAAATATATATTTGAGAACCTAGATATTCTGTATTCCAATCGGAATAAAGACACACTACCTTAGAATATGTTTGAATTACAAATAATTTTGTTATTAAGTTTGTATGAACTACGCATCCATCGCCGGCCTCTTAAGAACGTTGCTGAACTGTCAAAATGAAAGGCATTGCCATCGATTGATATTATATGTCTGTTACACAATGTATACCCCACAGCCCCTAAACTGTACAGTGGAAAGTGGTGCGGTTTTAACACCTAAGTATATATCTAGAGCGGTTCAAAAATTTTCTTGGCAAAGTTTTCAACCGTGACCTGCGCTATTGTACGATTTACACGTGTCTAAAGAATTCAATACATAGTTAGCTATAATACTTATACAGAAATCGTTTGACTGTTGGTACTAAAACAGACTATTTAAGTAATCCAAGCATAAGCAAAAATGTATAAGAAAATATTTATCTTATAGAAAAACTATCGAATGTCTTTCATTATATTGGTTGTTCTTTAATTAGATGCACTCATACTTAAATTAGATGCACTCGTACTTAAACCAGAAGGTTAATTGCGTAACACACTATCAATTGCAAACAGTTCAACAGCATTCATTGCGTTATTTACATTGCTGAGCAGACAAATTTTTCGAACACATGAAGTCAAAAGTCAAATTGTTTATTTCAAATCGGCACATATAAGGCACTTTTGAACGTCAATATTTACAAAAAAATAGAATTCATTCTAGTCGCCCCTTCCAAAAGGAAGTTTCGTATGGAGAAGAATGGGCAAGAAACTCCACTGGTACTCTTTTAAAATCTTGTACAATAGTTTTATAGGTACATTAATTATATAATTATATGTGAAGACGATGCACCTAGAATAAAATTACTATACCACAATTTATAGGTAATAAAAAGAGTTAAAAATGAAGCAATGACAGATAAATTAATTATCTGATAGATACATGGTGCTCACATATTTACAAAAAAAAATAAAAATATATACGATTTCCTAAAAAATAACAATATCAGTGTGAGTTAAGGTAATCACAGAATTTAAAATAAATGTCATAAAATAATAAATTATACAATTAAAATAGCAACCTGTTTGATTTTGTCTAGACTCTAGATTGTCCTATGGAGCAGGACCAGCATGTTTCCAAGCATTCTTATCTTGTATATAATCCTCTAATTTGTAATATGCTTGTTTACAAAGTGTTCTTTTAATATGAGTTTTAAATTTTCTTTCATTTAGTTGCAATTTAACATTTAACACAGTACCCCATAAAAGATGTATGTACTTTAGATAACCTGAAAAATTGTTGATCTATTTTGTCTTTATTTCTAGTACTTATTAAAATTATGTCTATCACTTATTTTATTAAAAAGATGTAGATTTTTCCTTACATACATAATATTTTCATACATTAATTGGCAAGGTACCGTCATAATATTAATATTTTTAAATAGTTCCCTAAGAGATTCGCGGCGACTTAGATTATAAATTGCTCTGACAGCTCTCTTTTGCAAAATAAAGATGGACTCAATGTCAGCAGCCCGACCCCACAGTAAAATGCCGTACGACATAATGCTGTGGAAGTAGCTAAAATAGACCAAACGCCCGGTTTCTATATCTGTTAACTGTCTTATCTTCCTAACAGCATAAGCCGCCGAGCTTAGCCGCCCCGCAAGAGATGTTATATGTGGTCCCCATTGTAATTTCTCATCTAGAGTGATTCCTAGGAAAACCGTTTGATTAATAAATTCCAGTTTTGCTCCATTCAATATGATATTACATTCACTACTTCTAACATTAGGTAATTTAAATCGAATGCATTTGGTTAACAAGTGGGAAGCAATGGATTAACTTTATACTTCAAAATCATTCAGATTGTGATTGATAGTGTGTTCCGTAATTAGGGTGCAGGGTTCTCGAGAATAGCTCGCCGTCCGATAAGGACCAGGCCCGGGTCGACGGCGCGTTGTGTTCCACGCGCGCCTCAAAGAGACGTCAGCACCATTTGACGGGGTCCGAAAGGGCCAATGCCTGCCAGGGTTACGAGTCTGTCCGAAAGGGATATCGTGGCCCTGGCACACAGGCATTTGAAGGAACACGGTAGGTTTTAGTCAGTAAAAGTCTGACGCTCCCTCCCGCTTCGCCCAGAGCGGGAGAAGTTATTTGATGATTTTCCACCCCAAAAAAAAAAAAGAAAAAGGGTTCTCGAGAATGTGAATCCGAGGTGAGAATGTGAATCCGAGGTGAGAAGGTGAATCTGAGTTGAGAAGGTGAATCTGAGTTGAGAAGGTGAATCCGCAGCTACAGAGCCGCGGGTTACAGACATGCTACCCAATGTCATGATTTCATGAAAAAGTATCTCAATAGAACAAATCTAACTTAGAGAGATGTATTAATGATTCTAACGATTATAATTCTGTAAATACGTACCATCTAGTCGCGAGTCATATTTTGATCAAGGTACAAGCTAACACTGACCCGCAACTAGCAAAAAACGTATGAAAATTTTACTACTTAGTAACGAATTACAGATATTTATTAGATACCAGGGTTCATCTACAATCTAGCAGAAACGGTTGGCGCTATAAGCAATCTGAATTTGCGGTACCTATGTTTGCGTGCAAAGTGTAGATTATAAATGGCTTATAATAAAGCATTACATGAGATAATTAATAACACGTTGCGATAATAGTTTCTTGAGATAGGCCTGAGATTCGAAAATACGTCTCTATCTACAGTATGTAACAAAAACCCTGTTGTTCCTTTTAGGGACGTATACATTACCCTACAAGCACAAGATTGTTGGAATGATAATTTAAAAAAATTAAGAATTGGCTAGTCGAGAAGTCAAAATCAAAGAACTAAAGAGGTAAGAAATCAGTTAAACATTACAAATATTAATAATTAAATATTTATTTAAATTATTTTTGTTGAACAGTTTTTATAAATGACTTGCTTTATTACGTATGTATACCGATTCTTAAAACGTAGGTAGAAGGAACAACAGGGTTTTTGTTACATATTGTATAATACCATCATCATGAGTTTTTCGAAAATTATTATGTGCTTAAAATTATTAAGCATACTCGTATTATTATTTTCAGAACAACTTCTACTGCCTACTCATCATCATCATTTCAGCCGATAGACGTCCACTGCTGGACATAGGCCTCCCCCGAAAGGAGGGTTTGCCATAATCGCCACGCTTGGCAGGCGGGTTGGCGATCGCAGTATGGCGTTAAAATGCATAGAGAACGCTGCTGCCTATTATCTAGTAAGTCCCTTAGTCGCCTTTTACGACACCCACGGGAAGAAATAGGTTGGTGCTATTCTTTATGTCCGGCACCACACAGACAGACTTCTACTAACTACTAGGACAGGTTATTCAAACATCGTATGATTTAGTTTAAATAGTGTTTTATTTGTATTTTACGACTGTAAAAGTAAATTGAGGAAAATTTACTTTTGGAACACTGCTGCATTTTATTGCTCTCACAGTTTGCTCTTACTCGTACGGTAAAAACTGACAAAGATATTATTTTAATACCTATACATTAAACCATGCTGGGTTAAAGTTGACGTTTATGACAAATGTCATAATGGTAAAGTCCCGTATTCCCGGTTGATCTCCAGTTCACAATAGATAAGATACCTACCTACCAAAAGCTTCTGCTAACTAGCCTTCTGCTATGATGATGAAAACCTGCAGGCTCTTTGAACTTTGTGGTAACTTGGTTCTAAGGCAAAACCCAACTTCCTTTATTTGCATGTCTGTTCAAATCATCAACCCACTGACTCCAATTTCAACTGACGAACAGAACCTACACTCAACGTCCCATTTTTGCTCAAAATACCTAACGACGGATATTCTTTGTTAAAGTCTTTGTCTGACACTGCACAACGAAACGCTACACGTACATACTCACAATTCAACTCATCACAACACATTTACAAACAATGCACGGGAGCAATAACACACTAGAAAGTATTTCAATCGGCATCATAATACTAATCAATACCTACGCAAACGCATTGCTTTGCCGGCTCTAATTATAATAATATATCTGTTCCATTCAACTCATTAAAGAAGATCATCTTACTATACTGACTCGTGTAATTATGCAAATAGAAACTGCGTATCACATGATCACTATGGGCATAACGCAAGAACACTGATTAGATAATACAACAGAGAGAGATCAAGCTAGATTTCTACTTTCTATAATAAGGGTCGGCCCGAGCACACTGCCTTGTAGTACACCGTGGTTAAAGCTGGCATAACCGCTACACTTGTCCGCCATGCGAACCCTTTGTGTGCGCTCTATCAGATAAGACTGAAACTACTCGAGAGCCAAACCTCGCTTTACCAATCTCTTATAATTATGTTTTTATAAAATGCGCCTGGACACCGTATCAAAGGCTTTTGCCAGTAAAAGAAGACCATTCTAACTAGGAAAGCATCTAAGTAAGTACCTGGGTCCATCGTTGACCTTATCATCATCATCATCATCATTTCAGCCGAAAGACGTCCACTGCTGGACCTAGGCCTCCCCCAAAAAGAGGCGGGGTTGCCATATGCCATCGTTGACCTATGCTTGCGAAAACCATATTGTTTCTCTTATATCAGACCGTTCTTATCCAGGAAGCTGACGAGTTTGTTATTCATAATCTTCACCTGAATTATTTAGTGTTGGCGATTGCCGCGCTCTCTTTGCGAAGTTACAAAAAGTTAAAGTTAGAGTGACCGGCATGCGGCATGGTGGCCTGCGGTGACACGAGGTGCGTGCGCTGTTGTTTCCCGAGCCGGACGTACACATCGATAATATAGGGTCAAAATTCAGCATTGGAACATAAACAAGAGTGGACTTTTTCTCCGACCTTGACCTTTGTAAGAGGCAGTCGTTTCATGTTTTAAATATATATTTTACCTTTATTTTATCCTTTCTATTTATTATATTATTTAAAGTTATTATATTCTTATTATACTCGTGTAGCTGTTTCAGTTAATAGTTAGTGATCTAAGCTCATATTAAGTTAAAATTTGGATAAGGATTCCAGTAAGCGTATGCTTGTCGTCGGATGTTCGAATTTGTCCCTGGCCTTACGGACAGGTGTATGAAAGAGTTGGTTGCAAATTAATGTAATCACCATCATCACGCATACATACACATACATACAAATTTAACTCTCTTGAAGATAGGCGTAATTAATTTTTACTCATGTTCGCTTGTCGTGTCCTTCGTGGGGAGTCGGGTTGTTCACTCGTCGGATAAATATATCATTCATTCATTCATTCATTCCGGAACTAGTAGCTCAGATTGTAAAACTTTTTGTTCCTCCTGTACCCAAATTCCAACTTAGACCACGTCGACACGGATTGTTGCCTGTTCCGTCAGCACGCACAGTTTCGCTGTTCGCATACTCACCCTTGGTTCACGAGCTCGCAATGCTGAATGCTCTACTTGCATCGACACAGGAGCGTGATTTGTTTGCCGCGAGATGGATCTATAGACGTATGTCGTGCATGTTCGAGATTCTGTGAGATGATGGACGAAAGATTAGTTTATTTTTGTATATTATTTTTTCTTTTTTTGTGCCAATATTATTTGATTATTTTTTGTTAGTTTTACCTGTTTTGTTAGTTATATAAGTTTGTGAATTATTTCTTATTGTTATTACATCCTTACTGAAAATATATCGGTTTATATTGAAATTGAACTGTACAATAAGTTGGATTTGGGTCTGCAATGCTGTGCATGTGTTTTACCCAATAAATAAATACTTATCTGTGCAATTTGCATCACAGCAAGATTGTCGAAGCTAAGTCTCTGTTAGATTTCTAAGCATGTGCATGCAACGTGTTTTACAGTACTTATCTCATAATGTTCACATGACGCACGGTGGGTGTGTCGGCCATGCGATCTTGGCGTGACATGCTACACTGATAACCTGGGCAACCTGACCCCCAACGAATTAACAACATGTTGACTTGACAACAGCCAGCCCTGATAGTTACTTCTTTAGGCAATACAAATATTTTTTTGCGTAAGTCATTGAATGTATCTCTGCGCGGATATTTATAAATAATTTTCTTAGCACAATTGATGCGGTGGGACTCATTGATTCATCAACTCATTTAGTTAGCCTAATAACAGGGAAACTATGAGGAAATAAGGAAACTGTAAAAGAAAAGTATCTACTGCGGGCAACAACATTTCTCATGACGCATACATAACGAAGCTATGGTTTGCGTACAAAAACCGCAGAAAATATAATCATCCCACGAGTCACTGAAGTGGTTAGAGTATTTAAATATTTTTAATACACGGTAGAAACAGACTACACCTACCCAGAAAATATCAAAATGTTAAAGTTGTACAGTCGCCAGCACAAAATTAACACAAACTGTCAAATTTTCTCATTCGATTTGAAAATAACCATGAAAGTGTTATGGTTTAAATCATTTGGAGAAATTTGACAATTTGGTAGATATAACCTGATGTGCTGGCCACTGTACTTAAGGGCCAACATTTTAAAATAGGTAGGTACTCGAAAATGAGGACAAGATTATCATAGAGAGAAAAACAGGAAAGCCTGCCCAAATGCGTCAGATGGATCTACGTTTTCAGTGACTCTCATCACTGGTCACATTTTCTTATGAGCATCATAATGCTACATATCGCACGCGTGATGCGTAATGAATGCAAATAATAAATAGATTTAAGACGTCAGTAGTAGTTAGACGCTAGTAGCCAAACAGTCTAGCGACACAGTAATCCAGACTTTATTGCTGAAGAGGACAGCGCTCGTTTTAGCATCACAACATATTTGTTGTGTTCAGCCGATTCTGTTATATCGATAAAAACATGATCTGATGCAACTTTTAACCCTAAAACTAGGAATCGAATAATGTTTTGATTTGTGGGCGTCGATGTGACGTACGGAAAATGTTTTTGTTTTCTGCCTTTTCAATAGTGACGGTCGGAAAATTAACACTTTAAGCATTATTATTCGCTTTGTTTTATAAGTAATTATTCTTATGTTAATATTAATCATTTCAGGTAACAATAAAGTAGGTACTGATGACCCGTCGATCGGTATTGATTACAAAGAAGATTAAATAGACCTAGGCACTTGGGTAAAGATATATTTTAAATGCCAAATATTTCAATATTTCAAATTAAGTGGTTTGTCATATGAGCAAACAAATCTAAACAGTTTTTGGTCAATAACACTTCTTAATAAAAACATGTTATTGGTCATGCTTCCACCTATAACTAAGTAGGTACTTAGTTCTATTTAACTTGATCTGAGCAACGCCAAAATGATAGGGCCTTATCGCATCGTTCGTTCGACGTTCAAATGTTTTCAAGTGACCAATCACAGAAATATGCGTGGATTTGACGTGACTGTTAAATTTAACAGGAAATAAAAACTGTTTATTGATTGGGCCTGCTTGTTTTACAACTAACAATGTTACAGGATATTTTTAATACCTAATCCCAAAAACCTACTCGGGTTGAAGTGGTTAATAAAAGTTGAGATTTGAAAGTAAAAATGTTGAAAACATTTTCAAATTATTTGATTTCTCTTAAACGACTCATCTTCGTTTCGTTCACTCGTATTCTTGAATGACCTATAAAAATATGAGTGTTATATTGATGATTAAATTTATGAAGTCGGTTATATATACTTTCACAGGTACCTTATTAGTGGTTATTTACCTACTAAAACTCAAAATAAGCTAATTAGTGTTTCAGGGTATAAGTACTTCATTAAAAGTATTAAAGACTATTTTAGCACTGTTATTATATATATGTATATTATATTAAGTATATGTATAAATTACTTACCAGAGTTTGTTGTAAATAAGTAAATGTTTTTAGGGTTCCGTACCTCAAAAGGAAAAAAACGGTTTGCTTATTTATAGGATCACTCGTGTGTCTGTCTGTGTCACAGCCAATTTGCTCCGAATCCACTGGACCTATTAAGTTGAAATTTGGTAGACACATGAAATTCTGTGATCCAAACACGGGCATGTAACGGAAATAAATGAATTTTGAATATGGGGGTCACTTTTGGGGGGCAACTTAGAAATTTAAAACAAAAAGTTTTACAAACTGTACCGCGTCACCGGTGTGACTTAACAAATGAAAGGGCTTATTGTAAGGATTTCAGAGTTATATTTTTTAATGACTTATTTTAAAATAAATATTTTTATTACTTAACTATAAAAATATTTATTTTAAGAAAATAGATGAAAATTGACCATTGCTTGACCTTATCTCCGAAATTACTGAGCCCAAAATGTTGAAATAAATAGGTACAGAAAGTATAGTTGTTTTGTTGTAGTTTGTTGTTGATTGCAGAAAACCTATTTAAGAAGTCTGTGGTCTTAAACTAACATGGTAAATCTCTGAATATTGTGCGTACAAACTTACATTTGCAGTTGGAATGGATGGGAACGATGTATTTGAGAAACTTCAACTACAATGTTATGTTTGTTCTTGGGATAAATTCATCTCAACTACTTCATTCGTAGTCCGACACGCACTTGGCCGGTTTTTATGTATCTGCATTTACTCACATGAGTATCAAAATAGAAAGTCTCATCATCTCTCATCCTTACTGGGAAATTCTTTATAATTTTCCCGAACGCACAAAAGGTACATTTTTAAAAATACCCAGTCGACAAAGACCTTCAGTATTATGCCAATGGCTGCCAGCCAGCATCATGCAACACGCCATTTGTAAGATCCATACATCACGAGACCCTATGGTTTAACTTTACTAGCCATTGAACTTTATAGGCGCGTGTCCATGATTGGCCAATTATTAATTAATTATAATCGAGCGTGTACACAATGGCCCACCATTCTGGACAAAATTACTTTCATCGAATTGACATCTCTAAATGCCCATTGAGGCGAAAGCGTCAGGGTAGCCCGCGAAATTAAAATTTTCTTACGTTTTTGCAATTTGCAGGTCAGTATCAGCACCCTAATTGCGCAACGCGGTTTGAATCGGAATCGGAATGATTTTGAAGTATATTGCTAATTCATTGCTATATATGTTAGAAAAAAAAATTGTGAGTTGAACTGTCAAATTGAAACAGATTCCTACTGATAGTGTGTTACGCAATTAGCCCACAGGTTGTAAGTATTATAATATTTATGATCTACATTTATGATTCGCGGCCGTATCATATATTTATTTATAGAATTATAATCGTAAAAATCATCAAAGTCAAAGTCAAATTGTTTATTTCAAATAGGCACATAAAAGGCACTTTTGAATGTAAAAAATGAAATCAATACTCTAAGTTCATATTACCCCTATAATGAATGACTATATCATAAGATCACGACATTTCGGCTGTCCCATTTCAAAACCTTATTATGGGACACTTTTTTTTTGTACATCGTTATTCCATAATCTTGGTAACCTGGACCACTGTTTAGCAGGACTATGCAATAAAACGATGTACGAAAAAAGGTGTCCCTTACGGGTTTTGAAATGGACCGATTTGAGGCCCATTCTAACATTATGGAGTTGTTGCTGATTCTAATATTTCTAATGAATACAATTTATTCTGGAAAGCCATATTTGTTACGGTCGCGAACCATATTTAATAAACAAACATACAACCTGACACTGACCTGCAAATTACCAAAAAATAAAGATTTGAATTTCGCGGACTATCTTTGCGCATCTCCAGCTGCTAAAAAACGCTTCTTTTATAGGGTGCGTTGAAACTAAATTGGTGACAAACGAAGAACTTCCTTCTTGATATCTTAACCCTAATTTATAAAGAAACCTTCTGGCGCTTATTATATTTCGCCATAAAAGTACCTACGTCATACTCATATGGATTGCTGCTTAACTAGCGATAACTTGTGTTTCTACTATATATTTTATGCGCCAGCAACACCTAGCTCCCTACTTATGTTTGCAATGCACTTTCAAGATCTTTCGTGCGACACAAATAGATACAGCGGACTGTTTGACGTCTAATATTTAGTTAGGACGAGAGTTCAATTCCCGCACCAACTCTAAACAGTTTTTACTCATAAAATAAATTAAATCACATTTTTTAAACAAGAGGCAGGGGACATCTCATAGTCCACTAAAAAAATATGATCACTGGAAGTTTGCAATATCAGTCAAGATTTGTCGTACTCGTATCTTATGACCAAAATATCAACAAAAAAAAAGGTGTCAATAACCTGTCAAAATTGTTTGTCGTTGCTCCCAGTTTATTTATTTTTTATGTACACAATGTGTACACACAGTAAAATACAGAGAGATAGGTACGACATAATTATAATTAACAAACTCAGTGTTGGTTAATTTTACACTACGCGTAAATCTATCTTAATTAATGCGAAATCAATGCATGGATACCTAGGCGCGTAGTTATCATGAATATTCCAACGTTTAAATTTTCTTTATGTACGTAAGTAAATAAGGACAATCAATTCAACACTTAGCATACAATAAGTAAAGTATATTCTACAGACCTTTCACCTTATTTACTGAAAGAAAGTTGATACCTACCCATGTATATTCAGTGGTTTGTAACCATGTTGTTAAACACCTAATTATAATAAATAAAGTACATTTTATTTCAAAGTTATTACCTATTACGTTATTACATATTAAATAATAATAAAGCCAATAGCAGAAAGTATTAACGAAAAGAATAATTATGTCGTTAGAGAATGAACAAGCATTTATTTTATGAATGAGCATCTCTTGGGCCAAATTTTAAAATACCCGCGTAAAGCGCCAAACTATCAAACCAATGGAAAAAAGGATGGGGCTCAGACCAACCAATCAGCAGCTCTGTATGTGGTGTGACTTCTGTGGGACGCGCCCGACCGTTCGGAGTATACTCAAGCAGATACTGTTTTCATGACAGAAACATGGTCTCAATTGTGTGCCAAAACAACAGAACTATTTATTTCATTAGTAGTGTTTAATAACATCGACTAAATTCGTATCATTAGTTAGTTATTCCATAATCCCTACATTGATAAAATTCAAAGTTCGCTTCCCCCGCATCGTATGATCGTGTCATATAAATACGAGCGCGCTCCCCACCTCTAGCAAAACGTCAAATCTCTCCGTAGCGTGCGGGTGCTTGTTGGAGACCGTCACTTTAATTCAGTTCGCGTTGTTTCGCAAGCCGCGTTAACGTCAATTTTATAGTGACATCACAAAAAATTGGGGCGTGTGTGTTCAGTGATATTTAAAATATTGTTAAATAACACGAGAAAATGTCTTTCAACACCGATATATCAAGCAAATTGGAGAATAGCAGGTACGGCAAAGTGTTGATTTACAATTTTACCGCAACCGATGGGCACGGCTTGGATACTGCATGCCCCTAGCATGTGTGTGGCCCTGTGCCCTTTCTTCTATGCGTCCGTGATGCGTTCTGGAATTTGGGTTACACTAACGTTTCAAATTGGTGCGTGGCAGCTTATAACATTGTACGGAAAGGATTATTGATATGGTTGCGATCTTGGCCACCTTTCACATTGCTGACGAGTCATTATTTCTCAACAAATTCCAGAATTCACCACTGTGCCGGTAACCGGTGGTGGTGTTTGGTATTTCCGACTTTTCCCGAGAGCAGTTAGACTCATAGTTTCATCGATGAGGTTATCCTGTATTCTGGGCGTGCGCGGTGTCTGAATGTGACTCAGAAAAAATAGAAGTGACTTCATTGATATTATCATTTGGTATCAGTCTGTTACCATCAAGGCTCTGTCACAAGTAGTTGAGTACCTACATCTGACGAACTGTATGTTAGCATCGAAGTTGTAACCATACTGTATGTATTATTCAAGGTTCAGGTCATGCCAAATTCTTGAGCCTCATGTTTTATTCAACATTTACCAGTTATGTCACCAAATTATGTTAATTTTTACCATGAAGCCACACTGCTTTGATTTTAAAATATAAAAAAAGCAAAGGCTTGAAGCCAGAGCTTGGCTGTGGCTTTCATAGGTTTTAACTTTTACATATTAAAATAAATGGTCTTGAAAACTTAATACTATACTATTAACCTTGTATTTACAGATTAATTAATTCTCATTTTTTATATATACTTTTAAACTGTTTGAAAGGCCCAGCATATTCACACAATAAAACCTCCATTTTGGAATTGGAAATACCCTGTCAGCAGCACTCCAAACCCATTTCCTCTTTTGAATTTAAACTGTATCCTGTTAGGTACTGGCAAGATATAATACAAGGAATTTCAACAAACAAGTCTTATTGGATTCAGAATCAAATTTAATTTATTTTAAAGTGATCAAATATGCAAGACTGGGTTATTAATAACACCTTGTTTAGGTCAAAACACCAGTTTGAATGACCAGTTTTCTGAATGTGTGATAAAATGTAAATCATGTACATTTGTAAAAGCGAATGCTGGTGATGTAATATGTAAACAGTTGTATACAACTTCTATACCTACTACATTCCCATTCACAGTAGGTAGGTAATTGAAAGAAGCTATTTGGTGATTCTCCTGAAGCGCTGTTGAATAATTGTGACTGTTCAATATGTTCTACCATAACCTACTAAATAACTTTTATTGTTGTTTGTTACTTTCACCAGATAGCATTTTATAATGATTCATTTTGAACTGATATAGCTAAATTGATTCAACAGGAAGTCAGTTTTTTTTTATTTTGGAAACAGTTCAATTGGTAGTTTACAATTCCAAATGTTTGTAACAATATTTACAAATCAAATCTTTTTATTGTAGGCATAGGTTATACAGACAGATATTAAGTAAATTGCAGATCCATTATGTCCTGCCTAGTAGCGGCAATAAACTTACCGGTGGGTAGGCAACAAATTTTAAACCATTTACCTCACCTGATATTACTTTCAATCTCAACAAATTCTGCTATTGGTGTAGCTGCAATATAAAAAAAATTACTATTTTGTAGTTATTCATAATGTTGTTATTTTAAAAAGGTAGTACCTACCTCCAAGGCTTGAAACCGGTTAATTTTTATTTCTGAAAATACAAATTATTTTTGATACAATTGATTATAGCTTAAAATATTGCTCCATCACATTAAGTTCAGCGTTGATTTTGTAACAAAATAATAAATAATTAACGAAAAATGTTTGAATACCTTTTTATTAACGGTTAATGTTACATAGAAAATTAACTGGTTTCCGAGCCCTGCCTACTTCTACTATAACAATCAGTAATGAACTCATGAGTATCATTTTAAGTTGTTCTACTAACAATGATATGGGCCAAATATGTCTGAAATAAAAAGATTTTATTTTTTAAATTAATTATTAAAATATCTAAAAATCCTAAGTAATATTATAAATGTGAAAGTGAGTTTGTTTTGTTAAACTTTCATGCTAAAACGGCTGAACGGATTTGGATGAAATTTCGCACATGGGTAGACCATGGGCTGGATATAGGATACTTTTTATCCCGATACTCCCACAGGATCAAGATTTGGTGCAGGTGCATAGACTAGGTAGTCTATCTATGGTCATCAAAAGCTACTTAAATAAGTTCTTCCTGCTGAAGGCAATTCGTATAACCCATTTTATGATTACTGCTGGTTTGACCTGACTGCAGTGAGACAACATAGCAGTGAGAGCCTATTATGGTGCCACTGCAGGGCAAACGCCCCTTCTCATACCTTCCAATATTTCTCAAATGTTTACTAAGTATTGATGAATATGTTGCTAATGTAATGTTTGCCATTGTTACAGGAACACCCTGCGCAAAATTGCCCGCCACGATGACACAGAGTTTTCAAAGCAGAGCATACTGAATGACATGGAGAAGTTCGTCAAAATGGTGAACGTCATGGACGAGACGGTGCTCGTGCCCAGCCGGCTGATGAACTTGCCACAGGAGGGTGACGATGACCCGTTCAACATGTTCGCCATGTTGAACGATTTGAAGACTGAGCTGCTCTGGTCGAGTGGGGACACAGAGGAGCAAGTGGAGCCGGGCAGGCGGGTGTCAGACCTCAGTGACACGGAGAGTGATGCGTCAAGTGCGGCAGGAGACTCTGGTATCGAGGGAGAGGACGAGCGGGAGTCGGCCGCGCGGGCTGCGGCTGCGTGTCGGCGGCACCTCCGCGGCCTGCGCCGCTCCCTCCGCTCGCTGACGGCCGCCGCGGCGCACCTCACGAGATCCTACCAAGAAGAAGTCGGCGCACCGGTTTAGGGCACATACCTACTAATATTCCTGTGATTGATTGAAAGCCTGTCCTGCACGTGCTGTACAATATAGAGTAAGCGGGCCGAACTGTACATATAGGTTATTGGGCTCGGCGTGTAAGGGATTCTCAGTAAGTTAAAGGTTATTTAATAAATTAATTTTTTAATTATTTCTTAGTTTCTTTTTCATGCAACCTATGAATAGCCTCACATGATGAACAATAGACACAATCACGCACACACACACACACATACCAAACCTAACTAGCTGTTAGTTTAGAAGCACACTGAATATTAATAGATTTCTCGTAAGTTTCGTAGCTAGTTTTAACAGGTGTGGAATTAATATCAATTATTCATATTTTTTACTAAAAGTTAAAACAAAGTCGTCATATTCTGGTATTATCAAGCGAACAATAGACGAAGGGATAATATTTCAACAGTATTAAACTGTTCACTGCTTGAGGTCATGCAAGGTCGTCTTTAACTGTCCATAGACTAAAATAACCATAGGATGTCCCATTGGAAGGTCATCACTGTGGAGAGAGCTCATTTGAATTAAATAATCTCCATTCTAATAATGTTGAACCTGCAGGCTAATTGCGTAACACACTATCAGTAGGAATCGGTTTCATTTTGACAGTTCAACAACATTCATTGCGTTAGTTACGTTGTTGAGCAGACAAAGTTTTCTAACATATGAAGCAATGGATTAGCAATATACTTCAAAATCATTCCGATTCCGATTCAAACTGTGTTACGCAATTAGGGTACAGATCTGTATCGATAACATTTTAACAAATCTTAAAACCTGGGATCTCCATAAAATATCCATAATAGCGTGTAGACTTAGGTACGATAATGCAGGAATGCTGGGTCGTAAATATTTGCGTTTACAAAACTATTGCATAACTTTTAGGGCAAATGCGCCCTTGAACTGAATAAAATGGCTTGGTCTGCTAGAAATCGATTTCGAGTTGGCTCTATACGTCTGCAGTGTCTCGACTTAGCACGGAACGAGGCGAAGCCGTGGGATCAACCCACATTCTATCTCTACAACTACGTAACTATGTAATAAGTTAATATCCATGAATGAGGACAAAATCTACCGACAGTCCTCGTTTGTAAAGCTGATATTGGGATTTATAACAATCTAATGTGGAAACCTTTGATTATTTATGTCTAGATAGTGTCGCGCTGCAAAAGAATTAAAACAAACAGGCCAACTTTGATAGGCTGGTGTGCATGACAGCTCCTAATCATAAACACTAGACACATTATATCATTGGGTGGAACCACGACATGTCATAATCTAGAGACTATGATACAGAGTTATATTTTTATTGTCGATAGCAATCTGAAACTCCTATCACTTAGCAGACATAGCAACAGCCTCTAGAATTGATATTTCCTTGCATCAATGTCTGTGTTTGTTGGCCATTTGACATGGTCATCACGTAAATATGTTTCCAATTAGAAGTCGGCAATAGCTCATAATCATAAACACTAGACTTATATATCATTGGGTGGAACCACGACCTGTGATAATCTAGAGACAATGATAGAGAGTTATCACAATTTTTATAGTCGATAGCACTCTGAAACTCCTATCACTTAGCAGACATAGCACAGCCTCTAGAATTGATCTATCCTTGAATCTATGTCTGTGTTTGTTGGCCATTTGACATGGTCATCACGTAAATATGTTGCCAATTAGAAGTCGGCATTAATGCGTCGATTTCTTTTATATGGCTCCAGCCGGGATATTGCAAATTGTTCAGTGTTCAAACGTTAGTGCGCTTCACAATTTTACTAAAGAGCATGCTGTTCATTCGCTTTTACAATTTTAACTACTGACATGAAACCACAAATAAAACCTAGAAAAGATAAATCCGAAATGAAACTTGGGCTCTGCGAATCCTTCTAACGCGATCAATACAACATTTCCACCCCAAGTCTGAATTGGGGAGAGAATTTACAAGAATCGTGTCGTGAATATTATAACGATACACCACAGCAAGTGTTACAAAAGTTTCAAGAACGGCAGTTATCTCTGTAAGATAAAACGACTGATAAGTTGTCTGTGTATCGTGCTCAATCGTATCTCGTCACATAATACTTCGCATCAATTATGAAGGTGAGGCAACCTGATTGTCTGACACAATATTACAAGACAAATACAAAGAGGATTTGGAACAAAAACATTCCAATGTAAATACAAAGAAATGTAAAAAATAGACTACTTAACCTCGTCTTACCCGGAAACGTTAAATCCCTGGAATATGATGTGACTCAATGTCTGACAAAGCATCTGGCGAAAGCCAAAATAATAAATTGACATAGAATATCATGTTCTCATCTAGATACGATGAGGTTGATACGCCGTAAAATGAGACATATTGCCTAACACAGACCATATCTTATCATTATATTTCTCATTTCTAAAATTCCTAAGCCCCATAAATTTTTGACCCCGTGCGCGGTGAGCCGGTCCCTGCGTGGGCCAGTCCGGTCCATTTTCTCTTCATTTGTATGTAGAGCGAAGCCGTGATTAGTGAGACAATTTAGTGTTTCTTGCTGATGGCATGTGAAAAGAATATTCTCAGCAACCTAAATCCTGACGAGATTATTGACAAAGAGACTCAGAGAAGCTACCATATGAAAAAAATGCTCATTGTTTAGTAATATTAAATGATTTCATGTCAATAAAGTGCGTAAACTCGCAAGTGTGTAATAAATTAATTTGACTCAAACAATCGTAGCCTCTGATAATTACATTCAACCCTTTTATTTTGTCTTTGCCAGATAAAAAGGTTTTTGCTTTTTTTATGCGAAATAGCCGGATGAAAAAAATTGTGTAGTTTAAAAAAATAACACGTTCGTTTTTTAGGTCCCAGACCGCCGATGCTGGTAGAGACTAGAGTGCCCGTCCGGCGTGATCCTCGCAAGGTCAATATGAATAATTCAAATTCAAATTCAAAATATCTTTATTGTGGGCACATATGTTTGTTACAGGTCTTAACAATATATTAATAGTTCCAATATGTCCTGCCTAATAGGCATACAATAGTTATACATTAGCATTAAAGATAAAAATATTTTACATGTCAAATTTAGTTATTATAAATGTCATTAATACAGTGAAATTAAGAAATAAATACATGGTCAAAAGATCAATCAATAAATTCAAGAAATCTTGTAATTAGTAATAAAACAATAAGTTATTAAGAGCAAAATAAATTATTTGAATGTCATGCTAGAATTATTATAATACGTTAGTGGATGAATTATTTAAAGATACATGTACAGTTGTTCTATTACTTGATGTCCCTGTGTCACTGTGTGGTCTTGAATTTGGTAAAGTTATCGTTTAGGTACTCATTCAAGTTATAGTAACATTTATTAATAAGAAGGCTCTTTAGATGTTTCTTAAATAAGGCAGTATTCATAGCCCTTATTTGTTTAGGTAATTTGTTGAAAATTTCAGTAGCCATGCGAAACACACTTTTGTGCATTAAAGTAGTATAGGTTCGACGCACACGGAGGCGAAGTGCGTCACGTTGTGGCCTATTATTGACTTCTGAGGCCAATGTAAACATGTTTTGATTGACCTTAACAAACATTGACACCTCGTAAATATATAGGCTTGGGAGAGTTAAGATTTTGAACTCCTGGAAAAATGGTTTACAGGTTTCAATTATTTGAAGCCCAAACATAGCCCTTATGCACCGCTTTTGTGCTTTAAAAATTAAGTCAATGTCAGTCGAGTTTCCCCAAAAAATTACACCATACCTCAGGACTGAAGCAACTAAACCATGATAAGCAGTTAACAAGGTATTGATATTTGAAATCTGTTTTAATTCATGTAGCGCATATACTGATTTATTAATTCTTTTGCATAGTGTCTCAATCTGGGGTTTCCATTTTAGTTTGTCATCCACAGTAAGACCAAGAAATTTTGTTGTTTGCACTTCAGATACAGGTTCACCCTTATAGTTAATCTGAGGCATAATTGCATTCACACGCTGTTTAAAGTGGATTATTTTAGTTTTTCCTATATTTGCCTTCAGATTATTAATATCTAGCCATTTAATGATTGCATTTAGGGTACTGCTTATGTCATGCTCATAGGATGTTCTGTCGTTACACTTAATTGCAACGGTGCTGTCGTCAGCAAAGAGTGTCATCGGTCTTGTAATCGCATTTGGAAGGTCATTAACATCTATATAATAATATATAAAATTCAAAGTCCTGACTGACTGACTGACTGACTGACTGATATATCAACGCACAGCCTAAACCGCTGGTCCTAGAGACATGAAATTTGGAGGGTGTGTTCTCTGTAAAGAGTAGGTATCCACTAAGAAAGGGTTTTTCGAAATTCCACCCCTAAGAGGGTGAAATAGGGGATGGAAGTTTATATGAAAGTCCGTCAGTTTTGAATTTAGGATCTTCAAATTTGGTGTATATGCTGACGATTAAAATTTAATTTATACGTTTGTCAGCGTTTTTGATAATTCTACCCCCGAAGGGTTAAAATGGGGGATGAAGTTGTGTATCAAAGTCCTTAATTTTCACAGTAAAAATCACTAAATTTATCATCTAGGCTTATGGTTGGAAGCTAATGCAACGGTGTTGATAGAATTTCAACCCTTAAGGGGTAAAAAACGGGATAAAATGTTATTTTTAATGAAAGTTATTGTTAAGTTAAAATCACTAATATTTCGGCTTATGGTTGGAAACTATAGCATCCGCTAATAAGGGATTTTCCGAAATTCGACCTTTAAGGGGTGAAAAAGGGGGATACATCTTATTCCTTGAGTTATCAAACCTGAAACTTGGCACGAATACTAACCTAAGTAAATTATAAAGTGTGACTTTTTTTTAACTACCCTCTAAAGGGGGATTTGCGAATGTCAGTTTGTATGGAAGAATTTTAACGCCCGGTCCGATTAACTCGAAACTCAGTATTTATACTGTAAACCAAATTTAGAATAAAATTGATCAGTTTTTAGAAAATTTATCCCTAACGGGGTGAAAAGTGGTAGTCAATTTAACAAGGGAGGATTCTACTGTGTGGCTTGATTAACTCCAAATTATGACGTAGGCATCAGCTAAGAAGGGGTTTTTGGGAATTCGACGTTTAAGGGGGTGAAAAGGGGTGATTTTGTTTGTATGAAAAATCTTATTCCTTGAGTTAATAAACCTGAAACTTGGCACAAATACTAACCTAAGTAAATTATAAAGTTTGTTTTTTTTTTGTTTTTTTAAACTGCCCCCTAAAGGGGGATTGGGGGATATCAAAGTTTGTATGGAAGATTTTTAACGCACGGTCCGATTAACTTGAAACTCAGTATCTATACTGAAAACAAAAAAATAAAGAATAAATTGTATCAGGTTTTTTGAAAATCTGCCCCTAATGGGGTGAAAAGGGATAGTCAATTTACAAGGAAGGATTTTACTGCTTGGCTAGATTGAAAATTGGTATAAATAACCTATAAGTCCAAAAATAGAAACGTCAAAAACGATGTTTCAACAATTTACCTCTTTGAGTGCGTAAAAAGAGGCGATATAGTTTGTATGAACAGAATCTTATTTCTTTTGATATATAAACTTGAAATTTGGCCCGAGTACTTATTTACATAACATCACGCCTGCAATCCCCAAAGGGATAGGTAGAGGTGTACCTTTAGTACACCCACTTTCGCCAGTTCTGTTTAAGTCCCATGTAATAGGGGGCGAGCCTATTGCCATCAACCGGGCATAAATCCAGACTCCGGGCTGCTACTGACAAATTCGTAATGGAAAATCCAATAACACTTTGCCCGACCTGGGAATCAAACCCACCCCTCATGCTCAGCAGTCGTGCTTGTGACCATCAGACTAACGAGGCAGTCGTTACTTGATAGAAATAGAGAATACTATTTATTAATAAAGATCGTAATAATTAATACTACACCATTTAAAGGAGGTGGAGGTGTTGCTGAAATAATTTTTAGGGGAAAGTACGAAATCCAAGCAAACGAAGTCCTGGGCGAAGTCCTGACAGACTGACATCAGAAATTTTTAATTATTATAATAATAATTTTATTTGAGAATATAATATATTTACATTCCATACATTGTAGGCGAACTCTAACATTCGGTTTTTGAAAATTGGATCAATATTATCAGGGTGAAAAGGGATTTAGATTGTATGAACAATCATATTTTTTTAGTTAATAAACGTGAATCATAGCAAGAATACGTTCTTAAATAACAAAGTTTGTCATGACGGTTGCGTTTTTCAAAACTACCCTTCAAAAGGATTTTAAGGAGTGTTACAGTTTGTTTTTAAGAATCTTTACGCGAGGTCCGATAACTCGAAACTCAATGCTCATAATTTAGACAAAAAAAAAAAAAAAAATGGAGTTTTCGACAATCGGAAAAAGGGTAATTAAGTTTTCGGGACAATTTTACTGAGTACCTTGAATAACTCAAAAGTTGGTAAGTATATAAACATTATTATTTAAGAACAAAAACGTAGAAAAAATAAACAATACAAAATTTCTTACAAATAGACTTACGGCCGAACCCAATAACCTATATATCACCAGTTTCGGCCTACTGGAGATATAAAAATATATCCATCGATGGTTTTAACGTCCCAATAATATGTTAATCTACCCGCCCAGGCTATCTACTGATGGGAGGGTGTATCGCCTACAACAGATATATATTTGTATGAAAATGCCAAAGTATGCGTCCCAATATACGATTTGTTTCACAGGACAGTACTACAGATGGCATTCAAATATCTCGAAAACCGTGCGCCCTAGGCAAAAAATAACAGAAATTTAACCCCCCCCCCCCTTACTAACACCCCCCGTGCAAGCACCATTCCAACATGAATTTAAGTTAAAAAAAAATAACATTAATGCGCTAAGGTAGCCCGCGAAATTCAAATTTTATTACGTTTTTTGCAATTTGCAGGTCAGTAACAGGTTGTATTTTGATTCGCGGCCATAACAAATATGGCTCTACATTATATCTTAATCCAGTAACTTATTTAGAAGTAAAAAACAAAAATGTTTTAATATAATCCTAATTACACATGTTGTTTTTTTAAAGTGATGTTGGTTGTAATGGAACGCACGGGAGGGCGAAGTAGAGAAACCTACTTAGGTAGCCTTTATCAATGATTGTGAGACGCCATTCGAGCATAGATATAATTATACTGTCTATCATCAATAGCGATCTGTCTTTAACTGAAAATAAGCAATTGGGTTCGGCCGTTAGACATGAAATGGAGGACACGTATATTGAACAAGTATGTACAAAACGAAGTTGATATTTATATGCTATATATATCCTCCGTAAAGTTGTAAATCAAACTGCACTCCTTACCACGCTTACGTTGGTTCCAACTAAGATATGGTACTTATAATGTTTTGGGGGAATGCTGCTGATAGAGAAGCTGTTTTTTTTTCGACATCCACGCGGGCGAAGCCGCGGGCGAAAGCTAGTATATTATAAAGAGTAACGGTCCCACTACACTTCCTTGCGGGACACCATATTGTATTTTACGTCCCTTTGATAGGTTATGTATCCTCCATTTTAGTTCTAATATTAAGTCGGCTAATTTGTGTATACTGAGTGCGATTTTTGAGGTAAGATTCCATTAGTTTTAAAATGTTGCCTCGTATGCCATATGTCTCAAGCTTATGTAATAGGATGTCATGGTCCACGTAATCAAAAGCCTGTGTCATATCCATAAAAATGGCACAGGTCGGTATTCGCCTGTCGACATTGGACGTTATTATTTCCAGAAATTCATATATAGCCAGATTGATACTTTTGTTCTGTCTAAATCCTTTTTGTTCTTTAGCTAAAATGTTATGGGTTTCAAAATATTTTATTAATTCATTATATATATATTTTTCAAAATTTTTTGAGAAGATTGATATGAGAGCAATAGGTCTATAATTATTCATGTTTTCTTTACTTTCTTTTTTATGTATCGGTTTAATAATTGCAACTTTTAATTTGTCAGGGTATACACCAGTTTCAATAGACAGGTTTAGAATGTAACTAAAAGGTTGCGAGATAGATTCTGTAACTAGCTTGATGACTTTAGTGCAGACACCGTCATAACCTACACAATTGGTGTTTTTCAAACCTCTTATGATTTGCTTTACATCGTCTGGTGAACATGGCTTCATAAACATTGAGTTCAGTCTAGATGTTAGGTATTGCTTATGCTGATCTTTATGCATGGTATTAATAGGTGTTATCTTATCTACAAAATAATCATTAAATGCATTCGATATGTCACGCGGATCTGTCACGGTACCATTATTCAATTTAATACATGGGATAGATTCTAATGGCCTGTTTTGCTTTGCAGCATTAATAGTTTGCCATACAGCTTTTGCTTTATTACATGAATTTATAATATTGTAATTGTTTTGCGCTCGTTGGGTCAAAGACACAATCTTTTTTAGTATTTTTGAGTATCGCCTTAGTTTTGATTTGTTATCAACACTTGGGGTTTTCCTATATTTCCACAGTAGTTCACGTTTCCTGGCACTACAAGTCTTAATACCCCGTGAAACCCACTTGAGTTTTTTATGGTTGTGTATAGTTATAATTTTGTAGGGAAAACAGAGGTCATAAAGTAGCTTAAATGTATCAAAGAAAGTATTATATGCTATGTTTGGATCACAAGTATTGTACATATCTGCAAATTTCATTTGGCCTAAATAGTATTTGAATTTTGCCTGATTTTCCATACCAAAAACCCGTCGCCTGATTTTCCAGCACTTAATCATACATATATTTCTTACTTGACATTTTAACAATTGTGCAGTGTGGTCAGACAGTGCTAGGTCAATTACTTCTGACTTACATTTATTTCCAAAGTTATGGGCAATGGGACATGTCTGGTAGGTTCTTTTAATTGTAATTTTAAATTATTATTTAGTAGTAAACATTCGAATTCGTTTGTTAATTTATTCCTATTTAAAATATTAATGTTAAAGTCTCCAGCTACAACAATATTATGTTTATGATAGTGTTTATGAAGTAAAGTTAGGACCTTGTTTATTTTATCAAAGAATACATTAATATTACTAGCCAATGGTACTCTATAAACACAGAGAATAACAGTTTTGTAGTCTGTCAGCTCAATAGCACAACACTCAAACGCTGAACAGACTGAATAGCTCGTCAGTATTGATATTTCTTTGCATTTATGACCTTTTTTAACAAAAATACAAGACCCGCCCCTTTTAATCACCTCTAGAGTAACATGATACCAAGTTATAGTTGGGTATCAAACAAGAGTCTTCATGCCCAGATATCATGAAGTGCTCGGTGAGACAAATAACATCAACGTTTGATTTTTTATCCAGTAATTCTTGTAAACAAACTGTTAATATATGCGATTTTGTCCGCAGCCCAGCAATATTTTGGTGAAGAATGTTTAGATATTTAGGGGCGAAAAAAAGATTCAGATTCTGGAAATTCTTCACCTGACATTTTCCTTTACACTCTTTGCATTTTCTTGCTTGATAGCCGACAACAAATTCAAGAGATCACTAAATATAACCTTCATACTATGATTATTTAAGTATCCAGAGCGTGTATATAAAGTATGGTGGTAACTTATATTCAAGTTAGAGTCTTTTAGACTCTAACTTGAATATAGAGGCATGCTCATGGGTGATAATGTCCATGTATAACATATTATTGAACACTTCCAGTCTTGAGTTATACAGATTATTGTAATTTTATTATAATAGTAATTAGATTTAAATGTTGGTAATGTAATTATAATATTAGTATTTTTAATGTTCTGTAGTATGTATCTAATGTCAGTTATTATATCACAGTAGTTATTTGTCTTTCTAAAGTCTTCTTCACCAACCAGAATTATGCAAAAATCATCCAATGTGAAGTTTGAAAGTTTTGTTTGTATATCCTGTAGGAGAGCTTTTATTTTTAGCTTTGGAGTTAGATGATGACATATGTGGTAGTTTCCAAGGAAGTATTCTTCAGCTAATTTCAATATATTATTGCTTTTATTTGCACTAATAATGCAGAGATTATTTTTGACTACGGTTTGCGAATAAGACATTCTACCAGAAATTTTTTCCTCTGTAGTCTTGACAGGGGCCCCATCTGTGTACTGGAATGTTGTGCTGTAGTATTTTGTTGATCTACTTTTTCTTTAATATTACTTTTATTCAATGTGGCAAAATCTGTTTGGGTTTGCTTGTTACTGCCAGGTTCTCTTATTTGCTTTGAACATTTTTTATGAATTTTGAGTGGGTATTTGCTTGGGCTAGACAGAATTTGTTTATACATAGAATTTTTGCTAGTCAGATTATCATTCTCCTTTTTTAGCGTTTCATTTTCTAGTATCAAAGAGCCTATTTCGTTATTGGCGCTCAATAGTTTAGTAGTAAGGCCATCAATCTGTTTTTTCAATTCAGTAATGATATCGACATCCTCATCCTCCGATATACTGGGAACGCTATGTGTGGTGCCATCTAGTGTGTAATTGTCTATCATCTAGGTTCGTATCGGAGTGCGCTCGCCGTAATAAACGGGATGTTAGCATTTATCCCAATGTCATGGAAAATAATCAAAATTCTCCATACTTTCCAACTACATAGTTTGTTCAATTCTCAGACCAAATAAAAAACGAAGACATAACGCTGCGCGCTGTCAACAGTGACGTAAGGCTGGTTTCATAAACATGTGTGCACTTACTTAATGAGTGTTCCGGTGAGGTGTAGTTTGGTTGTAAATGTGTGCGTGTGAGCGTGTATGCACAGAGCGAGGTGTAGTTTTGGCACGCTTCACTGTATTCTTCGCAGCGCTATGTCTTGGTTTTTGTTTGGTCTGAGGTTCAATTATGTAATCATTTAAGTAACGGAAGAGGAGGAGAAGAATATCATGATGCAATGCAAAGCTCAAAATTAAAACTTATTAAAAACGATTTAAGAAAACGATTAAGTACAATTGCCACAAATGTATGAACTGTAAAGAAAGGTCAAAGTCCCAGTCTTTTGTTTGATTTGAGCTGAAGAGGCTCGCTGTGTTGACACAGCAATGATGCAAAACGCTGATGTAAACTTCATTCGGCTGCCTTCCTTCTGCAGAATTGACTTATGATTTACGTCAACAGGGCAAAGAGAATGTAAACAAACAAGCATTTCTTGGATTGGAACCGGTTCATACATTTACATATTATATTAAAAATAATATAGTACCTACCTAGCTTTTGACCGCGACATCGTCTGCGTGAATTTAGTATTTGATCATTTTTGCATACAAATATTCAGGGAGAAAAGCCAATAGTCCCAGGCTTCCTATCTGTCAAATTTCATAACGATCGGTTCAATGTTATTATTATAAGCGTGAAAAGGTACCTTACAAACAGACAGTTACTTTCGCATTTTAATACTATACAGGGTGTCCGGTAAAGAATGGATAACATTGAAATAGGATATGTGGTGTTCACTAGAATCACTAGTTAGAGGCTTTGGGTTTAGAGTAAAACCACCGAATTATCAGTAAGTACACGACAACTCAAAGGGAACGTCTAGTCGCCACCGGGTATAGAGCGGGACTCTCTGGAGGCGCTACCATTGAGTCGTGCGCTACATTTAATAGTATATCACAGGATATATTAGACCTAACGGCCGTTCAAAAAATACAAAAGAAAAGTATCCCAAGTAGTAGTTACTTACTTAAGATTTTTTGAAAAAAATACTAACTTTTTTTACCTTATTTTACATTCTTCTTCACCACGACCACAAATGAATGAATTCCATTGATTATTTGTTGTTATATTGTTTACGTTGACTATGCAGTAAATAGTGTGACTAGAAAATGCACAGTATTTGTTTTTTTAATCGTATCTTAGGTAATACTTGTTTTTTGTACTTATTTTATTTATACGGCCATACGGGCTATTATAATATGCTATTTCAAGGTTATCCATTCTTTACCGAACACCCTGTTTATGTACAGTATGGAGGTGTGTTGTGGTTACACTCAAATAACCACTTCTTAGTCGTATAAGCAATTTCAACTGCTACCTACTGCAATTGCCGAACAAACGAACTGTAGGAAACGACAACATACGTATAACTGTAGGAAATTAGGTTATTGGCGTAAATCAAAATCAAATCAAGAATATTTTTATTTCACATAAGCCTACATGGGCACTTATGAAACGTCAGAAGCTAGGTGCACGGTTCCAATTGGTCGTTTCCTATGGAGAAGAGCCGGCAAGAAACTCCACGGTCACTCTTTTAAAAAAATAAAATTGGCTTTTATAATGTTTTCAAATTACAGTGTTAATAGGTATGAGAGGACAGCGTAGGCCCATCAAAAGTACCAGGTACTTAACAAAATAGAAAATGGTCTACAGATCTACAGTCTAATAAGCCTACAACGTCCTCACATTGACAAAAAAAAACAATATAAAATATGATTAAAATAATAAAAGTTAGAACCTTGTGGAAATTTTAATTGTAGGTAAATAATGTCCAATAAGAAAAACATTATGTCAGTGAAGTTTGTAAAAAAAGATAAAATTAAATTAAAAAATAACTTCGTAATTTGGGAGCTGTTAATAGACATTTACATAGTTTTGCCGTTAATGAGGTACCAGGGAGGCCACATGTACAGAAGGAATTAATGCCAAACTTCCTTGTCTTCAACGTAGTCCTTAATCTTATAATATACTTTTTTGATAAGGGCACGTTTAATTTGCGATTTGAATTTTCCATCACTAAGTTCTGTAACCGATTGTGGCAACTTGTTATATAAGCAGATACTGTTTACAAGAAATGACTTTCTGGTTTTAGTTAATCTAAATTTGGGTAACACAATTTCATGTTTACTACGTGTATTTATATTATGGAAATCACTTCTATTTTGAAAAGTCCTAAGTTTTTGCGAACATATAAAATACTTTCTAAGATATTAAGAGAAGGCAGAGTTAGTACATCAATTTCTTTGAATTTGTTTCTAAGGGACTCACGAGGACCCATTCCATAGATCGCACGGATTGCCCTCTTTTGTAAAATGAAAATTGAATCTACGTCGGCTGCCGATACCCACAGCAGAACGCCATAAGACATAATACTGTGGAAGTAAGCAAAGTACACTAACCTAGCTGTGGTTATATCTGTCAACTGCCTTAACTTATTTTTCTTACTGCATATGCAGCTGAACTTAATTTACCTGAAAGAGCTCTAATGTGGGCACCCCACTGCAATTTGGAATCTAGAGTAATTCCTAGAAATACAGTTTCCGTAATAGCATCTAGCTTCTTACCATCAAGTTTTAAATTAAGACATACTTGGGGTACATTTGGTAATGAGAACTTAAGACATTTTGTTTTGTTCGCATTAAGTAAGAGATTATTATCTGCGAACCATTTCGAAATAACAGCCAGACTATCGTTGACGTGTAAGACATCCGTATCTTTTCTATCTATTTTAAAAATAAGAGAAGTGTCATCAGCGAATAGAATTATATCCGATAGATTAGCCATCATGTAAGGAAGATCATTTATATAAACTAGAAATAAGAAAGGGCCAAGAATTGAACCTTGAGGCACGCCCATCCTTACAGAGATCCCGATGACGTCACCCCGTTAACGTTTACTTTTTGCTGCCTGTTTGATAGATAAGAAAGAACAAGATCAGCAGCTTGTCCACGAATTCCGTAGTGGTGTAATTTACAGATCAGTGTATTGTGGTCAACGCAGTCAAACGCTTTTGAGAGGTCACAGAAAATGCCAATGGCATCATGGGATTTCTCCCAGGATTCCAAAATGTGACTGATGAGTTTTACTCCTGCGTCAGTCCTCGACCTACCTTTCGTGAAACCAAACTGATTACTATGTTAAATCCCATTTGAATTAAAATGCGACAACATCTGGTCTAGCATGTTTTTTTCATATATTTTACTCAATGCTGGTAGCACAGATATAGGTCTATAATAAGAGGGATCACTCTTACTTCCCGATTTGAAAATTGGTACTACTTTACTATGTTTCATTAAATTAGGAAACATACCGCTGTCTAAACATTGATTAAATATGTCTGTTAGAACAGGGGGCTATTGTGTCAATAATATCTCCAAGAACCTTAACGGAAATCCCCCATATGTCTTCAGTGTTCTTTATGTTAAGACTTTTGAATGCTTTTTTAATTGTAACAATAGAAATAGGCTTGAATTCAAAACTTGGAATGTCCTTAGAGAAGTTTTCTTTGAGAAGTGATTCAGCTAATAAAGATGATGAGGAAATAAAAAGCAGTACTTCGAATTTATTTAAATAACGGTCAACTTTATTGAACGTTTCACAGGGAAGGAATTATGTCTGATTCCTATCACAGCAAATATAGAAAGAGAAAAGATCAGAGAGCAGTTGGCGGTTTTATATTTAAACATTGAGTGACAGTACTGACAGTGTTGCCATTATCAGAAAGTAAGAATCGATTCATTTTTGTACAGTCGAATAGAGTAAATACCAACAATAACAAATCTAGTAGAGAAGTAGGTAGTAGCCTCTTGGCCTTGTAAAATAGAGAGTGCATAAATGATTTTGACCAGCTGTTAGCTAATTTCATATACATTTACATTCGATTTGTCAGTAGTTATTTCAATTTATTTAGCAAACAGACGAACTGTTGCCTACATTGCTGTTGGTCAACCAACACTCAACGGTGTTTTAACTTTATTTGTCTAAACATGCAGTTCGACTTTCTGTAATTTTCATACAATGTAATGGGCACCAAATTGTCTCTTACTTTGAATCGGTATTTATTGGGAATTTACTTAAAATCATTTTAGAACCTAAGTTCTAAACTGATTTTAAGGCGACGATAACCGACTTTTGATGATTTTATACTGAAGATTACGTCTAAACGAGTAGTGTTAATGATTTGAAAAAATATATGTTAAATAAGAGCATTTTCTCAATAACTTAATATGTGAATATTTTAGATTATGTTTATATTACATAGTGAAATTAATTTGTAAAGTTATGTCTAACGCGGATAAAAAACTGAGAATGGCGCAAAATCTACCAAGCGTATTTTTCTGAAACCGTATTCAATTTAAAGATAATTTAATTATTGATCTTTTAGTATACGCGTTTTATTAAATACCTTTTGTTTTGTGTATAATAAATTAATAATGCGTCAAATTGGGGACAGCGCTCCTTGATTGGCGAGTCCTATTACTGGCTGAACGTACGACGCGTTGCGTGAGCTCAGTACAGAACACGCAAGCTAACCACTCAAGGTTACTGGCACACATCTCAGTCTTAAGTAAATTATGTTCCTCTATCTTACACACAAATATTTTTTTTGCTTGGAATCTCCAAAGGTGAGAGAGAAACCTGCAGGCACCTTTAGTGCCATCACACGTCAAAAATTAACATAATTTAATTCTTAACCCGCAAATGCCCACGTAATATAATTTTCGTACCACTTGCTCAAAAAAGTGACATTCTATGCCACAAAAAGCGAACATAACAATAGTCATTTTTAATCTGTTAAAAACAGGGAAACAAAATTGTACTGAATTTCATTCATCCTCTAGGGGAGGAATGTGATTTAAATTTAGAATACTTACCGAAATTTATATTGAACTACATCTGTGTTTACACCATTGAGTTTGTATATAACGCATTATACATCTTTTTGAAAAAGGAATACGCATTTATTATGCAGTTATGATTATTAAATAAAATTACGAAAACCGACGAGGCCGTATGAGCTTGATGCCTTTGCTTTTCCGACAAAAATATATTAGTCTAGGAATTTGCCGCGTTTTTGTTTTCTTCAAATACATAAACGTTAAGTTTATTTTAATTTATTTTTATAAATAAGTTAATGTTCTAAAATGCTTATCTCATATTATTATTGTGTTAATTTTTTCGCAAATGGTACGAAAAGTAGAGTATTTTCCTCGGTGATAAAGCTGTCTTAGTCTTGGGTGAACTTAAATCCGCGACAGAAGACACTGCTTTATCCCCTTGGTTAATAATGTACTATTGGTGCGATGCAGGCAACTTTTTCAAGAGACTAAATTAATATTCAAATGAAATTCAATATTAATGCCGTATTTAAACAGTTACCGTTATGTTTTTGAAAAACGAAATAGGTGCGTAAGATAAATATTGCACGGAAATTGTTAAGGTAAACTGCGGTTTATCGGTCAATGTCGAATTAATTGAAACTTTTGACGTAAACCGTACTTTCCTACTTACGAAAACATAGTATTCTGTAGTAGTATAAGAATAGTAGAAATTTATCAAAACATGTAATGTGTCGCGGGTAACTTGAGGTAACCAATCCTGAATGTCACGAGTCACAAGGACGCTCCGTTGAAATGCTATTCTTTATTCTATTGCTGTACGTTTATGAAATAGGTGGGCGTCTGACGGGGTACAATGTCAAGTGTACGAGGAAACCTTTGGGTAACCAGACCAATGCTAAATAGTAAACACAATCAAATTGTTAGGAAATAACCTGGGCATATAAGTACGTTGTGGTAGCGAAAGAATACCGACTAGTCTAATAGGTGCGCGAGTCTACAAAATTAGCAGCAATTTGCCATTCAAGCCTGCAAAGTTTCCGTATATCGGCCTTCGCCGGCTGAGGTTTACGCAATGCAGCGGTGTGCGATGCATGCGATACGAGTCCTCGACTCCTTGTATCGACTGTCGAGCCGGTTTAAGATGGAATGTACGCAACGCAACATAGATCATTGAGACTAAAAAGTTGGGAGGGTATAACTGGGCCTGAATGATTCTTGTAAAAAGAAATGCAACCAATATCCTTCGTTTCGGTCTCCCTCCGTCCATCCCATCCGCAGTTCACGCTTTGCCTTGGACTGGAAACAATCTGGTTAAACTCGTTTGGCCATTAGTAAAAAGTTGTAAGTAGACGCATTTAACAACCAACTTGAATGTAGAACGAAACCTTGTTTCGGAATAATAAGTCTCGAACTGTCGGCGAAACGAAATCACACACTACATCGTACCACCAGCCTACCCACTTTATCTCATCGTTAAACTGTTCTTGATAATTAACTGATAAAATTGCTACGGTTAAAAAAACAGGTAGTTAAGAATACGTAAGTATTTTGTACTTGGTGATTATTGCCATCGAAAATTCGATTAAAGGGTCGTCCAGACTGGCGCGATATCGCGGGCACGACAGGCAGCGACATAGAAATTGTGCTACTTACTAGTGTCGCGTCGCGCCCGCAATATCGGCCCAGTCTACACGAGCCTTAATTCGTATAAGTGGGTAGGTACTTAATGGTAGTCGAAAAATGTTTGCAGATTGATCAAATTCAAATAACCATTAGACAGTTGCAAAAACCGGTGCTGCTATAAAAACGTACCTAGTGTGTTTATTATGTAGATTAGATGTAGTTTTTTCTGATATGTGGCAGGCTTCACCGTCGACATTGTGACGTAAGCTGACGTCAGGGCGTTGGGCTTCGCGAATGTTCTAGAGAGCTAAGCGACGTCAGATGGCGGTCAGCCGGGCTTGACATGCGCAGTGGTGGTCACAATCGGTGCGCAACTCGCGGAGCGCAGCGGCCGGCCGCAAATCTCGCACACACGCACCGGCCGGCTCTGGGGGGTTAGGTTAACCCGCTAACCTTTGTCACGCTAAACTAGAGCAATGTACTGGGACTGTCTAGGCTCACGCCGCGCGCCGGTGATAGTAATTACTGGCTATAGGATCGAGCTGGAGCTAGGCGGACATTTACCTATGTGACTTTATTTCAATGTGTTTTTAACGAGACTGGAAAAATTGTTTCAGTGGCCTTTTTTGCGTACGGGACTAAAAATGAGAAATCACAAATGTTTAAGTATAAGAGCTACTTTGTCATGTCAAAATACGAGTTTATAGGGCATTTGAGTAGGTACCATAATTATCTACCTATCTACCAGCACCCTAATTGTGTACACAGTTTGAATCACAATCGTAATGATTTTGAAGTATACATTGGTAATCCATTGTTTCGTATCATCGTATGTTAGAAAAAAAATTCTGCTCAACAGCGTAAATAACGCAATGAATGTCAAAATCAAAGTCAAATTACTTATTTCAAATAGGCACATAAAAGACACTTATGAACGGCAAAATTTACAAAAAAAATTGAATTGATTCCAGTCGCCCCTTCCAGAAGGTAGTTTCTTATACCTACCACAATAGGTAAAAAGAGTTAAGAGTGAAGCAATGACAGATAAATTAATTATGTGATAGATACATGGTGCTCACATATTTACAAACAATGTAAAAAAATACGTTTTCCTAAAAAAAAATTTAATACCAGTGTGAGTTAAGGTAATCCTAATCACAGAATTTAAAATAAATGTCATAAAAATAATAAATTATACAATTAAATAGCAACCAGTTTGATTTTGCTAGACTCTAGATTGTCCTATGGAGCTGAACCAGCATGTTTCCAAGCATTCTTATTTAACTTGGATATAATCCTCTAATTTGTCGTTGAACTGTCAAATTGAAACTGATTCCTACTAATAGTGTGTTACGCAATTAGTCCGCTGGGTATGTCAAGCCTCATAGTTGTCGGTCGTCGGCTTGTCATCGACTTTACAATGTTCCTAGCTTCACAGTTTTGCACTTAGGTACCTTGGTACACCCGCTTCTCAAGGTGAATCCGCAGCTGTAGCCCACGAAAAAAAACGTAAGAATATTTGAATTTCGCGGGCTACCCTAACGCTTTCGCCTTATTGCGACGATAACCGACTTTTAATGATTTTATACTGAAGATCACGTCTAAACGAGTAGTGTTAATGATTTGAAAAAAAAATATGATAAATTAGAGCATTTTCTCAATAACATATGTGAATATTTTAGATTATATTTATATTACATAGTGAAATTAATTTGTAAAATTATGTCTAACGCAGATAAAAAACTGAGAATGGCGCAAAATCAACCAAGAGTATTTTTCTGAAACCTTCACCAATTTAAATATAATTTAATTATTGGTCTTTTAGTATACGCATTTTATTAAAATACCTTTTGTTTTGCGTATAATAAATTAATAATGCGGCAAATTGGGGACAGCGCTCCTTGATGGGCGAGTCCTATTACTGGCTGAACGTACGACGCGTTGCGTGAGCTGAGGACAGAACACGCAAGCTAACCACTCAAGGCCACTGGCATATATCTGCGTCTTAAGGTGAATCCGCAGCTGTAGCCCGCGAAATTCAAATTTCTTTCGTTTTTTGCAACTTGCAGGTCAGTATGAGGTTGTATCTTGATCAAAATATGATTCGGGACTATAACCGATATGTATTTAGAAAATCATAAAAATCATTAGAATCATTAGTACATCTCTCTAAGTTAGATTTGTTCCCCAATAACATGATTTCATGAAAAGTTATTCAATTTCAAAGAGTTAAAAAAACCAGTGCGGGTTCACCTTAAATAGTTTGTGGTTGTAAGAGGTACTTCACCGAGTTCTTTATGTGTTTATGCAACTATGTTGGTTTGGTAACATTTGTATGAATAATTTATTATTAAACTCAGTTTTATGTTTATTTTCCTCATTTTTAGTCCATATCGCACTGAATAAGGAAAACTCTCTTTAATTTTAGGTTCACCTAAATATTGCGCAGTACCAATTGTGATTTTTATATTCAGCAGAAGCTAAAATACAAGCACCCCAGGGGGGTGGGGCCTTGAAATTACGAAAAAAAAATCTGCTGTTCCATATATTTTGTCGATTTAAGTGAACACAAATGTATGAAACAGCTGATTTTTATTTCGCGATTTTAAGGTTGGT
Organism: Tiliacea aurago; assembly: GCA_948098905.1. Taxonomy (NCBI): domain Eukaryota; kingdom Metazoa; phylum Arthropoda; class Insecta; order Lepidoptera; family Noctuidae; genus Tiliacea; species Tiliacea aurago. The sequence goes on from OX402577.1 coordinate 21,784,930, forward strand.
CCCATAGAAAAAAAAATTCAAAATGATGAGTACAATGACCCCTTTTCGGGTTTAATGTAAACAAAACTAATGTTGTTTATTTGAAATCCTTATAACAAGTCCTTTCATTGATATCTCACACGGAACATTTGCAAAACTTTTGTTAATTTTCTCGTTTTTCCCCCAAAAGTGAACCCCGTACCTATTCAAAGTTCATTTATTTACGTTCAACTTAATCGATCCAGTAGATTCGGAGAAAATTACTGTGACAGACGGACAGTCAGACACATGAGTGATCCTATAGGGGTTCCGTTTCTGCTTTTGAGGCACGGAACCCTAAAAAGAAGTCTTACTGGTGGCCCATTCATTCCATGGTACAGTCAGGGAAATTTATTGAATTGTGAAGCAAGTATCATTGCTATTTCATCATCATCATTCATGCTGCCAAATGGGGGGCCATTTGGGGGAGGCCTATGTCCAGCAGTGGACATCTTTTGGCTGAAATGATGATGAGTAGTCAGTAGAAGTTATTTTGAAAATAATATGCTTAATAAGTTTAAGCACTTAATAATTTTCGAAAAACTTATGACGTTGGTATTATACGTATTTTCGAATCTCAGGCCTATCTCAAGAAACTATTATGGCAACGTGTTATTAATTATGGTTAGAGAAATTTATTTCTCAATAAGAAATTACAAGGATTTCACTTACTTGTGAACATTTATATAACTTAAAAAGATAGTATTCTATGAACTTTGACATACAAACTAACTTGAATACTTTTTTGTTTTCTTTATAACAAATCACTAATTAACTAAATAAAAATTCATTTCTTACGCAAATAACAATAACGAAACACAAAAACTCAAAACTTTTCAGTCCACCCGCAAAAGAAATAATTGCCGAGGTCGCCAATTTTCATTACAGATAAGGAATGCGAACCCAGTGCCACAATAAAGCAAAGCAGTTGTAGGGCAAAAGTCTGTATAGGGTAGTAATGTTTGATCATTAAGAATGTGATTTTTTAATTTAGTTTTGAAATTTTTAATTAAGTACCTCATGTAATGCATAATTATAAGCCATTTATAAATTGCAGGCGGGTTGGCGATCGCAGTAACGTGTTAAAATGGATAGAGAACGCTGCTGCCCATATTAACTGCCTATTTCATATTAACTGTCAAATAATGAAAGTTGTAATTTGAATATACATAATAATACTTACTTACTTTGAAGTAAGATTATAAAAAATAATACTTTTTTAAAGTCCGTCCCTCCGATTTTGACTATTGCGTTGGTGGCATGACAAATGGCAGCTGTCATAAACAATTGGGTATGTAAAGTAAAAATTAACCTATGCCGATTCCAAAACCATTTCGAGATTAAGCTTCTAAGACTTATTTTTCTATTAATAGGTCTTAAAATTATAAGATCGTATTTATTTTCACAAAAATACTTAAAATCACTTGACTTTTATTTGACCTCTAAATGCCGTCACAAAGCAGCCTGAATTGGAAACTTTCAGTGCCTCTTGTAATTAAGTTGTTCTTTATGTGTCAAGTGTCATGTCAACGTCAAATGTACATGAAGCACTTATATATATACGTAAATAGTGTAGTTTTTCACCAGCGGCGGACAGTACAAGTCGAATCACGTCGATGTATCCCCTCAGGCAAACTTAACTTACGTTCAAATGATCTTCACAATAAAACAGACGCCGCCCAGACTTGTACTCAACATTTACTTCCTCGCACCATTTCCTTTTTAAGGTTTCTTTTACTAACAATCAATTTGTGTCGGCTATTTGTTGTGGTGTTTCTTATACTTGACGGTATGAAGCACTTAGCAGAAGTAGTCTTTGAATCCATTCATTTTATTAAGCCATATCTTTAAACTAAAGTACGGAAACGCTAAAGTATGAAATGTAAACAAATTAATTGTCAAATTTGACAGTTTGACTTTACTGAATTTTGGTTTTAAATAAGTGTTAAACGTGGCAAAGATCCTAAGCTATTCAGTTCTACTAGTGACGTCAGTACCAACAATATTTTAAAAAAATATATAAAAATAATCACAGCTTGTAAAAACAAAAAGATGAAATTATGTGTTTCAAATACTCTTATCATTTAAAATAAAAATATAAAAAACATACCTGAAAAATACTTTACATACCTAATTGGTATTGTAACCACGTTTTTGGTTGTAATGCCATCCTTATACCTACGGAATAGAAGTCAAAATCGGTTGAACGGACTGTAATAAAGGTTTATTTAAATTTCTTATCTTATTTCAAATGGAGTTTAGGTACGGACTTATTTAAGTTAGTACCTATTATTCCACTTGCCTAACAATTTCCCTGACTTTACTTAGATAGAGGAAACGACAACACCTACCCACAATATCATAAATTAATAATTTTATTAGCAAGCCTGCATAGTTTCAGTACTTGCCGCACTTGTTCTGTTAGCCACTTAGTTATTTTCCTAGCGCTAAGTATCGTACCTACAAGATTATTATCTGTATGCACTAAACACTTAGAACAGGTTGCAGTAGTATGAACTACCTACTTGCTTGTTATACAGAAAATAGAATAATATCTTGGTATTCAAATCAGGGACCATTTTTGTTACGCGTGCTGGACGGATATCGAAATAACATAATATTATGATTTTTTCATGTTACTGGGTTTCATGTAGGTATAGAACCCATTGAAATGGGTTATCATGTAACCCTTTCACTGGGTTTCAAGTATAAAACCCATTCAATGGGTTATCATGTAATCCTTTTAATGGGTTTCTAGTATAAAACCCTTTCAATGGGTTACCCCTTCGAAAGGCTTAACCCTTAACCGGGGTTGTACGGTCCCTGATTCTAATACAGGGTTATTCAGGTTTTTTACTGTGAAAAACCTAGCATAAATTATTTTTGCTGCCTACTCCTGAGCCACATACTTTCATCTAGTCGATGAGTACTGAATACAGCAAAATATTTCTGTGGAATGGGATCCGCAATAATATGGCTAGGATTGAAGTGAATAATTCAGAGATGACTGATGATAATAAGATAAGATAAGATTTATTGTTCAACTAGGAAATGACAAGGTAATATAATTATATAACAAAGCACAAGCATAAAGTTTCTTAAATCTAGTTAGTGAGTGCCGTACTGTTCTCCTAGATAGGTTACAAAATGACCTGTGTTTAGGAGAAACAGTTCCGATCCCCGTCATGAATGGTGGACTTATGATAGCATACTTGTAGTAATCATTACATAATAGATTGTACATTATGGAAACAAAAGACGTGCTAGCATAAGCATTATTTTGTGTAGCTGCTAGCTGGCACCATGTATTTATTTATTCATTTATTGCACAATTTATAAATTTTGTGTAGCTGCTAGCTGGCAACATGTTATTTATTTATTCATTTATTGCACAATGTACAAATTTTGTGTAGCTGCTAGCTGGCAACATGCTATTTATTTATTCATTTATTGCACTATGTACAAGGTTACAAACTAAGACCACGTCCTAATCAAAAGCGATCGTCGCGTTCATAATAATGATGTCAATTGATCGGTGAACCGGAACGCGACGATCGCGTATTCGCGCGGCGATCCGCGGGCTAATTGCGTTACACACTATCAGTAGGAATCCATTTCAATTTGACAGTTCAACAACATTCATTGCGATAGTTACGTTGTTGAGCAGACAAATTTTTGTAACATAATAATTATGATGCAATGGATTAGCAATATACTTCAAAATCATTCCGATTGTGATTAAAACTGTGTTACGCAATTAGGGTGCGGTTTTGGTTAGGACGCGTGGTAAGACTAGGCCAGGGGTCGGCAACCTGCGGCTCGTCTTTCGATGTAAAGTTGTGGCTCTCCAATTCCATTGGATACGCAAAATATAATTATTATTCAATAACTGTAGTTAAGTATTGAGTTACTCCCAAGATACAGGATTTTCCTAGTTTTGGGGGAAGGTACCTATTCTTATTGGACTTTCGACCTCATTGCAGTCACTATATCTACTAGGTCATGTAATATCGGAAGGTTTTCAATTCCGATACTGATTTCCGATATTAGATCTCAATATCGGAATTCCGATATTAATATCGGAATTTCGTTATTTCTTTAGAAACTGCACATTTTATTTATGAATTGCACAAATTTTGTATGAGGTTGGATTGAGTGCAATAAAAAACATTTTTAAATCGTATTCTTTAATTTGGTTCAAACATTGGTTGGTTTGTTTTAAGTGTGCCCACTGTATTTTTAAATCACATATTTCTCATTATTTTCCTACACTTATTACTAATTAAACTACCTAACTCAGAAATCAACAGAAATTCTTATAATTTAAAATGTGCAAGCAAACAATTCGAAACAACAATTATTATTGGATAAAAATGATCGCATACATTTGATAAGCGTTTGTTGAGAAATTTGAGTATGTGTCTTTCTTATTTTATGAAGCCCTGCAAAGAAAATAATTGTTTTTTGTAATGTAAATACGTAAATTTATAATAAAATTAGATTTCCAGCATGAGTTTACGTAGATAAGCACCCTTTTTTTTTTTTTTTTTTTTTGGTGGGAAATTATCAAATAACTTCTCCCGCTCTGGGCTAAGCGGGAGGGCGTGTCAGACTACGGCGACGGCTACGGAGACGACGACAGACCCGTGTTCCTTCCGTTGCCTGTGTGCCAGGGCCACGATATCCCTTTCGGACAAACTCGCAACCCTGGCAGGCATTGGCCCTAACGGACCCCGTCAGTTGGTGCTGACATCTCTTTGAGGCGCGCGTGAAACACAACGCGCCGTCGACCCGGGCCTGGTCCTTATCGGACCAGCTACTAGTAGATAAGCACCCTGATTCCGTAATCAGGGTGCTTATCTACGTAAACTCATGCTGGAAATCTAATTTTAACTCGCTAGTGATTATTAATTGTTTACTTTCCTCGTGTGTTTGTCAAACATAGAAAAAAAACCGACCAATTGCTTCGTGGTTGTGGTCCACAACCACGAAATGACTTTATTGACTTTGTTATAAACGTAAACACATAAGAAACAAAAACATCTACGGCTGAAGCTGGTTTGAAGGACCTTGATTTACAGACTGTATGTTTGCGTTTCTTGTTAAGGATTTCAACAGGATTGTATGGAAGTTGAGTATGCCTGCGAATGATAGTGCTTACGATAAATAATTGGCGAGCTGTCAGTATACTTTGCACTGCCTGGTAAAGTTCTATGTTTGGTAAGAGAAAAGGAAGCTTACGACTAACTGTAAGAACAGCTATCTGAGCTCACTTCAACCTCAGCAAAGATGTCTTGGGGGCTCCACTCCACACCTTAATGCAATATGATAAGATTGATTCAACTAGACTAGGTAGAACATTGTATACGGTGTCAGTAGTCTTAGTTGGCGCAAATTCTTGAAAACAAATATAAATTTTCGCGTTTTCGCTGTAAGTGCGTCTACGTGTGGCTGAAATCTAAGACCATTGTCAATGTGAATATCCAAATATTTGATAGCCGTTTTTTTAAGAACAACGCCGTCTTTCATAAGCCCAGATTCGCACGTGGACACGCCAGTGGGTAAGACATGAGCATTGATTGTCTTGCAGGAAAAAACATGTGTGTGTGATGTTATTGAAAGATTTCTATAAGAAGGAATCGCGTGACTTTTTATGAAAAAGGGAATATAAATAGATTTGGACACGTTAAGCGAGTGGGTTTGTTAATTTTTAACCTCTTTTCTTCCCATGAGTCCGCGTGAAAGCAGAGCTGTGTCGTCCGCAAAGATGACGATCCTGCTACCACGCAATTTGGGGTTACAAAGATCGTTGATATACGTCCAAAATAATGTGGGACCAAGTATACTGCCCCGTGGTACGGTGGTACCCCATACGTGATGTCACTGCACATATCATCAACCCTTACTCTATGCATGCGATTTGTGAGGTAATCAGAAAATAATTTAAGTTGCGTGCCTCTCACTCCAAAATCCAAACCCCTCTAGCTTCTCGGGGAGGAGCCCTGACACAGGTTAAAGTCCATTATTTTAGACTATGAAACGGTCTCATCAAGCTCATGGTACGCATTATAATGTTATTACCACACATAAAAAGCTATGCACGTAGTATAATAAATCATAGAATAACTAAAACTAAACGCATTAATGCTCTTAGAACTCAAATAAAAACTTCAACTAAGTAAGCAGCTGGTAATATTAATATTCCTAAGTACCTACTTATTTGTAATTATATCGCGTTTTCTTTGTTTGATAACGAAATTAATTCAGGTTTTTGAGGTTTACAACAAGTTTCCTCATTGGTTTAAGAAGGAAAAAATCATCTGCCTAATGACTTTCATCTCGCGGTAAGTAAATAACGTCAACCATGCGTAAATTCTTAGGTACCTACTTACACAGTTCGCATTGAATGGGTTAAATGTCAAATAGAGACGTGTGGATTCAAGGCTTCTACATACCGGGGCGACTAGTCGCGCGACGCGACGCGACACAAAGGCACCGCTCGTCCTGCGACACGCGGGGCCTTTGTGCCGTGTCGCGTCGCGCGACAAGTCGCGCTGGTATGTAGAAGCCTTCAATCTAGATTTCGATAGTTTTGCGCAACGCAGGGAGTGTTTATTATTTTTTAGGGTTCCGTACCTCAAAAGGAAAAATGGAACCCTTATAGGATCACTCGTGTGTCTGTCTGTCCGTCTATCTACGCATCTGCCTAACCGTTCGGGTATTACAGGCTTGATGTTATGTATAAGGTGTATTTATTCATACACGAAATCTCTTAAGGGGTCATTGTACTCATCATTGTGAACAACTTTTACTATGGGACCAAACCGCGAAAATAAAATCAGCTGTTCCTTACATTTTGACGAGCCATGCGAGCAGAAATGTAGGGAACAGCTGATTTTTTTTCGTGATTTCAGGTTTGTTCTCATAGTAAAAGTTGTTCATAATGATGAGTGCAATGACTCCTTAAGAGATTTCGTGAATGAATAGATACACCTTATATTATGTGTAAAATCACACAAAGGGGTAAAAAGGAGGGATTTTGATTGTATGAAAAATCGTATTCCATGAGTTATTAAACTTTAAACTTGGCACGAATACTTACCTAAGTAAATTATAAAGTTTGCCATTTTTTGTAAGTTAAAAAACCGGCCCAAGTGCGAGTCGGACCACGCACCATGAAGGGTTCCGCCCTTCATTGTGCGTGGACTGACTCGCACTTGGGCCGGTTAGGCAGATGTGTATGTGTGTACCCATAGAAGGTAAGGAACACCTACATTTCGCCAGTTGTGTTATGTTGTTCAGTATGATTATACATAAAATAGGTACCTACCAAAAAAGAAAGAAAAATGCGTTTATTGGCATTAAAGCAAACATACACCTTATATCTATAAAAATAGAAAACAATTATTGTACCACCACGCCTGTATTTCCCAAAGGGTTATGGCAGTGCATATAAAGTACACCCACATTTCGCTAGTTACGTTAAAGTCCCATGTAATAGGGGGCGAGCCTATTGCTATTATTTATTCTACATTTTATTTAAGTCTAAATAAAGAAAATCCACAGAGCCTAAAGACGAAGGTCTTCAATCAGTTATGACTTACGGAGCCGAAACGTGGACACTCACGGTACAGCTGGTCCATAAATTCAAGGTCGCTCGGCGAGCTATGGAACGGGCTATGCTTGGAGTCTCTCTGAGGGATCGAATCCGGAACGAAGTGATCCGGCAGAGAACCAAAATTGTCGACATAGCCCACAGAATAAGCAAGCTGAAGTGGCAATGGGCCGGCCATATTAGCCGTAGAACCGATGAACGTTGGGGTAGACGTGTTCTTGAGTGGAGACCGCGAATCGGCAAACGTAAGGTAGGACGCCCTCTGGCTAGGTGGAGCGACGATCTTCGCAGGGTAGCTGGTGGCAGCTGGATGAGAGTTGCCAAGAATCCAGCTGAATGGCGTGCAATTGGTGAGGCCTATGTCCAGCAGTGGACTGATCCCCTTGACAGGCGCATCCACTGATGCAGTTGAATGTCAAATACTGCGCATCGGGCAGTCGATTGATTCAGTCGACGAATTCAGGGTCGAACAAAGCGCGCCTTTTTTTATTGTCTAAACTATACCATTTAGACGGGATGGTGGCGTATTTTAATTGATTAGTGTAAAATAATGTATCTTTAGGTTATTAACATAAAGACCGACTTTGATGGACTATAATATATTTTGCAAGGCAAAATTGTGCTAATCCATTTTTAAAGTGTTAGCTTATTTCATAGCGATTCCAACGACGTACGTATTATATACAGCTCCCATAGAAAACTTTAGAGATATCGTTATTTAAATCACACGTTTCCGATTTCCGCGAGACCACCCACGACGCATTTGACAGGCGTCAGATTTTTGCAAAATGGCGCGGGACAGTTGACTGGCGGGATGATGAAAAAAAAATCTTATTGGATAAAAGTAATATATTTTGTCTCATCCAATAGAGACACGTTCTTGCATCACTTAGTGCACCGCCAAGTCAGAGGAGATTGTACAATAAATGATAAACTTAACATACATGATTGAGCAAATAATGATGCAAATCTATTCAAGATGTGATGACCAGGTTATGAGTTATAAACTTATAAATAACCTTATACCGCTCGAGCTGTTAACCTGATACTGTGTAAACTTGATTTCTTGAAGGTCTTTATCGGACGATAAACTAGATATACGGCCATAGGCGGAAACCTATAATTAGGAAAAACCGGTCAAGTGTGTGTCGGGCCATGCACAATGAAGGGTTCCGTACAAACCTAATATTGTAGTTGAAAAACATGTTCTCCCATACATTCCAACTGCAAATTATTGTTGGACGACTATTACTCGTTAAGTTGTAAAGCCAACATAGCTGTGATTTAATTTCGTGAATTTCCAAGATTTTTTTCACATATCCAAAAACAACCATTTAGCTGGCCCGGGTGGGGGGACACTTAACTCTAGAAAGACGTCCACTGCTGGACATAGGCCTCCCACAAAGGGTGGGGTTTGCCATAATCGCCACGCTTGGCAGGCGGGTTGGCGATCGCAATATGGTGTTAAAATGCATAGAGAACGCTGCTGCCCGTTCTCTAGTAAGTCCCTTAGTCGCGTTTTACGACACCCACGGGAAGAAATAGGGTGGTGCTCTTCTTTACGACCGGCATCACACGGCCTATGGTCAATGACAATCCAAGGGTTTTGAAGGAAATTCCTAATCTATTGATTTATATGAATTAATGAAATGCACAGACCTCATGGTTAAACCAGACTCGATTACTCGAATTAACCCAAAGATTCACCCTATAGCCACTGGAGCCTCGTGTTTCATGGGACTACAGAGACCATATCAAAGAGTAGACCGGGGGCGTGATAATGGTAAGGAAGACGCCCTTGGGATATGGAAGGATTATAATTATTAGAGCCGTACCGGCTATGCATTCTTCCTAATCCATTGCTTTATAGGTTAGAAAAATTCGCCTGCATAACGCAATGAACGTGGCTGAACTGTCAAAATGAAGGACATTGCGATCAATTCTCATTTTTGCCCCTCTAGGTACAGAGGCCAGCAGGTCAAGCGACCCGAAACTGTAAAATTTTCCCGATCAACCTTAAACCTTATGCTTTCACGATAAAGTTGAAAATCTTTTAAAGAAATTTGACAGATTGTAAGTAGCTTGATGTGCTTGGCATCTGTACAACGATAGCGAAACGTTTAGTTAGACGTCATAAATGTATCTAAGTTCAAACAGTCGCTAATAATTACTTAACTTTATGCAACGTTTATAAATAAACCGCTATGTCTTGCAAATAAATGAGTATCCGGGGCTTGAAATACCTACTTAGTAGGCAGCGATTTAAATTAACCTCAAAATTTAAAAAGCTAAATACTGTTTTATTTATTCGAATAATTATTAATTACTAGTGGTCGCCCACTGGGTAAAATTTGACCCCTACTACTTGCAATCTATGTATAGTAACTAATTCCATGAGTACCTACACTAATTCCATACAACTCTCTAAGTTCATAGAAATTCAATGAGTATTTCATGAATTGTCATTCAATAGGATTCTACGAAAAGAAATAGTTGTATTGCTGATTCTAATGATTACAATTATGTAAAGTCATATTTTGATACGGCCGCGAATCATAATTTAATCAACATTCAACCTGTCATAGACTTGCAAATTGCAAAAATCTTAAGAAAATTTGAATTTCGCGGGCTATCTTAGCGCAAGACAGCCTCCAAAAAGGATGCAAATTGCTAGGAAGAAAAAATGGCGGTAAAATTCCTTAGCAACACTCCTCTAGCTGTCAATATACGAGGCTTTACAGTAGTATAAAGTATCAAAATACTACATGATTATAATTAATGGTTTTAGGTATAAAATTTTTTTGCAATAAAAAAAAGTCATAAGACCATAGTGTCATATTAACATATAAATAAAATTACCATTAATGACCGTGAGCTGTTTGACTGGTTCCAGGTGCCAGGTGGGTACTATGATGTAACGTTAGATTTATTGTGACTTAAGTTAACTTTCTTTATTGGACCTCAAGATTAATAATAATAAATAAATAAGCTTTATTTCTACAAAAAGTACTTAGATTACATTACAGCTAAGTGCTATGATAAAAAAAAAGTAAGTACACATTAGTTTTAGCAACTGGAGCCGAACTAGGAGGATCTGTATTTCGGCTAACAGCGCCAATCACCTCGAGTTACATTAGATTAGAGTTCTTAAATGCTATCATTTTACAAAACATTACATTTTACAAACAAAAAGAAAATCTTAGTTTGTTTTAGTGGTCTGCACCTGTCTTTGTGCTATGTGATAATGGTGAATGAGTGAGTGTGATACAAATAGACACACCCTCTGTGTCTATTTGTGAGTGTGCTTGAGATTTTTATGAGTTAACACATGTATTAGTGAGATACGTGGTTTTAGTGAGTACGTATATAATATATTATGTATATATATTTGTCTAGAGTTATATCTTGAGTTTAGCCAACATTAAACAATATAACTGTCTATCTTGGTTCAATTAGAAGTTGCTCAGTCTCATCATAAAATGGATTAATGAACGGCGAATTATAATAACCAAACGATTGATCGCGAATTTCGGTTGAGTAGCTGTAGCACAATACTTGGGTCATTGTACTCATCAATAAGAATACGTTTTTGTATGGCAACAACCCTGAAATCACGAAAAAAAATCAGCTGTTCCATACATTTCTTGTTCTCATCATTGCAATAATGGTGTTAAAATGCATAGAGAACGCTGCTGCCCATTCTCTAGTAAGTCCCTTATTCGCATTTTACGACACCCACGGGAAGAAATAGGATGGTGCTTTTCTTTACGTCCGGACCACACGGAACCTTGTTCGCATAACTGAAAAAGGGGTCTTGTACTCATCATTTTAAACAATTTTTTTACTTAAATCGACAAAATGTATGGAACAGCTGATTTTTATTTCGCGATTTCAAGGTTGGTCCCATAGAAAAAAAAAATCAGAATGATGAGTAGGTACAATTACCCCTTTTCGGGTTTAGTATAAACAAAAACTAATGTTGTATAGCTCATGGAAAGCGTTCGGTGACGATGACGCGAGTTCCATGATTTTTGTTCACCCAAAAAGTGCTCAACGCGCCTAAAGAAGTTTTAAACCGGTCAAGAGCGAGTCGGACTCGCGCACCGACGACGGTTCCGTACGTATTTATAATGTTGATGATTTCTGAAAAACTTTGCTATCTAAATAGCAAACTCAACGATGTCTCTAAAGACATCGTTTTATTTTTCCTGTAATCTTTACATAAACTTCTATCACATAGAATAATTTCAGATGTTTATCTATGCAAACTTCGGAGATAAGGGGGGGAACGGTATTTTTTTTTACATTTTTCATCAAAAGTCGAAAAAAGTTTGAGAATGTGCAAACAGCGTTCTTTCATATGATACCCCACATGCCCTAGTAGCCCCACTTCATATTTTGAAGACCTCCTTTCAGTACCTTTTGCAAAAAAGATATATTTCTTTTAATTTCTTTCTTGTTTGCAAAATAATTGGGCAAACGTCATCTAAAACTATTTTAAATTTCTAGTTGATAGTATTAGTAGTTCTTGAGATATCCAGGTGTGACAGACAGACAGATAGACTTAGTCTCACCATCCTTTTTACCATTTTGGTACGGAACCCAAAAAACTCAAACTCAAAACTCAAACTCAACGCATTTATTTCAATTAAAACATTGACTTTTGAATTGTCAAGAAGTCGGTCAGTTACAAATATGAAGCTAGTTGCCCATTCCAAATAGTAGGTTCCTATGAAGAAGAACGGGCAAGAAACTCCACGGACACTCTTTTAAATTAAATTATTGATACAAAATATTGGTTACATCATTCATATTGAAGTTAAACATGTGAGAACGATGCAAAACGTCAGAAGCGTCTGTGATAAAAAGATAAACACCAAAAAAAAAACAATTCAAAACTGAAATAATTAAAATAAGCCGTGGCAGCAAAAAGATGACCAGTCCCAACTGACAGCGCCCGTTCACGAACATGTCGCATTGATCAGCACCATTCAGCTCAACCATTTGAATGGAGCTAAATGATCCAACACACACGCCACCATCAGCGAGACATCTGAGCGAGCATGACATACTCTCAGCCGCCAGGGCACATTCAAGTCAATAGAAGACATATTACCCGGTAAATGGTAGCTCTATTGTACATAGTACTCACACCTGTGATATGCAATTATATAATACAAAGGAGATTGAGTTTATACAATGAAAAGATAGTCTTACAATCTTCAGCAGCTCCAACAGTATTTTGAAATGTTAATCAATTCGTTGTGGTTGTGGAGCTGGACCAGCATTGAGCCAAGCATTTCTATCAGTGATGTAATCCCCCAACCTATAATATGCCTGCTCGCATAGTGTGCGTTTTATACAAGATTTGATTTTCGTCTCATTCAGTTGAAGTATGTGGGGAGGGATTTTATTATAACATTTTAAACAGTGCCCCATGAAAGATGAGTCTACTTTTGCCAGTCTGAAATCTGGTTGAGCTAATAGATCACTACTTTTAATACTATAATTATGTCTTTCGCCTCGCTATGAAGTTTCATTAAAATCGGTTCAGTCATTTCGAAAAACAAGGGCTTGAAAGTTTGTATGAAATGCCGTACGTCGTCGTAAACGCTCTTCAGGCTCGTTCCCTCCCCTCCACGCGTCTCTAATAGAACAGTTTCTATGAAAACTTCATGAAATTGATGAATTGGGAGCCATTACGTACGACGCTCTTTTAATCGTAAGATTTTAATTGTAAACAAAGATTACATTAAGTACCTACCTACCTACAAAAATAACAATTAAATCTTTAGAGTTAGAATCTCACATTCATTATCTAAACAAAGCTATGTCTATTACGTACAGACGTGCGTCACTTTATGCGTCGCGTCCGCTTCGCCAGATAAAGAGCGCTCAAAAGCTCTCCGAACGATGCAACCACAATGCAACGATGCGAGGAAAATTTCCAAGACTCGAGTGTGCATCGAACGCGTTTTTACGACATGCAAGCCGCTTCTACCAGTACCAAGTATGACAATTATCCAGTATATCCTGACCTGTAGTAACAGCGCTGCTTGCGAAGACATATCTAAACAAGGCATCAAATTCGATAGCTTCAGCTAAGTTTCCACATTTCGTCACCTTTCAAGATAAGCTGGGCGGTTACACAGAGTATGGTGCTGTATGAAGTTATATATTATAGTAACTATTGACAGAATAAAACAAGATTCTGCAGTAAGTTTAAATGTATAGGTACACAAACTCTCTAAATTTCAATAAATGAGTAGTTTTCTTTGATCTGCAGTTTATAAGGCAGAATTTACGACTCGACAGATCTTTCTATCGATTCTACGTATATAATAGTTTCTGAAAAAGACGTGGATATTTTTAGAGCCGAGAGAAACCAAAACAATCCGTAAGTTATTTGGTACACACCCATATCTAATTCGGGATCTACTTTCCGAGAAAATGATGTAAACATTCTTGAGGCATTTCAAATTCGTACTCTTGACTGCTTTACGTAGATAGCACACGTTCTTTTGACGATTCTTAGCTTTTGAAATTGCTTAGACTCTTCATAAAATGAATCATGATGAACGGATTACATGCAGCCATCAAATGACATGCTGAAAAGATGTTCCGTGAAAGATCTTGATTCAAGACAAAGCTTAATTATAGTTACGTCGATTTAAAGATATTTTTACTCATCGATGACGAATGTAGTTTACCAACAAAGTAAAAATCAAGCTGGCACCGAACAGGTGCCTGTTATGATGGCGTTTAATAAATGATACACATTTAGACTTGTTAATGACTTGTATTTAATTAAATAAAACATGAGCCATACAGAACCTATTGACTCGAAGACGTGACATATTGGAAGGGACCCTAGAGCTGTCACCGACCACATACAGATAATACAGATAGTAATAGGGTTGTACTATCAGTGCCGTAAACAATAGGTTAATTAGCAATAGGTATTCTAGGTCTTACATTCATCTGTCTAAATACAATGTTGTACGTAAATACTACGAATTTCCAGTTAATGTACGTGCGTACTAATGTTTATTTTTAGAAGGCTACCACTAAAATATTTTAGGGCAAACGATTCTGATTACCATCATATTTATTACGAGATGTTAATTTTGTGATTACTGGATGTCAGCAACACATGGGCTTCCATAGAAAATTAAAGGGATAATGATGCTGATAATGGCCTGTTTTTGAAAGCCAGAATTTATCAAAAGTACTGTAGAGGTTCTATGATAAGATAATGCATCATCCCAGTCGCTAGTTGGCACTGGCAGCTTAATAAAAATAAATATTTAAATCAGATTAAAGAATTGAAATGATGGATTGTCAGAGCGACAGACTTAAATTAGCTTTCAAAAAACATGGATTGATTTTAAAAGAGATAAAAATATTGATATATTTATAAACGTCACGAATTCCTCTCCTTTCTTTAACTTTCTTCTAAACAGATATGATTAAAATAATTGATGGCAACAACCATAGAATAATAACAAACAATAAAAGTAACCACTTTTTTGTTGCACAAGTGTACTATGCGCGAACTTACCCCCACTACCCCAAAACCTTGCCAAGTTACGTTAATAAAAAAAACTTCAGATAGAATCGTTGCTAATATTGCCAATTTGCCAGAGCAGCTTTCGCCCGCGTGCATGTGGGGAAAATATCCCACAAGGAACGTACTACCGACATTAAAAAAACTTTTTACAAAAACATCAACCGACTTCCAAGACAAACACTACAAAGTGAAAAATAACTTTAATTTCGGAAGTCGGTGTCTTTGGATCTGTATTTTAGTTTTTTGCCACCGACTTCAGAAATTAAAGTAATTTTTCACTTTAATGTTTTTTTTGGAAGTTGTTTTTTTTTTCACTTTCAGCGTCAGTTTGTAATTTATTTAAGTTACAACAGCTTAATGTCAACTGCTCATCACGTTTTACAAAATATTGCTTTTCCCGATGCAGGAACGTCATTGTTGAGTTCTCCTGGTAAGAACCATTAGCTCCACTTCACCATAATGCATTGTGACGAGCATATATTAAAGTAAGTAATCTAATCTAATAGAATCGCAACCCGTGAAATACTAATACACGAGTTACTACGAGTATAACTAATACCCAAATCGCTATAGGTATGCATATATAATTTGAGGATTTCCCTCTATTTTCATGGGATCCCCTCATCAGATTTCTAACTTGGCGACAATAGGACCACCTCGAGAGCATACCCTTTCAAACAAAAAAAAATATTTCCAAAATTGGTCTATACTTGACGGAGAAATTAGTGAACATACTTACATAACAAAAAATAAAAAACAACAAACATATAACCTCCTTCTTTTTGTAAGTCGGTTAAAAGTACCCTATGTGTTAATCCAGGTTATAAACTATCTGTGTGCCAAATTTCATCCAAATCCTTTCAGCCGTTTTTGCGCCAATCCGGAGCATACATCCAGACAAACGGACGAAATTATTCGTTACAATTTTGATGTATTGATTTCCTAAATAGCTTGCGACATGCAACCTGTCAATGATTAGAAAAAAGAGTTAATTTTCAGTTAGGTATTATTTGTTATAGCAAACAATATTTTACCAACAGCTAAAGATCTGTGCATTCCTCGTTGCAAAAGTGTCCATAATGTAAGAAGAAAACTAAGTAGGTATTTTATTTTAATAAAGAAGACTTACCTATTCCTATTTTATTGTAAGATTTAGGTATTTTCACGTAAATATATTTTATTAAGTATAGAATATTTAACAAAATAGTTCTCAACAGAATTACGTAGTACTATTACTTATTCTGTGACAGAATGGGCAGTAAAATATGCAGTAAAGCAAAAACTATGAACGGACGAATAACAAAACACATTGAAAACATTGCGCAAATATTAAAATATGGAAAACTTAAACAATATATTTACAATCATACATATTTATATTAACATACAATGGAAGTTTTTAGAGCTACCTACCTACTGAAAATGCGAACCTGTATTAATAACACATAAAGATTGAGCACTGTCCTCTGAAAGAGTTCTACACTATGTCCTAATAAATGCCCAAGGGGCTCGTTGCTAAATGATAACAGCCGGTTGATTGCCGCGGTCGTTTTGAGACCCTTCCGTGTCTCAGAAGGCACGTTAAGCCGCTGGTTCCGGCTGTCATTACGGGTCGTCAGAAGCCCAAAATTCTGACAACCAGTCTTACCAAGGGGTATCGTGTTACCCAGTAACTGGGTTGTGGAGGTCAGATAGGCTCGCTCCATGCAAAATACTGGTGTTCAGCTGCATCCGGTTAGACTTAATGCCGACCCAAACATAGATGGGAAAAGGGATGGCAGATTCAACTCAGCTTATAGCAGTCCACTGCTGGACATAGGCCTCTCCCAGGCTGCGCCACAACACCCTGTCCTCCGCCTTCCGCATCCAGTCTGTCCCAGCCACCTTTTTAAGGTCGTCGGTCCATCTAGCTGGGGGGCGTCCCATACTATGGTCTCCACTCCAGGACTCGTCTGCTCCATCGGCCATCGGTCCTTTGACAATTATGGCCAACCCAGCACTGCCACTTCAGCTTGCTTACTCTGCAGGCTATGTCGGTAACTCCGGTTCTCTTCCGGGTAACTTCATTTCTGATCTTACCCTTCAGAGAAACTTCGAGCATAGCTCGCTCCATAGCACGCGCTCCATAGAAGGCAGATTGATTGATTGGAATGTCCATGTCACCGTAAGATTATGAGCACCGTTATCAAAAAATTGTGAACTGTTACAATAAAACGCATCCATTTTCTGTAGTTTATAATCTATCCATGTCAATTGATACCGGCCTGCAGTCACGACATTGATCGCTTTACGACCGAATTCGGACACAAAGTCCTAATGGAGTCCCTAGACGGTCAAAAAGACGTACCAAGATTGTGATTTTTTCGTGTTCTTATCAAGCAATTTTGACCGTCTAGAGATCCCATTAGGACTTTGCGATCGAATTCAGTCGTAAAGCAATCGCTATCTATGTCGAAACTGTTTGTCTTTGACATGGATAGATTATAAACTAACGATGTTCATATTTTATTCATACGGTGACACCCATGTTTCCAAAATTAAATCAATTACGCCTGACACCTCGGTGATTGCTGTATCTTGGTGTGTACTAGTAAACGATAATACACTGCTGCTTATATCGTCAAAACATAATCCTTAAAACTTGGCTTCTATAACCATGTGCTCAATTTTCTTATCATCGATCCACCGTTCACCCAATTATGGTTTGAAATAGATAAGTGTGGTACGTTTAAACCAGCAATTTATTATTTACGCTCGCAATAGAGTGAATCAGGACAATATCCTAGGCGGTCAGCTCTGAGGTCGTGTGTGGTCGTAAACCCTTAGAAATACGTCGCGTTATGTACTTTTAAAAATATTTTTTTGTCTTTATTGTTGTTGGCAGTTCATTAATTCGTATCGTATTCGTGAACATGAGCTTTTTTAATCGTGGGGATATTATACCTTTTCGAACATGCTTAGCAGCCCAGCCAGATTACTACGCCATTTCATCTCTTAATAATTCTGACTAACATAATAATGTTGATCTACACAGGCTGTTAAAGTAACTGCGTGTCTTCATGCGTGTTATCAGAGAGAGATGGCGCAATTTACAGAAATTTCTAGAGTCTGTGTAAAAACAAAAAAAGAAGTAAAGTATGCTTCTTCTAGAAGAAATATCAAATTTGGTGTCCCACAGGGCAGTATCATCGGTCCCTTACTATTTTGCCTGTATGTAAATGATTTGCCAAGCCAGATGCCAAATCCAATGGTCCTTTTTGCTGATGACAGCACTTTGATAATTAAATGTGATAATAAAGATTCTTATGAAGCTAGTGTTAATAGTAGGCTTGGAAAATGTATTAATTGGCTTAATAAAAATAACTTAATTATTAATTTAGAGAAAACAAAAGTAATGCATTTCTATCAAAGAATATTAGACACAAATATGGATATAAATTATAATGGACAAACAATAGATAAGGTCAATGACGCAAAATTTCTAGGAATTTCAATTGATAGCCAACTGACATGGAAAATTCAAGCCGATGACGTATGTAAAAAACTAAGTTCAGCTGCTTATGCATTATACAGTTTATCAAAAAAAGTTAATTTTCAGACAGTATTGATAGCATACCACAGTCTAGTTGTTTCTGTATTGAGGTTTGGTATAATATTCTGGGGCAACTGTAGCGAGAGAGAAAATATTTTTAAGGCGCAAAAACGCTGTATCAGATCTATTTTTAACCTCAAAGTGACCGACAGCTGCATACCTGTTTTTAAAGAATATAATCTGTTAACATTTGCATGCCTATATATACTAGAAATAGCAATTTTTGTTAAAACAAATGATCACTTATTCCCGACTTTGAAAAATACTAGAACCAGGACTACAAGTTTAAGAACTCAATACGAAGACAAGTTATGCATAGGTGGATATAACACTGCATTATTGAGAAAGAGTGTTATGTGCATGGCTCCTCTTATTTATAACCATGTACCAAAACTGATCAAAGAGCAACCTTTAATAAGATTTAAAAAGTACCTAAAAAAATTACTTACTCAAAAATGCTATTACTCCGTATCAGATTTTTTAAATGATAAGACTATTTAATTTACAATGTTCATTATATTAAATAATAAGTAATACCTTTTAAGTAAATAGAATAATTGTTAGTACCTATAAGTTAATAAACATTTTTTGCATGCCATGAGGCAGAATGTATAAGGATTCAAAAATATTGTAACACCTAATTGTATTTACCTACATTCTATGCAAATAAATAAATCTAATCTAATCTAATCTAATCTAATTTAACTTAGGGGTAGATTCAGTATCGACGTTAGAGGAACCCAGGAAAAATAAAAAAATAAAACAGACAAAAAAATTAATTAAACATTAAAAAAAATAAGTCTTTTCGTACTTTATCGGGCTTAGGACCGTCAAATAAAATCATTTTTATTCTAATTGATTGCTATTTTAAGTTAGTAGGTACTAAATTAGGTTGATCTTGCAATCTTTTTTTTGTTATCATTTTTGTTTTTTTTTTCCTGGGTTCTTTTATCGATACTGAACCTACCCCTAAGCAATGGCACGCAGTTACTTTAACATCCTGGTATATTTTTAACGCATGGCAGAAAGGAATTCATAATTTTATACTGTGGTGTAAATGTTAAGGCTTATACATACCGGCGCGACTTGTCGCGTGACGCGACACAGCACAAAGGCCCCGCGTGTCGTGGGACAAGCGGTGCCTTTGTGTCGCGTCGCGTCGCGCGACAAGTCGCCCCGGTATGTAGAAACCTTTATTGGTACCGTTGATTATGCTGATATCGATAAACAGCGAGGATTATGACCAGTACCAACCAGACTTGGTTGTTTTATTGATCATCCAAGAAACAAAGAGCAGAGTTGCTAAGAATTAAAATATTAAGCACTGCGACCCACCTCTGCTACGCAAAGTTTTTCGGACTTGACAAAACATTGTGATTTCTTTGTTGTATTTAAATGTTATATGTTATGTTTTTATTTGTTTATTTTTATTTTATTTATTATACGTATAAACCATGCGGAATAAGTTCACTAAATGATCGTGAGAACCGCATCAAAATCTATTCGGAAGTTTAGAAAACGAGAGAGTGACGAGACACGAAAAGTGACTTTGTTTTTTATTATCATTATGATTAAGACCGTCCACGAGCGATTTTTTCGGCGATTTTCTCGGCGATTATTATGTGAATGTATTTCTTTCTGACAAAAATCGCCGCGAAGCGAAACCTTTGCACCTCTTTTTACGTTACGCGGTGGACAGAGGAGTACGTAATTTGGCACAGTTGAAGTTTATATGGAGAAGGAGTGCAGACCTGGTACTATGTGTGTGTGCGTTTGACACACACACACACATAGTACCAGGGCCTCATGCATGATTTGAAGATAGATAGGTAACAGAAGTTACAGCTTGATCATGGAATAAGTAAGTACTTTTTAATAGCATGGAATTAGTAAGTACTTTATAATAGCATGGAATTGGTATAATCATGGAATTAGTAAGTACTATATAGATTGTGAGTAGAGGGGGTCGAATTTAGACCGGTGGGCGACCACTACCGCCTTATACAAAACCAGATTTATATTTTGACATGGCATGCAGCCAGTTTTTGTAATAAGAACGTAACAGTGATTGAAATACCGTTCTTTATACAAAACTGAAAACTTTGTTCGGTACTAAGTTGTCAGTTTTGTGTTTAAGTACTTTACCATAGTCGGAATAAAGCTCGAAATTCAATAATGGCTCCATGTTTTAATCCTGGGTCTGAAGATAACCTTGTTTTGAAATAAGGGGCTAGTGTTTAAATATAGCTATGGTCATAGAAGATACCACCAAAAAGCAAGAATATATAACATCGTCTAAGCATCTTTATCTATTATTGGCTGAGGTATCCATTATTGGCTGAGCTATGGCCGTATATCTCGATCTACAATATTACCCACTTGGTTCCTACGTAGACTGATATATATCTTACTTACTTTCCTTTGTTGCTAGCATCTAGCCTTCACTTTCACGAAGTTGAAATAGGTTTCTTGTCATAATGATTTAGCGAAACCTTTCCTCATCCTACTAATATTATAAACGCGAAAGTTTGTAAGTATGGATGGGTGGATGGATGATTGTTACTCTTTCACGTAAAACGGCTGGACCAATTTTGATAAAATTTTGTATCGAGGTAGCTGACACCCTGGATTAACATATAGGCTACTTTTTATCCCTATATGCCCACGGGATCAAGTCTTACGTGGGTGAAACCGCGGGGCGCAGCTAGTAGAACTCATAAAAAAGAATAGAATTTCGTATTTTGTTTTTAGCTAGATTTGTAATTTAAAAGACGTTGATTTTTTTAATAGTAGGTATTGGCGATCGAGATAATCGATTTTAATTATTTTATAAAACATTTATTCACTTTAAATAAAGTTTTTATTGTTATTTTATAATTTATAATTTGGTGTAGTTAAACAATTTTGGTGCCGAGACTTTCTAATTTTGGTGACAGAAATAAATTCTTGTGTCAATATTTCTAATTTTAGGGACAGATATCAATTTTGGTGTGTTAATTTTACATTTATAAGGATATTTCCTTTAATATCATTCAGATTGTGATTGATATTGTTACACAATTAGGATGCTGGTATGTGTACATAAATGTATGAATATAACTGTAGGTAGGTAACAATTTGCATGGCAACATAAAGGGCATTACGCTTTCATGTTCGCCTCGGGGCCGGGTTTCCCCCCAAGAACAGCCAAATCGATATACGTAGTAGTTACCTACCGTCTGCCAGTACACTCTATTTTGACGGATTTATCGTTTTATAATCTCCCTAATCGCAGCCATATGTTTGATAATGCAGCTGTATTTCGCTTAGTAGGTATATTCAATACTCAATACTTTATTGCATTCCAATATTATTATTATCAAGAGGATTTGCAATAAAATTAAAGCCAAGTGCATCGCGGCGAGTCGATAGCGTAGTTTTTAAAGGTTATTTAGAGGTAAGTAGATAGGTACATTGTGTGTTCAGTACAAATGTACATAGACGGGGCACTGAGTAATGTGTACAGACCAGTGGCTAAAGGCTCGTACAGACTGGCGCGATATCTCGGATGCGACAGGACCCATGTAGCGCCCGCCATATCGCGCCAGTCTGTACGAGCCCCTACCGGCTCTGCTTCCCTTCGGGGGTTGGTAACTCTACCACTATTGAAAACAGGCACAGTCAATAATGTCTACTATTGCCAAAAAAATATAGTTGCCTACACTATGGGTAAGTAGTAATGTAATGTAATGTTATTCACCATAACATTCAGACAATAAAAACTACTATTTTTAACCGACTTCCAAAAAGGAGGAGGTTATAAATGTTCGGCTGTATTTTTTTTTAGCTTTGAATTACAACAACAACAAAAAAAAACCGATATAATCCGGCGCCAAAACGTCATAATCGGAAACTAATAAAAGTTCATACAATAGCGATCCCGTCATGACATCACTTTAGGTCAGGTGGCACCGCTTGATATGGATGGACCATATAGATGTAAGTACATTTGTATGATGTGGACAAAAGCAAGCCGCTGTACAACGGGTCAAGGCTCGTGCAGACTGGCACGATATCGCGGGCGCGACGGGAAGCGCGACGCATACCGCGACACTTTCCATTAAGTTTTCATAGAAATTGTGTCACAGTGTCGCGTCGTGCTGTCGCGTCGCGCCTGTCTGCGAGAGCCTCTACGACAGAGACAGATAAACAAAAAATGAGTCAGCGAGAACGAGATGGAGGAAAATTGCACATGTTGTTTAGTTTTCAGCTGTTCAACTGTATTATAATCATTATAATAATTTTAGAATGATAGTACCTAATATATTCGATCACTCAGATGTACCATAACCCGTAAGGGCGCTACATTGGTATTGTTGAAGTGTTATGTGTGAGCATGCACGGATCAAGTAATATTGGTAGTGATATCGTCTTTTTGGTTCTGCTAGTAGACGATAGATCTATTAAATTCAGTAAAGGAAAAACTTGTATTTTTAATTAACTTTATTGATATTATTATGTACGTAAGTCACAAACGGCTACGCTTCAGCTTCTCTCTTAAAAAAGTTGACACCTCGCCGCCGCTGGTACAGACGTAGCACATTACAGACTAGTGGTCGCCATGAGCGCCATCTACAACGCCATATGCAAACTACACATCAATGACCTGACGTCACACAAATCCTGCATCGCGCAAGCAGAATTTACCGTGCGACTGGTATACATGACATCAACCATCCATCAGGCAGTAGCCCACCAGATACAACACAGGTCCGGTCGTCTCCCATTTCTATAGAGGATAAGTGAACTTTACAACCAGTGGGAAATTATCAAATAACTTCTCCCGCTCTGGGCGGAGCGGGAGGGCGTGTCAGACTTTTACTGACTAAAACCCGCACGTGTTCCTTCATTTGCCTGTGTGCCACGGCCACGATATCCCTTTCGGACAAACTCGCAACCCTGGCAGGCATTGGCCCTAATGGACCCGGTCAATTCGTGCTGACATCTCTTTGAGGCGCGCGTGGAACACAACGCGCCGTCGAACGCGGGCCTGGTCCTTGTCGGACAGCGAGCTACCCATCGCTCACCGTCCGCAGGCCCGCTCCTACGATCGCTGGAAATCGGTTTGCGACTCCCGACGCCCGGGGCGTCTCCTGCAGTGACTAGGGGCGTGAGGGCGCGAACCCTGCCTCTACCTCATGCGTTCCGCCTCCTCCTTCACGAGCATTACTGCTTCGCAGAAGGAGCTGACGGCCTCCCATGCCCTCTCGCTCCGAACCATGGCCTGAACCAGGGCTGAACGCGAGATATCGCCGCTGCCAATCGCCTCCGTGAGGACACGGCGGTACTCCACCCAAGCCAACTTTACACCCTGTACCTCCTACCTCCATAAAACTACCGTAAAGCTTGGAAGTCGTTGTAAAAGTACGAAACGATTTGAAAGCAATTGCCACGGCTTTACGAAGACGGTTGGCGATAATCGCTGACGACGTTACTTCTCAGAGGAAACGTAATAGGTCCTCTTCACAATCGGCGATGATCGTTAATCGTGTGATCGTTTGTAATCGGCACGATCATCGTGTGAGCATCCACATGTTTGTCGTTGATCGTCCGTTAGCCATTTGTTGAAGTGGAGTCTATTGGTGCTTCTACCATTTATTTAATACCAGTATACATTATCAAAATGTGATTGAACGCAAAGTCGTAAAAAAATAATGGAGGAAAAGAAGACGGTGGTGTTTGAGCAGAGCACTCATCGTAATAGAACGAAGATAAATAAGATAAGCTGATATTTTATTTCATGGTACACAAGGTGTTATTAAAAATATTAGATCGAACATGTTTTGCTTAAACTAAAGCATGCAAACATACCCAACATTAAATTGCAAGAATAAAGCGAGTAATAAAATAACAATTGTAAAGATTAATCAGGTGCTTTATACATGCTGCAATACAGTGCAAGTGCATTAGGTTCATGGCTGCTCGTGGCAGTGCTATTGTGAAACAGTTATTAGACAAATAAGCTGTAAACAGTTGAATTCAACCTCTATGGATAACTAAAGTATTCAAATGGATGGGTACCTACTCTGAAGATGCAGGCTGGCAGGGACATCGACAAGCAACCTATTACCATGGATTGAGTACATGATTCTACACCCCCTCAATCATGTACTGCTTAGCTGACTAATAACTGTTTCACAATAACACTGCCACGTGCACTTGTACTATATGTATTATCAGCATCATCATTTCAGCCGAAAGACGTCCACTGCTGGACATAGGCTTCCCCCGAATGGGGGGGGGGGTTGCCATAATCGCCACGTTTGGCAGGCCAGTAACAGGTTGTATGTTGATCTAAATATAATTCGCGGCCATAACAAATAGTTAAAAAAATCCTATTGAATGATTATTTCAGAAATTATCTGAAAATAATTTAATTAATTATTATAATTCTGTAACGCCATATTTGATATGACCGCAAATCATATTTAGATCAAGATACCACCTGACACTTGGCTGCACATAGCAAAAAAACGTAAGAAAATTTGAATTTCTTATACGCTTAGGTAGCCCGCGAAATTTAATTTTTCTTACGTTTTTTGTAACAGGTTGTATGTTGATCTAAATATGATTCGCGGCCATATCAAATATGGCTTTACAGAATTATGACCATTAGAATCAGCGTTATAACTCTCTAAGTTCAAAAAATCCTACTGAGTGATATTTTTTTTAACTTGCAAATGCTGCTGGAACTGCTTTAAATTGCAAATAACGTAAGAAAATTTGAATTTCGCGGGCTACTTTAGTGCATCCCCCTTAAGACGGAGATATATGCCAGTGACCTTGAGTGGTTAGCTTGCGTGTTCTGTACTGCGCTCACACAACGCGTCGTACGTTCAGCCAGTAATTGGGTATGTAAAGTAAAAATTAACCTATGCCGATTCCAAAACCATTTCGAGATTTTAAGCTTCTAAGACTTATTTTTCTATTAATAGGTCTTAAAATTATAAAATCATATTTATTTTCACAAAAATACTTAAAATCACTTGACTTTTATTTGACCTCTAAATGACGTCACAAAGCAGCCTGAATTGGAATTTTTCAGTGCCTCTTGTAATTAAATTGTTCTTTATGTGTCAAGTGTCATGCCAACGTCAAATTTACATGAAGCACTTATTATTACTCTATTCAGATAAGTAAATATGTAAATAGTGTAGTTTTTCACCAGCGGCGGACAGTACAAGTCGAATCACATCGATGTATCGCCTCAGGAAAACTTAACTTACGTTAAAATGATCTTCACAATAAAACAGTCGCCGCCCAGACTTGTACTAAACATTTACTTCCTCGCACCATTTCCTTTTTAAGGTTTCTTTTACTAACAATCAATTTGTGTCGGCTATTTGTTGCTTGTGGTGTTTATACTTGACGGTATGAAGAACTTAGCAGAAGTAGTCTTTAAATCAATTCATTTTATTAATATGATCTTTAAACTAAAGTACGGAAATCGCTAAAGTATGAAATGTAAACAAATTAATTGTCAAATTTGACAGTTTGACTTTACTGAATTTTGGTTTTAAATAAGTGTTAAACGTGGCAAAGATCCTAAGCTATTCAGCTACTAGTGACGTCAGTACGAACAATACTTTAAAAAAATATATAAAAATAACTACAGCTTGTAAAAACAAAAAGATGAAATTATGTGTTTAAAATACTTTTATCATTAAAATAAAAATATAAAAAACATATCTGAAAAATACTTTACATACCTAATTGACAGACGCATTATTAATTTATTATACACAAAACAAAAGGTATTTTAATAAAACGCGTATACTAAAAGATCAATAATTAAATTATCTTTAAATTGGTGAAGGTTGCAGAAAAATACGCTTGGTAGATTTTGCGCCATTCTCAGTTTTTTATCCGCGTAAGACTTAACTTTACAAATTAATTTCACTATGCTAAAATATACATATATTAAATTATTGAGAAAATGTAAAAATAACATATTTTTTTTTCAAATCATTAACACTATTCGGGTAGACGTGATCTTCAGTATAAAATCATTAAAAGTCGGTTATCGTCGCCTTAATTTCGGCTTTGAAGTTTCGTTTTTGACACTACATGGTGTCAGTGTCTTTCTGATGTCTAATTTTTACGCCCAGGTAGAGGGTAGATGCTGTAGCTTTATATGAGTTCTATGATGACTTATATTTTATTTTATCTAATGAATCTAATACGCGGATATACCTTAAAAAGTCTTATGGGTGTTCTATTTGTAGACAATCGTGGGCTTCGTTAAAGGTCAAAAAGCTTACGTGTGCGGTGTGAAGGTTTATACAACTTAGAAGTTCAGGCACTAAATTAAACCATACTCTGGCAAATGGGCCAGTAATGAAGTCCCGTATCGACGACGAACGAACTCAATACTCAAGCATGTCTTCTAGTTTTAAGTTAAGCTTCGGCCAAACCCGAGCGACCACAACGCGGGAGGCGGGAAGCGAAGCGGGAACGACTACCGCAAGGCGGACGCTGCTCATGTTATTATATTGAGCCTTGCACACCTACACGACCGCGACGCGGGAACACCGCGTACAGAAAGCGGCAGTGACCGGGAAGCACGCATCTAGTGGTCAGACGTGTGTACGGATCGATACATTATTACGGACGTTTCATTTTTTTAACTCCACGATGACGGAGATGTTTATCGAAGAAGTAAGAGGACATACTCTTCTATACGATCTGAAAAATCCTTGGATACATAAATATACGTAAAAAGTGACTATTCACTAAACTAAACAAAATGATGTTCGCTGTTCGCGTTGTAGTCGCGCAGGTGTGCACGATAATTCCCGCGTTAGTTTCGCGTTGTTGACGCTCCCGCTTCGTTCCCGCTTCCCGCGTTGTTATCGCTCAGGTTTGGCCGAAGCTTTTTGCTTGAGTATTCAATGCCGTTCTGTAAATAAGTATGATTTTTATACTTAGATCACTTCTTTTGCATTTACGTTCTCTAGATTCTGGATCGGAATAACAGATTTACTGATCAGAGATGTGATCTTTCATCCAGACACCAGGGTCAGTCGTCTTTGTCTTTTTTCCCAAAGACTAATTAGTAAGGTATTTCCTGACAGACTTGGTCCCCTGACCATAAAACAATATGATTAAGTACCAGCAAGCACAATCAGACAGTCATCCATGTTACTCTTCGCATAAACGATCAAGTATTTAAATTTTAAATAAGATGTAAAACTTTGCCATAATGCCTGGTTATACATAGAGTTCACGGTCTTCAACAGTTGCACGTGGAACCGTGTACTAATGATACCTTTGCGTTTTAATTACTATTTACTGTTGTTTGTCCTCTGCCTAACCCTTCGAGGAATACAGGCGTGATGTTCTGTGTATGTGTGTGTACTGTTGTATGTCTCTGCATGTATGAGAACCATGGAGCCGTTTATTATGATAGAGATGTATGTTGACTTAAAAAAGCGTGGCAGTTGAAAGTATGTCATGCTCACTTAAATGTCTCGCTGATGGTGGCGCGTGTGTTGGATCATTCGGTTCCCTACAAAATGGTTGAGTTGGATGGTGCTGATCCACGCGTCATGTTCGTGAACGGGCGCCGTTCGTTGAGACTGGTCTTCTCTTAACTGCCAGGGCTTATTTGTAATCTTTTAATCTTCTAATTTGTATTGTTTTTTAAATAAGTAATTTAAGGTTTTACATTGTTCTCACATATAGAAGCAAAAAGAATAATGTACCCAGGATTTTGTAATATCTTGATTTAAAAGAGTGTCCTTGGAGTTTCTTGCCTGTTCATTTCCATAGAGATCTACGTTTTGGAATGGGCAAATAGCTTCAACTTTCTGACTAACTGACCGACTCTTTGACAATTCAAAAGTGCCTGTAATATGTTTAATTGAAATAAATGTTTTGAGTTTGAGTACTTTTTTATCTCTTTTTTTTCTGTGAAGGAATTATCAAATAACAGTCAGTCGGAGGGCGTGTCTGACACGCCCTCCGACTGACTAAAACCCACCCGTGTTCCTTCAGATATCTGTGTGCCAGCCTAAAGTGATTGTCAACCTTCCAGTAGGTATTTAATTAATGCTATACATAGTTTGTAGAATATGTTTACCTCGGGCAAACTTTGCAATTTGGTAAAAACAACTTTGAGAGGTTAACAGAAGAATTCAGCTGGGCTGGGCAGCATTTGGGCAGCTTCGTCGAGTCTTCTCGTCGCGTATTCCACAGAGCAAAAAAACAAAAAATTAAACTGAATAATATACAATCGCCTTCGTTTTTTTAGACCTTGGTCCCAAGATTAAGTGGAATGACAGCTCACTTTATGAACTCACTCACTTCAAAGTTTCACGATTAAATTTTTACAAAATAGATCGATGTGTTCATAATCAGCCTATAATGTCCCCACTGCTGGGACACAGGCCTCCTCTCGGTGAGAGGGAGTGGGCCGTATAATCGACCACGCGGGCCCAATGTGGATTGGTAGTTGTCACTTGTCTTCGAATTCGGGGTTCTAGGACATGCCGGTTTCCTCACGATGTTTTCCTTCACCGTTTTTCAATTATGCACTGATTATTATTGGGTATGTAGTTACCGTGAAAAAGTCTCAACTCAATTCTCTATGGATCAGCATATTGAAGCTACCAATCCTGACCGGACAGAACAACCATAGCCAGAATGCTGGCGCCGGAATCGGCTAAATGGCGTCATCAGAAAAAGTCAAACGACCAAGGATCTGGCGAGCGAGAGATCGAGAGTTCGATTACCAATCGTAGCATTATTGTACAGTATCAAGTTATCCTTTAACAACTGATTCTATTCCTAGCAATTTCACAACATTTACACAAGATAAGATAATATAAATATTTTTTTAATAATGATAATTGATTTTTAGAATAGAATAGAATAGAATACTCTTTATTATGCACACCATAAAAGTTACAGATATAAATGTTGAAATTTTACATAGGGTCACACAATTGGCGGTCTTATCGCTAAAAGCGATCTTTTAACCTTTAGATGGATTAAAGGGTGAAGGGGAGACAATACTGCAGGTAGTCAGTGGTGTACCATTTACATGTACAATAAATACATACATAAATAATACACTTACCTATTTATATAAATATATATTTACAATAATAAACATGAAACAAGTATAATTATGTAATGACGATGTAAGGAGAGCGGAAGTGTTTTTATTTCTGTAAGTAAGTTTGTAGAAACATTTTTGCACGTCAATCCTACTTTGAGATCGGCGTTTCCTATCTGACTACTCTGAAAAGAAAGGCCGAAACAAACTCAGAGGTCAAAGTCTGTTTTAAAGTCCAGTCATAATCTTGGTCAGATCATGTGAAGGCCATGTAGATCGGTGTCTGAAATGGTATTTTGAGGAAAGAACCACACAGATCGAGTGACGACCTATCAATTGACGTTTAATGATTTGAATTTCTTAAGGCTTAGATCTTGAACGTGGCTTGGAAGTTTATTACAAAAGCATTACATTAGCATCTAAACGAGCCACCTATTTTCTTTCTTTGACAAATTTATGTTAAATATCGTGCAAAAATAATGAGCTACCGGACCTAAAGATATGACATAAATTGACGACGCAAAGTAATTTTTGCAATAATTACTTTAATTACTCACTTATACAAACGAAAACTTAACAAGTAGGAAATTTATTCAAAAATTTAAGCACGTGTAGGTCGGAGGACAAACAAGTTTAAAGTACAAAAAATAATGAATTCTAATTATTTGTACAATTAACAATCTGTGCACGAATTACCGCTGAGTTGAATAAGCAGATTAGCAAACCATGCATTATATTAGCAAAGTTTAACATTTGAAATCTACATTCTATGGACTTAAGAAAAAAATTAAATTCTCACTAACAGAAAACGCACAGGGTGACAACTGAAAATCAGCGCTGTGCTGTGGGTCGCCCATAGCACAGCATTATGCTGAGTGAGTTAATTATGTTTTTAACCGACTTCTAAAAAGGAGGATGTTCTCAATTCGGACGTTTGTATTTTTTTTTTTATGTTTATCGCGCATAGCTCCGTCGCTTGCCAACCGATTTGAAAAATTCTTTTTTTGTTGGAAAGGGTATATTTCCTAAATGGTCCCATGAAAATTTTATCGAAATGGGACAAGCGGTTTTTGAAAAATCAACAAAAATCTAAAAATGTATCTACATTGTCTACATTAACGATCTTTTCGTTAACCCGGTTCGCGTTTTTTGTTCGCGCATAACTCCGTCCATTTACGAACCGATTTGGAAAAAATTTATTCGGCACAAAAAAGTAAAAACAAAAATCTTATTACAAAAAAAAATAATTGACTTCCAAAAAAACACTTCAAAGTGAAAAATATCTTTAATTTCGGAAGTCGGTGGCATAAAACTAAAATACAGATCCAAAGACACCGACTTCCGAAATTAAAGATATTTTTCACTTTGAAGTGTTTTTTTGGAAGTCGGTTATTTTTTTTTGTGAAAAGATTTTTATCATACGCGTGTTTCTGTGACAAATGCAATTATTTGTTTTAATATTTTTTCTTCTTTCTTTCTTGTCACAGTCCCATTGTGAGCCGATCGAACTGAATCAGTCTATCAAAAAACTCGTTCGGCGTTTGACCATCAGACTGATTCAGTCTGATGCGACACACGTCACGTCATGGACTGACTCTCATTGAGAGACGTCTGGGATTTTGTGATTTTAAGCATAAAATTGGTAGAATATTAGACAACGATGTTATAGAATCACTAACCACGTCTCTGGAGCGCAATAAAAAAGTAAATTAGGAACTCTTTGACGTTAGTTTGGCAGTTATTGTCAGTTCGGTTTGACAAGAGTTGGTATTCGTTGTGTAGTGCTTTGTTTTTGGTGGATTGCGTGCAAATTGGATTTATATCATAGATTGGTAAGTAATGAACAGATTTTAAGCCCAAAAATAAGTAGTTACGAAGGAGTTTGCACAGAAATAGGTTCGGAACTAGCAAAATCGGAATTTGCCGTGATGACTAATAACTATTTTATTGCTAACAAACTGTCGTTGCTTTATAGATAAGTTTGTTTATTACTATGGTTAGCATGTATTTAAACATATACCGTAATTAATAAACGTAACATTGGACAGTTACATCGAATACAAACTTAAGGTTTGCGGGTCATTTTTTTAAAACAGCGCCCTTAAAAATAATGTTCTGGCAGCTGTGTTTTTTTTAATGATATGTGTAGGGTAGGCTATTGGCATGTTAAATAACTCAAAACATAATGAAATAATGGTTAATTATTATTTTAGAACGACCTTTAGACAAAAAAAACGCTTAGGCTGACTTTTGCCGATTTATTGCTTTTTTTTACAAGGCACGACAGGACTAATCTATTTATAATATATTAGCCTATTTCATAAAGATTCTAACAACATATCATTTAGCCAGATCCCATAAGTATCTTTCGAGATATCGGCGATGATCTCAGACGCGGCAAAAACCGCGGCGCGTCTTAAAAACGGGTTGGCGCACGTCGTATGAAGTTTTTAGAACCGCCGCGCCGCGGCGCACTGGGTCACGAAGCATGAAATTTTGTACAAAAGTTTCGTATAACGAAAGTAAGCAATAGAACCTTTTTGAAACTGTTTGGCGCAGTCGTGAGACACACACTGTTGTTGTTAAAACATTATTTTCAGTTTTTTATTTTTATTTATTTATTTATTTAAAACATGGAGGACTTACAGCTAATAAAAACAGACAAAAATAAAGAAACCTTAGTCACTAGAAAGCCAATTACAAATCCTCACATACAGACTTATAATAATTATTATTTGTATTTTCCGTTTCACGAACTGTGTCCAAATAAACGTTATTCTTTGTTATGGTGGATCCGCTAAATTCAAATTTGCTTACGTTGTTTAACAGATAATTATGTATTTACAAAATTATAATCATTAAAATCATTCTTAAATCTCTCTCAGTTAGTTATGGAAAAGTTCTTATGGAACAAATCTAACTTAGACAAATGTATTAATTATTTTAATGATTATAATTCTGTATCGAAAATTTCATCGGGCTTGTAAATGTAGAAAACTATATACCTACATATCTACTCATCATCTGCCCAGCATTTTTTGGCTTCCAGTCTAACCGGACAGTCTAGGACTTACTAGAGAATGGGCAGCAGCGTTCTCTATGCATATTAACACCATACTGCAATCACCAACCCGCCTGCCAAGCGTGGCGATTATGGCAAACCCATTTGGGGGAGGCGTATGTCCAGGAGTGGATGTCTTTCGGCTGAAATTATGAGTAACCGGATGTAGCACAACTTTTTGGCAGTTTATAATCTAATGGTAATCATCATAATTCTCCTGCCCTTATCCCAATTTATTTGTGGTCGGAGCAATATGTCCCTTTCTTCCATACTCTATTAGACGTCATTTCAGTAGTCACTCTCTTTCCAGCCATTATCATCTTTCACACAGTCCATCCATCTTTTCTTTGGTCTTCCCATACTCTTGCAGCCATCGACATTCATACTCAAAACTTTCCTCGCGACATTTTCCTCATTCAATTTATACATACATAAACTCACGCCTTCTTCCCATGGGGGTAGGCAGAAACTATGGAAAGAAAAAGAAAAGAAAGAAAGAAAAAAATGTTTATTCTGCACAAACAAAACGCACGTTACAACGAAACAACACAAATTGCACACAAACAAAGTAGCCAAAAGCCCCGCAATCAAACAATAAAAAGTTCGACAATCTTGTCTATTGCTAAATGTCAGGGCCAGGGACCAAAGACAATTTAAACGCCACTTGCTACGCTCCTTACATACTCCTTTTGCTTCGCCTACGTTCATACATCTGGTCATACACTCACGCCGGTCGCGAGTACTACGCACCTGACCTTTCTGAAGAACATCACCAATTTGGTCACTATATGTCCTTATAGGGCGTCCCCTCCCGGCGTTTCCACTCACCTCTGCTTTATAAAAATACCTTTTGTTAGTCGCCTTTCACTCATCCTCTCCACATGACCAAACCATATAAGCATACTCTTTTCAATCTTTGTCACTACATCTTCTTTTAACTGCACCGTTGCCTTATCACCCCATTTTTCAGCCTATCATTCATAGTCACGCCAGACATGCTTCGCTGCATTCAATTTATAAAACCGATAAATTATAAACTAACGGTTCTCATAATTTTACCGTGACATATATACTACTTGACTCAAATTGCTTACTTTTGCGACACAGGTATATCATTTCCTATCGGTGACTCTCCCACGTTGGGCTCTCCAAAGCTTAGCGTGCCCCCTAGTAGTTCAGTAAACATACGATAAAACGCGGTATCAGTTGCTATCTTTATGTTATCAGTCGAGGGAATTACTTATTATGAATATTGTATAAATTACTATGTACAATTTTCCCTGTCACTATCAACATTCGCGAAAAAATATTATTAATATTTATGTAGGTACCTATTACCCAGTAGGTATTGTGTTTCAAGCCGCATTGCTGAAAACGTGATGATACATAATCTAATATGTAGGTATGCATTTACACGCTTTTGGCGTTTCATTCCCTACTTATTGACGACCATGATTTCGTCTGGTATTTTTTTTAAAGAGACTTTTGACGCCTGGGTGTGTTGCGATGTTTCTCCTCAGAGTACTGGATAGGAAACTTCGACCTCAGATAGGTTTAAAACATTATTTATTTTTGACGCGTAAAAGTGTTTAGTTTTTTTTTGATTTTTTAAAACGTTGCCCCACACTAGGAATTTCTCCTGTATTGTGGGTGCGTATACAAACATTTAAACTCACATACACAAACAGCCAGACCCGGAACAACTACTTGTAGGTTATACAAATATTTGTTCCGTGCGGGAATCGAACCAGCGACACGCAGCGCAGCAGCCAATCGCTTAACCACTGCGCCAACCGTGCCGTCAAACGAAAACGAATGACTGACGACTTGTTTATTAAACGAATTTAAATAAAATCTATATCATTTATCTGCAAATTCCCCATTCCATGCCCCATTAAATGCCCCATTTCTTCCCGTGGGTGTCGTAAAAGGCGACTAAGGGACTTACTAGAGAATGGGCAGCAGCGTTCTCTATGCATTATAACACCATACTGCGATCGCCAACCCGCCTGCCAAGCGTGGCAATTATGGCAACCCCCCCCCCTTTGGGGGAGGCCTATGTCCAGCAGTGGACGTCTTTCGGCTGGAATGATGATGATGATGATGATCTGAAAAGGGGGTGTGTGAAACCCCCTTTGCTGATGAATAAACCTTCCTTGAAACATTACCAAAACTTGGGCGGTATAATCAAGTGACGAACGTAGCAACCCCTACAAGGGTTGCTACGTTCGGCTACGCATCTCGTAGCGTCGTAGACTCGTAGCTAAATGAATAGGTACTTACGAGTATAGGCGCGTAGACTAGTGTTATTAAAGGCCTATTGATACCAACTTGACCCTTACACCCTTCTATAAGTATAATCAAAATGTAATGCTGTTCGTTGGTAAGCGCATCGCTTGAGAACGGCTGGACCGATTTAGCTATTTTTTGTTTTAAAATGTTTGTAATACTCCCAATAAGGTTATTAAGGTCGATGTAGACCAAACGAGTGAATACACATTGTTTCCCCAATTCTCCAAATAATTTTTGTGTAAACTGGGACAGAAGATTCTTTCGTTGGTCACTCCCTACGAAAATGTCATAAATATCAACAAATAATAATGCTCCAACGTTTGTTCTGGCTCTTTTTTTTATTTATTTTTAAATGATGTAAAATTCTTTGCTTCTTTTATATTACGAGTATTAGGTAATTTATTATATATTCTAGGTCCCATACAAAAATGCACTCTTGTCAAACATAGCTGTTCTATGGCGTATTGCACAAAGTGTACTGGCAAGCCTAATACTCTTTAAAGTTTCATATTTTCTTATATTATTTCTAATGTCTAATGCTAGTTCATAGATATACAGTGATGGGAATGTCAATATTTTTATATTGATAAAATGTGGATTACATGTATCTGTAGGCTTTAATGCACATATTGCCCGGATACATTTTTTTTGTGCTTTGAAGACATTATATTATTATTGTTTAAGTATCTCTTCTATCTTCTTCGAAGTAACTCTTCCTGTCTATCTTTCTCCGTATTTCTTTCAGCTGCTTTTCGTGTACCCGGTCCATCTAGATTCAAGTCATTTCTCAGATGGACAGGACGTCTATCGGGTCAGCTAGTTATAGATACAAGTCCTTGTCATATTTTTATTTTATTAAAATAAGAAACCAATAAAGCCAATGTCATTTGAGACAATGATGAATTTTACATGGTATAGTGGCGTGTGCTAGCTAACATATGGCAAATAGTTTAATTTAATGTTTTGTGTTGCGTAATGTAAATTATTTTGCATACTATTGTATAGAATCAAGTTGGTTCCGTTTGGCGCCGGACGAAAAGAATAGCACCATCCCATTTCTTCCCGTGGGTGTCGTAAAAGGCGACTAAGGGACTTCCTAGAGAATGGGCAGCAGCGTTCTCTATGCATTTTAACACCATACTGCGATCGCCAACCCGCCTGCCAAGCGTGGCGATTATGGCAAATCCCCCTTTGGGGAGTCCTATGTCCAGCAGTGAACGTCTTTCGGCTGAAATGATGAATGATGAATATACAGCTATATATCTACCTACTATGTTTTGTTTTTTTTTTTAAATAAATAACTTAAACTATCGGCGCCTGGGAGCCTTCTCCCTGCCGCTCTCTCTCGCTTGCTCGCGTAACCGCGAGCGCAAGTGTGCGTGCGAGGAGGTGGCGCTGATTATATTACTTTATACCAAACGACACGTTCAAAAGACACGTTTGACGTTCAAAAGTGCCTCCTATGTGCCCATTTGAAATAAATAATTTGACTTTGACTTTGACTTACCTGAACATAGACTTTTCCACAGTGAGTCACAAAAATTATTGTTCTGTGTTTTTTCCTTAAAAGATAAAAGGATAGTAATTCTAATTCCGTTTTATATCAAGTTGTAATGATAAGAAGTGGCACTAAATAGGTACCTACAGTTTATACCTATTAATGTATAATGACGTATAATTTTTTCTCTTACGCCAGATTGTAATGAAACGATTAGATATCTACATGAAACTTGTTTACAAAGTGTATTAAAAGTACACTTTGTAAACAAGCTTATTACAAATTAGAGGATTACATCCAAGATAAGAACGCTTGGAAACATGCTGGTCCAGCTCCATAGGACAATCCAGAGTCTAGACAAAATGCGGTCCATGGCCCTTTACGGGGCACCGGTGTGGGCGCGTTCTCTGAGCCTGCGACCAGCCCAGCGGTTGAACGCGTCCCAAAGGGTCATGGCCATCAGGCTGGTACGGGGTTACCTACCGCACGGTCTCCCGTGAGGCGGCGAGCCTCCTTGCCGGACTGCCGCCATGGGATCTGGAGGCGAAAGTCCTCGCGCACATGTGGGTGTGGCGCGAAGAGGCGAAACGCCGGGGTGAAACACCGCTGCCGCAACAAATCGCGGCACAGCGGACGGAGCTCCGGCAGGATCTCATGGCGACATGGAAAGTGCGATTGTCGCAACCCAGTGCTGGGCACGCCACAATTGCGGCGGTAAGTCCCCTCTTTGAGGAGTGGCTAGAGAGGCGCCACGGCGTCCTCACCTTCCGCCTGACGCAGGTCCTCACCGGACACGGTTATTTCGGGAGGTTCCTGTTCAGGATAAAGCGGGAGGAAACGCCCGGGTGTCACCACTGTGTGGATCGCCCGGAGGACACGGTGGAGCATACGGTGGAGGTCTGCCCTGCTTGGGCGGAGCACCGCCGTGTCCTCACGGAGGCGATCGGCGGCGACGATCTCTCGCGTCCGGCCCTGGTTCAGGCCATGGTTCGGAGCGAGAGTGCATGGGAGGCCGTCACCTCCTTCTGCGAAACAGTAATGCTCGCGAAGGAGGAGGCGGAGCGCATGAGGGTGAGGCAGGGTGCCCGCCCTTCCGCCCTAAGTCGCCGCAGGAGACGCCCTGGGCGTCGGGAATCGCAGGCCGATTCCCGGCCACCGTAGGCGCGGGCTTGCGGACGGTGAGCGATGGGTAGCTCGCCGTCCGATAAGGACCAGGCCCGGGTCGACGGCGCGTTGTGTTCCACGCGCGCCTCAAAGAGACGTCAGCACCAATTGACGGGGTCCGAAAGGGCCAATGCCTGCCAGGGTTACGAGCCTGTCCGAAAGGGATATCGTGGCTCTGGCACACACAGGCATCTGAAGGAACACGGTGGGTTTTAGTCAGTAAAAGTCTGACACTCCCTCTCGCTCCGCCCAGAGCGGGAGAAGTTATTTGATGATTTCCCACCAAAAAAAAAAAAAAAAGAGTCTAGACAAAAACTGATTGCTATTTTAACTGTATATTTTATTACTTTTATGACATTTATTTTACATACTGTGATTACCATAAATTCACACACTGATATTATTATTTTTTTTTTTTTAGGAGAACTTTTTATTTTTTTTTACAATGTTTGTAAATATGTGAGCACCATGTATCTATCACATAATTAATGTATCTGTCATTGCTTCATTATTAATTCTTTTTAACTATTGTTAGTAATTTTATTCTAGGTGCATCGTCTTCACATATAATTATATAATTGATGTAAAACAAAATATTGTAAAACATTTTTAAAAGAGTAACGGTGGAGTTTCTTGCCCATTCTTCTCCATACGAAGCTACCTTTTGGAAGGGGCGACTAGAATCAATTCTATTTTATTTGTAATTTTTGACGTTCAAAAGTGCCATTTATGTGCCTATTTGAAATAAATAATTTGACTTTGACATATATTTATACACACACGCCACGTATCTATGAGTCTTATTGATACAATACAAATATATTATTATTTATTTATAGGAAATAAATCACTGCTTACGCTTAGGTATTTGAATCGATTTGCACTTGATATTGTAAGAAGCGTGCTGTGCAAAGCAATGCATGTGGAATAGTAGATATAAAGTTCTGAGATAAACGATCATGTAATTAAATGTTTACGTATGTTGCATAATACGAGTAGGTAGGTATAAGATAATTGCAGGTGATGCGAGTGGATTAAAGGGCGAATTAATCGCCCAGACTCAACTGGAAATGGCGAAGCGCACGCCGCTGGTTACCAAGATCATCATCATCATTTCAGCCAAAAGCCGTTCACTGCTGGACATAGGCCTCCCCCAAGCACCGCCACTTCAACCGGTTCTGTGCTTCCCGCATCCAGCGTATACCTGCGGCCTTCACAAGGTCATCGATCCACCTTGTAGAAGGTACGCGGTCGCCACTCCAGAACCTTTCGGCCCCATCGGCGATCAGTTCTGCGAGCAATGTGCACTGCCCACTGCCACTTAAGCTTGGCAATTTTTCGGGCTATGTCGGTTACCTCTTCATTTCAGATTCGATCACATAGGGAAACTCCAAGCATAGCCCTCTCCATTGCCCTTTGGGTAGCTTTTAGCCTTCTGATAAGGCTCATTGTGAGCGACCACGTTTCAGTGCCATAGGTCATCACTGGCAACACGCACTGGTCAAAGACTTTCGTCTTGTGACACTGCGGTATGTGGGACGAGAAGATATTGCGCAGTTTCCCGAACGCTGCCCAGCCGAGTGGGATTCGACGATTGACCTCTTTCTCAAAGGTTGCCCAGGTGACCTCTTTCTCGAAGGTTACCCAAGTGACCTCTTTCTCGAAGGTTACCCAAGTGACCTCTTTCTCGAAGGTTACCCAGGTGACCTCTTTCTCGAAGGTTACCCAGGTGACCTCTTACTCGAAGGTTACCCAGGTGACCTCTTTCTCGAAGGTTACACAGGTGACCTCTTTCTCGAAGGTTACCCAAGTGACCTCTTTCTCGAAGGTTACCCAGGTGACCTCTTTCTCGAAGGTTACCCAGGTGACCTCTTTCTGGTTATCAAGATACATAACATAACATGACGCCTGTTTTCCCCGAAGGGTTAGGCAGAGGTGTACCTATCTATAGAACACCCACATTTCGCGTTATGTTTAAGTCCCATGTAATAGGGGCCGTGCCTATTGCCGTCAACCGGGCACAAATCCTGACTCCGGGCTGCCGGGGTGACCGAGAATTTTCACATAACAAAATTGGTAATTAAAGTGTGAATATAATTACTTATGTAAAGAAGAATTTGAGTTTTGAGTTAGATAAATTTACGTAATATTTCTTAATAAAAAAAAACGAGCGATCCTACAAATTAGTTGCAGTAAGCAACTAAGCAGCGAGAGAAATTAACCTCAAAATTTAAAAAAGGTAAATATGTACTATAATATTTATTAGAATAATTATTAATTACTGGTGGCCCACTGACCGAAATTTGACCTCCTCTACTTACATACAATCTATATAGTAATTAGTAATTCCATAAGTACAGTAATTCCATGCTATCATGAAGTACTTACTAGTTCCATGCTAATAAAAAGTACTTACTTACTTATTCCATGTTCAAGCTGTCACTTCCTGTTACACACTTCCATCCCCTTCCACGAAATCACTTCCACAGAGAGCCAGAGGAAAGATGTTACAAATTAATAAGTAAGTAAGTATTTGAAGAATGTCCCGCAATCTACCTATCTGACTGACGGCTGCAGTTCAGCTTATCTTTGCAGAACAATATATTAACGTGCAGAAACTATTAGCCATGCCCTGTATACATTTCAGTGTGAGCCCTTCACCCCCGGGGTGTTTACTGATTGAGATAAACCATTAATTTCCTCGACTTTACGGAAAATCGGGTAAAATTAATTATTTATCAAATTGACACACTACGTCAAATAACAATAACTAATAATAATTTAATTTATTCAAATTCTAGTATGATAGTAGGTACATTATAAATAAAAACATATTATCTTAGATGAGCATAAACTAACAAAAAATCGACAAGACATCTGTGTCTGAACTAGATAAATAAATATCTGTATCTCAGAAAACAGCGCTCTTCCCTAAAAATATACATTTTCATCCCATCTATTCGAAGAGCCGTAGTTCCTCGATAAGTGCGGACAAAATGGGTCATTCCGGCGCACTGAATAACAGTGACGAAATGACTTTTGAATTTGGAACACTATTTAATTAAAAGGTTTGAACGCATTTCGCTTCGATAAAGTCCTGACCGGTAATAAAAAAAGCGCGTCTACCGAAGCGGGATTGGTAAACCAAATTAGAAAAAAAGTACGCGGGAACTTCATATAGTCTGAAGTTATTACGAATACCCAAGTGATAAATAAGTCAACGACATTTTCTGTTCCCAACATAATAGTTACTTACAATAAACTTCCAAAATTGCGAAAACGTATGTAATTTGGTTATGTAAATATAAATATTCGTCACTACTAAACACATCTCTTATTAATTTTGATGTGAAACATCTATAGCCAGACGTAAAACCGATTGCTGGTGGGGCGACGCATGCCGCGTGGCGATCGGCCACTATACACTTATACAGTCCATATGTAGTAGTGTGTAAATGTGTGTGTAGTGCGATGTTTTACATCTGCCAGTCGTCCCGTGACGGCTCAATTTTTTTCTCATAGAGGGGGATGAAAAGCAGAGTGTGTCACATGGTACCAACATTATATAACCTCGAGCGATGTACTTTGATTCCTTCGCTTCGCTCTGGATTCCAACAAACGGTCTCGCCCTCAATGCATTATTTTGGTCCCTTATGACACAATCTACTATTTCATCCCATCAATTCGAAAAGAGCGTAGGGTTCCTCGATAAGTGCGAGCAAAATGGGTCATTCCGGCGCACTGAATAACAGT
The DNA here is from genome assembly GCA_948098905.1 of Tiliacea aurago. Lineage (NCBI taxonomy): Eukaryota > Metazoa > Arthropoda > Insecta > Lepidoptera > Noctuidae > Tiliacea > Tiliacea aurago. The sequence continues at coordinate 21,826,591 of OX402577.1, forward strand.
GACGAAATATCTTTCGCAATTTACTATTAAAAGCTTGCAAGTTCTTTGCTTTAATAACATTTGCCGTACTATAATTTCATACAACTGTCAAATTGTGATTTGATTCCCTTATTTTACCTACCTTACCTATTCAAAAATCATTCGACCCTGATCTCTCAAAAACTGAAATTATCGTATTGTTTTAAAAGTGTTTCATAATTTAATACTTAGTGATGTAATAATATTAAGTACTAGTTGCGATTACAACTTCCGACTGAAATGGAAGATAAGAACACTCTTATCTTCCATTTCAGTCGGAAGTTGTAATCGCAACTAGTACTTAATTATGAAAACTCAAATGACGTACACACGTCATTTGAGTTTTAATTAGAAATCTGTTTGTCATATTCATATTAATTTATTTGCGTTCCACAAGGTAAAAACAAGATGTTAACAAATGGTTTACAGCTAAGAGCCGTTGTAGACCCTGTCAGAGCACACCGAAAATTATATTAGACTAGCTGCGCCCCGTGGTTCACCCGCGTAAGTCTCGATCCCGTGGGAATATAGGGATAAAAAGCAGCCTATATTTAACATTTATAATCCAGGGTGTCAGCTACCGCGATACAAAATTTTATCAAAATTGGTCCAGCCGTTTTTAAGTGAAAGAGTTACAAACATCCATCCATCCTTCCATACTTTTAGTAGGATAAGTACCTAAAACCAAAATTAAAAAAAAATTAAATACATGAAAACAATAATTACATTCGCTTATAAGTCAATAACAATTACATAAATAATTCTAATATTGAAAGAAAGAAAGAAAGAAAGAAAATACGTTTATTTGCGGTAAACATGACGCAACAAAGAACATAAACACAAAAATAAGAAAAGGTTGGTGGAAACATGCGTCACATCCACGCAAAACGGCTATCGCTCAGCATTTATACTGCGACCCTATGCAAGACAGAGCCCCAGCGCTGGTTTTCAGCGACAGCCGGCGCCGACGTATGACGTCGTACGGTGCAGCAAACAATGAATAGGACGCTGTGCCGGTACATCATCATCATCATTTTTTCGGTCATTGGAAAGAAGGTAGCTATTTTCTTAAAACCCTATTATGTTAAGATAAATTTATATTATTTAGGAAATATTATTACAAACACCTAATTAATGAGAGATTTCTGTTAATATGGTACTCGTACATGTGATAATAACGGTATTTACTTAGTAATGTAACGAACCTATCTCCATTCATGTGGGGATTAAATACTAAATAGGTTTAAATTGATAAAAAAATAAGAGAAGATCGCGGTTAAGAAATAACACCGCACGAGTCAATCCATCAGGTTAAGCTACGCTTGCCGGGGTTGGTCCGTGGATGGGTGACCATATTTACATACCGTGCCTCGGAAAGCACGCTAAGCCGTTGATCCCGGCTGTCATTCATGGATCTTTGACAGTCGTAGGGGTCGTCAGAAGGCTCAAAGTCTGACCCCAACATAGTTGAGAAAAGGCTGGGCAGATTGAGTGATACAAAAATAGGCAGTCATGAAGACTGCCCACAGAAGTGCAAAAATTGGAATACTTAACTTTTTTTAGGGTTCCGTACCCAAAGGGTAAAACGGGAACCCTATTACTAAGGCTCCGCCGTCTATCTGTGTGTCTGTCCGTCTGTCACCAGGCTGTATCTCATGAACCGTGATAGGTAGTTAGACAGTTGACATTTTCACAGATGATGTATTTCTGTTGCCGCTATAATAACTAAAAAACAGAATCAGATAAATATTTAAGGGGGCTTTCATACAACAAACGTGATTTTTTTGTTTCGTTTTTGCTCGGTATTGATAACGGCAACAGGTAGACGCTTGAAATATTCACATACTCTTTAGTTATATATTCACTTTAAAAATAAATAATTAAATTAAAATTAAAAAAATATTTAAGGGCCCCCCTTAAATATTTGCCCCCTCAGCGAGCTATGGAACGCGCTATGCTTGGAGTCTCTCTGAGGGATCGAATCCGGCACGAGGTGATCCGGCAGAACCACAGTTGTTGACATAGCCCACAGAATAAGCAAGCTGAAGTGGCAATGGGCCGGCCATATTAGCCGTAGAACCGATGACCGTTGGGGTAGACGTGTTCTTGAGTGGAGTCCGCAAATCGGCAAACGTAAGGTAGGACGCCCTCAGGCTAGGTGGAGCGACGATCTTCGCAGGGTGGCTGGTGGCAGCTGGATGAGAGTTGCCGAGAATCGAGCTGAAGGGCGTGCAATTGGAGAGGCCTATGTCCAGCAGTGGAATGCTATGGGCTGATGATGATGATGATGATATTTATTAGGATGGTTAACTGTGTTTTAGGGTTGAAGGCATTGACATTGGTCTCGGTTCGACCGGTTATCTTTAAAGAATCGTTTGCTTTTACTTAACAGGCCCTATAATATCTACCTTCACCGTAATTCAGACTTTATTTTGCGAGCAAGTGGGTAAAGAATAGTCTATTAATTTTGGTATTCATGAGTCAAAGTTATCAGTTGCGAAGTTAGTATTTTTACAAAATATTTAACAAAAGGAAAATTATTCAAAATATTTATTACCTATTGGGTAATTCTTATCTACTTACTCGAATAAAGCGAATTATCTATTCGTAGACATCGTTATCAATTAATTTAAACGAAATAAAACATCTGTACGATATCATAAAATTATTTTGGGACAACCTTGATAGACATTGTACAGTCACGCTACAAAAAGCTGATAGTGTATTGATTACAAAATTGAGTTAAAGAACAATAATTACAAAAGCAGCTAATTATGGAATTTGTGATCAAAAGGCCATTTAGCCTAATGGCCTTGTGGCCCAGATTTTCTAAAGAAAGAAGCATCATACTAAAAATGAGTCCATGATCTAATTACAATTGATTTCTTTTCCTGTTGCTGTAAATAATTCGATTGTTAACGTACTTCTACGGGCACGGACGCGGGCGCCATATTGCGTAACGCACCGCTGACCGACCGGCGGCGCACGCGCCACCAAACTTGAACTTTCAGACGAGTTTTACACGTTGAAGGTTCGCAATACAAGTATTTTTGTTATTGTAATTAACAATGAACATTAATTGGTAGTAGCTCAACTGAATAAGATAAAGAAATAATGTTGTATTCTTGATTTGCATAATTATTTTAGTAGGTACTTACTTAAATCGGACGATGCTGATTTTGATTTTTATTATAAATTTTCAGATAACAAAAATAGTTTACATTTACATTATTATTAAAAATATAAATAAAATATGTAAGTAAGTAAGTTGATAATTATTCTGTTGGCGTGAACTACCTTCATACTGAGTGGTTAGCTTGCGTGTTCTGTACTGAGCTCACGCAACTCGTCGTACGTACAGCCAGTAATAGGACTCGCACATCAAGGAGCGCTGAGAATTTAACGCATTATTAATTTATTATACCTACAGAAAACAAAAGGTATTTTAATTAAACGCGTATACGAATAGATTCATAATTAAATTATCTTTAAATTGGTGAAGGCTTCAGAAAAATACGCTCGGTTGTGTTAGGAATCAGTTAGGAATTGTTGTAGTAAGTCATATATTTAATTTGATAAGCGTTAGAAATAATTTTAGAAGTATATTTTTAAGTAATTATTTTATTAATTTTTGTTTTCATCCTGGTAACACTGACTCGCATGCCGCCCTGTTGCGTCTTCCTACAAACCAATGGCGGATTTGTCAAGCATGGACGCAACGGGCAAGCAAGAGGTCCGAGCCAGTTTTTGCTGTGATAGTCCTGTCGATTATACGAAAATCAAGTTATAGTTTACACGAGTTTATAAATCCGAAAATTGTGGTATAAGTGCTGTTTGAAAAAACATAAGGTATGTACGCTGCTTTAATAGCAAGTAATGAACGTTAACAACAAATGATATTAGTGTTGTGATTATTCTTTATGATCAACAAAATATATACCCGAGAATTAATTTGGAGTTTCCTTTCAGTTGATTTTGTCGCCATTCTCAGTTTTTTATCCGCGTTAGACATAACTTTATAAATTAATTTCACTACATAATATAAACATAATCTTAAATATTCACATATCAAGTTATTGAGAAAATTTCAAATCATTAACACTACTCGTTTAGACGTGATCTTCAGTATAAAATCATTAAAAGTCGGTTATCATTGAATTAATATATTTAATTATTTCACTGCCAGCTAAACAATAGCATCACGCCACTATGTCACATTACATTGTAAAACAATAGAAACTCAATCCTTTAAACTATAGCCGAACGAATAATCCAAAATACCCGAGTTATTTATTTCTAATCCGGAACACGGAACACCTACCTACATTATCACCATTAAAGGAAACTATAGTAAGCCATAAAAATTGCCTACACATCTCATTTAATTTGCCTATTGGCACTTGCTATAAATATGTGGGCCAAGCACGAACGCACGGAGCAAACGTACCGATTTTAAAATTAAAAATATTCGTTTCGCACTACATCATTATTTACTTAGTTTTAAGACTATATTCGCGATGAAGACTATATTTGAGAGCAGCGGGGCGAGCACGGCCTACTGAGACATGACTTGAGTCACACATTTTATCACAGTTTGAGCAATAAAACCGTTTTGTCTTAAAATGCTATTACAAATTGACAAGACATAATTTATCATGTCTTGTCAGAAACGTCTTGGTACGCCCGTGCTCGGCCCGCAGTGGTGGCCTAGTGGTAGGTAACAACCGCGAGTCGTGACTTACGAGTTGTATGTAATTAGGTCTTAGGTTAAACCCAGACAGGCGCTTTGTGTAAATAATTTCATCACCACTGCTCTCAAAGCGGTGAAGGAAAACATCGTGAGGAAACCGGCAGGTCCTAGAACCAAAAACGTAAAAGACATGTGACATCTACCAACTGCTTACGGCTCACTCCCTCTCACCGAGAGGAGGCCTGTGTCTCAGTACCTAATGGGTATATTATAGGCTATGATTATGCAATGTAAACTATATTCATATAATCCATAAGTGTTGTACTAATTGTGCTTGTCGCAATTTTTTTAACTAAATAGGACAGTTGTATTTCCAATACAAAAATAGTTCGAATATACGAATACGTCGCGCGTTCGTGCTAGGGCCACTCAGTCAATCGCGGAGTCACGGTCAAGTAGTTTTGTCAGCGTCCATCTTTGTTACAATTAAATACAATAGCTTCACTGACCATGGCGAATTGCTTCCGCGCATCGCATTGACAATATTTATACCTCATGTGACTTGATGGGTACAACTGAGCGCAGGTATGCAGTGGTGGATGGGTTAGGTTAGACACTATGGGGTTCGCCTAGAGAGGGTTATGTATCCGGCGGTCGCGGAAGTCGCACATGATCCCATGATCCCCGGTGCAGGTCTGGGAAGGGAACACCGGGAAGGTTTTTAGTCAGTAAGAGTCTGACAAACCCCTCCGCCACAGGGTGGAGGATATCCATGAGGATTATCCACCCGGGGAAAAAAACAAAAAAAAAGGTGGTTTACGTATGGGGGTGATTAATTGAGCTGCACTATTACTGACAAATGCTTGCACTGATTGGACAGGTCCACTCAAATTCTGGGTTCTTTCCTCAAAAGACCATTTCAGACACAGATCTACATGGTCCTCCCATGACCTAACCAAGATTATTATGTCTGGACTTTAAAAGAGACTTTGAACAGTGAGTTTGTTTCGCCATTTCTTCTCAGGGGTAGTCAGATAGAAAATTAATTTAAAAAAGCTTAATTTTTATTTTTTTTATTAGACGTGTAAAAGTGATTCTAATATCCTATTTACAGAATAAACGATTTCATTTAATTTCATTTCAATCGTGGTCTCCCGTGGCAAGCAATTTGAGTAAGTAGGTATAGCTCGGGATCAGTGGGTTCTGCTGGCGGATCCCAAATACTGACGACAGCCACTGTGGTGGTTTTAGCCGGCTATACAAGAATCGTGTAAAAGCCATTTCCTGGCCCTGGGTAGTCGTGAGGATTTCTGAAAGGTAACAGTGAGGATTTCTGGGTCTTTCAGAGACCTTTCTTGCCAGCGGTGGATGCTAAAGGATTGATATGGTTTTAGTGCATGACCGTTTGCAGTTCTAGAGTTCAAAAATCATCCATTGCAGCTTTGAATTTATTATCTCATCACTGTCATCACAATATAATTGATATTAATTTATCATCAAACATCAAAATGCTGCGACTCTCGGCTGACAATGCGCAAGCGCAATCAACTTTCCATTGTTCGAGCTCGAGCAAAATTATTGTATGGATACGGTTAAGTTAATAAGCATCCACGAGTTACGACCAAACATTCCGTTCATTAACTGAGAATGATTAACTAACTTTTATTTAATTATAATTATGGCAACAGGTCAAATAAATTATATTCTTCACGTGGTTTTCACGTCCAATTAAAGAAAAAAATAATAAACATATAGACAAATGCGAAAATAATAAGTAAATGATGCAAGATGGTCTAATTTTTAACTCACGATCATTCAGCATCGTGTGATTCCTGCATGATATTTATAAAGCGATAAAAATAAAGATAACAATTTGACCCAACATGAGAAGTTGCCATTGACAATTACACGCGAGGTTTTGTAGACAAATACAATCAATTTTTATTAATTGAATCAGACCGTTGGGCAAGATAAAGGTAACACATTACATGTGTTAAAGTTGGTGTCGCCGAGGACTGACTGTCGACAGCGGGCTGTTACAAGCTGTAGGGGAGATTTGTGATGGATTCTCGACAGAACCAGAAGTCACCGGCCGAGGTGCTGCGTCAAGTTGCTTGTTGCATTGACACGTGCCCGTTCAAACACCATCAATGGCCATTATTTCTCAGGCAAAGTGCTTAAAAGCGGCAATCAGTTGTGAGGAACTAGCAGTGGCAGTGATTGAACGACTGAGTGTAGCACCATTAACACTAAATCCTAGTACAGTAAATATAGAAGACACCGACAGTTGCAAACCTCATTTCCAAGAACATAAAATACTTACCCTCCCCTGCTTATACATTCTAGAAATATGCAAATTCGTTCGAAATTACCAACACTTTTTTACACAACAAGAGAAAATATACTGTCAATAATTCAAAATATACATTTTGCCATAAAAATAGGTTAAACTTCCAAGTTCTAAGTTTAAAATGCACTCAACAAGTACACTAGTCGTGTCAATTTAAAATACGAGTATACATATAATACTCGTAAATTACCAGAAATAATAAAAGAACAAAAATTGAATACATTCACAATTAAAACAATTTCTATTAAATAAATGCTATTATAATATAAATGAATATTTAAATGACAAATTTTAAATTACATGTTTTTATAAAATAATTACAATATTTATTATAACAACTAAGTAGTCAAATAAAAGCCCTCTTCCTCTCTCCTACTTTTGCTGTGCCCGACAGGGTCCACAATGATCATAATTATGTATAAACTACCACCTAAGTTCACATGTGGAAGCAATAAATATATTCAGTATTGAGTATTAAATAATAATAGCCGCACGGGACGGTCTTCAAGGTAAAGCAACGCTAGCCGAGGTCGGTCCGTGGATAGGTGACCATCCATTGCATACCGAGATGTCTCCTTACCTCGAAAGCAGTTGGTCCCGGCTATAATTCTTAGATATTTGTCAGTCGTTAAGGGTAGTCACTTACTAGAGAATGGGCAGCAGCGTCCTCTATGCATTTTTAAAACCATATTGCGATCGCCAACCCGCCTGCCAAGCGTGGCGATTATTTCGGGGGGATTTGCTTCGTAACTTGCCAACCGCACGAGCGGTCGAAATATTTTTCTGTCTAAAATTCAAACAAATTTTCAAAAATGAATTGTTATCATTGTATGACCAACTATCCAATGATGAATACTTTATGCTGTAATTGACATAAAAATTGGCAATTCACCCCCCTTTTTGGGGGAGGCCTGTGTCCAGCAGTGGACGTCTTTCGGCCTGAAATGATGATGATGATGATGAAGGGTAGTCAGAAGCCCGATAGTTTGACAACCAGTCTTGCCAAGAGTATCGTTTTACAACCCAGTTACTGTAGAGATAGGCCGTCGCTCCATGTAAAATAATGGTATTGCGCTGCATCCAGTCAGACAGCAAGCCGCTCTCAACATAGGAAAAGGCTAGGCAGGTGATAACAGGTATATTTTGATTCCTAATCAATACTACACCATCAAAACAAAGATGTATCATAATGCCGATAATTCCGATATCATCTACCTACACTTTATCTGTGACAATGATCATGCTCGATGCATTACAATGCCACGTGCCCATCACATGGATCGAATCGTCATCATTGTCATCAATATCGGCAAAACAAATGTGTCGACGAACACTATGCTTAATTACTTACATGGATTTATTGATGTGTCTATAGAGAGCTATTGACCTATGTCTGCTGTGTCTCCTATAGAGAGCTATTGACCAATAGACATTAATTTTGTCGTACTTACCTGTAAAGGAGTTCATTGGTGATCGTTAGGTCTAAGAGTGTTGGACGACATTCCAGTTTATCCTTAGTTTATCAGTTGAGCATTTAATAACGTGAATGTCGAATTCTGCCTCGTTTCATCTAACTGCTATCGGTCAAATTAAATTAGCTAGCGAAACTCCGCAGACGTGTTGGGTATCGGTATCTAAATACGATAAAATGAAAAAAAAAAACTTTGTATTTTTTGGGGTCAACGACTTGAAATATGAGTTTCAAAATCAGTTTTTTTTGTGTGTAAACTACACAGATGTGATGGGTATCGATACCTAAACACGATAAAACAAAAACTTAATTACTTCAAGTAACTTCACTGCCAGTGGTCATTGACACCGGAAAAAAAACAAAAATCTTTATTGTTTTCGTTTAATCGTATTTAGATATCGTTACCCAAAACGTCCACGGAGTTTCGCTAGCTAATTAAATTTGACCCTGTATTTATACCCGATTTAAATAACGATTTGGTAAATATCTGAGGAAAGGTTACATTTGCGCAGTATATTAAAATTCAGTCGTAGAGACGTGAACTTATTTAGCGCAATGTCGGTAATTCAAGAAATGATGAAAGTGTTAAATATTGACCTTTGTTCTTTTTGTTTTAATAACAAAATTGTTTACTTCTTGCCTACAAAATGCGTAATAGTATAAACCAGAGTTAATAGCGGAGGTAAATCTCCATCATCACTAAACGATTCGATTGACGTCGTATATGTAGTAAATGATGAAATTATAAAATAATTAACATTTCATTTAGCTTTAAATATTAGTTTTAGTATATGCGAAACCCGAAACACGTGTCTAGTATTTTTATGTAAAGAATCTATGTACAAAATTTCAAAACTGTATCATGAAAAATCACAAAGTTATGAGGTAGTTATGTTACCGGGTTGTCAGTACAAAAACATGCTAACGGCGGCGCCCCCGCGCCTCCAGGATCGTCTTGCACTCATTGATAATAATTTGGCAGTAGGTACCTAACTAAGCAAGTAATTAAATGGTGCTAACATTTTCCATCATACTTAAATATTTTTGGGACAAAATATAACATGGTGTAAAAATTATTGAAATCGATTCAGTTCCTTCTTCTGAACAAACTATATTCAGATTTCGCATATACTAAAAATAATGTTGATATAACCCCAAGGTTAATAAAAAAAAAACCGATAATAACAACGGATCTTATAATAATTCATCTTAATATAGGGATAACGCCCAAAACTGATAGTGATTCATGTGATATTCTATGACTCACTCGATACGATTCAGATAATAAAATCAATATATGAGTATCAAACAATAAGTATAAAGATACTGCTGTTATCAATGACAATAAAGCTTGAAAGATAATGGACGCTTTTACAGGTGGTAAAGAAAACAGTTGTCATGTAGGTTTTATAGATTTGATCCTTGCGATTAATGTCATTAAAGTTACTTAAGACGGAGATATGTGCTAGTGAGCTTGAGTGGTTAACTTGCCTGTTCTGTACTGAGCTCACGCAACAAGTCGTACGTTCAGCCAGTAATAGGACTCGCCCATCAAGGAGCGCTGTCCCCAATTTGACGCATTATTAATTTATTATACACAAACCAAAAGGTATTTTAATAAAACGCGTATACTACAAGATCAATAATTAAATTATCTTTAAATTGGTGAAGGTTTCAGAAAAATACGCTTGGTAGATTTTGCGCCATTGTCAGCTTTTTATACATACATAACTTTACAAATTAATTTCACCATGTAATATAAACATAATCTAAATTATTCACTTATTAAGTTATTGAGAAAATGCTCTAATTTAACATAATTATCTTTTTTTCAAATTATTAACACTACTCGTTTAGACGTGAACTTTAGTGTAAAATCATCAAAAGTCGGTTATCGTCGCCTTAATTTCAATTCGATAAACGATAAGTTTATTTACTTAATGACGTAGAGACTGAATTATAAGAGACCAGCGGTGTCAGATTGTGGCAAGCACCTTTGCTTGCTTTTTGAAGGTTTGAGTGCTGGCTGGTTTTTCCAGTGGACTTTGTCATCGTGGTGAAAGGATTAGCCAATCGGCAAAAGTCGATTGCCCAAAGTGCATCGAACGTAAAAGAAGGTCGGAGGGTACGTCGCTCGAAGAGGCTCCTTTCATGCACCCCAGGGTTTTAGTAGCTAACTATTTTCTGTCTTCAGCTATGTAACAGGCAACTGAAGGAACTCGGGTGGGTTTTAGTCAGTAGAAGTCTGACACGCCCTCCCGCTATGCCCAGAGCGGGAGAAGTTATTTGGTAATTTACCACCCAAAAAAAAGTCTCAACTGAAAATAAAACAAACAGCAGGTAACACATAATACCATTGGCATTACATCATAATGCAGTTCGCTACTGAAATGTTTATTGCACACAAAACATTTTTATAGCTATTGTGCTGACTTTTATGTTATGTTTATTCAAATCTTAACTGTTTTGGATATTGGACTGTAGGTGTTGTTATAAAATGTCCACATTTCCATTTCACACGTTTATCTAAGTGTAGGTATAGCTAAAAGTGACCTACCTACCGTTCTTAGAACAACATTTATGTCAGGATGAGTGGTCAGATTATCACCTGCAGGTAACCAAAGTGATTCATCAGTGGTCTAACCAAATCATAAAACCTTGCCAAAATTAAGGAAAACCTTCGGAAGTTAGTTAAAATGTGGTAAACAGCCTTCGCCTCTCCCATGCAAAACGACCTCCTATTAGTTTTCTTTTAATACGAGATAGGTTTCCTCCTGATTTTGTCAGTAGCGTAGGTGCGTTAACTATCGACAAAATCTCATTGCAAAATAATTTATTCAAACTAGACTAAGTCCCGTATTTATAGAGCGTTACTCAGTACTCAAGCATTACTTAAGGCGACGATAACCGACTTTTAATGATTTTATACTGAAGATCACGTCTAAACGAGTAGAGTTAATGATTTGAATAAAATATATGTTAAATTAGAGCATTTTCGCGTTAACTAAATATGTGAATATTTTAGATTATGTTTTTATTACATAGTGAAATTAATTTGTAAAGTTATATCTATCGCGGATAAAAAACTGAGAATGGTGAAAATCTACCAAGCGTATTTTTCTGAAACCTTAACCAATTTAATGGTAATTTAATTATTGATCTTTTAGTATATGCTTTTTATTAAAATACCTTTGTTTTGTGTCTAATAAATTAATAATGTGTCAAATTGGGGCAGCGCTCCTTGATGGGCGAGTCCTATAACTGGCTGAACGTACTTACGACGCGTTGCGTGAGCGAGTACAGAACACGCAAGCTAACCACTCAAGGTCACTGGCATATATCTGCGTCTTAAGACTAGATTGAAGCCATTGTATTGGTGGAAACTAGTCTTAAGTAATGCTTGAGTACTGAGTAACGCTCTATAAATACGAGGCTAAGAATCAGCACTTTTTGAACGTCAAAGTTACATAAGAAAGTCTCCCAAAAACTCCCCAGCAGACTGTTGTCTGCTGGGGAGTTTTTGGAAAGACCAGTCTGTTTGTCAGACCAGAAAAGTTTGCATGTAGGACTGTGGGAACGCCACAATTGTGGCGATAAGTCCCCTTTTTGAGGAGTAGCTAGAGAGGCGCCACGGTGTCCTCACCTTCCACCTGACGCAGGTCCTCACCGGACACATTTGTTTCGGGAGGTTTCTGTTCAGGATAAGGCGGGAGGAAACGCCCGGGTGTTAACATTGTGTGGATCGCCCGGAGGACATGGTGGAGCATCTGAAAGGGATATCGTGGCCCTGGCACACAGGCAACTAAAGAATCACGGGTGGGTTTTAGTCAGTAAAAGTCTGACACGAAGAGAGCGGGAGCAGCTATTTGATAATTTCCCACCCAAAAAAAAAAAGGACTGTAGGCTGTAAAAATATCGAATATTATCCTTTTATAGTCTTTCTTCCACTAGGTATTAATTTTTCCATTTATATTTTGTATTCCTTCTTCTTTCAGTTTTTTTTATTTTTTTCTTGTTTATCGTGACCATACGATACGATTAGACTCGAACTCAAACTCAAAACTCAAAACATTTATTTCCATTAAACCTATTACAGGCACTTTTGAATTGTCAAAGAGTCGGTCAGTTAGTCAGAAAGTTGCTCTCTCTCTCTCAATCTCTATGGAAAAGAATAGGCAAGAAACTCCAAAGACACTCTTTTAAAGCAAGATATTACAAAATCTTGGGTACATTATTCTTGTTGCTTCTATATGTGAGCACAATGTAAAAAAAAAAATTGTTTATTTAAAAAACAATTCAAAATATAAGATTAAAAGATTACAAATAAGCCCTGGCAGTTAAGAAAAGACCAGTCTCAACTGACGGCGCCCGTTAGATGTTAAGGATGTAAATAATATACAAGAGACGCATACATATTTTTGAGCCTTAATGATATTCTAATTTATCAAATCGGCATGTCTTGATGACGATATGAATATCGTGCAATATATCTAAAACTAAAAAAAAATTATACACCCACTTATTCATTTTTGACGATCGAATGAATACAAGCTTCTAATGGTGATATCACGTATTTAAATCGTTATTTCTTGTAGATATAGGTATGTGTCCTTGACTTCCTGAGTTCCTATTTGCCCACAAATTAACCTGCTCACTATGTACTGGCGATTTCAGACCATGCATTCAATACCTCATCACGTTTTCGTTCAGCGTATGCCATGGGTGTTTAGGTTAACACTGAGGGTAGAATTTAGCTGATTGTAACCAGTATCATGTTTTAAAAGGGGTGAAAAGCAGTACTTAAAATTTTCTGGATCACGAGACAAGTACACCTTGTATATATAATTATAGATCCTTCGTTCAGCCACTCTGCAGAAACTTCAGTGTTGAGATGGGTTCCGCAAAGAACTTCGATCTACATAAATCATCACTTAACTCCTCTTGTACTAAATGATAAATTAACCTACCATTAACACTATAAACTGCGTCCTCTATACAATTTCCTATTACTAACAATTATTTTAACTAAATGTTGAAATTATACTGTTGTTAGGATACGATTGCGCAATCTTCATTTGTCTTTTTAGTGATAATTGCCTATATATAACATAGAACGTCGGCTGCTGAACCGTGAGCCTCCCATCCATCTCAATGACGGATCGATGGTCTACGCTTGGAAGATGAACAGATGATCTTCAGTACTTCCTTGTTACTCGGAAAGATGGTAAATCTAATACTCCACATTTTTAATACTACAAACGTCGAGTACGACAACATTTCTAAATACAATACGAAAATCAAAGTAACAAAAATCATAAAAGCGAATCAAAAAATATCACAAAAAAAAACACTTCTCCGACATCTTACTCAGGTACCTTCCACCATAAACATTTGATGAACTGACGGACAAAATATAAATTAATCAGATCTTTCTCACATCTATGACCAAAAATACCTCAGTTTGTGCTCTAAATAAAACACTAGTTTATTTTTAACTTAAGTGACCAAAAACTTTCCAGATTAACCTGTATGGGGTTCGTATGACGCCAAAGGCATTGCTTTATTTTTATTTTGAATAAGTTATTATTGGAAGTTCCATTTTTAGGATTCAACGGCCCAAAATCAGTTAAATGACGTATTCTTAAAAACTGCAATATGCAAATTTTATAACACGACTGTTATAAAGGATTGATATTCCCGGAAATGTCAAGAAGTTTGATGCTACTGCGCATTAGGTTTGTAAATTATGATTCATTTTAGATGATGTCAACTGTATTGTGTAGACGTTAATCTTGTTCTGCCGTAGATTTCAATGGGGTTTCACCACATCGTAGAATTACAGGCACTAATGCTACGATTACATAATAGAAGAGCGATAGCCGCCACATAGCGTACGCTATTTACCGGCCAATAACTCTCTGAAACGTTATACAACATATCCCAGAATTAACGCACAACCTCTTAAGGCGACGATAACCGAATTTTAATGATTTTATACTGAAGATCACGTCTAAACGAGTAGTGTTAATTATTTGAAAAAAAAAAAAGTTAGCGCACTTTTTCAATAACTTAATATACGAATATGTTAGATTATGTTTAAATGACGTAGTGAAATTAATTTGTAAAGTTATGTCTAACGCGGATAAAAAACTGAGAATGGCGCAAAATCTACAAAGCGTATGTCGTGCGTTAATTCTGGGACATGTTGTATACGAAAGTAAATTGGTGTGTTTTCCTAGATAGCTTTTTTGGACACCGTAAAGTCAAATCCCGTTGCCATCTTTTTCATCATAACTGTCACTCTGTTATGTGGCGGCCACAGCTCTTCTAGAATACCTAGCTTTAACCCTGAGATTTAAAAATTTCATGATTCTTTGACTGACATGATTGGTAGACTGAAAATGAAATTGATACCAGGCAAGGCTATTCTAAGGATCTTTTGTAATTAATATTGAAACGCGAAACAACAAGAATAAAATATTTCACATAAATAATTTCTAAAGTAGTCTCTACAGTTTTATCAAACAAGGCCCACATGGGCCATGGAGTTAGCACGAAAAACTGTATCATAGAATCTACATTATATTCTAATGTCGTCAGATGTGCTGACAAAAAATTCGACCTCGATACAATTCGCGTTGTTAAAACGCCCGCAAACCTTAACGGTCTTTGCAATGTAATGAATCTGCTAGCACCATTGCAAAGCCGCCATTTTGTTTCATTCAAATATTACCGTTGTTTTACTTTTTTATCTGTGGCTTTATGTTCCGACATTCTTGCAAAGACAGTTGGAAGATATTATAAGTTTTTTGCATCAGTAATCTGTAGTATTTCCCCTTTCGCTTTATTGTAGGAAGTTCTGTTAGTAATTATTTTATAAGCATTGTAAATTGTTTCCTATTCAACTAAATTTTAACTGTTATGAGACAACTTCCGAAAAGTATTAAATTTTAGTCCTAATGGAAAATAGACTAATGACAGTAGGTCGTCTTAGGTAGCGTCAGTTTTACATGACAAAGTAAAGAATTGCCTCACGACCTTGGTCTGTCTGTATCCACAACGTAATTCGATAAAGTCACGAGGGGGATCCAGTGACAAATGTGTCACCCACATACACGAATCAATTGAATTAGCTGCAGCAAATCATGCCAGTGGAGCGAAAGAGCGATCGTAACATGAATTGATTAACTTCCTTTCAAAACGATCTGAAGTACCTTTTAGAGTAAGAGCTACTGATAATGAATACCTAATAAATCTCTTGTTAATCACGAATCACGAACGTTAGTCACTGTTCTATCTTATTTTGATAGTTTGATTTTAAATCTTCTTGAGGTAGGTCGATACTGCGACATTTTTCTATGTATATTCCCAACCCCAAAGAAATTTTAGAAACAAACAAGTTCGACCGCTTAGGCTATAAATATAGTTTTCCTACATTTCTGAATGAGTGATTTATTTTTAGGCCCTACGTTTTTTGTAGCTTTATGTCTAGTCTAAACACTAGAGAGTTTCCTATCTTGAATGAAAATCTACACGAATCAATCACTTAATACAGCTAAGATTCTATCACGTCATTATCCGTCATTAGGCTGGTATGATCATTTCTAACTAGGGTTTTTTTTTTTTTTTTGGGTGGAAAATTATCAAATAACTTCTCCCGCTCTGGGCGGAGCGGGAGGGCGTGTCAGACTTTTACTGACTAAAACCCACCCGTATTCCTTCATTTGCCTGTGTGCCAGGGCCACGATATCCCTTTCGGACAAACTCGCAACCCTGGCAGGCATTGGCCCTAGCGGACCCCGTCAGTTGGTGCTGACAACTCTTTGAGGCGCGCGTGGAATACGACGCGCCTCAACGACGTACGACATAACGACCCGGGCCTGGTCGTTATCGGATGGTGAGCTACCCATCGCTCACCGTCCGCAGGCCCACGCCTACGGTGGCCGGAAATCGGCTTGCGACTCCCGACGCCCGGGGCGTCTCCTGCGGCGACTAGGGGCGCGAGGGCGCGAACCTTGCCTCTCCCTCACGCGTTCCGCCTCCTCCTTCGCAAGCATTACTAATTCGCAGAAGGAGGTGACGGCCTCCCATGCACTCTCGCTCCGAACCATGGCCTGCACCAGGGCCGGACGCGAGAGATCGCCGCCGCCGATCGCCTCCGTGAGGACACGGCGGTGCTCCGCCCAAGCTGGGCAGACCTCCACCGTATGCTCCACCGTGTCCTCCGGGCGATCCACACAGTGGTGACACCCGGGCGTTTCCTCCCGCTTTATCCTGAACAGGAACCTCCCGAAACAACCATGTCCGGTGAGGACCTGCGTCAGGCGGAAGGTGAGGACGCCGTGGCGCCTCTCTAGCCACTCCTCAAAGAGGGGACTTATCGCCACAATTGTGGCGTGCCCAGCGCTGGGTTGCGACAATCGCACTCTCCATGCCGCCATAAGATCCCGCCGGAGCTCTGTCCGCTGTGCCGTGATTTCTCGCGGTAGCGGAGTTTCACCCCGGCGTTTCGCCTCCTCGCGCCACTCCCAGACGTGCGCGAGGACTTTTGCCTCCAGATCCCATGGCGGTAGTCCGGCAAGGAGGCTCGCCGCCTCACGGGAGAAACTAGTGTAACGTTACGATTAGCCGGAGAGCTAGTTGTATGTCAGACGTTATAAAAAAAAAAAAAACCGGTCAAGAGCGAGTCGGACTCGCGCACCGAGGGCTCCGTCCGTAAGTATATGATGTTGATGATTTCTGAAAAACTGTGCTATTTAGAGACATCGTTTTATTTTTCCTGTAATCTTTATATAAACTTCTATCACATAGAATAATTTCAGATTTTTATCTATGCAAACTTCGGAGATGGTATTTTACATTTTTCATTAAAAAATCGGAAACTATGCTGCCCAAAAAAAAAATGTTTGAGAATGTGCAAACAGCGCTCTTTCGTATGATACCCCACATGCCCTGGTAGCCCTGCTTCAAATTTTTAAGACCTCCTTTCAGTCCCTTTTACAAAAAAGTTATACTTTTTTAATTTTCTTTCTTTTTTGCAAAATAGTTGGGCAAACGTCATCTAAAATTGTTCTTAATTTCAATTTGATAGCATTAGTAAGCAATAGTTCTTGAGATATCCAGGTGTGACAGACAGACAGCCTTAGTCTCACCATAAGGGTTCCTTTTAGTATTTTGGTACGGAACTCTAAAAAAGATAGATATCATAAAACTTAAAAAGTATACAGTATATGGGTAGGAGTTCCAAATCGCGGATCGGGGCGCCCGGATGGCAGTAAGCAGGATCGGCCGGCAGTAGTTGAGCAGGACGAGGACGGGCCGCAGTGTCTTTCGGCGAATAGGATCAGGAGGTTGTCGAAACCCCTGGCCGGAGTAGGAAAAGCTTTAAGGAATTTTCGTGAACAAGAGGTTACGTTATAGCAGTTTATAATGTTTCACACTAGCAAGAGGGCCGTGTTGGTGTCTTACAATGCAACAAGCGAGTGTAATGCTCTGACGTCAGAAGACTTCTCCTTCGAGGAGTTGGCAGAGAAGAGGGCAGCGTTGTCTTACGTCACGCGGATAGAAAGGACAGTGGAGATACTTTGCAGCGCCTCACGCAGAGCAGAAGTGTCCTGGCCTTCTATGGCATGCGGGAGGAGTGCCCCAGCGTCGGAGCAGGCAGGCTGCTCAGGAGTGGTCCGCTGCACCGTTTTACGCCACACGGCTAGAGAGCCCCAGACGTCAGAAGCCACCCAGACGTAGGCGAGACTTAGGCGAGAGGACCGGAGGCAACGGGAGAGAGTCACAAAATGTACACGTTTAGTTTTATAATAATTGTATTTAGTCGATTCAGACACATGCTCTTATAACCGAACTTATATCGACTTAAAAACTGAGCTTAAGCAGACTGAGCCAAAAATGAGGCAGAACTGTAGTAAAACTGAAGTCAAACTTTTAATTACCAAGGGAAAGTTTTAAAAAACGATTCAGATTTTTTCAAGAGTCAGTGTTGTATATAGTAACATTAATAAAAGACTCATTGCTGAAATACAATAACAGAGGTCTATTCCAATTTCCCCAGAAATAGCCGTCCTATTAACTTTAAGGTTTTATGCTACAGCATCATTTCGGGTGAGTACCTACCTGTATTAGGTGATACTTCAATATTGTAGGTAAATACCTACATTTAACAATTTATTCAATTACTACTATTATGTATAAACGTACATAATTATTATGTACTTCTTTAGTTGCATAAAGTTTAATAAATAAACTTTAAAAGTCTTATAAATCCAATAAAATTATCTAATCTAATAATAGTGTTCTTCTAGTTTTAACAAAATAAAAGTATTTCAATAAATCTTACGACTTCTCAAGAACGAAATGTGATGAATGTCATTCTAAACTTCGGTCACTGTGGCGTAATCGTTCATCAAGTACAGCTCCTTGAGGAGCTGTTCTTGGTAACTGAGATACTGTTTTCATGTATTTATTAATTAGTAATGATCTTGAGATGCTGATATCGTAATAATGGCGTATCAAATAAATACGCACTTGAGTACGTCATTGGGGAACGTTTATTAATACGGGCCTAAGACCCTAGCCTAATGCTCTAAGACCTAGCCTTATCATACTAAATACCCGTAACATGTTAGCTTTATAGTATAGAAAAATAAATCTGACAGATGACAATTTATGATGAAAATGTCAACGAATTTTTACGAAAAGAGAAAATTAATAATATAAAATTATTTTGGATGCCAAAACACTCACAGGTACCTAACTTAAGGTTTGCTTTTCAGCGGTAACATTGTTCAAAAATATGTTAAATGTTAGTATGAGTGTCATACGGTTTCGTACTTGAAATCATAGATTTTATCGATTTTATAATAAGAATGGTTGGATACAGCAGCTCTTTAAATGCTAAATAGGTATATTAATAGAACAAAATATGTGGTTTTGAGTAGCAAAATACCACACTAGCCTTGAAATCTTGCAATAGTAAAAAATAAAATCTATAAATATTGAATTAACAACGCACACAAGTATGCATATTATAGCATTATTGTAGTATTTACGTAGATAAAAATAATTTTGTTACCTGCATTCATTAATAACGATTATATTGCACTGACATTGACAGATTATAAATCGTTGCTTACAGTTGTAAACGTTATCGCCCTTGACAACACTCTGTTAATAATAATGTTATCATTATCTTCCATATCCTGGGATGATACTGATAAAATTATTATTATTGATAATGTTTCTCTCTCCGAGGCACAGCTTGACAACCAAGAGACAGAACGTGACAATGCATACGATGCATGGGCCCGCATACACCGGTGCATTTTTAAAGTTCATTACTCCATTCCTAGAGAGTCCGTTATAACAAACCCGTCCAATATGCCTAGTATGAACCTTTTTCGGACATACTTTTCTAAGATTATTTAGCTAGTAACACATATTTCTTTGCTATGTCATTTCGTTTACTTTAAGAACCACATTGTTTAGTTACAATTGTTTGTTATTGCCAGATTCGTGAGCATTCCGAGCAGTTTGACCGTCTCTATGTAAAGAACCTTCCAATAATTAATTATTGGTTCGTCTTTTTTACTAGCTTTTAACTATTCAATTGTCGTTTTCATTTGTTTTTATTCCTAACCTATTTTCAATGATTCACAGTTTTATTTTTATCCAGCGTCATTGTCACCACCGACAACATTGAGTTTTTCTACAAAAACTGAAGTAAAGATAACAACATAAAAATGACTGGTACTATTATGCAACTGGCTTCCGTAATAAACAAATGTAATGTAGGAAGTAAGTGCGTTGACGAGCTCAGTGTAGCATTACAGATCATGATTATGAGTACTAGTGAGTTTACCAAACATGATTCTGATGATAACTTGAGTATGACGATGTAAGCACGTGCTGGAAGCCGACTTACGGCCCAACTTACGTTGTGTAGGGTACGCACTGGTTAGATGTGGTAATATTAGATCTGATTGGATGTTTGTTAATAAATAGAAATATAACAGCCTTAATAGCGAGATATCAAAGAACGTTGACATTACAAGTATAATCTTTATTTCTCTAGTCACAAAGGTTCACATAATTATAGACAGAGACAAGTTTTATAACGTTTTGACAAAAATGCATAAAATATGATCCTTTGTGTGAGATTGGCGTCCATACTAGGATACCCTGTGCGACGGATCACCAGGCTCTCACCCCGAACTAAAAGGCATATAAAAAAATAAAGTATATAAACAAATTATGAGGTATATTATTTTTCGTACCACTTGCTCAAAAAAGTGACATTCTATGCCACAAAAAGCGAACATAACAATAGTCATTTTTAATCTGTTAAAAACAGGGAAAGAAAATCGTACTGAATTTCATTCATCCTCTAGGGGGAGAATGTGATTTAAATTTGGAATACTTACCGAAATTTATATTGAACTACATCTGTGTTTACACCATTGAGTTTGTATATAAAGCATTATACATCTTTTTGAAAAAGGAATACGCATTTATTATGCAATAAAATTACGAAAACCGACGAGGCCGTATGAGCTTGATGCCTTTGCTTTTCCGACAAAAAAATATTAGTCTAGGAATTTGCTGCGTTTTTGTTTTCTTCAAATACATAAACGTTAAGTTTATTTTAATTTTTTTTTTTAAATAAGTTAATTTTCTAAAATGCTTATCGCATATTATTATTGTGTTAATTTTTTCGCAAATGGTACGAAAAGTAGAGTATTTTCCTCGGTGATAAAGCTGTCTTAGTCTTGGGTGAACTTAAATCGTCATCCGCGAGAGAAGACACTGCTTTACCCCCTTGGTTAATAATCTACTATAGAATTTTAGATACAACTCAATATACAAAATGTGCCGCTAATAATCTTTATGATCTAGATACAGAAGTAGTTTGGGGCCCACGGCTATTTCTACTTATGCACTCCTTCAATTAACATTGTTCCTGTTTACTGAACTGTTTCCTAACTTGTGTGTGTCAATAAATTGTTTTTTTTTTTTATTATTATAATAGGTAGGTATACTCTTGACTCCTTGACAGAAAAATAATTAAAAGGCAGGTTAACGCGGAGCCAAGCACAAAGTTATTAACTAATTACAAAACAACAAACAAGATCAAGTCACCGTGTTTACACGTGTATATTACTAAACAACACTTCTAACAATGGAAAAAAATAATCTGTAATTTTGTATCAGCTCGACCTACTGCGCACAGAAAAAACCAGTTGCACTGTCATACTCATTATTACTTTATTAATTACGTTATAATTATAAGACAACGTTGCACGCACCGATCACGCCTCCCCAGACCAAATTCCGGTCGATAAGTCGAATGAACTTTGAAACACATTGGACGATAAAAAAAACATAAACAAACGTCTGTTCCCCCGTCTGGTTGGACATGAACATTCACACGAATGAAGATTTGATAATGCGTCGTAACTCGTAAGCGGTGGCACTAGGTCATGCTAATGCAAGCGCTATCGTACCTATGCGCAATAAAAATAACGTTATTACCAGAATACATACTAATAACTCGTATAGGTACACAGTGACATAAGATGGACGAAATTGTCAGTGACAGCGGGGCGAGCACGGCCTACTGTGACATGACTTGAGTCATTTTATCACAGTTTGAGCGATAAAACTATTTTTTCATAAAATGCTAGTACAAATTGACATGACATCATTTATCATGTAATGTCACAAACATTTTGGGTAGCCCGTGCTTGGCCCGCAGTCCATCGTCGTTGTCCTCCTGCCAGCATCTTAATTTATTTGGGATATTTTTTTCCTGAAGTCCTCTCTGGGAGAAGTAATGTAAGGATCGTAACAGGTGGCGTTCTATAGTTTCTGCCTACCACCATGGGAAAAAGGCGTGTTTATGTTTACCTCTCTATCAGTATTCACCTTCCTTCTGGCTATATCGGATTCCAGATGTGATGTGGCACCTACATTGCCAGATCCTTAGATCCGATTATTGATAAATTCGTTATTTTTGAACTTATTCAAAAATATTGATATTGTCAATAGAACGTTGTGTGTTCAACATTGTCATTGGATCCTAGTTGACATTGTTCGGATCTAATGGCAACAAAGTGGTAGTCACGTCTTTATATCGTAATGTCAATGCCATGTCAGCAATTGTTTCTTTCCTTGTATTGTTACTAAAAAGGACTTTGTTCTAATTATAAACACAGTGAACTCTATACGGTCAAGTTCTTTGACTTTAAGCATAAAATAGTACAAAGTAATGAATGTATTTTTTGTTTCGGTACAAACAATTCAGATGTATCTACTAACAGAACAATAGTCGTTTTCCCAACAACTTTTCATGTCACGGTTGGAAGTTTGGACTCGGAAGGTACCGTAGCGGTCAATGCGAATCTTCAATCACATAGATAGAAACCATGCCTCAATAAAATTGACGATAGTGAAAGTCACGATACTCACGGTGCTGTGACAATAAAACACATCATAAAAGCGGATATATTGAGTGTCCAGTATCTACTTATCTATATTTTACACGTGACCGTGACTATACTATGATTATCTTGAACAAGTCGCCACTGACCACTTTGTAGAGGCAGTATTTCTGGTGCGATGGGCTGTCAGCATTTTAGAACTTAAGGGGGATGCGCTAAGGTAGCTCGCGAAATTCAAATTTTCTTACGTTTGTTGCAGTTTGCAGGTCATTAACTGGTTGTATGTTGATCTAAATATTATTTTTATTATTTATTGGCCAACCAACAATTTTTTACACTGTAAATAGTTCAAGTAATATCTAATATAATCTAAGGTTAGTGTACCAATTTCTTACAGGTTAGCACCGCATGCCCCATAAACATATTAGGTGTGCCACAAGCACTAAACTATGAAACTAATATAATACATACAACCTGTTTTTTTTTTATATCCCATAACTCTAGGGTTATATTCTGTAGGTAAAAATAATACTAAAACTCCTAGAATAGGTGGTCCAAAAATGCATCGTTTCGGAGATATCATCAATCATAATTAAATTAGGTCAAAAATTGTCACCAGTATGACGAATCTTTACTTTTGCGAGGTTGCCAAACTTCGCAGTAGTGTAGTAAAATAAATAGTAAAATAAAATATGTAGGTATGTTGGTATCGGGGCTTCCCGGCGGCAGCTAGTGGAGGGAAAGCTACCTTGTCGACGTTGTCATATTTCACGTAAGGGTGTTTTACATTAATAATCGTGACTTTACCGAATTATTTTATATGAAAAATGAAAAAAAAAAATAACGAAGGATTGGAACATAACTCATATGCCAGTTGATTCTTTGATATGGCCTCAATCATACCCTAGAGTTATGGGATATAAAAAAAAACACGTTGTATAAAATTCAATAGAACAAAATAAAAAAAGGCAACAAAATAGAGAAAAAATAAAATTAAACATTACTGTACTAGTAATTGTTCCATGACCATTGGCATATGAGTCAAAATTCACGTCAACAAGCCGATTCTAATGATTATAATTCTGTAAAGCCAGAGTTGTTACGGCCGCGAATCATATTTAGATCAACATGCAACCTGTTACTGACATGCAAATTGCAAAAAACGTAATAAAGTTTGAAATTCGGGGGCTACCTTAGCACATCCCCCTTAACGGGAATCTGGACAAATGTACCTATTGCATTGGTATTGCTATCTTTAAATACATTAACTAGCATAAGGTTACGTAGATATCCATACCATGTTTTTATTAGGGGATGCTGAATTTGACATTTGTCTTTACCATGACCTGCAAGGCAGGCAGTAAAGACGTCAAAATCTTGAACATTCTTCATAATTATTGAGCAAGCAAAATAATTAAAACTAATGGATGGATATGGATGCGTTGGGCAATTGATACTTTTCGACACCTCATGCAATTCTAGTGTAGTGAATGCTCTTCAAACGAGGTAGGCTGAAGTGGTAGATATAACAACTTTAGAAAATCTACCATCTACTAATGGCACGTATGAATTCAAAGTAAATAATGACAGACACCATTTGGCTCAGCCGTAAAGGCAATTATTGTAAGAAAACCCGTCTGTTGCAGTCTGCGACCGTCCGAGGGCTAATTGCGTAACACACTATCAGTAGGAATCGGTTTCAATTTGACAGTTCAACAACATTCATTGCGTTATTTACGTTGTTGAGCAGACATTTTTTTCTACCTTATGAAGCAATGGATTAGCAAATATACTTCAAAATCATTCCGATTCCGATTCAAACTGTGTTACGCAATTAGGGTGAATTATCATTATTAATTATCAATTATCATCCTCTGTTTAGGAAGAGACATTGTCCAAGTTGGACAATATTTAACTATTGTCGAAAATCCGTCATCACTTTTTGTTTCAAAGCGAATTTTTTTGTGACTTACTACGTTTTATGAACGGAACAGTTACATAATTAAAATTGACCACGGTGTAGATGCCTTGAGCAATAGAGACGGTTGGGCAATCGGCCTCGGACACACGCGTCAATCGTCGAACCGACCACGATGTGAATCCGTACTTTAGTACTGCGCCACATTTACAAGGCTGCACACCTCTTTTAGCAGTTTTATATCATATTTTACAATAATTATTACCAAGAATTTTTGGCTAACATAAATGTTTAGGTTACATAAAGGTTTACGATATATTTTCAACAAGTCAAGGTTGCTAGGATTGCGT
This sequence comes from Tiliacea aurago, assembly GCA_948098905.1. NCBI lineage: Eukaryota > Metazoa > Arthropoda > Insecta > Lepidoptera > Noctuidae > Tiliacea > Tiliacea aurago. Next base: position 21,851,835 of record OX402577.1, read on the forward strand.
GCATTCTTGTTTGTCTGTGTTTTTGAAGGCGTGTCCTGTCACCTGACGATTTGAAATTTTTCATTATAGTGCCTATTCTTATGCAAAATAATAATTTTGTTAGTCTAATTTAAACACATCACTTACCTAAGTATCAAGATAATAATGATTAAACAGTCTTATTAAACAAAGAGCTGTCTGTAGGTTTATAAATAATAATGCAGAATGTCATTAATTATTTCCAAGTTATGTTTCAATTGTGAAACAGGTTACAACTTGCGTTGAGAAATAAGACTGTTATTAATCTGACGTACTTAAATGAAATAAGTAAAATTAACATACCTACCTACTTAAACAAAAGAAAAAACTGCTCATGTAAATAAGACTACATTAACGTTGTTTCCGTAGCTTTTATCCTATTTGTATTTAAAAGTCTAAAACGTTATTATAATCTTAAATAAACTCAATCGGCCTTATTACAAAACAAGGTTTATCTTTAGACTCAGGTTTAAACCATCGTGTCATTTTTTAATTTCGAACCTTATTCCATCTTAAATAAAGTTCTTAATACAAAAACTGATTTTAAACCCGAGTCTAAGTTGTCAACTTTGTATTAAGAACAATAGACGAAATAAGGTTCAAAATTAAACGAATCCATTTTATATTGTGAGAAAAAAATCGCGATTAAGACCAGCACCACCAGACATAATTAACGTAACACACTATCAATCACAATCTGAATGATTTTGAAGCTTATAAAGTCAAAGTCAAATTATTTATTTCAAATAGGCACATAAATGGCACTTTTGAACGTCAAAAATTACAATTAATAGAATTGATTCTAGTCGCCCCTTCCAAAAGGTAGCTTCGTATGGAGAAGAATGGGCAAGAAACTCCACCGTTACTCTTTTAAAATGTTTATAATATTTTGTATAGGTACATCAATTGTATAATTATATGTGAAGACGATGCACCTAGAATAAAATTACTACACCACAATAGGCAAAAAGAATTAATAATGAAGCAATGACAGATAAATTAATTATGTGATAGGTACATGGTGCTCACATATTTACAAATATTGTAAAAAAATAAAACGTTTTCCTAAAAATAAAAAATAAAATTTTAATATCAGTGTGTGAGTTTATGGTAATCACAGAATGTAAAATAAATGTCATAAAAGTAATAAATTATACAGTTAAAATAGCAATCAGATTTTTTCTAGACTCTGGATTGTCCTATGGAGCTGGACCAGCATGTTTCCAAGCGTTCTTATCTTGGATACAAGCCTCTAATTTGTAATAAGCTTGTTTACAAAGTGTAGTTTTAATATGATTTTTAAATTTTCTTTCATTTAATTGCAATATATCACTAGGTATTTTGTTATAACATTTAACACAGTACCTCATAAAAGATGTATGTACTTTAGATAATCTAAAACATGGCTGATCTATTTTATCTGTATGTCTAGTATTGAAATGATGTCTATCACTTATTTTATTGAAATGATGTAGGTTTTTTCTTACGTACATAATATTTTCATAAATCAATTGGCAAGGTACCGTCATAACATTAATCCTTTTAAAGAGTTCCCTAAGAGGCTCTCGGCGACGTAGATTATAAATGGCTCTGACAGCTCTCTTTTGAAAAATAAAGATGGATTCAATGTCAGCATCCCGACCCCACAGTAAAATACCGTACGACATAATGCTGTGTAAGTAGCTAAAATAGACCAAACGCGCGGTTTCTACATCTGTTAACTGTCTTATCTTCCTAACGGCATAAGCGGCCGAGCTTAACCGCCCCGCAAGACATATATGTGGTCCCCATTGTAGTTTCTCGTCTAGAGTGATTCCTAGGAAAACCGTTTGATTAATACTTTTCAGTTTTTCTCCATTCAATATGATATCACATTCGCTACTTCTAACATGAGGTAGTTTAAATCTAGTTAGTTCTTTTTTCATTTAGAACCAAATTATTTACCGTAAACCAATCTTGGACCTGAAGAATAGAATTATTCACGTCGTCAAGGTTTTGTGACCGTCGGTCTATTTTAAAGATCAATGACGTGTCATCTGCAAATAACACCATCTTCGGTTGATTTTGAAGTAATTGCGGTAAATCGTTAATGTAAACTAAAAAGAGGAATGGACCCAATGTCGAACCTTGAGGAACGCCCATTGCCATTTCAGACCCCAATGAGTTCACGCCGTTTACTTGAACTTTAACCTTTCTATCTTTCAGGTATGATCTAAGTAAATCAAGAGCTGTGTTTAGGAATACAGCTCTTGATTTACTTAGATCCTATAGTGATCTAGTTTCAGCAGAAGTGTCTCATGGTTAACGTAATCGAAAGCCTTAGAGAGGTCGCAAAAGATTCCAATGGCATCTTGTGCTTCCTCACAGGCGTTAAAAATGTTCTTTATTAGGGTGACACCGGCGTCAGTGGTACAACGACCTTTAGTGAAACCATACTGTTGTTCATGAAAGATGGATTTTTTATTGAAGTGTCGTAACATTTGATTGAGCATCAACTTTTCAAACACCTTACTGAGAACTGGCAGAATTGACACGGGCCTATAATTGTTGGGTTCTTTACTATCTCCGGATTTGAACAAAGGAACTACTTTACTGTGTTTCATAAGATCCGGAAAGACTCCTTGGTCCACACTGGTGTTAAATATGAAAGCTAAATAAGGCGCAATGGTTTCGATGATAGATCTACAGACTTTTACAGACATGCCCATGCCTGACACAGAGATCTTACGTTGATTTAATTTTAAGATCTTTAAAAGATTTTATAACAGCCTGGGGGTTTGTATGCTGAAACCTAAACTCCAAAGGGCATACCTTTACATTCTTTCTAAGTAAGGCAGCAGAAAGCGCGAGTGAGGAACTTAAAGTTTCAGTAGTTTTAAGGGGAATATTAGCAAACAAGTTTTCGAATTCCTAAGCTATTTCTACATCTGAAGTGATGGGCCCATGTGAAGTCTCTAAATTAAGTTCAGTATTACGCTGTTTTTTCCTACCTGTTTCATTATTTATTATTTGCCAGGTAGTTTTTATTTTATCATCAGCTGATTTTATTTTATTGCTAATATAAAGAGCTTTAGCTATAGCTAATCCATTGCTTCATATGTTCGAAAAGTTTGCCTGCTCAAAAAAGTAAATAACGCAATGAATGTTGTTGAACTGTCAAAATTAAACACATTACTACTGGGCCTCAAGTCTGCTATTACAATAGTGTCAGAATGGTCGATCAGTGATTTCATAATTGTTGATTTTGACAAGTTTGGTAATATACTATTATTGCGTCATTATGACTTTCCAATGGTCGGCCACTGACACTACATTGAAAGAAATTGCATTTATTGGTAATCTCGTACATAATGACAAATGAATGACATTTCTACTAATGGGTTTTATAATAATGGCAATACGACAATGCCATTATAAGTTACACAATTCTATTACGAGAACATTGACCGACCAATGATCGACCATTATGAATTTAGCAGATTACGAACTTTTAGCAAAATTACAATGCAAAATATATAAAAATAGCAGACTTGGGGCCCTCTGATAGTGTGTTATGAGTTACGCCATTACCTCGCTGGACGAAACTCGCACAGACCAGGGAAGTACGAGTATGGCACAAAAGGAACGAACCCTATATTCAGCAGTGGGTGAAACAGGGCTGCCAATGATGATGATGATTATGATACAATCATCAGTTTCATCATTTCAGCCGAAAGACGTCCACTGCTGGACATAGGCCTCCCCCAAAAGGGGGGGGGGGGACCATAATTGCCATGCTTGGCAGGCGGGTTGGCGATCGCAGTATGGTGTTAAAATGTAGTGGTGGTAAAATAGCACCATCCTATTTATTTATTATTATTATTTATTTACTTAAATCACAATTATAACACCTTTACAGACTCACCCAAGGCGATGTTATAAGTCGCAATGTCTACTTACACAGACTTTTTTTGTTGTTTCCGTGGGTATCGTAAAAGGTGTCTAAGGGACTTACTAGAGAATGTGCAGCAGCGTTCTCTATGCATTTTAAATTTTTAACACCATACTGCGATCGCCAACCCGCCTGCCACGCGTGGCGATTATGTCAAACCCCCCCCTATAGGGAGGCCTATGTCCAGCAGTGGACAATAACAATCTTACAAAATAGCAAAACATGCAAAAATAAAAAAAAACCCGGCCAAGTGCGTGTCGGATCACGCACAATGAAGAGTTTCATCGTCGGGATGAATTTATCCCAGAAACAAACTTAACATTGTAGTTGAAAAGCATGTTCTCCCTTATATCGATACAAGCAACGGTAAATTTTCCTACTACAAAAATGTAAATTTGGAATCGCAAAATAAAATCATGTGATAAAAGCACAAATTAACGATTTTCGGATTTTTTATTTTATTAGTGCTGTTAGACCTTGCTTCTTGCCAAGTTTCATGATTCTAGGTCAACGGGGAGTTACCCTATATGTTTTGATTTATTTGCGAGTACCTATCAAAATATGTCGCATAAATCGCCGTATTTTTTATTGCGTTGACTTAGAAGCTTGATTTTTTTTGAGTTCCAAGGGTAGACCGTCATCATCATCATTTCAGGCGAAATACGTCCACTGCTGGACATAGGCCTCCCCCAATAAGGGGGGGTTTGCCATAATCGCCACGCTTAGCAGGCGGGTTGGCGATTGCAGTACCCATTCTCTAGTAAGTCCCTTAGTCACCTTTTACGACACCCACGGGAAGAAATAGGATGGTGCTATTCTTTACGTCCGGCACCAAACGGATTGTAGGGTAGATCGTATTTGATGTTAATTTCAACTTGATACCTCCAAGACTGACAGACAGACAAGCCAGACAGACGGAGAACGATGTGATTCTATAAGGGTTACGTTTTTTCCTTTTGAGGTACGGAACCCTAAAAATGAAACGATTCCTACGATGACATAGTTATAATTCGCCAATATTTATGCGCATCTAGTTTTTCCTGTTTCCTTCAAGTTAGCAAAGCCGTACAAAATTCCCATAGTGTGAGTCAGCTTACTCGTCATTACGTCAGACAACAAAGTAGACTGTTATGTCGTACTAAGTGCATTTTCAGTGCATTTTTTCTAGCATGGAAATAATAATTACTGCCCGGAAGTGTACGCTGATAAAAGTTTCCGTACTACTATTGTTCTTTCTTTCCTTTACATGGGGCTTAAACATAACTGGCGAAATGCGGCTCGTACAAAGAAAAAGAGGGAAAGAGGGGTTGGGTTATGCAGGTCACTGATTGTACTATAGGTGCACCTCTGGGTAATCCTTCGGGGATTACAGGCCTGATGTTAAGGCTCCCGCAGACAGGCGCGACGCGACAGTAGCACAATTTCTATGTAAACTTCATGGAAAGTGTCGCGCTGCCTGTCGCGATATCGCGCCAGTCTGTACGAGCCTTTATGTTATGTTATTGTTTTTTGTGGCTATTAAATAACGAGATTTTACAGTTTCACGGGTTCGGTTGTCGGCAGCTTTAGTTTAGGTACCTACACCAAGTCTCTCCACGCTGCGCGCTGTATTCAATTCTACATCTTCAGCACTTGGATTTCTACGAGTATTCGTATTAAGTAAAGGCGTGACGCGACGGTGTGTCGCGATTCTGGTTGAACACAATACTAGGTATGATCTACAAACAATGTCCATGATGTTTTCATAGAAATTGTTCTACTAGAGTCGCGTCGCGCCTGACAGCGGCGAGCCTTAACTTTTTTTTTTTTTTTTTTCCTTCTGGCTTCGCACGGTTTGTGCATTTAGCCAATGTCACGTTTTAGTTCTTGTATAGTATTGATGAAATTAATTATAAATGCATGATGATGATATCCCCGTCCACTCCCCTTGAGTTTCAGTAAAGATGTGGCACTTTACTGAGACCTCACGCGGACTTCTTGAGAGAACTTGAAGCGAAGTTGCACTGTTTTGTTTCATTTGCCAACACTAATGCACGTTCACAAACACTTAATGGTTAATAATCCACCATTATTACACATTAATATTCGGCTAAACACAAATTTTGGAAAATTAAACAAACTGCTGAACATGACGCTTCACTTTCCCGCCAAGAAGTCGAGCCTTAACTTGGCAGTTCAAAGCAAAATAATGTTACCATGCTACAACAGACTATAATAGTGTTGGCGTAGTGAACGAATTTGCGAAAAGAATGAATGGCAAAACTAGTTGACTGAAATTCAAATTTTTTTACCATTCATTCTAAATCTCAAAATATGTGTTTGTTCAAGACAAAGACAAATACATAAGACAAAATAACGCTTTAATTTTTTACTGTAAGTACATGGTCAAGAGTAAAATTAGTTTCAGTTCATTGAACTTTCAAAGATGTGAAATCGGTCATTGCTCTTTGTTTAAGACGCTGACAACAGGTAAACCGCTGTCAGACTGCATACAAAAGAAAGAGAAGCGCGATGACGCTTGTAATTTATTGCAAAATATGAAGCAATTATTTTTTACTCAAAAGTTGCGGAGTTGACCATTTTCAGTGATTGAGGCAGTATAGTACATTTTGATACAAGTGGAGAATGTTGGATATTGCATTCGAGGCGGAATTAACACCCGAGGCGTAGGCGAGGTTGTTTTTGAAAGGAGAATTGCAATACCAAATGTCCACGTGTATCAAACGACGTTTTTCAATACACTTTTGAAGAAATGGAACGAAACATCACCGAAAAATATTTTTGTCATGAATTATTAGGAAACTATGATTTAATTTTCTTTTTTTTCCGCGCTTTGCTTTCGCCAGGTTGAATCAGAAGCAAAGGTATAAAGCCGATGAACAGCCTAATATTAAAAATAGAAAATTTAAATATTTTTGAGTTTAGAACACAAATAAATGTTAATTTGTTCATAAACGTTTTTTTTAATTGTAATAATCATGGTATTCTATTTAAAAACATTATTTAAATATTTCAAAAATATTAACGCCGTAAAGACAGGCCTTTGCCGAGATAAAAAAAAAAAATCACCTCCGAATAGAGAGGACCGTCTCTGGCGCGAGACGGTGTGAATAGAGGCATTCAATCAATTTCTACTAATTATAGGTATTTAAGTTATCTGTGGCAATTTTTATTCCCACACACGTGTTGGAAAATAAAAAATCGCACGCGTGTGAAATACATTGCATTGTGGACCTAATCCTAGTGCGATATGAACCAGTTTTCGAGGAAGTGTATTGAAATAGTACATTTTGATACAAGTGGAGAATGTTTGTTATTGCATTCGAGGCGGAATTAACACCCCAGCCGTAGACGAGGTTGTTTTTGAGCCGAGAACTGCAAGAACAAATGTCCACGTGTATCAAACGACGCTTTTGAATACACTTTTGAAGAAATAAAATAAAATAACGAAAAATATTTTTGTCATGAATTATTAGGAAACAATGATTTAATTTTTTTTTTTTTTTTTTTTTTTTTTTCCGCGGTTTGCTTTCGCCAGGTTGAATCAGAAGCATAGGTATAAAGCCGATAAACAGCCTAATATAAAAAATAGGAAATTCAAATATTTTTGAGTTTAGAACACAAATAAATGTTAATTTGTTCATAAACGGTTTTTTTTATTGTAATAATCATGGTATTATATTTATATAAACATAATTTAAATATTCCTAAAATATTAACGCCGCCGTAAAGACGCATCTTTGCCGAGATAGAAGAAGTGTATTGAAAATATCTTTTCAATACACTTCCTCGAAAACTGGTTCATATCACATTACGATTAAGTTCACAATGCAATGTATTTCACACGCGTGCAATTTTTATTTTCCAACACGTGTGTGGGAATAAAAATTGCCACAGATAACTTATACCTATACTTAGTCCAAATTGGTTCAATGCCTCTATTCACACCGTCTCGCGCCAGAGACGGACCTCTCTATTCGGAGGTGATTTTTTTATCTCGGCAAAGGTTCGTCTTTACGGCGTTAATATTTTTGGAATATTTAAATAATGTTTATAAATAGAATACCATGATTATTACAATAAAAAAAACGTTTATGAACAAATTAACATTTATTTAGTTCTAAACTCAAAAATATTTAAATTTTCTATTTTTAATATTAGGCTGTTCATCGGCTTTATACCTTTGCTTCTGATTCAACCTGGCGAAAGCAAAGCGCGGAAAAAAAAGAAAATTAAATCATAGTTTCCTAATAATTCATGACAAAAATATTTTTCGGTGATGTTTCGTTCCATTTCTTCAAAAGTGTATTGAAAAACGTCGTTTGATACACGTGGACATTTGGTATTGCAATTCTCCTTTCAAAAACAACCTCGCCTACGGCTCGGGTGTTAATTCCGCCTCGAATGCAATATCCAACATTCTCCACTTGTATCAAAATGTACTATTATTAAACTAAGTTATTCAAGAACTGTTACATGCACGGTCAGTGCTCTGCGTTACCTGACTCATCTTACAAAGAAGAAGAGGGGAAAAGGGGTCAGGTTATGCAGGTCGCTAACTGTACGAAGATGTTAAATCAATAAAGTGCTCCGGAACCTTACGTGAATTATGTCGCTCTTGGTCCTTGCTCTCGTTTTCCCCTGGTGCATGAATAAGGCGACGATAACCGACTTTTAATGATTTTATACTGAAGATCACGTCTAAACGAGTAGTGTTAATGATTTGAAAAAAATATATGTTAAATTAGAGCATTTTCTCAACAACTTAATATGTGAATATTTTAGATTATGTTTAAATTACATAGTGAAATTAATTTGCAAAGTTATGTGTAACGCGGATAAAAAACTGAGAATGGCGCAAAATCTACCAAGCGTATTTTTCTGAAACCTTCACCAATTTAAAGATAATTTAATTACTGATCTTTTAGTATACGCGTTTTATTAAAATACCTTTTGTTTTGTATACTTATAATAAATTAACAATGCGTCAAATTGGGGACAGCGCTCCTGGATGGGCGAATCCATTACAGGCTGAACGTACGACGCGTTGCGTGAGCTCAGTACAGAACACGCAAGCTAACCACTCAAGGTCACTGGCATATATCTGAGCGTTTAGACAATTTTAAATGGGAGGCACTATTATTATAGCTGCATAGGACATCTCTGGTGGAAAAGCAGCCTTAAACTCGTTTCAGGTAGTGGCACTGGAAGTTTTCGCGAATGTTTATAAAATAAAGCCCATTCACGCAATGCAAGTCTTTTGCCATAAACCTACAATCAAATTAAAGAAACGAATGACTTGCATCTTTTAAACACTGTTCAGACGGTTATAGGCTCTTACAAAGAAATTGTACTATTGTTTAAATCGCCACTATATCAGATGTACTTATAAGTACCTACTAATGACTGCTGACGTCAGACAGGTAGTGTTGTGATTGATAAATAATTACTATAACTGGCTGACCGTAACATTGATCTTCGTGCCAGGAAAAAAACCGGACAAATGCGAGATGAACTCGCGTGGTGAAGGTGCTGTACAATGAATATGTTATCTACCATGTCTTTTATCCCAAGATAGTTTATCCCAAGCATAAACTTAACATTGTAGATGAAAAACATTCTCTAGATTTCAACTGCAAATGTAAGTCTGTACGCACTATACAGGGTCAAATTAAATTAGCTAGTGAAACACCGCAGACGTGATTGCTATCGATATCTAAACATAATCAAATAAATAAATATGATGAGTTTTTTTTTGAGTTATTCAACCGCAGTTAGTGTAGTCACTGAAAAAACTGTGTTTTTTTTGTATATTCACAAACGTGATGGGTACCGATATTTAAACATGATTAAACAAAAGAAAGCAGATTTTGTCAACTCATACTTCAAGTAGGAACACTAAAAAAAAATCATCAAATATTTTCATCAGTTATTTTAACACCATCATAGACTTACTAAAGGTTTTCATAAAGTAAAGAACTATATAATATTCTGTTTTTTTTTCAAAATTTTCGGCTCAGTAGTTTTGGAGATAATGGGGGAATGGTACATTTTTCATATATTTTCTTAAATAACTTTGAAAAAAAAACTTGTACACTGTTTTTTAAACTGTATTTTAAAATATGTATGTTCTGTAAACTGTATTTTAAAATTATAACTTTTGGAAAGGGCGACTAGAATCAATTCTATTTTTTAATAAATATTGACGTTCCAAAGTGCCCCGCTCGATTGCAGTTGGGAACTAAAGTTCCCAAAAAAATTTTTGGGTCACAGACACTCGTAAGTGTACCAAGTTTCAACTTAATCGGGCCAGTAGATTTTGGCAAATTGGCTGTGACAGACAGACAGACACACGATTGATCACTAAGGGTTCCGTGTTTTCCTTTTGAGGTACGGAACCCTAAAAAAGATCTAATATCAGCTAGGAAAAAGAACACTGTATCTGATGCCTATTAAAATAGGAACTGCCTATCTGACATCCACCACGTAGTTGCTGGATAATACGATACCCCTTGGTAAGACTGGTTGTCAGACTTTCGGCCTTCTGTCGACCCGTAACAACTATCAAAGATCCACGAATAGAAGCCGGGGCAAACAGTTTAACGTGCTTTCCGATGCATGGAGGAGTCTCGGTATGTTTTAATGCATTCCAAAGAACGACCGTGGCAAGCGTAGCTTAACCTGATCTAGCGACCCGTGCGGCTATTATTTATTACTTAGCCATGTGCCCCGCTAATGCAGTAGAATGTTTGTAATTAATCCCTGACAAAGAATTGCAGCCTACCTACCATACCAACAACCTGTCTGGGACTGTCAGACTCTTACCGCCTTATTACAGAACAAGATTTATATTTTGACATGGCATAAACCATGGAGCCAGTTTTTGTAATAAGAACGTAACTGTGATTGAAATACCGTTCTTTATACAAAACTGAAAACTTAGTTCGATACTAAGTTGTCAGTTTTCTGATTAGGAACTTTACCGTAGTTGGAATAAAGTTCTAAATTCAATAATGGCTCCATGTTTTAAACCTGGGTCTGAAGATAAACCTTGAGTTGTAATAAGGGGGTTACTGACTAAAAACCGCCTCAGTGTTCCCTTCCCACACTTGCACCGGGGATCTTGGGATCCAGTATTACTTCCGCAATCCCCGGCTAGTGCCAGCCCGCTTCTGCGGGCCACCTCAACCATACCTACAACCTATCCTATACTAGAGCAGTGGTTACGGCCTCGACTTACGAGTTCTAGGTAGACTTACGCTTTACTTTGTGTAAAATACACATTATTTCATCACCACGGCTCTCAAAACGGTGAAAGAAAACATGGGATGGAAGGAAATCGGCAAATCCTAGAACTAAAAATTCGAAGACATATTGTGACATCTATCAACCCGCACTGGGCCCGCGTGGTGGTTTACGGCCCACTCTTTCTTACAGAAAGAGGAGGCCTGTGTCCCAGCAGTGGGAACAAATCGCACCTACAACTTGATCAGTAATCACACTGAATTAGTTTCATCATATTAGTCTGAAGATTTTATAATTATGCTTACTTCAATTACGGCACAGTTGGCGCAGTTAGTTAAGCGATTGACTGCTGCGCTGAGTGTCGCGGGTTCGATTCCCGCACGGAACAAATATTTGAATGACCTACAAGTAGTTGTTCCGGGTCTGGCTGTTTGTGTATGTGAATTTAAATGTTTGTAAACGCACCCACAATACAGGAGAAATTCCTAGTGTGAGGCAACATTAAAAAAAAAAAAAAATTGCGGAACAAATCGCACAAATCAGATATTGTTTATAGTTTTTATCGATGTAGCTAACCGTTCACAAGAATAGGAGGATATTGACATAACAAGCACGACAAATGCCACCTGTTCTGTCGACGTAAACTCCGATTTGCATACAATTTTATAATTATCTGTATTACAAAGCGGTTTACGATCATGATTCTTTCCATGATTGCATATTTACAATGGATTTGCTGTGCATGGCATGCGGTTTACATAGATCTTAGCATGCGACCATTGTTAGGGCTGAGTCATACGATACGACGGTTCCGTCGTCGTCGGCTGTTGCACGCGATGGTAGGACACTTGGTATTCTGTCACTGTCATCTATAAAGGGTTGCCAACTTTTTCTATGTCAAATATTAAATTCGAAGTAAGTATATTCGAAGCCAAAAAAATCAAGGTCGGCTAATCGGATGCAGCTGAATGCCAGTAATTTACATGGAGCGACTGCCTATCTGACCTCCACAATCCAGTAACTGGGTAATATGATACCCCTTGGATCTTGGAGACTTACTATATTTTCGAAGCCATTGCCTGAAAAATATAGAAGACAGGGAAATAAATATTTTATAGTATACCTATACAAATTAATTATGTAACAAAAACCCTGTTGTTCCTTCTACCTACGTTTTAAGAATCGGTATACATACGTAATAAAGCAAGTTATTTATAAAAACTGTTAACAAAAATAATTAAAATAAATATTTAATTATTAATATTTGTAATGTTTAACTGATTTCTAACCTCTTTCATTTTGACTTCTCGACTAGCCAATAGTTTTTTTTTTTAATTATAATTCCACGAATGTTGTGCTTGTAGGTAAAAGTATACGTCCCTAAAAAGAACGGTTTTTGTTACATACTGTATACAATTGTATTTTTTTAATTCATATTTTTTGCTACTTTGAGCCTTTATTACCTAACGGTTACTTATTTTTTTAATTTGTCTCATAACTAATAAACATTACACTCTAAATAGGTTACAAAGTACCATTCGCTTTTATTAAACGACTTCCAAAAAGGAGAAGGTTAAAATGTTAGCCTATACCTAAGTTTTTTTTTTATGTATGTTCACCGATTTCTCAGTAAATTGTAGACCGATGTGTTTTTTTTGGAAGTAAGTTGGTTTTTTTTTGGATAAAGGTTTTTATTTTTCTCGTTTTAGGGGGACAGTTTGTAAATTATCTATAAAAACTTTTTCCAAAAAACAACTGACTTCCAAAAAAAACACATCGGTCTACAATTTACTGAGAAATCGGTGAACATACATAAAAAAAACTCTCGCTGACTTTATCAGTTGTTTTTTTGGAAAAAGTTTTTTGGGATTAATACTGGCCCTATTGCAGTCATCTCGCCGTTTTGTATTGAAATGCACACGTAACACACGCACACACGTAATGATCAAAATTATAAATAATCAGCGGTCTCCGAGACTATACTTGTCGCACACAAGCAAAAAAAACTCGTGCGCGCACTATACTAGCACACACAAACACATTCACAAAGTATTAGTTGTTTGTTTCTCGCAAAGTGAAATAATCAGTACAAGATGAGGGTACCTTGGTGTAAAATTGGCCAGTTGTATTACATATTTTTTATGTAACTACCTACACTTTTGTTTTGTTTGCCGTTGATCTCGTACGATTATGTTAAAAGTTAAATTTCATTTAAGTGAACTGTATCATGTTCTTATGAGAAATAAATATTCTTTAAACCTAACCTAAATGAAAATTTTGTAGTTTCCCCCACTATACATTTTTTTTTTTAAGAAATAGTATTTAGGCTTCTAATAGCAGGATACTTTGTTACTTATATAATACTAGGGTTGGCAACCCTACTATCATCGCTCAGTTACTTTCCTAATACAGCGAACAAAGAGTTAAAATTTCACCCGTTGCAGTTGGTTTGAATTTTGTATGCATCTATTCGTTGACAATAAAGTTACACTTACATCATAGTTGAATTGTTCGTACTAACAACCTGAATGATGATGTACTTACTGCATCATGATTTGCGTAACAGACTTTAATCACTGTATTATTTTGAAGGATATCGCTAAACCATTGCTTCGTATGTTCGAAAAGGTTGTCTGCTCAACAACGTATAACTAACGCAATGAATGTTGTTGAACCGTCAAAAGGAAAGCTATTGCTACTGTAAAGGCTCCTACAGACTGGTACGATATCGCGAGCGTGACGCGACTCTAGTACACAATTTCTATGTCGCTGCCTGTCGCGCCCGCGATATCGCGTGACTCTGTAAGAGCCTAATATAGTGTGTTGCGCAATTACCCCGCGGGTGGGAAGTAAAAACAACTACTAAAATACTAGCTATACACGGCTACACATTAAGCTATACATATCCAGTTTAGGCTAATCTCTCATTGTATAGGATTTTCGTACAATGCCAACTTATACTGGAAATGTATAGCGATTGTAGAATACCTAAACAAATTGAGATGTAGTTTTTTTTTTTTTTTGTTCCGGACCTATTGCAGATGGCTCCGGAGAGCCTTTTCTGCGTAACCGATCTTTGGCGGGGCCAGAAGGGCCTCTCGCCGTGTTAGAAAATAATCTTAAGTAGCACAGCTAAGGGCGTCCCATAGTGGGACTCGAACCTAGGCTTAGGGCGCTACTGACTACTGAACCATTGGGGGTATGCAGTATCTGTGTACATTCCTATAACTACTTATAAGGGATTGATTGCCTGATTTTACAACTTTTTTGAGATCGTAATATTAATCAAGTAAAAAAAAAATGTAAAATAAGCATCACCTTTGTATGTAATTTTCTGTTCTTTTCTTCTTGTAAATATATGTGTTTTGTAATTGACGTGAAATCACAAGAAAATACCATAATACCTCGTTATTTTTAATGTAATAAAGTTTAAATGGCGACTTAGATGCTAAAACAAAGCCAAATTAACTTATTATACCTATTAATTTAAAAGCCAATTAAAATGTTAACTGGCTTAAGATGTATTGTTTAAAATATCTGTAAAAAATACTGTATACATTTTGTTATTGAAACATTTCTACAAAGAAAAATTAAAACTCAATTTAATAGTGAAAAAGAGTAATCAAGAATTCTAGATCATTACAATAAGACGTAAAAAAATAAAATTAAAATACGGAAGAGTGCGTCCAGCGTCCGCTACGCACTGTGGAGTCTGGAAGTGTGAACAGGGCCCCAACAAGTCTGCTATTTTTATAAATTCAGTCATTCCAACACGATCCCATTGTCATTTTGCTAAAAGTTCGTAATCTGCTAAATTCATAATGGTCGATCATTGGTCGGTCAATGTTCTCGTAATAGAATTGTGTTACTTATAATGGCATTGTCGTAATGCCATTATTATAAAACCCATTAGTAGAAATGTCATTCATTTGTCATTATGTACGAGATTACCAATTTATGCAATTTCTTTCAATTAGTGGCCGACCATTGGAAAGTCATAATGACGCCATTATAATAGATTACCAAACTTGTCAAAATCAACAATTATGAAATCAATGATCGACCATTCTGACGCTATTGTAATAGCAGACTTGAGGCCCAGTGAACACGTCCTTATATTGAACGTATTGTCGTGACTGTGCACATGAGGTTAATGACTTCCTTTTGTTAAAACGCGTTCGTCCAGTTTGACAGGAGAGCTCTGGAAAAAAACTGCATCTCCAACAGGTATTCAAATGACGGCAATCTCCGCACTTGCCTGGTGCACGGTTTTTGGGTTCCGTACCCGGATGGTGCCAAACAGATCCCTATTACTAAGCCTAAGTTCTTCCGTCCGTCCGTCTGTCAGCGGGCTGTATCTCATGAACCGTAATAGATAGACAGTTAAAATTTTCACAGATTGTGTATTTCTATTGCCGCTATAACAACAAATAATAAAAATAAAATAAGGTTCAAAATTAAAGGGGTTCTCATACAAGATATGTGTTTTTCTCGGCGTTTTTTGCTGTAAAAAGTAGATAATATGTAGTGTTACGGTGGTAGATATGGAACCCTTCGCGTACGAATCCGACTCGCAGTTGGGTGGTTTTTTTTTTCGCCTTCCATCGACCCTCTGTAATATTCAATCAGGGAACGTGAATTGTTAAGTATTTTATTTAAAAATAATAACACACACACACACCGTAGGTACCAGGTACTATAGGTACCTGATGCATGTAAAAAACTTCAAGGACTGTTACAATCACTATGTATACATTACAATTTATTAATAGGAACTGTAAGTGCTACAATTGAAGCAGTTATTAATTAAAAAAAAAACATCTGCAGGCATGTAGGCAACATTTTATTGTAAACGTGTCGGACCACGCCCAGTGAAGGATTCCGTAGTTGGGATGAACTTATTCCAAGAACAAACTTAACTAGTTGAAAACCATGTTCTTCAATACATTCCAAAATGTAAGTTGGTTGACTATTACTCGTTAACTTGTAAAGCCTACTTAGCTGAAAGTAATGGTTTTCCTTTTAACTTCGTTATATATACTACTGCCGTGAATTTTTTCACTTAAGTGCCCAAAAACAACTTGACTCTAACAAAAAATAGCACTTTAAAGCTTAATGGATATTACGCAAACGGATCCCTGAATCGAAAAATGGTTTCCATAGATCTGCAATATTTTTGAACGGCCTATAATCCAACGATACCCCACACCATAGGATAGACGAGAAAAAAATATCATCCCCAGTTTACGAGCAAGGGCGGTACCCTACAAAAAAATATTTTTTCATGATTTTGATTTACCGGGCGTGATCATATCATAATATGTCATGATGATCATATCGCGTGCCCGACAGGCAGTGCGA
This sequence comes from Tiliacea aurago, assembly GCA_948098905.1. Lineage (NCBI taxonomy): Eukaryota > Metazoa > Arthropoda > Insecta > Lepidoptera > Noctuidae > Tiliacea > Tiliacea aurago. The sequence continues at coordinate 21,868,390 of OX402577.1, forward strand.
CCCTTGTCGCGATATCGCACCAGTCTGTACGAGCCTTAATTTCGACAAACCGTAATTAATACGACTATAGATTTCATTTCGACAATATGGAACTCCGACACGTCTTCATTTCGACAATACTTTAGTTCTTTCGAAATACCACTACTGGGGGTCCACTCCGAACATAAATCCGATATATTTGCCGAATGTTCGGTCGTTCTTGACTACGGCTAACTATGGCTGACTACCGTGAAAGTAAAAAAAACGACAGTCAAAGAGATTAAGCCAAAGTCAAAAATGTGACTAAGTCGGGTAAGGATTCAAAGTCAAAAAAGGAAACTATGGAAGTTATAAAACGACCGAACATTCGGCCGATACTTCGGATTAACACTTCGGAGTAGACCCCCTGTACTCTGATAAAGCGTTTCTTCGACATGACTTACTAGGAAAATTCAAACTCAAAACTCAAACTCAAAACATTTATTTCAATTAAACCTATTACAGGCACTTTTGAATTGTCAAAGAGTCAATCAGTTAGTCAGAAAGTTGAAGCTATTTTCCCATTCCAAAACGTAGATCACTATGGAGAAGAATAGGCAAGAAACTCCAAGGACACTCTTTTAAAGCAAGATATTACAAAATCCTGGGTACATTATTCTTGTTGCTTCTACGTATGTGAGAACAATGTAAAAAAAAAATTAAATTGTTTATTTAAAAAACAATTCAAAATATAAGATTAAAAGATTACAAATAAGCCCTGGCAGTTAAGAGAAGACCAGTCTCAACTGACGGCGCCCGTTCACGAACATGACGCGTGGATCAGCACCATCCAATTCAACCATTTTGTAGGGAACCGAATGATCCAACACACGCGCCACCATCAGCGAGCCATTTAAGTGAGCATGACATGCTCTCAACTGCCACGCTTTTTTAAGTCAACTTACATCTTATCATAATAAACGGCTCCATGGTACTCAGATTAACAAAAATGAAAAAAAAATTGCTTCTAAATTATACAAAACTATAGCTATATATTTCAAACGATTTCGACGACATACTCTTCGACAACCATGCTAGTCCGAAATGAGTCAATTTCGACGTACTCTACTCAGGCATGCTGTGATCATCATTTCAGCCGAAAGACGTCCACTGCTGGACATAGGCCTCCCCCATCGGGGGTAGCCATAATCGCCACGCTTGGCAAGCGGGTTGGCGATCACAGTATGGTGTTAAAATGCATAGAGAACGCTGCTGTCTATTCTCTGTAAGTCCCTTAGTCTTACGACACTCACGGGAAGAAATAGGATGGTGCTATTCTTTACGTCTGGCACCACACAGAACATGTGTCCATGCTGTAACTTCGACAATATCTTAAATCGACGTGATACATCTAAGACACTATGCTACTTCGAAATTATTACAATTCATACTGCCTTAAAGGTACATATTATAACTGTTTTTGACCTTAGTTGGTAGTCGTTGACCTGGGTAGGTATGTTTAATCCATTTTTTAACATTGCACGCGTCATTTTTTTTTGTATCATTTTAATTATTATATTACTTTTTTCTTTATTTTCGTTCAAACTTTATTTGAATATTGACGTAGCAATCTTATTTGTATTTTTTTTTCTCACTTTTGACATGTATACAACGTGTTTTTTTTGATATCCCATAACTCTAGGGTATGATTGAGGCCATACCAAAGAATCAACTGGCATATGAGTTATGTTCCAATCCTTCGTTATTTTTTTTTTTCATTTTTCATACAAAATAATTCGGCAAAGTCACGATTATTAATGTAAAACACCCTTACGTGAAATATGACAACGCCGACAAGGTAGCTTTCCCTTTACTAGCTGCCGCCGGGAAGCCCCGATACCAACATACCTACATATTTTATTTTACCATTTATTTTACTACACTACTGCGATGTTTGGCAACCTCGCAAAAGTAAAGATTCGTCATACTAGTGACAATTTTTGACCTAATTTAATTATGATTGATGATATCTCCGAAACGATGCATTTTTGGACCACCTATTCTAGGAGTTTTAGTATTATTTTTACCTACAGAATATAACCCTAGAGTTATGGGATATAAAAAAAAACAGGGTGTATTTTTTATTTTTGAGAAAATCACTTATTATCGTTTGATTAACATAATTATGTTATCAATTTTTAGTATCAATGACATTATTTGTACGCCTTCTGGTATAACATAGCGCGCTTGTATTTTTTTTTTTATAACAACTATTTTATTGTACTATGTTAACAAATGATTAAATGAAATGAAATGAAATTATATCCGAATGATGACTGAAAAGTGTTTATAAACTGTTTGTTTCGTGTTCACATCTAAAACACTGAACCGAATTTGATGAAATTGCGTATAAAGATAGCTTGAATGCTGAGAAAAGACACAGACATTCTTTTAAAAAAGCCTGTTCCTTGAAGGATCAAATTAATGGGGTGTTGTATATTTTATGGGAATATCCGAAATTCACACGTACGCAGTCGCGGTCAACGCACTAAGTATGTAGGTAAATCAAAAAGCACTTAAAAAGCTTATTACGAACATTCATACTTATAAAGCTTTCTTAAATTCAGTGAACTTTATTGAGGTCGAATTTAAAACATCTTTGTAAAGAGCAAATCACAACAAAACTTGTTTGGTTATGATGTAACCTCGCACAAACGCACCGAAAAATCGTTAATTCGGCGCTAATTAGGAATGTAATTAACTAATTAGCGGTAAATTCTAGCAGGCTCTCTAAATGCTTCCTATTCGTTACTAGAAACAAACAAAGAGTTTTGATGCAATCTAATTGGAAAAAAATAATGGGAATCTCACCTTTAGGTTCTTTGGCACTCCAAATTAATGTTATTGTGTAAATATAAATTATCCTTGTACATACAACTTGATAATTAAAATTCTGCGTATACAATCGAGCATAAATTACCTATAACGATTGTATTGTATTGAAAGTTGAAACACGTAGAATATATCCAAGTGGATCTGCTAAAAATGAAGTTATTAACTTGAAATCTTGAATCGTTGGACAGCTTCAGTAAAAGACATTAAAAATAACAGTTTAGCATATAAGTACGAGAATGGGCAGCAGCGTTCTCTATGCATTTTAACACCATATTGCGATCGCCACACCGCCTGTCAAGCGTGGCAATTATGGCACCCCCCCCTTTTGGGGGAGACCTATGTCCAGTAGTGGACGTATTTCAGCTGGAATGATGATGATGATGATGATATATACGGTAGGCCGCCCGTTAGCCCACGTTTGCACGGACGTAAGAGTATCGCGGCGGGATATATCGCACACTGGATTTTGAACTCTCGGTGTTAAGTCGAACATTGAGAATCCAACAGAGTGCATCCCAATGCGTCGAAGAAAGACACTATTGGATTTTCAACTCTCGTCGTTAAGCAAAGCGTTGAAAGACCAGTGCGCGAAAAAAAATCGCCCATGCGTGCCTGGGGGTCCATTTCGAAGATAAATCCGAAGTAGGTATCGGCCGAATGTTCGGCCGATTCGGCAGTTGACAGTTTTCTACCGAAGAGGGTAGACAAGCGATTTCTAATCTACAGTAGAGTAGAAATAGCAAGCGTCACGTTAAACCTGCTGTAGTACTTTGCACTAGTGTAGGTATACACGGCTACATATCTAGCTATACATTTATCCAGTTTAGGCTGATCTCGCATTGTATAGGATTTTCCTACAATGAGAGGCCAGCTTATACTGGAAATGTATAGCTTGATGTGTTGCCGTGTGTACAGTCATAGTCACGTACTTCGGACTTCGGTCCATTTCGACCAGTACTTCGTCGAAGCAACTTCGCGAGTAGTGTAGTGGAGGTTTAAAAAGTGTATGTCCATGACCATCTTACTTGTTACCTTCTATTTATCTTTCCGAGTTCAAAGTCCAGTGCATCTTTTCCGCCTGCCATGACTTGACCAAGACCATCAAGTCTCAGCAGACAGGCGCAGCGCGACGCGACTCTATAAGTAGAACATTTCTTATGAATGGAAATTTTGGGTTATTCCACTAATCCCCATTGACAATCCCATCAAATCTTATGGATTTTTGTCAACATCGCAACATGCGAACTACGCGTCTCACTGACGTCACGCAAAATCCTGCATCGCACAAGCAGAGTTTACCGCGCGACTAGCATATACAGTGTGCGATTAGTTGAAACATTAATTGAAACCACGGGGCGCGTACACATAGAACATCCGTTTTACAGGTCCGTTTAAACGTATATGTTATTAGCGTATGTAGTTGTATGAGCGAGTTCATACAGAATACAGTATTCCGGATCCAGTAAAAAATACTGATCCGACAAAATAAGCAGCAATCCGTTTTACAGGTCCGTTTAAACGTATATGTATTAGCGTATGTAGTTGTATGAGCCAGTTCACACAGTATTCCGGATCCAGTTAATACTATACTAATCCGTTTTATCGGATTGAAACCGCACGAGGCTTTGCACGGGGGTGCGCGGGGTGCGATGTGCTACACACAGCCGCCATTTGCCGGTTTCATTCCTAGAGTAGTGCACGTGTCCAGTGCTATCATAATCATGGCAAGCAAGGCGTTTGAAAAATATGTTGAGCAAGAAGTTTTGATAAATTGTGTTGAAAGTAGACCAGTTCTTTGGGACAAAACACTGGAGATTTATAAAGATAAAATTGCAAAAACCGCAGCTTGGCGCGAAATATGCGGTATTCTAAAGGAGGATTTTGAAGCTATGGAACAAAAAGAAAGACAAGAATTTGGTAAGTATTTATTTTATATTGTAATGGAGACATTGTTTTTTATTTTAAATAGCTTCATTCTGCCAAGAAACTGACCCAGATTCGGACACGAAATAGTTTTCGAATTCCGTTCGAACTGAATTTGCAGTTCGACCACCTCGTAGCGTTTCATCATCAGGTAGGCTATTGAAATGAAATGCTTCAGATTCGGATGTGTTGCCATCCTTTAAGCCCTCTTTTTCCCTTACAAAGTTGTGTAGAACGGTACATGCCTTAACTATCCATATAGCTGTTGTTTTGTTGACGTCTAGAGGCCGGTGGAATACTCTCCACTTATTAGCAAGAATACCAAATGCACATTCAACGTATCGTCTAGCTCTGGTCAAACGATAGTTATATATTCGCTTATTTACGTCTAAATGCGTCCCGCTAAATGGCCTCATTAAATTTTCGTGTAAACCGAAACCTTCATCGCCGATTATGACGTAGGGAACTCTCGTTTCTGAGCCTGTTATTAATGGGCAAGGTTCTGGTATTTGTAAACTGCCATCTAGCATCATTTTCCAAAATGTCGACTCCTTGAATATTGATGAATCGCATTCTTTTCCATACGACCCAATACTAACATATAGAAAACGATAGTCAGAGTCTACGATCGCTAATAATATGATGGAAAAAAAGTCTTTGTAATTTAGGTACATTGAGCCACTTTTTGCTGGTTTTCGAAGTCTGATGTGTTTACCGTCCACTGCTCCTAAACAGTGGGGAAAATTTGCTTTTGTGTCGAATCCATTTGATATATGCTCCCATTCACTCACTGTTGTAGGAAGTCGCATAAACTCGTCATTCAAGTTGTTCCATATGCATCGTGTAACTTCCTTAATAATGTTGCTTATAGTTGACACACCGACACGAAAGACGTAATAAAGTTCTTGAAATGTACACCCAGACGCTGCATACCTAAAAAAAATAAATTAATCAATTACTATATTATTACACATATATTGACTTCCCATACAAAGTAACGTTAGTGACTGTAAGGGTTTAGTTTTAGTTAATTTTGTCTATTACTGATTATGTATATGTCTATGTTTCGTAGAGGTACTTCTCTATGGTCAGACTATTAAAGATGGCTTGATGAATAAGTCTTGTTTTATTATAAAACTATAAAATATTATAGTGACCAACAAATTTTGTATGGAAAGTCGAAATTTTTATGAGAGTTTTTAGCAAAGTCGTAAATCAAAACTCATACTTATATATATAGTACATAAATAAAATAAAATTAAACTGAACTGAACTAAATTATAAAATTACCTAATTAAAATAAATTGATTTAAACATTAGTAATACTTTTTTGCTTCCCATTATTTACTGACCGATTAGTTCTTGCACTGTCAATTTGACTTATCCACTGACCAATATGGTAATTAATTACTGACAAGTCTATTCTACCTTCTTATTCGCCTTTCACTTACTAAGCTATTGACAACCATCTTATATTATTATTTACTTGCTTCAGGAAAATATGTTATAAAAAAATGGAATTCGACTAGAGATGCCTGGATACGAACATTGAGTGAGAAAAAGAAATTGAAGAAATCTGGAGCTGCTGCCTCAAATACCAAGCCTTACAAATATCACAATCAAATGTTATTTTTGAAAAAAGTTGTCACCCCAGGTGATACACACGAGAACGTCCCTGCTAATGACAACATCACGGAAACAGTAGAAAGTAATAAAGACAACGAAGATGAACCTGATCAGATTACGGAACAAAGTGGTAGTGACAGACAAAAGGAAAGACAAAATTTAGCCCCGCCGCAACGCAAGGCAATCAAAAGAAATGTGAATGAAGTAGACGCCAAAATGATTGAATACATGAATGATCAGTTAAAAAAAACTAAAAATGAGTTTGAAGATCCCAATTTATCGTTCTTCAAAGGTATTTTGCCGCAACTGGCTTCACTTAATGGCGATCAAATTTTAGAATTTCAGTCTGGAGTGATAAACCTTTTACAAAATATTAAAAGTAGAAGATATGGTCAGTCAAACTACGAGTGGCCTCCATATTCACAAAGTTCTAGCACTCCTCACTACCACACCCAAGGTTATTTTAGTAGGCCACATCATCTTGACTCTACACCATCAGTAGAAGGTTCGCCATCAGTAGAATCTACATTCAGCCAGGAGTCAGACTTGCCAGATCTGTCTATGTTTTGAAATAAATCTTCATTTTTGTAAACCTTTTTGTCATTTTAAATTTTAATTGATAATAACAAAAATTAAAGTTCTTACCTTAAAAATATCGCTAGTTTTACTTCAGGGCACAAGCTTTTCCTCCAGTTTGTGTCTTTCTTTTTTAAATCCTTTTCTAATCGTTTAAGAAGGTCATCAAAAGTAGACGTCGTCATTCGGAAATAAGTAAAAAATTTAGATTCGTCTTCTTTCAGCTGACGCACAACAGCACCACGACAAAATCTTTGCCTTAATAGTGGATGTATCCAATAACGCCGGGGCTTCCTCCGCCGCAGACGACGATAGTACCAATACAACACGACAACGTCCATTCTCGTAGAAAGTAGGCGATACACTGAAGAACGAAAGTCCAGTAGCGTCGGATCTGTTAAAATCGGTCCTGTAAATGCTGTGTGAATATTACCTCCAGTAGCGTCGGATCTGTTAAAATCGGTCCTGTAAATGCTGTGTGAATATTACCTCCAGTAGCGACGGATCAGTTAAAAAGGATCCTGTAAAACGGATGTTCTATGTGTACGCGCCCTTACTTAGGTATTTTAAACATACACAATTCAAATAATTAATAACAATTAACATTCTAGTCATGGGACTTTTTTTCGTTGTAGTATTTAACAACATTAAACTTAATTTGTGATTATTTGGTAACACTACCATAAAGTTTGTGTTGAATTGTCGATACCATCGCCCGCGCGCCCCGCGCGTCCCGCGCGTTTCTAGTGCTTTATCAAGTCGGTTTATTTTGTACTCATTTTTACGCTATTTCATCATCATCGTCATCATTTCAGCCGTTAGACGTCCACTGCTGGACATAGGCCTCCCCCAAGCACCGCCACTTAGACCGGTTCTGTGCTTCCCGCATCCAGCGGATACCTGCGGCCTTCACAAGGTCATTGGTCCACCTTGTAGGAGGCCTTCCAACGCTACGTCTTCCGGTACGCGGTCGCCACTCTAAAACCTTTCGGCCCCATCGGCCATCAGTTCTGCGAGCAATGTGCCCTGCCCACTGCCACTTAAGCTTGGCAATTCTTCAGGCTATGTCGGTTACCTTGGTTCGCCTGCGGATCTCTTCATTTATGATTCGACCACGTAGGGAAACTCCAAGCATAGCCCTCTCCATTGCCCTTTGGGTGACTTTTAGCCTTCTGATAAGGCCCATTGTGAGCGACCACGTTTCAGTGACATAGGTCATCACTAGCAACACGCACTGGTCAAAGGGTTGTAGGGTCACACGGTTGGCGCGGTGGTTAAGCGATTGACTGCTGCGCTACGTGTCGCGGGTTCGATTCCCGCACGGAACAAATATTTGTATGACCTACAAGTAGTTGTTCCGGGTCTGGCTGTTTGTGTAGGTATGTGAGTTTACGATACAGGAGAAATTCCTAATGTGGAGCAACGTTTAAAAAAAAGAAAAAAAAACGTGACACTGCGGTATGTTACGCTATTTATTATGTTAAAAAAAACAGTTTTCTGCTTTTAGTAAAATTGTTTATTTTATTATTTTAACAGACTGATAAAAAATGTAATCATAATCGCCACTCTGTATACATCCCGACTTCAATCGTCGGGCAGTCGCCCACCAGACACATCACCCGTCTGGTCGGAGGATCCATCACCCTGTTCCTCATGCCTCTTAAGTTCTACCAGAATCGCGTCACACCGTCGCGTTGTGCCTGACTGCGGGAGCCTTCACTCGATCTAAATACTGTGTACTCAATATCAATGATCTGCCCGCCTTTTCCCAACTATGTTGGGGTCGGCAACCAGTCTAACCGGATCCAGCTGAGTACCAGTATTTTACATGGAGCGACTGCCTATCTGACCTCCACAACCCAGTAACTGGTTGGTAAGACTGATTGTCAGACTTTCGGGCTTCTGACGACTCGTAACGACTGCCAAAAATCAATACTCAATACTCAATATATTTATTGCTTCCACATGTGAACTTAGGTGGTAGGTTTTACAAATATGATCATTGTGGACCCTGTTGGGCACAGTAAAAAATAGGAGAGAGGAAGAGGGCTTTTATTTGACTACTTAGTTGTTGTAATAAATATTGTAATTATTTTATAAGAATCTAAGTAATTTAAAATTTGTCATTGAAATATTCATTTATATTATAATAGCATTTATTTATCACGATTCCGTTTGGTGCCGGACGTAAAGAATAGCATCATCCCATTTCTTCCCGTGGGTGTCGTAAAAGGCGACTAAGGGACTTACTAGAGAATGGGCAGCAGCGTTCTCTATGCATTTTAACACCATACTGCGATCGCCAACCCGCCTGCCAAGCGTGGCGATTATGGCAAACCCCCCTTTTAGGAGAGGCCTTGGCCTTGATGTCCAGCAGTGGACGTCTTTCGGCTGAAATTATGATGACAGCATGCCCGAGTAGAGTACGTCAATATTGACTCATGTCGGACTAGCATGGTTGTCGAAGAAGTATGACGTCGAAGGCAGATCATTTCCTAGTAAAGTCATGTCGAAGAAACGCTTTGTACAGTAGTGGTATTTCGAAAGAACTAAAGTATTGTCGAAAACGACGACGATTTATTTATTAGAAATTGTTTTAATTTATTAGTGAATATATTCAATTTTTGTTCTTTAATTATTTCTGGTAATTTATTGTATATCTTAATTGACATGACTAATGACAGCCGCGAATCCGCGATTAACGTCTTAACGTGCTTCCAAGGCACGGAGGAGTCTCGGTATGTAAAGATGGTCACCCATCCACGGACCAACCTCGGTAAGCGTAGCTTAACCTGGTGGATTGACCCGTGTGACTGTTATTACTTAGCCGCGTGCTCCTCCTGATCTAAAGACTGTACTATCTATGTTTACTTATGAATTAATTCCTCTTACACACTCATTGTAGCGTTCATTAGGAGTCTTATTTTTGTGTTTAGTAACGTGTTTACAAAGACAACAGTTGCTTGAACTAAACGACCTATATATGTGTACAAAGTTTTCAATAAACATAGGTCACACAGTACCCGGGACTGCGGGCTAATTGCGTAACACACTATCAGTAGGAATCGGTTTTAATTTGACGGTTCAACAACATTCATAGCTGATATGTCTGATGATATGATTTTGAAGTATATTGCTAATCAGTTTTTTCTAACATAATTATGAAACAATGGATTAGCAATATACTTCAAAATCATTCCGATTCTGATTCAAACTGTGTTACGGTTACAGGGGGTCTAAAATGGACGCTTTGACAGAATCGTATTATGATCTGAGTACAATTCATATCCCGCAATTCATCTTTTCATTCACCAGCCGCAAAATGCACGCACAAGATGACAGCACAATGACGTGGCGCGACTGTAAGACGTAGCTGTCACGCACACCAGCATAACAAAGTTGTCCTGTTTATTTATTTATTAGTTATTTTGCGCGCGACACTTTAACTAGCTAGACATATAAATAATCAAAGCATTTAGCTTGAATATACGTATTATACGCACTTTGAATAAATTAAATCAAAGTCAAAATTACCCATTGTTCATAATGTTCATGTCCGTTTAGTGGTAGAATTAATTCATTTAAATTATTTTCTATTAGTTTTTTTTTTCACTCTTAGTGCAACTAGTACCTATACTCTGATTTTTTATTTCCTAGACTAAAATGACATTTTGATGTCGATATAAAAATAACCTAGTAAATAATCTGGGTACCGAATGGCTCTCACGCAGGAATCATTCTCTGGAGGACCTTCACTGTTGTCGTGTTATCTCTGTAATATTAATAATTATGTATCGTGTCGTCGACAAAGGTCGACCGCAGAGAGTTTAACTATTAATTATATCATTTACGCACCAAAAATATAATTAACTTTTAAACAACAACAAATCGTTAAGAAACCACATCCGCCAAATATTTCCTAACAGACCTGTTTCCAGATATCACTAATTCATTATTGTCTGACGTAGGCCTTTAGCTGTACAACAATTAGAAATACTCAAGCCTATTTCTAACGAAAACATGCGGCCATGGAAGCAAGCAAAAATGGAGCGTTAAACCAATACTTTCCTATTAGAATCCCAGTCAGTTCCTATTAGCATTTATTGATGGAAATAATCATGTTAGAAGAAAGACGAATAATAGACAAAAAATTATTCGACGTAGGTACAAGTGTCAGCATTGCTCTATATAGGACATCGAATCCGTATGACCATGCATTTAGGTTGTACTGTCTACAAGTCGATCGATCGAGGGCATTGTGATAACAATTCTGCCGTCATTACGAAAAAGGGCAATATTATTTTTATTTTCCAAAATTGAGTTAGGTAATTATACATATTCGGAATCAGAAAAAAAGGCACATCTGCCAGTTTTAACAGACTTCCAAAAAAGAGGCGTTCGTCTGTATGTTGTTTTTTTTATGTATGTTCACCGATTTCTCTGTCAATTGTGGACCGATTCTGAAAATTATTTTTTTGTTTGAAAGGATATGCTCCCAAGGTGGTCCCATTGCCACCAAGTCAGAATCTAATGAGGGGTTCCTATGGAAATCGAGGGACATCCTCCAATTTTATAGGCACAACTATTGCGAATTGGATATTTTTACTCGTGCATTTGCTCTCAGAAAGTATAATTGGTGAAATGGAACAAATGATGAACACCTGTGGTCTTCATCATCAGTCCCACTCCATCTGGCTACCGGAACTACTTAATAATACGTATTTAACAGGTTCCTATTCGATTAGGTACTTTCATATGGTTGCTAAGCAATTTATGCTCTTCACAATGCATGTCGTGAGTGCCAGTTATTCTGATTCTTACCAGGAGAATTCCTCAACAGTTAACGTCCTTGCGTCGGGAAAAGCAATATTTTGTAAAAAGGTGATGAGTAGTTGATGTAAGGCTATTGTAACTTAGATACATTACAAACTGACCCAGTAAAATAAACTTTTTACAAAAAAAAAAACAACGGACATAATTCCACCATCTTTCACATTAAGAGCCCTCTTACATTTGCGCATAAATGCATGATTTCCTAGTTGAAATGGAATACTATTCGTTGGTTTGTAAAAATAATAATTACTTGGTAAAAATAGTTCGTTTTCTCTTCTAAAATAACAATAAAGCGATTTTTTTATTATTTATTTACTTATTTAGTAATAATCGTTCTAATGATGCATGTTTAGGCAAAAAAACATGGAGAGCTGATTTGAGAGCTCTAATTTGCAGATTCTGTTGAATATAATCCATCCAAATATTTATTCTGATATTACAAATATCCTATACTTTTTTAATAATAGAATACATTTATGTTTTATGCCTTTTATATAAATAATAAATAAATAAACACATAAATAATAAACATAAGTAGGGGTGTACGGCAAGGTGACCCAATATCGCCAAAGATATTTACAGCTGTTCTAGAAAGCATCTTCAAGAAACTTTGAGATTGAGAGTCAACGGCGAATACTTAAGCCACCTCCGCTTCGCAGACGACATAGTGATTTTCGCAGAAAAGACGACAGACTTGGCAACCATGTTAAATGACTTGACAGAAGAGAGTAAAATGGTGGGCTTGTCGATCAAAATTACAAAAACTAAAATAATCACAAACAATAAGGTAAACGATCCTATAATGGTCGATGGTCAGAATGTAGAATTCGTCAAAGAATATATTTATTTGGGTCAATCAGTTTCATTTCATAATCACACTGAAAATTAAGTGCAGAGAAGAATCGCCATAGCATGAAAAAAATACTGGGGATTGAAGGAAATAATGAAAAATCAATCTAATTAAAATAAAATTTACAAAATGCTAGATGTGCCTTTTTACATTACGACGCGGCGACGGCAGAATTAGTCATTCATGGGCCGGGAGCGGTGAACTAGGTATGCACTTCGTCCACTTTTATCGAAGCGAAGGCATCGAGCTTGCTTGTGGCATACCTACAATAAAATTGAAGCAATAATATTGTTGTTTCAACTTATGGTCTTTATGTCACAGGCAATTAAATCGCACCATATCAAGTTCAGCCTCATCAACAATTCTTCCGCTGCATTCATTTGTTCAACATTGCTTTGCACCTACCGAAGTCGCGCGGTATCACGGCACATAGCGCTCTATTTCTTCCTTGTCCTATGCAGCCGCTGCCTGACCCATAAACATAAAGCAATGCCAGCATTGCTTTATGACGTATCTTAGTGTACTGTATTTGTTGGAACCAATAAGGAAGTGAAAACGTATTGCAAGGCACGACAGTACGTACACATCGCTTGGAACCAAAAAGAGAACGTTAAGTGTGACTTCAAAATTACTTAGTTCAAATGAGTGTCATTGTTGACGAAAAATCTGATAATGAATTGATTTGATAACACTACATACGTTTTTGGTGTCCTTGTAGCTCATAATTTTACAGTAATTGTCAATAGTTTAGTGTCAAAGTCAAAGTCAAATTGTTTATTTCAAATAGGCACATAAAAGGCACTTCTGAACGTCAATATTTACAAAAAAAAAATAGAATTGATTCTAGTCGCCTCTTCCAAAATGTAGTTTCGTATGGGGAAGAATGGGCAAGAAACTCCACCGGTACTCTTTTAAAATCTTGTACAATATTTTTATAGGTACATTAATTATATAATTATATGTGAAGACGATGCACCTAGAATAAAATTACTATACCACAATAGGTAATAAAAAGAGTTAAGAATGAAGCAATGACAGATAAATTAATTATGTGATAGAACATGGTGCTCACATATTTACAAAAATTGTAAAAAATATATACGATTTCCTAAAAAATAACAATAATATCAGTGTGAGTTAAGGTAATCACAGAATTTAAAATAAATGTCATAAAAATAATAAATTATACAATTAAAATAGCAACCTGTTCGATTTTGTCTAGACTCTAGATTGTCCTATGGAGCAGGACCAGCATGTTTCCAAGCATTCTTATCTTGTATATAATCCTCTAATTTGTAAGTGATGTTGAGAATCCCCAAAAATAAATTGATAATCAAAATGCATGTCTGCGAACATTTCCATATCTGAGTTAAGGCTTCTACATACTGGCGCGGCACGCGACGCGACACAAAGGCCCCACGTGTCGCGCGACGAGCGGTGCCTTTGTGGCGCGTCGGAGTCGCAACGTAGAAGCCTTTTACTGTGGGACTTAATACTGTTACTGAATTATTATTAGTAGTTGTTCGAAGTAAAGTAGTAAGTAAAGTCGAGAGGCTCTGACGTCAGAAAAAAGTTGCGACGCAATTAATAATTCTACGGCAGTTCATTTTACTTCTTGATTGACGTAATAAGACAAAAAAATAACGTAAAACCAATAATACAGAGGTTTGCGCCCTCAATTGAGGCGTTGATTTCCATACAGTAACTTGTTTTTGCGATCTGAATGTAATAAAACCGGCCAAGTGCGTGTCGGACCACGCACAATGAAGGATTCCGTAGTTGGGATGAATTTATCCCCAGAACAAACTTAACATTGCTGTTGATAAACATGTTCTCCCATACATTCCAAACTGCAAATTTAAGTTGGTCGACTATTACTCGTTAACTTCTAAAGCCTACTTAGCTGTGATAGTTGTTCAATTTTCCTTTTTACTACTGCCGTGTTTTTTTTTACATAACCAAAAACAACCATTTAGCTAGCAAAGTTTAATACGCAAACCGATCCCTGAATCGAATAATCATTTTCAAAGACCCGTAATATTTTTGAACGGCATATCCAACGATACCCCACACCATGGTATAGATGAGAAAAAAAATATCATCCCCACTTTACGTGCAAGGGAAGAACCCTACAATTTTTTTTTTTTTCAAGATTTTATTTTAACACTGTCGGCGTGATTAATACCCATGCCAAATTACAGCTTTCTAGTACTAATTTAAGTCTCTGAGCTAACCCGCGGACAGACAGACAGACGGAGATGGTGAAACTATAAGGTTTCCTTGTTAACTACGGAACCCTAAAAAGTATTTATAGTAAACCTACGTCAATATGGAGTGTTAGGTGGAAAACTTTCGGAGTTTATTTATCATCAAGGAAAAAACATCGCTATTAGGTATATATTGGAATGTCCAGTTTCCTCTACCCAATTACTGATAATTCATTAAAATAATATTGGTTGATAAGGTAAGTAACAGCTTCATGTGTAGGACTTACGAGTAAGTACATGCAACAATTTCACATGGATGGGTCCATAGCACCACCGAACTGAAAATTTCACAAATAAAACGAAACAGTATGGAAAGGACCGATTATAATTCTAAGTTTGATAATCTTGAAAATGTTTTTGCCTTTTCCATCTTCAAATTTCTGACATCACCAACGTAATCAGGAAAAAGAAGGAAGGCCATAGCACCACCGAACTGAAAATTTCACAAATAAAACGAAACAGTATGGAAAGGACCGATTATAATTCTAAGTTTGATAATCTTGAAAATGTTTTTGCCTTTTCCATCTTCAAATTTCTGACATCACCAACGTAATCAGGAAAAAAGGAGGAAGGCCATACATGGCCCAGGTTCTTTTAAATATTAAAACAAAGAAGAATAAAGGGGCGACTTGTCGCGCGACGCGACGCGACACAAAGGCCCCGCGTGTCGCGGGACGAGCGGTGCCTTTGTGTCGCGTCGCGTCGCGCGACAAGTCGCCCCGGTATACCAAAATAGAAAATAGGTTACCAGTTGTTAGGCTGCGTTTCCACCATAGATGTGCGAGGATGCGTAGCGAGGGATGTGTTTGTAAACAACCAATAGAAACGCTTCATTTACCTCGCCTCGGTCAGCACAGCTCTGGTGGAAACGGCTCAGCGGAGCTAGATTTTTGCGCATACAAAACAAGCGAGGAATGTGTGCGAGGGATGTGTTGCGAGGAATGTGTGTTGAGAAGGATGTGTTGCACATCCAACGCATCCTCGCACCACACACTAATGCGCATTTTCTCAGCTCCGCTACACATCCTCGTAGGCACATTTTCATCGCACAGCTTTGGAGGAAACCCCCACACATTTTCACAGCACAGCTAGACATCCTCGCACGACACATTTCCATCGCACATCTCTGGTGGAAACGCAGCCTAAGAGAGTCCATAATATTTTGCCTGCTTAGGGCATGCAAATTAATTTTACATTAACACCTAATAGGTAGGTACTTATTTTACTAAGATCATCATCATCATTTCAGCCGAAAGACGTCCACTGCTGGACATAAGCCTCCCCCAAAAAAGGGGGGGATTAGCCATAATCGCCACGCTTGGCAGGCAGGTTGGCGATCACAGTATAGTTTTAAAAATGCATAGAGAACGCTGCTGCCCATTCTCTAGTAAGTCCCTTAGCCGCCTTTTACGACACCCACGGGAAGTAATGGGATGGTGCTATTCTTTACGTCCGGCACCAAACCGAACTAAGATATAAGGAATATACAGAAAAAAATCTATTAGGATTTATAAATTATGATACATTTTAAGTTACCATAAATATACACACATAACAAAACTTAACTAACTTACTTAACTTCCTTAAAATATGAAGGTGGGTTTTACAGCAGCTACATGTTGGTAAACGTATAACAAGTTAAACTTAACGGTACTCTAACTACATGCTTTGCCCTTGTTAGGTACCCACGAAAATAATAACAGTCTGCGTGTAGCATACAGACTGCAAATAATCACTTTATTTGAGGGCCAAGTCGCAGCTCGCTCGTGACACTGACCGGTGTTCAAATATTCACTAAGTTCTGGTAGTTTAGTGGTTTGTCGATAAATTTGTAAGTATATACTTTGGATTTCCTCATCAGCTAAGTCCTGCCCTTGCAAGTTTTGTTCTAATGAACCCACGAAGAGTTTTTTTTTTTTTTTCTTTTCCTTCTGGCTTCGCACGGTTTGTGCATTTAGCCAATGTCAAGTTTTAGTTCTTGTCTAATATTGATGAAATGAATTGAGTTTGAGTAAAGATGTGGCACTTTACTGAGTCCTCACGCGGACTTCTTGAGAGAACTTGAAGCGAAGTTGCACTGTTTTGTTTCATTTGCCTACACTAATGCACGTTCACAAACACTTAATGGTTAATAATCCACCATTATTACACATTAGTATTCGGCTAAACACAAATTTTGGAAAATAAAACAAACTGCTAAACATGACGCTTCACTTTCCCGCCAAGAAGCCCCACGAAGAGTTATCCTAAGAAAACAACCGGCCAAGTGCGTGTCGGACCACGCACAATGAAGGGTTACTTGGAATACTTGGGATGAAATTATCCCAAGACCAAACTTAACATTGTAGTTTAAAAACATGATCCCCCGATACATTCCAACTGCAAATGTAAAATGTACGCACAATATTGAGTGATTTACCATGTTATTTTAAGATAACAGACTTCTTATAGGTTTTTCTGTAATCTAGTAAAGAACTATTTTCTGTATTTTTATAAAAATTTTAGGCTCACTAGTTTCGGAGATGAGGGGGAATGGTCCCCCAAAAGTGACCTCTATATTCAAAATTTATTTATTTATGTAACAAGTCCGTGTTTAGGTCACACAAGTTCATATGTGTACCAAATTTTAACTTAATCGGTCCAGTAGATTCGGAGAAAATCAGCTGTGACAGACGGACAGACAGACACACGAGTGATCCTATAAGGGTTCCTTTTTTCGGTACGGAACCCTAAAAACAATAGTTCATTTAAGATCCATTACATATTGAAGTTGGTGTGAAGTAAATCATGGCTCATACCAGTTTTATCCTGAAATTATCGAATACTAGCTGCACTCCGGGATTTCATCCGCATAATTCTCAATACCGTGGGAATATCGGGATAAAAAGTATCCTATGTCCTAACCCAGGTCATGGTCTACACATTTCATCTAAATCCGTTCAGCTGTTTTAGCGTGAAAGCGTTACAAATAAACAATCAAACTCACTTTCGCATTTATAATAAAAATAATATAACATAATGGCATTTGAATCGTCTTACAACGGCAGCCTACTTCATGTATCCTATGATTACTAATCATTCATAAAAGTAAAAAAATATTCATTAACATTTGAATAATTGTTTTCTTCCTAGTCAGTGGCGTGATATTGAAATAATTGCAATCCCTAAACCTGGAAGGGATCCTGATCAGATTTCGTCTTTGAGGCCTATATCCTTACTGTCGTGTTTATGCAAAATTTTCCATCAAATAATTAATAGGAGGCTCGAATGGTTTTTAGAAAAAAATAATATGTTCTCTCCTAATATGGTAGGTTTTAGAAGAACTAAGGGTTGTTTCGATAGTTTAAGTTGCTTAGTTTCTCGTATTCAAAAGGGGTTTTTCTGAAAGGTTGCACACTATCAGCTGTTTTATTGACATAGACAGTGCCTATAACAACGTTGATATATCGTCCTTATTAACAATTTTACATACAATGAATGCAGGGTCGAAAATATGTCAATACCTTCGGAATTTTTTGAAATATAGAAATATTAAAATTAAAACTGAAACCGGATATATTACTAGAATTGCTTTTAGAGGTCTGGCCCAGGGTGACCCACTATCCCCACTACTTTTTAATGTGGCAACAATAAATATATGTAAAACTGTTGAAAAGGATATTTTTGTATCCCAATATGCGGACGACTTTGTCTTATATTGCACTTCTCAATCTATCTATGAAGGTACTAGAACATTACAAAATTCTATTAACACCTTATGTGAACTTCTTCGGAACCTAGGCTTAACAATTTCTTAAAGAGTAAGGTATGCATTTTTAAAAGTAATTACTATAATGAAAGGGTGACTTTATTGGTAGATGAGACAGCATTAGAAAATGTACATTGTGTTAAATATTTAGGCATGTGGATTGATAGAAAATTAAGATGGACAAAACATATTAATGAAACTAGAGAAAAAGCTATGAAATTTTTAAATATATTTAAAGTATTGACGGGAGTTCCCGTCAATACTTTAAATATATTTAATAATTTGTTGGGGTATGCATCCATATTATTTGAGAATGTTATACGTTTCTATCGTTCGGAGTAGATTAGACTACGCAAGTTTTCTATATGATACTAGCGCCATGAGTAATTGTTCCAAGCTGGATAAAGTCCAGAATCAGTACATGCGCATCATAGGGGGTTTTATCAAAAGTACTCCTATACATGTCATGGTGTCAGAGTTACATTTGCAGCCTTTATTTGTGCGTCGTGCCTTCCTTGCTGGTAAATTCTGGCTTAAGACAAATTCACTCGGCAATAATCCTATAATTTCGTTATTAGAATATCTTAAAAATTGTTGTCAAAACTTATATTGGAGATGCAAGAAAACACCATTGTTAGTGACGATTCACATGCATTTAAAATCACTGCCTATACACTCGAGCAAGCAACTGGAGATGTTTGCTATAGATACCTGGATTAATAATTTAGATACAAGTAGCTTTATAAGTTTTGAAATTCCTAACGTGGATAAACCTAAACGCCAATTTAAAATGCAGAATTTATTGTTCATTTGTAGTAAATTCTTACACGAAACATATTCAGGCTTTTACAAAATATATTCAGATGCCTCCAAGGACAAACAGGGGATAGGCGCTGCTTTTCTAGATGTACAAACAAAGGAGTTCATAAAGCTTAATATAAATAATCTTCAAATATCTATTATGCACGCTGAGCTCATCGGTATTGCAGAATCACTGTCATACATTAAACCAATTAATAAAGATATTAATTTTGTAATATTTACTGATGCTAAAAGTGCACTTCATCATTTAGTGCGATGTACTCAAATGATCAGGGGCATTCCCTTAGCTTATTACATATTAAGTACCTTATCCGAACTTAACACTATAAATAAGAAAGTAATATTGCAGTGGATACCTTCCCATATTGGTTTAATTGGTAATGAAACTGTAGATAAATTGGCCAGAGAAGCTGCAGTTGATGGTATTAATTTCAATTGCTTGCCTTACTACACAAATTTAATCGGTAATGTTAAAAGGTTTTCTACCAAATTGTGGTCTGAATATTTTGACAAAAGATCACTTACCAAGGGAATTTGGTACAGAACTTTGCAACCAGCTTTGCCTCGAGTCCCTTGGTTTGAAAAATGCAATATGGGAAGGTATGACATTGTGACGAGTTTTAGACTTCGCTCAGACCACATTCCATTAAATAAGTTTGGATTCCTGATGGGAAAAGTCAACTCTTCCAATTGTGCCGAATGTGATGTTATAGAGGACGTATATCACATCTTGATGGAGTGTGTTCGCAACGAAGCATTTAGATATTTAGTTATTCAAAAAGCAGTGTCCCCTTTCAATGTTGGATGGTGTAATAGCATTTTGTCTTTTCCTCTTTCGGAGGAAGCCAAGTTGCTATATAGGCTTACACATATAGGTATTAAGAATAGATCACCTCAAGTTAACTCTATGATTTGTATGTAGTTAATTTTAGTGTTGTGATGTGTATATTTTCATGTTTATTCTTACGGGGGTGACATGTTCAAATATGAACAAACCTCCATTATTAATTAAAGATTAAAAAAAATAAAACATTTGAATAATTATACAATATGTAACAAAAACCCTGTTGTTCCTTCTACCTAAACGTTGTTTTTTAAACGTTGCCCCACACTAGGAATTTCTCCTGTATTGTGGGTGCGTTTACAAACATTTAAATTCTCATACACAAACAGCCAGACCCGAAACAACTACTTGTAGGTCATACAAATATTTGTACCGTGCGGGATACGAACCCGCGACACGCAGTGCAGCAGGTAATCGCTTTACTAACTGCGCCAACCGTGCCGTCAAGTTTAATTCTTTGATTTTGACTTCTCGACTAGCCAATGCTTAATATTTTTTTAAATTATAATTCCACCAATGTTGTGCTTGTAGGTCAATGTATACGTCCCTAAAAAGAACACCAGGGTTTTTGTTACATACTGTATTATTTGTTTTAAATTATTCATAAGTTAATATTTTTTTTTACTTTATGAATGATTAGTAATCATTGGCCAAGGTCAACAGCGATTATCTGCCTCTTAAGCTAAATACATAATATATGGCCCCAGTCTAGCAACAAGAGATAAAAATGATATTATCATTTGCAAGCTCAGTGGTGTGTGCCCACCGGGTGAGCCATGTAGGTCCGCATTGTAAGGCAGAATAAAAGTCGCCTCCAAATCAGACGTACGTCTTTTTAACGGACTTCCAAAAGGAGGAGGTTTTTTTTTAATTTTTACCTATTTCTCTGTCAATTGTGAACCGATTTTGAGAATTCCTTTTTTTTGTTTGAAAGGGTAAATCGTAAATCGTATTCTCGAGGTGGTCCTATTGTTAACAAGTCAGAATCTGATGTTTGGGGGATCTCATGGAATTAGAGGGAAATCCTCAAATTTTATAGGCGCATCTATAGTGATTTGGGTATTTTTTTAAGTAACTCATGCATTTGCTCTCGGAATGCACCATTTGGTGAAGGCAATGAGCAGTTGACATTAGGCTATTGTAACTTAGATAAATTACAAATTGACCCATTCAAAAAAGAAGAATAAAAAATCATTCAAATCATCAAATTTTCCAAAAAAAAACACTACAAAGTGAAACTTTACTTAAATTTCGGAAGCCGGTGGCAAAAAAAACTAAAATACAGATCCAAAGACTTTTTTTATTAAGTTAGTTTATCCTCAGTAGTTAAATTTAGTTCTAGAAAGGTTTCTCAAGCCCTGAAAGCAAATGTAGCTGTTTATAAAACAAATTCTTTAACCAATACTTGAATTGAAAATTGAATTTTCTAGAAACCTTCAGAATAACTTGAGTCTTACCTACTTTTGTTTAAAACTCAATAAATAATTAAAGCCACAGCTTACAGAGTTTAATGATCATATGGACTACATAAAATTAAATTAAATAAACACATTAATGGGAACCTTGAAAGGAAGTACTTATGCTTATAAATACATAAGTTGAGTGATGCAAAACAGGACTAACTGGTACAACTTTTAAGAGTCCACAATACCTCCAATTGCGTAGCGTTGCGTTGCTCCGTTATGTGTGACAAAATTACGATGCCATAAAAAATTCTGACAAAAAACATACAAAGTTACCTCCAAACCGCTCTAGTATTTTAAAAAGTATTTCAAATTAGATCATGAAACTATGCATAATAACTGAACGAAGTATAAAGTAGATACTTTTATTTATTTTTTAATTATCTATATTTTTACCGTAAAAAGAAATCCCCTTAACCATCGCCGCCCCTGCCACCCTGTTTCGCTTGCGCTTGCTTGATAAAGAGTGACTTGGCGCTGAGGCATTATGGACTCTTAACTATATTTTTATAACTTTAATGTCAAGGACACCACATGTGAGCAAAAGGAATGGGAGCAGTTTCTGAAGATCGAACCAGGAAATGTGGTAGCCATTTTTCGAGAAAAACAGGAAACCAAGAGATTGTCACAATGTTGGACAACGTCCTTTGTCTATAGAAATATCCCAAAGAAGTAGTATAATACAGTATATTTATGTTGTGTTTAAATTCAATATTCGTTGTTGTATTTTGTATTCTTTATTGAAGTAGTTTATGTAAGGTTTTATATGTTTGACGGTTTGACGCGGCGTAGCAAGTGGCGCTGTCGCCGCGTCGTCTAGTTTTATTACGAAGTTACTGGAAACACCGAAAAGGTCGGTTAAGAGAGACACTGGCTGGTGACAGTCACTCTAGCAGAACGTCACGTCGCATCGATGGTTGCATGGCGGCCATAGATTATACACTTATTGGTGGCCGCTGTCTTCTGATGACGGAAGAAGATGTGAGGAGAAGCCGCTGTCGTACCACGTCCACGACGAACTGCTATTCACAATCC
Organism: Tiliacea aurago; assembly: GCA_948098905.1. NCBI lineage: Eukaryota > Metazoa > Arthropoda > Insecta > Lepidoptera > Noctuidae > Tiliacea > Tiliacea aurago. The sequence continues at coordinate 21,891,230 of OX402577.1, forward strand.
TAATGATATTAAACCACTAATACGATGACCACTTCTGATAAAGGCTATCCTGCGCCATAGGTTCATATTTTTATGTGTCATGTAAATTGTAAATATTTCTATGTGGCTTATAACGGCGGACGTGTTCTGAACATATCTTCACCTACCAGCCTTATACCATACCCTACCATGTGTCTCCTATGTCTTTGGCTTTTTTGGTGTATGACCATTGGAATCTACTGTTGTCTATCCGATAGATTACAGGCGTTCTTTATCTACACAAATAAATAAAATTGAAGTGTAGTATCTGCAATTTTTAAAATTGTTGTCTGTCTGTTTGCTCCGGCGGATCTCCGAAACTGTTGGACTGTGTTTTCTTGGAACACTGCGGTATGTAGGACGAGAAGATATTGTGTAGCTTCCCAAATTCCGCCGAGCCGAGTCGGATTCGATGATTGACCACTTTCCCGAAGTTGGACCTACATAACATCCTGGACATCCATGGACAGTTTCTCCTAGGTAAACATACTCGTCCACAACTTCGAGTGTAGCGCTTCCGATCTTCAAGAGAGTGGATGTTACATGGGCATTTGACATGACCTTTGTCTTGTTTGTTGTCTTTGTCATGCTCGTTTTAGACCCACTCTTTCGGAAGCTATACTGAGGTCATCGAGCATTGTACTGAGGTCCTCCATAGTCTCAGCCATGACAACTATATCGTCGAAAAATCGAAGGTGAGTGATGTACTCGCCTTTGATGCCTAGCCCTTTCTAGCCCAGAACCTTGAAAACATCCTTCACTGCATTGGTGACCAGTTTCGGAAAGATAACGTTTCCTTGACACTTCAGCACCTCGATGTACTGATAGTCGATCTGGTACCGTTGAAGAGACTGCAGTACAGCCCATGTCTTGAATCGAAGGCTTTCTCGTAGTCCGCAAATGCTAAACAAAGAGGCAGGTACCCATACTCTTTGGTCTTCTGTATAGCCTGCCGTAGCGTATGTATGCGTATGGTCTACGTTGATAAAGCCTTTACGGAATCTGGCTTGTTCGGGGCCTGAAAGTCGAGAAACCTGCGCGTGAAACGTTTCGTGATGACTCTTGAAAACAAATGATATAACCAATACTTTGTAACAATATTTTGATTTAAAAGAGTGTCCGTGGAGTTTCTTGCCCGTTCTTCTCCATAGGAACCTACTACGCTTTGGAACGGGCAACTAGCTTCATCTTTCTGGCTGACCGACCCATTGACAACTTAAAAGTGCCTGTAAAGGCTTCTACATACCGGGGCGACTTGTCGCGCGACGCGACGCGACACAAACGCACCGCTCGTCCCGCGACACGCGGGGCCTTTGTGCCGTGTCGCGTCGCGCGACAAGTCGCGCTGGTATGTAGAAGCCTTAATTGGTTTATTTGAAATAAAAGCTTTGAGTTTTTGAGTTTTTACATGGCTCAGAAAAGAGATTGGCTTTTGTCTTCTTAAAAAAATATAACTGTATGTTTATTACAATTATTGTTAATTTTCAAAAAATAAATTCATTCGTATTAAAAGGCCGGCTACTCTATACATTATAATAGTTTTGCATTGTCTAATCAGACGAAAAATTACAAATCACATGACTGTATAAAAACTAAGGTAATAAATAATCATGATAATAGGTATTCGGTACACAAGTGAACGGTTAAAATAGTCAAAGTAAGTAATGTAATATTATGTGGACGTCAATAAACCCATGTTGACGTCCACATAATATTACATTATTTACATTGATGTTAGTTAATTGTTATGAACATTATGTAATTCTTGTGCGTAAATACATAATGTCATTGTAACAACATAATAGCGAAGTAAATGACATTAAAAAAATTGAGCCGTCGCGGGTCGCCTATCGTGTACTATTTTGTATAGACAACTAGCTTCTGCCCGTGACTTCGACCGCGGAAAATTTCTTGTTTTAAAATAAAATATAAAAGTATCCTATAGCTGTTTCTGTGTGGTGCCGGACGTAAAGAATAGCACCACCATATTTCTTACTACTAGAGAATAGGCAGCAGCGTTCTCCAATCCAGGAATAAACCAATCTAGGACCAATGCCTGCCTGCCAGGGTTGCAAGTTTGTCCGAAAGGGATATCGTGGCCCTGGCACACAGGCAACGACGAAGGAACAAGGGTGGGTTTTAGTCAGTAAAAGTCTGACACGCCCTCTAGCTCTACCCAAAGCTCTAGCAATTATTATTTATTATTTTTCTTATTTTTATTTCTGGCTATTATATAAACTTCATAGTCTTAAAATATGATTGCAATTTGGCTACTTGTATTAGAGTGTGTTTTTTTCGTCAATTTGTATTTTATTTTTGTAATGTCTGTTTTGTTTGTGCAGAATAAACAATTTTTCTTTCTTTCTTTCTTTTCAAAGCGGGAGAAATTATTTGATAACTTCTCACTCAAAAAAAAAATCGTGAAGGAAATAATTAATAATTAATCGTACCGACGGAACTTTTTGGTAAAACGCTATAAAACCCATTATGACAAAAGATTTTAGTGTTTTTATGAAACAATTCCTTCGGCTGTGGTTCTAGTTACCTGATTCATACACCTAGAAGGGATGGCTCCATTCAGACTTGAAACATAGCCCATCGAAATCACACAGTAGTCAGAGCTACATTGAGCAATTGCGTATCACCTGTTAGCACTTCCCATGACATTAACTTAGCTCAACAAACGCAAAATCTGTTTCTATAACAATAATCGTCAACATCTGGCAGAAGAGATGGCTCCATTCAGATTTGATACATTAACTCAGCCTATCGCTGTCCACTGCTGGACATAGACCTCTCCCAGGCTGCGCCACAACACCCTGCCCTCCGCTTTCCGCATCCAGTCTAACCCAGCCACCTTCTTAAAGTCGTCGGTCCATCTAGCTGGGAGGCGTCCCACACTACGCTTGCGCATACGTGGTCTCCACTCCAGGACTCGTCTGCTCCACGGGCCATCGGTCCTTCGACAAACATGGCCAGCCCACTGCCACTTCAGTTTGCTTACTCTGCTAGCTATGCCGTAAGTAACTCCGGTTTTTTTCCGGATAATTTAATTCCTGATTCTGTCCTTCAAAGAGATTCTTAACCCGCTCCATAGCGCGCTGGGTGACTTGATACATAGCCCATCCAAATCACACAGTTGTCAGAGCTAGATTGAGCAATTACGCATCACCTGTTAGCACTTCCCATAACATTAACTTAGCTCAACAAACGCAAAATCTGTTTCCATAACAATAATTGTCAACATCTGGCACGTACATTACATCAATATGCCTCAACTTACCAGAAACAAAAATTTCCTTATTGATTCAAGTCTACCTGTTAGATTTCCGCCTCAATATTAGTCTAAATCAGTCAATACAAATATTTTATTTCGCAATCTTCACAGTTAAAAGTAACTGGCGTTCAAAGTCCACTTTGGTCTGTTTATAACCTACAAGCAAGTATTTACCTTGATCGATCAGAGTCCAAAGCCGTATCGACGTTCAACTTTTAAACGCGAAACTCTTGTGAAATGATCTCGAATTCTCTAGTGTATTATAATGTGATTCATGCGTGAGGTCAACTCTGGAGATTCTGTGTTTTAAGTATTCTGATACATACAATGTATAGGTAATCATGACAATGTGTTTTTTCAATAGGTTCATAGGCCATCGGGTTCAAACATCAAAGACAAAGGTACTAGCAACAACGGACCACCTGACTGTGCTGTCAATAAAGCTATATTGAAGATCGTTTTCAGTCGAGAGCCGTGTCACCTCGAGTCTAGAGACAAACCATCTATCTATGCACTACGTCATGCGCAGCTTCTTTTTGCAGACAAGTCGAACCGCTTCGTAGTTGTAAAGCCACACCCTCCCATACCTATTATGCAAGAACTTCTTATAAATATTTATTATCAACATGTTTTGGCAGCAGGTTATCAAGGCCATGTATATCTTACCACATATTATCGCACAAGTGAAAATATAAACAAGACCTCCGCGCGTGCAGTAAGTAGTTGTGTAAGTAATGAGGCACCGGGGTGGCACTAGTGCACCATGTGGCATTGTGCCAAAACTACGTACACGTTATGTACCTCACGTAGGTACTAAAAATTATACTACATTGTGTACTTAATAGTCAATTACATCATCAAACCAATGCCAGACATCCAGCCTCCCTACATATGACCACATCGCGTCCAGGGAATTAACACGATCTTCATTAAAGTTGTCAAAAAATAATAGGCCTGTTTTGACATTTAACTTGAGGCCGATTCATCGTGAGTATCGTGTACCGAGTCGTATGGTTACTTCACTAGATACGTCGCGATGGTCAATCGCGATACTCACGATAAATCGACTCAAGTTAAATGTCGAAACGGGCCTATTATTTTTTGACAACTTTAGGTCGTCATAGTCTATCTAGTCTGTGCTTGTGCTTGTTCTATTCTATTCTAGCTTGTGCGTACCATCTACTACCTATGTAGCATGTTTTCTCCATATTTCATACAAATAAAGAAATAATAATGATAACGTTATTTTTAATTACATAAGCCATGCCAACATCAAGGCCTACGTATACAATATCCCAGCTTGTAAGTTGTAACAGAAGATACCAGAGATCTATCTTCGCTTCGGTTCATAGCGTCGCATTTGCAAAATACGGCCCAAGTGCGTGACGGACCACGCACAATGAAGAGTTCCGTAGTCGGTATGAATTTATCCTAAAAAAAAACTTAACATTGTAGTTGAAAAAAAAAGTTCTCCCATACATCGAAATATACGTCACGGTCAATTATCCAACTGCAAATGTAACCTGCTCAATTCTTCCTCGAGTTCGATAATCTTCTCGTCAGTCCGGAGTGTTATATGTTGCAGGTCCAGTTTTCGGTGATTGTGGTAGCCGAATCTCTTCCGGGGTTTCTAAGCACCCCTTGCCTCACCGTTGTCTTGACTGATACCGTAGCCAAGGGTATGCGGGCCGCTGGGCCTAGCGGCCGTTCTTTCTTGGTGCTTGTCATTTGGGGGGGTTGCCGTAATCACCACGGTTGGCAGGCGGGTTGGCGATCGCAGTATGGTGTTAAAATGCATAGAGAACGCTGCTGCCCATTCTCTAGTAAGTCCCTTAGTCGCCTTTTACGACACCCACAGGAAGAAATGGGATGGTGCTATTCTTTACGTCTGGCACAAACCGGAAAAAATTATCATCCCCCTTTACGTGCAAGGGACCCGACAAATTATTTTTTTTTATTAATATGTATACCCATGCCAAATTACAGCTTTCTAGTACTGAGAGTCTCTGAGCTAAGCCGCGGACAACAGACAGACAGATGGACATGGCGAAACTATAAGGTTCTTTGTTTACTACGGAACCCTAAAAAGTAACACTGTTATGTCATGTCTAGTATATCGTCGCTTGACGAGATATGGCGCACTGCACAATGTACCTACAGTCAGCAAAACGGTTGAGTATGCAGGCTTACCATGCGCAAAGTAACAAATCCCATGGAAATTAAGGTTCTTACCAGGACAACTCCTCAACAATTAACGTCTTAGCATCGGGAAAATAAATATTTTGTAAAAGGTGATGAGCAGTTGACATTTAGGGAATTGTAACTTAGATTTTAAAACTGACCCACTAAAAAGTAAAAAAGGAAAAAACTTTTTATGCATGGCAATGGCAATCCTGGGGGCAGACTTGTATCCAGCAGTGAACGTCTTTCGATTGAAAAGATAATAGATGTCGAAGCACAGCCAAATTTTTTTACAAAAAAAATAAAACACAACTGACTTCCAAACAAACACTACAAAGTAAAAAATAACTTTAATTTCAGAAGTCCCGGTCTTTGGATCTGTATTTTAGTTTTTTGCCATCGACTTCTGAAATTAAAGTAATTTTTCCCTTTGTAGTGTTTTTGCCTGTGTTTCGATATCTATTATTTTTTCAATCGAAAGACTTTCACTGCTGGATACAAGCCTGCCCCCAGGATTTCCATTGCCACAACCCTGTTACCAAACTCCTTTGTTGACAGTACCACAAAGCTGTTGCACGTCATAATATGGCCACAAAACTTCCGCCTGCAGCCAATGATGTTCGCTAACGGCACAGCTCACACATCACGGAGTAGAGGTACCTCCTACCATATAGCTTGAACTTTCTCTCTTTGTCGGTTTCGCAACAACCGCGAGGTTGCGACAGTCAAATATTTTTTGACCTCCACTGACAGCTGCGCATTATGTCCATCTCAAGTTCTCAAGTATTTCCTCTACGATGTGACTTTATTTGAACTTCAAAGGTCTTCTCGTCTGTCGATCTGGTCTTCTCGTCATTCTTCAATCATTTATTACAGGCAAGTTTTTTACACATACTTACACCACCCCTATTATCCTAAAATTAAATTAAATATGTAATAGATATTAAATAATGTTCAAAAAATAATGTAATGTTGTATGTATGCTAATAATGCATGAATAGCACTAACCCATTTCTTCCCGTGGGTGTCGTAAAAGGCGACTAAGGGACTATAATTACCAGAGAATGAGCAGCAGCGTTCTCTATGCATTTTTTAACACCATACTGCGATCGCCAACCCGCCTGCCAAGCGTGGCGATTATGGCAAACCCCCCCTTTGGGGGAGGCCTATTTCCAGCAGTAGACGTCTTTCGGCTGGAAGATGAGAATGATGATGATGATGTATGTAATGTTGTTTTTGTTTTGTGTGTGTGTTAATGTTCTATAATGTTCCCACTGCAGGGACACAGGGCTCCTCTCTACGAGATCCCGAGCAGGTGTAATCTACCACACGCGATGGCGGGCAACATGTTTATTATCACTTTTCTAGGTATCTAAAGAATATTTATTTTATTAAAACTTTATGCACAAGTAAAAAAATACTGTACAAAGACGGACTTAATGCCCGAGTCATTTTCTACCAGTCAACCTTAGGGTGATGCAGAGACAAAACATAGTAGTTGCAACATATGGGATAGATAATTAGAAAATCAAAAATATATACTCGTTATTTCTCTTGACACTTTTTATTTTGTTTATAAGTATGTATATAACATACTTATAAACAAAATAAAAAGTGTCAAGAGAAATAACGATTGGTGGAGGAGAAAACGAATCGACGCTGGGATGATTCTGCCAACTTCTTACGAATATATTCCCGTGCCTTCACTTTAAACGTTAACCGTCGGGTTGCCATCCTGATGCTCAGAGGGAGCCCATTCCAAAGAAAAACCACCTGGACCAAGAAAGAAGAGTGAATGAAACCAGAGCGGACAGAAGGACATCGTAGAAGACGATTGTTGGTGGAACGAAGATTTCTACTGTGGACACAGCACAAGTATTGAACATGGGAAGTTAGGTAAGAAGGAGAAGTGGGATTGTCGAGTATGGAAAACAACATAGACAAAGCCCTCAACTCTCTGCACTGACGAATGGGCAACCATTTTAAAACTAATCGGTGCGCGGACACATGATCAATGATCATACTTACGAAGATTGAAAACGAATGGAATGCAGTTATTTAGAAGGCGGAATATTCATGCTTCATGGTCTAATAAACTTAGACAAATCATGACATCTTGAAGCTATGTATGGATCTCAAAATAATATAAGATGCTTTAATAATAAAAATATACTATATGATACACCGTGCGTCGTGTTTTAGCGACCTTCAAAAGTTCAAAATAAACATATGCAAATTGATGAATCTCCGTAAAGTTGTTGAAGAATTTCTGCACACTGCGCATATAAGTAACTATTTTAGCAAACAATTTATGAATGCCAGAGTCGCTACTTAATGCCCATTGATATTCACAAAGTGTACAATTTTATAAAGTATCTACGCAGCAAACAAAGACTATTTTATACTTAATGGAGACACAGTAAAATGTCACGCATATTAAAATTATTCTATAGATAAAATAATATAACGACTTGTTTCCCCAAAAGGTTAGGCAGAGGTGTAACATAGTTCAAAGTCAAAAGTCAATGTTAAAACATTTATTTCAAAGAGGCACCTACAAGATAAACGGCACTTTTGAACGTCAAAATTTACAGAAATAAAAATGGAACTGATTCTAGTTACAAGCGAACTCATCTCGGCCAAAATAAATACTACATCATATTTTCACATTATGCCAACTGTAACAGCAAATTACACAAGCACATTATTTATCTATCTCTTTTAAAGCGGATTCTTTGTTTTCATTTTAATTATTACGCGTTCACGGAAATGGTACATTATTTTAATATGGTACACATAGGGTTGCCAACCCTACTATATAATATAGTATCCTGCTATATTTAGAGGCCTAAATACTACTTCTAAAAAAATATATAATAGGCGAAACTATATACTAAGCATATTTTATTTAAATACAAAATAGCCAGATGATCGCAATACTTATAAAATTATATCTCATAAAAGCTAAATTAATGATATTTTGTAACCTTAATTTAGAGGGTTACAATAGTCAGGACTCATTTAAAAAAAAAACCCTATTAATAAAGGATCATAGCAGCAAAAATAGGCTTTAAAAAATAAAAATGTTTTTTGAAAATATCGTGATTATCGTGTGTAGCTTTAGTTTATTAACATAGATAATAATAAATGTTGTTACTAACACATTTGAGTCTTGTTACTTGTTCATTAAATATAAATAAATAATAAATGTCTACTATATTTTTTTTATTTTTCGCCATCTCCTAGATTTTTACAGACAATGGCTTCGAAAATACCATATTTGATATAAAACAAGTTGGCAACCCTAGGTAAACACGTCATAGGTACTATTTGTTAAGTGTCAGGAACTATTCACGTGATGCGAGAGAACTATGTATTTACTCGAACTGTTTAAATAGTTTCGAGACTAACGGATAGTTGGTACTTTAACAGTCAATATTGTGGCGAAGTCTGGAAAATTCTTAACGACCTCTTTAATTAATTTAGCACTACAGAATTAAAAAAAATATATACATTAGTTTTTTTTTACACTAAACCCGAAAAGGGTCATTGTAAAAAAAATCAGCTGTTCCATAAATTTTGTCGATGTAAGTGAACACAAATGTATGGAACAGCTGTTTTTTTTTTGCGATTTCAATGTTGGTCCCATAGAAAAGTTGTTCAAAATGATGAGTACAAGGACCCCTTTTCGGGTTTAGTGTAAAAAAAAACTAATGTTGTATAGATATTTGCTCATAATTAATTGATCTACTCGCATCTTTAATGCTATACTCATTTAAACTACGTAATTATTTGGTACCTTTTAGAATAATCGAGATTTTTTTAAATTAACAAAAATAAACTATTTTATTTTACGAAATATAAGTGTTGACGAATAATTCATACAAATGTAGGTATTAGTGATCGTAAATAAATACGAATTAAAACGCGCTGGTAAGGTAGCCACAGTTTATATTGAACTGATCGTAGAAAAACAACAGTCAGCAGTCATTTCAAAACTGACAGATATACTAGAATTTAGAATACAATCAATGTTCCGAAAAGGTGATAAAAAATATGCTATAAAAAGTTCGGTTCGTAACATACTCCACATTTTTTTAAGTCTAGAATAGAGCTCTTGGGGCACTAACATCTTAAGCGGCCTTCTGAGGGGGCCAGCACCTGTTCGTATGTCGGCGACTCTTGCTACTCCGTCTGGGCCTTTGTATATCTTAGTCACTCTACCTCTCGGCCAAGATCCCCTGGGTAATTGTCCATCTGCAACAATAACCAAGTCGCCCTCTTTTATATTTGGGGATGATCCACCACCGCGTCGAGGCACCAAAGTCGGAAGATACTCTCGCACCCAGCGCGACCAGAAATGATCCGTGAGTCTTATAGCTCTGCGCCAACCGTCTCGTCCGATGATATCCCGATCCGTCAACGTAGCTGGGATAGGTCTCCCTGAGGACGATCCTAGTAAAAAATGCATTGGTGTCAAGGCTTCCTCACAGTCTGGATCAACTGGAACATATGTCAGTGGACGTGTATTCACTAAATTCTCCGACTCTAGGAGAAAGGTCTGCAGAACTTCATCTGAGGGGGAGCGTTCTCTTAGGGTAGTCTTTAGTGCTGTTTTGATTGATCTTACCATTCGCTCCCACGCTCCACCCATGAATGGGGCCGAAGGGGGAATGAATCGCCATGAGACCTTCTCATCTGCTGCAAAACGGTTAATTTCCGCTCCGTACAGTTCTTTTAACGTTCTGTTGGCACCCACAAAAGCTGTTCCGTTATCGGACCATATTTCACTCGGCGTTCCACGGCGCGCAATAAAACGGCGCAAACTCATGATGGCCGCGTCGGTTGACAAACTATGTACAATTTCTAGATGGACTGCTCGTATAACAAGGCAGCTATACAATGCTACATAGCGTTTCTCTTTCCTTCTGCCAACTGTCACCTGAACTGGGCCGAAGTAGTCCAAGCCGACGAAAGTGAACGGTCTACGATGATGGGCTAGGCGGGCTGGTGGGAGATCTCCAGTAGACAGTGTGAAGGGTTGAGCGCGCTTCAGCCGACATAGTTGACAATCATGGGCGACTTTTCGAACGGCGCTCCGCAAGTTGATGATCCAGTAGGTTTGCCGCATTTCGTTAAGTACTGTCTCGGAATTAGCGTGGGCGGACTTTACGTGGTAATGTGCAATCAAACGCTGGACAGCAGGGTGTTTGGAATCTAAAATTATAGGACTTTTCACCCCGTCGCTAATATCTTGCATTCGGTTGATTCTTCCGCCTAATCTCAGGAAATTCTCATTATCCATGTAGGGGGCCAGATTAAATAATCGGCTCTTTCGGTGTAATGACCTTTTCTCAGAGAGGTAGACGATTTCATCTGGGAAGGCGTCGAGTTGACTTTTCTTCAGAATATGTGATTCAGCCACGCGCAGATCTTCTGCGGTTATTTCTTTTGAACAGTTTTTGTTTTTTAAAAGGTGCAAAAATTTATGGGCTCTTGCTGTAGCTCTCAATAGCCTCCCCCATGAGCTCAGTCTTTCGGGGTCAACACTCAATGGTGTCGGGAAATGATGTGATGAAATGAGATGACAATGATTCTGAACGGATGGTTTTATTTCCAAACTACTGGCCGCATGTATGTATGGTGATGATGGCCATTGTTGTTCTGATTCGAGTAAAAATTTTGGACCTGTAATCCAGCGAGATTCTTGATTGAATATTGCTCGTTTATGGCGTGTCGCGTCGTCTGCCACATTTTCCGCGGTCGGAATCCATCTCCATTCCTTTACATCTGTAGTTTCAAGAATCTCGCCGATTCGATGTGCTACGAATGGTTTGAATGACCGCGCATTACTACGCAACCAACTCAGGACGTTAAGCGAATCGCACCAAAATATACGCTTACTTGGTTTATGTTGATGTGAGTCGTGAACGAATGAGGCAAACCGAGCGGCCACTAAAGCCGCCTGCAACTCGAGGCGTGGGATGGAGGTAGGTTTCAATGGTGTGACTCTACTTTTGCTACCAATGATAGCGAGCTTCACTGATCCGTCTGCATAGATATATCGCCAGTATGCCACTGCAGCGTATGCCAACTCACTGGCATCGCAAAACAGATGAAGTTCACGGTGAATGATAGTGGATGATGTTAGACCATAATATCTCGGCAGGTACAACTCAGAAGCAAGTTGTACATCTCGGAGCCATTCATTCCAAAGTTTTTGGTCTCCTTGATCGAGTTCATCGTCCCATGATAAACCTTTTCGCCAAATTTGTTGGAACATGACGCGTCCTCTAGAAACGAGTGGGCCTAAAATACCCAAAGGATCATAAATTCGCATTAAGTAGGACAACGCGTCACGTTTACTTAGCCGAGTTGGCGATTTAGAATCCAAGTTGAGATTGAAACCTATGACATCTTTCCTAGGTTGCCAGTTCAGACCGAGCACCCTAGAAACGTTGACATCATTACCTAACATTACATGGTTAAATTTCTGAGATATCGATTCAGGTACTAATAAGGAAAGAGCTCTTGGATCGTTCGAGACCCAACCGCGCATCTCAAAACCCGCCTGGCGGTTGAGATGTACGATGTCTCGAGCCAGTCGCGCAGCTTGGTCTACACTCTCTAGTGATCCAATATAGTCATCCATGTACACATCGTGTATTGTTGCATGCGCAGCATCGGGGTACTCAAGTTTGCATTCAGTCGCGTTAAAGTTCTTTACATATAGGGCGGTACACGGGCTCGAGCACGCGCCAAACATCATGGATGACATACGATACAGCTTTAAATTGTCCGCGGGGTCATTGCGCCACAGAAAGCGCTGCGCATCGCGATCTGCTGGACGGATTCGAACCTGCGGGAACATTTCGCGTATGTCCGCCGTAAGTGCTATAGCGTTTTCCCTAAACCTCATCAAGATCGCAAGTAATGGCTGTAACAAGTCTGGACCTGGTAAGAGGAGAGAATTAAGACTGATTCCTTTAAACTTCGCGGCTGCGTCGTGTACGACTCTTCAACTTACCAGGTTTATGGGCATGGGTAACGCCAAAATGTGGGAGATACCATGTGATACCAATTGGAGGGGCCATGCATTCTTCAGCGTATTTTTTATCTAACATTGCTTTAATATTATGCCTATACATATTGGCATATTGTACATCTGACTGCATTTTCTTTTCGAGAGATAAGAATCTAGAAAGGGCTAATTTAAAATTGTTTGGTACATCTTTAATATTGGGCTGCCAGAGAAGACCGGCTTCAAAGTGACCATCGGGTAATCTATGTACAGTATCATGCAAAATTTTTAATGCATGTGTATCGGAATTGCCGTGGTGGTCTTTCTTTATTATTCCAATAGAGTCTAATTTGTAGTAGTCTTTGATTTCGGTTTCAATAGAAAAATTATCATTTGACGTTTCGGATGTGCTGGCATGATGAAGAAAGTCAACTTTCGATGTTCTACTTGACACGAAGCCATACAAAACCCAACCAAGAGCAGTGTGAACTGCAACTGGTTGGTGATCCTTGCCAGCACGAATAGAATCTGCCACGGTCAACTTCCAATTATCTACCAATGATTAGCATAGGTTGTACTTCTTCACAACACAAAATGTCTCCTAAATCAGATAAATACGAATATTTACAAATATCTTCCCTATTTACAGAAGCTCGATAATTTATACCTAAATTTTTGACCGAGCGTGCACTATGTATCCGGTAAGAGTCGGTACAGTCACGTCCTTTTATTATAAAATCAACGTACTGAATATCACAATCACGTGACAAGCCTCCTACACAATCTATACGTACTCGTTTACTCGGGCCTACGATACCTACACGCTTTGTAATCTCGGAGTCTATGAAAGTGGTTGTACAGCCATCATCTAAAAGTGCGTGAGTCTCCACAGTTCCCTGGGGACCAGTTACTTGAACTGCGACGACTTTGAGAAGTGGTCTAGATTTAGGTCTACTTACGCTCGACGAGGGGCGAATAGCGGTAGCATGAGCCGAAACTTCGACATCGCAGTTGTCTGGTTCAGGTTTCTCGTCCTCGACATGAAGAGATGGCGTCGGCGCTGCCTCAAGTTCAGAGTCCGAGGCGTCCTCTAGATCGGCGTGAGCTAGCACGTTCTGATCATTATCTAAGTTATGTAGTAGGCTATGATGTTTATAGGTACAGCCCCCAACACTGCACGGAGATTTTACTTTGCAAAGATTAAAAGAAGAATTAATTAATTAACAGTAGGTATGCTTTTTTCTAATGCACGTTTGACTATACAGCACAATGGAGGAGAGAACGTGGAGGGCTCAACCTGGCCTGTGTCCTTGGTAGGACACTGCCAGGTTGGGCCCTACACGTTGCTGAAAACAATCAATAAACAAATGAAACAATAAAAAAAATATTGGCAGTCATCGGAAAACTTAAAACTTAGGAAAAACATATACAACATGTCCCAGAATTAACGCACAACCTCTTAAGGGGTCATTGTACTCTTAATTATGAACAAATTTTACTATGGGTCGAAACCTGCAATCGCGAAAAAAAAAAAATCAGCTGTTCCCTACATTTACGTTCGAATAACTCGTCAAAATGTAGGGAACAGCAGATTTTTTTAAATTTATTTTTTCATAATAAAAGTTGTTCATAATGATGAGTACAATGACCCCTTAAGGCGCGGTGTTACCTCAATATTCACAAAAGCTGGCTTCTTGGTTAGTCGAGTATGACGTAACGCAATGAAAACATCCGACGCAAAAAAATCAGTGGACAGAAAAGGGTTTATAGAAAAATTTTAACCGAATAGAATAGTAAAATATAGTTTGATATTCCCAATAAAAAAAATTGAAGTTACTTCACAAAAATAAACTTTGGCGTCGAATATCTCTGTATTTTCAGCGAAAACAACATTTTTTTTTGTAGGTTCTAATTACATTAGCTTTGTTTTAAAACTTTAACCGGACAATTATTTAATATAATGTGTATATTCCGAATAATCTAAATAAAACCCCTAAAATAAATACCCATTCACAGCTTAGTCACATCGTCAACACAAATGTTTATTCAATTTTCAACCTTATTTGAAGCGGTGGCGAGTGCAGTTGCAGCGTTTAAAATCGTAGTCAGTCCGCGCCTTAAGAGGTTGTGCGTTAATTCCGGGACATGTTGTATATTTCGTATACACACAGGCCGCTGCGCGTCACCAGTCTGGCGCAACACGTCACATTAGCATGTCGGTGAACCGCGAACACATAAGTTTTGCATCTACCAAAAATCCCTCAACGCAGCTAAGAAGTTTCCGAAACTGTAACGGTTTACCAACAGTCGATTGGTCCATGAATCGTTGGTCAACGTTATCTTTAAACGATTAACTTTTTATCCAAAGGACTTTTCACCCACGAACGTTTCGCCAACATAACTCAACGTCAGTGAATGCTTAACAAACAGAATGTTTTGTTTCGCGACCAATTTCGAGGTAGCGCTCGCCGGCCGCTGCCGCGGCACCGCTCGCTACGCTCGCTCGGCTCGCGCGTTGTTGGTCACAGTTCTAACCTAACCTAACCTATGGATATCTTTGAAAGTTATTGGTCAAAACATTCTGTTGGTTAAGCATTCACTGACGTTGAGTTATGTTGGCGAAACGTTCGTGGGTGAAAAGTCCTTTGGATAAAAAGTTAATGGTTTAAAGATAACGTTGACCAACGATTCATGGACCAATCGACTGTTGGTAAACCGTGACAGAGTGGAAGTTTCCACTTCAACAAACAAGTTAACATTATTTACAGCCACAATTCACATAAGGACAAAACATTATTTTAAATTCAGTTTAGGAACCTTCCTACTTCGTTCTTAAACCAGACCGGTAAAGCAAGTTAACTGACGTCAGACGGACCCTAAATTACACCTTGTTTTTAATCCACAGAAAGAGGTTTTAATCTAAATAAACATAGATTGTTATGAATTGAACAACAACACGATATTATTAATAGACAGTGACATCTAATAGTAAACAAGAACGGCAATAGGCTCGCCCCCTATGACATAGGAATTAACATAACTGGCCAAATGTGGGTACACACGGCTACACATCAAGCTATATATTTCCAGTATACGCTGACCCCTCACTGTACGGAAATCCTACGCAATGCGAGATCAGCTTATACTGGAATTGTGTAGCTTGATTTGTAGCCGTGTGTACTATAGGTACACTTCTGTCTAACCTTTCGGGGAATACAGTACCCCAAGTGTAAGTTTGCAAGAGAGTAAACGTAACTATTTCGTTTACGTTAAAATTTGACCGATAGATCTTAATGGTAAGATTATAACAGTGAGAATAAAAATCTTAACGCAAACGCGCTAGTTACGTTTACTCAATTGCAAACTTACACTCGGGGTACAGATCCATCATCTGCCTAACCTTTTTCCCAACTATGTGGGATAGTCTAACCGGATCCAGCTGAATACCAGTATTTTACATGGAGCGACTGCCTATCTGACCTCCACAACCCAGTTACTGGGTAACACGATACCCCTTGGTAGGACTGGCTGTCAGACTTTCGGGCTTCTGACATCCCGTACAACTGAATATTTCGGGGAATACAGATTATATCAAAAATCAATAAAATAAGTTTGGTGCACAAAAGTGATATCAATATTAATAACGATTCAAGTTTTTAAAATTTAGTAACGTCATCTTCATATTTTTATCAGTAGGAGAGCAGTGGTGGCCCAGTGGTAACGGCCCCGACTTACGATTCATAGGTCGTGGGTTTGAACCCAGGCAGGCGCTTTACTTTGTGTAAATAATTTCATCACCACTGCTCTCAAAACGGTGAAGGAAAACATCGTGAGGAAACCGGCATGTCCTAGAACCAACAATTCAAAGACATGTGACATCTACCAACCCGCATTGGGCCCGCGTGGTAGATTACAGCCCAGTCCCTCTCGAAGAGAGGAGGCCTGTGTCCCAGCAGTGGGAACATTATAGGCTGATTATGCATATTTTTATTGTAATTTAACTGTCTTCTCTTTGTCCCGCCTGCGATATCTTACAAGTTACAAGAAACAAAGTACAACAGATAATATTAAAAAAATCAGATATATAAAAAATCACTCAATGCGTACAAACTTCCATTTACTGTTGGAATGTATAGGGAACATTATGTTTTTGCTACGTAAGTTTGTTCTTGGGATAAATTCATCCCAACTACGGAACCCCTCGTTGTGCGTGGTGTGACACGCACTTGTCCGGTATTTTCTCGTTTCAGTTAAGTGAAAAGAGAATGTGTTTTTGCAGTCGGGTTTTTTGTTTTTTTTTATTTCATTTATTTTGTTTTTTTAGTTTACTTTGTACTTATTTAGAATTGACTCATTCATCATCATCAACATCATTTCAGCCGAAAGACGTCCACTGCTGGACATAGGCCTCCCCAAAAAGAGGGGAGATTTGCCATAATCGCCACGCTTGGCAGGCGGGTTGGCGATCGCAGTATGGTTTTAAAAATGCATAGAGAACGCTGCTGCCCATTCTCTAGTAAATCCCTTAGTCGCCTTTTACGACACCCACGGGAAGAAATGGGATTGTGCTATTCTTTACGTCCGGCACCAAACGGAACCACGGGCTCATACACTCACTTGTGTCGGACACCGCGCACGTCCCCTGTTTCCACGGCGAAGTCTTCGTCGACGTCAAATTGTGAACGCAACTGCACTTATCGACAGGATAAATAATCTGTCCGATTTTATCAACCGTGTGCGTGTTATTGTGAACCGTCCCTGATTGATAGGTGGGTTTAGCCGAATTGGTCGCAGTAACAGGGCACCCCGACCAAATGGGTTAGATTAAGTTAGAAGTGTGACCAACCACGCGCGAGCCGAGCGAGCGTAGCGAGCGGTACCGTGGCAGGGCCGGCGAGCGCTTCATCCAAGTTGGTCGCATCTATTCTCTATTCAAGTCTTAGCTATTTAGTATTAGCGCAAGGTTGCCTGCCAGGGTTGCGAGTTTGTCCGAAAGGGATGTCGTGGACCTGGCACACAGGCAACTAAAGGAACACGGGTGGCTTTTAGTCAGTAAAAGTCTAACACGCCCTTCCGCTCCGCCCAGGGCAGGAGAAGTTATTTGATAATTACCCACCCAAAACAAAAAAAAGCGCGAATTGCGTTCGTCGCATTCAAGTTTGATACGAGCTCACAATATGTCGATTATAAACTATCGAAAAATAATGCGTTAAATGATAAATGGTTTGTTGCAGTTCACAATTTTTTTATAGCTTATTATCTCAGTAGATGGATTATAAAGGCTTCTACATACCAGCGCGACTTGTCGCGCGACGCGACACGGCACAAAGGCCCCGCGTATTGCGGAACGAGCGGTGCCTTTGTGTCGCGTCGCGTCGCGCGACAAGTCGCCCTACCGGGGCGACTTGTCGCGCGACGCCTAAATGTTGTAGAAGCCTTAATGTTGTTGTTGGTTTTTAAAAGTAAACATGCATCGGTGGGTAATGTTCCTCTCGTGACTATAGGCGGAACACTATTGCAGCGTGTTGCTCAGGTTAAGTATCTAGCTAGGACATGTGGTCACGGAGGACTTATCTGATGATGCAGATTTGGACAGGGAGCGTAGGGCGTTGGCGGTTCGGTGCAATATGTTAGCCCGCAGGTTTGCGCGCTGTAGTGGGGAAGTGAAGGTGTATCTTTTTAAGGCTTACTGCCAAACCTTCTACACGTGCAGCTTGTGGGTGAAGTATACGCAGGGGGCCTATAACGCCCTACGCGTTCAGTATAATAATGGGTTTAAGATGTTGATGGCGCTTCCGCGCTTCTGCAGCGCTTCGCAGATGTTCGCGGAAGCCCGTGTCGATGATTTTCATGGTATAATGAGAAAGAGGGCAGCGTCAATTCTGGGTAGGTTGCGCGGAGGCTCCAACAGCATCCTAAAAACATTGTGTGATAAGGTGGACAGCCCCTTTATTAGGCACTGGGTGTGGAGGCACGTGCCAACATGTGTTGAGCCACGTAGGTATTAGTTGTTAGGTTAGTTTGTAAGTTTTACTAACATAGTTTTTAAGTTGTCGTTACTAATTATAACATATTGTGTATTTTATGTGTGATCCGAAATAAATGAGAATATATAATATATATATATATATAATACTTAAACTAAGTTACGATGTTCATAATCCATCTATCGATTACAGAGAAATGATCGCAGTATGCAAAATCCTATACTTACCTGTGTCGGACTGTACCTACAAAATATTTTCCTCAGTACTATGATGATGACTTTAGTTGAACCATGTTCAATCAAATAAAAACGATTCCATTGATACCAATTTCTGAGAAATGAAAGATACCATATTTTTTCATTTTACCCATGCGCGTACGTCATTAAGTCATTAGTTACAATGACTGAGGAAGTAACCATCTGTAAATTAACCACATGAATAACCCCGCTTTTAATCGCAGATTAATGTTGATAATAATATAATTATTCACTTGTTCAATACCTCTGAAACCTGCAGAATACCTACCAGACAACATTATAATAAACGTTTATCTCCAACTTATGCATTGCTTTTCAACGTATCCAATGTGCCTGGCCTGGCACGCGACTTATATTATTGACCTTACCTATTGAGTAGCGCTTACCTTTCATCCTTCGTTTATCTACGCATGTTTTTAAATCCTTTTCCACTTTCGCCAACAATGTTTAGCTGACTTATTTAACTATGTACACTCGGCTACACATCAAGCTATACATTTCCAGTATACGCTGACCTCTCATTGTTCGGAAATCCTATACAATGCGAGATCAGAGGGTCTACTCCGAAGCGCTAAACCGAAGTATCTAGTAAGTCAATATAGTAAGTAGTATAGTAGACCCCCTGCTTATACTGGAAATGTATAGCTTGATGTGTAGCCGTGTGTACGTTATATGTTTATAACCATCGCATTGGGTCAATCTCAATGCAAACCATAGCTAAGACAAGTACTCGTACATATAAAACAAAAAGTTGCAAATTGTTCGTAAATAGTCCGTCGCGATTGGCTGGTTGCAGCGTATTGTGCGATGCAGTGCACGGCAGTACAACGGTACACTAGCACCACTCTTTTAAAAAAATATTATCTCGTGACTGAGAAGGAATTATGAATAACGGCTAATAAGGACCCTCGGTAAGTGTGTCTAGAATTTTCTAATACCTTATAAAAAGTTTCATACACGAAGCATCAAAATACGATCTAGAATTCTAGAGGAATGTGGCCGCTTTTCTTTAGATCGTATTTTGTATTTTTATCTGACACAAATTTATTTTATTTAAGCATGCATACGTTGCAGTATAAAAGTGATTTACTTACATCCGTCACCTCACACTTTCAGGTCCAGTTGAAAACCAGCGTCAGGCACTAGTTATCTGGCATTTTTGCTGAACTTGGACTTTTGTCGCAGCCGTGAGGCACATTTTCCTGCTAATTTCTTACATCGCACTTTAAAAATAATAATAATAGATAGATGATATTTTTTTTTATTCACAATAAACATAAACTTTGAGAATAACACAGAAGGGTAAACACACGCACACACTTACACTTTATACTTGTTTTTTACCCGACTGTCCATTTGTAGAAGGAGGTTTTTTTTTTTATTTGCTGTATATTACATTCTGTGTCTTTTAGTCTGTACTAAATAAATGTATTTTCGTTCTTTCATTTTTAATAAATTCTTTCTCTTCTTCCTAAAATAAAAGTATAACCTTGTTTAAAAGAAGTGGCTGTGCCTAATTTAAACATCGATTTACAGTAATATAACGGTTCTTTTGATTGATCGCAGAGGTTTTGTTTGTCCTTCAGTGGGTCATAATGATAGCCAAACATTTGGCACCGAATCCGTAATGATCGAATAATAAATTGTGAGCTTGTGTTATCTTATTCCAAATCACTGAGTAGGTTACGATGGTGCATGTGTTGACTTCGCCAAATATTTTATTCATGCATTCTATTATGTAGGTATGATTACTTGAACTGAAGTGTACTATAGAATTTGACAAGTGATTCACAAAAAAAAACAAAAG
This sequence comes from Tiliacea aurago, assembly GCA_948098905.1. NCBI lineage: Eukaryota > Metazoa > Arthropoda > Insecta > Lepidoptera > Noctuidae > Tiliacea > Tiliacea aurago. The sequence goes on from OX402577.1 coordinate 21,911,778, forward strand.
TAGGTCACAATACCTACGTAATTTATTGATCTTGACATTGACCGACAAATCAGTTTGATACGTATGTTTCATTTCATTTATTCATAAAACAATTTACATTGTGTTGAATATAAATGTACACATACAATTTACATACAAATACCAATAAGACCTATGAATTATTATTTGAAATTCCTAGTGAAATTCAAGTACCTACCTATACTTAGTGCTAAACAGTTTTAAATAATATATGTTTATAAACAGTTTTAAAATTATAATATCTAACAGTTTTCAATATAATGTCAAACAGTTTTAAATATAACGTCAAACAGGTTTAAAATATAATGTCAATCAGTTTTCAATATAATGTCAAACAGTTTTAAATATAACGTCAAAATACCAACAGGTTTAAAATATAATAATCAAACAGTTTTCAATATAATGTCAAAAAGTTTTAAATATAACGTCAAACAGGTTTAAAATATAATGTCAAACAGTTTTAAATATAATGTCGAAAATGTCTAAAATTATATATTGTAAAAAAAAAAACATCGAGACTTCGGAGATTGCTCTTTTTTGTCAAAGTTGGTCAAGGCCATCAAGGAGTGTGCTCCTTGTCAAGAAACATCCAGGTGCTATACACAAGTCTTCACAGTCATTTAAAGAACAAAAGAGTGTTCCAGATTTTCCAGGACCTCCTGTCCTGTTATCTATGAGTTCAGTGGTGCATCCAGAAGAGCCTCACGCGAGATATGACCAAATTGAGCTGTTGCCTACATCCCGCAGCTATTCTACCCTATTCTCTCGTTTTAAACCAAGAAGGCCCCCGTACAAGCTGAATCTATTTATCACTCCTATCAAATTCAATCTTACTTCAAGTAAATTGAAACTCCGGTCACATCCAGTTATTCGTCCCCACAACTCAAATGCTGGGTGCGCCCGAGGGCCGCTGCGGTCGGTGGCGTAACTTCGGATGCGCTCGCGCAGAGGTCGCGCCCCTCCATGTAGGTACACACCGACACAATGCACAGCAGGACCTGCTAGCTGAGGATTGTTTGTAAATAAACGATCCTTAACTCGTTGACATTGATCGTTTGAACTTGTGACCCGAGAGTTGAGACCCGACAATTACTATAATTGTAGGTACTTAATTGTTTTTGTTAATTAATTATTGTTCTTCTTGACTTATATTTTCGTGAACGAAATTAGAAATCCCTTCATGACAGACATCATTCTAGCAAGCCTTATCACTACTTACATCAAATTACAGGGCATCGCTAATTAAGTATTCCTAGACGCGGGTAAATAATGTTTCAATTTAGGCAAAGTGATAGTTACCAGCCAGGGGCCTAAAATGGACGCTTTTGAAAAATCATAATATTATGAATCATATTAAAATTCGTAAAATGGTCACAAACTGACAATTCTTAGCTACTATGATCTGCGTACAATTCATATCCCGCAATTCATCTGTTTGTCAGTTTTGTATGGAGATTCGTAAAATGGTCCACAAATTAAGAATTGCTTTAGTGAAGTCTAATGTCAAATAGCAGCTGTCAAACAGATGAATTGCGGGATAAATGAATTGTACGCAGATCATATTAAGAATTGTCCGTTTGAGACCATTTTACGAATTTTAATATTTAATATTCCTGCCAAAGTGGTCCCCTGCCCAGCTGGTAGCTGCAGAATTGCAAAATGCAGATACATTAAGAAGATCGATCAAGTCTACCATAAAATAAACTTAACCCAAGCGAAATTTCCGTGATATAAGATAAGTTAGACACGATCATCTCATCATCATCTGCCACGCCTTTTCCCAACTATCTTGGGGTCGGCTTCCAGTCTAAACGGTTTTAGCTAAATTCCATTATTCTACATGGAGCGACTGCCTACCTGACCTCCACAACCCAGATACTGGGTAATACGATACCTCTTGGTAAGACTGGCAGTCAGACTTTCGGGATTCTGACGACCCGTAACGCCTGACAAAGATCCACGAATGACAGCCGGGACCAACAGCTCGCTCACGTTACGAGACACGGAGTTTAGACACCATCATCTATCGTAAATAATATACAACATGTCCCAGAATTAACGCACAACCTCAAAAGGGGTCATCGTACCAAAAAAAAATCAGCTGTTCCCTACATTTTGACGAGTTATTCGAACATAAATGTAGGGAACAGCTGATTTTCTTTTTCGCGCGTGAATTTTGGTTTGGTCCCATTGTAAAAGATGTTCACAATTATGAGTACAGTCACGAGCACCAATATGTATACACTCAGCAACTTTTAATAGTGATTTCCTCCAACTATATTAATTTAAAATTTATTTTACTACGAACATAGTATTTCGGAACCCAAACTATTATGAAATAGATCTCTTCTCAAAAGTTGCAATCGTTATTCTACGAGAAAATCGGTTTTTAATTCTGCTAAGCATTTACATATTAGTGCTCATGACTGTACAATGACCCCTAAAGAGATTGTGCGTTCGTTCTGGGACATCACTACATATTATAAAACAGTCGTTTCCCGCTGTCTGTCCGTCCATAAGTATGCTTAGATCTTTAAAATTTCGCAACGGATTTTGATGCTGTTTCTTTTAATAGATAGAGTGATTCAAGAGGAGGGTTTATGTGTATAATACATGCATACTATAGTAGAGAAACACTGCACATCAGCATTGCGCCCGTGCGAAGCCGGGGCGGGTCGCTAGTGTTGTATAAAGCATAATAATCATTAGCACATTTCACACAATGTAGTTTGGTGTCATCTTGTCTAGTCAAACATACCTATAATACGTAGTACCTAACACAATAACATGTGAGAACCGTAGTTATTTACCAAAGAAAAACTTATTCAAATTAGCTTAGGCGGAACAGGTTGAAGGCGGTTGCTTCATTATCTATTGAAGCACTCAAAAGACAACTAAAAGTAATATTCTTTGTCAACTTGCATTGTGCACTTGCGACACATACATGACACAGGCTGAAAACACATCTATCTTAAAACAAAAGCCTCCTAATTGTTTTTAGATAGATGTGTTTTCAGCCTGTGTCATGCATGTGTCACACCACACTACACCACATCTCATCACATCACACCACACCGCACTACACTACACCATAACACACCACACCGCACTACACTACACCATATCACACCACACTACACTGCACTACACTACACTACACCATATCACACCACACCACACCGCACTACACTACACCACACCACACCACAGCACACCACACTTCACCCACAATCTTCAACAATAACATTTAATAAAATTTTGTTTCTTTTTTATTTTTCCCATAATTTTGATTCTTCTACCAAATGTTAAAATAATTTGTTAATATTATCTTTAAGTTTTAATACTCAAACACTGTCTTGGGGGGGGGGGGGGGCTGGTAATCTGTGCGACAGGGTTTCCTAGTGCAGATACCAGTCTCCCACAAAGGAATTATTGGAGGTTCTATATTTTTAAGGCGCCTTTGTGGAAGAGAAATAGCATGTTTATTTATTTTATATTTTAACTATTGCTTATTAATAGGCCAGTACTTATATTGGTACCTACTCTGCACAGCTAGCTAGAATATTAACTATCGTCAAAAAATCTGAAGCCTTGCAGAGAAGTTTCTTTGAATAATTACAATTTTCATTTTGACGATTACGATTTCGATAAGATATAGGTTTTATTTACTTTCATCAAAATGTATGCCTTTCTATTTCTAAAAATTAGCATCGCTATAAATGCCAATGATTTTTACTTATTTAATGTTTTGTGCGTGAATAATGGCGTGTCAACGAGTAATTTTAATAAATAGCTGTCATTTACGTCGTACATAACGTTGAAGTCATTAATTAGATAGTGTTATTACTACTTATTTCATAATAATACTTGTTTTAATGACACAAAGATCGCGGAAATTGCTAATTTTTAATGGGTGATCTTGTGGTGTCTCAGTCCCTGGCTTTTGTCAAGGAATCATAAGTGCTCCTGCGAGAACACTCAAAGTTCCTTGTTACAGCTTTGGCAGTAACAAGGAACCACGATAAAACGAAACCGAACCCGAGTTCCCAGTAGGTAATGATAAAGACAAAACTTGGGCTGAAGTCAAGCAGATTTGGGTTGAGATATCGAGGGTCGAGATATCTACAAATATCAGCATTCATACATAAGCCACACATTACAATCGAGCACAATAAGGACACAGAACACAAGCACAGGGAAGCACAGAACCGGTCGAAGTGGCGGTGCTTGGGGGAGCCCTATGTCCAGCAGTGGACGCCTTTGACTGAAATGATGATGATGAAATTCCAATCTGCTTTTAGCAATAAAAGACATCCACACCATGAATTATCTGACAACATCCGAAATCACCAAGACATCCAATTGAATCTCCGAACACTCCTTTACAAAACTCATTCTCAACAACTCGAACTCAACTTCTTTCGAGAACGTTCGTGATTCAATTCATTATTGACAGTAACCCGCGCTGCCCGCATCATACGATGCACACAAAAGAAGCATCCACATCCCTATTAGCAGCGCCAGTAATCTCCACTTCCTACCACGCCACGCTCATTTCATGGCCTAGTTTCTCTTGGGCCAACGTTGGTCGAATTGAAAGGCCTCCAGAACTTTCGATCCGGTAGTATCGTATCATATCGCTTGGTTGCGGTCATGCGATGAACGCTAGATTGGAAAATTGGAGGAAGCACGAGCGTGGGTATTTTCTGGCTACATAAAGATAAGTTTAAAATTAGAAAACAATTGTCTCCTGTAGCAAAAATTAAGAATCATCTAGAAAAAATGGAGCTCGTTGCGTCCCGCAAATCCGATTCAACTGCAATAAAGAAATAGGTATCTAATGCAAATGAAAAAAAAACTAAATGTAGGAAAAATAAGAAAGGAAGTACCTATTACAAATTTTCCTTCCCTCCATAATAAAGCGGAAACAATAGTCAGAGTAAAAACAATTAGACGTAGTAAAACGCAATGGCCTGATGACCCTGATATCATTATAATAACCATAGAATCTGTTTCAACACAAATAATGAGGTGAGGTTCCATAGTCATGCTTAATTACTAGTTAACTAAGTACTGAGCTATCACGTAGGAATATAAGTAACTACTCCATCCTTGACTATTATTACAATATGCGTTTCATTCATTCTTGCTGAATGAAAATATATTCTTTGCGCAGTTTTTCCTTGCTTACCGTAATAAATTCACATTGACGCCTTTTGAAATTTATTCATTACCGATTCGTGTAACTTCTACCTTTACTACTTTATTTACAATTCCTTTGCTTGCTTTTCGAGCGTTACGTTAAGACACTGTGGCTTTGTACTTACTGTTTTCCAAAATTTTTTAGGAGTGCTTTTGATGATTTTAGAATATTATGTTTGTTCTAGAGGTGAACGTTCACGCTTCTGGATATTGCAAAAAGTTGCATGTGGTTATGATAGTTGATGAGATTCTCTATACTTCCTATGTTCGTACCTACTTCTATGAAGGCAAGAAGTATTTTTTTCTCAGAAAGAGGATCTAAAAGAAGTAAGTGCACTGTCATTGCAGATTAGATCCAATAAAGATCTTGACACACCATGTGACTGGAACGCCTGTGGTCAGCCCAGACTCCGACAATATAGATGGCACTGAACAAGAAACTACCGAAGATCAACTACTTGACAACGCTGAAACCTTTTAGATACGTATGAGACATATTGATCATTGTGATCAATACAGAACAGACTGCTTCCTCTACTAAGTTCAGTCGGAAAAAATCATGATTTTTTGACTTATGGTGAATTACATAAAATATATTTCAGTAACTTTACGGAGAACAGTAGAAGTGGCCATATTCTGATACCGATGATGTATGTAAGTATAACTGTCTCGATCTAACTTCATCATCATCATTTCAGCCGTATTGTGTGTGGTTAATAAATGGATTTATTATAATTTTTTGTTGCCATAATAGCCACGCTTGGCAGGCGGGTTGGCGATCGCAGTATTGTGTTAAAATGCATAGAGAAAGCTGCTGCCCATTCTCTATTAAGTCCGTTAGTCGCCTTTTACGACACCCATTGGAAGAAATAGGATGGTGCTATTCTTTACGTCCGGCATCACACGGTATTTCTAACTTGACAATACAGATTATATGGGATTTAAGATACCTATGTAAGCTATTGCTTCGTTAGCTAGGGGGCTCGTGGCTAGGGTAAGGGGTAAGTGTTACCCAGTAACTTGATTTTTCAGGTCAGATAGGCAGTCGCTCCATGTAAAATACTGGTATTCAGCTGCATCAGCACACCAATTGCGTAACACAGTTTGAATCACAATCCGAGAGTTTTGAAGGATATTGCTAATCCATTGCTTCAAACGTTTCAAAAATTCGTCTGCTCAACAATGTAAATAACGCAATGGACCTGGGTGAACTGTCTAAATGAAACCCATTGCAATCAATTGTTATTTTAGGTGTGTTAAGCAATTGCCCCGCTGGTTAAGCTGGCAGGTGACCCCAACGATGAAAAGGCTACCCAAATTGATTTTGACCTCCGTAACCTATTGAAAAGTATCTTGTTACAACGATGTATAATATTAGGGGTTTAAATATGAAACAAATCCCTTGGTAATTTGATACGGATCGGCTTCCACCACCGCATTCAATTCATCATTATTTACCTTAGTGGGTGGTCTTCCTCGGGATTAATTCTTCAAGTTGAAGTTTCCACTACGAAAGCGATTAAACCAAAAACGCACGGTGCTTTCCGCCGTATCCTCTCCAAACACAGCATTGATATTGCGAGCTGTTTCTACTGCGTTTGTTCCACAACCAGACGTTCCAGTACTCGTATTGAAAAATTACTCTAATTTTCAATTTATCTATCTTTTTTTTTTTTTTCCTTCTGGCTTCGCACGGTTTGTGCATTTAGCCAATGTCACGTTTTAGTTCTTGTATAGTATTGATGAAATGAATTATAAATGCATGATGATGATATCCCCGCCCACTCCCCTTGAGTTTCAGTAAAGATGTGGCACTTTACTGAGACCTCACGCGGACTTCTTGAGAGAACTTGAAGCGAAGTTGCACTGTTTTGTTTCATTTGCCTACACTAATGCACGTTCACAAACCCTTAATGGTTAATAATCCACCATTATTACACATAAATATTCGGCTAAACACAAATTTTGGGAAATTAAACAAACTGCTGAACGTGACACTTCACTTTCCCGCCAAGAAGTCTCTATCCATCTTTATAACCCGAATGAAAAACAATTGAAAGTCAAACAATCAAACGTTGTACATTTTTCAAACATAGAATGTTATAGTTATCGTGTGAAAAAAGTTTTACTCTGGAATCCACATCATGCAGGTTTAATTTTAATTCAAAGTGGCCAGTACGTTAAAACGGCAATTTATATATTTAAACACTTTTTAATTTATATATTTAAACACTTTTATAAGTAAAAAGACGTAGATAGGTTACCTATTCAACATCCGGTCTTCAAAAACGGCACAATGTCGCACTACTATATGATACGTGGAAGTAGGACGGCATGTCGTAATTATCGGGAGCGAAAAAGAGACAAAACGAAGAAAATGTGCCAAATTTTGACGTGCCACTTGCGGAGCAATTACAACCTATCTACCTCTTTTTAGTTAGATATATTATCATTGTTTAAACCTCTTTTATATTCCTGGAAGTGGATCTTCTGTTTCAGTTGTTTAGTATCTGCGTCAAGACCGTCGTACGATGTGGCGCGATGTTACATCACAATCCTTTCCTGTTACAAAATACTATTGTGCATGCAATGAGCTTCGCCCGCGCCACTCAATTCACTGTCATTGTGTCAACTGTGGCTTTGAACTTGCTGAATTATAACATTCTCTGACTGTGTGTCAGATCATAAAGTTCAATACAAAAGTTATATTTAACGATATATTATTCATAACTTTATTACATGTTGAGCTGCACGATTACTGACAAATGCTTACTACACTGATTGGACAGGTCCACTCAAATTTGTGTGGTTCTTTCCTCAAAAGACTATTTCAGACACGGATCTACATGGTCCTCACATGATCTGACCAAGATTATGTCTGGACTTTAAAAGAGACTTTGACCCCTGAGTTTGTTTCGCCATTTCTTCTCAGGGGTAGTCAGATAGGAAATGTCGGCTACATCTTGATAATTTTGTTTTATTTTTTATATAACTTGTAAAACTTGTAAAAGTGATTATATTATCCTATTTACAGAATAAACGATTTCATTTCATTTCATTTCATGATGACGACTGATAAGGCCTACCAAATTATTTAAAAAATAACGTAAATCATAGACACTTAGGCACTATTGAATATTCAATGACTTAAGTGTCCAATCAATTTTGTATTTTGTAATTCAAAATAGAAATTAAATAATCAAATAATACTTATGTCATTAATACATAATCGCCTGAAATTCTGAAACATGACCATTTTAAGGATGTCCAAGCACATGAATGAAGTAATCCATCCAATATTAAACATGACAAAATCTTTGCAGATTCAATTATGTACACCTACCGGATGTTATGACTTTAGGCGTAGCGTAGGTACCTAAAGATGTTGTCATAATTGCACAGCTTGAAATTAGGAGACATCATAGACACACTAAACTAAAAACACAAAATCACTAATTATGTACCAGGTAATTTATTAGGATGACCATTAATTATTCATTAAATTAATGTAATTTTGGTCTTTGGCTGTGATACGTTAAAGTAAAACAAATAAGTTACAACCGATATACATATTTTTTTTTCGGATGACGCATTTAATCGATTTGTTTAATGGTAGGTTCCCGAGAATTTAAAATCGTTATGATAAAATAGTGACAGCCATGACTTACGTGTCGTAGGTCGTGGGTTCGAACCAGGGTTGGAAAAAAAACAGTTTTTTTACATTTTATAAAACAAACAGTTCCAAATGTTTTAAACAGGTGTTTTTTTTGTTTTTTTTTCCTAAGTTAGTTATCATCCATTTTTAATTGATGCCTGATATAATTCACTTTTATACTATTTTAAAAACTGCATGACAAAAAATTTATCTTAATTCAATACATTCTGTATGTTCCGACGTTAATTTTTAGTCTTAAAATAAGGGAAATACCCAAAACATATATTAAATGATCTCGAATTACGGGGAAGTTCTGGGAATTCCCCGTGGGACTTTACCGATGGAGTATATAAATAGAGCAGACTTTCTTTCTCATTTCACTTTCGACAGTTGTTATCAACGGTTGTGTGATAGACAATGATAACACCTCTACCTCATTAAAAAAAAATAAAAATGTCAAGTTCAGGGCGTAAAAAGCATCCAATATGGGAACAATTCATATCGATCCCTCAAGAAAATACTACAATGAAGACCAGTAGGGTGCGTTGCAGAAAATGTGGACTAGTAAAAAGAATGGAGGTACACTTTCAGAAATGTAGCAGCGTTTCCACCACCGATGCAAATTCTGACGTCGAGTGTTTGGGAGATGCTGGGCCTTCCACGTCGTTTTTTTATAACGTTTTAATTTTCCAACACCTAATAAAAAAAAACTTTTTGTAAAAAAAATAACCGACTTCAAAAAAAACACTACAAAGTGAAAAATAACTTTAATTTCGGAAGTCGGTGTCTTTGGTTCTGTATTTTAGTTTTCTGCCACCGACTTCCGAAATTAAACTTATTTTTCACTTTGTAGTGTTTTTTTTGGAAGTCGGTAATTTTTTTTTACAAAAAGTTTTTTATTTTTCGCTTTTTAGTGGGTCAGTTTTTAATTTATCTAAGTTACAATAGCCTAAAGTCAACTGCTCATCACCTTTTACAAAATATTGCTTTTCCCGATGCTGGGACGTTAATTGTTGAGGAGTTCTTCTGGTAAGAACCAGGAGAACTGCCATTCACCATATGCATTGTGACGAGCATAAATTGCTTAGCAACCATATTAAAGTACTTAATCGAATCGCAACCCGTGAAATACTTATTATTATGTTGTTCCGGTGGCCATCTGTGGTCTCAATCATCAGTTCCACTTCACCACGAGTTACTATAAAAAATACCCAAATCGCTATAAGTTTGCCTATAAAATTCGAGGATTTCCCTGAATTTCCATGAGATCCCTTCATCAGATTCTGATTTGGTAGCAATGGGACCACCTCGGGAGCATGTGAACAAACATAAAAAAACCTCCTTTTTTAAAAGTCGGTTAAAATGCTGTTTTATTTTAAACTGTTTAAAACACATATGTTTTAAACACTGTTTAAAACACATATTATTTAAACACTGTTTAAAACACATGTTTTAAACACCTTGTTTTAAACATGCCAACCCTGGTTCGAACCCAGGCAGGCACATTACTTTCTGTAATTTATTTCCTCACCACTGCTCTCAAAATGGTGAAGAAAAACATCGTGAGGAAACCGGCATGTCCTACAACCAAAAATTTGAAGAGATGTGACATCTACCAACCCGCACTGGGCCCGCGTGGTGGATTACAGCCCACTCCCTCTCACAGAGAGGAGGCCTTTGTTCTAGCAGTGGGAACGTTAGGCTGATTCATGATTACAAAGAACACTTTGTAAACAAGCATAATATTAAAAATTAGATGATTATATCCAAGATAAGAATGTTTGGAAACATGCTGGTCCAGCTCCATAGGACAATCTAGAGTCAAGACAAAATCAAACAGGATGCTATTTTAATTATATAATTTATTATTTTTATGACATTTATTTTAAATTCTGTGATTACCTTAACACCATGTATGTATCACATAATTAATTTATCTGTCATTGCTTCATTCTTAATTCTTTTTATTACCTATTGTGGTATAGTAATTTTATTCTAGGTGCATCGTCTTCACATATAATTATATAATTAATGTACCTATAAAAAATATTCGGTGGAGTTTCTTGCCCATTCTTCTCCATACGAAACTACCTTTTGGAAACGGCGACTAGAATCAATTCTATTTTTTTGTAAATATTGACGTTCAAAAGTGCCTTATTATGTGCCTATTTGAAATAAACAATTTGACTTTGATTATGCATGATTTTATTGTCTGGAAAATCACAAACAAATTTTCTTCGCCTTGTTATTACGTGACTACGATCACACACACTACTACAATCCTGAACTAGGATTTGTTACTCCAGTGTTAATGAGCTCCAACAAAATATTTGTTTGTTCGATTTTTTACTCGTACAATGAACCAAGCATTTATTTCATTCACGGAAAGTTTTCATCATCTATGATGACGTGTTTATCGCGATAAATAGTCCTAATTGAGCGATAATTTATTATGCTGACCAGGGTTTCCCATCAGCTTACTCCATTAGAACGCATTTACATACGAATTACTCTATAATACATTGTCATTCGTTTGTAGTTCCTTAAGACTTCCGTAACAATGACGCAGGATTTTCCGAGGAAAGTTTTGTAAAACGTCAATAAAGACGAACATTCATAAAGTGGTAACAGATGCTGTTCATTTTCCGGCTGTCATGTATTTAACATTTCATAGACATAGGCACCTTTTTACCGATCTCCAAAAAGGAGGAGAAAGAAAGAAACCACCACGACCATCATTCCACCGGCCCCCTTCTATTATCGGACATCTAGACGCACTGCAGGTTACCATCCCTTCCTTGTTGCTATTCCACGAATTCGCACTAAGCGTTTCCAAATGTCTTTTATAATGCTCACAGCAAAAGAGTGGAACTCTCTGCCTGCGTCTGTGTTTCCGAACGCATACAACCCTAATATCTTCAAAGTTAGAGTGAACAGGCTTCGTCTGGGTAAGCTCACTCCATCGTCGACTTTGTCTCTGTCACTTCTGCCCTAGACTAAGGTCAAGAGCAACCCCATCCTAAATAAAATTAAAAATTAAAAAAATATATCTATTGGGACTCAACACAGGAGATTACAAAATTAAACGAGGAGGTTAGATGTTCGTTGTTTCTCCGTCAATTGTGGACCGAATTTTAAAATTATCTTTTTGTTTGAAAGTGTATGCTCCCGAGGTGGTCCCGTTGTCACCAAATCAGAATCGGATGAGGATACCCTCATCCCATGAAAATTAAGGGAAACCCTCAAATTGTATAAGCACACATATGGCGAATTGGGTATTTTTTATAGTAACCCATGCAGTTGCACTCGGAAAGCAACATTTGGTGAAGTGGAACTGATGATGAAAACCACAGATGGCTACTGGAACTTGTAAAAGGTGATGAGCAGTTGACATTAGGCTATTGTTAGGTACTTAGATAAATTACTAACTGACCCACGAAAAAGTGGAAAATAAAATACGCCAAAAACTTAAATACAGATCCAAAGACACCGACATCCGAAATTAAAATAATGTTTCACGTTTTAGTGTTTTTTTTTTGGAAGACGGTTGTTTTTGTTTGTAAAAATTTCTGTACTAACTTTTTAGACCTATGTATCCTGCTTATGCGTATGAAGTTTCATTAAATCGGTTCAGTGATTTAAAAAAACAAGGGCTTGTAAGTTTGTATGAAATGCCGTAATCACAGTGGACAAACAATAACATATTGCTCCTATACCTGTATGCCTTTACAAAAAAAATCAAATATGGTTTAGGCCGGCAAATGTAATTTAGAGAAAATAAAGAATTCTTGGGCCAGTAAATTATGTGTTCAGAGTTTTAATAATATTATGTGACCCAAATGAGTTCTACGCCGAGTTCTTTTTACTATTAAAACACGCAATTTAATGACACTTTTCCACTAAAGACTAAAAGTATTTACACAATGTTATTATTTAGTGATTGGAAAAAAGATTTTCCCTGATTTTACGAAAACCTGGAGTCGCCAGGCATTCGTAAAAGGAGGGAGAATCTTTTTGATTTTTATGGCCCAAAGCAACATTATGAATAATACAAGCTTTCATCAGTATGTTGCAAAATATTCTGAAACTTTTAAAAGTGTCTACACAATAATAGCAATAAAATAAAATCAGCTGATGATAAAATAAAAACTACTTGGCAAATAATAAAACAGGTAGGAAAAACAGTGTAATACTGAATTTAATTTAGAGACTGCACATGGGCCCATCACTTCAGATGTAGAAATAGTTCAGGAATTTGAAAACTGTTTGCTAATATTCCCCTTAAAACTAATGAAACTTTAAATTCCTCACTTGCGCTTTCTGCAGCCTTACTTACTTTAAAGGCATGGCCTTTGGAGTTTGGGTTTCAACATACAAACCCACAGGCTGTTATAAAAGCTTTTAAAGAGCTTAAAATTAAATCAACAGAAGTTCTCTGGGGAATGTCTGTAAAAGTCTGTAGATCTATCATCGAAACCATTGCGCCATATTTAGCTTTCATATTTAACACCAGCGTGAACCAAGGAGTCTTTCCGGATCTCATGAAACACAGTAGTTCGTTGAGTTGTTCAAATCTGGTGATAGTAAAGAACCCAATAATTATAGGCCTGTGTCAATGCTGCCAGTTCTCAGTAAGGTGTTTGAAAAGTGTCACCCTAATAAGGACAATTTTTAACGCCTGGGAACAAGATCAAGATGCTATTGGAAACTTTTGCGACCTCTCTAAGGCGTTTGATTGCGTAAACCATCAGACACTTTTGCTGAAACTAGAGCACTGTGGGATTAGGAATACAGCTGTTGATTTATTAAGATCATACTTGAAAGATAGAAAGATTAAAGTTCAAGTAAACGGCTTAAACTCATTATAGTCAGAAATGGCAATGGGCGTTCCTCAGGAGTAAAAGCTCCCGCAGATAGGCGCGACGCGACAGCGCGATGCGATACTAGTACGAGTAGCACAATTTCTATGAATAAGTATTTTATGGAAAGTGTCGCGCTGCCTGTCGAGCCTGCGATATCGCGCTAGTCTGCACGAGTCTTAACGGTAGAGTTTCTTGCCCATTATTCTCCATACGAAACTACCTTTTGGAAGGGGTGACTAGAATCAGTTCTATTTTTTTGTAAATTTTTACGTTCAAAAGTGCTATTTGTGTGCCTATTTGACGCCGATAGCACACCTCCGCCGCGAAACCATAGCAGCGAAACCGCAGTAGTTCAATTGTACTGGTTCGCGTCATTTTCCGCTACTCGCATTCGATTCGAGTAGCGGAACTTGACGCGACGAGGTGTGCTACCAGCGTGAAAGAAATAATTTTAATTTGACTTTGAAACTAAATCTAATGTTGTATTAAAAGTCAGTAGGTTTACACGGTGACTAAACGCTGCACAGAGGCACGGATAAAACCATAAGTTACAAAACTTTGATAATTGAGTAAAAATGAGTGTCGTGTTAAGGCTCTTACAGATTGGCGCGATATCACGGGCGCGACAGGCAGGCAGCGTGACAAAATTGTGCTACAAGTGTCTCGTCTCGCCGATCTGCGGGCGCCTTTATACAACAGCTGAAATCTCTCCAAAAGTACAGCTCTATTCAAACTTGGTGGCGGCTCTGGAAGTGCGCTACTCGCTGCGCAGTACGCAACGCAACCCTCACCCGGCTAACACGTTAATTTGTTACTGCGCAGCGACTCGCCTCATGTTCCGAGCCGCCATAAAGTTTGAAACGGGCTGTAGCATAAAGAATAGAAACCCGTTAAGTACCTACTGCGAGTAGGTACATACATACCGGTCTCGATTAGCCTACAATCCTACATACACGATTGCAAGTCCTTTCTCGCCCACATTAATTGTTCTTGCCATCTATTAAGTTTTAATAGATTTAACAAAGGTATTGTGATACCATAGGTATAGGATTATATTACTGCTTTGGGGCAGAACGTCAGAGTTTAGACTTTTTTGAATCTGCTTAAGAAGCAGATATATGCCAGTGACCTTGAGTGGTTAGCTTGCGTGTTCTGTACTGAGCACACGCAACGCGTCGTACGTTCAGCCAGTAATAGGACTCACCCATCAAGGAGCGCTGTCCTAAATTTGACGCATTATTAATTTATTCTATACAAAAAAAAAGTATTTTAATAAAACGCGTATACTAAAAGATCAATAATTAAACTATCTTTAAATTGGTGAAGATTTCAGAAAAATACGCTTGGTAGATTTTGCGCCATTTTCAGTTTTTTATCCACGTTAGACATAACTTCACAAATTAATTTCACTATGTAATATAAACATAATATAAAATATTCGTACATTAAGTTATTGAGAAAATGCTCTAATTAAACATATATGTTTTTCAAACCATTAACACTACTCGTTTAGACGTGATCTTCAGTATAAAATCATTAAAAGTCAGTTATCGTCGCCTTAATAAAAAGGTTTTTTGCAGGTCTTTTCATCCATTCACCTTTTCTTGGTAACTTACAAGTCACAGTTTGCACACCCACATACGCCACTAACAAATAAGTAGGTAGGTACATGAGAAACAGTATCGATTAGCAAACAATCATCAAACACTATCTACGTCATACTCATAATAAGTTAACTACCACGGAGCAGCTAATAAACCAGAGTACTACAATTGTTGAATTTAAAAAAATGGCGTCACTTGATTATGTGCGGGGAAGATAAGCGTAAGTATATCACTGGAGCATGGATGAGACAACTTCTTTGCACTCGTGTATATCTTCAAAAAAATACCTTGAAATTATGAGACAGACATCATTCGATCTTTAGTTACCTGCCATCTTCGCTCTCAAATTATAACTTCTTTTGCTTATCTACCAGCGACAGAAAACGCCATTAAAAAAAAAACGAGTGTGCTTTAGACCACACGACTAAAGTAAAACTTACAAATAGTAATACTTGCTATACTTACTTACAACAATAGCCCTGCACTGTCTTAAATATACGAAACGCAACTGGCTATGAGAGAAAGAAAATGTGTGCTCGCACCTCTCTCTTGCCCCTACAGTAATATACGAAACGTAACTCTCTCTGTTTCTATCTTTACTAACTTATATCTCCCTCTCAACTTCCGTTCGCTCGCTTCCGTAACGCTCTCGTCACGCATTCACCAGCTTACTCCCCAAGTCAAGCGTGCGTAAAGAAGTTTTACTTCGAAAAAAACAAATACGTTTTATTCATAGGTACTTAAAGTGTTTACATAAGCTAATATTCAACTCAGCATATGAGTACCTACGTAAGGAGACATGCAAGTACAAAGTGATTTACTTACGAACGAAGTCCAAATGGTAGATTAGTTTCAAAACAACTGAATTTACATATTTTACATACACAACAAAGACGGGTCGAAAGAGGTTAGAATTACCTTTGAATAGCTAAACTCGGTTATATTTTAATGACATGACTGGTCGTTTCCTGGTCTCTATAAAATTCAAATACTTTGAATGTAGGAGACACATTGTTAGATATTTCGCAAGCGCGTAGTTCTATTTTATGTTAAAGAGTTTAATTTATTTATAACCTGCACCCTAATTGCGTAACACACTTTAAATGACAATCTGAATGATTTTGACGGATATTGCTAATCCATTGCTTCATATGTTCGAAAAAAAATCTGCTCAACAACGTAAATAACGTAATCAAAGACATTAAATTTAGTAACTATCTTAAATCTCTTTGAACGTAATGAATGTGTTTGAACTGTCAAAATGAAACCTTTGACCTAAGTAATTAAAAATATATCACTAAAATAAAAAATTTATGCTGCGGTCTTGTGAGTGTTTAAACAGCCAGTGTGAATAAAAAAAAATACATATTAAGCGGGACGGCCCGCGGCGGTGACGCGATGTGTTCCATGTTTAAATTTAAAAAAGCTGCACCGAAATTCAAAATCTCGGTACTATAGAAAAATATTTGATTACCTAATTAATAAAAAATGAGTTTAAAGGCTTCTACCTACCAGCGCGACTTGTCACGCGACGCGACACGGCACAAAGGCCCCGTGCGTCGCGGGACTAGCGGTGCCTTTGTGTCGCGTCGCGTCGCGCGACAAGTCGCCCCGATAAGTAGAAGCCTTTATGCGATTCTGAAATGTTGACCCCAGATGTGGTTAAAGACGAGGCGTAATCGAAAATCTTTTGCCATATATTTCAAACGAAAGATATTTATATAAATACAATAATTATATGAAGTGGCAAACAGGAAAATAAAATATTCTAGAAAAACTACCATTTTTTACTTGCCTTATAATCGAAATGAAAAGTAGAGTGAAAGTCACCGATTCCTTATGAGCCTTTTTTTTTGGGTAGGAAATTATGAAATAACTTCTCCCGCTCTGGGCGGAGCGGGAGGGCGTGTCAGACTTACTGACTAAAACCCACCCGTGTTCCTTCCGTTGCCTGTGTGCCAGGGCCACGATATCCCTTTCGAACAAACTCGCAACCCTCGCAGTTCGTTGTACAACAATCTACTATTGCTTGTGAGGCGAGGCCCTTAAGGGGACGATAACTGACTTTTAATGATTTTATACTGAAGATCACGTCTAAACGAGTAGTGTTCATGATTTGAAAAAAATATATGATAAATTAGAGCATTTTCTCAATAACTTAATATGTGAATATTTTAGATTATATTTATATTACACAGTGAAATTAATTTGTAAAGTTATGTCTAACGCGGATAAAAAACTAAGAATGGCGCAAAATCTACCAAGCGTATTTTTCTGAAACCTTCACCAACTTAAAGATAATTTCATTATTAATCTTTTAGTATACGCGTTTTATTAAAATACCCTTTGTTTTCTGTATGATAAATTAATAATGCGTCAAATTGGGGACAGCGCTCCTTGATGGGCGAGTCCTATTACTGGCTGAACGTACGACGCATTGCGTGAGCTCAGTACAGAACTCGAAAGCTAACCACTCAAGGTCACTGGCATATATCTGCGTCTTAACTAACTTGACATTAACTATTACCATCTGAATCTGATCTACCTGTGTAAAATATAATACTTACTTATTTTTTTAAAGAAAAACTCAGCCGATCCCAGCCCAGGTGCCATGATCATACGATGAACTTATGAACTTTAGTATTTAAAAGTATTTATCACCATAGTTAATGACTAAGCGGTCTAGTTGGCTGCCTTGTCTTGCCTTTCTGACACAAACCGGAACAGCTGGAAATACAATTATTTCCGCACTTCCTTGCAAATTAACATATTTTTCGTAATTTATGTTATTTCTATTTATAGTATTTTCACCCGTAAGGCATTCTGTTCATAAATCAGTATTGCCTTCTTCCTGATTGACGGATTATTGAGTGTCGAGGTTGTGAACTTGTAACCGAGCGCCGAGCCAGCTCTGTATGTCGAGGGTATATCAATTACAGTGGAGAATTTATGTTTTCTTATGAAGTGTTCATACAAGGTATAAAGAGACCCATCACATAGCAGTTATCTACGCATTGTACACAATGCATAGATAACTGCTATGTGATGGGTCTGATTATAATAATATTGGTATAAATAAATATATAAATAAAAGCTAGTAAATAGCCAATTCCAAATATATATATTACTAGCTGCGCCCCGCGGTTTCACCCGCGTAAGTCTCGATCCCGTGGGAATATAGAGATAAAAAGTAGAATATATGTTAATCCAGGGTGTCAGCTACGTTCAGGATAAAGCGGGAGGAAACGCCCGGGTGTCACCACTGTGTGGGTCGCCCGGAGGACACGGTGGAGCATACGGTGGAGGTCTGCCCTGCTTGGGCGGAGCACCGCCGTGTCCTCACGGAGGCGATCGGCGGCGGCGATCTCTCGCGTCCGGCCCTGGTTCAGGCCATGGTTCGGAGCGAGAGTGCATGGGAGGCCGTCACCTCCTTCTGCGAAACAGTAATGCTCGCGAAGGAGGAGGCGGAACGCGTGAGGGTGAGGCAGGGTGCCCTTCCGCCCTTAGTCGCCGCAGGAGACGCCCCGGGCGTCGGGAATCACAGGCCGATTCCCGGCCACCGTAGGCGCGGGCTTGCGGACGGTGAGCGATGGGTAGCTCGCCGTCCGATAAGGACCAGGCCAGGGTCGACGGCGCGTTGTGTTCCACGCGCGCCTCAAAGAGACGTCAGCGCCAATTGACGGGGTCCGAAAGGGCCAATGCCTGCCAGGGTTACGAGTCTGTCCGAAAGGGATATCGTGGCCCTGACACACAGGCATTTGAAGGAACACGGTGGGTTTTAGTCAGTAAAAGTCTGACACTCCCTCCCGCTCCGCCCAGAGCGAGAGAAGTTATTTGATAATTTCAAACGCAAAAAAAAAAAAAAATCGATACAAAATTTTATGAAAATTGATCCAGCCGTTTTTACGTGAAAGAGTAACAAATATCCATCCATCCATCCATACTTACAAACTGTCACGTTTATAATATTTGTATTAGTAGGATAGCTACTATATTATTTTTACAAAACTAAAAAAAAAGTATTACTTTCTTTTCTAAAGCCTATCCTATCCTATGCAATCTTGCTATCCTTACTTTACAGTAAGCATAGCTTATTTATTTACCGATACCTACTTAACTAAATAATTTGTTCATTAATAACACTAAAAAGCTTAAAATAAAACAAATTATTAAAAAAAACAATAACGACTGCAAAAAACGAACTGTAAAGATAGAGCCGGATGGAAGAACGATTTATTTTTGTTACTTAAAGGATACTTGTTTTTCATAACATCTTGTTTCCATCCATACAGTTATTTTTTTTTGCAGTCCGATAAACCCGACTGCAAAAAGATAAACTGAAAAGATATAGCCGGTTGGAAGAACGATTTATTTTTGTTACTTAAAGGATACTTGTTTTTCTTATCATCTTGTTTCCATCCTTACAGTTATTTTTTTTGCAGTCGGATAAACCCGACTGCAAAAAGACGAACTGAAAACATAGAGCCGGACGGAAGAACGATTTAATTTGGTACTTAGGGGGGATGTGCTAAGGTAGCCCGCGAAATTTAAATTTTCTTAAGTTTTTTGCAATTTGCAGGTCCGTAAAAGGTTGTATGTTGATCTAAATATGATTTTTGGCCGTAATATGGCTTTACAGAATTATAATAATTAGAATCAGCAAAACAATTAGAACGTAAAAAACTTTGAATTTCGTGAGCTACCTTAATTTTTCATTATCATTGTAAAGATGGAAAGAACCATCTTTACAGATCGGTTTATGCAGTTGGGTTTATTGTTTTTTTGTAATAACTTGTTTTATACACCTATTATAGTAGTACATGGTAAGATGGTACCCAGCATAAGTATGTGGGAGCGATGTGGGGACTTGGGACCTTCCACAACTTCAAAACGGTTAGTTAGAAAAATGTGCAACCCGAATGAACCAAAGTCAATACCAAAGTATTAACTATAATGTTAATATTTTAAAATAGTTGTTACTTAAATTAGTAGGTAAATACATTCTTTGTTTAGAACAAAGGCGACCAAGTTTTTTTAAGTAGGTATATAAACCATGGGGTATAATCCAACATACCTACGTAGCCATAATAGTTGAGCTGCCATTAAAGAAAATTTATCAACTATTATGGCTACGTAGCCAGTACGTACAAGGGACCATAGATATAAGAAATAAGTGTTTTGTTTCTGTTCTCACACGCTTTCTTGAGAGAATCCATCAGTTTTTTATTGTGAAATATATTAAAATATCTATATATAAACCAAAAATCAATATATTTTTTTTTTTTTTTTATTAATTCATTATATACATTCGATTTTGAACTTAACAGTCAACATTTTTAGGTCAACAACTGTCAAATATCTGTCAACTGTGAAATTTGACAGATGTGCTGGTGACTCACAGACTAGTGGCGACTGTACAAGATCTAATGGCTAAAGATTATTTTATCTAAACTAGTAGTTCTGCGAACAGTAGACCTCGCGAGCATACACTTTTTTGCAACAATTAATATAACTTATCTACTATTTAAGTTATTTAAAACGGGATATTTACCATGTTTTAAAAACAAAAAAACATGGTGAAAATCCCGTTTTAAATAACTTTAGTAGTGAAAATAACCATGTCAGTTTAAAATCGTTTATATAAGTAAGTATACATATTATTATCCAACTTAACAAAAAACCCGGCAACGAGTGTAGGTTACTAATAAAAAGCATAAAATAAGCTCAGGTAAGTACTTAGTACTAAGTCTAAGAAAGTTTAAAGCTGGCGGGCGGGATGGAGTCGATTGACAGGGTAACAGCAGTACCATGCACCTACCTATCTTATGAATTCCAGGAGTCAAACTAATAGGTTTTAATTGGCAGAGGTAACGCTGCAGCCTAGTTTTGTGATGAGAAGGTGGTCCTAGGTGTTCCATCAATCCCTACCTAGTAGATAAAGGGCCAATTCCACTGGTAGAAATCTAAAAGTGAGCAATTTACTGCATTTTTAGAAGATCCATTGAAATCGGATCTCATAAGGCGGAGATATCCATCCCCGATGACAAAAAAAAAATCTATGAAGTCGTAAAACCTGCTGCATACCAAGATTCGTCCAGGGCCTCAAGTCTGCTATTACAATAGTGTCAGAATGGTCGATCATTGATTTCATAATTGTTGATTTTGACAAGTTTGGTAATCTACTATTATAATGGCGTCATTATGACTTTCCGATGGTCCGTCACTGACACTACATTGAAAGAAATTGCATTTATTGGTAGGTAATCTCGTACATAATGAAAAATGAATGACATTTCTACTAATGGGTTTTATAATAATGGCAATACGACAATGCCATTATAATAACACAATTCTATTACGACAACATTGACCGACCAATGATCGACCATTATGAATTTAGCCGATTACGAACTTTTAGCAAAATGACAATGGGATCGTGTTGGAATGACTGAATTTATAAAAATAGCAGACGTGGGGCCCAGATCGGTTGTAAAATACGACTGTAGAGGGGTACCAACAAACTGACGGAGGAATGCAAATTTTGCCAGACTTGAAGCAGAGACGCTTCGCCCACTCGGTCAATGTATTGAATATTTCAACAGATTACAAGTGCTTGGTCGGACATTATCCCTCTTTCTAGAGATACTTATATGCGTATATAGGTAAGTAAGTAAACTAGGGCGGTGGACCAATAACCTGCTAACTTACGCATCGTTAGCTCCCTCGTACACTACACTACACAAAACTCCTATGCTTGATGACAGGGAATGAAAACCGGTACGAATTTGCGTTCCGGTTCTTCATTTCAAATTTTTAAAAGGTTCTTCTTTTCGGTACGGTTCCGGTTCAGGTTCCGGTTTGGTTCTGGTTCCAAAGTACCGGTTCCAAATAATGGTTCCAATATACCGGTTATTAGGTTGTTATTATGTTAAATGTGTGTTACTAAAATAGTTTTAAAATAAAAATTCTTTCTTTTGCAGATACATTATTAGTTGAAACATTATGGCCATCGTGTGGTGGGACATAGGAAATAACTATTTTGTAATCATAAAAAAAGTTTTTTTTTTAAATATATTCGCATTGATAATTTGTACAAATTTCTAAAGCTAATAAAGTCTTTTACAAAAACAAAAAAAGCTTTTAAAAGAACAGCATTAAATGTTACAGAAATACCTTATGAACTTGGTAGGACATGCCCTAAAAACATACTGACAATGTAATAAAAATTTGCCAACAGAGCTATCGTCCTGCGTTGAGCGGCATCCTATGAACTCGTTCAGACCCGATTTGAAGAAGAACCGGTAAAATAATGGTTCTTAAAGGTTATAATTTAGGTTCCTGTTCCGGTTCGGATTCTAGTAACGGAACCACTAAATACCGGTTGCCCTGCTTGATGACAAGTTGATTGGCGACTATCGGTCTACCGCAATAAATTTGTGAAAATATCTGTCTGTTATGATAATAAATCTTTTAAAATGCACTACTCTCGGATCAATGAAAATAGTGTAATGCCCGTGTTCACTAACACTAGGCGACATCTAAATGCCCTGTTGGATTTTGGACTCTCGGCGCTGAGCCGAGCGTTGAAACTCCAACAGTGCACTGGCCCGGCGCCCATTAGCCGGGCACGGCATGGCAAGGTATTTTAATTCGACGAATAAAAATATAACTTAATAGTATGGAAATAAATTTTGAATTTCAATGTTAACATACCGCGGTATTGTTTTTGTACTTACGACCGTTAACATTGAAATTTCAACTTTATTTCCATAATTTGATGTTATATTTTTATTCATCGCCTAAAAATACTTTGCCATGCCGTGCCGCCAATGGGCGCCGGTCCTTAGTATAATAACGAGGAATTTAACTTATCAGCTCAATTTTATTATAAAACAACTCTCGCGATGGTGAGTCTTACAGATTTTTTGTGTCAATGCGGATGGCTACATAAAAGAGTTGGAGATAGAGATGGTAGGACTAGAAAAGGGGTGAATACAGAAATGACGGCTGATAAGCGAGTCCTTATCAGCCGTCATTTCTGTATACCTAATATGATATAGTAACTTAATGTGCCGAACCCAAATAAACTGGGATGAGAGAAGGACGATGTTGGATGATGTATCTACAATGTATGCTTAAGGGGGATGCTCTAAGGTAGCCCACGAAATTCAAATTTTCTTAAGTGTTTTGCAATTTGAAGGTCTGTGTCAGGTTGTAGATATGTTGTCTATATATATAAAAGAGAAGTCCACTCACTGACCACTCATCACGAAATCTCGGAAACTACTGGGCCGTGAGGTCTAAAATTTGGCACAAGCACTCTCTATGGGGTGCAGGCGCGCACTAAGAAAGGATTTTTATAAATTCGCACCTTAAGCGGTTGAAAAGGGGTGTCAAAGTTTGTATGAAACTCCTATGTTTTTAAAGTTAGAGACATGAATGTTTGCCTGATTGTTCCTTTCGACTTCTAGGTACTCACTAAGAAAGGATTTTACGAAATTCGGCGCTTAAGGGTGAAAATAAGGGTTTTTAATGTTTGTATGAAAAATTTACCAAATGCAGTTAAGATCCAAATTGAATCTTACGGCAACGAGTTATTGCATAGTTTTCATTGAAATTAGAATTCGGAGGCCGATAAAGATCTAAATTGAATTTTACGACAACGCGTTAATGCATATTTTACATTGAAATAAGAATTTTTGGAAGTTTCTTGAGGTTTATATTTAGTTTTTTTTTTTAGGTGGCCAGTATGTTTCAGTGCAGGCGTGATAACGTTCTAAAGTTTTTATGCCAGTTCTAGGTGGCCAGTATTTTTCAGTATGCAGGCGATTAAAAGATAATGAAATGAGGTTCTAATTGGTATTCAGGTAATTGGAACGTTGCATTTATAGCATTAAAGTCGAGAATGCCAAGGGGAAAACTTCACAATGTTCAACCTTAATCGCGGCTTGCAAGCCGATCGTATCAAAAAACGAAGTCATGTATCAATCACAGAATACAAACCTTAGCGATACACATTCAAGCTATAGTTACCGAAATTTCTGTTCTGCTATATTTTTATAATACTTACTACTAATTTGCTTTGAAATATTTTTCATCGTCGTTGTTTGGTTTTCGTTTTGGTTTGTTTCGCTTCCTAATTTTAAATTGGAGGATAATAAATGTGTTTTTACCTATTGCCGGGTTGGAATTTTGTTATTTCTATTTCTTTGCGAATTACTTATTGTGTAGGTATTTCACACTGTGGTATTACTATAATAGTTTTTAGTATTAGTCGTTCTTACTAGAAAAAGTGTCCTTGAATACCTACGTTCGTATTTTAATTTTATTGCTTAGTATCTTTGGTTTAGGCTGGTGTTGTAAGGGTTGGAAAAAGGCGGTAGAACTATTCCCATTTTAAATGGATGTCAGAACCAACTGACGGGGTCCGAAAGGGCCAATGCCTGCCAGGGTTATGAGCCTGTCCGAAAGGGATATCGTGGCCCTGGCACACACAGGCATTTGAAGGAACACGGGTGGGTTGAAATTTCCTGAGAATCAGATTATTTTTACTCCCTGTTGTGCGTCCCCAAAACCAGCAATAAAAATACCATCTTGAAACACCTGGAACTCAAATGGGAATAGTTCTCCTGCTGCCATGAGTCCACAGGTGGTTCCGTAGGTGCCATTACAAAACATTTCTGCGACGTATTCACGCTTTGAACCATAAACAGCTCCTACTGACCGATCCTGGGTGAAAGGTTGGAATATTTCCCAGTTTTTAGACACGTGGCGCTCAATGCTGTCTCGAATTTGAGAAGACAATGACATGGCCACGTTACTGTTCACCAAATAGGAGAGAGATGAAAATAAGCATGCGCCATCGCCAGGGATATTTACTTTATTTACTATTTGGCAAAGAATTTGCATGCCACAATTGTGGCGATAAGTCCCCTCTATGAGGAGTGGCTAGAGAGGCGCCACGGCTTCCTCACCTTCCGCCTGACGCACGTCCTCACCGGACACGGTTGTTTCGGGAGGTTCCTATTCAGAATAAAGCGGGAGGAAACGCCCGGGTGTCACCACTGTGTGGATCGCCCGGAGGACACGGTGGAGCATACGGTTGAGGTCTGCCCTACTTGGGCGGAGCACCGCCATGTCCTCGCGGAGGCGATCGGCGGCGGCGATCCCTCGCATCTGGCCCTGGTTCAGGCCATGGTTCGGAGCGAGAGTGCACGGGAGGCCGTCACCTCCTTCTGCAAAGCAGTAATGCATGCGAAGGAGGAGGCGGAACGCGTGAGGGTGAGGCTGGGTTCGCGCCCTCACGCCCTTAGTCACCGCAGGAGACGCCCCGGGCGTCGGGAATCGCAGGCCGATTCCCGGCCACCGTGGGCGCGGGCTTGCGGACGGTGAGCGATGGGTAGCTCGCCGTCCGATAAGGACCAGGCCCGGGTCGACGGCGCATTGTGTTCCACGCGCGCCTCAAAGAGATGTCAGCACCAATTGACGGGGTCCGAAAGGGCTAATGCCTGCCAGGGTTACGAGCCTGTACGAAAGGGATATCGTGGCCCTGGCACACAGGCATTTGAAGGAACACGGGTGGGTTTTAGTCAGTAACAGTCTGACACACCCTCCCCGCTCCGGCCAGAGCGGGAGAAGTTATTTGATAATTTACCACCCAAAAAAAAAATGGCAGCGGCAGAACTATTCTTATTTGAGTTCCAGGTGTTTCAGGATGGTATTTCTATTGCTGGTTTTGGGGAAGCACGGCAGGGAGTCAAAATAATCCGATTCTCAGGAAACTTTAATGAAGGTCATTTTGATGTTTTAATTCCGTTGGCTAATTCAAATAATAAAAAAACCGGCCAAGTGCGAGTCGGACTCGCCCACGAAGGGTTCCGTACCATTATCTATAAAAATGGCAAAAAAATCACGTATGTTGTATGGGAGCCCCCCATAAATATTTGGTTTATTTTAATTTAATTTTTTATTTTTAAAGTGAATATATAACTTAATATTCTGTGAATATTTCAAGCGTCTAACTGTTGCCGTTATCAATATCTAGCAAAAACGAGCAAAAAAATCACGTTTGTTGTATGGGAGCCCCCTTAAGTATTTACTTTATTCTGTTTTTTAGTATTAGTTGTTATACCGGCAACAGAAATACATCATCTGTGAAAATTTCAACTGTCTAACTATCACGGTTCATGAGATACAGCCTGGTGACAGACGGACAAACGGCGGAGCCTTAGTAATAGGGTTCCCGTTTTACCCTTTGGGTACGGAACTCTAAAAATATCTATTGACCCCTCACGCCGGCAAAATTGAAGAATCACCGACCGTCACCGACTCAGCGGTAAATGTGCAGTTGAATTCACAATCCCAGTCCCAATTCACTGCTATTGATTTTGTCGAGAAGTCGCTTGCCTATAGTGAGCAAACGGAATGAGAGTCATTTTTTTTTAAAGATATTGCTAAACCGTTGCTTCATCTACTTATATTAATATTTTATAGTTTGTCAGGTTGTAGGGGTAATCTCTGGATCTACTGAACCGATTTTGAAAAATCTTTTACCCATTGAAAGCCACGTTATTATTTTGTGAGTGTCATAACATAAGGCCATAATTTAATCCGAAAAATGAAAAGACGGTAAAATGTTTACCACCCAACGAAGTGGGCACGGGTCAGCTAGTTATAATATAAGTCGCGGCCGTAACAAATATGGCTTTACAGAATTATTATCATTAGAATCAGCAATACAACTCTCTAAGTTCGTAGAATACTATTGAAATGACTATTTCATTAAATAGTCATTCAATAGGATTATAAGAAGAGAGTTAAGGCTTCTACATACCGGCGCGACGCGACACGACACAAAGGCACCGCACGTCCTGCGACACGCGGGGCCTTTGTGCCGTGTCGCGTCGCGCGACAAGTCGCGCCGGTTTGTAGAAGCCTTTAGTTGTATTGATGATTCTGCGAATCCTATTTCAATCAACATACACAGACCTGCAAATAACAAAAATAGCCGTAAGAAAATTTGAATTTCGCGGGCTACCTTCCAGTACAATTGTAATTTGACTAGTCCTCGTGTCGGGACAGGAAGAAAACACGACGACGAACACGCACGAGCGACGCACCACGTAACAGAATGCTCACTATTGATTAAGCCCAGTAGTATTTATTAGTTATATTAGCTGTGGTCCAGTATTGTCTTGTTAACATTTACAAGTTGCCTTCGATAACATTAGGTAACTTTAGTACATAGGAAACATACAGCATACGAAAAGATGTTAAAGAAACGGAAGCTTTGACTCCTTTAGTATATCCCTACATCATATTCTGGACAAATATAGATTTGTGATAATATTATATACTATTGGATATTACTTAACTAATAATAAGGTAGGTACGTGAACTTTTAACATATTATCGTTAATCTTAATCAGCAGGTAAACGAAGCGTCTTGGGGAAAGTATCGTCGCCTTAGAATGGAACTCACTGGATAGTTAATTTTCTAGTTATTCCGGCAAAACAAATAGGGAAGTATCTAGGAAAACTACTTGGAATTGATTCCTCAGTGTTGTAGACCCAATATGGCAATTTCAACTTAGTTTAACATCGGGGATGTAACTCAGTGGTAGAGTGTCTGCTTCGCATGCTGAAAGTCCTGGGTTCAAATCCCAGCATCTCCAAATTCTTTTTGGCGAACCGCTGTTACAATTTGATCTTGAATGATTAGATTTGTAATTTTTGGTATTGCTATTGATACGCAATACATTTGACTGACTATTGTTATTTTATTTAAAAGATAAAAATAAAAATTCCAAAAAGGTTTCTTCAGCGTAGATTTTTTTTTAATGCAGTATTTTTTATCCTTCTAAAACATTACTTAAACAATAAAAAAGTATTAAGTCATACTTAATTTAATAATCGATATTATTTTCAGTTCAACGACCTTATTTACTTACGATCAACATTGGTTTCTGTTTGTACATCTAATATCACTTCTTGCGCTAATTGCGGGTAATTTATGATTGCTTCAACAATGATCAGTATTTTATTAGAATGGCATCATTTTCATTAGCAACCTTCATCGACTTAGCTCGTGTTACAAACTAGTAACGCCATCTATCGCGATGTGTAAGAACAACACTCTCAAATTCTTGATACAGCGCTATCTATTATAATATGTAGTAACTGTAGTTATATCAAGCTTGTACTGAAAGAAAAGGGTACACAGAGATATTCACTTGTTGACTTTGCTATTGATAGTTCATGCAAAGTCAACAGATAACTTCACTTATTTTACGTTGCTTTTAACAGTAAAAACCTACATAATATGGGTAAAAAAACAAAATAAAACCATATTCTTGGAATAATAATTATTTTAATGAAAATTCAACTAAACGTATAAATCTTATTTATACTTACAATGAACAAGTAAAGTGGATAAATATTTACATTTAGCTGGGAGGATGTTCGCACGTTTAACCGACCCCCCCAAAATTGCACTAACAAAAATATGGAAGCCCCTATAGACTTCCTTCTCGTTCGGCAGCTAGCTCAGACTTATTAATATGAATAACGAAAAAAAATAAAACTCAAGGCAATCTCATGGTTTTACTATTAGGTAAGTTTATGTAAGAAACAAATGAAAAAAGGTTTCGTCTCATAATTGCAGACGAAACAAAAACATTAAAAGTAAAATTATATTTAATGAAATGCAAAAATTAAATGCATTTTCTAAATCAGATCACACGTTCAGGTTAAGGTATGAATGGTATAATTTTCCTAAGTCTTTTTTTTTCATATTTTTAGAAATATTTTATTATCTACAATATAACTAAAATGTGAACTAAATTAGTAAACTCTTAAATGGAAGACATTAAGTAAACAAAACTCATTTAGGTATAAAGGAAAGTCTTAACACTATGGCTTAAATTCAGCTGCTTTATCCAAATATGGAAAAAGCATTTGGTGCCCGACAAAACTGCAATAAGTGATTAGGTAAGTACGTACACTCCTGTAAGCAGACTTGCATCGTCAACTGTAAATTATTTTCTTACAGCTGGGCGTTTATCAGCTGGGCTTGTATCACATTCCTTGATAAACCGGAGTAAACAAATGCCCAGAGGGTTTGCTGTCATCGAAAACGACGACTTGAACAAGTGGACACCTCAACCAGCCACCGAACGAACACAGTATAACGAGTAAACATTGTATAAGTTAATTAGTATAAGATATAATAACGCAGTCTTAGTACGCCGTGGCAACTGGTCGCCCTTACCCTAGTGAGACCGCTCTAGTCTATACTACGGCGCTACTCGATACATAAGCTACCCACAGAGTAGCTAATAAATGGAGTGCTAACACGTAATCTACAACACGCTCAATGAAATTCTGCTAACTTAAGGACTAACTTTTGAAACAACACAACGTCGACTTTGGTGATACTCTCCATACTTACAAAATTATGTGGGAGTAGTTCTATGGCACTCCATTTGTTTTCTACTTTCCGTCACTACCCCAGAACATCTAACCTGTATGTGCGACCATCGTTGTAGCACTACTGAGAGATATGGCACTAGTTCATAATATTATTGTTAATATTATTGCTTATTCAAATGAACATTTGCAAAACATTGACCCCTATTCTGAAATTTACTAAAAAACTTACAAAATCTACTTTCAGGGCAAAGATGAAATATTTTCCGAAAAGATTAAGGCGTCATTTTGCAGGGCCATTAAAATGGACGCTTTGGCAGAATCTGGGATATCCCGCAATTCATCTGTTTGACAGTTTTGTATAGAGTTTCGTAAAATGGTCCACAAATTATGAATTGCTTTATTGAAGTCTAATTTCAAATAGCAGCTATCAAACAGATGAATTGCGGGATGTATAAATTGTACGCAGATCATATTATGATTCTGCCAAAGCGTCCATTTTAGGCCTTCAGGTCCTCACATTTTCCAATTGTTCAGTGATTCAGTAGAGCTACGAACCGATGTCAATTACCATCTAATCTAAGTACTACTAATAAAATGCTGCTACAAGTATTATGGAAGATAATGAAAGTGGCCTCGCCTACACGGAAATAACAACACTACACTAACTACCCGACAGGTTAGCTGACTAGAACTTATGGAGGGACTAGAGAAAAGGAGTTTTTGGAACAACTACTTGCCGTTCACGCTCTTAACAACTAAATACTCTTGTACACATTTGACTGGAACAGTGAAAGATTGCCGTGAGAACTGCCGAAATGATCTCCGATACCTTTCAGCTTCTTTTCTACATATTAGTCCAATATTTCGTGTAGGTACTCATTTTAGACTCTCACAAAATATTGCTAACTTTCTTTAGTGCTACCAGAGGGCTTAGACAAATAGGCTTAGAAAAATTAGGTCAACGAAAATAAATTAGTTAGACAATGATATCATCATTCAATTCCATGAAACGAATCGACAGCGTCGAACGATAACTTCCATAGAGATGCGTACTATGCGTAGTTTTCGATTCGTATGAAGGAATTCGAATCGAAAACTAGCGATAGAGCTTGTCAAAAGGTGAATTATCGATAGAATTTATCCGAAGTGAATGCCATTTGTCTAGCTAGGCCCTTGCCACTTGGCTACGCATCTCTATGGTAGTTATCGTTTGACGCTGTCGATTCATTTCATGGAATCGAATGATGATATCATTGTCTAACTAATTTATTTTCGTTGACCTATGATCACGTGACATTTCGGTAGCTTATGCCAACCCCATGCATTTTGTGGCTTTTCTACTAGCGTTATCGCTAATCGAATGTTACTTTGTCTAGGCCCTCTGGTGGTTTATTATGCATAAGATCAACATCAACTTATAACTTGACAAATGTAACTTACAAATTCAATTAATTTTAGTTTTCTGCTCGAATCATTGAGAGATGAATAATGTCACTGATCTCTGTTAAGAGGCTTGTGACGTCAAAACGACACTTCCACGTGTACCATCATGTGTACAAAAGCCGTAAATTACGAAATAATTGACAAAAAATGTAAACAAACAATAAAAACTTATCTGCTTAAGTTAATACAGTAAAAAATAACTGAAGACAATCATGGTGACAGACAACATTTTATAAAAAGGCATAAAACGAACGACGACTATAATATTGATCTGCTTTGACCTGTAATGACTGTTTTCGCAGAATTTCAGTAAACAACAATTTAAGGAGCTTTAAGTTAAACGTTGAATAAAAAATTAAAATTTTTCAACAAGCATTATAAAAAATCTGTTAACAAACAACAAATATTACAATTTATTATACTATACTAGTGTGGATCACTCTGCTCTCGATTTCCGATTAAAATTGGAAAGGGATAACGAATATTATCAGGGTAGAACGGATAAATAAAAGTTCCAACCATGAACCGGTCCAAGCATCAATGGAAAACTTTCAGCCAGAACCCATTCCGCCTTATTACAAAACAAGATTTATATTTTGACATGGCTTAAACCATGAAGCCAGTTTTTGTAATAAGAACGTAACAGTGATTGAAATACCGTCCTTTTTACAAAACTGAAAACTTAGTTCGGTACAAAGTTGTCAGTTTTGTGTTTAGGAACTTTACCACAGTCGGAATAAAGTTCGAAATTCAATAATGGCTCCATGTTTTAAACCTGGGTCTGAAGATAAACCTTGTTTTGTAATAAGGGGGATTGAGTCGGAACTTTTACTCACCTACATCAATTGAAGAGAAGTAAAAGAGATTAGGAGAAAGAAGTATCCTTGTACTCTACATTCCTATTATTGTCTTTCCTTACCTTTTATAGAAGTAAGAAATCAACGAGAGCAGTGCGTTATATAACCACTAAAAATGATCTACCTATAATAAATCTTAAAAAAATGTTGGCATCGTGTTGCGTGAATCGGCATTGACTACTTGATATCTAAAGAGGTCTAATACCTAGGAGTGTGGGACGGGAAGGGGACAGTCTGGCGGCTATAGGGAGTCCAGGCGCGTCCGCTGTACCGCTAGCAGAGCTGATTGCTGCTGCAGACTCTTGCGGAGACCTTCCAAGGTCTGTAGGACCTGGTAATAGAAACACATGAGTAATATTTAAGACATCAATGATTTGATATAGGTATTTTCGAAATTCGTTCGACAACAAGGTCTTCACAGACAGGCTCGACCTAGTGTGGAGTTCATAATCAAAATGCTTCCTTTGCTTTATTTTTTTTTATTTCAAGCGAGTTATTAATGTAGAGTATATGGAAATATAAAGCACTTTTTTTGACCATTAAACATTACTTATTAACTACATTTGTGCGTGTCACCATCTAGAGCTAGCCACATAAATGTGTTTCTAGATACTATAAAATTTATTAACCATAGGTAGAAATGCTTCTCTTTTGAGGATGCATATCCGGCAGTCTCTAATAATCCTTCCATATCCCAAGGGAACGTCTTCCCTACCATTAACGCGCCCCCCGGTCTACTCTTTGATATACAATGGTCTCTGTAGGAGTAGAATCTTTAGGTACATTCGAGCAATCGAGTCTGGTTCAACCACGCTGGGGTTGGTGCATTTCATTCAATCATAGGTGGAAATGCTTCTCTTGCCAGTAAAGCTGCAGCCTCATCAACAGTAGCACTCTTACTTGAATTTACAGTATCAAACATGTTGCTCTTTCTGAAGATAATTTTATCAGCAGTTATCTCTGTAACCTTATCTGGTGTTAGATAGTTAAGATGGTGAAAGTAAGGCAAAATTATAAAAACATTAGAATTACTTACAAGTTTGAAAGTCAAGCAATATTTTTCTGTTGAATAGAGAGAGAAAACAGATATCATCCGAGTCCATACTACATGCATGGAAGACTAACCTCATCCCGAGCATAAGCCTTCCTCTTGGGGGGCTCGGAGTGGGGTCTATCAGTTGGTGAAGGGGGGGTGAGGCGCCTTGCCACGGGGGGCGGGGGTGGGGCGGCCAGCGGGGAGCGCCGCGCCACCGGGGACAGGCGCCGCACGGGCTCGGGAGAGTTCGCGCGCATGAAGTTCGTGATATGAGTGCGCTCCGGACTTCTACGGGGGGCTTCCACCTGACAACACAAGGTTTCGGGCTGTTTTTATCTGACTACAGCGAAGCAAAAAGGAGGGTTATGATTTTGACCGGTATGTATGTATATTTATCTCTGTTCCCTCATAATCTAAACTGCTTATCATAATTTGACAAATTAATGAGGTACCGTTGGAAGAGTCCGAATCGTTGGAACACGTAATATATTTTTCATTGCTCATACTTGGAAAATACACTTAGTTACCTAATCAGAGGGACGAAAACAGTACTTTTCGTCCCTGGGAAACGTCTTTCCCTGCTGTCAAAAAATTTCAAAACTATGCAAGCCATGTCCCAACTTTTTATACAGCCACGCTGTTAAATCGTTGCGTAAAATTGTAATTAAAAATATTATCAACAACTTTGTAACATGACTTAAAATGTTATAATTTAACTAAATTATTATTTAATTTACATAGATTTGAGCTATATTAGATTGTTATACTATATATATTATATATATACTATTATATATTGAATCAATTCCTTAATAGGAATTTATAGGAATTGGTGACTTTCACCCGTGATACACTTTTCATTTTGAATATTAGGAAAGTAAAAAATAGTAGTTTTC
Organism: Tiliacea aurago; assembly: GCA_948098905.1. Lineage (NCBI taxonomy): Eukaryota > Metazoa > Arthropoda > Insecta > Lepidoptera > Noctuidae > Tiliacea > Tiliacea aurago. The sequence continues at coordinate 21,945,781 of OX402577.1, forward strand.
TGAAATATTTTATTTTCTAGTATGCTCGCCACTTCATAAAAATCATTGTACTTATGTATTTTAATATATTTCCTTTGAAATTTCTGGCAAAAGATTTTCTATTACTGTATTTGCCTCGTCTTTAACCGAATCTGGGGTCAACATTTCAGAAGCGCTTGACCTCATTTTTGATCAAATATTAGTCTATAAAACCGAGATTTTTAATTTTAGTGCAGCTTACAGAGTTAGTATCCCTCCAAGTTATACAGTCTTTTTTAAATTTTAAAAATGGAAGACTCCGCGTCACCGCCGGGGGATTTTTATTTACTTTCCTCATATTCGAAATTAAAAGCCGAGTGTTTACCTCCGATGAAAGACCTATTTAGGCACTCGAACTATTGGCGCCCTCGCTACTGAATTTCGGTAAAATATTTTGGTGGCTTAATTCAAACTCATTTATTTCAATTAAACCATTTACAGGCACTTTTGAACTGTCAAGAAGTCGGTCAGTTACAAATATGAAGCTAGTTGCCCATTCCAAATGGTAGGTTCATATGGAGAAGAACGGGCAAGAAACTCCACGGACACTCTTTAAAATTTGTTGCACTTTAACCCTACTATGACGTCCTGCAAGGAATACGTCGTACCAGTAACCCTGTAATTTTAAACGACAGACCTAATGATTTTCGAATAAACGTTATATCCAATAACGTTATTGAATAGTTTGTTTATAACAATTTCAGATGAGAATATATCTTCTTGTTTCATACTTATTAGAGCATGTTTTTTAGTGGTCGGGTTTTATTGCTAGGAAAGGTGCTAGTTACACGAAATGAAATATATTATACAATGTGCGAGCCATCATGCAGAGAAAAAGATAGTCCAGAAAGGCAAAACTTTATATTTAATTTCGAAGCTAGAGTAAAATCTAATAGAAGTATGCTCTAAACACTATAATTTTCATCTCGTCGATACCTCTATAAGAGTAAATACTATTTGGATAATTTTACCATACCCCTAAGATCTGGTTACCAAAGTCACCATGATATGGTAGACGAAGAATATATCTGTGTGAGTCACAAACAGTGCCCCTGCCTTACCTCAGTTGCCCTGAGCTCCCTAACTCTCGGGTTGTGTGGCGGTTCAAGCGGTGCTCGTGACACGGTGACAAGCAGCTTCTCCGCCTCTCTAATGAGCTCCCTGTACTTCCTCTCGGCTTCTCTGTCAGCTTCCTGTAGAGGATCCCTCTCTCGAACCGGAGGAGCTGACGGTGCGTGGTTGCGGCGACGCATCCGAGGTGGAGTTGCTCCTGAAAATAAAACTGATACCTAATTCCAATTCGTATGTTTTTGACATTGTTTAAAAATGACAATGACATTGACATTGTTTATGTTTAATCAGGATTCTAATGCAGTAATTTCTCTCTTTTCTGGAAGTTGATATAAATACATATGTATGTCCACTCCTTACGAGGGCCACCTAAACTCCATGTCCTTCGACAGCGGGGCGAGCACGGCCTATACAACTGTGACATGACTTGAGTCACACATTTTATCACAGTTTGAGCGATAAAACTGTTTTCTCATAAAATGCTAGTACAAATTGACATGACATAATTTATCATGTCTTGTCACAAACGTCTTGACACGCCCGTTCTCGGCCCGCTGATGTATTAAAGAGGGGGACATGTGACAACGATTAGTGCACTCAGTCTCGCTAGAAATTATGCTTACTGGCTAACATTTTTACAAAGCATTAATACTCCTCAGTATAGTCATCTCACCTGCAGACCGCGGCGGTCGTCGCGGCGGCCTCCGTCTCCTAGCCCTCCTCCTCCCCGGTGACGCAGTCTCATCATCATCTTCATCTCCTCCATCCAAGCCTGTATCTCCGTCTGAATCGAAGTCAGCATCAGACAATATGGCCGTCTCTCTGCCTCTCGTTCGCATTCCTCGGCATTCTTCGTCGCTGGAGGCCCCACCCCGATAGTAAGGCGATCTGTGAGGCTCCGGTGACAAATGAGGCGAGAGATGTGGTGACCTGGAATTTGGAAAGGGAATGTAATAATTTGGAGGATTACAAATATTTTTACAACATGATGCGGAATTGCGGAAATTACGTTTCAGTGATTTGACACAACTTAGCAAAAGTCTTGGGTGAAAATTACTGCCTACTGCAAAGTACTCGAAAAGAGTTAGCAGCCTCAATTCTTTTAATAGAACTTTAAATGTAAGTGAAGTTATCTACTTGAAATCTCGTTACACTGGTTTGGCATAGTTGAAATACTTTATTAGCTTAAGTAAGAACTTAAGCCCCTTCAACTTCGCCTTTCTAAAGCCAGATGAAAAGCATACATTATTCAATATTTTTTGCTTCCACGTCAGTCAGCGTATACAAACCACAAACTTTATAAATAGCGAACACTTGAACTTGATTACAAGTTCCAACCTCATGAATACCAAAAATTAGCGTTGGCTATGGTACCTTTGCAATTATAAATGCAAATATACCCCCTTAGGTAGGCAGCGATGTAATTGAATTATCTTCTAACTTCGTTGAACAATCATAGTCCCACTAACCTACTTAAGTAGGTGCTCGTCAGTGCTACTTAACTTAATTTTACCTGACACACCGTAGTACCTATCAAAATGATATTTACTAAGTTAATATTCATAGTATTCATTAAATAGTCGTAGCAATATTAGGTCGAATTTTACATCGGCTACTATTGTGCTATTCAGCTATTTTTGTCAACAACGCTAGTTGATTTTGTGTCTGTTACCGACCAATTTGTTTTTATTTTGATTCCTCTCACTATTCTTATTATATTATAATACACTAGTCGTTCTGCGAACGACTGTGTTATTTAAGAGCCAACTAGTCGCGGGCTCGAACTCACTGGCGGGCACGGCCAAAAAGCACGCTGTCTCACCTAGCATCGTGTCCGACAGAGATAGCACCAGTGATGAGCAGTTAGAAGCTAGTCTACATGCATAACGTCTAGTCGCACGCACACAAACACAGTGCACGACGATTCATACTAAACCGCGCGCGTAAAAATATACAAAAACTCCTTTGGAAGGTGGGGTTTTATGAAAAAACTCCTGCATAAATCAATTACGAATAAAGTTTATTATAATCTTCGACAATTGAGCTTTGTCGAAACGAGCTTTGTTTTTGAGATTTTATACATCTTTTATTACTTATTTACGCCCAAAGTTGCGTTAAAATTAGCAGGAAAAACGAATCTTTGTTGGCTCATAACTTTTTAATGCCTTTGTTTTTTACTATTCTGCTTCTGCACGACTTCTGCAATTAATAATAAGACAAAACGATATCATGTTTTAATTTAGATGTACAATGTGCAGCAGTGGAGTAAAACCCCCCCGAAATTTGTATGGAAAAATTATCGACTAGTTGCGCCTTAATATATTTATCTATTATTACGCCTAAGAACCTAGTATGTGGTACTTCTTTGATTTTATTTATATTCATTTTGATATTGTATTTATTGATTAAAAAAAAATGCGATTGATTCGATTGATTAAAATTTACGTAAACAGATTTTTCTAAATTTATTTTCAAATGGTTCATGTCAAGCCAACACAGTAATGTGTCTATTGTATTATATCGTCATCAGATCGTCATCAGATCTTCACCAAATTTCTATGAGACCAACATAAATTTACTATTTTTTTTTTAATAAAAAAGAACCATATAAATCGGATCTCATCAGGCGGAGATATCCAGTACCTAGTCCCCTTTTTGGCCCCTTTTGGAGGAAGTCCCCTCCAATCAAAAATCCCCGATGACAAAAAAATCTATAAAGTCGTAAAGCCTGTACCTATACCAAGTTTCGTCTTGATCGGTGGTAAAATACGACCTGTAGAGGAGTAGCAAAAACGGACAGAGAAAAGCAAATTTTGCGACTTGAAGCAAAGACGCTTCGCTCGCTCGGTCAATTAAATTATCTTTTCAACACATTTGCTCAAAAAATGCATTTACAAAGCCTGTATACATTGTTCGAAAGTTAAAAATTACGCACCATACAACGGAACGCGCGGTAAAATAGGTACTCCCACCTAAGTACATGTTTTACCACCCCCTTCGTTGTATTTATTTTTATTATTTTTTTCCTTCTGGCTTCGCACGGTTTGTGCATTTAGCCAATGTCATGTTTTAGTTCTTGTATAGTATTGATGAAATGATTTATAAATGCATGATGATGATATCCCCGCCCACTCCCCTTGAGTTTCAGTAAAGATGTGGCACTTTACTGAGACCTCACGCGGACTTCTTGAGAGAACTTGAAGCGAAGTTGCACTGTTTTGTTTCATTTGCCTACACTAATGCACTGTTTTGTTTCATTTGCCTACACTAATGCACGTTCACAAACACTTAATGGTTAATAATCCACCATTATTACACATTAATATTCGGCTAAACACAAATTTTGGAAAATTAAACAAACTGCTGAACATGACGCTTCTCTTTCCCGCCAAGAAGTCCCCCTTCGTTTTTTTTTTTTTTCTTTTCCTTCTGGCTTCGCACGGTTTGTGCATTTAGCCAATGTCAAGTTTTAGTTCTTGTCTAATATTGATGAAATGAATTATAAATGCATGATGATGATATCCCCGCCCACTCCCCTTGAGTTTCAGTAAAGATGTGGCACTTTACTGAGTCCTCACGCGGACTTCTTGAGAGAACTTGAAGCGAAGTTGCACTGTTTTGTTTCATTTGCCTACACTAATGCACGTTCACAAACACTTAATGGTTAATAATCCACCATTATTACACATTAGTATTCGGCTAAACACAAATTTTGGAAAATAAAACAAACTGCTGAACATGACGCTTCTCTTTCCCGCCAAGAAGTCCCCCTTCGTTGTAAAGTCCATTTCACGAAAGAAGTCCCGCAGACGTGGCGCTGCAGGCATGGGTTATTTTAGGAATGTTGCTAACTTAGCGTATAATAATAATTAGTTCCACTTATTTCCGCGGGACTTCTTTCGTGAAATGGACTTTATAGCGCCGTGCGTATCCTTTACGGTTTTTTTTAATTACCATAAAAATTATATAAGAATTCCACCAAGGAGTTTGAAATTACGAGAATAAATAAGCTGAATGATCGAACCTCCTTGGAAGCACTTTTGCTCAATACGTTTAACTCACTTTATTATTAAACAGAAAATAAGACGAAAGATGTAGTACTAATTTTCACCATGTGCACGTGGCGCCCTTTTCTTATTAGAAATGTCAAAGATTGTTGCGACTTTCCGACTGATATTTACAAAATAATAATATGAGTTCAAGCGAGGAATCCGATAATATTATGGAATCTGCTGCATCTTGGCTGCATCTGATATCATGAATGAGCCGCCAAAATCGTGAGTGCTATTTAATGATTTACAATAATTTTATATCATGGAAGACTCGAAGAAATACTCAATCATTCTCTTAAAATGTTTTGATGTCTTATTTTATTACCTTATATTATTATACAACACATTTGCGAGAAAACAGTACAATAGTACTGTTTTCTCGCAAATGTGTTGAAAAACGTATGACACACGCGCGGAAATTGGTATTTACAAACTCGTGACTATGGTAAGCCCTTGTAAAAACCAACTTACCGCACTAATATCATAAATAACTATTATCTTCTCTTTTAGCATAAAAGCGATTTGTAAAACTATATTATTCTGTAACATTTGACAGTTTGAAAGTATTGTAACTACTGCGAGTAGATTTGTGAACTTGTCAGGCAGCGTAACGCAAGTTCCCATATAAAATTGCTAGCAGAAAAAGTATATCACACTATTGAGTGAAGACCTAAAGACACCTCACCTGGAACCATACTTGACATGAGAATCAAGTGAGTACGGAGCGTGATGCAGCTGTGGCTGCGTTGGTTGGCACTGCAGCGAGTGCTGGTGCACTATGTTTGAAGGCCTCTTTCTGTTGGGCGAGGTCGCGCCCATCCACGGATTGGTCCTGATACGGCACCGTGGTCGGGGAGATGGTGTCGCGCATACCACCACGGCAATAGGGGTTGGCTCTGGAATACAGCGGCGGACCACCACATTGGAGGAGCGACGCTGAAAGTAGAGATAAATGGTGAAAATAATGTAATTATAATAAGGTTCATGTTTTCCAACATTATGAAATAGCGAAACAGATATCTATTTATTCAAGCAAGAGGATTACAAAAGGGCCTTCAGTGTTCAAAACATCAAGTTCTAAATTTTATCTTTTGTTTTATACTTCTGAAACTTTATTGAATTTTATCAGAGTTTCTGGTCTACAGTGACAGTCTACCTACACCCTCTGTAAGTAAGAGGGCTTTACAAAAATTGCGCTCGGACTCCCTTACGGCAGCCGGGCGCGGGTATACAAGATTAACTTGTGGGTGTCAGCATAAGTGCTCTCACTTTACGATCACTGCGCACTATGCTCCCCGAGACAAGGAAAGTTGAATAACACGCGCGACCGCCGAGTCTGGCCAAACGACTGTAAGCAAACGATAGCGCGATTCAATTCGACGCCAACGCCATCTAGTTATGAATTTGGAAGTTCACACCAGAGTTCAATGCGTTCTTACTGAAAAGTTTTTACGTTCGTTTGTTTCGATTTTTACTTTGTTTATTACTGAAAAATTCACCGTTTTTTTGGAAATTACGTGTTGTTTGTTAATTAGAGTTCATTTTATTATAAGTACCAAAATTCTCCGACAAATAAAATTTATTTTACCTGTTATTTAAATATCTACGTTACCTAAACGTAATTTTTGAAAAGTGATTCGCTTTTTATACAAATTCCTAGGTACTTTATTTTGTTTTTCATAGGTCTCTAAGCAGCTTGACAGGCCTAAGTAGGGGGTTATTCCACTAATCCCCATTGACCATACCCATCAATGGAAATTTGTGAACTTTTCTTCCACAAATCCCCATTGAGGTCTGCTAGCGTTCATAATGGGGATTTGTGCACGTTTTTTTCAACAAATCTCCATTAATGGGGATTGTCAATGGGGATTAGCGAATAACCCTTAAGGTAGGTACCATCACCTATTGTTTATTTTAATACCTACTAAATATTAGGTATACCTAAAGCTTTAATGCTTGCTTATCTAAGCAAACACGTGATATTTAGAGTACGTACAAAGCAAACAAGTATTGATGTACTTACCTACCTAAATGAAACCGATGGTAGGCCAACCGGTTTTAAATAGCCCTGGAGGTCCACCCTTCAATTAGTACGGTCTACTTAATTAATAAAGCCGGGAGCGCATATAAGGACGTGTGCCACTGTACGTAGGTACATTATACAGTCCGTATGTGTACGGTCTTATTAAGTTCATGATGACGGCTATTGGCTTTGTGTCAGACGGGTTAAAATGGATTAACTGTGTCGCTAATTGAAAACTGTGCGTGAATAAATCATTAAATGTGTCAGTCATTTGTTTTATCTGATCAGTGAATTCAGTGATCACGTCGGATTTGTGGTGTAAGTTCGGAATTGTAATTATCTGAGGTAGAATATCGTATTAAATATTGGTATTCAGACGGCTAGATATCCGAATATTGACGTTATGATGTAGGGTCGTGAATTGAAGCACAATTAATATTGATTAGTCTGTGTGGTGCCAGACGTAAAGAATAGCACCACCCTATTTCTTCTCGTGGGTGTCTTAAAAGGCGACTTAGGGACTTACTAGAAAATGGGCAGCAGCGTTCTCAATGCATTTTAACATCATACTGCGATCGCCAACCCTTTGGAGGAGGCCTATGTCCAGCAGTGGACGTCTTTCGGCTGAAATGATGATAACGATAATATTGATTTTCCAATATAGATTGAATACGAAACCTATAGATAGATAAATCGATAAAGAATATACAGCAAAAACATCTTCAGAAAAATAATAAATATGTTTTTTTTTTTTTTTTTTCCTTCTGGCTTCGCACGGTTTGTGCATTTAGCCAATGTCAAGTTTTAGTTCTTGTTTAAAATATTGATGAAATGAATTATAAATGCATGATGATGATATCCCCGCCCACTCCCCTTGAGTTTCAGTAAAGATGTGGCACTTTACTGAGTCCTCACGCGGACTTCTTGAGAGAACTTGAAGCGAAGTTGCACTGTTTTGTTTCATTTGCCTACACTAATGCACGTTCACAAACACTTAATGGTTATTAATCCACCATTATTACACATTAATATTCGGCTAAACACTAATTTTGGAAAATTAAACAAACTGCTGAACATGACGCTTCACTTTCCCGCCAAGAAGTCAATAAATATGTTTGTGTTCAGTTCCCCAAACCACAGATAATAAAATACTACGTAACCAAACTTTACGATTGTCTTTTATTTGGAGGACGGTTTTTTGTTCTGTATACAATGTAGGTATTGCCTCTGGGTAATGGTGCCGCCGGGTCATGTGAAAACAGTTGATCCAATAAAACTTAATAAATCAAATCAGGTAGATGTTATTACCCTGTGGAATATTCCATTTACCAATAATTTTTGTTCGTAGGTACACGGCTACATATCAAGCTATACATTTCCAGTATGAGCTGACCTTTCATTATACGGAAATCCTATACAATGAAGGATCAGCTTATACTGGAAATTTATAGCTTGATGTGTAGCCGTGTGTACTTATCTAATTTGTGCTTCTGCACTGCAAGACTACTTTTCTAGTGTTACTTTACACACAACATACATAAACGTCAGTTATATATTGTTATATTTGTCCTGTGGCCGCCTATGTTTTTAGAAACATGGTAAAGAAAATTTAGGAGTAAGAATTTGTGGGCTAAAATTAATTTGCAGATGTAACGCTGCAGCTGAGTTTTATGATGAGAAGGTGGGCCCAGGTGACCAGGTTTTCCATCAATCCCTACCTACCTACCTAGTAGTTAAAGGCCCGAATCTAAAAAAATAATCAAAATGTGACCAATTTATTGCATTTTTAGGAGGTATTTTGCTCAACACGCCGAAGATCCTCCATCAGATATTCACCAAATTAAAGTTACTATCTTTCAAATAAATAGGAACCATTGAAATCACAGATCTCATAAGGCGGAGATATCCAGTATCCCCTTTTGCCCCATTTTCGATGAAGTACCCAATCAAAAATCCCCGACGACAAAAAAAAACTATAAAATCGTAAAACCTATAAACCAAGTTTCGTCCAGTTCGGTTGTACAGACGCCAGCAAGTTAAGCTACCCGAAACTGTAAATTTTTCCCAATCAACCTTGAACCTTATACTGTAGTTGAAAATCTAGTTGAAAATATATTATATAAATCTGACAGATTGTAGTAGCTTGATGTGCTGGCGTCTGTACAATACGACCTGGGGGTCTACTCCGAAGCGTTAATCCGAAGTATCGGCCGAATGTTCGGCTGTTTTATAACTTCCATAGTTTCCTTTTTTGACTTTGAATCCTTACCCGACTTAAAGTTAAATTTTTGACTTTGGCTTATCTCTTTGACTGTGGTTATTTTTTTCTTTTGCCGTAGGTAGCCATAGTTAGCCGTAGTCAACGGCCGAACATTTTGCCGATACTTCGGATTTATGTCAGTTGGTTGCTACTCCTCTAAAGGGGGTCTCCCTTAGAGGAGTAGCAACAAACTGACAGAGGCGACTTGAAGCAGAGACGCTTCGCTCGCTCGGTCAATAAAATTAATAGAATTTCTATAGTTTTGCGTTTTTACTCTCATTCCTTAGGTATGGATTATCTTGTAAGTAAACTCTACACCAATTCATAATAAGGTTTACGTACTACTATCACTAATCCATTTTCAAAAGGTATGAAAGGAGCCCATAACGCAGATTAGGTGCACGGGACCTCTCACACTGTTTACCATACTGTTCAAACTCTCATTTTAGGGATATGCGCAGCTTTGGGCCGCTATCAGAAAGTACTTTATGGCTAAACGTAAACATACCTTGGCAGGTTCATGGTAGAGATGTGTGGTCGGAGGCGCGGGCGGTGGCGGGGGGGCCACGAGCGGAGCGGCGAGCGGGGCGGGGGCGGTTCCTGGCGAGGTACCATCCGTGGAGTACCCCGTACTGTACGCGCTTTCAGGGGAAGACAGGTGAGGAGCCGGCAAAGGCCCCGTGGTCACCGTCGCCGTTGCCTGCCGCGACTGCTTTTGCTTACGCTTCTTGGCTCGCCCCAGCTGCGCCTCCATCCATGACTTGAGCCGCGCGCCCAGCATGCCGACGACGGCACCTATAACAAAGTCTACGTCAATCTACTTCTTGCACGCTCACAATTTACAACGCGAATACATTCTATCTAGTGATTTTATGCTAAAACCAATATTTCCAAAGCACGAACACATTGTTTTCATCGAATTCCATAACCAAGATTAAAGGGAAAATCAAACATCATTTTGGTGAAAGGAAATCTCACCGTGACGTGAACATTGTACGCACAGCGCGTCGTTCACGCCTCGATACACGAGGAAAACATTTTCGTTCGCAATACTTGAACAAAGGTTTTAGTAAAATACATCAAACGCTCGTCGCCGACCGAGACAATTGTTACCCCAACAGCGGCTGCTCTACATTTTCCTGTCATCAAAACTCACGCTTTGAAGTAAACAAAAGTAGTGACATAAAACATTTTATCGTGTCGTCATTTCATTCCGAAGAAAGTCGCTAACGGGGATACTGTGTCTGGCGGGAGTGCGAGCCCTCGCCGTGTCATATTTCAAGAAAGTCTAGCGACAGTAGCGATGCTCGTAAAAAAGGGCGCAGTCAGCACCCTCTTCATTTCCATCAATGGCACATCTTATAAAAAAGAAAGTTTTATTCCATTATCTATTGTCACGATATATTTAATCAACTGGAGTAGAGATTTCGGATAAGCAAAGTAGATAAAGATACTAGACTAAAAAAATGTTATTAGAAAAAGTAAAGGAAGTAGGCACCTAAATCGTATGAAAACCGAGTTTCAAAAGTCTGAAACAATCGGACGGTACACCCGTAGGTATACCTTTTTCGCAATTCAATTTATCTTCCATACGGCGAACTATTAAGCCCACGCCAGCAAATTCCAACAAAAAAATGACTGACCCTCCAACGCAATCTACTTCGATCGCAATCAATCATCAATATTCTTCATTTAAAAACCTATTACTCACTTTGCGCTACCGTATACACGCTGCCTAGTACTTAACTAACGTTTCGACGCCCTGCCACGGCTGCCACCCTCCCAGGGCTGTGGGAAACGAATCGCCGGATAAAAGACGGATGGAACCGACTTATCCAGTTCAGCGAGGGGTGTAAACTTACCGAGATTTAGCTAATATTAGCAATCCATTACGAAGCGGCCGTAGTTGGAAAGTTTATTTAACTATCCATCCGCACTCGGAACTATACGCTCGATAGCTCACCGCTGATGAAATATTGATTGAGCCTCTTAACGATACACGGTTCACGATTAATAGTAGATTATGTAGTTGTTAGAATGATGCTGTGCGTGAGATTCCTATTGATCTAAAATCTATTGCTTATCAAAAACGAATTAGTGCAAAAGTTGGGGCAGGATTCAGCAATTATGTGTGCCAAATATAGTAGATTATACAACAAAAAAAAACCGGCCAAGTGCGTGTCGGACCACGCACAATGAAGGGTTCCGTAGTTAGGATGAATTTATCCCAAAAACAAACATAACATTGTAGTTGAAAAACATACTCTCCCATACATCGATATACGTTACGGTCAATTCTTCAACTGCAAATTTAAATTGGTCGACTATTACTCGTTAGCTTGTAAGCCCTACTTAGCTGTGATAGTTTTCCTTTTAATTTCGTTATATATACTACTGCCATGAATTTTTTCACATACCCAAAACCAACCATTTAGCTGGCAGGGGGGGGGGGGACACTTGCCTCTAACTAAAAATAGCACTTTAAACCTTAATATTACGCAAACGGATCCCTTAATTGAAAAATGGTTCGGACAAACCCACAATATTTTTGAACGGCCTATCCAACGATACCCCACACTATCTATCATACGAGAAAAAAAAATATCATCCCCGTTTTACGTGCAAGGGAGGTACCCTAAAAAAAAATGTTTTTCATGGTTTCATTTTACAAATTCCTTAAAAAAGTCAAAAAAGTCAATTTTTTTATTTCAAATAGGCACATAAAAGGCACTTTTGAACGTCAATATTTACAAAAAAAAATAGAATTGATTCTAGTCGCCCTTGGCGTGATTAATATGTACACCCATGCCAAATTACAGCTTTCTAGGTCTAAGCGTCTATGAGCTAAGCCGGGGACAGACGGACGGACGGACAGACAGACAGACAGACAGACAGACGGACATGGCGAAACTATAAGGGTTCCTTCGGAACCCTAAAAAAGGTAATTTAATTCGAGGGATACAAGAACCGATATGATTTTTTTTTTTCACTAGTTGTGTACTCTACTTTTTCCATTGACTGCGAGAGAATATATAGTAAGTACCTAGTATCGAATTTAAGTGTCTCAGTTTCGTCACTGGAAGAACCTATATATTATAATTATGTTAATAGATTTTCCTATGACATAAAACAACCACGATAACTGATAGAAAAGAACCTAACTAAAATTGGCACGATATTTTTTATTATATTATTATTATATATATTATACTTTGAATAGCTCCATTTAGCTAGCTAATAGGTACTTTCAGCACGTTTTATTTATTTTTTGTACGCTTGTTCCAAATTCAACATGTTTTTATTCACTCAGTGACTAAAAGATAATTTTATTCACTGTTATCGATGAATCTAATGCCCTTTTTCGAGTGGCAATGGTAAAATAGTAGATTGTTATGTTATACAAGGGTCGAAAGGAATTGGTGACGTTCACCCGTGTTAAACACTCTACTTTTCATCTATATAATTATATAAAATTCAAAGTCCTGACTGACTGACTGACTGACTGACTGATATATCAACGCACAGCCTAAACCGCTGGTCCTAGAGACATGAAATTTGGAGGGTGTGTTCTTTGTGAAGAGTAGGTATCCACTAAGAAAGGGTTTTTCGAAATTCTACCCCTAAGAGGGTGAAATAGGGGATGGAAGTTTATATGAAAGTCCGTCAGTTTTGAAGTTAGGATCTTCAAATTTGGTGTATAGGCTGAGAATTGAAAATTAATTTATATGTGTTTCAGCGTTTTTGATAATTCTACCCCCGAAGGGTTAAAAAGGGGGATGATGTTGAGTATGAAAAGTCCTTAATTTTCGAAGTACAATCACTAAATTTATTATCTAGGCTTATGGTTGGAAGCTAACGCAACGGTGTTGTTTGAATTTCAACCCCTAAAGGGTGAAAAGGGGGATACATTTTTCTTTTTAATAAAGTTATTTTTAAGTTAAAATCACTAATATTTCGGCTTATGGTTGGAATCTATGCATCCGCTAAGAAGGGATTTTTCGAAAATCAACCTTTAAGGGGTGAAAAGGGGGGATAAATCTTATTCCTTGAGTTAATAAACCTGAAACTTGGCACGAATACTAACCTAAGTAAAATATAAAGTTTGTCATTTTTGTTTTTTTAAACTACCCCCTAAAGGGGGATTGGGATAAAACTATTCCATAAAAACTTTGATATCCCAATCCCCGATTGGTATATCAAAGTTTCTATGGAATAATTTTAACGCGCGGTCCGATTAACTTGAAACTCAGTGTTTTTACTGAAAACAAAAATAAAGAATAACTTGTATTAGGTTTTTTTGAAAATCTGCCCCTAATAATGGGGTGAAAAGGGATAGTCAATATATAAGGGAGGATTTTACTGCTTGGCTTGATTAACTTGAAAATCTGTATAAATAACGTATAAATCCAATAATAGATACGTCAAAAAGATTTTTGAACAATTTACCCTTTTGAGTGCGTAAAAAGGGGCGATATAGTTTGTATGAACAGAAACTTATTACTTTTGATATATAAACTTGAAATTTGGCCCGAGTACTTATTTACATAACATCACGCCTGCAATCCCCAAAGGGTTAGGTAGAGGTGTACCTTTAGTACACCCACATTTCGCCAGTTTTGTTTAAGTCCCATGTAATAAGGGCGAGTCTATTGCCATCACCCGGGTATAAATCCAGACTTCGGGCTGCTACTGAGAAATTCCTAATGGAAAATCCAATAGCACTTTTCCCGACCTGGGAATCAAACCCACTCCTCATGCTCAGCAGTCGCACTTGTGACCACTAGACTAACGATACACTCATTACTTAAATAACAAAGTCAATAACAAAAGGATTTTAGGGAGTCAGGGTTTTTTTGGGTTTTTGGGGATTTCAGTTTGTATTTAAGAATCTTAACGCGCGGTTCAATTGACTCGAACCTCAGTGCTCATACTTTTGACAGAAAAAAAAGAAAAAAAAAAACGAGTTTTCGAGAATCGGAAAAAGGGGTAATTAAGTTTTCGGGACAATTTTACTGAGTACCTTGAATAACTCAAAAGTTGGTAAATATATAAACATTATTATTTAAAAACAAAAACGTAGAAAAAATAAACAATACAAAATTTCTTACAAATAGACTTAGACATGAAATGGAGGACACGTTTATTGAACAAGTATGTACAAAACGAAGTTGGTATTTATACGCTATCTATATCCTCCGTAAAGTTGTAAATCAAACTGCTCTCCTATCTGCTTACCACGCTTACGTTGGTTCCAACTAAGATATGGTATAATGTTTTGGGGGAATGCTGCTGATAGAGAAGCTGTTTTTTTTTCGACATCCACGCGGGCGAAGCCGCGGGCGAAAGCTAGTTTTGAATATAAGGAAAGTAAAAAAAAATTGTTTTTGTTCTAAAATATTTTATTTTCATGTTTGCTCGCCACTTCATAAAATCATTGTATGTATTTAAATATATTTCCTTTAAAATTTCTGGCTAAAGATTTTCGATTACCTAGGTACCTACTGTATTTGCCTCGTCTTTAACCGAATCTGGGGTCAACATTTCAGAATCGCTTGAACTCATTTTTATTAATTAATCAAGTATTAGTCTATAAAACCGAGATTTTGAATTTCGGTGCAACCTAAAGAGTTAGTATCCCGCCAAATTATATGTATAGTCCAATTTTAAATTTTAAACATGGAACACACCGCGTCATAGCCGCGGGCCGTCCCGTTTATTAGGATTTTTTTTTAATTCACACTTGACTTATACACTCACAACACCGCAGTATTTTTTTTCGTCGATATTTTTTTTAATTAGTTATGTAAAAAATTTCGTAGCACCTAACCAAAATTAGTTCTATTTTAAAATTAATTCCCGCTCTAGAGAGGGAAGTAATTACTATGAGTCTTTCCCGCACAAGGGCAACTACTCGGATCAAACAAACACTACTTTCCGAGTATGAGAAATAAAAAACATATTTTCCTTCTTTCGTTCTTAATTAAGCACATGAAAACACGCTACATTAACTTTTGTGAGCACACTTCAAACAATAAAAGGGACAATAACTCTTGCACAATCTTCCAATAAGATGTTTTACGAACCCCGAGCTCAAGCTGAGTAATGAATCGAAAGCAAACTAATAAATTGTGGCTTCGGGATAAAGTATCCAACTTCGTAGTTCGCCGCAGATCCCTTTTTCTATTGAAACAACTTAAACAAATGTGAAGTTGGCGGGGAAGGGAATCGCCTTATCGATAAAACTGTCACCGTATACATGTAAATAGTAGGTACCCGGACGGAAAACCTTTTAGTTTTCGACCAGCGGAAAGTCTGAACCGAACTGTCCTTTTTGTTATCTTATTGGGGTTATAGACAAACTTGTTTCGGTAGGCACTGGACTACTGATCTTGCTCAACAGATTCGAATATGTTATCGTACTGCTCTCGTTGATTTCTTACTTCTATAAAAGGTAAGGAAAGACAATAATAGGAATGTAGAGTACAAGGATACTTCTTTCTCCTAATCTCTTTTACTTCTCTTCAATTGATGTAGGTGAGTAAAAGTTCCGACTCAATCCCCCTTATTACAAAACAAGGTTTATCTTCAGACCCAGGTTTAAAACATGGAGCCATTATTGAATTTCGAACTTTATTCCGACTGTGGTAAAGTTCCTAAACACAAAACTGACAACTTTGTACCGAACTAAGTTTTCAGTTTTGTAAAAAGGACGGTATTTCAATCACTGTTACGTTCTTATTACAAAAACTGGTTTCATGGTTTAAGCCATGTAAAAATATAGATCTTGTTTTGTAATAAGGCGGAATAGGACCATATTCCGCCTATTTAGAACGTAACAGTGATTGAAATACCGTTACTTTACCATAGCCGGAATAAACTTCGAAATTCATTCGCTTGCTGGCACAGGACTATAGCGTAAAGAAAGTCCCAAAAGTTTTCTTTTTCAAATACAAATTTTATTATTCTGAATGTTACCTATTTCCGATGAACAAGGACAAATTTTCACTCGATTGCCATCCCATCACTGAAATGACGTCATGATACTTTATTCTTTTCATAGAACCTCCAATAATACGTCCACCATTATTGCTACACAAACGAATTGCAAGCGAACAATTCACCCGACCAAAACTAAATTGGAATACCATCAATGTCGAAGGCAACATTGAATGAATGAACGCTACATTAAGGTATCCCTTAGTTATTGGAAATTGAACAAGGTTCGACGTCCATTGTCCCGAAATACAATCGTAATGGAACTGAAATATGAGTAGGTACCTAAAATGTATGACGACGGCTAAGAGGGGAATTATGCTGTCTCCTCAAATATTTGGCTTACCTACATAATTGACTTAGGTATTTAATAATACATCAGAGCTTACTTAGGTAGTGTTGCCAAAATTTATAATAAAAAATACCCGATTTCATAGGAAGTATGCCCTTAAAAAAATTCAAAAAGAGTTTTCATAAATATTATTGGTTGAGAAATATTACTATGCCCTAGCTAGATGATTACTTAAATGATCAAAATACCGTCCCCCTCCCTTATCTCCGAAGTTTGCATACATAAAAATCTGAAATTATTCTATGTGATAGAAGTTTATGTATTACAGGAAAAATAAAACTACGTCTCTAAGTGCCAATTACACCAATCAAACTAAACGCGATCAGCACATCTAAACCGAGTTCAAGAGCTGTCAGTGTCAATATTACAAAGAAAATAATGACACTGACAGCTCTTAAACGTAGTTTAAGTGCTGATCGCGTTCAGTTTTTATTGGTGAAATTCGCCCTGAATAGCACAGTTTTTCAGAAATCATCAACATCATATATACGTACGGAACCCTCGGTCAAAAACCCGGTCAAGAGCGAGTCGAACTCGCGCAGAGTCCGACCCGCTCTTGACCGGGTTTTTAAGGTGAAATTTGTTTGTCTTTATTTTATATAATGTTCACTGATATTTGTATGTCATCAATGACAAAATATAGCGCAACATATAATTAGTATACCTATAAGACCTTGACCTATGTTTTACAAATAAATAATTCTGATTCTGATTCTAAAAATGTGAAAATTAGGGTTTGTTACTCCTAAAGCTTTAGTTAAGCTTCGTTTAAACCTGAAACAACAGATCCGTATTAACTAGGCAGAGGCGCTGAAACTGAATTGTTAATGAAGACTAATTTTCATTTTGCAAAAGTTTTGTATTAATTATTTGTTCAAAACTTAAAGTGAACATCAACAACGCTAGTTCTTGAGAGAACTTGAAACTTGAAGGCCCGATTTCAAGACGCGAATCAATACTATTGGTTGTAACTATAAAGAATTTTAAAACATCATCATTTCTGCCTAAAGACTGTCACTGCTGGACATAGGCCTCCCCAAGCACCGCCGCTACAACCGGTTCTGTGCTTCCCACATCCAGCGAATACCTGCGGCCTTCGCAAGGTCATCGGTCCACCTTGTAGGAGGCCTTCCAACGCTAGGTCTTCCGGTACACGGTCGCCACTCCAGAACCTTTCGGCCCCATCGGCCATCAGTTCTGCGAGCAATGTGCCCTGCCCTCTGCAACTTAAGTTTGTAAATTTTTCGGGATATGTCGGTTACCTTGGTTCGCCTCCGGATCTCTTGATTTCTGATTCGATAACGTAGAGAAACTCCAAGCATAGCCCTCTCCATTGCCCTTTGGGTGACTTTTAGCCTTCTGATAAGGCCGATTAAAACATCAGTTAACTTTAAATAATTAACGAAAACAATATGATGATTTAACAAGCTCATTTAGCTGCTTCGTGGCTTTATCTGACTGAATATCACAGCACAAAGGAGTGTTTAATGGAATGCAACTCGACTATATTAAAATTATTTCATCAAATTAGATAACAAAGCCTTTTCTAACTTTTTAGTCACGTTACAAAAATAATGGTGCACTGCCGCCTGCCTCTGACGGAGCTTAATTAGCAAATCAAATATTAATTTATTCAGGGCGTCCCTGATAATGCAGGGGAGGATCGCAACAATAAGCCGATCCAAGCTATTCTTGTGTCTTCTTCATTTAAAAATGTTTCCAACCAACCGCTGTTGTTTTGCGATTAATATTGTGCTGAACTGACTCCCCCTTATTACAAAACAAGGTTTATCTTCAGACCCAGGTTTAAAACATGGAGCCATTATTGAATTTAGAACTTTATTCCGACTATGGTAAAGTTCCTAAACACAAAACTAACAACTTAGTACCGAACTAAGTTTTCAGTTTTGTATAAAGAACGGTATTTCAATCACTGTTACGTTCTTATTACAAAAACTGGCTCCATGGTTTAGGCCATGTCAAAATATAAATCTTGTTTTGTAATAAGGCGGTTTGTGTTTTTTTTTGTGTTTATAATTTGAATATTGTGTCCTGGTTTTAGAATGTATACGGCGTTATACACATAATAAAATTATAAGCTTATCAGGAGAACACAATATGAAACTAAGTATACAGGGTCAAATTAAATTAGCTAGCGAAACTCCGCAGATGTGATAGGTATCGATATCTAAACACGATCACACAAAAAATAAATTAATTTGATGAGTTTTTTTTTTGGGGTCCGTAACCGCAGTTAGTGTAGTCACTTGAAAAATTGTTTTTTTTTTTGTATACTTCACTGACGTGATGGGTACCGATATCTCAACACGATGATAACAAAAGAAAACAGATTTTCTCAACTCATACTTCAAGTAACAACAATAACAGCGGTACGTTGACCCCAATAAAAATCATCAAATCTTTTGTTATTTTATTTTGTCCTTTTTAGATATCGATACCCATCAAGTCTGCGGAGTTTTGCTAGCTTGTTTAATTTGACCCTGTATATATTATCGCAGGCAGATTGTATGATTCGTCATTATTGTTTATACAGTTCTAACCTAACCTAACCCATCTGGTCCGGGTGCCTGGATGTCGAAATTATAATAATTGCACGAATTGCCAATTTACCTTCGGCATTAACTTCAAAACTGCGAGCGTTTGTAAACGAACGACGCCGTTTGTAAAAAGCGGAATCATACAAATTGCCTGCAATACATTATGATCCGAACTGTTTTTATCATAAAACAATGTAAAAACGGAAGTAAGTATTTGCAATTTATTCACATAATATTCATGCCTAATTTATTATATATAAACATAACATCACACCTGTAATCCCCGAAGGGTTAGGCAGAGATGTACCTACCTAAAGTACACCCACGTTTCGCCAGTTATGTTTAAGGCCCATCTAATAGGGGGCGAGCCTATTGCCATCAACCGGGCACTAATCCAGACTCCGAGCTGCTACTGAGAAATTCCAATAACACTTTCCCTGACCTGGGAAGCGAACCCAGGACCTCATAGTCGGCAGTAGCGCTTGCGACTACTAGACCAACGAGGCAGTCTAATCTAGTAATTTATTATATTCAACTTAAACAGGAAGAAATTGAAATGAGATTCGTAAAACTATCCTACAGTTAATCAAATATCAAGATGAGACTTCGATGCAAACGGGGAAATTTCCAATATCCGAAAATCGTCACAGTTTCACGAAGCGTGAAATACCGACGTATCGAGAAAATATCGAGTCCCAATCATTCGACATGACATTCTATTAAATATTCCTGTAACTTTTCCTACATGATTTGAGACGACATTTCTTAATGTGTGTTTTTTTTCCTACCTATGCGGGAGATAATGGACAATATACACTAGTCTCTATAGGCTTGTAGCAAATTGGCTATAGCCGCAATATCGTTCTCTTAATATTAATACCTTTTTCTTGCTATCGCTTGCTACCGCATGAATCCGCCTCATAAATGATGATAGCTCCTCGGCATTGTTGAAGCCCAATAGTTATTATATTATGGAACTGGGATCACTGCCCACTACCCACGTCCTAAGACAACATTGGGGTGATTATATTAAAGCTACATCTCAAGTCTTGAGCCAACATCAATAGCATCGGCCGTCTACGTCAGATTAATTGACGCCTCCTGAAACCGCGAAGATCTCACAGAGTATTTTGTTAACCAAATTTTCTTGTACGAAATATTTTCTCTAACAAATTATTCAGTTTTGTCCAAGATGAAAATCTCTGTTCCCCTCCAGCTCTGTAATTGCGTTAATCTCAGCATCAATCTTCAAATTATGAAGACAGACGTAGAACACAGCTCGGCTTGTCTTTACATTTAAATGTAAAACAACTAAGTGTGTACTTAAGCGCATGGCATGTGTATTTACATTGCTATTGTTCACACTGAGCGCGGAAATTGCTGCAAACATTTGTAATTAACAAAGTATTTGAAATTAATTTAAGTTTATGTGATAAATAACGGTTGTTTTACTAAGAAGGTTGAGGGTTGATGTCGATTGTACCCGTGTTTGGTCTTGATATTGAATATGGAACACACTTTGAATATTCTGACTGATAAAATAAGTAAAGCGTACTTTAGAGATGTAATTTAAATTCACAAATATTGATACATTTTCAACACGAATGAATATGACGGCGCAGCAAGTGGCACCGTCTATTTTTGTTATGAAGTTCCTGGAATCACCGAAAAGGTTGGATAAGAGTGACACTGGCTGGTGACAGTCACCCTAGCGCCGCATCGATGGTTAATGCTGGCTGCTTGCTGGCTGTCTTATGTGTATAATCTATGGGCTGTCTTCTGATCTGCTTGAATATATATGTTCTATGTCCTTGTTCTTAGGTGCTATGCTTCTGATGACAGAAGAGGATGTCAGGGGGATGCCGCTGTCCCTATGCGCTGTCCTACCCATAGATTATACACTTATATAGTCCTACCACGTCCACGACCTCAGAATAAATAACTATTCTGAGTCCACGACGAACTGCTATATTCCGGCACAATCCAGATGATTGTGAAGCTGGTGACCCACTAATACGAAGAACACTTCTGGTAAAGGCTATCTATCCTGCGCCGTTAAATATAAAAACGAAGAAGACAACATAGAACCGTCCAACCATGCAGATTACTTCCGTCGTCTCTAAAACGAATCCGTAGATATAAAACGAAGCAATAGCTTGCCAGACTCGGGCTAATTGCGGACCGCTTTCAAGCTGTCTCGGCGAGGCCTCACGGAATTGTAGACAAACTAAAAAGACTGAAAGGCTTAAGGCTTGAGCCGGTGCCGGGCGCGCCAGACGAGCGGCAATTGTTTGTCGAATCCGACGACGAGCCAGCTCGTTTTAAATGAGCAGTCTGCTACACCGCGAGCCTACACTACTCGCATGTATGCACTTCCTTATTACAAGCATGCTTTTTTTTACATGGTGTGCTGAAAAAGGACGATATGAGAATTCTTTCGTTTTACCAAACGGTTTACTTCGATGCAAAATATCATGTTTAAATGTGATGTTAGAATTAATAATTTTACATTGGATTTCCGTTTTTTCTAAGTACTTTGATAATTTCGTTCACACATAAGCAGAATTCAAAAACTTTGCCTCTCTAAAAGAAAAACCATATTTACATTTCCGGTCTATTTACCTTAGAACATTACCATAATCCACGTGCGAATCCTCACAACTATAAACACAATCAAATATTCATAAACTAACCCCAAATGCTCAACAAAGCGTGACAGTTGAATCTTGATCTACATTCAAAACAAAACGCTTTAATCAGAATACAGAACAACCCTTGAAGGAAGGGCTCACTTGGAAGCCTCTCACAGGGGCAGTGGGCTATCGAACGTACCGCTCATTTGTAACTGTGCGTCGGGTAGGCACTGCCGGCTAAATATAGATCCACGTGCGGAAATCACCATTTCCGCATGACAGTTTTTGAATGAAAAAGTGCTTAAAACTTGAAAATATAGTTACTACTTGCTACTCATATTGAAAAAGTGTACTTACAGGGGCGCGCGGTGGTGTGTATATGCTAGAAGGGGTCCGCGGGCAGCACGGGAGCGCATGCCGGGCGTGGAGCGGCTACGCGCGGCGCTCTCCGACTGACGCACGCACGCGCGGCGCTCGGCCTACGAGACCCGCTACGCCACTGCACGCTGCTACGAAGGGCGCGTTTGCACCGTTCGTATGGCTTTTCTAATTCAGGGGTTGATGTAAACTGTAAATTCATTAAGTTCGCTGTTAATATTTTGATGATAAATGTGTAACTAAATCCTTTACTAAAGTAGGGTTTCGTTCGTAGTGTTGCTGGTCTCTGGTCTACACTATTATTATTTATTTCTGAAAGAGCTTACGCGTGCAATTTGAATCACATGTATACTTCGGTGTAAGTAACGGCAGGGCCGAAGCTCAAATTCTCGTGGCGGCTATTAAGTTAATGTCCGGGGGTAGATTTGGACAATAAAAATAAACATTTACCCACCGCCCATCGGGACGACAAAACTCCTAAACGACCTAACTTTGTTATTCATGTAACGATATTAAAACAACAGATTCCCGCTGACCTTTTTTTACTTAGTTTATTTCATAAATTACTCGGGGACTTTAGAGTGAATATTGGAAAGTTTGGGTTAAAGTTGAGGTTTATAAAAATAGATAAGTAAGTAGAGTAGAAGCTTGCAGAGTAGAGGAGGCGTATTAATTTCGTGCACGCACACCCTAGACAGGTCACGTGCTGACAGAAGAGCTTCCTCCTTCAGAGATGCAGGTTTATTTACACCCCACACGTACATACTGTAAACAAACGGGTAGCCGCAATACGCATATGTACTAGGTATGTATAAAATTAGGTATGTTACAGGAATGTCTGTTGTGAATAACTAACTGCCGGAAACAGGGAGCCTGCTTTGATGTGCTTTCATTTTAGACATAGTTAGGATTTTGAGAGTTGCGTTACCTACATATATCATTTTTGTTTTTAGGTCATTTGAAATGATTTGGTTGGTACATATTATTTAGCTGACTTGTTATACACTACTCAACAAAGTCTATGGAACAGGCCAACTATATCAACGTATTTAAGAAAACTCGTAGTATATGTACTGGCCACAAATAAAATTAAATATTGGTTGAAACTGCAATAAAAATTATTCGAAATCTAAAAAAATAAAACCTAAAAACAAAAGAATTTTGGAATATGGAAGGAACTTCACTATGTCGCAGCGGCAGTTTGAAACGTAGGTAACAACTTCAGAGATTTTAAACTGTCTATATCTTTTTTTTTCTTCTGAAAATCATTTTCGCTGCTTTCTTGTAAACCTGGAGTGTTATGTCAAGTCGTCATTTAACGCGGGAAGACATGCTTAGGGCTGTGGATATGCTGCAAGCAGGGTGCTGTCCCAGAGGAAGACACAGAGTCACTACTCAGAGACAAGACCGCATTCTGAAAAATGCTGCCAGGAGGCAGCCAGCGTCAAATTACGGCTCGCCAGCTGGTAGGAAGACTCCAATCTCAGCATCCGGTGGTCATCAAAGTCAAAAGTCTTTTGACTTTGATGACCACAAAAGGCACTTTTTTAACGTCAAAATTTACAAAAAAATAGAATTTATTCAGTCACCCCTTCTAAAAGGTAGTTTTGTATGGAGAAGAATGGGCAAGAAACTCCACCGTTACTCTTTTAAAATGTTTTACTTACAACATTTTGTATAAGTATATTAAATATATAATGTGAAGACGATGCACCTAGAATAAAATGTGATAGTAATTTTATTACACAATATGTAAAAAGAATTAAAAATTAAGCAATGACAGATTAATTAATTATAATTATGATAGATACATGGTGCTCACATACTTAAAAATATTGTAAAAAATACTCGTTACATACTTATACATCAATGACCAAACTGCCAGGAGAAAATTGCGTGCAGTTATCTTCATGCTCGCCGACCGCTCAGAGTTCCTGCACCTCTTCGGCGCGGTAATCAAGGGCGTCGATTGTTGTGGGCTAACGCACATTTGCACTGGACCGACACTCAGTGGGCTCGTGTTCTTTTTTCTGGTGCGTCACGCTTTTGATTTTATCCCGATTCAAGAAGAGTGCGTGTTTTGGCGAGTTCCTGGTCACCGGAGTCGACTCCAGAATCCTCAGGAAATTCATCCATATCGCATGCATCATTACGCCATTAGAGTGGCCTGCTCGGTCCCCTGTCCCATACATAGAGCATGCGTGTGATTTGCTCGGGAGAAGAGCCTTCAGTAACCTTCCCCTACAGAGCTAGGTAGGTAGCTTTTTGCACATCTTTCCAAAGTATGGAACGATATTCCACAGGTGTACAATAGACAACCAATACTCAGCATGCGACGCCGATGTACCGAGTGTCGCTGATGCCTCGGCACGACCAACAGATTATTAAAAAGTTGCTAGGAATGTTTTTTTTTATTTGCCATCCGGAATTTTTAAATTTTTGGTGCTAGTTTAATTTTTTACAAATTTCATTTTTCAATAGCAACCTTTTTATTAAATCGCCTATTTATAATATTAAAAAAAAATCACGCTTCTATTTATAAAAAATATGATACTATATAAAAAGTGTTAAAATTAAAATAATTACATTAATTAGCGTAGTGTGTGGGACGCCCCCAGGCCGCTGGGTCAGACTGGATGCGGAAGGCAGAGGACAGGGTGTTGTAGCGCAGCCTGGGAGAGGCCTATGTCCAGCAGTGGACTGCGATAGGCTGAGTTGATTGATTTACATTAATTACTATGAATACGCTTGTTCCCTAGACTTTGTTGAGTAGTGAGTGTATTATGGCCTCGTATGACTGCCTCATTGGTCTAGTGGTTTAGCAGTACTGCTGACCAAGAGGTCCTGGGTTTGATTCCCAGGTCTGGCAAAGTTATTGGGGTTTTCCATTAACAATTTCTCAGTAGCAGTCCGTTGTCTGGATTTGTGCCCGGTTGGTAGCAATAGGCTCGCCCCTTATTACATGGGACTTAAACATAGTTATGAAATTTGGGTGTACTATAGGTACACCTCTGCCTAATCCTTCGGGGAATAGAGGCGTGATGTTATGTTATTGTTCAGCTGTTTGTTTGTGTTTGTGTTGTGTGTGAACTGCTAATGGATAAACTGTGCTGTTATTAGCAGTTAGAAGGAAAGCTCTTCTGCCTTCAGACTATGCAGAGAGAGAGACGAACGAGAGGGAGAGAGAGAGAGGTAAGATGGATCTATGAATGCAAAAGAAAACAATAATCCCTGGGCCCTTTTTTTTGTGTGGGAAATTATCAAATAACTTCTCCCGCTCTGGGCGAAGCGGGAGGGCGTGTCAGACTTTTACTGACTAAAACCCACCCGTGTTCCTTCATTTGCCTGTGTGCCAGGGCCACGATATCCCTTTAGCAGGAAACCCTGGGCCCTGGATTTGCAGGTGCGCAGTCGGGTAAAAACACTAAACATCTAATATATTTTCCGATTTGTCCACATCACCCATTTCAACGGATCACAGTGTAGGTAGGTACCTAACCTACCTTACCTACCTGCCTACCTTACACGACTGCAGTGGGGGTGAATTAATCATACCTATAGTACCTGCCTAAGTAAAAACCAGCCAATTGCGAGTCGGACTCGCGCACCAAGCGTTCCGTAACATTATCCATTAAAAAAAAAAGCTACTTACTAGATCTCGTTCAAACCAATTTTCGGTGGAAGTTTACACGGTAATGTACATCATATTTTTTTTTTGTTTTATCATTCTCTTATTTTAGAAGTTACAGACACACATTTTACCACTTTGGAAGTGTCTCTCGCGCAAACTATTCAGTTTAAAAAAAAAATTATATTCGAAACCTCAATATCATTTTTGAAGACCTATCCATAGATACCCCACACGTATGGGTTTCATTAAAAAAAAATGTTGAGTTTCAGTTCTAAGTATGGGGAACCCCCAAAATTTCTTGTTTTTTTTAGCTAGGACAGCAGCGATTCACCCAACATTTAATTGTACCTACCTACACCATGTAATTATTTAATTAATAATGCATACCTACTTTTTAAGTCCCTCATTTACTACAAAACCTTTATGTACCTCATCATTTCAGCCGAAAGACGTCTACTGCTGGACATAGGCCTCCCCCAAAAAGAGGTTTGCCATAATCGCCACGTCGGCAGGCGCGTTGGCGATCGCAGTATGGTGTTAAAATGCATAGAGAACGCTGCTAGCCATTCTCTAGTAAGTCCCTTAGTCACCTTTTACGACACCCACGGGAACAAATAGGATAGTGCTATTCTTTACGTCCGGCACCACACGGACATGCATTGTATGTACCTCAATAAATTACTATTTATTCACTATTATTACTGCTAAATTTCGCTAAGTTGCTAAGTTCCGTGCGGTGCCGGACGTATAGAATAGCACCATAGCACCATCCCATTTCTTCCCGTGGGTGTCGTAAAAGGCGACTAAGGGACTTACTAGAGAATGGGCAGCAGTATTCTATCCACCGGAACTTCTCAATGATAAGTATTTCACGGGTGGCGATGAGATATCTGTGATGAAGTAAATTTAAATAAATAGTTTTGATCAAAATGGTACCATCAAACTGATCTGATGATGAAGCCGGAAGGTAGGCACTGGAACTCCATAATAAAACAATGTATCCTACCCGTGTTTGGTCTTATTGGAATTGTCATGAGATGCACTCTGGCTATTAATGATTTTTGATTGAAAAAAAGGAGGAGGTTCTCAATACATATATATGTCAGATTGGGCTGAAATTTGGCATGTAGGCATCACTAAGAAGGAGTTTTTGGAAATTTGACCTTTAAGGGGGGGAAAACGGGGGGTTTTGTTTGCATGAAAAATCTTATTCATATAGTTAAACTTGAAACTCGGATGATACTTAGTTTCCTTTTATGTAGGGTAGGTAGGTACTTTTAATCCCGGTTCCCGTGAGATTTTTCCTGACATCCAGGAAGGTGAAGCCGCGGGCAAAAGCTAGTATTATATATGTATGTTCAGGCATAACTTATTTGTTTATGAACTGATTTTTATAATTATTTTATTTGGTAGGAGAAGCTTGCGCGGTCTCTTAAACATTATTGTTCATTAATACGTATTTAATCCACTCGGTGGGTATTATGTTGATGATATTATAAAACTTCCTGTCACTGTTGTTTTCATAGCAAGTAGTGGTATAAGAATTGGTGTGGGGTAGGTAACACAAAAAATGAAAAATAAAAAACTTTTTTACAAAAAAAACACCTGACTTCCAACAAAAACACTAAAAAGTGAAAAATAACTTTATTTTCGGAAGCACCTATCATAACATCACGCCTTGTTTCCTCGAAGGGTTGGGCAGAGGTGTACCTGTAGTACACCCACATTTAATATTATATTACTCGGACTTGTGCAAGGCCCACGTGTCGCTAATTCACACTATTCTCCGATTGTAAAGTCCTCACAGTACGTCAGCTCTATGTGCTCAAATCCATCCTGAGGAAGCAACGATGCGTTCCCTTACCCGACCCAAATAAACGTAGCAAATCTTCCATATGCCCTACTATACCCTGCCGGATCTCATTTGCCAAACATCAGTTTAATAGCCTAAGCAGTAAACTTTACAATCACGCAAACAAAAATCTTAACATAGCTAAAATGTGCAGGCAGGAAATGAAAAAGAAAGTAGCAGACTGGCTCCAAAAGATGGATTATCAGGAGACTACAAGTTTACTCACATTTATATCATGATCCAAAATTAAAACGTACTGTGATCCATACTTATGTTTCCCCTTCTTACACACATTCCAAGGTGCGAATATAACCAGACACTCATACACACGCCCACCCCCTCTCTCTCATCACACACACACACACACACATACACGCTCAGACATACTCATAACTCTGTTGTTTTACCGTGTTTTTTATATTTTAGTTTTTCCGTTAATAAGTCTTATGTTTTAACCGTCTACTGATACTGATTTTAACAACCTTATTATGTTTTATATCATGACACTTGACTGTCAACCATGTAGCGACACTTCTCCACGATGTTTTAAGAGCAATAATAGAGCCCATGGCTGAACGCTGACCCTCAAAATACAGGTCCAGGCCTAGTTTGGGGGTTAGGATCAGATTCTTGGCAATACATTTGTATGTGTATATATTATTTCGACCTACTTGTTTGTAATATGTATTTTAAGTGTCAAATAAATGTTTTTATTTTTTATTATTTATTTTTATTCGGCCGTCGCCTAGTGCGACCTCCCCTGCACCACGACCAGCGTGTCGTCAGCGTAGCATACCACGCTGACGCCGCTACCTCCCGTCGGCGCGCAGCACTCAGTCGTACCCGATATGCCACAGATGTGGCCCCAGGACCGGATAGATATTACGCAAACGGATCTCAGAATTGAAAAATGTTTTTCACAAACCCACAATATTTTTAAACGGCCTATCCAACGATACCCCACACCATGTATTAGGCGAGAAAAAAAAATATCCCCGTTTTACTTGCAAGGGAGGTACCCTAAAAAGAAATGTTTTTCATGGTTTTATTTTACAACTTTCTCGGCGTGATTAATATGTACACCCATGCCAAATTACAGCTTTCTAGGACGAAGCGTCTCTGAGCTAAGCCGGAGACAGACGGACAGACAGACAGACAGACGGACAGACAGACGGACATGGCGAAACTAAAAGGGTTCCTTGTTTACTACGGAACCCTAAAAAGGAAGAAAAAGATATGTTGCGCCGACCCCAAATAAATTGGAATAAGAGCAAGAGAATGATGAATCTTTAAGTCAAATAATGGTGGTTCCATTACGGCGGACTTAAAAATTCACCTAACGATTTTTTTAAACTCAGCCCCAATGTAAAAGGGAATAATAGTTTGTATGAAAGATCATAATCCTTCAGTTTTGCAACATGAAACTTGGCATAAATTCTTTAAGTAAATAATAAATGCTGATGGTGGTGTGGTAATGAAGGGTTCCGTTTTATCCAAACTGTTGTGTATGTAATGTTTTTACTACTTTTTACCTCTCGTTAGAGAGTAGTATATTCCATGCTTTTTACTGATCGAGTCTTGCATTCAAAACAAAAAAACACTAAGAACCTTCACCTCTCTATAAAATGTAATAATTTAATCTGTGCTATAACCGTTCCTTTCTGCTCATTCAATGTTTCTTCTGTTCACTCATTGGCCAATGCAAAACCTCTCATCTGTTCTTCGTTCACTTATGTCAAAAAAGTTGTAACTTTGCTTGGTGATAAAACGTAATGTTTTTTTAGTTTATTATCGAACTGTGTTCCCACGCTCTTACTTATTTACTCAAAGCAATAACAATCAAGCAATTAATTACAGTGGCTAATAAAGAAATCACATTGTGAGTTTAACGACAAAACTTTTGAGATAACTGGTGACTTACATCGACACACGTGAATTAATCAGCTGAATCATAATGAAAGCGCCTTTTAAATAGCTGAAAGTAGGTGAACTGTGTCGGTGAAACGTACGACGCCGTGCGTTACTGTCGCGTGTGAGATGACGGACAGCACTTTCGTCGCGAAGCCGGCGAGGGGCTGGCTGCACCCCGACTCGGTCCTCGCCAGCGATGGGATCACGTACGCAGTCAGGGTAAGCATCTGCTACAGGCACATTACTGGCATTATATTGACAGAAAATAATGGTATCTGTAAAAATGTATACCTGTGCAAAGGATCAATGACAGGAAATTCTAAGTAATACATTCAAATTAATGCAGATGGTTTATTCTAAACAGCCTACATGGATCATGCTCATGCAAATAAAATAGTTTTATCGTTTTCAATTTATTATCATGACTACCTATGTTTGGATAGCTAGAATATTTTAAAAACGGTTGACAAGCAAGGAGCATGGTATAATTTACACACAATTAATTTGTAACATTGTTTCAATATGTACTAATGTTATGTAAACTGTCACAATCAGTAGGAACATGTTGATACACTACCTATTGTCACCGCTGTATTACTGTTTAGGCAATTATTGTAAAACTAGCTTTTGCAAACAACTTCGCCCGCATGGATGTCGGAAATTATCCCAAGAGAATATTCTACTGGGATAAAAAGTATCCTATATGTTAATCCAGATCCATAATTTAAACTATCTGTGTGCCATATTTCAAACAAATCCTATTAGTAGCATAATACTGATGATTAAAATACTATAGGTTCAACACAAAATAACACACGTACAGAAGAATCATAATATATTAAGATATGTTAGTTCTTTGCTTTATTTTTTTTTTCTATTTTTTAAAAACGTTGCCCCACACTAGGAATTGCTCCTGTATTGTGGGTGCGTTAACAAACATTTAAACTCACATACACAAAAAGCCAGACCCAGAACAACTACTTGTAGGTCATACAAATATTTATTCCATGCGGGAATCAAACCCGTGTCATGCAGTGCAGCAGTCAATCGCTTAACCACTGCGCCAACTGTGCCGTGCCATGCGTGAGTTACCTGCATTACATCTCTTTCTTTAACATAATAAAATTATATTAAAAAAGTAATTGCTGTCATAATATGGCAGCCGCATTTTTGTAGTGGTCAGATGCGTCTGAACACTACAAAAATGCAGCAGAAACTTCAACCTGAGGACAACATTCAGCAGTGGGGCGCCACTGCTAAATGTTGTCCTCAGGTTGATGTCCGTTTTTCCTATAGGAATCTACTACAATTTGGAATGGGCAACTAGCATCATTTTTCTGACTGACCAACCAACATCCGTAATAGGTTTAATTGAAATAAATGCTTTGACTTTAAGTGAGTTTGATGCTATTTAGTCTTGAATTGATTGATTCAAAAATATACAAACATTGCAGTGGATTTAATAACCAATTTTTTTTATTTCCTTGAAGCATAAAAAAATATCAAACATTGCAGTGGATTTAATAACCAACATTTTTTTATTTCCTCGGAGTAGCAGTTTTATGTTATCATCACTATGTAACTAGTTGTCATTACTCTATTATTTACTGAGCTGAGATATTGCCAGGCGCAGGTTGGGCGCCCCTAATATCTGGCCGCCCTAGGCCAGGGCCTGGTCGACCTTATGGAAAGTCCACCTCTGAGTGTATTAGGCACCTCTTCATAACACCATGGGGAATACTGTGTATTTAAACATGTAAACTAAATTTAAAAAAACTTTAAACACATAACACAATATTTATTTTTCAGTATATTGGCTGTATGGAGGTTTTAACATCAATGAAGAAGCTTGACTTTGAAACAAGATCTCAAGTAGCAAAGTAAGTTTCAGCTGATATTCAAGGTTCCAAGAAGAAATTTAAGAAATGATTATGAATAATCATTGTTTCTTCATTATAGTTAGGTACTTTAAATTAAATACTATGAGCCTTGATGTTTTTTTTGGATATCTCACTTTATTTTACAATGCTCATTATGAATTTGACAAATAATTTATAACAGTAATTTTGTCAGTACAGTGCAAGTAATTTATATTCAGGGGGACACTGCTAAAGTCTACCCTGCCAATGTTATAGAATTACAGACAGAAATTCTAACAACACTTTTATTGTTATTACAGAGAATGCATCGCCAGAGTTTGTGCTGCAGCTGGCTTAAGATCAGCCGACAAGAAGCGCAGGGTATGCCAGGCTGCGGTCCGAGCTCTTGCAGCTCGGCCACGGATGGCACATTCCGGAGCCAATGTAGCTCTAACTATATCATCTAAAGCAATAACCTTAGCAGCTCTCGAAGGCGGGGAGACAATAGCCCGCCATGACATGCCACGAGTCTCATTTGCATCCGGAGGAGATACGGACTCCTTAGACTTTGTAGCCTATGTAGCGAAGTCAGTACCTCCAGCTGAATGGAGAGCATGTTATGTACTAGAATGCGGCGGCAGATTAGCACAAGATGTTATAGCAACTGTAGGACAAGCTTTCGAACTCCGTTTCAAGGAATTCTTGACTAAACCCTCATCGTAAGTATTTTTTCAGTGTAGTTGTTAGTAAGAACCAGCCAGTATGCATGTCAGTTATCCTCATATTCGTGAATCATTAAACCACTCACTCATTAAGGGTCCAAATATAAAACTTACAAAACAACAATGTTATCTCATTCTACTACAATAGGTAGTATTAGTAACAGGAAAAAGTTATTATATTTCCATGCTGTCCTAAATACTTGCATAAACCAGAACATTAAGCAATTAATTATTCCCATTCCTATTATTTATTTCTTTTCTCATAATTAAGTTACTCTGTTAAACTTAATCAAACACTACCTCAATAATAAAACCTTCGTTTATTTTTCTTAAAATTATTAAATATAATTGAACTAATTGTAAAATTACATTAGGTAGACCGCTTCAAGAGTCATCTTTACAAGTGAGAGACTATAATATAACACGCGTGGGAACAAAATTGACTAATCTACTTGTATAACTGAATGCTTTTAGGCATACAAACATGTAGACTTAGGCCATAAGTAATGTTTATCTAGAACATACCTTTTAATGTAATGGTGACACATTACTACCAAAGGTTCAAGGTTCACTATTATGACTATCATAAAGTTATTATGTCTGAAACATAACAGTTAATCAACCTTTTCATGCTAGACATAATATAAAATGTTCAACTATCACCACAAGTATGAAATCAAAATATTTAATTAAAGAAGATGAATCAAACAAACAATGAATGAATCATTGCTCTGTTTAGTTTACTTTGGTATAATTAACTCTGCATTCATTGACATTTTAATATTGCTGTTTATGTGAATTGAAACAGGACTTTTATGTCTAAAAAATCTGTGAACCCAACAATGGTTAACTGTTGTCAGACAAAAATCTTGAGACTATTTTAATGATTACAGACCTTAGTCTTACTACTTATAGTAGCAGACGTATATAGTCCACCGACATAAGGGGTATAATATATGCATGGGGTCTAATAGTATCTGTGTGCCATTAAACGAGTTCAAATCCAGAGTTGAGTTTGCTACAGAGAATTTCCTTGTGGGCAACCCAAATTTTCCTTATTTAACCTTGGAACTGGCTTAGCAGTTGCACAATACCAAGAAGGCAGTCAGTAACACAAATATATATTTTTAAATTCCAGGTTAAATCTAAACGGAGGTGCACGGTCGCTGTGTAGCACAGCCAGCAGCATCCCGCCGGATGAACGCGAGTACTACAACGACATGCCGGACAAGACGCCGCCGGATACTATCCCTTCATACAGACACCCACCGCCGCCGCCGCTGGCTTCACTCGCCAACCTCGCTCCTATATCTTCGTGAGTATTCTTTGCAATATCTTCGTAAGCAGATTGTTCAACATCATCATCAGCTCATAGCAGTTCACTGCTAGTCATAGGCCTCTTCAATCGCATGCTATTTAACACTACTAATTATTTGTGATACGATCTCACTATCCTCGGACTATTCAAACACGCACACGGACTATTCAAAAATGTTTTTGACTACGATAGCACGCAAATTAACGGTGATTTCGGCCATATGGGAATTAGAGAAGTTTCTTTAGTTTGCGGAGTCTTCATTGTTCAGTACGAAAAGAATCGAACTCCGGTAGATAATCGAGGACCGGATAGATAAATTGATGAATATCCGTCTGTAAATTGAACGGATATTCAGCAGTTTCACTACGAGCAATCCGGTTTAATACGCCTCAGTTATAGACAGTTGATAAAAAAGCACTTTTATTTTGCAGTTTCTAAGAAGATGAATCACTTAGCATTTTATCTGCAAATAAAAATTCCAATTTTAATGAAATAAATATTGATTCACTCTTTTGGAAACTAATACATTGTGAGTCAGTATTGTTTACCTGGTAGCGCACTATCGGATGAAGGTTATCGCCCCCACGTAGAACTACAATCAATAAGGAAACGAGTCACAATCTGGCCGAAAGTAGTTCCGTTACGCTAACAATAGTACACATAGTAT
Organism: Tiliacea aurago; assembly: GCA_948098905.1. Lineage (NCBI taxonomy): Eukaryota > Metazoa > Arthropoda > Insecta > Lepidoptera > Noctuidae > Tiliacea > Tiliacea aurago. The sequence continues at coordinate 21,980,079 of OX402577.1, forward strand.
GCATATTCTTTCTCGCAAATCTGGGCGTAAAAACTCTATCCCCCTTATTACAAAACAAGGTTTATATTCAGACTCAGGTTTAAAACATGGTGCCATTATTGAATTTAGAACTTTATTCCGACTATGGTAAAGTTCCTAAACACAAAACTGACAACTTAGTACCGAACTAAGTTTTCAGTTTTGTATAAAGAACGGTATTTCAATCACTGTTACGTTCTTATTACAAAAACTAGCTCCATGGTTTAAGCCATATCAAAATATAAATCTTGTTTTGTAATAAGGCGGTATATCCTTAAGAAGTTCTCTAAAATGTCATCGAGTTTTAGTTGGTCAGGCGACAGTTGAGTAGTTTTTTTTTAATAAGGAACAGAATGTTTGCTTTTTAGGGTTCCGTACCTCAAAATTAAAAAAACAGAACCCTTATAGGATCACTTGTGTGTCTGTGCTGCATATCTACTGGACCGACTAAGTTCAAATTTGGTTCACATGAATTTCTGTGACCCAAACACGGACGTGTAGAGTAAATAACTTAATTTTGAGTATGGCGTTCACTTTTGCGGGGCAAATTAGAAAAAAAAAATGCAAACTGTATTGTGTGACATATCAAATGAAAGGACTTGTTGTAAGGATTTCTCCCCCTTATCTCAGAAACTACTGCGCATACAATTTTGAAAAAGTACAGAAAATAGTTAATTTAAAGTTAGACGAGGTCGAAGGCTTTGATTATTTATATGTCTAGAATTCTAGATAGAGTGTCGTGCTGCAAAATAACTAAAGCAAACAGGCCAACTTTGGAAGGCTGGTGTGCGTGACAACAACGTCTTACACTCGCGCCACGTGTCATTGCGTTATTCTAGTGTGCGTGCATTTTGCGGCCAACTGTTGGACGCAATTTTCACAGCTTTAACTGTCTATCTAGACATATTTATATCTTTGGTCGGAGGTATTATTTACTATCCTTATATTATTATTACGTCTGTGTGGTGCCGGACGTAAAGAATAGCACTCCCCTATTTCTTCCCGTGGGTGTCGTAAAAAGCGACTAAGGGACTTACTAGAAGATGGGCAGCAGCGTACTCTATGCATTTTAACACCATACTGCGATAGTTAACCCGCCTGCCAAGCGTGGCGATTATGGCAAATCCCTCTTTGGGGGAGGTCCAGCTGTGGACGTGTTTGGGTTGAAATGATGATGATGATTATTTACTATCCTACCCAACTACGTTTTACGAAGAACTACATCCTGATTGGAGCAACTAGAATTCGATGTGGAACTAGTTATGTTACTAGGGACAGTATTAAATTTGCTAGCGAAACTCCGCAGACGTGTTGGGTATCGATATCTAAATACGATAAAACGAAAAAAATAATAAAAAAAACATTGTATTTTTTTTGGGGTCAACGACTAGTTACTTGAAATATGAGTTTCAAAATCAGTTTTTTCTTTTCTGTGTAAACTTCACAGATGTGATGGGTATCGATAACTAAACACGATAAAACAAAAACTTAACTAATTCAAGTAACTTCACTGTCAGTGGTAATTTTTTCGTTTTATCGTATTTAGATATCGATACCGAACACGTCCTTACGGAGTTTCGCTAGCTAATTAAATTTGACCCTGTATGTGTATGAATTGTTTTTTTTTTTTCAGATGCGAGGAAAGCGTACGACACTATGTGAACCAGACGCCGCCGCCGCGCACTCCCCCTACAGCGATGCTGCCCAACCATCACACCGATATCTTTGACATGCGTAAGTCTTAGTCAAAACATTAAACTGTTATCCGGATACACAATAAGACAGAAGAATTAAAAGACAGGCATCGTACCAATAGCGGTTTTATTGTTTTGATCAATGGCCGAGAAGATGTGTGAATATTTTTGTTGAGAAAATCATTTTCTATACCTATATGATGGCAATTAGAAAATTGTCCACGTTTATAAACCATTTATAACGGGCTTAGAAAGGTCATCATACGCGGTTATGGGTCCATCACCGTTTCGCCACCTGCGCGCACCAGTTTGGCAACGTCGCATACAAAAAAATATTTTTACGCTCGAAAAATACATGTGATTGTCACCCGTCGTGAGTGGCCCCCGTCGTGATTTTTTTCTGAGAAAATAAACGAATTTCGGCCGAAGTTTTTATTTTCACTGAATGTTCGGCCGAAGTTGGTATTCGGTTAAAATCACGTTCGGCCCCATCCGTAGTATAAAATAAACATTAAGTACTCACTTAATATTAAACTTACCTATACTAAAGAAATCTCGCTGTTTTGTAAAGTAAAAACCGTTCGAAGCAGGGGCGAATCGCTAGTAAATAAATAAAAGTATAACTAATGATTCAATTAGATAACTCACGATGAATAATTGATAATAATTCCACCAATACATTCCTCATCACAGAACCATTCACCGCGGCGCCGATGACGTCATCATCGGCTGCGTCATCATCATCAGCATCCGCATCTTCGCCGGGAGACGTACCTGCCGAGCCGCTGTCGGCACAAGCACAGGCTGCCTTACTGGCGCGCGAGCCCTGGTTCCATGGACCTATCTCTAGGATCACTGCTGAGAAGGTAACTTATTGCTAATAACGTTAAAGGAGATGTTTCATTTTCGCCCATAAAGTGTACGGTAATGAAAAAAGAGGAAAAAAATCCCCGAATTGAGGAAAAATATGCTTTCCTGAATATTCCACTGGTTACTTCGGCACGAAAAATAATAGTTTTCAAATTATTGCCATATTCTATTGATCATGGCGTCGTCTAACTTGCATAATGTTTTCGTCCAGAAATCTTGTTACATTAAAACGTAATAATATCACGTAGACGTTATTTATATAAATATGAAAGGCGTGTATTTCTGTGTGATAAGATAATAAGATAGCTATCATAGACAAGTTTTTTGGCTAAATTATAAGAAAGTGATTGATAAAAACATATTCCATTTTTGTAGATCGTAGATTTGCAGGTACTTCTGGACAAAAAACGACCGTTTTCCAACCCGTCATGGATGGCTATCGATGGTCGTAACCTGTTATAACTCTCATAAAAACATCAAACATTTTCAGTTTTTATTAAGTGACTAAAAAATATGAGGTATTATTAAAAAAAACATTCTTTATTGTATTCAGAGGTTCGTTTCCCAGGTTTTCGAAAGCGTATATGTTATGGCCGGAGTCCTATGCAAAAATGAAACGTCTCCTTTGACTTCGGTTAATAACATGATGGTGATCATCATAATTTGCCCATCCTACTAATATTATAAACGCGAAGGTTTGTATGGATGGATGGATGGATGTTTGTTACTATTTCACGTAAAAACGGCTGGCCTAATTTTGATAAAATTTTGTATCGAGGTAGCTGACACCCTGGATTAACATATAGGCTACTTTTTATCCCTATATTCCCACGGGATCGAGACTTACGCGGGTAAAACCGCGGGGCGCAGCTAGTAAAAGAATCAACTGATTAAGTGAGAATTTCACTAATCAAACTGAATGCGATCAGCACATCTAAACCGAGTTCAAGAGCTGTCAATATTCCAAAGAAAATAATGACACTGACAGCTCTTAAACGTGGTTTATATGCTGATAGCGTTCGGTTTCTTTGGTGAAATTCGCCCTAAGAGTTTACAAACATATGGAGCTATCTATGGTGTCTTTCCACTTGTCTGACACACTGACTTATTACTTTAATTTTTTTAAGAAACCTTATACTTTTACAATGTCAGTCAATGTCAATAATCTGTTATTGCTTCATTTTTAATTATTTTAACCTATTGCGTTATTATAGTAATTTTATTCTAGGTGCACTGCTTCACATATCCTATCCTACTAATATTATAAACACGAAAGTTTGTAAGTATGGATGGATGGATGGATGGATGTTTGTTACTCTTTCACGTAAAAACGGCTGGACCCATTTTGATAAAATTTGCTGACACCCTGGATTAACATAATAGGCTACTTTTTATCCCTATATTCCCACGGGATAGAGATTTACGCGGGTGAAACTGTGGGGCGCAGATAGTAATTACATAATTAATGTACCATCGCGAACATTGGCGGTGAACAAATTTTCAACCTTATGCTCCTAGTAATAAGGTTGAAAAGTGATTCACCACCAGTGTCCGCGGTGGTACCTATAGGTAATACGGGCTAGTGTCCGCAACTTCACGTCAAATATGCGCGTATTTTGCGTGCGGGTGGGATACCTATACAAAATATAGTAAAACATTTTAAAAGAGTAATGGTGGAGTTTCTTGCCCATTCTCCTCCATATGAAACTATATTTGGAAGGGGCAACTAGAATATTTTTTTGTAAATAATTGACGTTCAAAAGCTATGTGCTATTTGAAATCAATAATTTGACTTTATTTATTTATTTTATTATTTATGTACTTACATACAGTAAAATACAGTGAGATACGACATACATAATTATAATTTAAAAAAAAACATGATTTTTTTATTAATTTCTGGGTTTTACTGAATAAATCGTTTCACCTTCTCCGCATAAGCCTATCTAATTACTTTAAATTATAATTCAACTTTAGATGAACCCTGTTCAGCCAGCTCCTTTTTAGAATGACGACTTTTTAAACTACTTCTGCGCCTAGGCACTATTAAAAAAAAATCTAATCATTTAATTTGTTGTTTCAGTTGGTCGTACAAGACGGCGAGTTTCTGGTGCGCGAGTCAGCAGCGTGTCCGGGGCAGTTCGTACTGACAGGAGCCAGGAAAGGAAGCCACAAGCACCTGTTACTCGTCGACCCCAACGGAGTGGTATGTTCCTTTATATTTACTTATAGTTTCTGCAATCAAACAGTTTCTGTTGCTTTTGTAAAGGAGCTTGTACTGGTAAAATGAGCACCTATTTCAATCGCAAAGCAGATTTTCTGTTTTCAGTTTCAAAAATATGGGTGCAAGTCTAATTATAGGTCACATGAGACGAGAGACACATTTAGGCTCACTTCCAATACTGGTTAGTAAATAAATTTAGCGCTAAACAGATTTAAAATATAATTCTGTCAACTTCAAACAATTGACAGAAATAGAACGAAAAAAAAAAGAAAGAAAGAACGATGTTTTAAATTCGTGTACATCTGGGCCTTAGGCCTGAATTCCTCCTGCGCTGATTTCAGTCGCGTACGTCCCCCCCGGTAAAAATCAAACTGATTTACGAACTTAAAACCTTATATCTTGATGCGAAACCGCTAAGCTTTTTGAGGCAATCGAAATGATTTATCAGAATACGTCTTCCCAAATACATAGTGGTGATGGTTTATAAATACTTATAATGTCCTATCACACAGTAAAATAATGTTTAATTCACGCTAGGTGCGAACTAAGGACCGGGTGTTTGAAAGCGTGCCGCATCTCATAAAGTACCACTGCAGCAATGAGCTGCCAATCGTATCGGCTGACTCTGCGCTACTGCTGCGCAAACCTGTGCTGCACGACGGTGCGTCATGAGGAGCATTACGCACGACTACACAGCACATACAATACTCCAAGCTTTTATTTACGACTGATAATGCAACATTGCCATTGCATTGCAATAAGATTTGTAGGAATTGATAACGCTTGAATTGAAAATTCGCTTCTATTGTTGCCCCAAGGACAACACTGGCTCCTACTGACATGGTCACCTCTAGGCCACACTTACCGGGTTTCAGCTGATTTTATATCCTCTTGTTGTTGAAAAGTATATAAGGTGTATCTATTCATACACGAAATCTCTTAAGGGGTCATTGTATCATCATTATGAACAACTTTCACTATGGGATTATTATATTTCAATATGGGATACCTATTGGTCCCATAGTAAAAGTTGTTCATAATGATGAGTACAAGGACCCCTTAAGAGATTTCGTTTATGACTAGATACACCTTATAATATATACAGGGTTATTTTTAAAACATCAATAACCTCTTAAGGGGTCATTGTACTCTTCATTATGAACAACTTTTACTACGGAACCAAACCTGAAATCGCGAAAAAAAAATCAGCTGTTCCCTACATTTTAACGAATTATTCGAACATAAATGTTGGGAACAGCTGGTTTTTTTTTTCGCCATTTCAGTTTTGGTCCCATAGTAAAAGTTGTTCATAATGATGAGTACAATGACCCCTTAGGAGGTTATTGACGTTTTAAAAATAACCCTGTATTCTATTTATCTATTAGTAATTCGCCGAACCCCGGTAATTTGGCCTTACCGTAACATAGCCTAAGTTCTTCCGCAAGTACCCGCTAAGTGTACGCATTTATAACGATTCCATTTTGTATTGATTCAATATATTATCCGCAATAAAAGTGATAGAATAATTGTAATTAAGTACCAAAGTCATGTTTTGGTTGGAATGCTATTGCAAAAATTGTGATTTTTTCCAATAAGGTTATTTTATTTTATAAACTTATATAATATACAGGCTGACTTTGAAAACATGCGACAAAATTTAAGGTAGTGTTCCACCCATCAATATGAACAACTTTTACTATGGGACCAAATTAGAATTCGCAAAAAAAAAATCGACCTTCTTATACAAAATGGTCCAATCGGTTATGTACCTTTATAGGAAGGTCGATTTTTTTTTTGCGAATTCTAATTTGGTCTTATAGTAAAAGTTGTTCATATTGATGGGTGGAACACTACCTTAAATTTTGTCGCATGTTTTCAAAGTCACCCTGTATAATACTAGTCTTCACCAAATTTTTATTTAGGAGTGAAGCCCGCTATCTTGTTTTAGTGAGTTTAATCATGAGATTAGTTTAATTTTTTATTAATTATAAGAATAATGTTGCTGTGCAATTGACCATGCCAAACCGTAGTCGAGACACAGGAGTCTTATTTTTATATTAAAATGTATTTTGCTAAAATTTCATATACATATTTAATGCCAGAGCATGCATTCAGACATCGCACAAAAATACATTGAGCTCTCTGCGTTATAGTTTAATGTTTTATTATACGTTTACAATAAAGTAATAACAGATAGGTGCTATGATGGCTTACTTAAATAATTTTAACGTAGTCGTGTAATTTTATAAAATTGAAACTGTACATACAACATCTCATACACATCATCTGTGAATCTTAGACTACTTAAGACTGTTATGTTAGACTCGAATCTTTTACTGAGTTAAGTGATAAATGTTTGATGCTTTAAAATATTCCTCTCAGTAGTGAGAGTTTATTTGTAGTGGCACAAAAAAGCACAAAAAGTATGTGGTTGGTACCCCAATATGGGGAGAAAAGGGGTGTTAATACACCTTCACGATCTGCATCTCCTGTTGATTCGACAATTCACTAATCGACGGATTCGATTGATTAAAAAAGCGGAGCGCATCAACTCGAATGAGGTTCGACCTCACAACGACTATCGAGTTGATCATCTCTACGCTGGACTGAATTTTAAGATGGACTAACTAGAAAAGTAATATATCAACCGCTGAACGATTTTATTAGATAATGAACAATGTAGAATCTACGTCGTAGATCATGCTGGTATAGTAGCACCATATATGACTGTTGAAATCATGAGGAACACATTAATTAGGATTTTCCAGCACTAATCTAAATTATATGCTTGTTTATCACTGATTAGAATTAAATATATTCATGATGCAATATTCCATTGACATATAATGTATACATCATCATAAATTATAGTATATTATGCAAATAATGTTATCGTACTATCAATACTATTATTAAAAGTGATGTATTTAAAATAATGTATTATGTGATTTAAATAAACTATTTTGGAAAATCAATCGCCATTTATCTACTAAAACATAAATTTATCATAAGATATATTTTACTAACTTGCCTAGGCAACATGATCTACAACTGCGTCCAGGGACCACTTTGGTTACCCATTGAAAGGGTTTCCGATAGGGTTTTTCTAAGCGGTTAAACAAAAACCCTTACGATATGGGTAACCCTTATGAACGGCTTAAATAAAATTTTGGTAACCCATTGAAAGGGTTTTCGATAAAAACCCATACGGTGTGGGTAACCCTTTTGAACGGCTTAATTTAAACCATTCAAAATTACCCACACCGGGTTTTTCTAATATGGTAACCAAAATGGTCCCTGGGTAGAATAGAGATAGAATTGGTCATGCTACGCGTGCTGGGCGGATATCGAAATAACATAATATTATGTTTTTTTCATGTTTCTGGGTTTCAAGTAGGTATAGAACCCATTGAATGGGTTATCATGTAACCCTTTCACTGGGTTTCAAGTATAAAACCCATTCAATGGGTTATCAGGTAACTCTTTCAATGGGTTATCAGGTAACCCTTTCAATGGGTTTCTAGCATAAAACCCTTTCAATGGGTTACATTATGATAAAGGTAACCCATTGAATGGGTTACCCCTTCGAAAGGCTTAACCCTTAACCGGGGTTGTACGGTCCCTGTGCCTCACATGAACTCATGTCCAACCTAAACGAGCGATTATTTTCTGAATTCTGTTCTAATTGATGCTCTGGCGGCCAATAGTCCGTTAATTAATTTTCGGAAGGATCTCTAGGATCTGCTTAGTCCCTTATAAATGGAGCGTAAAGGCACACGCACATTCACCGCAACGCAAACATCTAACTACATCACTACACATTGTTTATCAAACATCGCACATACAAGCGGGCCGCACCGCGCTTTTTGTATTGTAATGTGCGCTTGCCTTTAGGCCGAATACGCTTTTCGACGGTGACCGATATTTATCAGACTACGGCTTTGTTTTGTTAGACGGCCGATTGTCAATCAACAAAGAACAAGGCAAGATATTAAAAAAAAACGGCCAAGTACGTGTTGGACCACGCACAATGAAGGGTTCCGTAGATGGAACGAATTTATCCTAAGAACAAACAAGGCGCGGTGTTACCTCAATATTCACAAAAACTGGTTTCTTGGATTGTCGAGTATGACGTAACGCAATGAAAATATCCGACGCAAAAAATACAGTGAATAGAAAAGGGCTTATAGAAATTTTTTAACCGAATAAAATAGTAAAATATAGTTTGATATTCGCAATAAAAAATTGTGAAGTTACTTCACAAAAATAAACTTTGGCATCGAATATCTCTGTACTTTCAGCGAAAACAATTTTTTTTTTTGGGTTCTAATTGCATTAGCTTTGTTTTAAAACTTTAACCGAACAATTATTTAATATAATGTGTATATTCCGAATAATCTAAATAAAAGCCGTAAAATAAATGCCAATTCGCAGCTTAGTCACATCGTCAACACAATTGTTTATTCAATTTTCAACCTTATTTCAAGCGGTTGTGTGAGTGCAGTTGCAGCGTTTAAAATCGTAGTCAGTCCGCGCCTTAACATTGTTTTTAAAAACATATTCCCTCATGCATTCCAACTGCAAATGTAAGTTTGTACGCACAATATTGAGAGATTACCCATGTTATTTTAAGACCATAGACTTCTTATATGTTTTCCTGTAATCTATAAGTGAAGAACTATTTTCTGTATTTTTTCTAAATTTTAAGTTCAGTAGTTTTGGAGATAAGGGGTCGGTCGTATGACGTTAACTCGAACAGACGTGTCAAGTCTCCGTTTTTACTGTGCGTCTACTACAGCGCGACACCATGTTGCGAGTTTGCGCCTCGTATCGGGCATCGAAATCATTCAGTGTTTATTTTGTTGTGTTTGTGTCGCCAAATAAAATTTGTTATAGCTGTGCAAAGGTGGCGTGGACTAGGCCTGTGTGCGACCCTGATCTCAGGCGAGTGAACCACTGCATACGAGGGGCTAATTGCGCCTGCGGAATGATCCTGACTCCCGTTCAAGTTAATCTGGTGAGATCTTTCCATATCTTTTAGTAGTAACGCTTAAACTATATTATAATACGTGTGTGTCAAGTATAATAATATTCGTATAATTAGCAGTGCTATGCTATGAGTAGTGTTCCAAAATTGTTTGTCTTGTGTGAGTGCGCATTCAATTTTTTGAGTTTCGGGATTCAAGTGATGGACTCAGGTAGCTGTAACTCAACCCAACATTCCTTTTAGATGTTTCGCTTTGGGTTCGGAGGATACAAGTGGTACGTCATAGTATTTTATTAACTGCGACTTACTACTACTCCAAAAATCCAGAAACGGATAGTAACGAGACCTCGGATGAAGACATTGGCAACAGCAACGTGTAACACAGCATAGCAGTGACATATAAAAGCGTCGAGAAAGCAATTTAACCCCCTCAAAAGATTCACCATTCAAGATTCGGCGAATCTGGACCTGAACGCAACCTGGCGGCCACGTCATTAAAAGATAGATAAATATAACCCGTGTCTCCACTATTCCAATGCTTGCTCAAGGATGCATATCCGGTACGGCTCTAATAATCCTCCCATATCCCAGGGGCACGTCTTCCCTACCATTTATCGCGCCCCCCGGTCTACTCTTTGATATGCAATGGTCTCTGTAGTCCCATGAAACATGAGGCTCCAGGGGCTCATGTGAATTTTTGGAAAATCGAGTAATCGAGTCTGGTTTACTTCGCTATTACAGTCTCGTTTACTGCTGGGGTCGGTGCATTTCATTCATGCAGCAGGTTCGAAGATAAAGCGGAAACGGTAAATTTTCATCTAGTTTCTTAAATAACTTTTAAAGTATGTACTTATTTAAAAAATATAAAAATTAAATATATCTGAAATTCTTACAACAAGCCCTTTCATTGATATTTCACACGGTAGTTAAATCATTTTTTAATTTCTAATTTGCCCCCCTCCCCCCTCCCTTCCGTTATTAACGTTACACATCGCGTTTGAGTCACAGAAATTCATATAATGTATTTATTACTCATATATGTATACCAAATTTCAACTTAATTGGTCCAGTAGATTCAGAGCAAATTGACTGTGACAGGCAGACACACGAGTGATCATAAAGGGTTCCGTATTTTCCTTTTGTGGTACGGATCCCTAAAAACCTGTAACAAGCGGCTGACTTGTGTCGTCTGCGCGTGTTCTGGCATATCCTTGTGCGGCTCGGTGTAGAGTGCTTTAGTGGGATGTTACTTTAAACTTATTGTTCTATTCTAGAATCTCGTTTATTGTCTGTTTCCGTGACTTTGCCGGCGTGTTTTTTATTTTTTCCATCATTTCATTCCATATTTTTTATAGAATATCCATGCAATCTATCCGGTAGCATTTGCGTGATGCTGGAACATACATTCAGACAGACAAAAATTCTAAAAACTATATTTTCGGCGTTAGAATCGTTCCCAGACCTCGCAGCAATTACTTTTCAAATATATTCAACGTAAGTACAGTTTTGACTTCACTACGATTTTATTATATGTATAGATAAGTGGCCGGTGGCTATAGGCAGATTTTTTCATTGGCGGTCGTCCCACGGTTCACGCGGATGAAAGGGGACCGCAGGTAAAACAAAATATGAAGCGCACCTGGCACCGGGTGGTACAATTTCTCAATGGAATAATTCGTAATTTTCTACCGCTGAACGAAAGTAGAGTTTATTTCTTCGGGGATTAGGTCCACCAAAAAATATGGCTTAAATTAATGAAGTATGTTGATTTGTTCCTTAAGAGTTCTTAGATTGCAGTGGTAGTAATAATTATATTTTGTGTATCGGGAATACAGAGAAATACGAACTAAAAAACCGGCCAAGTGCGTGTCGGACCACGCACAATGAAGGGTTCCGTAGTGGGGATTCATTATCTTAAGAACAAACTTAACATTATAGTTGGTCCCAGATACATTCTAACTGCAAATTTAAGTTTGTACGCACAATATTGAAAGATTTACTATGTTATTTTAAGATCATAGACTTCTCATAGGTTTTCCTGTAATCTATAAGTAAAGAACTATTTTCTGTATTTTTGTTTTCAAAATTTCAGGCTCGGGAGAATGGTCAATTTTCATCTATTTTCGTAAATAATTTTAAAAGTATTTATTTTAAAATTATAAAAAAAATATATCTGAAATTCTTACCACGATCTCTTTCATTTGATATGTCGCAGGGTACAGTTTGCTAAACTTTTTTTTTAATTTTCTAAATTGCCCCCAAAAGTGACACCACATGTTCAAAATTCATTTATTTACGTTACACGTTTGTGTTTGGGTCGCAAAAGTCCACATATGTAAGCGAGCAAATCGGCTGTGACAGACGGACGGACAGACAGACAGCCAGACACACGAGTGATCCTATAAGGGTTCCCGTTTTTTCCTTTTGAGGAACGGAACCCTAAAAATCACTAAGAGCTATTGTTTATCGAGCAGGTTGGTTGTCACGGCTGGCACCAACCAAAGTATACATAAAGTTATGGGACGGAATTCCAAAACAACAAAATATCGTACTTAAATTTCTTTATTAAAAATGTAATTTACAGTAGTATAAACAGTAAGGTCATACATGGCAGTGATGTTATTATTAGGTACTTATAAATATATCGGCATCACTATACATAATCCGACGAACACTTCCATATCCTCAACACCATTACTCGCCTTTGACACTTAAAAATTAATATTTAACGTTGAAATGTTACAAACACATCAATAAAACTCCAACAAACAGACAAGTGTCAGAGGCGAGGTTGTCCTACGTACTGCCAACCCGAGCTTACTTGCCTAATCCATCCTAATTTACATCAATCCAAGAAACAACATTTTAATTATATTTAATTTGAATACAGTCCAATTTCATAAAATAATAATAAGTCAACTTGCTAAAATAAAATTAATTTAAACTTCAGATCCCAAATGTGTCAGAAATATTCAAGAAATGTCGATATTAATATCAATAAATTGATCATGCAATTTGCCTACACAAGTACACTATAACATTCTTTGGGACATCGCAGCACTATTCTCCAGACCCTACTAAAACGTAGGGTCTCCTTGCGTGCAATTATAATTAATACTACATTTGCTAAGACTGTCTAAAAATCAAACTAAGGTCACAGTACGATAAAAATAAATAAATACGCCTCTATACAAAAATAACACATTTATATGATGGTGAACACGTGAGCACTTGAGAGCTCAGCGGGCCGGCCTCCTATCCTGCGAACATTCCTAGCTACTCGTCTACGCTTATCATTCTACGCGCCGAGGCCGCCCGCGCCAACGATTACATTATACGTACAAGCTAGAACACCGGCTAGTCGTCGCCGACAATTGACTCCATATATCAAATATCTCGCACAATTACAAAAGTGATCGAGGAGCGTGTAAACTGTATAAGTTTCCGTATTACAAAATTACGTTTATCACCAAAAATATTTCATCATGTCATCATCATACAACAATTTTAAACTCAGGCGCATCTTATAATTAACCTCTTCCTTTTCGGGAGTCGGTTAACAAAAATAGATCACGTGCATCTGTTACAATTTTACTTGGTCAACAATGACACTGTCGTCAATAATTACCTATTTAATCATCGGAATTAGCTAGCATCTAATACTGGGTCTAAATAGTGAAGAGCCTAGCGAGGACACATTCCTCTCGGGTTCGAGTCGAATGTGATCATAGACGATCTCCATTCGCACGGAAACTAAACCTCGTTATATAAAAACTACCTCGTCATAAACCATAATTATCATACACTCTCACACATAATAAATACAGGTACGCCGTCGTCACTCAAGTCGCCCACGACGCAGCTCGGAGAAGTGAACGAAGTGCCGATGCCGACGACAGCCGAGCGTGGCGGGCCGACTGCGAACGAAACTAACCGCCTGGCCGCGCCCGGCGCGCTCAATCCGGGATGGGCACGAGCGAGGGCGCGTGCGCGGGGAGGGCGGGGGGCGCGGGCGGCGCTGGCCGGTGCAGCGTGAAAGCGTCGTACACCTGGGCCAGCTCGTCCATGTGGTGCTCCTCCAGGCACAGGAAGCCAGCGAGTGTGGGCGAGGCGCGGCGCGCGCACGCCAGGCAGTGCACCACGTGGCGCTTCTCGTGCTCGCGCACCAGCAGCGCGTGCCACACCTCGCGCTCGCACGCGCCGCAGTAGTGCGACGCCTCGCCGCGCGCGCGCCCGTGGAAGCGCACCGGCACGCCGCGTGCGCGCACCGCGCTCAGCGTGCCGCCGGCCGCGCGCATGGTCTGCATGAGGCACGTGCGCATGGCGCGGTGCAGGCGCGGGTCCGACACGCGGATGTTGCGCGCCAAGTTCCACGACAGGTGCACCATGGGCACGATCGACTTGAAGTTCTGCACCTTGTTCCACTCGTAGCGGTCCAGCGCGAGCGAGTACTGGCGCGCGGTCAGCGGGCCCACGTTCCACGCGATGTTGTTGCACCAGCCGGTGGCCTGCACCCAGTGCACGCAGCCCGCGTTCACCCACACGAGGTCGCCGGGCCGCTGCGTGAAGCGGTACACGGGCACGCCGTGCTGGCGCAGCTCCTCCGGGTCGGGCCACCACGAGCCGTGCAAGTACGACAGCCCGTGTCTCTCGCACAGATCGCGCACGCCACCCCAGTACGCATCGGGCACGCCGAACCACTCGCAGTCACCGGGCCCGATATTAATATTGATCGAACAGAAGTTGTTGTTCTCTTGATGGCCGGGCGTACGGCTACCGGGCACTTTCATGTACAGCTGGACCGTGTTCATGCCCAGGATCACGTGACCTACGTGTGATAGCATATTGGCGGCGGAGGCAACGCGTGCGAAAGCCGGCAGCTTTTGTAATTCCGTGAGCTGAGGACGCCACTTCCGCTCGTCAGATAGATCAACGTTAGTTCCGAAGCGCAGCATGCGCGCGGCGCGGCGGCGCTTGACGGGCCCCGAGCCGGACTCGCGGCCGTCCGAGTCGGACAGCGCGCCGCCGGTCGCGGTGTTGGCGCCGCCTCGCTCGCGCTCCTCGCGCAGCGACTCCTGGAAGGAGCCGGCCTGGTACTGCGCGTACTTGCGCACGGTGGTGTGCGAGCGGTGCGAGGCGCAGGCCCACACGCGCCGCCTGCCCGTGGGGTCCCAGTTCTCGTCGGCGGACTGCATGAGCTGCGTGCGCACCTCGACCGCGTGGTCGGGCCACGCCTCCACCAGCGTCTTGGTGGAGAACAGGCCGAGGTCAAGCTTGAGCGCGGCGGTGAGGCCGCGCACCACGGCGATGGGATGCTTGAGGCAGAAGTCCTGCAGCTGCGGCGAGAAGGCGTCGCGCTTGGACTCTACGTAGACGAAGGGCGCGGGCGGCGCCAGCTGCTCGGGCGACAGGCGCGGCGGCGGCAGGGCGGGCGGCTCGGGCGGCCCGGCGCCGTCGCCCAGCACCGACCACGCTGTGGGCGGCCCCGCGTTGTCCCTGAAGCGTCAAACATTACATTAGTGACCCGCGGTATTGAAGAGCCTAATCAGAGTAAAGACGCGAGACTTACTTGCAAGCATCCATAATCTGCTTGGAGCTCATGCCGATCTGGTAGGTGACGGGCTTGAGTGGGTCCGTCTTGAGAGGCTCCAGCTTCACGACAGGCTGCCGCCCGCCCAGCACGGCCTCGCTGCTATTGCCTGCATTACTAGTGGTATCCACTGAAAACAAATAAAACAGAATACAAGATTAAAAAAATATTGCTGCATAAAATCTATGAACAAGTCCATCAAAAAGCCACGCGTACGCTTAAATGTTAACGCATCAGGTAACATAACGTAGAAATCGGATTTACATCTCAGAAATCGTAATTCTGATTTATTTCATGTTGTATGGCAGGTGAGTGATTAGAGTTCTAATAAAATGTTCAACGAAGCTATTTCGTTGGAAAATCTTTCAAAAGTGATGCCGTAATCAAAAGGTTTATAATTATAATCTTTGGCCGTAATGTTTATTCAGGTTCATAGTCCCCCAAAACAATAACAAAAAGTAACAAAAACTAAACGTTACAAACTGTGGTTATCTCAAACAACGAATACACCGGAAAATTATTGAACTGGGATACTGGAACCGATAAAAGCATTTTACACTAACATTTATTTTTATTCTTCATATTTCTTGCTTTAAGTATTTTTCTATGTTTCAAAGAAAACAAATCTCACGGGGATTGTGACATTGACAGTGATAATTTACTCGATTTAAAAAAAAAAGCGTTACTTGTTTATTTGTAACGAGTTTACATACAAGAATATTTAACTGATTAATGAGTCGACTGATAAGCTTACGAGGAATTCGAGATAAACCTAAAAATAACTACAATATTTTGACCCTGTATTTTCTAATAACTCGTCAAAATTCATTCAATAGACAGAATGAGATTTCGTTTATGTGTCCTCATTCATTTTAAAATGCATTGTACTGTATTATTACAATAACAAGAACTCATTCATTTTCCGGAACAAAAACTGTAATGCATTCCCTTTTTACAAGCTTTTATTTAACTTGTTTATAGCATCGATGTTTTGAAGGATAACAAACGCGCTCAATCATTCGTAAGACGACCTGAGGCTTTTGTGAACCGCGAGCTTTTGCACGGCTTTGTCCGCAGAGCGTTTAGCCACCGCATTATTCTCATATTCTGGCTTTAAATGGCTTAAAGATAGCGTATAATGGCAGATTTAACAGAGAGCTTAGGCCAAAATGTGCCCTTAAGGCGAAAGCGTCAGGGTTGCCCGCAAAATTCAAAGCTTCTTAAGTTTTTTATCAAGTTATTTGTTGATCTAAATATGATTCGCGGTCGTATCAAATATGTATTCATAGAATTATAATCATAAAAATCATTAATACAACTCTCTCAAGTTCATATTACCCTATTGAATGACAATTTCATGCCCATGCCAATTCTAACTTAAGGGGCCGACATAGTAGTAGCATGCGTAGCATACAATCGTAATACCAAAATAATTTGTAAATCAAACATATTCTTAAGGTAGTGTGTATTTATTTCGATTGGATTACAGAATATCTATGTTCCCAAGTATATATTTTGAAAGGACAATGATATAAAGATGAGATATGAGGAATTTAAAATTCAAGGATCCATATAGTGTTAGTAAGAACTTAACCTATGTTAGTAAACTCAACAACTTAAAAATACAATAAATAAAAATTAATTGGCTACATGAACATGTGCACGCACATGTCTGCCAGCCCAGAGCCTGATAAATGGTCCATCAACCTTATCCGCCAGTGTAGCTAAAATACTGTTAGAGCTGCCCCTGAATCGCCGCAACATCGATGCACACCGTTTGCGCATGATGGCATGAAAGTCATCTATTCGCGCATCTGCAAACAAGCCCGATGCACTGCAAAACCGAGGCAGTCCCAACAATATCAATCAGTGTCCGTTCAAAAAATATATTTGGGAACCTAGATATTCTGTATTCCATTCGAAATAAAGACAGTGTTATCTTAAGAATATGTTTGATTTATAAATTATTTTGGTATTACGTTTGTATGAACTACGCATCCATCGCCAGTCTCTTATGGAGTTGTATTGCTGATACTAAAGATTATAATTCTGTAAAGCCATATTTGTTACGGTCGCGAATCATATTTTATTCAACTGACACTGAGCAACAAATTGCAAAAAACTTGAGAAAATTGAATGTCGCGGGCTACCTTAGCGCATCCTTAACAGATGCGCGGATCCGGACGAACGTTTTTTGCACAGATTAAGGCAGCAGGTAGGAGCTTCGTCCCAAAAACGAAGCAGGCTGTCGCGTACTTGGTATTCATTTAGCGGATATTTTAAAATTCATAGGCGATATGTTTGGTATTATTTATGTATTGTATGTAGGAGTCAAGTAAAACACTACACGACTTTCACTGGATTCATTCAAACAAAATAAAGTCGAATTCAAAATCCAAGGTAGCGGCTAGAGACAGACAAGACCGGGAGAAATATTTTACTTCCTAGCTGGAAGTCAAACATTTCTCCCGGCCGAGACACAAAAGAATTTTCGGTGGAATTTATATTGTCCTAGCGCAGTCTTTGGTCACTTTTTGCTAAGCTGAAGTACATAAACTTATTGTTTTGTTACAGTAGAAGAGTAAAGGCTTCTACAGACCAGTGCAGCGCGACTCGCGACGTGACACAAAGGCACCGATCGTCGCGCGACACGCGGGGACTTTGTGTCGCGTCGCGTGTCGCGCCAGTATGTAAAAGCCTTAAATTGGATCCAACGCTTAGGAGTTCGTGGCACAATTTTGATGTGTGTTTCCTCTTTTCGTGAAAATGGACGGAAATGTGTAACAGGAAGTGGCAGCTTGAGCATGGAATAAGTACTTTTTAATAGCATGGAATTCGTAAGTACTTTATAATAACATGGAATTAGTAAGTACTATATAGATAAAAAAGGAAAAGAGATTCTTCTTTGTCACCTGCAAGCATCCAAACATCAACACGTCCCACTGATGGGGTAAAAAGCATTTTAGCTCCACCCAAGTTGCACAAAACAGATGCATTTTCGTATATGCGATCCAGATCGCATTCACAGTCAGAGAAAAACACGCAACAGCATAAAATATAGGAAATATCAGGCACCGGAAACGTGAGAAAAACAAACAATATAGAAATAACGTTAACAAAAAAACAAACAGAACCCCAATACGGCTGGTCACCGTGGGGCGATAGACCACCACCCCCAAAAGCTTGCGATAGAGAAGTCCATCAGAACATTACCCAAAAAACAACACTCAGAAAATAAAAAACATAGATCTAGGAGTAAATTCAATATAGCTACATTTAACACGAGATCTATAAAATCACAAGATTTTTTACTGGAACTAGAACATGCATTAGAAACAGTTAACTGGGATATTATAGGCTTGAGTGACGTGAGAAGAGCTGACGAGAAAACAGAGGAACGCGAAAAATACATATTATATCACATTAATGAAAAGGCTGTAATATACGGAGTAGGGTTTATGGTCAAGAAATACCTGAAAAATGAAATAATAGAGTTCAGAGGAATATCAGACAGGATTGCCATTCTGAATATAAAACTCCCTGGATATAGACAACCAACTTCAATTGTACAAATATATGCTCCAACGGAGATTACCCAGAAAGATATAAAAGTGAATTTTACAAAAAACTCAACCAAATAATGCCAAATTTGTGTAGAAAAGTTATGGGACAGTCAAATTGGAAAGAGGAAAAAGAACGAGGACAATATACTAGGACAGTACTCAACTAGTAAAAGGAATGACTACGGTCAAAGATTGATTAATTTTGCATTAGAAAATAACCTGCACATCATGAATAGCTACTACAATAGAAAACATAATAGAAAATGGACATGGATGTCACCTGATGGGAAAACGAGAAATGAAATAGATTACATTCTCACAAACAAACCAAAAGTGTTTTTAAATATTGATGTTGTTAATCAACTTAACTACCACACAGATCATAGAATGCTACGAGGACAAGTGTACACATAAGAACCAAAATTACAGAGGAAAAACATTCAAAGTAGTAAAAAACCAATATCCTTACCAATTGCAGGAAATATTCTAGAATCATAAGAAGGTAATTTAAAAACAACAAAGATTGCCAAAGATGTCCAAGAGAAATATGACGCTGTCGAAAGAGAACTGAGGAAAGTTGAAAGCAAAACTAGAATAAATAACGACACAAAAGACAATAGGTAAGTACAGAAGCAAGAAGTTTGATCATGGAGAGAAAATCTTTGTATAAGAACAGAAAAACTAACAAAAAGAAGATAGAAAACCTAAGTAAAGATATAAACTTGCAAATCAGGAAACATAGACAGAATAGAAGGAGCAATATAATAAATTATTACATAGAAAAGTCAGGAGGAGTCAAGAAAGCATGGGACGAGCTAAGAGAAAATACTAACTGGATAGACAATATTTATCACCATAAAGATAAGAAAAAAAAGACAAACAGAATCGAAATACTAGAAGTAGCCACAGATTATTACAGGGAGTTATATAGCGACGACGTAACACCAGATGAAACCCATCAATTAACTGAAAACGATACAATTATTACCGAAGAAATTCCATGTATACTGAAAGAAGAAGTAGACAATGCTATCAAATCACAAAAAAGAGGTAAAGCACCGGGTGAAGACTGCATATCTAACGAAATTCTATTAGGAACATCTGATGTAATATTAGACACTATTACAGACCTATTTAACGAAATTTTAGACACAGAATATATACCTCAACAGTGGACTACATCAACTATAATACTACTTCATAAAAAAGGAAAGAAAGACAATATAGCAAACTACAGACCCATTAGCCTGATGACTAACGTCTACAAAATATTTTCCAAAATACTTCTAAACCGTTTAACATTGACTCTGGATGAAAATCAATCCAGAGAGCAAGCAGGTTTTCGCAGTGATTTTTCAACAATCGATCATATACACACCATAAAACAAGTTATCCAGAAATGTAACGAATACGGCATGACTTATTATTTGGCATTTGTGGATTATAATAAAGCATTTGACTCCTTAAAACACACAAAAATATGGGAAGCGCTTGCAATGCAAGGTGTTGAAAGTAAATACATAAGACTAATTAACAACATATACAAAAACATGAAAGCAAAAATACGGACAGAAAGAGCAGGAGAATACTTCCCTATAAAGAGAGGAGTGAGACAAGGAGATCTATCACCCAAATTATTCTCGGCAGTGCTGGAAAACATATTTAGACGTCTCGAGTGGAGCAAATATGGATTGAACATCAACGGAATGCAACTAAACCACCTAAGATTTGCAGACGATCTAATTCTAATTTCTGAAGATCTAAGAAGCCTGCAAGAGATGCTTGAACAACTTACGAACGAAAGTGATAGAGTCGGACTCTCAATGAACGCTACAAAAACCAAATTAATGACAAACCTTGACAAAACACCCATCACAGTCAACGGCAACAAAATAGAATATGTTGAAGAATATACATACCTCGGACAGATAATATCACCAATAGACCTTACAACAAAAGAAATAAACAACAGAGTACAGCTAGCATGGAAAAGGTATTGGTCCCTTAAGGAAATTGTCAAAAACCCTCAGGTACCACTCAAAGCCAAGGAAAAAATATTTAATTCGTGTATTTTACCTATCATGACATATGGATGTCAAACATGGAGTCTGACGAAGAAAACTATGCGTAAAGTCCATTTCACGAAAGAAGTCCCGCAGACGTGGCGCTGCAGGCGTGGGTTATTTTAGGAATGTTGCTAACTTAGCGTATAATAATAATTAGTTCCACTTATTTCCGCGGGACTTCTTTCGTGAAATGGACTTTAAGCTTGAGACCTGTCAACACAGTATGGAGCGTAGCATGCTCAACGTCAAGTTAAAGGACAGAATCAAATTAGGAACATTACGAAAACAAACAAAAATTAAAGATATAACATACTCCATAAGAAAACTAAAATGGAGATGGGCAGGTCATATGATGAGGAGTAACAAAGTTAAATGGGCTAAGGACGTAACTGAATGGTGTCCAAGACAATATAAAAGAAAGAAAGGGAGGCAACGTCTTAGATGGGAGGACGATATTAAGAAAATAGCTGGTGTTACTTGGATGAGGATGACCCATAATCGGAAAGGGTGGCAAGTTTTAGGGGAGGCCTTTGCGGAAACGCAAGACAATCGCGATACCGGTGTCAAATAATTATTATTTTTAAGTTTAATTAGTTACTGTAGTTTTAGTTTACTGTCTTTCATGTTTTATAAGATTGTCGAATAAAGGCTATTATTATTATTATTATATAGATTGTAAGTAGAGGGGATCTAATTTCGACCAGTGGGCGACCACTAGTAATGAAAAATTATTCTAATAAATATTTCAGAATTTAGCTTTTTTAAATTTTGAGGTTAATTTCTGACGCTGCTCAGTTGCTTATTACCAAGGTGAGATGTCAAATGCTACACATCATATGCAACTACTGTAAGGCTTTTTGTTTACTTCCTTGCATGTAAGAAGACGAAACAGAAATACCTAAATAATAAAATTGATGATTTCACTTATCACTTTTAATGAAATCGTCAACACAGTGAGAAAGTGTGGTGATTTCACTTGTACCTTCTCTGTTTGAGAAAATTTTCCGGCCAGTAGAATAGTCACTTAGTTATGTAACAAAGTAAAAACCTACAAGTAAAGGAAAGTACCTACCTACGAGATAAAAATATAAAATTGTATATGGGAACTACATCTGCCAACAAACTGCTTTGCAGTTTGGCAAAAGTATTTATTTTTTGTTTTTAGGATGGGTTTGCTCTTGACCTTAGTCTAGGGCAGAGGTGACAGAGACAAAGTCGACGATGGAGTGAGCTTACCCAGAAGATGCCTGTTTACTTTTTTGTAAAACTTAGGATTTTTTTTTTTTTTCATTTCATATATGAGGACAAAAAATTACTTACTGCTAACAGGCTCCTTCTTAACTTCAGGCTGCGTATCTGAGAACCTCTTCAACAGATCTTCGGCGAGCGACTCAGCGTTGTCACCGCCGATGGCGTTACCTTCGCTTTTCGTCACCTGTAAAACAAACATAACATTATCACCACGAACTAAACTTTTAGGGACCCTACCGATAATGCTAATTCCTGCCGCCCGCATAAACAAGGGAAATTAAAGTCATTACAAACCGTACGCACTCGCGCCGCCTGCGCTTGTCGATACTGCGTCAGTAGTTGCTGCATCAAAGTCTGAAAAAGAATATTACGATCGTTACTACAATTTCGTAGTACGATAGAATATTTACTAAAGCTGTTAGACAATTCACGCAAGCGTACTTAATCTAAGAGACCGATTTCTTTTGGTGGTCGTTACATTTTTAAAGCACACTACAAAAGGATCAGTAAAGGGTGGAGGTTGAGACAGGTTATCTCGTCATATCGGCACCATTGTTGCTCAGTCGTGTCTTTCAACGTTCGGGAATCAGCTTAAAATTTAATTCAAGAACATGAGGTTAGTACTTGTTGCTGTGGCGAGAGATTGTTGGAGTTCTTCTGCAGGTACTGGAGAGTCTGTAGTTGATGTTGTGTGAGCTGTGGGGGTTCCTCCGGCCGCTTGCCTGGGTACGGCGGCGGCGCGGACTTGGGAGCTCGCGACGACATCTCCGCGGATATGGGCAGGTTCCAGGCTTCCTCGATCGACGGAAGCTGGCGACGTCTGTGGAAAATGTATCAGATTAGATATTTTTGCAAGCCGAACAGATGAGGCTAAATATTATCTATATTTTAAACTGGTAATCAAACCCGCAGTCGTATAGGTTTAGTTAATATTGATGTAAGCAAATAATAAAAAAAACTAGCCACTTACTTTCCAGTAACAGAGGGCATAGGTGCGTGTGCCAGATGTGCTCTCAGGAAGGCGAGCCTCTGTCTCAACGCAGAGTGCGACGCGGTCGCAGCTGCCCCTCCGTTCGTGTAACAAGCGAATGCGTCTCTGGGCATCTGACAGCTTTCATACAAACTACCAAGGTTGGTCCACGCTGCCGAGTGACCCTTGTCTAGTTGTACTGCGCATATGTATGCTTGTAAAGCGTCCATCGGCTGGTTTTGTTGCTGATATAATACACTGCAAAAAGAATAACGATTATATATGTAAAACACAATTATTTTCAAATAATCAAGCAATATAACTAATATCTTCTTTCTCACCCTATAGAGCACCAAGTGTCGGCATTTCCTTCGGACTTTTCCACGGAATTCCTATACGCAATGAAGGCATCGTGCACTTTCCCCTGCGCCGCG
The DNA here is from genome assembly GCA_948098905.1 of Tiliacea aurago. Lineage (NCBI taxonomy): Eukaryota > Metazoa > Arthropoda > Insecta > Lepidoptera > Noctuidae > Tiliacea > Tiliacea aurago. The sequence goes on from OX402577.1 coordinate 22,003,746, forward strand.
AAGCATCGTCCGAGCAGATACAGTCCTGCGCCTGACTCCGGCTCCGCGGACACCGCGCGCTGCAGGCACCAAATGGCCGCCCGCGCGCGCGGCGCCGGCTCGCCCAGCGACACGCAGCGGTGGTACAGCCATCCTACACACCATACATTTCAATGGTGATCGATCAGTGATTTACTAAGCAATATCAGCCTCTCAAATCCTCAACTCACCTAATTGTCTGCAGACGTCTGCTTTCAAAGTGGAGGACAACTTTGGTTCCTTTAGTAATCTTTCGTACGCGTCTCTGGCAGATTTCCTCAGACCTCTGGCTTCCAGAAGATGCGCGGCGTGGAAGCTGAGCTCGAGGCGCGTGAATGTGGCGTCCTGGTGCGGCGCGAGGCGCGCGCGGCGGAAGTGCACGGCGGCGACGGACCAGTGCCGCCGCGCCTTGAACATCAGCGCCAGGCGCAGGTGCGCATCCGCCGCGCGGGTGAACCCCGGCGACACGTACAGAGCCATTTGCAACGACTTTGTCGCCCTGCCATTCAAAACGTTTTCCTAACTAAACCTCCCCATCGATATTATGAAGGGGAACAAGAGTTTTATTGCGGAGTGCGGACTATTGTTAAGCAGAATCCTGTCAAGTCAATTGGTAAACAAAAGATTGCAAGCAATAAACTGAATCGTTTACATTTGAAAAGCTGTACAAAGGACTTTGTTTTCTGCCGACCGAATAGAAAACAATGTCAAAGTAACAACCTGAACTTGACTGGCGTACAAGGTCAGACGAATCGTAAATAATAGTTATCATAACAACTCTGCGTAGGTACCTACACAGATGCCAAACATGAGAACAAAAAGCAAAAACGTAATGCGGACTTTAAATTTTACTTTTTGTGAAATAAATCTTCAAAGGACCTTTAGAAAACTTTTGAAACGAACGGATGAAACGACAATGCTGCTGTTTTTTCCTTCTTTTTTCTTAAAATCTATCCGTAATTCCGTACACATTCAATGCGTACTGCTTTTATTTTTATGGTTTATATCACGCATTTCGGATTCAATGAACAGAACTCATCTTTGGAACAGAAATCCTAACATAGGTAGGTATCTACTTACAGAACTAAGAATGAGAATGTAAAAAACGAGCGTGTAATGCGTTTCGTAGAAAACAAGAGATGTAGAATGCGATGAAGACATCACGGTGCGTAAGATATAAAACACGAAATTGAACCATAATATCCGTAGGTTATTGAGGAGCGCATCACCGGAGCGTAACGTCACCGATGCGCCCGCGGGGTCGATGACCGTCTGAGGCTCGGTCGTGCAATCGATCGGACGATGCAACACAACGTCTATACTCGGAATTTTAATTCGATTCCAGATTTGACAATTTCAGTGTTGCAACGTTATGACAAGTACTAAATAGTGACGTTGCGAAATTATTCGATATGGAAATGGAATATTTCCAGATCGATTCTTCTCGTTTATAATTTTACGCTCGTAAACTAAGTATATCAGGAAATTAAATATTTCTGAACCAATAATTTAGTTTTGACGATTAATTAACGATCTGAGACTTTTCTTTTATAATTGTGTGTGAAATAAATAAAAAAATGTGATCATGAAGGAACATGACAAATAAAACAGATAGATAGATGTATTATGGTAATAAATTATTTTATAAATTGTCGCCGTCATCGCTATCGCTATCGCTGTCACTTTCTGTAACATTTATTATAAATGTGTCTGTGATATTGTCAATTAACATATCTAGCCTACACATTTTTTGCTCTTCTTTGACAACATGGGATACGCATTTAGACCATTCGGTAGCCGTAATTTTTTTAATGCCTTCCTGAAATAAATTTCTCACGTCTGTCAATTTGAAGGTTTTATTATTTTAGCTACATGCCCCTTTACCTGCGCCCATATCAATTCGATAGGGTTTAGCTCGATTGTTTATCGATTTTTGTGTTCATCACTACACTATTATATGTGGTATCATTATTTCACAAAATGACAGTAGCTAATGTCAAATCTGGAATCGAATTAAAATTCCGAGTATAGACAGCGATCGTCGCGGTCGTCCGAATCCGATGCCTATATCGCCTGTATTTAGATGATCTCCGCTGACATTTGGGAGCCGAAACAAAGGAGTGAGACAGGTGCTAAGCCGAGTCCACCCGAAACCCACGACTAAAATTAAATGACGATTACACGCACACACACGTATCCGTCAGTGTGGCGGGCCATATGCATAGAGAGCTTTCACCGGCCGTGTCGCTGCCGGCGATGCTCGACATACATATATTATATTTCACATAACTTCTTATTCACATTCATTGTTCATCAGAATAACCTATGATTACCGGCTGTCACGCGATGCTCAAAACTCACACCTTCACTGGTAAACTGAACACAAGCAAGTTGGGAAGCAAAGAAGAAATAAGAATGTATCTGTTTCGAAAATTTTCATGAAAATACTTCATCCTACGATAATTCCAATTAACAAATTACTTCATCCTACGATAATTCCAATTAACAAATTACTTCATTTTGTGGCCTTCGTTGCATAAGTTTTGTCGACGGATATGATAAAAAATGCTAATTAAGTACATTAACATTTTCGACAATGTAAAATTACGTAAACTCTACAATTTGACTACGCATAGCGGCTCGAAATAGTATTTATCGTCCCCGTAGAACGATAAGGCATTGTATAACAGGGCAGCGAGTGCCCAATGTGCCCATATACATAGATAACATAATATTATTGGTCTTTGTGAGATATCGCAGACTAGGTTTATGGCTCACTACTTCACACCCACCCACGCGCTACGATAATATTATGACATATTGACGACTGTCATGATAACAATATTGATCAAAATTATATATTTCAGCGTTTATAGAACTACGAAAGCCAATGTGCTGATTTATGTACAGACATACTGAGTTACATACCAACATATTGTATTATACCATTTACGTAGCTTTACTATATGAAAATAGCAATACACGTTCATGTTTGAATGTACAATTATTCGCTATCCAATAATTGACTAAAAAAACCATGACTAGTCAAATAAATTCACGCTTTTTATATATTTCTTGCAGATTTCTCATCTGTACATCTGTTTACATTTTTACAATACATGAACCAAATGATGGTATGGTAAATAAATATCCTGAGTAAACGACTGGATCGATTATAATCCGGTTCGCTACCTGCCCGGGCCCAACCTTGGCCATTATCAGTTCACTCAGGTAAGGGGATTGTGTGGAACCCTATTTATACAAACGAAATTCTTGCGCCTATTCAAATGAAATTTTTCATTTACTGAATGAACAAACATCTGGTGAGTTGTTACGTTCAAAGTTAAGATTTTAGAGCCATCATAAAATAATGTAACTTTCTGACAAAAACCAAACGCAGGAATAAGCTGAGTAGTTTCGGCCGATGACGTCCGTAGTTATTCCTGCACAACAGCAAAACTAAAAGAAATAACCAGGAAGCATGGAATGTGTTAGATATTCGAGGTGTTTTTGGCGACGCACTCGACGCGGTGAACAGCGAGCAATGTTCAGGCGGGTGTGCTGGTGGGCGCGGGGAGAGGACACTGAGGCACCTCGGCTTGACCTAGTTCTGCACAGTCGCGACGGCTCAAGGACGGATCGACCGCTATTTATAGAGTTCATTCGTCGGTCGTCATAGCACTCACTTTACATAACTGAAGTAAACAGTCGCTAGGTGTGTCGCGGTCGCGACACGTGATCCAGCTGCACATACTGAACTCACAATACTTTCCCACGGAACAGCCGACCTCGGGGAACATACGCACAATAATAAACCTATTTAACGAGGGATGCTCAAGATTGAATAGGGCACACGTGGTGCTGAGAAATAAGGTCAAAGTTATACACTTGTGCGATCCTGATTACAACCGGAAACTATCAACTACGTAATTAAAATGATTAAGTCGAAACGAGGTTGAGCAGTGCGCCAAAAAGAGAAGTTAGTTTATGTCTTTGTCAGATGGACGAACATCCTGATTACGAAATTAAATCGGGTATGTGAACATGTTTGATTTAATGATCTGTTAATGTGGAACCTAGAAACTAATTACACAAGGACCGGAGACGGAAATGCTTTATGATAAAAGTAATCGATAGTGCCATTTTATACAATTGTTCCCGTGACCAAGTGATGCAATCATGAGATGCATTCAACATGAACGCACAATTCACCTGACTATACTTATTGCATCACGGCCTTGGCTCCACGGCAACAGAATGCAGTACAAGCTGCAATTGTATGCACTATACACCTAGATAGTCGTAGTGAAGGTTTTATGGCAACGGAACGTAGTATGTATTATGAACACATGCATGATTCTATTACTTCCTTCATAGCAGATGCCACCTGATAAATTGTACAGAGCAACGATAACCAAGCCACACCCCGCTGATTGGAGGAATACCTTCGTTCAATAGAGTTCGCAAACACAATGGTATTTTGATTGCATGTAGCTTACAGTCTGAGCTACACTCGATGTTATACTCATAAATGCTACGATAAGTTGGGATTATGTGACGGTAGACTCCCAGCGGTAGCCCGCGAAATTTAAATTTTCTTAAATCTTTTGCTATATATGCAATGCAGGTCAGTGTCAAGTTGTACATTGATCGAAATATGATTCGCAACTATAACAGATATAATTATATTTATAGAACAATAATCATTTAATTTATTTCGATTGGATTACAGAATATCTATGTTCCCAAATATATATTTTGAAAGGACAATGATATAAAGACGAGATACGAGGAATTTAAAATTTCTATACAAAACTTATTCTTCCCATAACTCTTGTTTAAAACAGTGTCCATTCAAAATATATATTTGGGCACCTAGATATTCTGTATTACAAACGGAATAAAGACACATTACCTTAAGAATATGTTTTATTTACAAATTATTTTGGTATAAGTTTGTATGAACTACCCATCCATCGCCAGCCTCTTCATACATCTCTCTAAATTAGATTTGTTTCATTGATGATTTTTTCATGAAATCATGACATTAGGGAACTAATCTAACGGGTTATGCGCACTTCGTCGCCTTCGCATTTCGTCCCGCGTTTGCAGTTGGTCACATTAGCAGTTCGTCCCATTCGCGTTTGGTCCCATTCGCACTTCCCAATCTAAATAGAGAGATGTATTAAGACCAGGCACTCTAAAACAAATTTCCACGCAAGCTCCGCCCCCATGCTCCCCGCCCCTCCGATACGTGCTAAACGCTAACACATCAGTAACAAAGTTGAATATCACGTGAGCTCTTTGATCCTGTTCGAGCACGAATCTAAATAGCGTAATTTCGTTTATAACTAAAGTAATCATTGATCTACAGAAAAAATATCTTGTGGCTGGATAATAAACTATATTTTCGTGCTGTGAATATTTATTTTAGATATAAAAGCCGTAAAGATCTTGTTTTTATTTGTAATTATCTTTCGAATCGACATGATTTTCGAATAAAAAATATATCGAGCGAAAATATTGCAATTAGCAACTGTCTTGTACATGGAAGGAAAAATATCCAATCTATCATATACTAAGGTTCCGTTTTGATTGTATCTGTGACTGTTTCAGAATATTAATAATGCAAATTAACATAAAAATAGGGATCCTCCTCTTAGTGATTCTAATTCTGTAAATACATATCTGATAAAGTCGCGAATCATATTTTGATCAAGGTACAACCTGACACAGTACACTGACCTGCAAATAGCAAAAAACGTAAGAAAATTAGTATTTTGCGGATCCACCTTAACAATACTTGGTTGATCAGTGAAGGTACTATTTTGCGGTTTAATCTTTCGAAAGGGATCTGGCGACATGATGGCGCACGCCGTGCAGCCGTAGCATTGCGATATCAAGGTTCCTGTCGGTTAGGGCACAAGTTTAGCTAGTTTGGGAAACGTGCGTACCGCCATGCACATAATTGATAATGAACGAGGGCTCGTTTATCGCTGACGTCATTCAAGCTGACCCACTTTCGTCCCATTCGATACCACTTATACACATTCAGTAGGTTACCTACTCACAAATGATCTCATGAACGCGATATTTCAGATATGTGCCAGCTATTTTCAGTAACGGCGCAATTCACTATACAGAATTGAAATTGAGTGCTCATAAAGTAGGAGCAATTCATATCCAATTCTATTTTATTCTAAGGCCGAATGAAAATGTGGGTCGTCTGTATTTAAAGGCGAGAAAATTCTATTCAGCGAAATTAGTTTGAAAGTGTATCAAGTCGTGCTACCGAGAATTCCGGCCGCCTATGAAACTTTTAGGTGTACCAGATTGGTACACACGGCTACACATCAAGCTATAATTTCCAATATACGCTGACCTCTCATTGTACGGAAATCCTATACAATGCGAAATCAGCCTATACTGGAAATGTATAGCTTAATGTGTAGCCGTGTGTACCAGACTTCAAATAGAAGCTAAATATTCAAATACCGGATGACGAAATAAGGTTAGTTCTCCATAACAACAATTGTGAGATTAAAAACCGTATTATCGATTTCAATGCTAAACCTAACGTACTCAAGAAATAAAGTATAGATAAGCCTGTTATTCTGTACCGTACTGTACAAGGTAATAAAGACCGCAGTTAGAGGCTACGCTTACGGTACCTGAGACCTAAGCCGGCGGTTAAAATATTATTGCATTATGTTCGCAATTTATATTCACATGAGCACACTCTTGACTACCCATGAGTATTGTAAGTACGCAAACGCGTCGCAAGACTCTCGTGCGCGATACGAATAAACTTCATTACGATATTAGGAATTATATTATTATTTAAATCAGCTGCTTAAGGTGATACGTAAAAAAATATCATAGCGAACTGGGCGGGTATAAGAAAGTGACAGAGTCAATTATTTCCACATGCGAAAAAAGCGCCACAAAGCGCTGGAACCAAAATAAAACAACGTTAGAGCGCCAAACCAAATAAAAATTGTCTAAAAATAAATTAAGTTACGTATAGATCAAAAATATTTTCTTTCAGCCAGAGTTTTCAATTACCTAATATGCGCATTTTGAATGCAATTTTGCAATGAAACTACTTAAGATTTTAGAATTAGAGAAAAAATTTAAGAAAAGTGAAGGTCTTTTCGGAATTAAATTCTAACGAGGAAATTAATCCCAATTACGTTTCCTTCAGTCAGAGTATTAATCAAATTGTCAATAAACATACTTATATCCAAAAAGGAAATCCATACATGCTTCAATAGTAAAATAAATGATTACGAAAAATCCCCTAATTTATTTTGGTATCGCCTTAATCCCCATCGACTAACTACATAGTACAAGCAATAATTCTACATTGTACTTGTACAAGTACCGTTTTAGCCACTAATTATAAATTATCAGGCACATTGTAAATGCGACAGAGACCTCGACTGGTTACAGATAATGTTGCAACGATAGTAGTTTACTACCACGGTACAATTTATTTTATTGTGCGTTTATTTTATTTTATAAAATGACGCGTAAACAGATACAATACACATGGACGTGGAAGTGAATCGGTCACAGCTGCACATCGCGACTTACTCACACGACTTGAATACTTGATATTCAGCGCGTCCTTATAATCAGATGTTCGTGGCTCAGAAAATGTATGCGACTTCATTATTGTACAGGTTCTTCTCGACTCCTCAACTTTAAGTTTTATTTGTACATGTTGTATAACGTAATATAATAATATAGGTACGTCAGCTGTTTCTACTTAAACCGTAGATTATCGTAACAATGAATAATTAAACACGCATAATTAAATTGTGTGCGTTGTTTCCATAATAACGTGCACAAAACGAACTAAAATTGTAATATTTTAAAACTCCAATCTGATGCGCACTCACAAACATGCAAAGCGAGAGTCCCCCCCTAACATAAAAAAAACAGACCATTCTGCACTATTATTACATTACAATCGGCGGAGTGCCCTTGATAACTACCCCATACGATTCACACACAGCTCACAAGTGTTCCAACAAGTTCAATACTTATTTACATGCAGCAGAATTAAAAATGTGCCCCATCCCTAACATTACAGTTTAGAAGGGTTCAACCCTTTGAGAACAAAATTTTTAAGCCTTCATCGACGTCATAGATTGTTGTTAGGACAAAAGCGAGGGCAGTAGCACATACGTGCATGGTAGAATCGGTGCGACACGCACGACGTACATTAGATGGCAAGCCCTAGCGTGGCTGTGAAGCGCAGGGGGAACATTTGTAATCGTTCAATAGTGACGTAACATAATCTTGCAACCTCCGAGCCCTTTCGAATACTACCTTTTTGCGGTCACTGGTCGCTTTCTAATTCTAATGCCCATTGTGCGTACAAAGTGACGGCTAAATTGTAAGTACAGATCGACATCCGTGAGAATAACTCCGTTGCTCGATAATTATGCGTGCTCGTATGCGTGTGAGCGTAACATGTTATTTCCAGAAGACATACAGGTAAGTAATATACCTACGTATGTAGAACACAGAAAAGGCAATTACTTGCCCGGCGCTTGTTGATCTTTTGCACATACAATGCAGACGTTTAAGGCTTCTACATACCGGCGCGACTTGTCGCGCGACGCGACACGGCACAAAGGCCCCGCGTGTCGTGGGACGAGCGGTGCCTTTGTGCCGTGTCGCGTCGCGCGACAAGTCGCGCTGGTATGTAGAAGCCTTTACTCCTCCAGGCTGTAGCTGTTGTTAAAGCTATGAATTTACCATAATACCAACGGCCTGGTCAAAATCATAAAGAGAATATTTACTAAGGAAAATACTGCCGATCTAAATTGCATAGAAATTGTCCAAAATTCCAGTGATGCGATGTTTAGAATGCACGCATAATAGGTGCAAGAAGAAACATTATCTGGCAATTGGATACGATACCTACGCCCAGTTTAGAAAGTTTCTGAATTGTCAAGCTGAATCATCATTTATAGTATTTATTCGAATTATTTTCTCTTGTAGCAATGCTGTGGATGAAGCTGTGACAATAAGGTACCCACTAATAAAATGAGATCGTTAATCACATTTTGAAACGTGATAAGATAAGCCACTGCTTAATTAGTTCAATTACTTTTGTATGTATTAACAATAACACGTGTTTGAGAGCCGAAGTTAGGAACTAACAAAATACAAGTCGTGATGACGTTGTTATTAAGTCCAATTCACAGTTGTTATCTGTGCACATTATGCCAAGTGTGATAGACGCAAATAATTTACGTAACGCAACACGTTAGTTCACGCGAATCATTTACTTTATACGTGATCGACATATTTAGTGACAACCGGTTGTCCAAATTACTCGGAAAAGGAGTAATATTGTGAATTTCCAGGAATTTTTAGTGCAGGACGTACGAACTACGTTTTTAGAATATGTTTCTGATCACATCTCTTCAAAACGGGCCTGAGAAGTATTCTGTGAAATCGGGTTAAGCTAGAGCTAAAAATAAGTAGCAATAAAAATAATACGAGTTTTAAAATAGAGCAGTGATTTTCTTAAAAGGAATGCAATAGGCATTTATTTGTCGTATTACATCACGCGACCATATTAGTCAGAAGTGGTGTAAACAAAAAGCTTACAGTGGTGCTTACTCAGCCGCGGCCTTGCTTGTCGTGACGTTACGCGGCCCGTCCGCTGCCGTGACGTACTCTGATGTGACGTATGGCTTTTTTCGCGGAAATTCCATTGCGGACATCGCTCGCGGAGATCGCGAATTTACACGGACCCAACCAACAACGACGCTAGACTCCGCAGTAAAAACCGTAACAGAGTTGTAATTTACTTATATTTTTCCAACTGCTGATAATCCTAAAATGAATACTTATATTAGAGGAATTTTAGAGTTTGGTATCGAGGAAAATAAATCGTGAACAACAGATTTCTATGGATCAACAAGTAGCTATACATTATCCTGTTAATTAATAAAGTAATTCTCATACGAATTGTTGCTCATTGCCAACAGGTATATTAGTAGATTTTCCGCCAAAATGAATGAGATTAACAGAATATGTATGAATGAATGCACAATTATGGATTTTTTGAACACTATAAGTTGGAAAATACAAAAAAAAACATGGCAAATAATTTTCCGACGCTGAAAAAAAAAAAATATCTCCCTTAGATTTCAACAGCAGGTTTACCTTTTGCACGCGGAAACAGAAAAAAATGTAGTGAACGTAGAAACTAGGACAGGCTGCTTGACACAGTTCATACACTGCGTGGGTGGTTGCCCTACAGATGTGGGCGGGGTCTACTTACGTAACTCAGACAAAGCCGAAGGGCACCCGCTTGCTACAGAGCCTTTCGCAACGCTCGCCCTACGAGTCCTACGACTATTGTAAGAGAATTATGAACGTTTGGACATCTAGCTGACATGGTAAACGAACTCGCTTCGACTATCTAATGTAAGACTGAATGATTAGTTAGGCCTCTGTGATTTAGGAACCGAATGTTCGTGGAGACGGGGTCATTGACAGGGCGGAGGCGGGTGGCGCGGATGCAGCGAGTGCAGCGAGCGAGTTCCGGTGCACTACGCACCAGGTATAAATAGCGATCCGTTAGTGTCGACGACCGCGCGCCAACATCACTACATTCACCCTGCTATTAACTCTGAGCCGTGACCTAAATTACAAAAAAAAATATAGACTCAATCGTTACGTCACCCCTGACGTAACGATTGAGTCTAAAAGGGCGTATCGCGGTGTTACTATCTAAAAGTCGTTCCCAACGTAGAGGTTAGCTTTAGGGGTATGAGAAGGCAGGGTGTCGAGGAGCTACGTTCCTAAATCGGGCCGGGTGGCCGGACGGTAGGGCCCGGATAAGGATGGGTGAAGGGGGAGAGCTAATAATGCATACGGTTTTCGGCAACTCGATAGTCGGGTTGTCGTTGTCGGTGCGCGCGCGGCCCCTCGCGATTGGTACCCTCCCTGTGCGTGAAGGGCCCGTGCGTACGTGACGCGCCGCACGGTGCGGGACGAAGGGCGAGGAGCCTGCGCCCCGCCCGCACATCTCTAAAACAGCTTAGATGCACTCGTAGCCTAGGGTCGGAGACCGCGTTCTCTACTGCGCACCTAATACTTGTTAGTCCTGTTGCGAGTAAATTTACATAGATAAAACTATATGCATGTACCGCTATTTTCTTTGGCAGACTTAACATAATACCACTAGCTATCATGAGAAACGCTGTCAAATTCCGGTTTCTCCGCTCTATGATGTTGCTAGGCGGCATTCAACAAACCACGCTGACTCCCACATGATATTATGCACGAATAATAACACAGTCGTTTTGACGTAATGATGTTCACGTGGTTTATAAATGTATTGTTTGTAGAAATAATGTAATAGTCTTTAAGTAATAAAAAATATTTTAAATCTTATAGGACCCGAACGAGTCGACTATTAAAAATGTAGAATTTAAGAAACCTTCAGTCACTTGCTAGTATGTTTTATGTATACCAATACATTAATTTTACCAAATCGACTCTCAAGGGACGAATATATACGATAAGACATCAAGGTGTGTAGATGACTGTGAACTTCAATTTACGATTTCATCGGTAACACAGATGATTGGAAGACAGCAATATTCATCATGCATTCAAACGGTACATGCTGAGCGCCTGCCAACGACTGCGTACAACTGGCCCTAATAAGACTTCCTCTTCGCTAAAACTATCTATACACAGTTACATGTGCTGGTTGTTTACCTAGCTGTTCTAAGTACGTAGACAGCAACATTTTACGTGAAATCCTCTCAGGGACAGGATACGGTGCGAAGTCCGAACTACCGGGGAAGTTTGCCGGTAATGGTGAAATTAACTACCGAATGCAATTACCGTGCATAGCGAGCAGGCAAACATGTCGAGAAATTTTATCGCTTTCTACGCACAGTGTGTTTGTTTACTACGAAATGTGTAGTAAAATCTAACAATATTATCAGCACACCAAGTTACGTTGATACTTGCACCGTGATGTTATTAATTCAGCGCTCAGACATTGGACTTTTATACTTATATTGTACTGACCAAGCTGTTTTATCTGCGAAAATATCTCATTGAACTCTTAGGAACGTTCAGCACGTGTAAGCTGATATACTTACATTATGATGATATTGTAAAACCAAATGCGGTAAAACGTGACTGTTCAGTAATAATAAAAAGAAACTCAGAACTGCTTTGTGTGTAAAGCCGGATACACATAGTCGTGAGTAGCTAAACAATAATATAATAACTAGTTCAAGGAGCAGCTGATGTCGTGGCAGGTGCGGCAGCAGCCGGCAACCACCTGCCCGGCACGCGCCACCGCAAGCTGCTCTAACAATTACATAGCATTCATTACTCCATCACAATCGATACTAAACGACCTGACATTACCTAGCTACAAGTCTGACATTACCGAGCAGCTGACTTCCATTCGTTACATAATGTACCTATTGAATTATTTAACAACCCAGCAGGGAGGGATGTAAGTTGCCTATCTACTTATAAATTTCAAGAACCTAGCTTATTTAACATTCGGTGTTAGAGTCAGTAGATTGCTCAATACGTATAAACTCTGCCACGCGTCGATTACTGGAGCATTCTAAAATATCCATAAGAATAAATGAATGATAATGCGCCCTCGGAGAAACAAAAACAGACTTAATTTTATTATGATATAAACTCATGGTCTGTGAATTGCAATTTTATTTGTTGAAAACTTTGGCCGTGTTTTTCGTACTCTACGTTGCCTCCTCTGAATTTACTACTGCGTTTCAAGTTAACAAATCTATACAAATTACGCTTCGACGGGGTAAATCTTTTTAACCAAAATCTGTCTTGTTAAATGCATAGGTTTGTGCAAAATCTGCTACAACTTTGGCCCGGTCTATTCTACTCACATATGTAGATACGGTGAATGTTAACCTGCTACCGTTGTACACACGGCTACACATCAAGCTATACAAATCCAGTTTACGCTGATCTCGCACTGTACAGAAATCATATACAATGCGAGACCAGCTTATACTGGACTGTATAGCTTGATGTGTAGCCGTCTGTACCTAGCTTGATCGATTCGGCATAAAACCATCAGTGCAAAATATGCTTTGACTGTAATTTTATGCAGAATAAGCCAATTCTACATGAAACCACCTGAGCTAAAGCTAAAACTGATATACCCAAAAATAGAGCCGTTAAAAATGCGGAAAGCTCTGTCACAATTATGTTAAATGAACTTATTCAATGTGTCTTCAAATCAAAGAAGCTTCGACTTGTTCAAATCAGCAAACTCACTTCCGGGAGATTACAAAAAAGGACTAGGCGAGCATATCGATGAACAAGTTTGCGAAACGGGCCTAGCCAGTCTAGTCGCTGGAGGACTCCAAGAGAGTGGAATACCGTTACTGGAAGCGGTCAGCGGCGTTGCGTAGATAATGCGCGGACCGGTCCGCGACTGATAGCCATTACAGCCAATATGATTCGTGATAGCTATTACGATACCGCTGATGAACGAGATAAAAACATAGTAACTAGATATCAAAGATATGAACGTTTTGTACTCTTTGCGTCATCCTTACATTAATAACGGAAGTCTATCGCTTTATTAAACGTGCTGAGCTAGTTCACAGTTCCCAAAACAATATTTTGAGCTGGTTATTTTGGATCTTTAGGCACCTAATATCTAAGGATAAAAAAATGTTTGCTTTTGGAAATGAATTTAATGGTTATTGTGAAATTTACCAGGAAGTTATTATTATTCTCCACGCTGGGTTGTTCCTCAAGCGGAACAACCCAGCGTGGAGTGGTTTTTCCTACGTATGGAAGTACCTACTCCAGTCCGGTGTCTTAGGTTGGCTCATTAAATATACGAGTACTGTCGCCACTACCGGAACAATGGCCAATGACGCAAGACAAAAGTGCGCGAATTTTACCTGATATAGCTATCGGACAACGGATTCTAGTCAGTAATCATGACTCACAGATTTCCCTCTACAAATCATTTTAATTGTACCTATAACACGGCAATGATGGCTTACTCATCAGGCAAATACGTCCAATGGTGACGTGAGGGTAAGCCAGCAAGTAGGCCGTACAAACCATTTGTAGTCATCAATGTGAATTTCGATTAGATCAACCTATTCGCATTGTATTAAATTCATCAGACAGCCAAAACCATACAAAGCCTGGCGGCTTGTCGAATATGCCTATGTTGTTAGTTATTTAAACAAAATTGAGAGTAGATAATTATCATGTACGCAATGGCAAGTGATTGATGAGCTCTTGGCAATGTATACAATGGGTTAGGAATGGCCTGGTGTAGGGTGAGGTGAGGCGAGGCATCGCGTGCAGCACTGTTGCGGCCACACTCCACCGACCTACATATTATGCGGCGCGGCGGTTCACTCATTATTTGCTAGCCTAAGCAAACGCACGCACTGACCACCCCCGTCATTTCATATACCCGTATTGTTCCTGTTCATATTGCACTACGAAACTCCAGATGAATGAGCAGAAGTGCACCAAACAGCTATCTGCGAAAACACTACAAGAAACATGCAAAAAAACATTCAAACGAACAAAAACGCGACCTCTCGACGGGACCTGGTCCGGAGCCGTCGACGTTGGTGTCTGCATTTCGGAAACAAAACATAATAGAAAGAGTCGCGTGCGAACGCGACACAGGGATACAGGCGGCAGGTAGAGAGAGAGAGCCAGCACGAGGGCCGACGTAAACAAACCACGAGCTGGGAGCTTCGACCGCACTCACCATTTCGGGGATCTTCGGATCCGTTGTTATTCGGTGCGGCCGCAGCGGCTCACGTAGTGAAGAGCGGAGACGTCGTCAGCGAAAACAGCACAAGCACACGATCACACAGGGTGGTTCAGCACGCACACGGTACATACGAACACGATTCGTCCCGTCCTACACTACGGTTCCGCGGCCCGCGCCGATGCAGTTTACGTCACCGCATCCCGCTCCCGACTGGCAGAAACGCCGCGAGCGAGCGAACGACGACCTCGCGCTGCAGCGTGCACCGTCCCGCACCGCGCGCCGCCACGCCGCCGCGCCCTGCGCCCCTCGCGCACGTAGCGCCGCACCCCCCGCGCCGGCCCTAGCGCGGCTCCCCGCGCGCCGTGCCTATGCGCGCTCGTCCTACGTCCGGTGAATCACAACGCACGATGTCGACATGACGGGCCACAGCCAGCTTGCAGTGCTTTTGCTTCGACCGAAATTATTATTGAAGTTAGATATTCCCGAAGAGCGACATCCGTCCGGTATGCGATGAAACGAAACACGCAAAGCTCGTTAACATTCCTATTTACATATCACACTTTTTTTTTTATTCTAGTCTATACGGGATTCGTTTCATTGGCGTACATTTGGAAGAGTTTATTTATAAATTGGAATAGTTTGTATGATTGCACAGCGAATATAAGACATAGTTGTATTTAGTTAGTTATAGTATTATAGCGTTTTTAGAAAGCAACGCAGCCCGCACTTTTATAATATTTTGCTTTGGAATGTTCTACAATAATATTATTATGTTACGTGCACTATTTCAATTCTTATCATAAAAACAAACGCGAAGATTTTTCTATATATGAAAACTAAACAACGGTGAATGCCTAGAATTAAATGAGTATATTGATAGCAGTTACCAAAACAAAAGGTTCTCTATTTTGAGTTGAATGAATAGTAATCAATCCTTACAAATGAATACACGTAAAAAAAAATTAAATGAATAAAGTTAACTAGTCTATAAACAAAATTCTGCAACAATAACCGCAATATTTAAACTCTTGTTCTCCAAAAACAATTTGATTTTATAATTTACTGTTTCACTGCTGGACAAGGATGTCCCTCAAAAACCTTAACTTGATAAATTTTCAGTTTGGTTAGTTGATACACTTACCACTCAAAAGCGTTATAGTGATAATAACAGAGCCCCAATCCATAAAGGAACAGTGGGTCCTTCCAGTTATCGGGCTCCAGCGCGTAGAACTTTTGATATGCTGACATTGCTGTAAAAGGGGTTGAATAATATTAAAATTCTATCCTTATTGAAAAGAGTGTAAATATTTATAGCAATAATAACATTTTAAATAACAATTAACCCTGTGTCCTTGTTCCCAATTTCTCTTTATTTTTTTTAAATGTGGTTTTTGTTTCTTTGATTGTTAAGTATATCACACTATTGAATACTAAAAAAATTAGTGAAACAATCACCTTTCACAGTTTTTTTAGTATTCAATAGTGTGCCTCCAACTATGTTCAATACAATCTGAACATATACTTTGATATTCTTGTGAGGGAGATGTCAATGTAACCTTATAAACTTGTGTTCTTTTGTAATAAAGTTCAATATTGTATCAGCATTCGTTGTGTCATTAACTCATAATATCGCTCATCCGTAACATTCTGAATTATTTGATAAATTGCCGTGATTTATAATAATTTAGAACCAAATGTTTTTTTTTCTCTCTTGTTTTTTATGTGCGCAACATTAATGTGCCTTAAAAATATTTATGAAGTGTGGCAACACACTTCCTTCTTTTTCGCTTCCTTAAAACGCGTCGAGTGTAACTTAGCATTGCTATTTCTTTTTATTTAAATATAAGTAAGTGAAATCCATATTTTACTTTCTTTGTTTTATTTCAAACAAAGAAGTGGTCCACCCCCTTTTAGCCATTTCAATAGCTAGAAAGGGGGTGACTAACGAGATAACGACTAATAGAGAAGTTTGGAAGACAAATGAATATTGCGCCGACGCCAAATAAATTAAGACAAGGGCAAGATAATGATGATGATGAATTGAATAGGTACCATCGCGGACACTGCCGCCTGACCACTTTTCAACCTTATGCTCCTAGTAATAAGGTCGAAAAGTGGTAAGGCGCCAGTGTCCGCGATAGTACCTACTAAAAATATAATTAAAATTAAATCCTATAATATTATAAGATTTAATTTTAATGTTATTTAACCCCCACTTTGCATAATAATAATGTAAAACAAAAATTGGTTAGTTATCGATAGTGTATAGTATTTGTTACATACACTATACTTGGATAACTAACAAAGGAGATGTTTCAAGGCCTTAAAGTGTACAGTAATTAAAAAAGAGGAAAAAATTCCACGAATTGAGGATAAATATTCTTTCCAGAATATTCCCCTGATTACTTCAGCACAACAAATAATAGTTTTCCAAGTTATTGCCATATTCTATTGATCATGGCGTCGTCTTACTTGCTTGTTTCGTCCAAAAATCATGTTACATTAAAATTTAAAACATAATAATATCACGTAGACATTATGTATAATTAAGATAGGTATGTATTTCTGTGATATTAAGATAAGATAATAATATAGCTATCTAAGACAACTTTTTTGACTAATTATAAGAAAGTTATCGTTAAATATTTGTTTTTTTCTACTTTTGTGGATTGGAGATTTGTAGATACTTCTGGACGAAAAACGTCATCTCTCCAACCTATCATGGGTGGCTATCGATGGTCGTAACTCTCATGACAAACGTCAAACCTTTTCAGTTTTTATTTAGTGCCTCACAAATATTAGTTATTATGGCGTTCGTTTCCCCGGTTTTCTAAATCGTACAGATTATGGCCGGAGTTCTATACAAAAATGAAACGTCTCCTTTAGTTCTTTGTTATAGGATTTAATTTTAATGTTATTTTTTATTATTCATCATCATCATTATCTTGCCCTTGTCTCAATTTATTTGGCGTCGGTGCAACTTGTATTTTTCTTACTATCTACAGTTGATACAAAAAATTATGATTACACGGCAACAATATTGTGTAAATCATAAAACAAGAGTGAGCAAAACGTGCCGTTTTAAAATTAAAGTAAATTATATGAACGCTAATAGGAAGCGAATCAAACGACCACATAGTATTTTTATTAATTCACAATTTACACAAGACTTAATAAAAATCAATGTCACGCGATACCGGTTTCACCCCGGACCACGGATCAGGGTTAAATAATTTATTTGAAATTTCAAAGTATTTTAATGCCGTCTTGGAGCCCATCTGCTCTTTCTATACTTAAGTTACACCCTTATAAAGTGAGCAGCTGACAGAATTTTCTATCGCCTAATAGGGAACCAATTATTTATTAAAGGTGTTTAATGTAATAAAACCTGAATAAAAAAATATAGCAGCACATTTTCCACGGCCTCTTTTCTTGACTGACTGAATATTTCTCCATACAAGATCACAAAAATGCCATTAAACGTATTATTTAGTATTTTGGGTTATACATAATCTCAAAACACTACCCCTAATAATAAAATACAATAAATATCATAAACTTGTCTCCCTCCTGTTTCGAATTTGTTTTTGAAAGTCAATATCAAGTCAATCTTTTTGAAACCCTTGTGATCGTGACACGATATTGCACAGTTCCAGAGTTTAGATCAGACCTCCGTGGATCAGACCTCGCCAGTTTTTTTTTATAGATCTTATCCATAAAGTACAACCATATTATTATAAGTATCTCTATTTAATAGGTAGGTACTTAAGTATTATTTTGCACATACAGCTCAACTTAAAAAATCATGCAGTATAATGTTGTTATATTCACCCTGCATAATATTAAATATGTTCATGTTGTATAATATTGTTAATTAATATTCTGTTTCATACAAATTAGTACTGCAATGAAATAGATAGCGCCATCTATTACGTAAGACGAGAAACACCGCCAACAGGCCGATTTCGGAATAACCACGAATTTGCCTTGATGAGCTTATCCTGTAGTTAGAGGAAAGATTACTAGGAAATTTTAATATTAAATTATTTAGCATTAAATTAAATAGTCAATGACCGTATGATAGCCATTTACAAAAGTATGTATTAGGTCATCAGATGTGCTGGTAATGGTATGTGTGACGCATAGCGTGGATTTAAATAATTAATATGAATACATATGGAAGAGTGATTAAATAAATTATTTTATATTCAATGAGTAATAATTAGAAAACGTGAAAACCATGGTTCCAGAAAAACATGTTTTTCGACTTTTTCGCTGTCTGGGGTTTTCACATTATACTGATTAATACGTAGGAAAATCAGTCTTTTAAGTTAGGTACGTACCTGACAATTTTTACCTTATATCAGCTCGAAAATGTCCACTAGTGAATGAGATCCCAAAAATACGAGGTCACACTACATATATGGTGGGGGGGGGGGGGGATATTACCAGACAACTACTCTTGATAGGCGCATTGCTAATATAACAGCGCCAGAGGATCATAATAAATAATCATCAAACTTTGAATAAATATAAATTTTAGTTAACACACACACACTTTTCACCTGTTGTGAAACACACACATTATACCACAAGATGACGAGAATGCAGAGACCACGCACAATGAAAGGTTCCGTATTTGGGATTAATTTATCCCAAGAACAAACTTAACATTCTAGTTGAAAAACATGTTCTCCCATACATACAAACTTTAAATGTAACTTTGTACCCACATATTGGGAGGTTTACCATGATATTTTAATACCATAGACTTCCAAGGTTTTCCTGTAATCTATAAGTAAAGAACTACCTACTTTCTGTATTTTTTTTTTAATTTTAAGTTAAGTAGTTTCGGAGATAGAGGGAATGGTCAATTTCCATCTATTTTCTTAAATAAATTTTAAAGTATTTACTAAAAAAAAATTGAGACCTTCACAACAAGCCCTTACATTTGATATGTCACACGGTACAGTTTGCAATTTTTTTTCCTTTTTTGTGACCCCCATATTCAAAAGTCATTTATTTACGTTACACGTTTGTGTTTAGGTCACAGAAATTCATATGTGTACGAAATTTCAACTTAATCGGTCCAGTAGATTCGGAGCAAATAGGCTGCGACAGACGGACAAACACACGAGTGCTCCTAATTCCTGTAAGTTCAGTTTTTTCCTTTTAAGGTAAGGAACCCTAATAAAAGAATACTATTGAATTAGAACTAATGAAGTCGGAAGTTCGTAACCGTAACCCAGCTGGACCAATTCTGGCGCTTATAACAGTTATTACAAATACCTACATAACCAGTTACTATTGAGCATAACAAACTTATTTTTTGGGGAAAGAACTTGCACAAAAGTAATAATGAAAAACACCAAAAAACTCCGAAGGAAAAAGCTTTTCTCACAGTCATTAAGGACTTTTTAGGGTTCCGTACGTCAGAATGAAAAAAAACGTCTGTCACAGCCAATATGATCCGAATCAAATGGACCGAAGTTGAAATTTGGTTTATATGAATTTCTGCGACCAAAACACGTAAGAAACGTAAATAAATAAATTTTTAATATGGGGTCACTTTTGGGGGAATATTTTATAAAAAAACGTTTTACAAAAGTACTGTGTGACACATTAAACGAAAGGGCTTACTGTGAGGGTCTCAAATAATTATATATTTTTTTTATTTTAAAATAAATAGTTTTAAAGTTATTTAAGAAAATATATGAAAATTTATTGATTCCCTTATCTCCAAAACTACTAAGACATTTTTTTTTTAATACAGATACTAGTTCTATACTTATAGATTACAGAAAAAAACACCCATGGTAAAACTCTTAATATTGTGCGTACAAACTTAAATTTACAGTTGGAATGTATGGGAGAACATATTTTTCAACTAAAATATTAAGTTTGTTTTTGGGATAAATTAATCCAACCCACGGAACCCTCGATCGTGCGTGGTACGACAAGCACTTTGTTGTTTTTTTCTTTTCTTCAAACTTTGAACAACCCCTATTCAGTATTACGCAAGGGGAGGAGGTAAACCTTACAAAATACTAGGTTAATGGGTGGTATAAACCATAAATAGTTTCAGTATTAGCGTAATACCTTAAATATGGTCCGAGTCGAGCGCTGCCGAAATAATACGAACTGAAACTTAAGGCTAACCTAATTTATAGCCAGTCCTAAGCCCGCATGAAGTATGAAGGAAAGTTCAGTTATTCAAAAATGGAAACACAAATGTTTAGTAGAACTTATTTTGAATACCGCCCAAATGTTCTGATATTGGACCCGAGTTCAGTATCACCAATACATAGTTACATAATAAAATAAATTGTTTCAAGACCATTCCAATTCCTAAAGCGTACTCTGTGCTTGGTATCACAGTATAACCGACACATAGATAAAATAATACGTAGTTTCAAAAACCATTCTAATACTTATCTAAAGCGAACTCGGAGCTCGGAATTTCCAATACCTACATAGTTATTAAAATAAATAGTTTCAAAACCTGGCATTGGTAATCATACCAATAAACAGTTTCGGTATTACGGATTCGCGTACCGACCCATGTCACTGTACGAGTGAGTACGGTACGAGACAACTTTATTCTAGGAAAAGCTACTACAGTTACCTGCGACATGAAACTGCAAAATTCTGAGAAAAGTTAGAACTTGTCTATTAAAGTTCAATGGTCAAGGTTACAACCTCACCGACTTCTATTTATATTTAGACATTTTATTCTAAGAAGGAATTCTCGTCTCGTGATAGAATTCGTCAATACGATTCTACTAATTTTATACGTCCTATAACTAGATGCATTGTTATTATTTGTCACGTTAGTACCTTTAAAATGGTATTTTGGACATTTAAATGTTTAGATAATTAAGATTTTCAGCGTAGAGATGGAATATTATACAAGATGGAGATGGTACACAGGGTTCACCCAATACAACAATCGTAAGGGATTTGCTGTCACCCAGAATTCCAGAGCTCCAAAGTTTTTAGTCAGATCAAGACAAAATTACATACTTACTATGGTTGAAACAAAATACCTTTCTAAATAAAACAGACTGTTGTCTTCAAAGTTCTAAAAATAAGCAATAATGAACTTACAAGAGGGTGGGAGTGCTTCCTAATATAAATTATTTTAACCGTTAACTCGCCGTACATAAACGTCTCTCTCGCAGTAATAGTAATAAACTCTGTTTATTACTTTTAGTGGCAGTCTATAAAATCATACCGCTATTCAAAGACGTCTAACGCCCAATGACTAGACTTCTCTTGTCTTGAGCTAGGCACGAATGCAAAATTAATGGCTAAAAGAAAGAGGTTCTATTTGTCTGTTTAGAAAAACTGAATAGGATATTATTACGTATAGCTGTGTGAAATATGCAATGCCTTCTCTGTTATTTCTCAGGTATGGTGTAGAAACTGGAATCAATTGGGGCATGCACATTGCACAGAGCGAAAGTTAGTACTTTTAGTTAGAATTTAGATGAAAGAATCATGGTCAAACTGGCTCGGCCTATGTATATATTTTTTTAAGAATATACAACCTCTAGTAACCCCTTTTAAGGAGTTTATCCAATTCCCAAACACCCTGTATATGAAAACAAAATAAGCTATACTAACAAAGTCAGTTATGCTTGTTTTTAAACCCTAGTATTCTTAGATAATTACTATTTTTCCAACTAAACAAGGAGTACTTAAAATAAACATCAATTTACTAAACACTACACAATAACTTCAGCCGATAATAACTCATCCTTTTACTGCTTAATTATGAATGACCACAGATGATGTCTGAATCATGCACCATTACAATTCGAAGGTTTTGAAGGAAACTCCTCATCCATTGCTGTACTACAGTGTTGCGGGCCCTATCAGTACCCCAAGTGTAAGTTTGCAAGAGAGTAAACGTAACTATTTCGTTTGCGTTAAAATTTGACTGATAGATCATAATGCTGAGAGTATAAGAGTGAGAATAAAAATCTTAACGCAAACGCGCTAGTTACGGTTACTCACTTGCAAACTTACACTCGGGGTACTGAATAGCGCTGCGACACTTATTTTTAAGGCGACGATAACCGACTTTTGATGATTTTATACTGAAGATCACGTCTAAACGAGTAGTGTTAATGATTTGAAAAAAATATATGTTAAATTAGAGCATTTTCTCAATAACTTAATATGTGAATATTTTAGATTATGTTTATATTACGTAGTGAAATTAATTTGTAAAGTTATGTCTAACGCGGATAAAAAACTGAGAATGGCGCAAAATCTACCAAGCGTATTTTCACCAATTTAAAGATAATTTAATTATTGATCTTTTAGTATATGCGTTTTATTAAAATACCTTTTGGTTTGTGTATAATGAATTAATAATGCGTCAAATTGGGGACAGCGCTCTTTGATGGGCGAGTCCTATTACTGGCTGAACGCACGACGCGTTGCGTGAGCTCAGTACAGAACACGCAAGCTAACCACTCAAGGTCAGTGGCATATATCTCCGTCTTAAGTGCCGCAGCATCATGCTGCCTTTTGGCCTCGTACAGGACTTTCTGTTTTTATTTTAAGTTTTTTTCTGTAAGTCTCAATGAGTGCATTTTATTTAAATTTGTGATCGGTACGAGTCCCAATAAATGTTTTTTTTTCTTTCTTTTCAACAACGTAAATAACGCAATGAACATTGGTGAACTGTTACTGTCAAAATTAAAGGCATTGCCCATTGATGGCCATTGTATGTGTGTTACGCAATTATCCCACTACAAATCTACAATACCACAAATGGCTTAGCATGATCCTCCATTATATCGAAAATACTGCAGCACTAATTTTGAAATAAATATATTATGGTAAAACTGATGACGAAAACACGATCCAATAAAAAAATATCTACAAAAAAAATACAAAGTTACCTCAAAAAATACTTCAAATTAGATCATGAAACTTTAAATAATAACTGAACTAAATATAAAGCAGAAACTATGTTTTTATTACCATTATTTTCACCGTAAAAATAAATTACCTAAACTATCGGCGCCTTGGAGCCTTCTTCCGCGAGCTGTAGCGTGCGAGCGAGATAAAGAGTGAGGAGTCGCTGAGGTATTATGGACTCTTAAAAGGCACTTGCAAACAGTGCTGTTGGTAGGACCAAAATCCAGTATTTATATTATTAAAAATATTGGATTTATTTATTATAAATGTATATTATTATTATTAATCATCATCATCATTTCAGTCGAAAGACGTCCACTACTGGACATAGGCCTCCCCCAAAAAGGTGGGGGGGGGTTGCCATAATCGCCACGCTTGACGCCTCGGGTTGGCGATCGCAGTATGGTGTTAAAATGCATAAAGAACGCTGCTGCCCATTTTCTAGGAAGTCCCTTAGTCGTCTTTTACGACTCCCACGGGAAGAAATGGGAGGGTGCTACACGGACGGACATAATAAAATTATTATTATTAATTACTAGCTTTTGCCCGCGGCTTCGCTCGCGTTAATTTAGAATTTGACAACCAATTCGGATTGTACTCTGCTTGTAGTTTAGCGGCAAAAAACTCTTAACACACTACTAAAGTTTCTAAAATAATATAATTCAATCATGATTCGAAAGACACGTGGCGCCATCTATTATCATAAGAACGTTATTGTTGTTTTCCTTTGGAACAGTACTTTTTTTCGGGATGAAAGGTACCCTATGTCCGTTTCAGTACACCTGACAACATATATGCAAAATTTCAGGATGATCGGATCAGTGGTTTAGGCGTGAAAAGGTAACAAACAAACAAACTTACTTTCGCATTTATAATATTAGTTAGGATATTTGACCAAAAGATCATTCAGAAAAAAAGGTACTTCTTTTAACAAGCTGTGCCTGTTGCTTCACTTTACATAATAATATGAAAGTCTGTCACCAAAATGGAAACCTCACAATACCACCCTAATTGCGCAATTCCCAGTCACGTCAGTCGTAGTCGTCACGTTTTGACAATACAACAAAACACACTGCTTTACTTGGCGGAAAAACTCGTCTATGACGCAACTACAATTATCAAATTGAAAGCTTTTGTTATTACGATTTTTACGCAATTTGCACATAGCAATTACATAACACAACAATCCTATAAACCACATTTTGCCTGTTCTGTTTAAAATAACCATGTAATGTAATAGGGGGCGAGGCTTACCAACCGGCTAGTCATCAACCGGGCTCAAAACCAGACTTCAGGCTGTTACTGAGAAATTCCTGATGAAAAAACCCAATAACACTTTACCTAACCTGGGAATCGAACCCAGGTCCTCATGTTCAGCGATTACTAGACCAACGAGGTAGTAATGAGGAGACATAGCCATTATTTGTACTTATAAGTACTTTTCAAAAAATAATAGGCCCGTTTTGACATTTAACTTTAATCGATTTATCGTGAGTATCGAGTACCGAGTCGTAGGGTTACTCCACTAGTTCCGTCGCGATGGTCAATCGCGACGGAACTAGTATTATGTTTTGACAACTTTAGTAAGCATGCAAATCTACAAGCACAAAATATATGAATGAAGCCAAACAAGGCAAAGCAATTGGCTATAATTCTCCTCTAGTATCCAGCACAACTAGCTGGATTTGTGGTTATAACAGTGGCAGAAATGCAAAGAAAATAACTTTTTTTTTAAGGGAAATATATTAATTGATCCTCTAAAAATGTATTGATCTTCTAATAATGTACGCTCTTTAGGGTTCGTACCCGAAGGGTGCCAAACATAACCCTATTACGAAGCCTCCGCTGTCCGTCCGTCCCTCTGTATGTCAGCGGGCTGTATCTCATGAACTTTAATAGGTAGACAGTTGAATTTTTTACAGATTGTGTAGTTCTATTGCTAGGATCTGGCATCCATTGCCACAACCAATAGTTGTGGCATCCATTGCCACAACTATTGGTTGTGGCAATGGATCGTAGCAATACAAAATAAAGAAACGTGTTCTTTTCTACGCTACGGAACCCTTTGTGTGCGAGTCCGACTGGCACTTGGCCGGTTTATTAAATTAATGAACCTCTTAAAAACTTTTCGGGGCTTCTAATGACTTTGTACATCGAAGTTGGTGGCAGTTACTTGGCTATAGTATTTTTAGGACCCCAAAAGGAGGATTATTTGAGGTTCACAAAAAGCGCATTGATTGTATTAGTGTTCAATCATATTTTTAGGCGTAGGCTAAAGAGAACTAAACCATTGAGTTAGTGTAGTCTATAAATAGTGAATAAATAATAGTAACAATGCTGTGCTATACATGAAACACATGAACAAAGTGTTTTTATTAATTTTATCTATATATTTATATAGATAAAATTAATAAAAACTATATAATTATATAGTTTGTGGTAGCGGAAAAAATATATTATGTTATTCTTGAACATATTTCTCAGAACTTTAACCAAAACACGTTTAGAAAAAAAAATCTCGATATAAATTAACGGTAAACTAACCCTTTACTTTGAGTTTCAATCCAAAATATCTGTACTTATTAAATATCAACGTACGGTTGGTATTTAATTAATAACAAGAAAGTCTTATTTGTGTGCAGAACTTGGTTGTTTTTTATTTTCGATTTACCAACTAATTTTTGAGTAAATAAATAATTGCTTCATATTTTGCAATAAATTACAAGTGTTGTGTCATCGCGCTTCTCTTTCTTTTGTATGCAGTCTGACAGTGACAGCGGTTTACCTGTTGTCAGCGTCGTGCGAATTTTACCAATCAAACTGAACGCGATCAGCACCTAAAAACCGAGTTCAACAGCTGTCAGTGTCAATCTAACAAAGAAAATAATGACACTGACAGCTCTTAAACGTAGTCAACCCCCTTATTACAAAACAAGGTTTATCTTCAGACCCAGGTTTACAACATGGAGCCATTATTGAATTTCGAACTTTATTCCGACTATGGTAAACTTTCTAAACACAAAACTGACAACTTAGTACCGAACTAAGTTTTCAGTTTCGTATAGAGAACGATATTTCAATCACTGTTACGTTCTTATTACAAAAACTGGCTCCATGGTTTAAGCCATGTCAAAATATAAATCTTGTTTTGTAATAAGGCGGAGTAAGTCCTCATCGCGTTCAGTTTTCATTGGTGAAATTAGCCATGAATGTCATATTAAACTTTTAACCAACTTCCAAGAAAATGAAAGCGGGAGTTTCACAGTTCATTATAGGAGAAATTCTTAGTGTGGGACGTTTAAAAAAAATTAAATTGTTAAGTATTTACTGGATTATAGTATAATCACATAAAAAACACAGCACTATGAAAAGAGTATGCTTAGATGGTTTGGTCATGTGGAGAGGATGAATGAAAGGTGACTAAAAAAAGGTTGCACAAGGCAATGTGTTGTAATTGGTGATGTTCTTCTTATAGATCATGGCATAAAGTCTGCTATTACCATAGTGTCAGAATGGTCGATCATTGATTTCATCATTGTTGATTTTGACAAGTTTGGTTTTCTACTATTATAATGGCGTTATTATTACTTTCCAATGGTCGGCCTCTGACACTACATTGAAAGAAATTGCATTTATTGGTAATCTCGTACATAATGACAAATTAATGACATTTCTACTAATGAGTTTTATAATAATGGCAATACGACAATGCCATTATAATAACACAATTCTATTACGAGAAGATTGACCGACCAATGATCGACCATTATGAATTTAGCAGATTACGAACTTTTAGCAAAATGAAAATGGCATGACATTGGGATTGTGTTAGAATGACTGAATTTATAAAAATAGCAGACTTGGGCCCCAGGTTCTTAGTACCCGTTACCGGCGTGCGTGTATGACCTGAGGGGCAATTCTACTAATTTTAAGAACGTTCACAGTCTGATCTCAGTCTCAATCTGTCAAAAATACCTCTTATTTCCCTACATTTTGACAATTTTTCGACGTTTGTTTGTCGCCAAGATGAGATTGCGACTAGATTTTGAACGTTTTAAATTACGAGAATTGGCCTTCTGATGTATGAACGTAAACGAATCAAAAGGAGTATGTAAGGAGCGTAGCAAGTCGCGTTCTATAGTTTCTGCCTACCCCTATGGGAAGAAGGCGTGAGTTTATGTCTGTATGTAAAACACAGCACTTTCCTTTGAGTTTGCAAGCAAAGCACATTTTTATAAAAATGCCACTTCACTACAATACACCACTTTCTCATGTAGGAATTTTTTGAAGATCTCTAACCTTTAGCATAGTCCTCAAGCAGCAGATGAAAATGTCCCAGTTTGCAGAAAGTTTTAGGGTCAATGCA
Source organism: Tiliacea aurago (assembly GCA_948098905.1). Taxonomy (NCBI): domain Eukaryota; kingdom Metazoa; phylum Arthropoda; class Insecta; order Lepidoptera; family Noctuidae; genus Tiliacea; species Tiliacea aurago. Next base: position 22,031,867 of record OX402577.1, read on the forward strand.
TATTTCTCTCCTAGCTCCCGGTGAACAAGCCCTTTCTTCTTCCTGGTAACAAAATAATTGGTTAGTATCTAGTTATGTGATGTTAAATTGTTAGTTATGTTCTATTACATAGGACTTGCCTAACCCTCCAGGGAAAACATACAGGCAATTTGTCTTATGAATGTATCTAGTTAAAAAAAGAATTACAACAAGAGAAATATAAACATTTAGATAATAAAGGTCAAATGTAAAAATGAGGTAATTTTGTTTAATTTATGTGCCAAAAATCGAAACCTAATTCTACATTTGCCAAAAAAGGATTTGCTTGTTCTTTTTTTTAAATCACAATCTATTACTTCTATAATACTATTACTATCTATAAGATAAATTATTTAAAATGTTAATAAACTGTAGCTACCATTTTATGTAATAATTTATTAGTATGAATAAATATAAAATAGGAAATCATCATTGCAAATTTAAAATCTCCTATGTGTATAAAATTGTGTATAAACTTTAGAGAAAAAAAAATAAAAACTTCCAAGCACAAAATAGTAGTGCAATTCACAATTCACAATTCGCATTCCATAATGTTAGTAAAACAGGTGGTAGGCTTAAAATGAAAGGCACAATTATGGACCCTGTCGGGCACAGCATAGTAGGAGAGGGGTTTATATTATTAAGGTACTTATTCAAGTAATTGTATTTTTATTTTATGACCACATTTAACTTCTAATATTGAATTTATTCATCAACCAACCAAAATATTTACTAAATAGGTGCCTATTTAGTAAATATTTTGGTTTAAGTTGTAAGTAGTACCCACTTGAGTAAGTAAAGTATGCAGCAACTAGACCTACGTTGGGTGATCACATAAGATTTGTTTTTTAATGGAACTGTTACTAAAAACTCTCATGTGTACATCAGACATAGAGGACATTTTAATTTACAATTAAATGTTGGCTGACACTTGAGATTTTTTTTAAAAGATAAGATATTCACATGGAAGTTTTTGCTAACTATGGCATTTCAAAATCGCTTTTCAAATATCTGCAAAACTGATTTTCGACAAAAATGTCACAAAGGAGATTTTAAATTTGGAACAACGAAAATTAAAATATTAATACAGATAAACAACAATTGATAGAGATATACAAATGAGTAAATATCATCGATTTGTAATTATGTTAACTTCTAAAAACATTAGATATTATACTTAAGTATGTAGACAGATAGGTTAAGTTTTAAAGATTTCCATCTTCTACAACCCACCTTGCTGTGCCTGACAGGGTCCATAATGATCTCATTATATTTTAGATTACTACCTAAGTACACATTGTGGAATGCAATAAATAGAGTAGTTGAGAACATACTGACAATATGAGAATATAAACAACTTTATAAAGTTGAAGTGTCTCTTTGTAATGTCAAAATTACAGCTTTTTACTAAATACATATGAAAGTATAACAAAAATCCTTTCTGTCTGTCTGTTTGTTCTAGCTAATCTCCGAAACGGCTGGACTGATTTTGACGGGACTTTCACTGCCAGATAGCTGATGTTATAAGGAGTAACTTAGGCTACTTTTATTTTAGAAAAAGAAACACTAGTGAAGCCGCGGGCAGCAGCTAACTATTAATATGAAGCCACATTATCCCTGGGTGCTAGTTACAAAACTATGACTACAAATCTAATTACCAAAAAGTTTGGCAATATTTTCATCGACAATCTATGAGAAATCTTGATCTTTAGGTTTATAGTAGTACAACAAATTTCTGTAGATGGTTATTGAATAATAGCTTAACTTTTTGTTTTGTGTTTATATTATTAACTTTAATGTAACTTAATATAACATCATGCCTGTCATCCTCGAGGGATTAGGCAGACATGATAACACTTTGCCCAAACAGGAAATCAAACCCAGGAGCTCACAATCAGCAGTAGTGCTTGCAACCATTAGTCTAGTGATAAAGTTAATGACTCATTTAACTTTACGAAACCAATATTCCAGGGTAAATTCAATAATGTAGTACCTTGACTTGAACCAACATTCCTTCAAGATACTTGACAGCTTTGAGTACAAGTGCTCGCGTTCTGCCATGTTCAGTACCACGTAACTTCAGGAAACCAAACTGCCGGCTGAAATCAAATAATTATTTAATTACAGATGATATCCAATTTATTAGCTTAATCACGGGCATAATGATGAGATGATGAAAAGAGATTGTATAAATATTAAACTAAAGCCTTACGAAAAAAAAAAAATACGATTTATTGGATATTTAATTCTTTCATTTATGAACTATTTTGCATATTCGCAAAATATACAGAAGGCAGTAACGCTAACGTAAAACTTAGGTACCGGGTAAAACGGGGTGAATAGAAATGCAGGGGTGAATCGAGACGAGACTTTAAAATGGATTTTAACCTTGAAATAATATAGTTTGTTGCCAACAAGGACTATAATGTGTTACCTGAACTATACTTAACGATTAAGTGTCCTTGTTGGCAACAAACTATATTATTTCAAGGTTAAAATCCATTTTAAAGTTGCGTCTCGATTCACCCCTGCATTTCTATCCACCCCGTTTTACGGTACGTACTGAGTAACAAGTCGTCATTGCCGATTTGTTTTTCTTTTATTTTCATATGTTTCCAACACATTGAGCGCCTATAAAGTCACATTTCATAAGTTGTGTAACGAGCAGCACTCAAAATTGATTCAGATGAATGCCAAAAACTATAACTTGTTACTTGTTTTAATATTTTTAGTTACGTACCTGTCAAGTTCTGACAAAACTTGCAACTCCTGAGAGGTTAGATGCAACTCTTCTTTTTCATCCATTTTCTCAAGAAATTGTGCCGGAATCTGAAGAAACGTTACAGCTTTAAAGTTTTTATCATATTTTACTACTTAGATTTACAGTATTTAGAAATACTATCACGCAAACAAGGCGCGGTTACATACGAACTAGTGACGTGACAAAATAGAATTTGTTTTTCTTTCTATGATTCGATTACAAAACAATCGTTTTAGTATACCAAACTGACATACTTAAAGGTCAACAGAACGGTCCTACTAGTATTTAGTAGAATAATAAATAAGTATACGTAGTTACTGGCAACCTTAAAAAAATTGTTTTTTAATATTAAAATATTATTTCTTCAGATAAAACTTCTTCAAATGCCATACATTTTGTCGTATGTAGTCTGGTAGTTCCATCGTAATCGGTAATGATATTAAAGGTTTATTCAAATATTAGTTAGTAGTTTTTCAGGTAATTGAGTAACAAATCTATTTAAATATTTATAAAGAGAAACTTCACGATTTTCACGGTAGGAATGTAAAATTTTGCACAAAGTTTCCTTTTATTATGCCTTTTATTGTTTCCTTAAATATTTTATTTTATTTTATTTTAAGGATTGCTTTTTATAATATGATCGTTTGTCTCGATTAATAAACTTGGAACGTACGAATACATTCTCCTATTATAATAAATTATCTAATTCCATAAATAATACAGTTTGTCAATAATTGTGTTTCAAAAGTACAGTTCAAAGGGATTTTAGTGGTCTCAAAGTTTGTATGGAAGAATCTTATCGAGTGGTTCAATTACCTCGAAACTCGGCATAATGCTTTTGACAAAAAATAATGCCTTACAAGTCTTTGGGTTTATAGAAAAGTATTTAAGTTTTTAGGAGGTGACTTTACTGCGTGTCTGGATTAATTCAAAGGTAATCTAAACATTAAATGAAGAAACCCAAGATAGAAGATTTCAAAAAAAGGTGCATTTAAAAAAAAAAAATAGTTATCTATTCAAATAATAACTAAACAAATTGTTAAAAAAAATATTGCAAGATGCTTTTAGACACTGCATCGAATTGATTACGGAACTCTGTGAATCGATTAATTTTTCTCGCTTGTCGGCCTAGTCGCTCTTCCTTATGTGATACCATAAACTACAGATTATGATACAAGTCAAACCCATAAACAAGCACAGTTCTTTTTTTGGGTCTTGGCCCTTGGCTCCTTTAGTCTATTTTTTTTTTTTCCTTCTGGCTTCGCACGGTTTGTGCATTTAGCCAATGTCAAGTTAGTTCTTGTTATTGATGAAATGAATTATAAATGCATGATGATGATATCCCCGCCCACTCCCCTTGAGTTTCAGTAAAGATGGTGGCACTTTACTGAGTCCTCACGTGGACTTCTTGAGAGAACTTGAAGCGAAGTTGCACTGTTTTGTTTCATTTGCCTACACTAATGCACGTTCACAAACACTTAATGGTTAATAATCCACCATTATTACACATTAATATTCGGCTAAACACTAATTTTGGAAAATTAAACAAACTGCTGAACATGACGCTTCACTTTCCCGCCAAGAAGTCCTTTAGTCTATTTAGTGATGAAGATTTTTATGAAGGTAACTTCAAAGAGGTAGCTTCATAAAAATCTTCATCACTAAATAGACTAAAGTATTTCAGCCAAACATGATCTATATCTATAATTATACATATTAGTGATGAAGATTTTTATGAAGGTAACTTCAAAGAGGTAGCTTCATAAAAATCTTCATCACTAAATAGACTAAAGTATTTCAGCCAAACATGATCTATATCTATAATTATACATATTATTATTATAACAAACAGAATACGTTAGCAAAAGTATGCAGATTATTTTGTAAAATAATCCTAATTAATTAGAGTACTTAAGATTATAGTTAGTTTTTATTATAACTCCTTTAATCTTACTCTACTAACCTCTATCTTAGATCTTAGCTCCACAGACCTTTGAGTATTTATACTCCACAGATTAATTTAGCTTTTAGCTCCACTCTACTACTTAATTCTAGTTCTACTACTCTAGTTCTGTCATGGCGCGCAGTTGATAAATTTCGTAAATTTGTGAGCGTAGTGTTTTCGCTTCGAAAAAAAAAACGCAATTTATTAAATATTTATTCATTTTTAATAAACTTTAAAGCAAATAAACAACATGAGTTACAGGGATACGGTAAGTGATATTTTAAAAATTTGTCGCAAATACGATACATTTTTTTAGCAATTTATTTTTCCAGAACACGTAATTATATCTTGTCAACTGAGAACTTACATTATTCAGAAATTAATAAGCAAATTTTTCGTAATGCCCAAAATAGATTTCAACATATTTACCCAGATCTATTTTTACCCTTTTATTAGTCACTGATTTCAAGGTTGCTGTGGTCTATACATACTTGAAGAAGGGAAGGGATATCAATTTTCCGATTGTACCTAGATCTTACAGATAAAGATCCTTTGAATTATGATGATGTATTATTTCAAATTATTATCTTTTTGTTGGAAGTGAAAGTAAAGATAACAAATGATTTTTTCCACAGCTTTTATACCCCCGGTATTCCAGACGTCAAGTTACATATTGCGATGTATGTACTACACATAAAGTTCAAAATTTTCTGAATACAGTATTTTTCTTAGAAACTTATAACAAAGATTTTCTCACAACTAAAATAAAAAAAAACTACTAATAACTGTGTTCTGACTATTTGTGAAACCTAATAGGACAAGCTGAGTTACCTTTTCAATTTTGATTTTGTATGATTTTTGTTTTTTTTCATCTTTCTGCCATCAAATATTATCTTTATTTGACAGAAGAGCACTGCTTACGTACTTTTTGAATTTTATTTAATATTTTTGTATATAATGTAATTCTTCACTTGAATTTATAAATAATTACTTGTAAAAATATATTGTTTATTAAAGTATTATTTATATTTTTACATTTATAGTTTTTAATTATAGAAAACTAGTTATTTTTCACTGTTTAATATACTTTACCTATTTATGTACTTTAATCATGTGTTTATATATTATTTAATTCACTGAAATTATTATATATTTATATGTATTAGTTTGTAAAGCATTTAAAAATATTTAAGTTAAAAACAAAGTTGTGCAGTGTTAGGAATGCAAAAATTATCATGAAATAGTTATTATTATTACACAAGTAGTATGATTCTATTGTATTTAAAAGATACAAGGTTTGAAAACTTTTACATACTCTGATCTATTTAAGTAAAACATTTAAAAACAGACTACCTTGGAATTTAGCAATAATTTTTTTCATCTGTTCTCTTTTGCTTTTTTTTTTCTGTATGTAGGTAGGATACATCTAACACATCACATATTTATGCTTATCAATATGTATGTAACATATTACACTATCTTCACAATGCTGAATTAATATAAATAATATTTGTTGCCTACTAACATCATATTAACATAATTATGTTATGTTATTGGCAGTACTCACTATTTCCAAGAACTCATTCATACTGTGCGGCTAAAGAGCAACGTGTAGGATCCTACCTAAGGACCCTAATGGTATTTATCATCAACCTATGTTTGTGTGACCCGTGCATAAATCACACAGTTGACTGTGCTTGTTTTTATCCAACTACACAGACAATATGGTAAAGGTTCTTATAAAATTTCAATGAAATGCCATTTGGCTTTAAACAAAATATTTTTGGGTGTCATACAGATGAGAATTTATGCATTTAATTAAATGCTGCCCTACTAATGGCCCAAGTGTTGCCAAGTCTAATTTAGTTTATTAAACAATAAATTATTTCTAAATATATCTACAGGATGACATAATTTCCTCAAAATTATTTCTTAATTTCATTGGAGTTCTATGTGGGTGTGTAGAATCATGCTTGCATGCTTCACTTTTATTGTATAGCCACAGATTATAATTTATTTGTTGTTGTATTTGACTTTTAGAGATAGAACTATTTACTTTTAATAATTTTGAATAAGTTTTATACTTCTAATGCAAATGAACCATCAAAGGAAATGACAGAAATACCTATTTTTCATTTCTCATATTCGGAAAGTAGTGTTTGTTTGATCTGAGTAGCGGGTGGAAAATGCTGCTTCTCACCCTTGGGCGGGAATGAATTTAAAAAATAGAACTAAATTTGGTTAGGTACACACGGCTACACATGAAGCTATACATTTCCAGTTTATGCTGATCTCGCATTGTGTAGGATTTCCGTACAATGAGAGGTCAGCGTATACTGGAAATGTATAGCTTGATATCTAGCCGTGTGTACCTAGTCAGCTAAGAATTTTTTTACGTAATTAAGAAAAATATCGATTTAAAAAAAATTGCTGCGGTCTTGTGAATATACATGTAAACAGCCAGTGTGAATTAAATAAAAAATCTATTAAGCGAGACGGCCGCGGTGGTGAAGCGGTGTGTTCCATATTTAAACATTTAAAAAAGACTAAGTATATAATTTGTCAGAATACTAACTCTGTAAGCTATAGGTACCGAAATTCTAAATCTGGGTTTTATAAAGACTTATATTTGATTAATAAACACCTTACCTCCTTTGCGTCACGCAGTCCGGTAAAAATGAGTTCAAGCGATTCTGAAATGTTGATCCCAGATTCGGTTAAAGACGAGGCAAATACAGTAAGTAATCGAAAATCTTTTGCCAGATATTTCTAAGGAAAGATATTTTAATAAATACAATGACTTTAAGAAGTGGCGAGCAAACAAGAAAATAAAATATTTTAGACAAACTATTTTTTTTTTACCTTAAACTTATTCGAAATGAAAAGTAGTGTATAACACTGGTGAAAGTCACCAATTCCTTTCGACCCTTGTTTAACAATCTACTATATCGTACGAAGCGTTATTCAGTTGCCACACTAAAATGTGTAAATGATGTATGTGCATGTATCTTTCATCCTTATCTCACTTTGACACTAAATGCTAATTATTGCAGTTGTTTGTCAATATTTCCAATGAAATTACGTTGTTACTAATGTGTGTTTACTGTGCATTATCTGTACATGAATCTGTGTTCTAACTAACTTTTCATGCTCTTAGACATTAACATACCTACGGACTGTTTGAAGATATTAAAATATGGGTCAGAATTTGTGTAAATGTATAACGAGTCCCTTTCATACGCAGAGTTTCGGCTCGTCGCCGTCATCCGTGCTGAGTTCACTATCGTCTTTCCGCTCTCGTCCATTCGCGGATATCTCCTATAATCCCACTCCAGATCTAAATGAAGTCTATCCGGGCCTGTATGTCGGAGACGCGTAAGTATTAATATCTTCCTCATGCATGGCTTGTAGACCGGATGGTATCGTGATGACACTCTGAACACTTGGTTTCCTTTGAATACAGTGGCGTAGCTAGTACGAGTAGCAAAGGGTCCCTGTGTCAAAATATGTTGGGGGTTTTATCTGATTGTAGCGAAGTTCAAACGTAGGGCATTTTTTTTACGAAGTAACTAGATAGCATCCAGAGTCGAGACCATAAGCTGTTATTGTAAGCTATTCTGAACCGGGATTGGTGAAGATTTCATTGGACTTTTACTAAGACAGAATGCAAGAGCGAGCAAACCCAGCTTGAAATTTGGAGAATCCTGACTCGAATAGACTATTAAGCTATTATACCGCTAGTTGCACTTGCACGTAAGTCCATTAAAAGTAATGCTGTCTCTATCTAACGGAAAGTATCAGATAGTGACAGCGTTACTTTTAATGGGGAATTAAATTGAATGGACTTACCTACGTGCAACTAGCGGATCGTCATTTAAACTAACCCTACGGCTACACTGTCGCGATAACGCGAACTACATTTCGCGCGCTCTCTGTTGTACAGCAGACGTCGACCGGTGTGCGAGAGAGAGGGCGCGAAGTGGAGTTCGCGTTATCGCGACTATGTAGTGTGGGGTAAAGTTTAAAAAAAAATGTATCCATAGGGTAAGAGCGAGTGAGTCGAGCTCGGATATTAAAGCACCCTGACTTTACTAAATGAATGTAAGTGCTTGATCTTTGCACCGTGCCAGCAGCAGCTAGCCTTAGTAAGCCAGAAAAAAATTACGTTAATTTTCACCTTTTCATTACGTATTCATTCATTACGGGCTCCTCATCTATAAGAATTTGAGGTTTTGGATAATATTGTACGAATTTTTGCTTACACACCTCGGGACTAGTCGGGACTCCTGTAGCTTAGGGCTCCGTATCATTGATACGGCGCGGCGGCAGTAGCTACGCCCCTGCTTGTATACATATTATATGTAAAATTATATATTCCCAAATATATAAATAACGTCGAGTATGTTCCTTAGACTCACTTTTCATTGCCGCGGAATGGAATGGAAGCGAATTTTTGTCTAAATGGGTTCAATGCATAAATAACTTTGTCAATTATTGTTGTTGTGTTTAACATACATATTTACTAAATTCGAGCTGCTAGTAGCGGTAATTCCCGAGAATGCGCGAGAATTCCCCGGAAGACGCGTGCGCTGTTTAACTGCTGATGTTGTACGTTACACAATTGACATAAACTTCATTATGGTTTGACCCAATTTCGTGACAAAAAATCGCATTCCATTCCGTTTCGCGGCAATGTAAATTGAGCCTTATACAAAATAGTTCATCTGTTAATTTAGAGTTGCTGCAAAGGACAAGGCATTCTTAAGGCGTATGGGCATAAACTATGTGCTTAATACCGCTGAAGGCAAGCGTTACACGCAGGTGGACACAGGCCACCTCTATTATCGTGACTACCCCGGACTACGCTACAAAGGTTTTCAGCTTATGGACTTGCCGTCAACGGATATTTCAAGATATTTCAATATAGCTGCTAACTTCATCGACGAAGGAATTTCTAGTGGAGGTATGTGATCACGATCAGTGCCTCGTTTTACACATTTTTTATTGGGAGAAATTGGTTGACCAAATAAATATTTCTTTTTAGGACGCGTCTTGGTTCACTGCTTTATGGGTGTGTCTCGGTCTGCCACATGTGCTTTAGCGTTTCTCATGATTAAACGTGGCATGTCTTTGGCCGAAGCGCTTGGAACCGTCCGTTGTCGCCGCGATATTCACCCCAACGAGGGCTTCATCCGTCAGCTGCAGCAGCTGGACCGGGAGTTGCGCCTCAATCGGATCCGCTGACCCTACCGAAACAGTTCTCTTCAGTCTCTCTTCAATTTTTCATTAGACGACGCAGATAGACGACGCCGGGTACGAAGTCTCGATCGAAGTTACCTCTACCATTATTAGAAGATGATCGAGATTTTTAAAATATTTTCACCGTGTGTGAACATTTGTATTTTACTGCTACGTAATACGATTCAAATGAGCACATACTTACCTACTACACTGCAACATCCCCAAGGCCGTATCCAATTTCGTTATAGTGGAGAACTGGAGAGAAGACAGCACTCGTGACATTTACAACATTTACACTTAATTTAGAGTAACTTTTTATATTATAGTAAGTACATACAGTTATTTAACGGTATTTTTTGGCCTAGTGTTATATGAGAACTCTGGCCCTGTGCCCTCTGCGCCCGCATGTCGCCAAAATTTTAAATCTAGCGGACAATGGGTTTGTTCGTGATATTGACTACAATGTCTTGAAAAGTCTAATTGTTAAAGTATTTTATAACATTTTTTGAAACTTATTATGCATAGGGTCTGAAATTAAAAGTCTACCTTTTATGTACTGTAAATATTTTGACTGTTATTTGATCATACTTCTACTGAATATTAAATTAAAATAATAATACATATAAATAAAGTAAAACAAGGAAATAATGAATGTATAAACTTTGTAGAATTTCAACTTACTTGAATAATATAAGAAAATTATGAGGACAATTAAATTATTTAAAAAGCTTTATTCAAACCAAAGTACCACCCATTAAAAATATAATAAATTACCCATTTGTAATTTTTTATTAATTTACTGTGATTTCATCGCCATATACATTTCACAAAAATTTGTATATTTTAAATGAAACATTTTTTTAATCTGGGTTATATTCTCGTGTGCCATTTTGTTTTGTATTGATAGATATATTTATGGCTGTTATTTTTGTAGAGATGGAGAAATAATTTGTAACTCTTTAAATGTAGATTAAGACTATGTCCAGTTTATAAGATGTTAAAGCTTCTTTATAGTGAGTAACTATTGGTATCTGACTATAGTACAATTGCCTAGCCTTATGGTCATAAGATGACTTTGTCGTATGCAATAATGTCTGTATTCCCGAGAATATATTTTTTATTAATGTTAAGTTTTTCTTCAAGACTGGCAATTATGGCACTTGAGTGATAGCTGGCTTACTGATAGTAGTGGTATTTAGCTTAGCATCTTTGTCATTGCCTCGTGGGCAGGTGTTACACATTGTGAGCACTCATTGTTCGAGGACTCGCACTAGTTGCCAACACACGTGACATTTGGCTGCACATATGTGTCACTATTTTAATTCTATTTTTAATCATACCTCTCGTCACATAGTGCAATAAATCAGAATACCAATTTTTGTAATACTTACCATTTTATTTATTTTTTATGTAACTATTACATTACTTAAGGACTAATTAGCACAGTTAATAAGCTAACAACTAATTTCCAGTTACAATGGTTACATAGAAACTCGTGGTTGGTTTAAGATGTGATGATGAACTAGTCGGTGTTTGTTAGTGCAATATTTAGATGTAATGAGCACCAAAGGAAGCAATCATTGTGATATTGTTTGTGAATAAATATTGTGTTTAGAAAGAGAAATTATTTAGTTTGTGAAAATAGTACCTACAGATCATATTTTCTATTTATTAGCAATATAATAAGATAAGCTGTTAATTAAATTACTATGGCTAATTCTAAAGCCTTGCTAGGTAGTTACAAAATTATAGATGAGACATGTTATCCTTTAAAACATTGTAATGTTAATGAAATGTTATTTTGCTATGTTATTAATACATGTATCATAAATAACATAGAGTAAAAACTGCATGTATTGTAAAAATAATAATAAATATGTAGGTACCTGTTAAATACGTTTTATCAGTTTAACATATTATTAATTAAAGGAACACTATGCTATCGATTGCAATAATAGCATCAATAATTTATTAAATTGTAAAATGATTATACAAAGTATTTATCAAAAATAAAGTTATTTATTAAAGCTATTCATTTCAATTTTTTTTTACATTCGAAAATTTACTAATTACCAACTACCTTATAATGCTGCTGTCAGCCAATAACAACAATAACTGCATTATTAGGCGATTACAGATTTAATTTTTGTAAGTATTGAAAAATATTAAATTTCGCCTGCTGACATAAGAAGCCATAAAACAGCTTTTTAGAGAGAAAATTCTATATAATTTCCAATAGTGAATTTTTTAATTGATTGATTCCGATCTCACCTGTGGAAAGCAATGGATGAGTTGATATAGTTGTTGCTCTCGGTAGGTAGGCATACCTACAATGTGGCGATTGACCTAACTGATCCGGTGCCAGACATACCCTCGGCCCCACATACTACGTTCGGGGCGCCACGCCAGGCTAGCTATGTCAGGGTCAGTATTTCTAGGTACAGAATGAATGACAAAGTTCGTAACCCGATTGTTGAAAAAATACCTAAGTACCGAAAAATTATACTTATTGAAATTCAGTTCAGTTTTTCTAATAAGTATTGCCTAAATAGTAGGTAAAGTAGGTTTTACGGAAACAAAAATCATAAATTAAAAAAAAATACCTATCTAGGTATTAAGTACAAGTACCTAGGTACTTACACTGAAATGCTAAAAGGCACCTACGGCGGGCTACCGTGGTGAGTATCACGTCGACTTTATCTAGCTTATTTTTTAGGGTTCCGTACCCAAAGGGTAAAATGGGAACCCTATTACTAAGGCTCCGCCGCGCGCCATCTGTCTGTCTGTCCGTCTGTCACCAGGCTGTATCTCATGATCCGTGATAGTTAGACAGTTGAAATTTTCACAGATGATGTATTTCTGTTGCTGCTATAACAGCAAATACTAAAAAACAGGATACAATAAATATTTAAGGGGCTCCCATTCAACAAACGTGATGTTTTTGCTCTATACTGATAACGGCAACCGGTAGACGCTTGAAATATTCACAGAATATTAAATTATATATTCACTTTAAAAATAAATATTTAAATTAAAATAAAACAAATATTTAAGGGGGGCTCCCATACAGAAAACGTGATTTTTTTGCGCGAGTCCGACTCGCACTTGGCCGGTTTTTTATTTATTTATAATATAGTGTTCTTCTTTTTTTTTTGTTACGACGAATAAAACGTATACGGCGACGAATATGACGTGTAAAAGTGATTCCGACATCCTGTATAAAGAATAAACAATTTCATTTCACGAATATTTGTTTAGCTTAAGTAGTTATCTTAAGAATACCTACCAATGTTATTGTCTAAGCACCTTGAAAAGATACAAATTAAATCAAATGGTTCCATAACTTTTGTAGTCGGTTCATATACCTAGGTACATAACTACACATATTTCCCATACTGACTATCTCAACAACGGATCATTCTGTATTCCATAACTTAGCTAAAATAATCACCGTACAAACTTTCGTTTATCCCTATCGAAAAATATGTGACTAAATCACAGATTACAGTAGCAAGCTAGACTAATACAATAGAAATTCGTTACAAGCAGCGCCATGTGAATGAATTTGGAACTAAACTAGAGTATCGACATCAAGTTTTTTGATGTGAAACATCTTTATCCGCAAGTAAAAACGATTGCTGGCGGGGCGATAAATGCCGCGTGGCGACGCGTCGCTACTATACAGTCTAGTGTGTGTGTATAGTGTCTAGTGTAGTAGTGTGTAAATAAATTCGATGTTTCACACAATTTTTCATTAAGGTACCTAGGTACTTATTCATTTTCATTCTCATTCTCATCTTTCGGCGTACGTAACGGACATTAGGTACCCTATATAAATTGTCCCAAATAATTAAGGTATGTACACACTGCTACATTTCCAGTTAGGGTGCATCTCGCATTGTATAGGATATCCGTAGGTACAATGAGAGATCAGCATAAAGTATAATTTGTATAGTTATTTATATGTATAGTTTGATATTAGCCGTGAGGAGCAATCAATAGACCTAAAACATTTGAATTCATCTAAATGTAAATTATTATGTATATTCTATCATGTAAAAGAATAATGCAAACATGATTCTTTTTTAACGTAGAATACGATACCGCCATTATAGTGTACAGCATCATGTAAGTGTACCTAGTAAGCTTTGAGTATTTAAACTCTACTCAAAGCTAGTAAGACTACTTACTATCGAACCGACGTTTACGAAGTACCTAGGGCCATAAAAAAGTTGTTGGTAAAATTGGTCGCGCTCATCGAGATATAAGTACATATCTCGATGGTCGCGCTACATTACTTGAAGTAGGGTTATTACCTAAATAGTTACCTAGGAATTCAACGCGCACACGGTGCAATTCAACTTTCAAGGTAAGTTGGGGATCTCAACGTGTAGGGTACAAGCCGTACGGCTGCCGGTAGTTCAACCTCGAAGATCAATCGATTAGCTCGCCGACCCATGAACTTTTATAGCCATTAACGTTTATGAAGGACGGACCCGGCGCAGTGGAGTACGGGTTAATGCACTGTATTGTTTAGTATAATAGATATCTAAGGTACCTACCTTTTAGTCTACCAAGGTAGGTACAGACCCCAGCAGGTCAAGTTACCCGAAACTGTCAAATTTTCCCAATCAATCTTGAACCTTATAACGTAGGGATAAAGTTGAAAATCTATTAAAGAAATTTGACAGCTTGTAGTAGCTTGATGTGCGCTGTGGTCTGTAGCTTTTATTTAGAAACAGTGATGGCAACTTACGGTAATTTACCCTAGATTTAGAGCAAAACTAATACAGCAGGGTAATTTTCTGTTTCGAATACAAGACTACTTTAATATTATTTTTCATAAATCTTGTGTTAACTTGCATACATATTATATCATCACGCCTGTAATCCCCGAAGGGTTAGGCAGAGGCGTACCTGTAGTACACCCACATTTCGCCAGATAAGTTATGTCCCATAAAATAGGTGGCGAGCCTATTGCCATCAACCGGGTTTAAATCCAGACTCCGGACTGCTACTGAGAAATTTCTACTGGAAAATCCCAATAACACTTTGCCCAACCTGGGAATCGAACCCCAGGGCTCCAGGATCTCATGCTCAGCAGTAGAGCTTGCGACCACTAGACCAGAGGCAAAAAAAATCTAGTTGTTTTATTTGTAAAGTAAGAAAAACTGAGGGATTTTTTTTCAAATTAATAGCGATACTCGGGTAAAGTGAAAACCAGACCCGGCAACACTGCCATGTTTACAAATCATTGCTTAAAAGTTTGAAGGCTTAAGCGGGTTGCAGACCAAGAGCTAAGCTAAGGTTAGTTTAGCTTAGCTTACTTATCTGACGTAATTTCTCATACTTGAGTCATAGTTTGCAGTCTGCACACGAGTATGAAAAACTTCGTCAGCTATGCGAGCTAAGCTAAACTTATAACTTAGCTTAGCTCTTGGTCTGCAACCCGCATATATCTTAAATAATGCCATAATTCATAGATGTAGATCTATGATTGATTGACGCTGCGTGACGCGTCACATTGCACACAGCACAGCATAGCTCCTTTATAAAAATGTACTCTGTGGCATAGACTGCAGGACTATTACATTAATTCGCTAGTGTGTTTTTTTTTTTGCAATCTAGCTAGATGCAGGCGATGCAGCAATTTACCTTCGCAGAGGTTCTTTCCTGTACCAACTTAAGTATTAAGTATATAATTTTGTAAAGGTGAAAGGTCACAGTCACGGACTCGCCATCCAGTAGTTGAGGCAATTGTTTTGATACATGCTCAGGCCAGCAGCTGCAGAGGCCAGCATTCTATGGCTTTACTTTTATTTATGTGAACACTACATTAATTTTTCTTTGTAGGAAATATGCTAACATAGCCTAAGGCCTAACATTTTGCAGTGCCATCCAAACAATAATAAATTATTGAAGTAAAACTACTCATGCTTGACTTGGGGAGTAAGCTGGTGAATGCGTGACGAGAGCGTTACGGAAAGAGGCGAACGGAAGTTGTTTAAATTTTAAACATGGAACACACTGGGTCACCGGCGTGGGCCGTCCCGCATAGGTATTTTTTTTAATTCACACTGGCTGTTTATACACTCACAAAACCGCAACTTTTTGAAGTAAAACTTCTGTAGGCACGCTTGACTTGGGGAGTAAGCTGATGAATGCATGACGACAGCGTTACGGAAGTGACGAGAGCGTTACGGAAGTATTGTTAGTATTAATATTGAAATAAAACTTCTTTAAGCACGCTTGAATTGGGGAGTAAGCTGGTGAATGTGTGGCGAGAGCGTTACGGAAAGAGGCTAAGGAAGTTTTTAAATTTTAAACATGTAACACACCGCGTCACCGCCGCGGGCCGTCCCGCTTAATAGGTATTTTTTTAAATTCACACTGGCTGTTTATACATTCACAAGACCGCAGCTATTTTGAAGTAAAACTTCTTTTGCTAGTAAACGGTGATTTCTGTTTTACTTCAGACCTGTATAAAAGTGTATAATCTATGCTTCAGACGTGTGGTATAAAGAACTCTCGTTTTTTTTAAAGTAAATTTTGCTAGCGAACAGCGATTTCTGTTTTACTTCAATCGTGTGGTCTAAAGCACACTCGTTTTTAAGATTGCAGCCATTTAAGACTGATTATGATAAATGACTAATGAGGTGAAGTGTTAAGTATTGGGTTTTCAGTGAATGTGGTGCACTGGTCTGCCAAACCCCTCAGGGAGGTCAGGCGTGATGTTGTCATAAATGAGGTATTTTTGTATGATAGTGCATACATTATCATATTTTCTAAAACGAAATATTTTATGGTAGGTAGAAAGTAATTTATTTAAGAAGTTTTAATTTTAATAATAAAATAATAGCTATGTGAACAATGTTTTATTAATTACTACAATATCATATACTAATTCATTGGTTGTTTTACAAGTAAGGGCGGTTCATTTCTGTTTTCTTGGCCTTTTTGTCTCTAGACCTAGGCCACCATCGGTGCTCTGTTGTTAATGTTAGGGAAGACAGCTGTTTTCTTGCAATCTCAGGCTTCAAATCCTTGAATACTCTGTACACTTCTGCTTTATCACTCATTCTTAAAATCGATTTATCAGTAACAGTTTCTTCTGGGAGTGGTCTTGAGTGTTCGTAAGGAAATTCTTGGTCTCTATGAAGCGCGACTATTGTTGAACCATCATCAGTTATAACGATTTTATTGTAACATCTTCTAATTATTTCTCTTGGTCTAAACGCTACAGCACGAATTAAATGAGCCATTCTAAGAGAAAATCCTTTGAATATTATTATAATTCCATCCACAACTTAACCTAAAAACTATCGATATAGATATTTTTTGACATTGACAGTTGATGGTATGGTATTACCAGGTTTGCATAAATGCAAGTATTACCCATAGAGGTATTACCACCACAGAATACTTATACTCAGAGAGATTACCACAGATTAAGTAGTACTAGTATTACTGACACATTGACGCGGCGACGATTGTTCCGTCCGCTTTACGTTAGTGACTATAAATATCACTCTCTCCTCCCTTTCAAAATTGTTCCGGCCGATCATGACTAATACGCCTGTGCAGTTTTCGCACACGCCAAGCCCCGTCTCATCCATAGGATGCAGACACTTCAAAACCGATTTCTCCATAGAATTACAGGCGCTCCTTGCTTCGTTCGGAACGAAACCCTTCACTAAGACCTTAAAATGCCCACCATCAAGCAGTTCATGAAGCGCATCACGAAGCGTTTCTTCGATTCCGTGGATAGTCATCGCAACCCCCTGGTTGTGAAGGCCGCTAGTTATAAGCCTTCCACTATTAGTCAGACTCGCTGACCAAGGCGTACTCTCTCAGACCCAGATGACCCCATCACTCTCCTCCAGGAAAGCAATAGGGCCACCAGTACAGTGCACAAGTTACACAAACCGACATTCCGTCCTCGCCGCCGAGGTACTCGTACCACGCGAACTTCCCGACTAAAATGTCCCCCCCCGCCCCTTGCACGTCGAATCGCCAGCCACCCGCGCCGAGGCTGAGTGCGCCGTAGCATTAATAGTAACCCCTGATAATAATCATGATCTAAACTTTGATCCAGCCCGTCCCCAATTTGTGATCCCCCAACGACGCCCTAAGCCGAGGTCCGTACCCCACAGGCGGTGCCCTTAGTGCGCAGTCGTTTAGTTATAATATGATTTTACGCCCTGGCGGAGGCTTTAAGCTCACACCTCAAGGAGGAAAGTTCGGTTAAGTAGTGATGGCCTCTCAAGGCCAACTACGAGATGCCATACAAAAAAAAAACCTTTCAAAATCAAAATTGTAATTTTTGTCTTTGTAATTTGGAGTAATTTGGATTTAGTCATTATTCACTATGGTATCCTCGTTATAAAGATCTTATCCGTCCTAACTCCTATCCTAAATCCCGTTAAAATGTAAGTATTTACTATTTTTGTTTCCCTACCTTTATTTCTTAGAACTAATAATAAATAAACGTGACGCACAAACCATGCGAAGCCAAGAAAAAAAAAATGAGTCGTCACGGGATGCCTGGCAGATTTGAAAAATCGAAATTATTTACACACTACTACAATATATAGACTGTATAGAGACGACGCGTCGCCACGTGGCATGCGTCGCCCCACCAGCAATCGGTTTTAAGTGCGACTATAGATGTTTCAGATCAGAAAACCGGCTAAGTGCGTGTTGAACCACGCACAATCGTTCCGTAATTAGGAAGAATTTATTTGAAAAACAAACATAACATTGTAGTTCAAAAACATTTGTCCCATACTTCGTTTTACGCCACGGTCAATTTTCCAACTGCAAATGTAAGTTTGTAATCGCAAAAAAGTATTTTTTTTTATGTGATGTGATGAAACTACAAAATAACAATTTTCTGACTTTCTTCTTTACTTGTGCTGTGAGACCTTGTTTCTTGACAAATTTCATGAACAACGGGAAGGACCATAGGTTTTGATTTATTTGCGAGTATCAAAATATGTCGCATACATTTCCGTATTTTTTTATTGCGTTATCATAAAAGCTTGATTTTTTAGAGCACCAAAGGACTACAGGATCAGACAGACAGACGGACAACGAAGTGATCGGTTCTGTTTTTTCTTTTGAGGTTTGTTTTTCGGATACTATTCATTCCAACTATTCATCTCTTCATTGTTGCAACTATTTATTCGAATTCAAATCGAAATCGACTTTTAGGAAATCGACTAATCTAAACGTCTCCGGCCAAAGACAATAGAGTTAAAGAACAGTTGTCTTGAATTATCGAGAATATCATCCAAACATTTTTGAAGCATCGGCTGCGATCAATAATCGGAATATACTTGTTTTTTTTTACTCTGTGTTTTTGATTTTAGGATTTGTTTGATTGACACTTTGACAGTTCAGTTTGTTAGCGAAAAAACCAAAACTGACCTAATAGTGAAGTAAAAGAAAATATTAAGTTCTAATTCTAAGTGTATATATAGTAAATAATGGATTTCCCAGCCACACCATCCAATGCTTCGGACAGCAATGAATACCCAAGCACTACGCGATCTCCATTTCATAATACGCCAGACGACAATAAAAGACGCAGGTACTTTTTGTTGGATTTAAAAACAGGGAAAAGCTCGTATTTGGTTGTGATTGTATTGTTACTGGTTGAATTATTTGACGTTTCAGTTCATCAAGATCAATAAAACGCAGGCGATTTGACGATGAATTGGTGGAATACAGTGGTTTGCCTGGGTCTTCACTAGGGAAAGGGGACAAAAGAATGCGCACACAGTCGTATACCAGCCAAGTCAGCCAAATATCGGAGATTCCTCTAGCCGCCGCGCCCACAACTTCCGCGCTCCCGGCTCCAGAGCGTCGCAGGGCTTCCAGCAAAGTGTCTGCGGGACGGAGCTTTCGTCGCAAGATTCGCCGTAAAGGCCAACTGAGTCATCTATCGACCAAAGATCTGGGACGTTGGAAGCCTACAGATGATCTTGCATTGATACTTGGTGTGCAGCAGGTAAGGATTCTATCTTCATTTATTGTGAAGATATTTTATTACCTAAACAATGGTTTAAAAATTTTGAAATAACAAATTTTTTTAATCATAATACTTCTCTTAGCAACTCCACAAAATAAATGATTTTAGTTGTATCACTTGTATTCAGAGTAAATATATTTAATAAGTTATTTCTCATATTTTCAGACCAACGACTTGCGCATAGTCCACCGAGGAGTAAAGTTCTCCTGCCGTTTTACTGTCAGTGAGCTGCAGTCTCGTTGGTACGCCCTGTTGTACAATGCGGAGATATCACGAGTGGCCATTGCAGCTATGCGTAATTTGCACCCTGACTTGGTAGGGTTGGTGCAGCAACAAGCACTGTACTCTAATGCCGAAGAAGAATTACTTGCCACAATACCAATGGTTCCTGTAAGTTATTATTTCATCATCATCATCTTCATCCACAGCCTGACTATACTCACAGCTCCTATAGGCCTTTCTTCCCTTGTGCCAATCCCCAGACTTCTGTGCCAGCCTTCTCACAAGTTATTATTTATTGCCATCAAACTGTTCTTACATCCTACTTATCTGCACATACAAAAATAGTTAATTCAGAATGTAATAAAACCTGTTTAGTGTGAAAAGTATCATCATTTATGTGATTTGTTTTAAGGCTCCTACAGACCGGCGCGACGCGACACTAGTAGCACAATTTCTATGGAAACTTCATGGAAAGTGTCACGCTGCGCGTCTCACTGCGTGACGAGCCCGCGATATCGCGCCTGTCTGCACGAGCCGTTAACCATGAATCCAGAATAATAATGTGTATATTTTATCTTGATTACAGTCATCTCTCCCACCTCTGGAAAAGTTTCAAGAGTTATTGGACCAGAATTCACATGTATTCTATCCATCACGGAATGCAAAGACTTTGTTGGCACATTGGCAGCTCCTGAAACAGTATCATCTATTGCCAAACCAGACTGTACAACCATTGCCTAAAAGTAAGACATCATTGATTAACACTTTTTCCGAGGTTTAGTATTTGAATCAACTTATACATTTACATAGTGATTCTTTAAGTGAGTTTTTATTTCAAAAATATCAACCATAAGTAAAGTATCTATAAATTGTTATGTTTTGAATAAAAACTCAATCTCAAACTTTCCACAATGTCTTTATCTAAGACAATGTGGAAAGTCACGTTTTCTATGTGATGCTTAATAATAATGCATTTTTTGCTTTGAGCTATGGCTTGTATATTTCTATTTCGTAACTTTAGAACTATCTTAGGAACAATACAGTATTAATAACAATTATGTATGAGTCAGCATTCAGCAACATATTATATTGTAATGGGTTAAAATTTAGCTACAGGGTTGATAAAACTCATGATGTTATTGTGTATGACATAAAAAAAAAAAACATATAAATCATGTTTTTTTTATTGTTTTATAAACTTTTATTGTTTTTCATAAACTCCCATTAAGGTGGATCTGCAGCCACGAAATTCAAATTATCTTACGTTTTTTGCAATTTGCAGATCAGTGTCAGGTTAGGTTAGGTTAGGTTAGGCGGTGATTTTAATGCTAAAAACACTCATTGGGGATCGAGATTAACTACAACTAAGGGAAGACAGCTTCTAAGTGCAGTTAAAGACATGCACTGCGAGGTCAGAAGTACTGGAAAACCTACATACTGGCCAACTGACCACCAGAAACTACCAGACCTTATCGACTTTTTCATAGTGAAGAATATATCAGCCAATTATATGAGCGTGGAAGAGGGGTACCACATGAACTCCGATCACTCTCCGATATTATTACGATTAAGTCACAAAATATTACTCAGAGAAAACCACTTGACATTAGTTAACAAGTTTACAGACTGGGAAAGTTTTCGCTTAGACCTGCAAAATATTATCGACCTAAAAACTTCATTAAAAAGCAAAGGTCAGCTCGATTCTGAAGTAAACAAGTTTAGCAATAATATCCAACAATGCGCATGGAACAACACACCACAGATTATTAAAAAAATTTGAGGAAATACATACCCAAAGGAGATAATAGATTTATTATCTGAAAAAAGGAATCAAAGAAAAAAATGGCAGCAAACTAGATTCCCGCCAGATAAAACTTTATTAAATAATCTTACAAAAAGATTAAAGAGAAATATACAAGCCTTTGAAGATGAGGCTTTCAATACTAACCTACGTCAGTTAACCAGCGACCATACTACACAATACTCTCTTTGGAAAGCGACAAAGTCAGTCAAAAGGCCGATTACACAAATTCCCCCTATCAGAAATGGTAACGGAAAATGGGCTATAAGTAATGAGCAAAAAGCTCTAAGATTTGCACATCATTTAAAAGAAACCTTTCAGCCAAATGACAACTCTGTAGACAACCTACAGTTGCCAATATTCTGCAAGATCTAAGAATTAAACTTGTGACCCCGAAAGAAGTTTCAAAGGAAATTCAGAACATTAACCTGAAAAAATCCCCAGGATATGTGACCTTATTACTGGAGAAATCCTGAAATATTTCCCGCGTAAAGCCATCGTCAAACTTACCAGACTTATTAATGCTGCATTCGTGTTAAAGCATGTACCTGAGCCATGGAAAGTAGCTGAAGTGATTATGATTGCAAAGCCGGGTAAACCACCCCACGAAGCATCATCATACAGACCCATTTCTCTGTTGCCTGTACTATCAAAGCTGTCTGAAAAATTGTTTTTAAAACGCCTAAAACCAATTATAAACGAAAGAAACCTGGTCCCTGACCATCAGTTTGGTTTTAGAGAGAAACATTCCACCATAGACCAAGTACACAGAATTACCAACATCATTGAGAGAACGCTCGAAGATAAAAAAGTCTGCTCAACCGTATTTTTAGATGTAGCACAAGCTTTTGATAGAGTTTGGCATAAGGGTTTGATAAACAAACTAAGATTAATGCTGCCCAATGATTTTGCCGATATCTTGGCATCATACATTACAGATAGGATGTTTCGAGTGAGGCACGAGGATGCCTATTCTGATTTAAACATTATTAAAGCTGGCGTGCCTCAAGGTAGTGTGCTGGGTCCAGTCCTCTACCTTTTGTACACGTATGATATACCTGAGCTGAAAAATAATACAATTGCGACCTTTGCAGACGACACTGCCATTATGGCCACAGGGTCATGCCACAAGGAAGCAGTCAAAAAGGTTCAAATCGCTGTAAATAAAGTTCATGACTGGGCACAAAAATGGAGAATCAAATTGAATGAATCAAAGTCACTTCACATTGATTTCACCAACAAGAATTGTGATTACCACCCTATCTTCATAAATGGTCAACAAGTGCCATACGCAAACACAGCCAAATATCTTGGCATAACGCTTGACGCGAAACTACGCTGGAAAGCTCACGTCAAAAAGAAAAGACAAGAACTAGACATACGTTTTAAAAACATGTATTGGTTGATAGGACGGAATTCCTGTCTATTGATGCATAACAAAATGTTATTATATAAGCATATTCTCATGCCGATATGGAGGTATGGCATCCAACTGTGGGGCTGTACTAAACCGACCAATATCAAAATGATACAGACATTCCAAAATAAGGTACTCAGGAGTATTGTTAACGCGCCCTGGTATGAAAGAAATGACGACCTCCATCGTGACCTAAAAATGGAACCCGTCACCAACATAATTCAAAAATTTGCTGAGGCCCATGAACACAGACTCCACCGACATGTGAACGTCGAGGCAATTCAGCTGTTAGACAACACAAATATAGTGCGAAGACTAAAACGAACAAAACAATTTGAGTTAGTGTAGTGTAAAAAGTGTAGAAATAAAAGTGACAATGCCACTCATATAACACATGAACAAAGTGTTTTTAATATAATATCAGACTCTAAGAAAGTGGAACGGACTTGTGTAAAGTGCAATAAACACTATTCTAAGTTTTAAAATAATTATCACTTATAAAATTAGGTTAGATTAAAATTGCTTATTAGTCTTAATGGCTAGATTGTAATTAATTATTAAGAACTTGGTTCTTTTTAATAAAGCACAAAAAAAAAAAAAAAGTGTCAGGTTGATCAAAATATGATTCGCGACTATAACATATATGTATACAACATTAGTTTTTGTTTATACTAAACCTCTTAAGGGGTCATTGTATTCATCATTATGAACAACTTTTACTATGGGACCAAAGTTGAAATCGCGAAAAAAATATCAGCTGTTCCCTACATTTTGACGAGTTCAGCGAACTTAAATGAACAGCTGATTTTTTTTTCGCGATTTCAAGGTTGGTCCCATAGTAAAAGTTGTTCATAATGATGAGTACAATGACCCCTTAAGAGGTTTAGTATAAACAAAAAATAATGTTGTATACAGAATTATAATCATTCATAAAATCATGACATTGGGGAATCAAATTCTGTAAATACATTGTCTAATAATGTTGCGAATCATATTTTGATCAGGGGAAAGTGAAGCGTCATTTTCAACAGTTTAGTTTTATTTTCCAAAATTTTTGTTTAGCCGAATATTAATGTGTAATAATGGTGGATTATTAACCATTAAGTGTTTGTGAATGTGCATTAGTGTAGGCAAATGAAACAAAACAGTGCAACATCGCTTCAAGTTCTCTCAAGAAGTCCGCGTGAGGTCTCAGTAAAGTGCCACATCTTTACTGAAACTCAAGGGGAGCGGGCCCCCAATATCATCATCATGCATTGAATATAATTCATTTCATCAATATTTAAACTAGTTTTGTAACTAAATAAAGACTTGGCTAAAAGGTTCCAGCAACCAGGCCATTAAAATATTATTAAAAAAAAATATCAAGATGCAACCTGACACTGACCTGCAAATTATAGTATAACAATTTTTTTAGAATTAAATGTTTTATTTTTCACTAATTTTCCAGCGTCATCTGAAGTTATGACTTTCTCTGATGCTGAAGAGACAATGAATGACAATGAGTTGCCAGACTACAAGGAAGATGGCACGGATATTGAAATGCAACTAGCTGACAGGTACTTCTTTTACTTGAATATTAACACCTGTTGAATATAAAAAAAAAATTATTACTTAAAAAAAAAAGAAAGAAAAAAGTAAACTAACTAAAGTATACCTACTTAGTACCTGATGAAATAAAGAACACATAACATCACGCCAGCATTCCCCGAAAGGTTAAGCAGAGGTCCCTATAGTAGCTACACCCACATTTCGAAGTCCCATGTAATAGGGGGCGGGCCTATTGCCATCGAACGGGCTATAAATAACTCGTTACTTAGTTCAATCCTTGTTGCTTGCTATTGCCTAGTTGCCTACTGCAAAGCGAATTAGCGATGGAATGGATGACCAAACTAAAATAAGCACCGTACATGTGATAGAAGTCAAACTTCATAAAAAATAAAGCATTAGAGAGATTTAGTGTGAGAGACAGAGAGAGTTATCTTTCTTCTCTCTCATGTAACGAAATGTGCCTTAACGTGACGTGTCCTTGAAATTTCACTCTCAATTCTCGTACAATTATCGAATCGCCAAATAAAAAGTGTCTCTTAAAAATTGTCTCTGTCATTGACGTCATTGTGATAGAGAGACAGGTAGACATCTAAGAACGACCTAACGTGTCGTTTAAGGAGGCATGCGCTAAAGTAGCCCGCGAAATTCAATTTTTCTTAAGTTTTGTTGTAATTTGCAAAAAGAGTTGTATGTTGGATTTTAATGAAAAAAATTTAATAATGTAATTATTATTATTTTATTTTTTTACGGTCGTGAAACATATTTTATTCGACATACAACCTGATACTGCCGTGCAAATTACAAAAAAACCGGCCAAGTGCGTGTCGGACCACGCACAATGAAGGGTTCTGTATTGGGAGGAATTTATCCCAAAAACAAACTTAACATTGTAGTTGAAAAACATGCTCTCCCATACATCGATATACGTTACGGTCAATGCATGAACTGCAAATTTAAGTTGGTCGACTATTACTCGTTAACTTGTGACTCACAAAAAACAGCACTTTAAAGCTTAATATTAGGCAAACAGATCTCAGAATTGAAAAATGTCTTTCACAGACCCACAATATTTTTAAACGGCCTATCCAACGGTACCCCACAGGCCCCACACCATGTATTAGACGAGAAAAAAAAAATCATCCCCGTTTTACGTGCAAACGAGGTACTTACCCAAAAAAAAAAAGATTTTCATGGTTTTATTTTACGACTTTCTCGGCGTGATTAATATGTACACCCAAGCCAAATTACAGCTTTCTAGGACTAAGAGTCTCTGAGCTAAGCCGGGGACAGACGGACGGACGGACGGACAGACAGACAGACGGACATGGCGATACAAGGGTTCCTTGTTTACTACGGAACCCTAAAAAAGAACAAAATTTGAATTTCGCGGGCTACCCTGGCGCTTTCGTTTTGAGAATTCGAGTGCCCTTTACCCAATTCAAAGTTCTAAACCAGAATTCGTGTCATGTTATGTTTTAGGGTGGACAAAAAGGACATCCGCCTTCTTGAAACCTCACTGTCGCGTTGGCAAGTGTTGGTGCAGTCACTATCAGGGACTTCTGTGGAGCTGGACAAGAACACACTTGCTGTGCTGCGCGGCAGGCTTGTTAGATTCTTAATGAGGTCCAGAGAGGTGGGTTATGTAGTTTTTTTTTTGTTTTAAGGTCTATCCACACAGTATCGGGTCAGGAGCTGTGGAACATAGTCCCTTCACTATTTTAGTCTTGTGTAGTGAGGCGTTACATAGCAGACTTGCCGTGCTGTTCCTTACTGCAGGGGTCTTGAGAGCAGTGACCTATCGCTGCCGGCCGTCGTCGAGTCGATGGTCGGCAGTGAGGAGTCCTGGGACGCGGTGGTGTTCTTCTGCGAAACAGTCGTGTCGCAAAAGGAGGCTGCGGAATGGGAGAGGGAGATCTTGTCCGCTTACTCGGCCCGCAGCAGGCGCACTGGGCGTCGGCAGAGGGCACTAATGGGTCCAGGGACGGCGGACTTGGAGACGTCCGCCGCCCCCTATCACACTGGACCCGAAGTGGCGGCGCGTAGTGTTCCACGCGCGCCCCTTTCAGACGTCTCGGGGGGGTGGGGGGGTTAGACACCTCACCCCCCCCCAGACTTGAGGTGGCCCGCAGAGGCGGGCCGGCACTAGCCGGGGATTGCGGAAGTAATAATAGATCCCAAGATCCCCGGTGCAAGTGTGGGAGGGGATCACTGGGGTGGTTTTTAGTCAGTAAGAGTCTGACAGACCCCTCCGCCCGCCCCAGGGCGGAGGACATCCATGAGGATTTTCCACCCCGTGAACAAAAAAAAAGAAAAAAAGGGGTCTTGAGAGGTTGGGCACGCCACAATTATGGCGATAAGTCCCCTCTTTGAGGAGTGGCTAGAGAGGCGCCACGGCGTTCTCGCCTTCCGCCTGACGCCGGTCCTCACCGGACACGGTTCTTTCGAGAGGTTCCTGTTAAATAAAGTGGAAGGCGGATAAAGCGGGAGGAAACGCCCGGGTATCACCACTATGTGGATCGCCCGGAGGACACGGTGGAGGTCTGCCCGGCTTGGGCGGAGCACCGCCGTGTCCTCACGGAGGCGGTCGGCGGCGGCGATCTCTCGCGTCCGGCCCTGGTTCAGGCCATGGTTCGGAGCGAGAGTGCATGGGGCCGTCACCTCCTTCTGCGAAGCAGTAATGCTCGCGAAGGAGGAGGTAGACCGCGTGAGGGAGAGGCAAGATGAGCGATGTGTCGCTCGCCGTTCGACAAGGACCAGGCCCGGGTCGACGGCGCGTTGTGTTCCACGCGCGCCTCAAAGAGATGTCAGCACCAACTGACGGGGTCCGTTAGGACCAATGCCTGCCAGGGTTACGAGTTTGTCCGGAAGGGGCATCGTGGCCCTGGCACACAGGCAACGGAAGGAACACGGGTGGGTTTTAGTCAGTAAAAGTCTGACACGCCCTCCCGCTCCGCTCAGAACGGGAGAAGTTATTTTATAATTTACCAAACAAAAAAAAAAATAAAATCAAAGGGTTCTTGAGAGGTAATGTAGCTTTATTTGTATCAAATGTGTAATTGTTGTGTATTGTCGAGCTCTACAAAAATACTTTACTGCGAGGCAGACTTGTTTCTTAGCTTAAGGGGTTTAGAGTGGTAAGTCATGGAGCTTTATTTTCAACACACTTATTTGTAAAGTGACTCTTATGGCAACGCATTTAGGTTCATAATTCAGCTTATTATACACTTGTGTTTACTTAAAAAAAAAAAAAAACAGTCTCCGTAAAGAGTTTTATGTTTAAAAACAATGAATATTATTGTGCATAAATAAACTATTTAAGTTACATATGATAAATCAATCATCAAAATTATCATCATTTCATAAATTATAATATATTTCACTACATATTACCTTAATTTGCGTATTCGAAACATTATTTTTTGTTTATTATATTTTTTTATAGACTTTTTAGCGGTTTTGCCAGTGCCTTTATTTACACAAGCGCGCGCATTGCTAGCGCGGCGCGCGGCAAAATAAACCAGCGCGCCATTTTCCTAAAAGTTAATAATTAGGAACGACTCATACCCAAGACACTTACAAGTCAAGTCAGGTACAAGTCTGTTTTTTCCTCGCTAGTGTGTTGAAAAACGTCGTTGATCATTACACACTTGTATCATAATATACTATTATATCAACTATGCGAGTATATCTCGTAGTTCCCCAGTACACAAAACTTTTGTGTACTGTGGAACTACGAGATATACTCGTTTGGTTCGCTTCGTTATGCTTGTGGTCAAGAGCGGTATGTTATGTAGCTATATACAGTAGTGGACATATAATATAAATATAGTACTACACCAGCACAGCAAACTTCCTTATATCCCAATATCTATAGATAAGAGAAGAAAAGACTTGGTTTGCATAAAGCCTCAAACTAGACTTACTTTTATAAATAAATTTTATGTATTTTTAGGACCGTTCTTATATAATAAAATCAATAAGTCTCTAAGTATATATAGTGTAAGTCGTAAAAAATGTAGTGAATTGTTGTGTGAATATTTAGCGACACTTAATTACTCAGACACTGAAAACTTGCTAGATGTAATGCAATAAGCTTATTAGTGTTAAATCAATATTTATTTAAAACTATAATTACTATGTATCAATGCTAGCTCTATGTACAGTAACTACCACTAAAGCACACAGCGTTGTTAAGTGATGGCCTGAAACACAGGTTTGAATAAACCTACATCAGGCAGTTCGCTATTGTGTTCAATTAGACCCTTAACTTAATTAATCTTTATAAGTTATACACTTGATTTATTTTAGACATAATTTAACATGTTCTTACTAATTAATATGTAACTTGGTAAAGATGTAACTTCTTGGTAATTTTTATGTGAACTTATGAATAAAATTATTATTATTATATTATTATTATTATTATATTATTATAAATTATTATTATTATATAATTAGGAACGACTCATACCCAAGACACTTGTCGATAATCAAGTTGCTGTTATTTTTTAATCAATTTACTGATCATAACTTTTAACAGCATGGTTAAGGGGCCGGCGTAGCATGCGTAGTTCATACAAACATAATACCAAAATAATTTGTAAACCAAACACATTCTTAAGGTAGTGTGTATTTATTGCGATTGGATTACAGAATATCTATGTTCCCAAATATATATTTTGAAAGGACAATGATATAAAGACGAGATATGAGGAATTTAAATTTCTATAGAAAACTAATTTTTCTCATAACTCTTGTTTGAATCAGTCTCCATACAAAATATATATTTGAGAACCTAGATTTTCAGTAAGCATTCCAATCGGAATAAAGACACTACCTTAAGAATATGTTTGATTTACAAATTATTTTGGTATTACGTTTTATGAACTAAGCATCCAGCCTCTTAAACATACAATTTTTAATAAGCTTTAATACTACATACAAGAACCGCAAAATAGTTGAGACTTCTATTAATAATTTAACTATGGTCCATTTGAAGTACGTATTCGAAACTTCCTAGTTGTGTACAAATAATGAGGAACGGGTAAAATAACTTCATTTATTAAACAATATCAGAATTCATTTAATGAAATCAACAATACTAATTAATAAATAGGCTTTTACCACTGCTTACAAAAGTAAGCATTAATATTTTGTAGGATGACCCTTGCTGATAATAACGGCTCTGCAGCGATGGGGCATGGTTTTTTTTTTTAAAGGTTTCAACAAAAATAGTGGTCCAAGATTCGGCAAAGGCATCATACAGTTCATTAAAATGACTTGCCATTTTAGCAGCCACACTCTTCTTTACTCCTCCCCATAGATTTTTGATTGGATTAAGAACTGTGGGCTAATTGCGTAACACACTATCAGTAGGAATCGGTTTCATTTTGACAGTTCAACAAAATACATTGCGTTATTAAAGTTGTTGAGCAGACAAAATTTTCTAACTTATGAAGCAATGGATTAGCAATATACTTCAAAATCATTCCGATTCCGATTCAAACTGTGTTACGCAATTAGGGTGCTGGGCTGTTTGCAGGCCAATCTAACAGTGACTTGTTAATCACAAAGAAACTTACAATGAATGATCAGTGTGTTTTAGTCGTTATCTTGAAATGTCCAAACTACAGGCAATGTCTCCTCAGTATAAGGAAGCATAGTCTCCTCCAATATTTACCTGTATTGAAATTGGTCTAAAATGCCTCCAATATTTTTAACTGGCTCAACACCATGCATGCCCTGAGTAGCTTCCCAAACTTTTATGTTTCTACCTTTGCTTTAGATACTACTTTTTTTGTGAACTTATAGTTGTCAAAAAATAATAGGCACGTTTTGACATTTAATTTGAATCGATTTATCGTGAGTATCGAGTACCGAGTCGTATGGTTACTTCACTAGTTACGTCGCGATGGCGATTCAAGTTAAATGTCAAAACGGACCTATTATTTTTTGACTACTTTATGATTCAATGCCTGGTTAGCCGGTCGACGCACATAATGTTTACCATCAGAACCTAGTCTATTTATCTTGGTTTCGTCAGAAAATTATATATTTTTCCATTGACTTTGCTTACTAGCTGTCCAGTCACCATACTTTCTAGCGAAATCTAATCTTGCTTTTCGGTGCACCTTCCAAATAATATCTGCATCCGTTAAGCGTCTTCGTATTGTACGCGCTGATACTCCTCCATTGCCAAAAACGTCCCTTTTTATAATTTCAGAACCCTTAAATGGATCACTCTTCGCTGAACGAACAATAAAATCATCTTCACGCGGTGTTTTTTTTTTTTAGATTTAGGGGTTCGAAGAACATTATTGGTAGTGTTGAATTTGTTGACGTGATTTTCAGCGTTATATACCTTAGTTTTGGAGCACTCCATAATTATGATCAGCAATCTCAATACGACCAATCACGTTCATACAGTGCCAGGTTGATGATACTTTCCTTTCTACCCATGATTATGAAATAATTATGCACTAATGACTGAAAAAACGTAGTAACGTAGTAAACGTAGAAAGTAACCATGACCACAGGATAGGCGGGAAACAAAAACATGTGCTATTTGTTTTCGGAATTCAAAATTAGGAACATATTTTTTTGCATTCTTAATTATTGGTCCAGCGGCCAGTATACTTTTGAAAAACAGCCAATTTACGCTAAATTGAGTTTTACAGGGAAGTGCAACTATTTTGATTATTGAGTATGAATTATTAAAACCTACTAATAAAGCTATTATTGTATGTGGTTCAAAGTTGTTATCTGTAAGTTAATACAAAAGTAAAAGCAACATGTTTATCCAAAAGTGACTTCGTTATCAGTCGTTCCTAATTATATGTCCACAACTGTATGTTGTCACTATACAAGAGTTGTGAATTGTTGAGCTACTACACAAGAATAACCGCTATGCTGCGAGGCAGACTTGTATAAAACATTAGCAAGAGTGGTAATAGAACGGAATGAGTGCCGGTGTAAGAACCAGCACATATTTATTACATTTCAGTTTTGTCCAGGATGCCAACATAGGCAACGCATCTGCGCTGTTTCGGTTTCGGCAAAAATCCACAAAAAGTTGCCAGTCTATTAAAACTATGACTTGCGAATTCACTAAATCCAACCACTGTAGCAGCTTTCTATAGCATAGATATTATAATAGATCATAATCTCCAGAATTAATGGGAGGCTCAGAATCGAGACCGTCCTCTTTTTGCAATGTTGGAATTTATGCACCCTGAATGTTGACACCGTGATACACTAGCCTTTATATGCATCAATCTCCGCATATAATGTAGTACCTGTATCATTAGATTAATTTACTTATGGGACTCGGTTTCGGCCAAAATCTAAGACAGATACCAAAATTTGGTATCGGTTTCGGCTTTCAAACTTGTTTGGGCACTAGTTCAATGTCCGGTTGAGAGATTTGACCAGTTGTAATTGATTTATCAGCCCTTCTATTTAAGGTATTCCCCTTTTTGCAAATACTGTGTTGAAAACATATTTATATTTAAGGTGAATCCGCAGCTGTAGCCCGCGAAATTTAAGATTTCGTACGATTTTTACAATTTGCAAGTAAGAGTCAGGTTGTAACTTGATGAAAATATGATTCGCCACTTTATCAGACATGTATTTACAGAATTATAATCATTTGAATCATAAATACATCTCTCCATGTTAGATTTCACTTTGAACACATTTTTTTATGCCAATAAAGAATTTTATATTTTTTAGAGGCATGAGGAACATGGTGTTAAGTTCACTCATCCTCTATAGTAAAGGGAGGATCCTCCGACCAGACGGGTGTTGTGTCTGGTGGGCAACTGCCCTACGGTTGATGTCGGGACGTTGTATATATGCTGGTTGCGCGGTAAACTCTGCTTGCGCGATGCAGGATTTGCGTGACGTCAGTGTGACGCGTAGTTCGCATGTGGCGATGTTGATGCCGCTACAATTTTATACCCTACGTTTTTTGCAATTTGTAAGTCAGCGTCAGTTCGCTACTTTATAAGGCATGTATTTACAGAATTATAATCATTTGAATCATAAATACATCTCTCCATGTTGGATTTCATTTTGTTTGTACACATTTTTTTATGCCAATAAAGAATTTTATATTTTATATTTAATTTGTTCCCCAATATCATCATTTCGTGAAAAAGTAATTCGAATTAAACTAAAGAGTTGTATTAATCATTATAATTCTGTATCGCGAATCATATTTTGATCAAGATACAACCTGACACTGACCTTCAAATAGCAAAAAACGTATGAAAATTTGAATTTTGCAAGAATTAGAATCCTAAGGAGGATCCGCAGCTGTAGCCCACAGCTGCGGATCCTCCTTAGGATTCTTCCTTTTGGTAGTGTTTCTTTCAGCTATTTCGTCTTTCGTATATTTTGATTTAGCGGATATACAACATAAGTTTTAGTATAATATGCGAAACCCGAAACACGTGTCTAGTTTTTTTATGTAAAGAATCTATGTACAAAATTTCAAAACTGTATCATGAAAAATCACAAAGTTATAAGGTTGTTCTGTTACCGGGTTGGCCATACAAAAACATGCTAACGGGTGCCCCCGCGCCTCCAGGGTCGTCTTGCGCACATTGATAATAATTTGGCAGTATGACCTAACCGTACGGCGATTGTATTGCAAGTAATTAAATGGTGATAACATTTTCCATCACACTTTAATATTTTTGGGACAAAATATAACATGGTGTAAAAATTATTTCAATCGATTCAGTTCCTTATTCTGAACAAACTGTATTCAGGTTTCGCATATATACTAAAAATAATGTTGTATATGGATAAAGTTCGCCAGTTTAATTACTATATAATACTATAGATACTTACTGCAATAAATAGTAGTCTGTCCATGTAGCTATCGGAGCTTGCCCAAATTACCCTTCTACTTATATTCATCATCAATTTGTTCCTATATCTTTTTATTGACTTGATAAAATCATTAAATGTTAATTCAACGCTCGCTAAATGAATATCATAATTTCAGAACAAAATTTTTTTTGGAAAGCATTTTAATTTTTAGACTGAAAAGATATTATTAGCTTCTTGTTATTTCGGGAAGGAAATTACGGTATCAGTTAGGAGGTCTGTATAGAATGAAAAATTCCTGGCGACTTGAGGCGACGTGCGGTGACCAACTAGGAGTATTGGGACAAGTTATGGAAATAAGGAAATTGTTTATTTTGCATCCTTGTGTAATTCCTTTTCCCAATGAGCTGTGGGTCAAAATAGTTACTAGGTATGTAGAGCCCTGAGGCAGCTAGAAGGACTCGTGGCGGACCTCGTAGAACGGTAGAAGACGGTGGGACGAGCTGGAAAAAACAAACGACTAGTAGTCCACATTCACTCTGGATCGCAAACACTGGAATAAGAATAATAATCGTTTATTTATAAATGGGTCACACGTACAATTTACTCCTTATCAATTAAAATAGAGCACAGTTGCTTATTTGCCTGAACTAGGTTGAACCTGTGCTTCAGGCTCGAAAGTGCATAAATACATAATGTAATTTTTTTTTTTTTAAATATGATTGACGTGTAAAAGTGTTTGTACAAACCTACTTACAGAAATAAAAATCTTTTATCATTTATCAATAATTACTATAAAATTAAAACTAAATTAACACTTAGGTAAATAAAAGTAAATAAAATAGCATGTTAGCAATTCTATTTGCAGACAACAAGTAGATCTTGTGACTGTGCATAATCTATGGTTAGTAAAAATTTGAGTATATTTTTTTTACAATTAAAGTAATTTAATTTATAGATAAGTACTAAGTTTTCTTTTTAAGACGCTGACAACAGCTAAAGCACGGTCACTGTCACACTGCATACAAAAGAAAGAGAAGCGCGATGACAACTACTGAAATAAATTCTTGTTATTAATTAAATACGAACCGTACGCATACCGTACGTTAATATTAACAGATATTTTGGATTGGAACTCAAAGTAAAAGGTTAGTTTACCGTTCATTAGTATCGAGATTTTTTTTTCTAAACATGTTTTAGTAACAACCAAGGTCTGAGAAATATGTTCAAGAATAACATATTTTTTCCGCTATCACAAACTACGAGTATATGTATAGATTTGGCATTTTTTTTGTTTAAGACAAGCCTACTTAGACCATTTCCCTCTTGTCAGCGCCTTCGATTTTTTTACATTCTTAAGAATGTAAAAATCTTTCTATAATGTCTTGAGGATGAATTAGATATGCATACTATATCCGTCTCTTGTTAGTATTGTTAGCATTGTAGGTAAGCATGATGTGCTGTTTTAATACTAAGTGCATAATGAAAAGCTGGCGAACCGTCAATACGTTGCAGGATTTATACAACATGTCCCAGAATTAACGCACAACCTCTTAAGGGGTCATTGTACTCATCATTATGAGGTTGTGCGTTATTTCTGGGACATGTAGTATAGTAAATCTGTGGGAAAGAAAAAGAGATGGAAGTTTGCTACCTTTAAAATTGTTATATGAGCTCTTTCAAGAGGAAGTAAATTATTTTTTGGTGCGCCACCCCAAGGAGTGATGCACTATTGAATTATAGACTGACATAGTGCCAAATAAACTTGTGTTCTTGTGTGTGAATCTGCAAAAAAGCGTAGTTAAAAAAAAACATATATTAGTTTGCGCACTCTTTTAACTAGACTTTCAATGTTTTCTAAAAGAGAGTGTGTCGTCTATTATTACCCCGAGGTATTTTAAGTTGCTTGTTTTGAGGATAAAAGGACAATTACACATGTTGATTGTACGGTTTCCACATTGATGGGCATATTGATGAGGGCAGCATTTAATGTTAATAAAATGCTTTAAAAGAAAGAAAGAAAAATATTTTATTTGGGACACGCACAAGAAGCCAATGTCAGTGTGGTGCCGGACGTAAAGAATAGCACCATCCCATTTCTTCCCGTAGGGGTCGTAAAAGGCGACTAAGGGAATTAGTAGAGAATGGGCAGCAGCGTTCTTTATGCATTTTAACACCATACTGCGATCGCCAACCCCCTGCCAAGCGTGGCAATTATGGCAACCCCCCCATTGGGGGAGGCCTACGTCCAGCAGAGGACTTCTTTCTGCTGAACTGATGACTGACAAGAAGACGAGAGCGATTTCGAACAGTTAGATACAGGTTTTAGCTGTAAATATTAATGCGGTGTCGTCGGCATATATAATTTTACCGTCTTGAATATTAAGACTACACAAGTCGTTAATGTAAATCAGGAATAGCGTAGGACCCAGAATATAATAGAGGTATTCATTTGCCCGGCAGTGGGATGATACAGACTAACAGTAACAGTGACATTCTAACAGGAATGTTGATTCTAATTGTAAACACGGAAAAAAATTATTAAAGAAGAAGTAGTTGTAGACAACTGTGAATTCGTTTTAATTGTTGTAAGTAATAGACACGTAAGTCATACTAAAAACATAACAGTTGGACCAACGTCTCAACATTTATTTTGTTTCAGTAGCACAAACATGTCTGATATGACAGTGACAAATTAAAATGAAAACGTGTTTCTTTAAACGTACATTACATCTTAATTCAATATCTTAATAATATTTATTCCATCAATATTCCAAGGCAATATAGATACTATTTTTGTTAAGGCTGATCGATCCATCATGAATAATGCCAATAGGTACTGTAACCTACAATATAAAAAAAAACGTGTTTTGAATATTGTACTGTATATGGTGAAATTTAAGGTATACATTTTAAAGCAGTTTACAGTTACCGTGCACTCAAGTTTTATAATAATTACAGATTATGATAAGGCATAATAGTCATTATACTATGAAATTTATCAGCGCGCTTAGCTAACTGATTGTTGATATCGATACGTGTTAGCAAAGTGCAAGGAATCCTGTGGCCACTTGTGTCTTTCTGCTGGCTTCTGAGATATCTCTTTGCAATCTCTTTTCTATGTCGAATCATAATTCACGAATCGGTTAGGTTGATAGTTGAATCCTCTTTGTTGACATTTCCATGTCAATAAGGTACAAAGGCAGTAGGTACTCACTGTTGATCTCTAAAAAATTAAGAAAACCCACACAAACGAAGCAACTGAGGCGGAACCAGTAGAGTTATTTTCTCCTAAATTTTCTGTCGAAAATGTATCTTATTACCCCTTTTACCTTAGCATAGCCACCATCTTATAATTCACTTCAAATCCTTGTATACTTAAATTGATGTTATTTCCACTTAAGCGAATATCAACTATAAAGTAATGTAGATTAAGTGGTTTTCGGAATGACTACAGTAGTATTGAAAGATTCAACAAACATTTGAAGTTGTAGCGTAAGCTGAAGTTTGTGTGTGTATTAAAGTTGTTTTTCCAAAAACACGTATTTATTTACGTGTTTGAAAACTAAATGTCGAACGCATTATACACGTGCATGTTAAGTTATGCGCAACATACCGAACAAAACTTCCATAAAATAATAATATGACAAAAAAATATTTTTAGTAGGTAGTTATTTGTTTTTTACTCAATCACACAAACAGTTGAACAGATTTACAGGGAATTGGACACACAAGTACTTACACTATATCTGGGATTAACCCATGATAGGATACTTCTTATCCAGCCAAATGAAGTAGTAGTTTGTGAATGAAACCGCGGATAAAAACTAGTTGGTAATAACGACAGTAGGTAAACAAAAACAGGCAAAATAGACTATTATAATTAATTTTCACATACCTAACAGTGCCTTCACTTACATGTTTATAAACTCCACAAAATAGCAAACAAAACGAATTAGTGTTATGCATCGTAATTACGTTTTCCATAGCGCATTTCCCTTCGTCCGTCAATATGGGGTAATGTAACACATCGACTGGCATTCGTGTGGACTGTGGACCCTGACAACGGTTTCAAGGACACCCCACCCTTAATGACACGGTCACCACCCGCCAACATAAAAATATATATTCATTTTACTATCTAGCGTACATATCGTCATGTTGTATCGATTGCCCTCGTTTCAATAACTTTATGTCGCCTATTTTAAAATACACAATTTCAGGCTTTATCTTCACAAGGAAGTTTGAGATTGTGTTATCTTCATCATCTTTATTACACCTACCTATTAAGGTTCCGTATTTGTCCTGTGATGTGTGGCTGTAAGTAATAACAGCTGCACGGGTCGATCGATCAGGTTAAGCTACGCTTGCCGCGGTTGGTCCGTGGATGGGTGACCATCTTTACATACCAAGACCCTTCCGTACCTCGGAAAGCACGGTCCCGACTGTCATTTGTATATCTTTGACAGTTGTTAAGGGACGCCAGAAGCTCGAAAGTCTGACAACCAGTCTTAATAAGGGTTATCGTGTTACCCCAGTAACTGGGTTGTGGAGGTCAGATAGGTAGTCGCTCCATGTAAAATACTGGTACTCAGCTGGATCCGGTTAGACTGGAAGCTGACCCCAACATAGATTGATTGGTCCTGTGACATCCCTGGTTATCATTAAGGTATTTTTTCGCAGCCAGCCATTTTGAAATGCAAATTTGATTAATTCCACGCAAATTCAGTAACATTTTATTTAATTTATTTATTTAACCATTTATGTACACACATATATATAAACAAACAAGAAGAAAGGAACAGAAAAATCCTTAAAAATGTGATGCTTATTTCTGAAGAAATATCTTCCAGCATACCTGCGATAGGAAAGTCGATAAAGAGATGTAGTCACGTGTGTAAGAGTAGAACAGAAAATAGAATACATAAAATCAAAAACAATACACTAATTAAAATACAACAAATAATACGAGTATTTACAAATATACATACTTAAATACATAGATACATACTTCTAAAATAAAATAAAATCACTAGAATATTAATCATGTTTAAACATTAGTGGGATTTCTACATCAGACAATACAAACGAGGCACAAAATATTGTGATTATTTAATTTGAATTTAGCTAAAATTCTCACTCTATAATTACACAGTATTTCAGTTAGCGATACGAAACGGTATAAATAACATTATAATTACGTACAAAATTAATTAAGTTGGATATTATAGTTAATATTTTCCTCGAGGGGCTGTTAACAATTCACTTGGTAATAAGTGAGACGTATTGTACTGTGGCTCTTGTTTTGTGAATTGGTCGATGGTAGCCGACGTTGTTTACATAACATTCTTTTAAAACCAGGCGATTGTTTGGGCACTAGAAGTGAATTGGATATTCAAAACAACAAGTATCAATAGAGGATGGAATGGTAAACTTGTGGAACTTGGTCAATGTCCGGTGAATCCACTGAGCGAAGTTTCTGATACCCGACCACCTCTCTATATACAATTTCTTCTTTTTTTTTTTTGCCGTTTTTACATAGTTACTGTTGGCTGTACATACCTATATATATAAATAGTGTGGAAGTGAAGACTCGTGTAAGCTTGATTTTAGTTTTTACTTTTCTTTCATCAAATTTTTTGAATAATTCAATTCGCTTTTGTTTTTTTGCCATAGGCACTTGCATTTTGATTTTTGCCCTTATGTGACGTGAAATAAGCTTTAAATGAACTGTAACATGTTGTAAGGACGAGGTTATTTCAGATCAGACGAGTTGTAGGTCGTTGATTCGAACCCAGCCAGGCATTTTACTTTGAGTAAATTATTTCATTACCACTGCTCTCAAAACGGTGAAGGAAAACATCTTGAGGAAACAATTTCTAAACCAATAATTTGAAAACATTTGACGGCAACCAACACGCACTGGGCCTTCGTGGTGGACTACAATTTGAGGAGACTTGTGAGTTGTGTCCCACCAGTGGAAAAAGTTATTGGTTGATTATGCTATGCATTTTAAACAGTCATTCACAAGTTCTAGTGATTTCGTCTCATTCGAAACTAGTGATTTCGTCTAGCATTTATATGGTAGTAGGGGGAAATGGGCGGGGCTTATGTCAGCGCCTACCACAGCTTGGGATAGCACCTTCCATTTCTCCTGTGTCTTGAGAGTCAACAGACCGGCGCGTTGCGCGACACGCGGGGCCTTTGTGTCGCGCCGGTCTGTAGAGAAGCCTTCATTCTGTTATTTTTTTTTACAAAATATTGCTTTTCCCGATGCTGGGACGTTAATTGTTGAGGAGTTCTCCTGGTAAGAACCAGGAAAACTGCCACTCACCATATGCATTGTGACGAGCATAAATTGCTTAGCAACCATATTAAAGTACCTATTCGAATCGCAACCCGTTAAATACTTATTATTATGTTGTTCCGGTGGCCATCTGTGGTCTCCATCATCAGTTCCACTTCACCAAATGGTGATTTTCGGGAGCAAATGCACGAGTTACTATAAAAAATACCCAAATCACTATAGGTTTGCCTATAAAGTTCGAGGATTGCCCTCGATTTCCATGAGATCCCCTCATCAGATTCTGATTTGGTGGCAATGGGACCACCTCGACCCTTTCAAACAAAAAAATAACTTTCAAAATCGGTCCATAAATGACGGAGATATCGGTTAACAAAAATAAAAAAAAAAACACATACAGCCGAACATATAACCTCCTCCTTTTTGGAAGTCGGTTAAAAATAGAATGACTCTCTGCTTGTTCATTAGTGTGATTATAAATCAGAATTAGTCAGGAACTACTATCCAAATGATGTGTATTTTAAATTAATTCATAGGAATGCTCTTTTGGGCCTTTTTGATAATATTTGTCCTCACGAGCGAACCAGTAGGCAGAGTTAGTTCAAGAAAATTCTATAATGTATATTTACTTATTTAGTTAACTAAAGAGTTTACTAAAAAGCTTCGACTATTGTTACTTAAAAATTTGCACGACTAGAAAGTCAAATACTTATAGTGAAACCATAAATAAATTTTTACCATATACAATGTACCTATATTCTGGCAAATAACGAATTCATTCATTCATTCATTTATATTAATGTGGTGAACATGTGAAAAACAATAATGTTCAATCAAAGGCGATGACCCAATGTGAGTTGTAGCCTTTTCAGGTAATTGGGAAATTAATTTCTTGAAATATTTCAAAGAGGTAGAAGGAAAAGCCCTAAAGGCAAAGTGTTATAGACATTTTCCAAATTATTTCATGAATAAGATCCCATTTTCTTGATAAGTAAAGTAATGACGTGCCTCATTACATTATTCAGTAAATGCTGTCTTGTTAACAATGGGCATCGAATGAAATAGATATCATCTATCATCAATTTACAAAAAAAGTTAGAGAAGATTATGAAATATGAATACGAAATATTTAATAAAATCTACTTAATAGTTTAATCCTCATAAATTGCGGGACGTCCTCAATATGAGGTCATCAGTGTATTTAAAATAAGTAGACTTTATTATAATTGATCACAGATAATTGTCAAACACGATTTACATTTTTATGTGATGGTCATTATAATACCATGGCAGTTATTTATATGCCTTTTCCATGATAAATGAATAAACCATGGTTTTATTTTTGTGATCACATTATGCATTTAGGTATTACTAAATTTGTATTTATTGTTTTTTTTTATTTATCAATGGCTCATTGATAAATAGAAACCCATTGGGTTGACTAATCTGCGAGGTCTAGCTTCGCTTTCCATCCTTCAGGGATGGGTGTCCTTATATTTAAGTCATCGAAAGTTCTTCTTGGTCTTCTGGGTTTGGTAGGCCATAAATCTACATTCGGTCCGGTTGTCATACAAATGTCTTAGATAGTCCTTAAGATTTCGGTCGATATTCGTTTGAGAGTAACGCCTACCGCTACCGCAGTACCGCTACGTTACTCGCTCCGCAATAGGTTCAACCGCATCTGGTCTCAGACTTTTCATACTTATTTGAAAATTAGTTACTGTTGTTTGCGGGTTCGGAATTTATGGTGTTGCCCATGTATTACCTTTAGATGCGTTACCGGCGCTCAATAATGGCAGAGTAATAGCAAGGCAATTGCCCGACTTGGAATCAGTCGCGCACCTTCCAGTGACGCGGCTACACGTCACAATCACTCGCAATTCTCAGCAATTATTTGTGAAGAAAATGCCTTCCCGTGTCTATATACGATGTACAAATTACACTACTACTGTGGTAGTACAGAAAAACGTCTCATTTCATGCATAGTACTTTTTTTTTATTATATGAAAACGTCGTTCTGTACTTGTACAGCCAGTCAGCCATTTTTCCTGACTGCTGCGACCGACGCGTACACGCCAATGAACATGCAGCAGCTAGTGACGTAACTAAATATGTATGTTCATCTCATTCTAACAATAGTTATCGGTACAGGTCTTTCCTTTTCTTCGAGCACTGTATGATTGTTCGCAAGCATGTAGCTACATTCATGGCTTACGCTGTTATTGAGTGTACTAATGTTCGTGTATGACGCGTCTATTTATAATACGTCATTGGTGTTGCCAATGCCTTTCGACTGAGGCAAGGTTTAGTCCGAGCCGAACAAAATGTTCTCATGTTTAAAGCGAGTTAGTGAGCCTACATGTGCAAAATATACAGGGGCTGCACTCTTTCTCGATGGACAAAGTAACTAAGCCTCACGTACAAAATATGCTGCCCTCTATGGAAGTCAAGTCGACCCGTGTAACCAGTAACTTTCACACGGAGTCCTTCGTCGAACTGAGCATAGTTTCACTTTACCGCGTTCGCCTACTACACGTCGCAGGCATATTGACGCATTTGCTACACATCTTTGCGATGTTCGGACATGGGCCTGTCACCATCAAAAGTTCAGAACATTGTTTAAATGAAACCAAACTTCCAGTCAGGCAGCCAATTCTAGTCTGAATGTAATTACGATATTGAGCCCATCATCATCAATCAATGTCTTATCTTAAAGCTCTATGAAGCGATCGTGTCACCAATTTTTTAGGAGCAGATGTTATCTTAGTTATTAATGAATTACTTATTTTCAGAAATACCTAGCCTAAGTACACTTTGCACGAGCTCCTTGAATCCTAACCCAAGGGCTGCTAAGCGGTAACCTTCCTTCCTTGCCGGGCTTACGTACTTCAAGTGGGTCAACCAGTCCACATACCACATACACTTTGATAAATTAATT
The DNA here is from genome assembly GCA_948098905.1 of Tiliacea aurago. NCBI lineage: Eukaryota > Metazoa > Arthropoda > Insecta > Lepidoptera > Noctuidae > Tiliacea > Tiliacea aurago. The sequence goes on from OX402577.1 coordinate 22,074,933, forward strand.
ATTTGTTCGATTGGAAGTTTGGAACTAAGGAATCAAAATTTCACTTCCACCTACCTATTCGTTTAATTCATTGCACGCGTGAATCCTTAAATCCTTGAGTTGGATTTCTAAATACTGTGAGCTTGATCCATAATGATGCTGCTAAATCGCTTCAGTATGTGATTTCTAGTAAAATTAAGTTTCAATGTCTTCACACAAAATGCGAAACTGGGGGTCTGCTCCGAACATAAATCCGAAGTATCGGCCGAATGTTCGGCCATTGCTTGACTACTGCTAACTATGGCTAACTACGGCGAAAGAAAAAAAAACGACAGTCAAAGAGAAAGCCAAAGTAAAAAATGTGACTTTAAGTCTGGTAAGGATTCAAAGTCAAAAAAGGAAACTATGGAAGTTATAAAACGGCCGAACATTCGGCCGATACTTCGGAGTAGACTCCCTGGAGTTCCTAGGCAATATATCGATTCATTACCTTGTGTTAAACCTTGAGCAATGAAGTAATCATTCACGTGTGCAGTGAATCATTCAGTGCATCTTTCTTTATTTACCATTATGAATCCATACGCGGTCTCAACACTCTCTACTTGTTCGCTGAAACCGAAACTGAAACTTATTTGGGCCGAAAGCCGAAACCTAAACACAAAAATTTGCTCACTTGAAAAATAAAGAACAAACAATACTTGCAATATTTTATTTTAATTATAGGTAAGTAGGTATATTCACTCTCTTTAAAAGAGTTCGATAAAGGTATTGTTTTTTATTTTTATTAGGTAGTCATTAAAAAGTTTTTCTGTATATCTTATTGAACAAAGAACGTGAAGTCACCGCTATCGGGAACAGTCAAACATTATAGCAATAGTAAACAGAATTACATGTCAAATAAAAGTCGTTATCTGATGTTAAAATGCACGATTGTGTCGTAGATAATATCCGGTCATTTTATATACATACATAGGAAAACAAGCAGCTATATACGATTAGTGTTATTAGTACCCCTAACTATCTTCATGAAAATATATAAATACCTTTTGGTCCTATGGGCGATCATTATCAATTGTGACATTTGCCGATGGAAATATTTTTGTCAATGTCACAAGATTTGTCACTTTTCTGTGCACTTCATGGAGAAACGTGAACATATATAATTTACGAAGCACTCTGACCAAGCATTTTATAAATACAATGCTTAGGTATTAATATTATCGTTTTATACAAATAATAGTGGTTAGTTAATTAATATTCCCACTATAGCAGGTACCTATTTTGTTGTATATTACTTACCATTTATTTTACAAACTGGGTTTTCCTGTTTTGAACAGCGATAACAAAACTTAAATAAACCCACAATTTTGCTCATTTTAATACAAATTCTTAATCACCGCAATGTTTTTCACGGACCTAGGTAACACGACGTAATTGCATGTAATTCAATTACCTAATAAGAAAATAATATCCACAAGTAAACAAGGATAACAATTACAAATCTTCGGCAAATAGTGGCATAATTATAATTACTACTATATTGTTTCAGTTTCAAGGCTTCAGCAAATATTTGTCAAATGTAAACCTACCTGCTGCGTTTAAAGGGCAATATGTAGGTTATTCATAATCATAACTCATCGATTTTCTTGTCCTGAATAGCTATTATAGTTCACAACCCTGTTCGAGTAAGATGAACTTCAAACCAGCTTTTGAATAAGTAAGTAATGTCTTCAAGGTTCTAGATGGGATGTTGCCGCCAACATTTCTTGTTCACTTATTTACCTGAACCAGTCCATAACTAAGTGGAACTGTCTTTTCTTCGGAACAGTAAGTCTTACGAGTTAGTCGTTGCTGTCACCGTGTAACGGCTGTTTCATTTAGTACAATTTAAAGTATACACGACACATGTTACCGTTAGCATCTCGCTAACAATGTTAGAAGCACTAATAGGTTCCGTAAATAGGAAAAGCGGTTACTCCGAATCTTTGTCACAATCACAGCACTCGCAAACTAATAAGTTTGGTCTGTCAAAGTTTGAATAAAATTGTTATTCTTACTACGTCGCTCAATGAATATGGAAACACTTTAATACGAATTTATTATACCGATAGGTAGTGGTAATTTCTTTGTTACGCACGGGAGGGTAGTACAAAATTAGTCTCGAGGACAGCGACAGGCCAAATGTCATTTGATTATGCGCTATTCAGAAATAATAAAATAATATAACGTTTAGTAAATACGTACGTGGTACGTAGGTAAGTTGTAGTTAAGAGCGTGTTTACAATTTATAACTTTTGTTGACATTATTACCTACCTAGGTACGTATTATTTTTATGAAAGCGGCTGCCTCTGCAACACTTTTATTTTGCTACGGTGTGCGAATAATTCATTGCACTGCGAAGTTGCGACGAACATTATCTAAATGTAGAAGCGAACGCCTTTGTCGTGACTTCGTGAGCGCCTGTTTACATATTTTTCCAAGTGAACATATTTATTTGATAAGTAAGCGTTTAATTACCTCAGTAAATTGATAAGGACAAGCTGAAATGTTGACTGGTAGGTAATTTTTAATCGAGAATAGCGCGCCACACTCGGTAGCTAGGTTTTGAGACAAGTGGTAATTTTATTATTAGGTATTTTCCAGTTACATTGTTTATTAAGCTGTGAAAACTAACTGGAGTCCATACATATTTAAACAATCATTTTAGGTAAATACCTTTTGAAGCCATCCATCCAATGTTCACACATTTTTAAGGGAGTTGGACTAAGTTATTAGTTAGGTACTTAGATAATATTTAAAAAATTCAATAATACCTACGGCAATAATTTAAACCAATTATTGCGTTTACCCTTTAATAAGGTTTACTTTTGCGTTTAGTAGAGCAAATAAATAGTTTATATTATTGTTTGGTAAGATTCGCATCGTTTCATGAAATTGCCAACTAGTCTATACAAAGGACACGATTGCACAGTAGCGGCACAAGTGGCTAGCAATAATTCATGCCGGTGCGCAGAAGTACATACATAACGCAAAAATGCATTATCTATGTGTGTTTATCTATTGTATTTATCGTGATCGATTGACGGCTAATTGTACTTTTCGATAAAGATAGAGCCACTCTATCAATTTGTTTTAAGTAGTCTATGTTTCATAAGATCGGATAAGAAAACGGGGGAACAACATATCTGTTTAAATATTTTATCATAAAAGCAATGTCCTTGTCCGTTTATTTCTAGATATTAATATTAATTAAGTATATAATTTGAGAACCGGATAAATTGTTTGTTCACTTTATACTGTGAGACGGTATTTTATAGTAGTGATCATACAATGGTCTCAGTCCCTTGTTGGAAATTGGTGTTGTCGTCATTTATTATAGTGTTGGTCTCGCTGAACGTAACACTTTAATAAATAACTTACTTAATAATTATACAGGCAGGTTGGAATTGCTGACCTTGATCTCATAAATGTGAATCCCATATACGCTGACAGATCCCACAAGAAGTCTGGCTTGGTCTGCTCAAAATCTGTGTTAAAAAAACATGGTAAATAAAAAGTAACACTCAAAATATCGATTGTTCAATGTTCGAAGAAAGTATGCAAACGTTGTTTAGCTCGCATTATCTCTATCGCTTTAGTACCAAGAATGGCTGCACTTCAACTGAATGCAAGCAAATGGAAATTCGAGTAGGTAGCGGCCGGTGTTAAATTACAAAACGTTGGCATGCGCGTTTCGTTTGCAAATGTTCGTGAAATAAATGAAAACAGCAGGGTAATTACGTAATACACTATCAGTAGTAATGGGTTTTACTTTGACAATTCAACAACATTCATTGCGTTATTTACGTTGTTGAGCAGACAAGTTTTTCGAACATATGAAGCAATGGATAACCAATATGCTTCAAAATCATTCAGCTTGTGATTAATATGTGTGCGTAAATAGGGTGCAGGTTTAATTAAAAACAACTAACCTATCCTAACCAAATTAAACACGAACATTGTATGAAACATAACCCGGAAAACTTGACATAGGTTATATACAGACACAGGACAATATACAGATATCTTTAAGGGGACGATAACCGACTTTTAATGATTTTATACCAAAGATCACGTCTAAACGAGTACTGTTAATGATTTGAAAAAAATATATGATAAATTAGAGTATTTTCTCAATAACTTAATATGTGAATATTTTAGATTATGTTTATATTACATAGTGAAAATAATTTGTAAAGTTATGTCTAACGCGGATAAAAAACTGAGAATGGCGCAAAATCTACAATGAGTATTTTTCTGAAACCTTCACCAATTTAAAGATAATTTTATTATTGATCTTTTAGTATACGCGTTTTATTAAAATATCTTTTGCTTTGTGTATAATAAATTAATAATGCGTCAAATTGGGGATAGCGCTCTTTGATGGTCAAGTCCTATTACTGGCTGAACGTACGACGCGTTGCGTGAGCTCAGTACAGAACACGCAAGCGAACCACTCAAGGTCACTGGCATATACAAACTTTAACATCGTCTTAAGGGAAAGCTGTTTACTACATCTCTGGACGAAGTTGGAACGATAATCGAAAATAAAAACCGCCAGCGTCCGCCATAATAAAAACAGCGTGACGTGATTATAATATGACTTCCGGAAAAATATGTACTCTAATAATAATGTATACAAATGAACGACAAATTAACGATATTTTTCCTTAATATGTAACTATTGGGGAAAAATATATCGTTTTTGGTTGGTCTCGGGGCACCACGCTCACACTATAGAACTTTTCATCCGCATTCCTGTTATGTTGTAATCTGTCGTAACTCATTCTGTCTGCCTGCAAACTGAAAGTCCATACAGCAGACAACGATATTGCTGAAACAATTATTTAAAAAATAAGGTAGGACATTCAGTATCGACGTAAAACCATCAGTAAGTCATTGCAATGTAACTCTTTATCTCGATATGGTAAGGTATAAATTAGAATGATATAATAACAGTTATACTGCAATGACATACTAATGGTCACGTGATTCAAATTTGATCGTTAATGCGCTGCTTCAGATTAACGTTGATGTGTTTAGAGTTCGTGACCTAAGAAATACTTATTGGGTTGTTTAGTTTTAATGGCTGAAATGAATCCACTACTACTCTTAGTGCCAGTGTCAGCCAGTGTCATCCCAAAATGCAAAAAAAAAAACTAAACCTAACTTATTGTATCTACCTTTCCCGGCCATTTTATTTATTTAGCTATGATATCGCAACCGAAACTATCAGCTAAGTATACATAAATATAATTACTTGTCCCGACTACTCCTGACTGACTGACTGATTCACCAACGCAGAGCCGAAACTACTGGGACTAGGAACTAGGAGGTAGGGAGCACTAAGAAGGGTTTTCTGGAAAATCGACCTTTCAAGGGGGTGAAAAGGGGGTATTTTATTTGTATGAAAAATCGTATTCCTTGAGTTAATAAACTTGGAAGTTAGCATGAATACTTATCTAAGTAAATTCTGAAGATTTTCAGTTTATGTTTTGTATCAAAGGTGTCAAAGTTTGTATGGAAGTAGTGCGGTGATGGTGGTAGTGTGCGTGCTTTTGTGGTTTGTTTGTTTGTTTGGGGGGTGTATTTTAACACGCGGTCCGATTAACTCGAAACTCAGTATTTATGGGTTATTCCCAAAGTTCTCCATTCTTTTGTTCTAGAAAGATAAGAATCTCATACATTAATTCGTGAGTAACTCCAAGGAATTATTGTTATTTAAAAATACTTATTATTTTGTTCCCATTCTGCTCCATAGGTACCTGGGATTATTCTCAAAGTACTCCACCGATTATTCGTTATCAATTCTCATACTTAAGACCGAAAATAAAGAAACCCCCTTTAAAGGGATTTTAAGGGATGTTAAAGTTTGTATGGTCCGATTACCTCGAAACTCTGTATTAATACTTTTGATAGAATAGAAAATATAGAGTTGCAAGTTTTTGGGATTTTCGAAAATCGACCCCTATGGGACCAAAAGGGGGGAAATGACGTTTTTAGGGGAGGATATTACTGCATCTCTTTATAAACTAAAATGTAATCTAAACATTAAATGAGGAAACACATAACTGTAGATTATTTTTTAAATCAACCCATTTCGGAGGGATATGGTAAATACGGTTTATGGCGAAAATGATTTGCCTTTAATCAATAAACTTGAAAATTGACTTTGAATTGAAAAAGATCGTTAATATAAAATAAACAGAACAGAACAACAAACACACAACAACAGAAAACTACCTTTTTAACGGTTGAATTTTGTAGGGAAAAATACGAAATCCACGCGGATGAAGTCGCAGGCATGTGACATATAGATTATAAATGACAAACAGTAATCAGCGGTTGTTAATTCGCTGGTATAAAAATCTCTTGAAACCTGAATCACCATTATTTGTACAGGTCTAAAACTAATTAGCATTAAATCCGTTATTGAACGGTATATCCCAGAGACATACTTTAAGGGTTCATTAGTTAGTGACAGTTTAAAGTATATATTTTTTAAGTATCTTGAATAGAGTATTTTGTAATAGGATCAGAATAATCTCGTAAATACCGCCTCGGTCCTACTTCTCTATATTTTCTGGCATAGTCCAAAAAATTTATAAAGTCTGCCAAATCAGACATTAAACAAATAAAGTATGCCAAATAAACGCGAAAGCGAGTTCACGGGTAAAAATAAAAATTTAACCCCAAACTTAAATGTCAAAATCAATCATTAAAAAGTTAAGTAAAGGTTTTGTTATACTTAACTTTAATCATTAAGGGACGCTAATGAACCGTTAACTGACTCTGAGGGCTATTTTTTTTAATTCTTACTAAGTAGCCCCTTAAGTAACCATTAGACGTCTCTGAGTGTGGCAGTAAAATTTCAAAATAGAGTTTTTCCCACTTGCCGATAGATAGCGAATCCACATTGTTGATTCTGTCGGCTTTTTGCCACAGTGATTAAAGGCGGCCGTGACAAGTTCTTTGCAATTTACTAAAAAGAAACAGTTTACCATAATTATGGGCACGAGGCGGATGCGGGCGTAGACTCCCATCTACACGCGGTGCCGCTTGACTCAGCAGACACCACAGTCGGCAGCAGACACAAAAGGTCGGCCGCGCGTTTCTAAGTTACTAATAATATAATAGAAGAACTCGTATATTATTAGTAACTTAGAAACGCGCGGCCGACCTTTTCGTAACTTGGAAACGGACAATTTCAAATCAAAGTAAATAAGTTTGCCTACATCGTTTCGGGGGGTATTTCGTGTTTCGTGAGCAAAGGGCTACAGCATTGTAGAAAGCAGAAAAACGGACAACGAAAACTTAAAAAAATTACTGGTTTCGGTTTCGGCCGAAACCGAGTCCGAAGGCCGAGATTCGCTTTGCTCGTGGAATATTTTGCCGCACGGACTTTGGTACCTGATATATCTGCAACTCTATGATTTTAACCTGTAAAGCCCTGTGACATAACAATTTGGTCGTGTTTGTGTTGAAGGTATGATGTCTGTAAAAGATGAGGAAATATTAGTTAGTACTAAATTGTAATTCTATTAATATATCTATAACTACCTACACCTTTATTTATAAACGCTGCTTTAAGTTAAGTAATGATTAGCGACTGTTTAACCATACATTTTTGACGTTTAAACGTCTCTTAACTTTATCTAATCTCGGTTACGACTTATGAGGCCATGTTCATTAAGAAGTGATGTCTTAAAGAACTTTTAGAGAAATGTTGGTTTTCCAACAGCGCGCAGCGTTTGGTTTCGATCGACTCAACGGCGGTTCTGCTATAGGTCGTCTTCGTGGCTTTGTGGTTGAAATCACCGTGACACAGCCAAGGAAAGTGCATATCCGTGCCACTGCGTCTGTACTTAATTTCCGTGACAATGAGCTACTGCACTTCTCGCTTAGATAGATGCATTGCAACTTGGTGCAATACTCCGTCCAAAGTCTACGTAGGTATTGTCTAATACACTCGACAATTTGTGACGCAGTCAGTATGTAGGTGTCCTAATATTTTCTTATGACGCCGACAACAGGTAAACCGCTGTCACTGTCAGATTGCATACACAAGATTTTTACGCCATACGTTGTGTCATCGCGCATCTCTTATGCGCGATGACACAACGTATGGCGTAAAAATGCAAATAAAATCGTATAAAATTAGATATTAACTAATTAATAAAAAATAATCCATCATTGGATGCAGTTTGGCATTTGCAATTTTATGTTACCAATACTTTTAATTATAATTAAAAAAACACATCTTTGACCATTTTCAGAAATCTCCGCCTTAAAAGGCCGGCGGCGATGGATGCGTAGTTCATACAAACGAGTTACATGACAAGAGTACATAACGAGAGTTATGAGAAAAATAAGTTTTCTATAGAAATTTTAAATTCCTCATAACTCGTCTTTATATCATCATTGTCCTTTGAAAATATATATTTGGGAACATAGATATTCTGTAATCCATATATCCATAATAAACCTTAACAATATGTTTGATTTAAAAATTATTTTGGTATTACATTTGTACGAACTACGCATGCTTCGCCGGCCCCTTAAGGCGACGATAACCGACTTTTATTGATTTTATACTGATGATCACGTCTAAACAACGACTGTCGTTGCGTCTAAACGAGTAGTGTTACTGATTTGAAAATAATATATGTTAAATCAGAGCATTTTCTCAATAATTTAATATGTGAATATTTTAGATTATGTTTATATCACAAATAGTGGAATTAATTCGTAAAGTTATGTCTAACGCGGATAAAAAACTAAGAATGGCGCCAATTTAAAGATAATTTAATTATTGATCTTTTAGTATACGCGTTTTATTAAAATACCTTTTGTTTTGTGTTTTATAAATTAATGATGCGTCAAATTGGGGACAGCGCTCCTAGATGGGCGAGTCCTATTACTGGCTGAACGTACGACGCTTTGCGTGAGCTCAGTACAGAACACGCAAGCTAACTACTCAAGGTCACTGGCATAATCTCCGTCTTAAAGAAAGAGTTTATCATGTTTAACCTGTAGGTAAGTGTCCAATAACTTGTACATCGACTCCACAAATAGGTATTTTTACAAATTATTGTCATTATCACTGTTTTGCTGACGTGTTGGGAACTTGGTGGGGATAGGGATTCGCATGTTGGTACGAATTTGAATTTTCAAATGAATCTTTTACTTTTATGAGATGGAAATAGGCAACTTAAGTACCTTCCTAAAGAAATATATCTAACAAATAAATTAAAAAAATGTGGACTATTAAGGGGCTGTTTTACAGTACATAAGTAAGTAAGTAAGTTTGTCGAATTAAGTTCCCTGTCTTTAGCTGTATTTGCAGATGGAATTCGTAGCTTCTTTGCCGCTGCCGCGCCAGTATTATCGGTTCTCTATCCAAGTAGGTAAAAAAATACGCACAAACACGAATTGTTATCATGTGATGATAAAAATTATATAAAGAAAAAAACAGCAAAACTTGTACCACTTTATAAAATTAAAAATATAAGAATCGAATTCAAGTTACATTTAAAATTAGTCGCACTGCAAACGAGCTAAAGCAAAATAATGCACGACACAAACAGTAACAAACATCGCGAGGTACTTACAAATAATCAGCTTTACGAATAACTAGTTGGTACCTACTTGATAACCTTATCTGTTCAATTAGTATGTCAACAGCTCTATCTGGTTTGTTAATAACATAATACTAATGAACAGAATCATTAAACAGTACAGTTGTACACAAAGTCAAGATCATCAACACCATTCGACGTTCAACTATGGCTGTTCTCATTAGCTTTTAAATTTATGTATATTTTTTATGTAATTTATTTAAGAATATTAAAGTATCAGTGATGCTGTCCACATTTCATAACTTTATGCAATCTTTAAATAATAAAACAGCTTGTATTGTATAGTCACGCAAGCGAAGATAAGACATGTACCTATAATGTATTAATTTGTGTGCTGACGCTTCCTTGCCATCATTACAAATTATTATAACCAGGTATTGTTTTAAACGGCTATTATCAAAACCATTCGTTTCAAAGTGCCTACGTTAATTAGTTTCCGATTTCGATTGTTTTAATTGCTTTCGTGCGTGTTTAATAAACGTCGATTTTACGCAAAACTTGTACAGTGGTTGCAGTATTTTGATGGCTTCTGGTACGAACATGTGAAGAAAGATATCGTTGAACATTATTACGACACGTGGGTAACTATGTGAACAGTTATACCGTACTTATACGTTTATGGGGAAAACGTGCATTTTTATTAATACACACACGCATTGTAGATACCTACCAAACTTATGAAATAGGTACGTAGGAATGCTGAAGTTATGTTTATTTAAAAAAACCGGCCAAGTGCGTGTTGGACCCCGCACAATGAAGGGTTCCGTCCGTATGAAGTGATGATACTACAAATTTACGGTTTTAGGACATATTGCATTGCATTGCATTTTGCATATTATATCGCTTTCGATCCATCTATCGATTGACTTAGAGAAGCTTGATTTTTTGAAAGCTCCAAGAGACCGTAGACTTACGTAGTTGATATTAATTTCAACTTCATACCTCCACGCGTAACTGAGAAAAGGGGTCTTGACAGACAGACGGACAACGAAGTGATCCTATAAGGGTTCCGTTTTTTCCTTTTGAGGTACGGAATCCTAAAAATTATGTAGTTAGCCTTTTTTCGGACAGGTAACTTCGACCGAGGTTGCGTTTCATCGTTCCACCACTCTGCTTTAATCGAGCATATCAATTAGCGACTGCATTATGGCTTACGATAATCATTAGTTCAATATCGTGCGCAGTGGCGACGACGTAGACAGTGTACGAATTCATTTGTAGGCACACACTGGTGTTATTTTATACAATAGACTATGATAGTGATCTTTAACTTGTAATTTAACTTTAAAGTTAATTACGTACTTATCTACGTTTAATTTTAACGGCATTGTATGTAAATTACATGCTACGTCAAACACATAATTTATAAAAGTATAAAACTTCAATAACACCTAATAAGACGCCGACAACAGGTAAACCGCTGTCACTGTCAGATTGCATACAAAAGAAAGAGATGCGCGATGGCACAACGTATGGCGTAAAAATGCAAATAAAATCGTATAAAATTAGATATTAACTATTTAATAAAAATTAATCCATCACCGGATGCAGTTTGGCATTTGCAATTTTATGGTATACTTTTAATTATAATTGTTACGAAGGGCTTGAACGAAACTGCTTTTAAAAATAATTAAGAGTTGTCTTTGAAGATTTTTTTGATGTATTCAATTATTTTTTGAGTTCCATCACCTTAAGCACAAAAGACTTGAAAATATCATACTGTTTTTGTTTGGTAAAAACATTTACGGTTTAAGAGATACACTGCTTTAAAAAACCACATTTTTGACATTTTTCAGAAATCTCCGCCTTAAAGATAACATAAACATTGAATTAATATAATTTTTTGTTTATTAGATCGCAGTTGGTCGCAGCACGCGGGACAATTCTATCGATGTTGACTTGACACTGGAAGGGCCAGCGGCGAAAGTATCTCGGAAGCAAGCCACAATCCGTCTGCGGAACAGTGGCGACTTCTTCATGTCATCTGAGGGAAAACGGCCCATATTCGTGGACGGCCGGCCAGTGCTCCCGGGGAATAAAGTGAAGCTTAATCACAACACCGTCATTGAGGTAGGAGCTCGTAACGTTTTGCGTATCATTAGTCTTGCTGATTATGTCATGCCCATTGTATTGTACAAACCTTGATTTTGGACGTCACGTCATTAGGCATGTATGGCAATTCTAGTGCAAGGAAAGTTTTGAAAATACCCAATTGGTTGGTAGTAGAGTGCTTGTGCCCGATTCATATAGCTAAGTATCCGCCCTGCTGTTGGATAAAATATCCTTGGAATTGTTTGGTGATTTCTGTTCATGAGTTCTCTTTGAAAAACTTTGGGACCTTTTTCCGAAAGAACGTTATTTATATTTTTTTTAAGTATAACATTATAAATAGTTAATGCAATTTATGTTTATTTCACCCAGATTGCCGGTCTTCGCTTCGTTTTTCTGGTGAATCAAGAATTGATCAGCGCCATTCGGCAAGAAGCTGTTAAAGTTAATATACCCGTATAATTGTAATGCATTTTGAAATAATAAACGTATTTTACTGCGAACACATTTATTTTGGTCAATTATAGAACAATTTCAAAACTAGGTACCACTCGAAAACGTAATACATAATAACATCCCATTAATTAACAGTATAATGTGTCACACTTCAGTTTATAAACACTGTTTTAGAGGAAGTGTGTCCAATATTACGTCTATCACCATACATTATCACGTGCGTTACTGGCATAAGAAGATATGCATTAACATTTAAACGACAAACAAATATCTAATTATTAAAATCATCAATAATAACTAATCCATAACCCTTAATTTAAATAATTTAACCACAATAGAATATACCATTAACTTAAATTTATAACAATGGCCAACAAGTGCAGGAAAATAAAACAACAATCCACTCAATAGTGCATAACAAACATACAAGGTACCGAAAACTACGATGAAAATAAATTCTACATAGGTATTGGTAAGTAAACGTGAAGTAATCGGTCATCAGTCATCGAGAGGCAGCGCCGACCATCGCCGAGCCACCGAGCGGCGCTGCTCCTCGCAATAGTCATTACATACACGTGCTACTAGCAAATTATAATTTTGGTAAATATTCAGCCTCAGCATAAACTGAGGCTATGACGTCCAAACAAACACTGGACACAAATCAACGCATTTCTTAACTTTACCTTTGTACATTTAATAATATACTTAAAACTTAATCTACTACTTAAAATTACCATTTTTCATACAATATATTATGATTTATTAATAAATTAAACAGTTTAACCGGTCATACTATACGGAATTTTAACACATTTAAAATATTATTTTAATAACTTACACTATGTAATAATTATATTCTTACATATTTTATCTAAGAAGGCAACACTTTGCAAATACATGTATGCAGGACTTAAAAGCACATATATTTGGTATATTTATTGAACACCCTGTACATGATATCAAAATAGTGTATTTAATAATAAAATATATTTATAGGCACGATAAGGCAAAACATGAATCGGTGAGTGCCTTGTTTATGAGATCAACAGATATTTCCAAAATTTTTAAAATGGCCAAAACGTATGGAGTAATAACGGTAGTTCTAAATATGCTATAGGTACTTGATATAATTATATTAATATCAGCACAATGTTAAAGGCACGGTCAGCGCATTATATCGCGCCTCATATAAAAACAAGTACCTGTATACTGGAACATTAATATCGCAACCTAGATACGTATATGAAAATATGCCAGATAAATATTCTGGGTGCAATAATTTGTAGACTACAATATTTTGGATAATATTTTATATTAATTATGATACGGCTAGCTCTTTAATAAGTTCCAGACTTATCGTATCAGTTATTTTGCCGTGTAGGTATAAATTCAAAGTAGTACCTACGTAGGTACACACTTTCTCAACATCTATTATTTCTGAGTATTGGCTTTGGTTATTTCACGCTTTAATTTTATTACCTACCTACACTATGTTGTTTCAATGCAACATCATAACAAACAAAATTATTGAATGATATTGAACGAACACTTTCTTACAATACATGTTAAGATTATATGGTATTATAACAATTAAAGTGTGCAAATTTTGTACTTCGCCTACACAGTAGCATAGATACACATGTCGCAGTCAAATCAATATCTAATAGACATGATTAAACATGTGCTTACACTATAATATATGTGAGCAATCTTGACAGTACCGAAGGCACTGACCATACTAACACTAATATAACATCTTTGTCAAAACCACACAGTGATTATTTCATTGCCTAGATAAATATCAAAGTTCGTACATTAACTTTATATCGGCCGATGGAACAGCTGCAGCGTAGCGGTTTTAAGGCTCGGTTTCCACCAAAGCGGAGAGGAAAGGAGACGTTTGTAAACGACCAATAAGATACCGTTACCGTACCATCGCATCGATATAACGATATCTTATTGGTCGTTTACAAACATCTCCTCTCCTCTCCGCTTTGGTGGAAACCGGGCTTTATAATATTATACTCTGGTCTTTGACAAGCTGTAACGGGCCGGACGATATAACGATGATGCACATAATGCATAGATGGTGCTCACCAACTTGAGTTCAGATTGCAGCACCACAATACGCACGACAGCGACGTTCTCAACGTTGGCGACGGAAGACAGCAGGAGGTTAACGAGATATGGAGTGAGTCGACTAATCGATATCATGGTTAAAAGTAAACTCTTTAAATACAGGTACATAAACATATGAGATATAACGGAATTATTTCCAATTATCATAGACTAGGTATAAGTACATTTAATGTTAGGTGAGTGCTTGATTGCATGCACAACATCACACGAGAACAATATTTACAAACAATATACCGTATTTACTCGGATATGGACTCCGCCGCCAATACGAATAATTAAAATTACCGAAAAATCACCTAAATATTTTGTAAACATAATTAGAAATATCAATATTATTTGGAATCAAATATTTTAACGAAGATAATACTCATAAATTATGGCTACCTAAAATCTTGAAGGTGCAATTCTATTAAATAAATAGTTACAATACCACTAATAAAAAAAAATGGAATGACAGGCACAGCAGGTAAAACGATTATAATAAAATTTGAAACACAGTAACAATTACAGATCAGATCAAATTGCACTATTAAACAATAAAATGTCTGCTTTCTTTTGCATATATCACACAGTACTGAATTTGGCTTCGTTATTAAACTACATAATAAACTAACATGGGTAACTAATTAAAAAAAACTATAGTGGAATCGTAGGAATGATAATACGAGACCTTTATTGGGGTGGGATCCATTAACACAATAGCCAATATGGCTGTTAATCATCATAAATAGACCCAAGGAACTGAACTGTGATGCTCAAAACAAACTACCTCAGTAATTATGTTTCAATCTTATTGTGTATTTAAGTCCCGAAGAAGGATTATCTGATATTGGTGGCGTTATCACAAATTTAGCGTTGCTTGCAGACTTATACTTCTGAAACTTTTCAGCGAAAACATATGTTCTTTTCCTATGACTGTATATAGCTTTCGTTTTCTTTCTGGTCGCCATTGAATCAATGAAATGGTTTTTTTCTATAAACACCCACGGTTGCCATTTCCTACCTGTCAAATCTGGGTTGAAATCATCTTTATTTGAAGTACTAGCATAATGAGAACCATTTTGATTTTTCTTAATGACTACTTTGGGAATAGCTGTTTTTGTTTTTTTTGTCTTTTCCTTGTGATTTTTAAATTGAATTTCATCTATACTTTTAAGGACATCTTCAAATTTAGGCTTTGGTTTCTTAGGAATACGCAGAATATTAGCGTTATGTTTATTCACCTTTGGTTCATCTTTGGATATTTTTAATTGCTTTAGTTTCATAAGGCTCTGTTGAGGTAATGATAGTTGAACTTTTAGGTCACGAATTGAATCTTTTAACGGAGGAATATATTTTTGAGCTGCTTTTGTCAGTAATGGCCGATTAGAAGAATAATTTGCATGAGTATGCAAATATTGCTTTTCTTCGGTAAATTTGCAACTTGATGTTTCATTAACTCTATTGATATCATTAATTTGTGATATTCTGGAACCTTTATAGTTTGTTATTTTTAGTAATATTCCCGAGTTCTTTTCCTCAGATGTTGTTGAAGACACTTCTGGAGAGCTAGACGTATAAATTGCATCTTCATCTTTTTGGTTATATGTAAATACATTATCAACGCTTGACTCACAAGAATGTACGGTATCATCTCTAGTTTTCGCAACAATTTCTATTGAATGCATATTTTCACGCTCCATTTTAGCAACATTGATGTCTACAACGATATCTAAAGCATTCCCTTTGCTTTGGAATGGAGAAAATGTTTCTATGTCCATATTTTCTTTGTTTTCTGGAGTTTCCTTAGAATTTCCTTTTCCAAAAGGAAACATTGTTTCCATATATTGTGGAACGTAAGGCGACACTGGTTGCTCATTAGATTCTGATAACATTTTTTCTAAAGAGTCGTTATCATAATACCTAACATATTCTTCAGAAACGCGAGTTTCTCTGTTATATAAAGTTTTATTTACATCCATTTGTGGCGTTTTATACAAGGTTTCTACAAATAGAGCGTCATCATTGCACATTTTGTCACCATATATGAATTTAACTTTGTCAGTGTGCTCACTGCTACTAAAAACACCGGACTCGTCGTTATTAAACAAAGCGTCTACTTTTGGAGAAGAAAGTCCACAAATTTCAATGTCTTCTGCAATATCGTCACTGATAACTGTTTCTACACAACCTACATCTTCATCCCAAGATTCTTCGAGTGTTTTATCTTCTTCACAGTCCAACACAAAGGAATCTGAGTAATCACACGCGTTTTCTTGTTGTGGACTTGATGCAGCTTCCGTCAATGTCTCTATGTTTTCATCATGTTTTGTACAACTACTTTGTATTTCAGCTAAGCATTCTTCTGACAGTTCTGTATAACACACTTTTTCTGGTTCCTCGCTTTCTTCCTCAGTTATAATACAGCTATTATCTATTAAAATACAAAACGAAACATTGTCTTCGTTATAGAAAGAAGAATCAGAGTTTCGTCGGTTATGATGTATGATGTTGCACAATTTTTGTGCAAGCATGTCATTATCAACAGTATTAATTTTTCTGCGCTTAAATGGCCAGATAAATTGAACATTATCTTCATTATCCTGTTTCGGTCGTTCATCACTATTGTAAATATGTAACGCAGAATCCGACAATGATCTTTTAAGCCGCTGATGTTTCCTATATGAAACGTCATTTGCTTGTAATCCATTAAAAGAAACTCGCACGTGTTCAAAGTGATTAGATGATTCTAGTTCTGTATTTTTATCTTCGGGCTGTTCGTCACAATGCTCTGCCTCTTCTTGGAACGACTCACACAAAATTTCTTCTATATTAGAAGTGTCTGGTACTTCACATTGGGTTTTAATATCACTGTTGAGTTGCGTTTCCGATTTGATTTCTGTATTTTCATTGCTATCGAGTTCAGATTCTAAAGAAGGATCAATCTCGTTGGTTTCATTGAATTCACAAGAGACCAATGGAGTGCCAGCAGAAACAATGTTATCGGCTTCATCTACTGCGGGCTTATTTTCTTTATTATTCATTGCTTCATCTTTAGCACGATCTTCACCACATTCGAAGTGATCCTCTGAGTTTCCAGTTTCATCTACATTGTTGTTTAAAGTAGGTGAACTTAAAACACTGGTAGCAACTGTTACTTCCACTGTACCATTACAATTGTGTTGTTCTACGTCTACATTTTCTGTTACATTTTTATGAGATATTGCTTCTAGTGGTACTAATTTCCTTATCTCCAAATCAGAATCAGAAATATCGTGATCATCATTGTTTTCTGTATTTGTCGTTTCGGTTGAATCAACCAAAACATCGTTATTCCTGTCCATATCATTTTTCATTGTTGCTTTGTTACAATTTCCTTCAGAAAACGTAAGTAATTTTTGAATCCAAGGTGAATATAATTCTTTACTTCCATACCATATGTTTCTTCGAAGCGGTTGTTCAAGTTGATATTCTGAGTCCTCATCGACTGACTGATCATGGTCACATAGATCTGTATTTTCTGGGATGCTCTGTGTATCTTCGGAATACGTATCTTCAAAATCCTTCAACTCCTTTTCGTTGTCTGAATGTTCTTCTGATGATTGAGTCGTACTGTCTTGCGTGTCAATGTTATCATTTATATGATCTATCACATAATCCTTTGAAATTGGATGCGATTCCAAATTCCCATTTTGAGATTGGATTAAGTCTGAAATTTCACGATCATTGCAGCATGTTTCTTCACTTGTTATTAGTATTTTTTTTTCATGTTGCTGTGTTTGTTCAGTCACCACAGGATGGCTTACTTCGCTTGGATTATTAATTTCTGAAGTGTCAATGTCCGTTTTAATTTCAGCATGTACAGGACTATTTAATTTATCAACAAAATTATGATTGTCGCCAAAGTCTTCATCTATCGCGTTTGTGGCATTTTCAGCCGTGACCATTTCATATTTTTCTTCTAATCTTTCCGTATGATTTTGTAAAATTACTGAATCAATTTCCGTTAAAGTAGTATAGTTAGCGTCTTCTGTCAATTCATCTGTCGTTGAGTCTTCACTATTACAGATTTCCTCTTCACAATTTTCACTATTAATGTTACTCACAAGTTCATCACCAGGTATTTCTGTTTTTGAAGTCAACAATGGACTACTAACATCTACAATCATATCCTCTGCACTATTTAAAGTACATTTGTTTATCTCGATTTCTATTTTTTCATAGCTCTCATTACTTGCTGGAGTTTGTTTTAAGTCTATATCATCATTCTTTTCATTAATTTCTGTAGTCAGTTTAGGTACATCCTGACTGTCTTTTATACTGTCAAGACTATAATTTCCATCTATATCATCCATGTTGGTCAAATTTACATTTTCTTCAGTAAATACAGGAAGTAAACTAACCGAATCCGATGAATCATCTTTATTTAATGTGTTTAAAGGGTTTTCTTCGATGTGTGTCGAAGTATTAATTTGTGACTCAATTTTTGTTTCCATATATACAGTACTGTTAATGCCTGTTTTGTTCAAACTGAAGTCTATTGCAATCTCCATAGGTAACTGTTTTTCTTTTTGTGCATTTTGCAGATCAATGTTATCAGGATAACTATCTACGTTACTTATTGAAAGGTTTCCTTGTGAAGTCAAATTTATTGGAGCCAGCTGAATATCCATGATCACTTTGCTTAAGTTATTCGAAAAATCCGAATTTTCTTCGTGATTTTTGATGTTTTCAGGATTTTTTATGATAACACTGTCAGTTCTGAAAGCATTAACGTTGTGGTGTATAAGAGTTTCTTTGGGCTCAAAAGTTTTAGTTTTACGGTATTTACTCAATTTAGAAAACTCTTTTTCAGAGTCAACCATATATGGTGATTTGTCAACATCATATTCTGGTCTAGATGGATTAGTATTATTGAATTTATCTTTAATTTGTTTGGGTGATTGATCTAATACTTCTAGCGTCGGCAAGTCTCTTATCGAAGTTGGTAAAACAATACTATCTCCTTTATTTGCATTAATAAACTGTTGATTGACTTCAGGGAAGTTCAATTCAATATCATTGTCAAGTCTGGGTAGTGAAGCTAGACATAAGCCAGAGTTACTTTCCAAGTCTTGTATACTGTAGCTACTTTTCATTTGGTCAATAGAGTTGCTATTGGAAAATTGTGTATTTATCATTTTGCAGCTTGGAATTCTTAAATTTTCATTAATATTCATACGGTGATCAGTTCTTTTCATCATTTTACAGTCAATATTTTCATTCATGCCATTTAACATGGGTGATTTCAACATGACTGGATTTGCAACTTTCTCTATCGCCCTCTCAGCCAAAATGTTTTGGACGGGTGCTGCAACGTCTACATTGAGCATTTTAGGACTACAAGGCTTTATTTCAAAATTACATCCAACTTCTTTATGAATGACTGACTGACTTATTTTAGATTCCACATCTAAAGGCGACACTGGTCTCGGTGGTATTACGCCTGTCGCCTGTTTCGGATGAGCTCCTTTTTTTGGCATATGGTACATTGATTCTTTAGGGGTAGGTGTCTTGTAGTTCATATGTGATGATTCTATCACTTCTTCAAACTGATTGAGTAATTCAATACTATTATATCCTTTAATATTCTCAGGTAATTTAGAAACTTTTTGAATATGTTCATATTTTGCAAGTTCATCACTGGAAACATTCACCAGACCAAGGACATACAGTTGTTCCTGACTATTCTTAGCTTCATGTGAGTGTGACTTGCCAAAATTGTTTTTATCACTAGAACCTGTCTGTATTATTAATTCTTTAGAACTATTTTCTTCTTGCTCTTCATCCCCTTCATTCCACATTTGCAAGAACTGTCTAACATCTATTTGTTTCTTGTCTTTGGATGTATTATTATTAGAATTTAAATGAGACTTGGACATCATAGGTGATGTTCTAACTATTGGTCCGTATCTATTATAATTATCATAATATTTTCTAAGGTATTCATTTGGTATTCTGTTGATGCCAGAATCAACACTTCTAACACTTGCAGTAGATGATTGGCTCACATAGCCACAGTCTTCTTGAGAAGTTCCAAGAGTTTGTGTGGTATCATTACTGGTGTTAGAATCAGTAGGTGAAATTGCTAGTGTATTGGGAGAAAACACAGGTGCATGTCTTGACATAGGGTTATGTATGTTTAAATTAGGGTCCATGGTTCTAAAATGAGCCATGTGTTCATAATTTTTTAATTGTTGAGTGTCTTTCTTGTAATAAGGATTTGGTGTTATGTTATGAATATTTAATGCAGAATAATTAGGCATAATTACTTGACTCTTCATGGGCATTCTTGCCATTTCATTGATAAAGTAGCTTTCAGCTGGGGGATATATTTTGGGTCGACTATTTTCATATTCAATATAAGCTTTAGCATTGCTATCATAAGGTAGTTTGTTAGGAGGTATCGCTTTCATATGAGCATCAGGTGGGTATGAATGCATTTTATTTTGAGGACAATTTCCAACTACGGGCCCATAGTTTGGATGGATTACTTGATTACGATATTGAATATTGTAGTTGGGGCCTAGACTTTGAGGATTTCTTTGATATCCTTCCATAACAGGTTCAGCAACTCGGCTATCCAGATATTTAATGGGAGGATATGGGGGATAAGGGTGAGGTGGCATAGACTTCTGTACCTCATATTTATGAGATGGAAAGCCAGGTGGGGGATGGAATGGATTAGAATAATTACCAATGTATTCATACCTTTGCTGAGGATATTGTTCCTTTACACTTGGATATGGCTTGAAGCGAATGTTTCCTTCTTGATAATATGGATCAGCATACACATAGCCTTGTTCTTCTGGAACAGTTCTATGAGGTCTAGGCACTACCGGTCGAGGACCGGCACAGCTGGGGTAGTCTTGATATTGGTACAGTTCAGGAGCACCATACAACCTTGTAGAACGTAAATTAACACTGCCTGGAGGCCATCCATGGGGAGCAGTCCGGGTATGAGTGGGATTTGCACTAGGTAAACACATTTCAGGGTTCCTAACATTTTTATGTTCATTATTAGTAGGATTAACAGCATAAGGCACATCACAGAACTTTGCCTCAGGCGGCATGTTTAACTTGATATTTTTAGATAGACCGTTACTTCTATCTGATATTTGAGCATAATTGGTGTCATCATGTACTTTGGTAGAATTGTATGTAGGTGGCACCATGATACGCTGCATGTTTTCTTGGAATGTTTGTCTTGGGGATATGTTTCTTGTGGGGTTCTGGTAATTGGTTAACTTATGGGGGTATTCGGGTGGACGTCGATACGCGTTGTCCATGCATGGCCATGGCTCGGCAGGACCTTTCTTTATATGATACGCTTCACTGGCGGCGGGCGGAGGCACGACTCGGTCGGGTCCTATGACGGCGCATGGCCGCGCGTTCTGTACATCCACTTTGCCCAATGAGTTAGATCCAATATCTTGATATGACTTATTTCTGTCACAGTGGAGCGCGATACTGCCGCCTTGAGAGTACTTGCTGCCGTCATTGTTGCGTTCACTCACAGCAGACTCGGTCCTCAAGTCTTTAGCATCCATTGCCACGGTTACTTGGACACATATTCGTATTCGGTGTTAACATTTTTCAGTTGTGGGCTAATTTAAATTCCTTAGAATAACTCAATAACCAGAGGTTGCACAAAACCATTTCCATTCTGAAATATAAACAAAATATCAGATAGATAAAAGTGACAACTGTCAAAACAATATGCCACATAGGCCCCCCATAAAATTGGGAGGCAAAGCTTAGCACTTCGATTATGAACTTAAAATATCAAATATACCTTTAGTATTTCTGCTAATTTCATGAAACATCAATAATATTTCCAAGGAAACACCGATTTATTACGTTTTGAAGTCGCCCATAAATTATGATGATGTTACCCAAACAAAAAAAAAAAACAATACAGTACACAGTAGGGTTGTGCGTCGATTCGTAATCTAATATTTATAAATAAAAGATTATCTAGAAATATCTTAGATATTATCCTAAAATACAACTATCTTACAGTCATGCCTTTTATTAAATAGTATTTATTGGAAGATGTATTTTCAAAGCTTACTGACCGAAAAATGGCTGAAATGTAATTAGGTTGAGTTAGTCGATTTTGACATATTCATTTTAGCGATCTATTTGCCAATCGACAATTTCATTTTGCATTCTTTTTCTTCGTTGTTCCCAATGCTCCTCAGCATCCTGACCACTAAGGACGCGTTTCCAAGTTAGGCGGTCGTCTGCAGCTCTCTGAGTATAAGTGTTCTGTGGTCTGCAGTGTGGATCGCTCATTTTGCATTAGATGTGAGAATTTAAACACTAATATGAACGCGTTCGTTTGTAGGTATGAGGAAATGGGTCATGTCATCAATGTCATGTTTGACAATTTGACAGATTTGACAATTTGACATAACAGTTGAGTGAGTGAAGTGAATGCGTGCGCGATCGTGACATTTTGTAATTTTACGAAATACAAATATTTTTATTTCAATAAAAGTAGTCAAGAATTTTCCGGAATGAAATATATATCTGTTAGTTCAATATTGTCTTTAATTTTTGCCGTCTATGTTATTAATACTATATGGACATTAGCTGAAATATTTGTACCGCCAGAATGTAGTCGTGGCGAGAGATGTTTTTCATCTTATTTATCTTCAAATCCCGTGCAGCATCTAGTTCTGTATACTTCTGTAAAAGAGCATCCATACTTAGATGGTTCTACGGCGGAAAGTGTCTCAAAAGTGTATACTTCTCTCAAGTTTGACTATCGAAATCCGGCAACTTTGTAAGTATCCTCTGAGTCTGGGTCTTGCACAAATCTGAAGTAAGTATTAAGAATTTCGTGTGAGAATTAATTTTGACTTGTTTTTTAGTGATATTAAATTGAAAGTGCCACGTAAAACTCGCAACAATGGCTCATTGTTTATGCATGCTGTCTTGTTGGATGACGGCCGCCTATACAAGGAGTTTGATGAGATAGTTCGCACGGAGTCCATACACACTCTTCCCCTGGTAACACATACGGAACCTCAAGCTGCAACATTTAATCTTCTTCAGCAAAATGTGAGCTATTTAATGTTTGATTACTTATATCTATTCATGTCAATGCTTTCTATTATGCTGGTGGTTATGGTCTATTAATTGTTTGTTATTTTTCAGGCTGGGGGTAAAAATGTAGAAAAGAAAGCAGTTCATCCATATTCTCACTTAACTACAGTAGCTCCACTATCCATTCTCACAGATGATCTGAGATTACCTAGTAATAAAATACCTGGTGAATTGTATCCTTACATAAGGTAATTTTTTGAATATACTTATTTGATTTGTGGCATGTTAGTGCAATTTAGAACCATAATACAGTTGAATGTTTGTATTAAGAAACAATTATTACATAAGTATTTGGGAAAGCAGATTGAAGCTATTGAACAGTTTTCCACCTGATCCCACTTTTAATCCATCTTAAAGGTTGAGTTTGATGTTGTAAGAGTTTAGGACTTTGATTCTTCTATAGTCAACCTCAACTTCAACTTGCTGCTCTTCAGATATTGAAAAGCAAATCAGTAGAGTTTATTTAAATTTCTGGTACTTGGCTTCAGCAGGAGGTTTGGCATTTAGGTCCTCAATTTCACTACTTTGAGGGTCAAGTTTGCTGAGATATGACTGAATAATACAGCCTAATGCTGTTCCTGTAGGGCCACAATTGGAATTTTGTTACCTCGGTGCTTTCGCATTTGGGGACAGAGGTGGAAGGTATACTACTTATCTCGTATTGCATGTATTGGAGGTGAAGTTGTAATCAAAGAACAGGAGTGAAAATCCAACTTGCAGTTAATAGTATTATAATTTTATTGTCACACATATAATATAGTGTACCTACTTACCTTACTTCAAATTGTATTTGAAGTAAGGTACACTATTTAACACATTTAACTAATTAAACTAGAGGGAACAAATATACTAATGACATAAAATCTAGTCCGTGTCCAGCGACAATCAACAAGCAAGAAGCGGACGCTACTTAGGGGACGCCCCAGATCGTAGCTTAGTGTTGCCTCATAACAGAGGTGCATTTCTGACTAACTTTAATACAAGCGACGCCATTCATTGCAAGGCGCATTCACAGTACGTGACTCACACCACCTCCCCATGGAGAAGAATAAACAGATTTATCAGAAATTGGAGAAATCCTTGAATTTGGTATATAATGTGGCATGTTACGCCGAGTTGTACGACGAAGTCTGCTGGATCGTTCGTAGTATCAGTTTCGGAAACTGGAACAAGTAATTCGCCAGGCAATCGAAGTGTTTCTCCGTAAACCAATTCAGCAGCTGTAGCTTTCAGGTATCCTTTGAAAGCGGATCGCATGCCAAGAAGGACGAAAGGCATGGCACGTACCCAAGAATCTCGGTGGAACATGAGAGCAGACCTCAGGTCATATAGTATTTCTATAAATACTAGTCGCAGAATATCGGTATTAGCTGCAAATTGGCAAGGGGCCGATGATGTCAATATTATGGATGATGTCCATTGATGTATTAAATAGGAAGATATGGTACGCGCTCGATGTGGACCGCGTAAATTAGGGGAAAGAACACAATCGACCTACATTACTCTCGGTTTGCGGGGAATACCCGAATACTTTGCCGTGAGTCAAATGAGCTAACAGTAGGCGTCTGATTCACTGAGCTATAGAAGAGCTACTGAGCTAGAAGAGTGATATAGCTCTTTAGAGTGAAAGAGCTAATCGCTCTTTTTCTTTTCAGTGGAATATTGATATTGGTCAATTGCAGTCTGACTTCTGTGATTTGGCGAGAGCGTCATAAGCGTTACGTTTTATTATTTAAACAGGACAGTCAAATAATAAAACGTAAATAAGCGGTATAAGGTCCGTGAAAATGGTCACGTGTTGGACCTCAAGAATGTGGCGGAAATGTTGTATGCTTTCGTACACCGCCAGTAACTCGCGATAATAAGCCGGCCACTGCGTTTGCTGATCTGTCAGTTTCTTACTAAAGAAGACAAGAGGAACCCACTTGCCTTTAACGAGTTGTTGAAGACAGGACCCAACGTGAACTTTGGATGCGTCAGTAAACAGTCCGGGAGCGCGCCGTTGACTGGATATTGCGGAAGAGTGGCATTACTTAGACTCCCTTTGCAGTCGTATTGGAGGTGAAGTTGTGATCGAAGAACGGAAGCGAAGCTCCAAATGGCAGTATTCATTATTATAATCGTCACACACTTATTACAGTTTGGAATTAGGTACACTATTTAACACATGACTAATTAAACTAGACGGGACAAAGTAGACCAATGACATAAAATCTAGTCCGTGTCCCGCGATACGTCCACGTGTCCGTGTCGACCGGACAAGCAAGAAGTGGACGCTGTGGGTAGCGCCCCGGATCGTAGCTTAGCGTTGCCACATAACAGGGATGCGCCTGACTAACTTATAAATACTTAATAATACAGGCGACGCCGCGTACTCTTAAGGTGCGTTCACAAATGCACAATACGTGACGCCTCAACCATAGGTCAATAGCGGCAATTGTTTAAAAATAGTGGGATTTGTTTCAAACAAAATCTTAATAAAAGCATACAATTATACAAATCAAAATAAAAAAACCTTGATTAAAAAATATAAATGTAAATCAATGTGTTTGCAATTGAAATAAGAAAATTGATGTACTTATATCAAACAAAGTTATTATGATTTGTTATACAAATCATAATAACTTTGTTATGAACTTATTAAATCAAAATGGATACTGCTGAACAATCTTGACCTAATTAAATGGCATCTCTTATTTCAGGGTCAGAAGTGGTAAATTCTTACCTATAATACAACACAATGTTTTGAAGTCCAGATTAGCGCACTACCAACTTCTAAACACTAGCTCAACAGAAGTGAACATAACGGTGAATGTGTCGCCGACGTCGTATGGTTCCTTGCGGTTGGCACTGCATGTCCGGTTGGCGTTAGAACAGCTGTTTTCTTTAGGCTTCAGTGAGAAAGATGTGGATGATGTTAAAGGAATTTTCGCTGACACCAACTTGTATTTACTATCAGCTACTGTATTGATTGCCAGTTGTCATGTGAGTTCTATTCATGATAAATTGTTAGACAGTATTTTAAGAATACATCAAACTATCTGATAAGTGTTGAAAACATAACTGGCGAAATTTGGGTGTAAATTAGGTACACCTCTGCCTAACCCTTCTTCCGCCTGTTATGTGTTGCACAATAGGCATCAAACTAAATCATAATTGACACAATTTAATTTTCACCAGATACAAAGAAGAGTCCTTCGTACTTCTTTTGCTTTGTCTAGAAAGTACTGGCTGCTTAGAAACTACTGGCTACTTAGAAAGTACTGGCTGCTTAGAAAGTACTGGCTGCTTAGAAAGTACTGGCTGCGTAGCCTAGGTCTATATGTATGTGATGAAACTATTTCCATTTCAGCTTTTGTTTGACTTCCTGGCATTCAAGAATGATGTATCGTTCTGGCGCCGCAAGCGCTCCCTGGCGGGATTGTCCGCGCGCACCGTGTTCTGGCGAGCGTTCTCACAGATGGTCATATTCTTCTATCTGCTTGATGAACAGACTTCTCTTCTTATACTTGTACCAGCTGGTATCAGCGCGATTATTGAGGTAAGGCAATTCACAGATACTTCTGTTATTTCAAGAATTTTATGTCATTCGTTCATATTTAGTCATTCATTCATTCATTTTTAGTCATTCCGTCATTCATATTTATTCATTCATTAATATTCACTCATTCATATTTAGTCTTTCATTCATTAATATTTATTAATATTAATGAATCTATTAATATGAATAGTTATTATTTTTATTTATTTATTAATATTTATTTATTTATTAATGATAAATATATACTATATAATTAAATACATACTACTGAATAACGTAGGTACTTTGCACCAAACTTCCACTTTAGTGTTAGCAAAAGATTCAAGAAATGAAGATTTAATTTCTTATGTTACCAAACCTATTATCAAATAGAATAAGATCTACAATTTTGCTTCAGCTATGGAAAGTGACGAAAGTCCTGCACCTTCGAATATCTTTCTCCGGTTGGAGGGTGCGCGTGTGGCGGGACACGAGCGCGGACGCGGGAGAGAGAAGTACGGCTAAGGCTGATGCCGAGGCCATGAAGTACCTGTCCATGTTGCTGTACCCGTTGTGCTTCGCAGGCGCCATCTACTCGCTGGTTTATGAACCGCATAAAAGGTACTATAATAAAGTTTATTATAAATAAAGTCTCATAAAAGTTGCTAATTTGAGCCAGTTCAGAACTAAGGAACGCACATTCATTCATGCAAAATACGCTTATCTTATTTATATTTGACTTTTTATTTAAATGTGCGCATAGCCGCAGCCATAAATATTGAATAAAATAAAAAAAGTAATTAAAAAAACGGCCTCAAAAAGAAATAAATTCAAATTAAAAATAATATTTTTATTTAAGTATACACGAAATTAATCGACAAAACGAAATCATCGATTTTTTTTTTATTAAGTACTGTTTGTTTCGTAAATTTTATTTTTAAGTAATTGACCATCGCGACGTAACTAGTGAAGTAACCATACGACTCGGTACTCGCTACTCACGATAAATCGATTCAAGTTAAATGTCAA
Organism: Tiliacea aurago; assembly: GCA_948098905.1. Lineage (NCBI taxonomy): Eukaryota > Metazoa > Arthropoda > Insecta > Lepidoptera > Noctuidae > Tiliacea > Tiliacea aurago. The sequence continues at coordinate 22,102,915 of OX402577.1, forward strand.
AACGGGCATACAATTTTTTGACAAATAGACAAACAAATATTCTAGTTTTTACTTAAAACTAAAATTTACGAAACGTATTTATCGTGAGTTACTTCACTAGTTACGTCGCGACGTAACTAGTGAAGTAACCATACGACTCGGTACTCGCTACTCACGATAAATCGATTCAAGTTAAATGTCAAAACGGGCATACAATTTTTTGACAAATAGACAAACAAATATTCTAGTTTTTACTTAAAACTAAAATTTACGAAACGTATTTATCGTGAGTTACTTCACTAGTTACGTCGCGACGTAACTAGTGAAGTAACCATACGACTCGGTACTCGATACTCACGATAAATCGATTCAAGTTAAATGTCAAAACGGGCCTATTATTTTTTAACAACTTTAGTACTTAATATTTTGATTTAGGTAATGATTTTTCTTATATTCACTAATATTTGAACATGGTCTTTGTAGTCCCATGAAACAAGAGGCTCCGGGCTAGTGTGAATCTCTGGGTTCATTCGAGTGATCGAGTCTGGTTTAACCACGCTGGGGTCGGTGCATTTCATTCATTCATGCACTAATATTTGACTAAGGTTTTGAGATGTTTTCCCTTTGACACACACCCGTAGCTCGTATCAATAAGCCAGGCCGTCACACTTACACGTAGTAGTCCATATCTTGAAAACTAGTGAACTAATTTTGGTCGAACTTGCACTGTTCCCTGAGTTGAAGTTGAAAAAAAAATTGGTCACAATCCGATTAATAGTTTTGGAGAAATGCGTGGCCAAACATACACATACATACACCTATAAAAATTTTGTTTGGAAGCCCTAATATATTATCATATGTGAATATATTGCTGTTTCTATAATATTACATACTTATCGAATTGATAACCTTCTTTATTTTAAAGTCGGTAATAAATGTAATAATATTTACTACGTTCTGCTTGCGACTTCATTCGCGTGAAAGAATAGTAGATTGTTATACAAGGGTCGAAACGGATCAATTCCCATACGAGGTCGGCTATAGTCCGAGTAGGAATTGGTGACTTTAACCCGTGTTAAACACTCTACTTTTCATTTCGAATTATAAGGAAAGTAAAATTTTTTAGTTTAAAATATTTTATTTTCTTGTTTGCTCGCCACTTCGTAAAATCATTGTATGTATTTAACTATCTTTCCTTTAAAATTTCTGGCAAAAGATTTTCGATTACTGTGTTTGCCTCGTCTTTAACCGACTCTGGGGTCAACATTACGGCATCGCTTAAACTAATTTTTAATCAAACATTAATCTATATAAAACCCAGATTTTGAATTTCGTTACAGCTTACAGAGTTGTATTCCGTCAAATTATAATAGTCTTTTTTAAATTTGGAATTCACCGCCGCGGGCCGTCTCGCTTTATAGGTATTTCTTTTTATTCACACTGCGTCTTTAACCAAATCTGGGGTCAATATTTCAGAATCGCTTAAACAAATTTTTAATCAAACATTAGTCTATATAAAACCCAGATTTTGAATTTCGGTACAGCTTACAGAGTTAGTATTCCGTCAAATTATAATATTCTTTTTTAAATTTGGAACACACCGCTTCACCGTCGCGGACCGTCTCGCTTAATTAGGTATTTCTTTTTATTCACACTGGCTGTTTTATACACTCACAAGACCGCAGATTTTTTTTTAATCGATATTTTTCTTAATTATGTAAACATTTTTATAGCCGACTACCTAATCAAATTTAGTTCTGTTTTTTAAATTCATTCCCGTCCTAGGGAGGGACGCAATTACTATGAGTCATTCCCGCCCAAGGGTGGAAAGCAGCTTTTTCCACCCGCTACACAGATCAACCAAACACTACTATCCGAGTATGAGAAATGAAAACATATTATCCTTTGGCACAGCAATAGTGTAGCTTTTTATCAGTGATATTTTATTTGTAATCGACCAATCGGGTCAGTGCTTCCAGAGATTCCTCTTACAGACAAACAAGAAAATTTACATCTTTACAAAATTAGTTTAGGTTGTAGCTATCTTGTTCTAGCTAACAATAAAAACTAAAAGCAATATTTCAATTTCCAGTTGGTACTCCTGGGCGCTACATAGTATCGTAAACGGCGTGTACGCATTCGGGTTCCTCTTTATGTTGCCGCAACTCTTCGTGAACTATCGGCTACGCTCGGTAGCCGCGCTGCCGTGGCGAGCATTTATGTACAAGGCGTTCAATACTTTCATAGACGACGTGTTCGCCTTTATTATAACGATGCCCACCGCACATCGGGTTGCCTGCTTCAGAGATGATCTCGTGTTCTTAGTTTATTTGTACCAGAGATGGTGAGTTGAGCTTTATTTATTGATTATGGGTCTCCAACAAAAGACCAACGTTCCGTGTGGTGCCGGACGTAAAGAATAGCACTAACCCATTTCTTCCCGTGGGTGTCGTAAAAGGCGACTAAGGGACTAATTACTAGAGAATGGGCAGCAGCGTCCTCTATGCATTTTAACACCATACTGCGATCGCCAACCCGCCTGCCAAGCGTGGCGATTATGGCAAAGAAGAATTTTCTACTCATGAAAGTAGAGTTTCCTGCTAAAAGTAACACTCATACTTAATGCGTTTTATGATTACAAACAGATTTGCTATCGCCGTAACTAATTAGTTTCCAAACAAGACCGTAGCGACCGTACCGACCGTTTTCCGTTCATTCTAGCGGTAATTTATGTGTAGTGGGTTTCCCATAATCACAGAAACTAACGATTGTAGAAACTAGAAGCAAGTTACTTTGCTGCTAAAATTCGCTCAAAAGATCAGTGAAACTGAACCTATTAAATGATAGATTCAATTTTATACTTTATCTAAATGAACCTATTGTGTATTTCAGGTTGTACCCGGTTGACAAGTCCCGAACCGACACTGCTTCCAGTATGGATGAGAACCCTGAGGAGTTGGAACCAATCAAGCAGAAAGAAGAATAGTGGTCAACGAATATTTTTTTGAGATTTCTATAGTACCATAAAGAGGCTGTTTAAGGTGCTACTTGAGTCAGCGCTACGACTGGACTATTAGAAAGACATTTTTCATTGTCTTTGATATGTTATGCAAAATTTTACAATGAACAATAGCGTATATTGACAAAAGACTAAAATAATGACATGAGTTTAGTAGACTGTATCATAGCTATGTTTATTTAAGTAAATGAATATTTTTGCATGTTTTTAGCAGAATTTTTGGATTGGATTTTTTTAAATGACTTGAATCAGTAAACTATGATACTTGATTCGAAACAGGCTATTATGAATTATGTATTATATTACATTTTATTATGAGTTGCTATTAGCTCATATTTATTTCCTATTAAATTAGTATAGAATACTAGAAGATTTTGCTCATCTTGTGTTCAGGGTTTTATTTATATTATTATTAGTAATTATTTGTCTAATTAGAATCGCATGAGAAACTAAGCCGATGGCCGGTCATTTTAAGAATCACCAATTTCAACCTGAGATTTATGTAAAACAAGCTTCTGCCCGCGGCTTCTCTTTCGTAGGGGTTGGAAATTATATCCCACCGGAACTTACTACTGGGCCAAAAAGTATCCTAAAACCTAACCTAGGTCTGACTCAGGTAGACCATGACTTTTTTTTTTGTTCACGGGGTGGAAAATCCTCATGGATGTCCTCCGCCGTGGGGCCGGCGGAGGGGTCTGTCAGACTCTTACTGACTAAAAACCACCCCAGTGTTCCCTTCCCACACTTGCACCGGGGATCTTGGGATCTGTTATTACTTCCGCAATCCCCGGCTAGTGCCGGCCCGCCTGTGCGGGCCACCTTAAGTCTGGGGGTGGGGCGGGGGGTTTGACTCCCCGCGACGTCGGGCGTGCGTGGAACACTATGCGCCGCCACCTCGGGTCCAGTGTGATAGGTGGCGCGGCGGACGTCCGCCGTCCCTAGACCCATTTAGGGGGGCTGGAAGAGGGCATTGTCTGCCCTCCGCTGACGCCCAGTGCGCCTGCTGCGGGCCGGGTGAGTGGACGAGATCTCCCGCTCCCTTTCCGCAGCCTCCTTCTGCGACACAACTGTTTCGCAGAAGGATACCACTGCGTCCCAGGACTCCTCGCTGCCGACCATCGACTCGACCACGGCCGGCAACGATAGGTCACTGAGGTAGACCCTGAACTAGGTTAGGTTTTTTTTTTCATCGAAATCGTTCAGCCGTGACAGTGTGAAAGAGTATCACCAGGCTTAATAGCACGAGCACCGTAGAGAAGCGTTTTGTCGATGGAAATTACTAAAAATGACGTTTCCGTGTAGACAGTAGAACATTTTCGGTAGACAAGTAATTTCTATTCTACAGTAGAGTAGAAATGGAAAACGTTATGCAAATCCTGCAGATAAACATAGTTTATTATGTCCGACGTTCAAATAGTATGGATCCAAACGAGCAACCAAAACCATCCAACAATCATGGTTGCATCCTACAAGAGTTGCCAGGTCTTAAAACCAAAAAGACCGACAGACCTTCCAGTTTAGCCGGACATTTGGGTAAAAAGGCCGGACACCCTTAATTTTTTAGTCTTAGTATAACACGACAATTTTTTTTAAAAGCAAAACGGTTTTTTTATTATTTAAGTACCATAAAATCTTCTTAAATTCTAATGAAACAACTACTATTCTATAATCTGAGTGAAACAATAATAAAATTGTATAAATCAGTCTTCTTTAGGGACTAACCGTAACCACACTTATTCAGCTCTGTTCAGCTTTTGTCCATAGAAAAAAACGATTTTGTATGGAGATGCGTACGCATCCGTTCGCCGCGGATGAGTACCTACGCATCCCCACACAAAATATTTTTTTTCTATGGATAAAAGCTGAACAGAATTGAATAAGTGTGGTTAGTCCCATATTATTTATTAAAGCGGTAACCAACACGTGACAAATGTAAAAAAGTGGTCAAATTTAAAAAGCATTACAAAAGCCGGACAGGCCAGACACCGTCTGATTTGGCCGCACACGCAACCAAAAACCCTGACTGTGTCCGGCTTTATTCGGACGCCTGGCAACGCTACATCCAACCATGATTGCTTGCCATTGTGAATCTGACTAGTATTTAAACTCAAAGCACGTATTTCTGAATTTTAAGAGTCAGTTAGCCAGAAAGTTAAACCGAGTATTTCTGGCTTTATGATGCAGACACATCCACGATGTCCAAACGAAGTCAAAGCAGGCAGTTCTCGCATAGAAAATACACGAATGTGACAGACGGACGAAAAAAATCACGATTCATTTAATAATCAGTGCAGCGTCATAGTCTACATGTGTCTCGTATTTATAAGTAATTTGAGAGAGATTCTTTATTACAATTCGATGTTTTATTAATTTAAATTGATTTGTGATAAACATATTGTAAAACAATGAAATAATATAGGTTTGTGTTCTTCTATAATAGCATAATTTTCCGTGTTTGCTTAGCTAATTAGATTGTTTGCGATTTTTATGCGAATTATTTATTTGATATTGATTTTTAGGGCTTCCGATCGCTGAAAAATACTTCTATTATCACGTTTTCGGCTAAATGAAACACTGGGTATTGTTTCATTTAAAACTTAATGGGAACTTATGGCGGCCGGCAAAGAGTAATTCCATGTAGGATATAAATGAGCTGCTTCTTTTTCACTCTAGCGCTGCCAAATTTCTGTTTGTAGATCATAATTATGAAGTCTGATGACATATTCAATTATCCGCAATTAAACTTACCCTATATCCTGCTTTCGCCCTGGGTAACGTTCCAAATTTAATCGAATTCAATACTCATATGGATTAACTCACTGTCGTATAAAATTGGCATGGATAAAGAAATAGATCAGGGTTTTATTACCCTAACATGGTTCTTAAATACTCGCTGTGTCGCAAATCTAGTTTAATGTTATTTAATAGTAGGTGCAGATGGGTATAGCTAGGTACTTTCTATACAACATGTCCCAGAATTAACGCACAACCTCTTAAGGGGCATTGTACTCATCATTATGAACAACTTTTACTATGGGACCAAACCTGAAATCGCGAAAAAGAAATCAACTGTTCCCTACATTTTGACGACTTATGAGAACATAAATGTAGGGAATAAGGGAACAGCTGATTTTTTTTCGCAATTTCAGGTTTGGTCCCATAGTAAAAGTTGTCCATAATGATGAGTACAATGACCCCTTAAGAGGTTGTGCGTTAATTTCGGGACATGTATGATTACCGAAATTCATAAGAGTTAATTTATGTTTTTGTGGGTTTTCGTAATAAGTTATTGCTATTTATCCAGTTTATATGTTAATTAAAAGGCCACCTAGCTAAATCATGGTTTTGAGTCTCGTAGTTATTCCTCAGGTTTTTGTATCATTGGTATTGATTCAGCGCAACCAATAGGGATTTTCCTGAGAACATTGATTATATAAACTTTATTATTAGTGTCTTAAAGTGCAATTGAAATAGCGCGCTTTAGGACACCCGATGAGGTGTTTTATTTCTGGGCTGTACATTGTACAATAGATTGTAAAACTTTGCACTTTATCGTAATTGCGATTAAGTGCGATTCAATGTCATCTGCAAATCCTCCGTTTATTATTTTATAGACCACGATTTGTTTTATGTTAACGTATGGACGTATTAAATATTATTTAGATTTCATAGATTGTGTGGTTGTGCATTATTATACATTTTAGTGTATAAACTCGATTTCATCTACTAATTACTATTACGAATAATGTAGAACATGTTTTGAAATCGAGAAGTGGATAATGAAATAAAGAAAAAAAATATTCAAAGCATTTACTAAATTAATTTTATATTAAATATTGCCTCATCACAATAATCGGAGCTATTTAAGTTAGATAATAAAATGTATTTATTTAGAAGTAAAACAATTTGTTTTTATGGTATAAAAGGTGGAGACGATAATACAAAAATAAATTAAACTTCTTATATAATTATCTAATGACGTTCCCAGACTGCATACAAAAATTTTACCAAATAAAAATCCAATCAGAGCCAGTCAAAGATTGGCAACAATCATAGTCTGCCCATCACTACTATTTAGCTGACTTTTTAAATTTCGATCTTAGGATTTATTTAATAGCTTCAAATATAATCCTATGCATTAGTATTGCCAGTGTTTGTATTTATTATCGTATTGTCGTCTCCACGTTGTCTAATATTTATGTCATTATGCAAACATCGTTTTTGGGAAGATTATTCGCCTTTACATTTTATGGGAGCTATGTAAACATTGAGGCTTATGTGCAACAGATGATGATGATGCCGATGATGATTATGATGCTGATTGAAACATTTACAGGACAGTGTATTTATAGTATTTATTTAGTACATTATAAAGCTAGCTTCTTCCTCCCATATATTGTTGTAGACAAACATAGATAACGTCATGCTATCGTCTGTTGACCTATATACACAAAACTGTTAGACATTATATAACATAGCAATAATGTATAGACTAGATAATAAATTAATGTATACATAAAGTGTAAATAAAGGTTGTTTTGTTGCTTGCCGTTATTGATAGTGTAAATGTAAACTACTGTACATTACGGCCGATGAAGCGTGGCCGGTCTAAACATAGACCCTCTGAACTTTCGCGCATGTACACTCATTCACACCTCGCTTTATAGACACATTCCGCCTTATTACAAAACAAGATTTATATTTTGACATGGCTTAAACCATGCAGCCAGTTTTTGTAATAAGAACGTAACAGTTATTGAGATACCGTTCTTTATACAAAACTGAAAACTTAGTTCGGTACTAAGTTGACAGTTTTGTGTTTAGGAACTTTACCATAGTCGGAATAAAGTTCGAAATTCAATAATGGCTCCATGTTTTAAACCTGGGTCTGAAGATAAACCTTGTTTTGTAATAAGGGTGATTTGGTTTAATTCAAATTCAAAATATCTTTATTGTGGGCACATATGTTTGTTACAGGTCTTAATAATATATTAATAGTTCCAATATGTCCTGCCTAATAGGCATACAATAGTTATACATCAGAATTAAAGATAAAAATATTTTACATGTCAAATTTAGTTATAAATGTCATTAATACAGTGAAATTAAGAAATTAATACATGGTCAAAAGATCAATCAATAAATTCAAGAAATCTTGTAATAAGTAATAAAAACAATAAATTATTAAGAGCAAAATAAATTATTTGAATGTCATCCTAGAAAAAAAAGTAAAAAGTTTCTAAAAAAAAAGTAAAAGTAGTCGCTTAATATGATGTTGTGTAACATCTGACATCTCACCTTGGTAATAAGCAACTGAGCAGCGGCTCAAAATTAAAAAAAAACTTTAAGCTGAAATATTTATTCGAATAATTATTCATTACTAGTGGACGCCCTCTGGTCGAAATTACAACCCCTATATTTACAATCTATGTGTATGTGTTTATTTTATCGTTACTAATACTGTATGAGTCTCATGAGTTACTCCCAATAAAGAATTTTAATTATTATTATAGTACTTACTAATTCCATGTTGTTATAAAGTACTTACTCATTCCATGCTGTTAAAAAGTACTTACTTATTCCATGTTCAAGCTGTCACTTCCTGTTACACAAATCGTCCTTCTTGTTCTTAGCACACGTCGAAACTAGAAATCACTCCTACAGAAAGCTAGATCTTACACACGTCAAAAATGTTACTACGCAACCTTCTGCGCAAGGTTCGGACCGGTCATGATTCATCGGCCGTATGTACCCGACCGTAAATATGGCACATCGAGTTCAGCTTTGTAGATCGTCATCTCTGTCACTCATACATATGTGACAATCTCTTTCTAAACCCCGATTTGTCACATAAACTCCCGGGTACTGTAACAGTAATTAATTGTTAAAATGAAATTTGGACCTTATTTATTATTGTTTGTTCATGAATGCAATCGATTTATGTGGTTGACTTTATTGCGCAATAAAATTATGTCTTTAATTATATTGAAGTTTTATTTATTCTATCCTCATGTCGCAACCATATATCAAATTGTAATCGTTAGTAGGTAAATATAACATACTTGTGTGTAAAGTCATAGTTTATTCAATGGATAATTATGTTATCTAAATCATTGTTATCTAAATCACACATAATCAACGAATGTCTGGCTGTTCTTTCGAAACGGTTCGCAGCTAATAATCTTTTAGTTAATGCGAACAAAATAAGTTCTCATTACCTAAGTGGGTCTAAATTTAAAACTTGTTGACACGAAACTAGATGCTTTTTCGGAAACTGTATTTCTATTAAATATTCTAGATTTGAAATTGCAAACGTTAGAGCAGGTAAGTAGATTAAGTTCAACTGCATATGCAATAAGGCAGGTGACTGATATAGCAGCTAGGTTAGTATACTTTGCTTATTTCCACAGCATTATGTCTTTTGGTGATCCGCTGTGGGGATCGACAGCTGACGTAGATTCAATTAATTAGAAACAAATTCAAAGCCGCATCCGTGTGGTGCCGGACGTAAAAGGGACTTACTAGAGAATAGGCAGCAGCGTTCTCTATGCATTTTAACACCATACTGCGATCGCTAACCCGCCTGCCAAGCGTTGCGATTATGGCAAAACCCCCTTTGGGGGAGGCCTATGTCCAGCAGTGAACGTCTTTCGGCTGATAAGATGATGATGAAATTTAAAGAAATTGATATACTTAATAACTCTGCCTTCTATTTCTGTCTTAGAAAGTATTTTGTGTGTTCGCAAAAACTTAAGGGACTATTCAAATTAAGAAGCGATTTCCATAATACAGTGAGTGAGTCTTGATAATGTGCACATATCAAAATGAGGGAAACAAAGCTTACCTAATTCTATCAATGAAAAAATCTAAAAAAAACAATTTAATTTTTTATGGCATGTTTTAAGTTCTTGTTCGCTGCTGTGACCCCTGTCTAAACAAATCGGTATAACTTTTTAATTCAGATTTGTTACAGTTGTAATGGCAATCGAATCATGTCATTTGGTTTAAATATGTAGGTTTTTTTTAAATAGGTTTTTATTTTTATTTATATTTAGACTGCCTCATTGGTCTAGTGGTCTCCAGCTCTATTGCTGATCATGAGGTCCTGGGTTCGATTCCCAGGTCGGGTAAAGTGTTATTTATTGGGATATTCCATTAGGAATTTCTTAGTACCAGCCCGGAGTCTCGAAACTTTGTGCCCGGTTGATAGCAATAGGGCTCGCGCCCCCTATTATATGGGACAAACACTTAACTAGCGAAATGTGGGTGTACTATATTATTATGTACACCTCTGCCTAACCCATCGGGGATTACAGGCGTGATGTTATGTATGTATGTAATTATCTTATAAATATATTTTGTGAATGTGAGAACGTTGTAGCGGTTTAAGACTCAGATATATGCCAGTGGCCTTGAGTGGTTAGCTTGCGTGTTCTGAACTGAGCTCACACAACGCGTCGTACATTCAGCCAGTAATAGTACTCGCAAGGAGCGCTGTCCTCAATTTGACGCAATATTAATTTATTATACACAAAACAAAAGATATTTTAATAAAACGCGTACATTAAAAGATCAATAATTAAATTATCTTTAAATTGGTGAAGGTTTCAGAAAAATACGCTTTGTAGATTTTAAGCCATTCTCAGTTTTTTATCCGCGTTAGACATCATTTTACAAATTAATTTCACTATGTAATATAAACATAATCTAAAATATTCACATATTATTTTATTGAGAAAATGCTCTAATTTAACATATATTTTTTTCAAACCATTAACACTACTCGTTTAGACGTGATCTTCAGCATTTTCTATTGTGTTACGAGTATGCACTGGTACCTACTTGCTAACAGGCCTACACTGTCCTCCCACCTATTAAGTATTAACACTGTAATTTGAAAACATTTAAAAACGAATTAGGATTTTTAAAAGAGTAACCGTGGAGTTTCTTGCCGGCTCTTCTCCATAGGAAACGACCAATTGGAACCGTGCACCTAGCTTCTGACGTTTCATAGGTGCCCATGAAGGTTTATGTGAAATAAAATATTTTGATTTTGACTGACAAATAATTATAACGTAACGGATTTTAAAATTAGTAATTCTAGGAAACGCTGGCGTTATAATATGCTTGTGATGAGTTCATGAAAGACTGGTCAGGAAAGGCAACACAGAGGCAATCCCTGTGTTGCTTTTTCTGGCCAGTCTGTGTTCTGTAAAACTGACGGAATCCTTAAACCGGGACAGTATAACTTTTTTAAATTGACATTATAGTACTAACAGGTAATCTATCCTATCCGAATCCATACAGAGTGGGGCGTGAGGCAATCTCATCGGATGCTGGTGGAAAAGAAAGGACACAGCTTATACTACAGCTTATGGCTTATACTGGAAATGTATAGCTTGATATGTAGCCGTGTGTACCTAGTAATTATATTTCTGCACAGACCCGGGCTTAGAGACCCTGGTCATCCAGGGCCCATTTTTAGGGAAGCCATTTTGGGAATTTAGCAAATAAAATCCACTTGTACAGAAATAGTAGATTATTAACCAAGGGGATAAAGCAGTGTCTTCTGTCGCGGATGACGATTTAAGTTCACCCAAGACTAAGACAGCTTTATCACCGAGGAAAATACTCTACTTTTCGTACCATTTGCGAAAAAATTAACACAATAATAATATGAGATAAGCATTTACTAAAAATAATGACAATTAAAAGTAAAAATAAATTAAAATAAACTTAATGTTTATCTATTTGAAGAAAACAAAAACGCGGCAAATTCCTAGACTAATATTTTTTTGTCGAAAAAGCAAAGGTATCAAGCTCATAGGGCCTCGTCGGTTTTCATAATTTTATTTAATAATCATAACTGCATAATAAATGCGTATTTATTTTTCAAAAATACGTATAATGCTATGGTGTAAACACCCCTCCGGCCGTTTTGACAACTGGGATTCGCAACCAGTTGCGAATTAAGAATTTTTACTCTTTGTTCACAACACACAGATGTAGTTCAATATAAATTTCGGTAAGTATTCCAAATTTAAATAACATTCTCCCCCTAGAGGATGAATGAAATTCAGTCCAATTTTCTTTCCCTGTTTGTAACAGATTAAAAATGACTATTGATAAGTTCGCTTTTTGTGGCATAGAATGTCACTTTTTTGAGCAAGTGGTACGAAAATATAATTTTGAACCGACTTTTCAATTACTTTAAACAAACATCAGAAATTATGCAGTTCAAGCTATTTAAGTCACCATATTTACTCCAACGGTCGTCATAAATCGACGTTTCTAAACAAAGACGTTATTTTCCTCGTATTCCATAACAGTCAATTAGTTACCTACTGGAACCAACTTCTTTCTTCAAGATTTTTTCTTTTTTCAAGATTATGTTACCATTTGATGTTACCAGCTGTAATATCAAATGGTAATGTACAAATTACAGCTTTCTACCATAAAATTGCAAATGCCAAAGTGCTGAATGGATGATGGATTAATTTTTGTTAATTATAGTTAATATCTAATTTTATTTGCATTTAAAATCGGGGTGTAGCTGTGTCGTGGACACGGCCGTGTGTTTTACGTTAATACGTGTACTTTACGGGTAATATTTTCGTTGTAACAAGACTAATACAAATCCACACATTAACAAATAACAAATACCTAATTAAAATAATTCTGCAGAGGTTATTGAGTCATGTTGTGAGACGATGTGTGAGTGAGTGTTTGTCTTGTGTGAAGTGTTATATTTTTTTAGTAGTTAGAGTAATTTAGTTTTGAAAATATAAATTAGTTTTCGTAACCTGGCCACGAGGATTTCGATGTGTGGTTTTATGGAGATATATTGGTCAATAGTGACTCCAAGGTATTTAATATTCTCGGTCATTTCAACGGAAGCACAAGAGCACTGGGTATTTCCAATGCCACATGGGTGGGCAGTAATCGTTAGACTTGAGGGTGGGAGCAAGTTCAATCTTTGAGCAAATGCTATGTACTTTGATAAATAATAGACGTTAAGAGTCAAAACATATATTAACTTGCAGCCAGTTACTAACGCGATTTAGATCCAATTGTGCCACATCGAATACCTCCTCCCATCCGCCACCACAAAAAAAACAGTGCAGTGTCGTCAGCAAAGGTATCTTTCCTTTTAGAAGAGAAAGTTGGCAGAGGTCATTAATGTACACCAGGAATAGTGTTGGGCCAATTATACTACCCTGTGGTACACCAAAATTGATTGAGAGCTCGTCACTGAGCGAGTCATTTATCCGTACTCGTTGTCTCCTACCAGTAAGATAATCCTCCATCAGTTTCAGGGAGATTCCTCTGATACCGAGCCGTTCAACCTTTTTTAGAAGGTGCGGAATAGAGACTGTGTCAAACGCTTTTGCAAGGTCGAGGAACACCGTAAGGCATCTCTTTCTGTCATCCAAGCTGACTACAATAAAGTTTACCAACTCGTGAACTCCATCATTGGTCCTTTTGCCAGTTCTAAAACCAAATTGTGAAGACGAGAGAAGATTATTTGCTTCTAAGAACTTAACTAGACGTTGATTTATATGGCGTTCCAATATCTTGGACGGCGCAAGTAGAATGGAGATGTGCCGGTAGTTATTGACACACTCTTTTTTTCCAGCTTTTAAAATTAGCTGTTAACAAGCCTATCCTGGGCTTATTAACAGCTAATTTTAAAAGCTTGTGGAAAAACCCCTGTAGAGATTGACAGATTGCAGATATTTGTTATGAAAGAAGAGAGGTAGTTTGCGTATCTCTTAATGATTTTGCTGCTAATCTGATTGATTCCCACTGCACAATTTTCCTTCAGGCTGTTAATGAGGTTGGAAATTTCTTGTTCATCGGTACGAAGAAGGACAAGCGAATTTAAAGGAGTTACAAATGTGTGATCACATATGTATAGTGTGGTATGGTGTTGTAGATTTCGAAGTGGAGATTCTATTTCATACCTCGATCTTCTTTGCTTTTTTAAGCAGAGAGGAGCAAAAATATCTATAGCGCTTGTATGTCAATTTTAGTATCTCGTCGTTATTAGTTTTCTTTTTGAAGTTTTAGGTAGCTATGCTGGTATTATTTTTTATTGCTAAAGATAGGTGAGATCGGTTGATATGTTAGCGTCTTGACAGTCAAGGATTGGCTGGTAATCCATGTTTTGTATTATTGTGTCCAGATTGTAGAAGTTAGCTGAGCAATAATTATGTTTTATTAATATACTTCAGACGCGTTTTAGGTCTACAACTAATACTTACAATCTCGTTGTCAGTGATAGATGTTTCGAAAACAAAACAGCAAGCGTCCATTTTTGTTTTCAGCATCATGTGGTCTCACGGAGGCGATCGGCGGCGGCGAACTCTCGCGTCCGGCCTTGGCACAGGCCACCCAAAAAAAAAAAAGCATCGTGTGATCTAAACATGTTAACCGTGTGACTAGCCAAACTATTCAGGTAGTCGTGTGATCGTTTATCGTTGTTTGGAACTAAGTATATTGATATTTATATCACCACAAAAGAAAATGTTTTTTTTTACATTTTTTCTTTTGAGGTACGGAACCCTAAAAAGGTTTATAAAAAATTCTAATCTTATTTCAAATGGAGTATAGTGAAACGTGGGATGTAGGTACTACACACCTCTGATTTTCTTACGTTTTTTGCAGGTCAGTAACAGGTTGTAGGTATGTTGATCTAACTATGATTCGCGGCCATGACAAATATGGCTTTACAGAATTATAATCACTATAATCAATCAGCATTACAGCTCTCTAAGTTCAAAAAATCCTACTGAATGATTATTTCTGAAAAAATAATTCAGTAGGATTTTTTGTACTTCGCGGGCTATCTTAGCGCATCACCCATTAAAGGCTTCTACATACCAGCGCGACTTGTTGCGCGACGCGACACGGCACAAAGGCCCCGCGTGTCGCGGGACGAGCGGTGCCTTTGTGTCGCGTCGCGTCGCGCGACAAGTCGCCCCGGTATGTAGAAGCCTTAAAGCGATGACGATATCATCATGAGTTTCGACGCTACATA
Organism: Tiliacea aurago; assembly: GCA_948098905.1. Classification (NCBI taxonomy): domain Eukaryota; kingdom Metazoa; phylum Arthropoda; class Insecta; order Lepidoptera; family Noctuidae; genus Tiliacea; species Tiliacea aurago. The sequence continues at coordinate 22,117,953 of OX402577.1, forward strand.
CAGATAATATGTGCATATTTACCGCCCTATTTACATAGGTACTGCGCAATAATAAGATATCTATATCATATTACCTATTTAACTATATTTTTATGTACATGAATGATTTCTCATTTCAAATTATAATGAGCAAAATAATAATAGTTAGTATATAATAATATAGTCTTCAGTATCAGGGGGGAAGATAATTAAAAGCGACAATAGATATCTGTATCTATAATATCTATCGTGGCGTACCTATAGATAGATACTTATCGAACTTTGCTTAGGTACCATAATTTGTAAATTTTATTTAATTAAGTATCTATGCCTACTCTATGTACTTATGTTGTCTTCTATTAAGGCTCCCGCCTTAATTATGAGATAGATGGTGAGAAGACCGGGAAAATAAATATGGTATCATGGTGCTCACATATTTACAAACATCGTAAAAGTATGTTTTCCTAAAAAAAAAAAATAATAAGTCAGTGTGTGAGCGTAAGTAATCCCAGAATGTAAAATCAATGTCACAAAAATAACAAATTATATACCACTAAAATAGCAATCAGTTAGGTTTTGTCTAGATGATTGCTGATATATTAGGACTGCGATAAAATTTAAGATAACTGGATTAAGATCACAGATGTCTATAAAGTAGTAACACCTGCGGATTACTTATGTACTATTTTACCTACCTAGCATTGATTATTTTATTATCATTAAATGATAATATTGATATTGTACAATGTTGTGATGACAACACCACTCTGCGCGTGTTCGTCTCAACACACGGACACACGCTCGTCCACTCGCTAGTCGCTCTCGAAGGTCACTAATTCCGGCTGACATGACATTGAACGTTAAGTCACAATTTGTTTGATTACTAATGTTGATCGTGTAGTTTTTAATATCATCTAAAATGGATATATACGATATCCTCCTCCAGTCTGGATTGATAACCGGTGCTATAGTGTTTTATTTAGTATTTATTAAAAAACAAACACCTAATAAGGGAAACTATAGGGAAGTTGGTAAGTGATCTATACTGTTACCTATTTTAAAACAATGTTTTTTTTTAATTTATCTTGAATTATATTCAATTTAACAGGACTGCTTATTTATAACGTATTTATTATGTATCTTGTGCCATATCCCCTTGGGAGGTGTGTAATAACTAATTGGTCCAAGTCACAGAGTGTGCCGGGTAATTCAATTAATTATTGGGAATTAAACTATGAAATGATTAAATTGATGGCTGTAACTAATTAATAGGTATGCCTGACAATAATTGGACGTGCATGAAAGCCGTCACAGACGATTATAAGCGATTACGTTTGATTAGATATTGGTGCTGGATTCTGTACCCAATACAAGATAATACATAAAACTGTATTTCATATTTCAATGGCTTACGATATCGGGATTCTAACTGGTTACAAGTAGATTTTTTACGAAAATAGCTTGAGAATGGGGTCACCAGTGCTATTGTGAACAATCTCACTAGATAGTGCTTGGTTTGTATCCACAATTATACAAAATTATTTTTAGTACTTATATGCGAAACCTGAATATATTTTGTTCAGATTATGGAACTGAATCGATTTCATTAATTTTTACACCATGTTATATTTGGTCTCAAAAATATAAAAGTGTGATGGAAAATGTTATCACCATTTAATTACTTGCAATACAATCGCCGAGCGGTTAAGTACCTACTGCCAAATTATTATCAATGCGCGCAAGACGACCCTGTAGGCGCGGGGGGCGTTTACATGTTTTTCTACGGACAACCCAGTAACATAACAACCTCATAACTTTGTGATTTTTCATGATACGGTTTTGAAATTTTGTACATAGATTCTTTATATAAAAATACTAGACACGTGTTTCGGATTTCGCATATACTAAAACTAATATTGTTTAATATTGTGAGTTGTACAGACCGCGGCCGATGTTCGCGTATTTCCTAGAAAAAGTTCGTCGCTGTAGAGCATCATCTCGTTCACTCATACCCGTCTGACAGTCTCTTTCTCTAACTCGATGTGCCGTATTTAAACTATATTGTGATTTACTTACAAAGTTTTGAATTAATAACCTGGCTAATTACGATGAAAAATTATATAATAGTAAAACGGTTATTAGCTGAATAAATAGCTCAAGTGTTTGGTGCAAATATTTTTTCATTTCTCATACTCGGAAAGTAGTGTTTGTTTGATCCGAGTAGCTGGTGGAAGACGCTGCTCCTCACCCTTGGGCGGGAAAGACTCATAGTAATTGCTTCCCTCTCTAGAGCGGGAATGAATTTTAAAGAGGTTGTCTCGGCTACGAAACATTTTATATAATAAAAAAAAATAGCCATTAAAATAAATAAAAAATGCTGTGGTCTTGTGAGTGTATAAACAGCCAGTGTGAATTAAAAAAAAATACCTAGGTATTAAGGCGCTCACAAAAGGCAAATGATATAAGTAGGCGGCATGTCTTAAACAAAAACTTGATTGTTACCAAAACACGTTTAGAAAAAAAAATCTCGATACAAATCAACGGTAAACTAACCTTTTACTTTGAGTTCCAATCCAAAATACTTATCTGTATTCAATATCAACTTAAAATAGGTACGTTTGGTATTTAATTAATAACAAGAACGTCATAATTGAATGCAGAACTTGGTTGTTTTTTATTTTCGATTACTCAACTCATTTTCGAGTAAATATTTATAATTATAATTTCTTTATATTTAGCAATAAATTAAAAGGGTTGTGTCATCGCGCTTCTCTTTATTTTGTATGCAGTCTGATAGTGACCGTGCTTTAGCTGTTAGCGTCGACGGGACGGCCCGCGGCGGTGATGCAGTGTGTTCCATGTTTAAAATTTAAAAAAGACTATATAATTTGGCGGGATACTAACTCTGTAAGCTGCACCGAAATTCAAAATCTCGGTTTTTTATACTAATATTTTGATTAATTCTTAAAAATTTGTTCATACGATTCTGAAATGTTGACCCTAGATTCGGTTATAGACGAAGCAAATATATTAATCGAAAATGTTTTGCCAGAAATTTCAAAGGAAAGAAAATTAAATACATACAATTGTTTTATGAAGTGGTGAGTAAACTAGAAAATATTTTTTTTTGTATAACGAAATTTTTTACTTTCCGTATTCGAAATTAAAAGTAGAGCGTTTAACACAGGTGAAAGTCACCAATTCCTTTCGACCCTTGTTTAAAATCAATCTACTATTGATAAGATCTCTATCGATTTATCGGTCTTTCTGATTTCTCATTAAGCCATAGATAACCTCCTCATGCATTCAGAATAATAGAAAGGTAAGCTACATCCGGTTAGACTGGAAGCTGACCCCAATAAAGTGTAGGAAAGGCTAAGCAGATGATGATGATACACACACAGGAACAATTAGCGGAACATAAAAAAAGGCATAAGTATTTTTTTTTTAATACCGTTTGCGAGATTTTTTTTCTTTGTGAAGATTTTTTAAGGCAACTAAGAAAAGTAGAAAAAGCTAATTTAAAAACAATTTTTAAAATAAAAATAATACAATTTAATATCGCGTGTTTACTCCAGGTGCTGTTATTAAAGTTTCCGCCCGCCTAGCCATGCTGAGAATTATTGTTATCTATTGTTTCCTGTGACAGTCTCTGCCATTCCTCATCTACGGCGATTCACAGTTGATAGGAGCTCTGGATCTCTGGATCTCTGGATTTTACTCTTCGTTTCAGCAGGTCCCAGACGTGTTCTATCGGATTCATATCCAGTGATCTCGCCGGCCACCCCATAACTGATATTCACATTATTAAGATATTATGCTTGAGTTGAACGAGCAGTATGCGGCCGAGCATTATCCAGCATCAAAACGTAGTCGCCATCGATAAATGGGTCAAAGGGTTCCACATTTGCTTCTAAAATTTATTTTATATGACGAGCTGCAGTCAGACTTCCTCCATCGATCACCACCAGGGGGCCAAAAATGGACGCTTTGGCAGAATCATAATATGATCTGCGTACAATTCATATCCCGCAATTCATCTGTTTGACAGTTTTGTATGGAGTTTCGTAAAATGGTCCACAAACTATGAATTGCTATATTGAAGTCTAATGTCAAATAGCAGCTGTCAAACAGATGAATTGCAGGATGTATGAATTGTACGCAGATCATATTATGATTCTGCCAAAGCATCCATTTTAGGCCCCCAGGTCCGTACGAGCTCCCAAACATATCACTCCCCAAACCATTATTTGAAAGAAAGAAAGAAAAATAATTTTATTCGTACAGAAAAAACGTGCGTACGAAAACATAATATGTAATAAGGTCGAAGGTTACACAAAACAGATCCACAAATCCTCCATATGCCACTGTAGTTTCAAAATTTGGCTGATTATATCGTTCTCCTTTACGTGTATGTGTATTCTATGCCTTCCATCAACTTGATTTAAAAGAATTCTGCACTCATCATTATACGATATTTTATCCCATTGCATTGGTCCGTTGTCCAATGTCGATGTTTACGAGCAAAAGTTAGTCTGTTTCTGAAAATTTGAATCTTCGTCGTACCGTACGCTCACTTACTGTGACACCTCGAACTTCCTCAAGCTCATTTCTGGCTTGGACGGCCGTTAGATGTGGGTTCCTACGTACGCGAAGCTGAATAAAACGATCATCGTAGTACGTCTTTTTCTGTCTTGTCCCGGTCTTCTCACAAAAGCATTAGTCTCCCTGAATCGTTGGATACTGCGATAAATTGTTGAAACAGGTCGGCGAAGAATTCTTAGGTTTGATCATTTCTCCTCATCTCAAGTGCCCTGGCAATCTCAGTTGCGCTCAAGTCGGGCATAATGAAGTCCTTGACTTTTAAAAAGATTGAAAAGTAAAAAAACACCACAAATGAGACTGATTTTTTAACCGACTTCCAAAAAGGTGCAGGCTATATGTTTGGCTGTATGTTTTTTTTTTAAATGTTTGTTGACCGATTACTCTGTCAATTATGAATCGATTTTGAAAATATTTTTTTTGTTTGCTTAGGGTATATTCCCGAGGTAGTCCCATTACCACCAAATCAAAATCTGATGAGGGGATCCCATGGAAATCGAGGGAATCCCTCAAATTTTATAGGCAAACCTATAGCGATTTGGGTTTTTTTTTTATAGTAACTCGTGCATTTGCTCTCGGAAAGCACCATTTGGTGAAGTGAAAATAATGATGGAGACCACAGATAGCCACCGGAACAATATAATAATAAGTATTTAATGGGTTCCGATTCGATTAGGTACTTTAATGTGGTTGCTAAGCAATTTATGCTCGTCACTGTGCATATAGTGAGTGGCAGTTTCATTTGCTAAGTTACAATAGCCTAAAGTTAACTGCTCTTCACCTTTTATAAAATATTGCTTTTCCCGATGCTGGGAGGTTCATTGTTGAGGAGTTCTCCTGGTTCTTACCAGGAGAACTTAAAAAGTTATTTTTCACTTTGTAGTGTTTTTTTTTGAAGGTGGTTATTTTTTTTTTTTGAACAAAACCAAAACCATAAAATATGAATATGGGAAATTCGCTCGAAATGATGTAAGTACGAATAAAAGAAAACAATCGCATAAAAGGTGACGTTCGATTGTTTTCTCAATTTGAAATAAATATTTCTAAAATAAAATGAATCAACCAGCCAGCAATGTTACACAAGATGATTTTAGCTAATTTTGCCGGGGTGTGTATATTTATTATGCCAAGACTACTTAAGACTCTTCTAGATATGGTATCATTTTACCTAATAAGTTAAGGTTGCGAGTTGAATGTTTCAAATCTGCGTGTTTTCTAGGTTCCTTTGACGACGTGACTAGAGCCAAGAAGCAAAAAAATTGCGGAGTAATCGTAGGTAACTGGCATTCTGGTAAAATCATTTAATTAGTTAGGTTTATTATTTAATGTGTAAATTTTTAGAGACATTGCAAACTAAGATCCCTGTCAGACAACCTCAGACTTATTTTTATATTTATACACAGTGGCAGCGGTTTTTAGACAGCTACTCGTACTAATCTAATGTAGGTAGCGGACGGGGTCTCGTAGCCCGTAGGTGTTATTGATTGATAAATGAAGATATCCATAGAGCGCTTTAGCTGGCTTTTTTTTTTTTTTTTTGGGTGGGAAATCATCAAATAACTTCTCCCGCTCTGGGCGGAGCGAGAGGGAGTGTCAGACTTTTACTGACTAAAACCCACCGTGTTCCTTCAAATGCCTGTGTGCCAGAGCCACGATATCCCTTTCGGACAGACTCGTAACCCTGGCAGGCATTGGCCCTTTCGGACCCCGTCAACTTTCGGACCCCGTCAACTTTCGGACCCCGTCAAGCGCTTTAGCTGGCTGGTTTTGTTTTGATGGGTTCCTATACCTACATTTTCAAGCCGGAGTCACCTATTATACCGTACGTATGTTAAACAAATGAATAAAGGCTCCCGCAGACAGGCGCGACATGACACTATCGTGCTTTTGGAATAAAAAGGTTGCATTGCTCCAACATAAATTTTGAGAAAACCGCAAAAATCTTTTAAATGGGTTTCACTTGGAACCTTTACTGTAGGTTAGTTTAAAAATTATGCAACAGATGACACTGGGTGTTTGAAATAAATACAATTAGGAGCAAATAGAGCCTTTTGGCATCATAATTCATAATATATCTAGATTATGCTCACATTGTTAGATGGAACCATTTTATTCCAAATGCACAGAATAACACAATTTATATTCGAAATATAATCGAAAGTCTCGCGTTGCCTGTCGCGCCCGCAATAGCGCGCCAGTTTGCACAAGCCTTAAAATCGCTCGCTTACGGATCGACCTATATATTTCACTGCAGGGCAAAGGTGTCTGTTATCTCTTTTTATTACTCCCCTTTTGCACGCCTCATAAGCGAGGCGTTGAGATTGGGCTCTACTCTCGACATTTAAAAGCAGTTTTCTGGAAACTGAAATCGTTTTTTTTTAATTTAATATATGTCGCACTTACAGGTTAATATGAGTGTACTAATATCAAGTCAAATAATTTGTCAGACACATAAAATATAATTCAATAACAATTATTTTGTTTAACATAGTAAATAATAACATTAAAAATGATCTTTCCTGGACGTCCGTGTGTCTGTGTTTATAGATTGGTGTATGTGGCAGGGAAATTGGAAAATTATTGTACCGGTTTTTTTTTTTTTATTATCTAAAGTAATACACTACGGATTTCTATCTATTTATTATAGTATTTTTTTTCCTCACCTTATAATTATGGAGCCACTAAACCATAGCAGAATTTTCTGTTTGTTTTTTGTATTTTTTTTATTATTATTTATAATTGTTTATTATTTTATTTAATTTGAATAATTATCTTATTGTTAGCAGTAATAAGAAAAAAACGACGTGAACGTTATGAGGCGTGCACTTTTGGATTTTCCAATTTTTTTTTAAGATAGGTTAGGTAAACTGTGTAAAAACTTCAACTTTCTATGATAGGCTGGAACTACCATCTGCGTCTGTTATTCGCGCGCTATGCCGTTCGTCGCTGGAAGTCGCAGTTGAAACCGACGCGGCTGGACGAGTTGCCTCGGCCGGAACAGTACCAGGGATGGGACAGCTTTGTGGTTCGGACCTGCGACTCCGACGGCACAGCGTTGCTGCTGGCCATACGCAAACTGTGTGGAAGGCAGCCGCTTGCAGAAATTGTGGTGCACGTCAAGGTTCCTGATGGAACTACTTACACGTTACCGCGTAAGTAGTATTTTTATCTTTTTGTTTACATTTATTGCTGTTTCTATGGCACGTAGTATTTGCACTGCGCAGTGCGCATCTTATCGGAATTACCAACAAACACGATATTACATCATGCAATATACCCCGGTTACATAGTAATGAGTCACCTCAAAAAATTATATCATATTTATTTTATATATTGTATTTATTACACCATTTGCGGTTTTTATGACTCCAGAACATCCAGATACAGCAGTATGTGCATGGCAGAACATCGAGGGTGGTTGGAGTGCTGATGGCCTCAAGATCCAAGTTTTAGAAGACCAAGAAAGATATAGATTTTTATACAACGGTCTCTTAACAAGAGTGGAAGACGGTGTTACACAGCATGTGAAACTGAACGTCGTGTAAGTGATTTTTAAACTTATTAATCAACTTCTTGTATCAAAATTCAAAAGCATAAACCGAACGGTGCAGAAAAAAATCTACGGGAAAATTAGCTTGAGGAGAGCTTGAGAGAGCGAGCTGTCTGTGAACGTTGGAGGGTTGGAGCTGTAAAATGAATAGGCATAACTCGTTTAGACTTTTTGCTACAGACCTTATAATAAAACACAAAGTTAAATATTGCTTTAGTTTTGTTTATTACCTAAATTTTTAAACGTTTAAATGTTATTTTCAGTTGGGCCTCAGCATCAAAACCGGTCCGATTCCCCGATGATTGGAGCAATAAGCTAGCAGCGGAGGCACTAGCCCTTGAATTGTGGCGAGACGACAAGTGGCCATATATGTTGTAAGTTTATTTCAAAGGTCACCTAGTCATTATTTGTTATACTGAACATTGGTTCACTGTCCGTGGAATTTCTTGCCCGTTCTTCTCCATAGTAACCTACTACGCTTTGGAATGGGCAACTGGCTTCATCTCTGACTGACCGACCCCTTGACAATTCAAAAGTGCCTGTAATTGGTGTATTTGAAATAAATGTTTGGACTTTTGCCGCCTTATTACAAAACAAGATTTATATTTTGACATGGCTTAAACCATGGAGCCAGTTTTTGTAATAAGAACGTAACAGTGATTGAAATACCGTTCTTTATACAAAACTGAAAACATAGTTCGGTACTAAGTTGTCAGTTTTGTGTTTAGAAACTTTACCATAGCCGGAATAAAGTTCGAAATTCAATAATGGCTCCATGTATTAAACCTTGTTTAGTAATAAGGGGGCAAGGGGCAACCCCCTTAGGAGTTTGAGTTTATTTAGTTTACAACACAAAAAGAAATATGCGGGGCAGTCTTTGGCTGCCGATAGAAGTGAAAACCGTATACATATACTCGTATATAGCTCATGCAAAGCGTTCGGAGACGATGACGAGAGTTCCATGATTTTTGAAAAAGTGCTCAACGCGTCTAACAAAGTTTTCACTTCAAAAAATGGGAGAATGATTAGATTATAGAACCATCATAACGTTAACAGGAGCAACTCGGATGAAGGTGGCTGGTTGCAATGGGGAGCGGCACAAGGTCGTTTCGAATCGTTCGATGAGGAAGGAATTGTGGACAAAAGCGTGTTCTTGCGAACTCGTGGGGTGAAGGAGCGGAAATGGGCACCCCGAGGATACGAGGGCCTCCGACGATCCGTCAACATTACTGCAGTGGCACGCGATGGAACCGCCGTGCAACTGCGATGCTTGTCGTACAGAAATGTATTGACTCAGTGAGTATTTTGGCTGGTTTTATATTGTAAACTTTCGTTAATAAACTATACTCCATTTGAAATAAGATTACAAATTTCAATAAACCTTTTTTACAGTCCATTCAGCAGCTGTAATAATCAGTTGGTATTGTAACCACGTTTTTGCTTTTAATGCCATCCTTATGCATACGGAATAGAAGTCAAAATCGGTTGAACGGACTGTAACCGACGGGATGGGTTTATTTAAATTTCTAATCTTATTTCAAATGGAGTTTACAAGGGTTGAATAAAGTTGTACCAGCGATCGTTATTCAATTTGTGATGATGATGAGAATAGGTTGATGACGCGTTACGATCGGGCAGCAGGTTACCAAAGGTTGTCATCCTCTTGGCTTCTGTTGGATTTTGTAAAGCAATTTTTTTACTAATGGTTTATTTACTCTTTTGTTTTCCAGTTGCATATCTGGGTGTGTAAGATTCCCAGACTTTATGACGAAGGGTATTACCTCCACTGATATAGTGATGTCGGACTTCTGCGAGCGACCTGATGGCTTACCCGATGTTTACACGATAAATGTGAGCAGTAAGTTATACAGATAAATATTAACTGTCCCTGTATTTCGATCAGTTAAAATAAGGCGAATGTGTGTGTTGACATTCTGTTACGAGAAGATATCTGTTTGGATTTGTATACCCTCTGCCCTAGAGAACGTAGTGGGATATGTTGGATATTTATCAACTAAAATCTCACTGGACAATCTCTCGCCCAAAGCTCAGGCGAAAATACTTTCATTAAAAAACAAATCTTTCATCCAGCAATATATTTAAAATTCAATCTTGATTTTCCAGCTGACGACAGTTTACTGACGATGGTGCTAAGAATTAATGCTGATGGTGGTAAGCTGTTCAGCGGGGTTCCTTACCAACAAGAAGTGGTGTATCGTACCATTCATGTTGACATCAACTGCATACCGGGCACCGGCATCCTAGAACTTGGATATGAACCTTCAGGTATGCAATGAACAGTAAAATACGCTATGGAGCATAGCTATGGAGCTACAAACTTGATTTTTCGTGTTTTTGAAACCAAACTAGGTCTCAATTAGAATATGCAGTAGGTACCTGTGGGGAACCCCTATTACAATAAATACATTGAGTTAAAAAAAAGTATACAACGTAAATTTTTGAAATCTATGCATTATCGCTGCTTAAAAAGTTGTTATCTCTCTTACAGTGAGTTACTTAAAAAATATAATCTGCTTTCTTTGAGTTCAAGGCGTACTTTTCTTGAAACTACATTTTTGTATGACTTATGCAATAACTTGTATGATTGTTCAGACATTGGTAACAAGTTGTGTTATATAGTTCCCAGAACATGCCAGGGACGCGAGGTGCGCGCACGACCTGTATTCGCCACACTACTACCAGTCGTACAAATGCCAGCTTGCGTGCACCTCTTCGTTTTCAGCAGTTTAGATCTGTTTGCTTTACCGCAGGGAAAGTTTAGACTCATGTTACTTAACATATTGAAAAAATAATGTGACACTGTTGTTCCACTTACGCGGCACTATTAGCAACTATAAGTTATTCTGATACTATGCTATTGATACTAATATTCCTTTTTTTTTAATATTCCTCTTTTTAATAGATATTCCTTTTTTTATTGTTTACAACGCTAGTCTTATAATTTACCAAATTGTCTTATTATGTATCTGTGGAGAACGTGGTAGATTTCACATTTGTATCATTTCTGTATCCTATTTCTTTGTAATTCTTAATGTGTAATTGTTTGTTTTCCCGAATTAAAAAAAAAAAAATACTTTTGTTCCCAAAGTTGTTTCGGAGCCAGCCTCGCGCATTGCTCCTCCACGTCTTTTGAAGTGGTTGACGGAGAAGCAGGCTGGTGAGGTGGGCTACTGCGTTTCTTTTGAGGATCGTGCCGCGGCATGCCCGATGTATGTTGGAGGCAAAGGTGCCTCGTTGGCTCTGCTGGCTTCCATGCAGAAGGATGAGGTACATTTTGCACAATTTTCTCAAAATCAAAATCAAATCAAAAATGTTTATTTGTTAGGATATATGGTACAATAGATGTTACAATATTGGTTCCAGCATACCCTGCCATAGTATGGCATACAAATATCTATATAAGGTGTATATAATATATTCATACACGAAATCTCTTAAGGGGTCGTTGTACCTGAAATCGTGAAAAAAAGCAGCTGTTCCCTACATTTTGACGAGTTATGCGAACATAAATGTAGGGAACAGCTGATTTATTTTTCGTGATTACAGGTTTGGTCCCACAGTAAAAGTTGTTCATAATGATGAGTACAATGACCCCCTATGAGATAACATGTATGAATAGTTACACCTTATGTATACAAAAAACAAAGCGCTATTAACCTATTTATAATTATGAATAATAATGAATTAGAGAATAAAATATGAATAATAGTTAATTAATACCGATTGAAATTGGATTGTGTAATAATTATCAATAATGAAATATGTAGTTTTTGCATGTCATGGATCCCATAATTGACCAGATAATTGATGGAATTTTGTCGGAGTCATTTAATACGATGCTCTTTGCAGGGTTACCGAGTACCACCCGGATTCTGCCTGACCACTAAAGCTTTGGAGAAGCATCTGGAAGTAAATCCTCAACTGCTGGCAGCAATTCGGGAAATTGAGGCTTCTAATGAAAATTATGACGAAGCTACATTTAAAGAATTGTGTAAAAAGTACGTATTTCCCAAGTTTTAATGGAGATTATTGGTGATGAGAATAGAGAGATGAGCGAGATGATGCTGCGCCGACCCGAAATAATTTGGGATACGGACAAGAGAATGGTGATGAAAAGTAAGTGTTCGGAAAGCTATAAAAGAGTTCATTATAATTTCAGAGCATCCGAGCTGTTTGTAACCACAGAAATAAAGGGAGACGTCAGAGATGAAATATTAATTAACATGAAGGAATTAAGAATCAAAGCTACCGAGGAGAAATTGGGCTCTGAACTACGTTTTGCGGTTCGATCATCAGGTAAGTTTGCTTATTAGAATAGAATAGAATAGAATACTCTTTATTATGTACACCATAAAAGTTACAGATATAAATGTTAAAATGTTTACATAAGGTGACACAATGGGCCGTCTTATCGCTAAAAGCGATCTTTTACAGACAACCTTTGGATGGCTTATTACAGAAATTATATGTTAAGACTGTAGGTATAGTGGAAAGATTTAGCTTCAAACAAGTTGTTCGGGTTATCGGCGGTGCAACATGCTGGCGTGTGGCACTGCTTAGCAAACCCGCTCGTAAATCTCTTTTTAGTAGTGGACTGTATGTTATGCTTTGATTGCCAGGAGAAGAAGGACGGGAAGAACACCAATTAATACGCACTTTTACCTTAAAAGCATGTGGTCCAAGAAGACCTTTTATTTCACACCTATCTGTGCACACGTTAAACACAGACACATCGGTCGAATGACAGTAGTAGCAAAGTTACCATGTGTAAATATAAATTTAAATGTTGCAACTTCCAACACAAGTTATTTTTAAACAGCCGTAGGGGAAGACAGTGAAGAGTTGTCAGCTGCCGGGCAGAACGAAACAATTCTTGGATGTATCAGCGACAGTGATATCATAGAAGGAGTCCAGAAGTGTTGGGCATCAATGTTTGCCTTCACCAGTACTTACTATCGTAGGTAGGTACATAACCTACTTTCTTGTCTCTCAGGTTTTATTTGTGGGTTTAATTCCTACCAATATTGGGTTGCTATTTATTTTGACAGACTGCTTGCTACCTGCAGACTAATAAAACTTTATCGACTTAAATAACGTTCGTAACTTTTGGCATATAAATAAATAAACAAACAATGTACCACTTAATATCGTGTCCCGACGTTACATGAACTGGGCCTCAAGTCTGCTATTACAATAGTGTCAGAATGGTCGATCATTGATTTCATAATTGTTGATTTTGACAAGTTTGGTAATCTATTATAATGGCGTCATTATGACTTTCCAATGGTCGGCCACTGACACTACATTGAAAGAAATTGAATTTATTGGTAATCTCGTACATAATGACAAATGAATGACATTTCTACTAATGGGACAATGCCATTATAATAACACAATTCTATTACGAGAACATTGACCGACCAATGATTGACGATTATGAATTTAGCAGATTACGAACTTTTAGCAAAATGACAATGGCATGACAATGGGATCGTGTTGGAATGGCTGACTTTAAAAATAGCAGACTTGGACCCCTGATCGACGCTACTGAAAGTGTCCAACTGGTAGCCAAATTCTGGGCCGATTCTATTTAGGTAGCCATGAAGAAGAATAAATATGTGATTGCTTCGCACAGACAGAATGGGCAGCCATGTTTGTGCGGCGGTGGAGTGGTGGTGCAGGCGCTGGTGGCGCCTCGAGCGGCCGGCGTCATGTTCACGCGGCACCCTGCGCACGGAGACCCCTCCAGGCTGCTCATCACTGCTAACTATGGGCTCGGCGAGGTAATTTTATAGTCACTTAGTCAAAGTGTACATTTATTCAAAAAACGTTAATAAAGACGCTGCACCTTAGAAGCACTACAATTTACGCGAGGTTGAGATATACTGGGAACTCATTTTAATGAACATAATATTTCGACAAAAAACCTTATTTCGAAGGTTTAAGCCTAAGGGGTCCCAGAAACGATCAATCGCAATTGATCAATTGCCATCAATTACTATTGTCAATCGCTTCAATTGCACTTGATAGACGATCAATTTGCGCATCAATGTGTATCAATTGCGTATAAAAATACAATTGCAATTGATCGTTTCGGGGGCCCATTTAAGTTAGAGTCATTTTCTTGTCAACGTTTTCCAACAAAATTGTTTCAGTTATCTGAATCAACGTTTTATTTATAGAGTGTTGTGTCCGGCGCAGTAGAACCTGATACCATGATAATAAAGCGGACAAGGAATGGTCAGCTCACAATTTCGAAGAAAGAATTGGGGTCCAAGAGTCACCGCGTCAAGACAGAGGGTAATGGCATCGCTATGGAAGATGTACCAGAAGGTGAAAGAAACGTGGCTTGTATCACTGATGCAGAAGCACTGAAACTGGCTACCATCGGAGTGTCTCAAGAAGAGTTATGGGGCGCAGGCAGGGATATCGAGTGGGCTGTTAAAGAGGTAAATCCTTTATTTAAGTGCTATGAGCTTGCCCATAGAAACAATGGTTAAATGAGAGTTAGGGCCAGCGCCCACTGGCGGCATGGCATGGCAAGGGATTTTAGTGCGACGAATAGAAATATAACTTAATAGTATGACAATAAAATTAAAATTTCAGTAATAATCATCGTAGGTACAAAACCAATGCCGTGGTATACTTAGCCATGCCGTGTCGGCAGCCTTCGTAATGCTTCGGCATCACTCGATCGGGATGCTTCGGCAACTTTCAGGATACCGAGGCAAGGTAGGACGCAAGGCAGCGTAACAACCACAGAGTACATTATATACAATATTTAACAAAAACCCTGTTGTTCCTTCTACCTACGTTTTAAGAATCGGTATACATACGTAATAAAGCAAGTTATTTATAAAAACTGTTCAACAAAAATAATTAAAATAAATATTTAATTAAGTATTAATAATCTATGTAATGTTTAACTGATTTCTCAACTCTTTCGTTATTTGATATTGACTTCTCGACTAGCCAATGCTTAATGTTTTTAAATTATAATTCCACCGATGTTGTGCTTGTAGGTATGTCCCTAAAAGGAACAACAGGGTTTTTGTTACATACTGTATAGGGGTAGTTACAACTTTTCTAACGTAGAGTTTGTTGAAAAAAAAACGCGCGAACACGATGTCGCGACGGTACGCTTTGGCGTTTCTAAGGACGTCGTGGCATGCCTAAGGATACCACGGCATTGTTGCCGTCAGTATGCGCTTGCAAGTAATGATGCTGAAGGATGTCCTGCCGTGCTGTGCCGTCCGTGGGTGCTGGCCCCAAGGCTCAGTTCTCACTGTGCCCGTTGACGACCGTTGATTCTAGCTGTTCCCATGGGGTTGGGTTCCGTGTGTCGTGATAACAGAAAATAAGCAGAACTAAAACAAAGCGCACTGTAACATTATCGCGAAAAAACAACAGTGTTGTGTTTATGTACATGTTCAAGTATTTAAATATACAAACGAGTTATACTTTTAAGACATCGTCACGATCACGACACAGATTATTTTTACGGTGAAAATTTTATTATGGTAATTACAAAAAAAAAAAAACATTGTATCAGCTTTATACATTAATCTTCAACTTTACCATAAATTTATTTAAATGCTGTAGTATTTTCGATATAACGGAGGATCACGCAAAACAATTTGAGGTACTGTAGACTCAAGTAGTTTTAGCACTTAAAGATATTTATGTAAAATCATAGGTACTTTGAAGTTAAAGTTACATAAATAAAAAATGTAATCCCCAGAACGAGATATTCCTGCTGCAAGCGCGACCCATCACGTCTTTGGATCGCTGGACCGAGGAGGAGTTACTGTTTGAACTGGACTCGCCCGTCATGGCAGATGACGAAATCACCTCGTTCGGTAATTGTGGAGAGGTAAGAGAACAAAACCGGTCAAGTTCGTGTTGGACCACGCACAATCAAGGGTTCCGTAGTTGGGATGAATTTATCCCAAGAACTAAATATTGTGTTTAAAAACATGTTCTCCCATTCCTTCCAACTACAAATGTAAGTTTGTAGGCACAATATTGGAAGATTTACCAGGTTATTATAAGACCAAAGACTTCTTATAGGTTTTCCTGTAATCTAAAAGTATAGAACTATTAACTAGTCGTATGGAAGTTTGGCTACCATATATAAAGAAATGATAATATCTAGGGGAGGATGGTGCATCAATGCCAAAGTATTGGTTCAATAAGTAATGAACCAATGCTTTGGCTTACGTTACACGATGGATGATTACACAATACAAGGTCGAATATCCGTCCTAAGGTAGGTATTATACAGGGTGCTAAAGTAACTGCGTGCCCTAGCTTGGGGGTAAGTTCAGTATCGATAAAGAAACCCAGGAAAAAAAAAATTTGCAAGATCAACCTAATTTAGTACGTTTTTTGCCCGTGGTACACACGGCTACACATCAAGCTATACATTTCCAGTATACGCTGACCTCTCATTGTACGAAAATCCTATACAATGCGAGATCAGCTTATACTGGATATATATAGCTTGATGTGTAGCCGTGTGTACTACCAGTATTACTACCAGTAAGGTCATCTTACACTTACGATATCATTTATTCATCTTTTGTTCCTTCACACCAGTAATATGGTAAGGAAATTTCTAATTAGAAAAAGTCAAAGTGAGAAGTGTCAAAGGGACAGGTCTCAAACTATGAAATGTCAATTATGAGTGTAACACGGGTAAAAAAAAAACTTCCCGTGGTACTACTGGATCGCTTGGTAGTTCTACGGGATTTTTTTTTACCTGTGGTACTACTAGTACCTACTAACTTTACGTTTAGAATTAAAATTATTTTATTTGACGGTCCTAAGCCCGCGGGAGACTTATTTTTATTTATTTTTTATGTTTAATTAATTTTTTTTTTATGTTTTTTTTTTCGTTAGGTTATCGATACTGAACCTACCCCTAAACGATGGCACGCAGTTACTTTAACACCCTGTACATTTAATTATGTATGTTGTTAAATTGATTGAGCTTGCATAACATGCGTAAAATCCAACAAAGATTCGCAAGTATTAGTCATGAGGCTTGAGGCTGTTATTCGAATTACAAACTAAATTCCAGTCGATATTACTTAAATTGAAATCGCCATAATGAAAGAAAAGGGATTGAAGTATAGCGTGAAGGTTGGCAGGGGAGAATGAAAGTACAAAACGTGTTGCGCGGACCCCAAGTAACATCGGGCAAGGGTAGCAAGATGATGATGAGCAAGCCTCAGCGTATTATCATCATCGCAAATATCAAGCTTTGTATCATTAATCACTAGTGCCTTTTATAAGTAATTAACTTCTCCTCGCGACTTGGTTCGCATGGAAGTACGACATATACAATATACTAAAATAAAATATCTAACAGCCACATTTTTACAGAACTCCCTCGGCCCCCGACCCACTGTGTCGAATCGCATCGCTCGCCCGGCGCTGTTCAGACTTTCTCTCTTTTTGCTCGGCTCCTAACCTCGCGTCTTATTTAAAAGCGATGGCAGCGCGATTACATGGTCGTCGCGTGCATAATTATGTTACTTTTTGTACGGAAAACCGGAAAACGCGGAACCCTCGGTCAGCGCGACCACGCGTTCGGTTCACCACCGAACAAAAACTGACATATGAACGCGACAATCGCGTATTCGCGCCACGATCGCTTTTAAATACGCGGCCTAAGGGTTGTAGCGTGATATTAAATAACCTTATAACCTTCCTCAAGACAATTCCTGAGGATGGAATCTAGTGGATAGGGTCTATCCAATGCAAAAAGATTTTATGAGAACCATTGATGTATTAAATAGGACGATAGGCCACTCTCTAACATCACGTAAATATTAAATGGACCCGATGTCGTGCGTTATGTGCTCCACAACCGAAATAGAGAGACATATTACGCGGGCCATAGCGGGAACGAGATAGCAATAATTGTCACTTTTACCTACCCCTACCAACTCGGAAACCAACTACGATTCGGCTATTCCCCGCAAATCGAGAGTAATGTAGGTCGATTGTGTCCTTTCCCCTTATTTATGCGGTCCACGTCGAGGAGCGCGTACCATATCTTCCTATTTAATACATCAATGATGAGAACTGGTAATTACAGAGATTACCGCGTAAAAACAAAACAAAAAAAATCTGCGGTTTGTATATATAAAATATTACTAGAACCAACAGATCACATACTCGTAGATATGAATTCGGGAGTGCTGATGCAACTCCGAATTTATATTTACGACCACGTAATGATTTTTTTTGTAGTCAAGTTGGTTTTCTGTTCACAGGTCCTTCCTAAACCATTAACTCCGATGACTTTTGATGTGGTGACTACTCCGTTGGCGACCGGCATGGACAGCACAGTAGGCGTCAACGGGAGCGGCTACGACAAGGGCATAGTGCTGACCCACAACAGATGCGCAATAGCACTGTATAATGTGAGCACTGCCTTTTATTTTTAACCGACGTCATAAAAGGAGGTTTTCAATTCGTCTGTATATAATGGATTTTTGTGATGGAGCATTAAGGACAGGTACCTTAACCGTTCCCGCGTTGTCGCTACAAGAAAATGGTCTCAGGAAGCTGTCTTTAACTTCTTGCACATTTTCTTGTCAGCAAGAAAATGGGCAGTTTTCACAAACACTTTTTATGGTGCCAATTAATTGATCCAGTTTCTTAAAAGGATTAAAAAAACTCTAGTGGACCAACTGTGGTTTGAGTCTAATACTCAAACCTCGTTGGTCCAATAAAGTCAGAAAAAGAGAACTTTTTTAGATGTCAGAAATCGCAAAATACTTCTCCTTCACATTTACTTGATTTCGATTTGATCTGTACCCTAAGTGTAAGTTTGCAAGAGAGTAAACGTAACTATTTCGTTTGCGTTAAAATTTGACCGATAGATCATAATGCTAAGAGTATAAGAGTGAGAATAAAACTCTTAACGCAAACGCGCTAGTTACGTTTACTCAATTGCAAACTTACACTCGGGGTACAGATTAAAGGATGACTCTAACGCGTATTTGTTCGAAATTTGAAGTTCAATTTATTTGTCTATTTTCGGCCAGTCTATCCATTGTAAAACGTAGGTTGGAGTTTCTGTCGTATTAAAAGTATGGGAAAAGATTATTTTGTAAATTCTGACTTTTCTAGTACTCAAACCATAATTGGTCCAATAAGGTTTGGATCCTTTTATGAAACAGGATCGAATAACATCAACAAAAGTTTTTGTGAAAACTGCCCATTTTATTGCTGACTGTTTCAAAATCTGTGAATGCAAATCAAAATGTCTCAAAAAGGTTACGACAGACTATTTTCTTGTAGCGACAACGGTTAAGTTACCTGTCCTTACTACCCCATCTCAAAAATCCACCCGTAAATATATGTGTTCAGGCTTAGCTCAATAATTATTTTGTGTTTGAAGTTTGAAAGGGTATATTTCTGAGGTGGTCCCTTAAAAATTTGATCATGCCCAATTGCCCAGACCTTTAGATGCGTTACCTTTCTTTTTTTTCTTTTTTTTGGGTGGGAAATTATCAAATAACTTCTCCCGCTCTAGGCGGAGCGAGAGGGAGTGTCAGACTTTTACTGACTAAAACCCACCGTGTTCCTTCAAATGCCTGTGTGCCAGAGCCACGATATCCCTTTCGGACAGACTCGTAACCCAGGCAGGACTCGTAACCCTGGCAGGTAGATGCGTTACCTGTGCTCAATAATGGCGAAGTAAATGCCAGGCAATTGCCTGACATTTACAATAATAATAATTATTATTACGTACGCGCAAATGAACATGCAGCAGCTAGTGACGTAACTAAATATGTGTGTTCATCTCTTTCTAACAACAGATATCGGTATAAATCTTTCCTTTTCTTCACGCGCTGTATGATTGTATGCAGGTATGTAGGCTACAATCATAGCTTACGCTGTTTTTGAGTGCACTAATGTTCGTGTATGACGCGTCTATTTATAATACGTCATTGTGCCCAGGTATAAATTCGGTCAGGACGCGTGGTGAGAGCCACCTCAGTATCCGTGATGGACGTAAGAGTAGGTGTGATCCAGAAAACAGAGAACCTTAACGGCCTAGAGTCCGAATTGTTTGGGTGATAAATCACTACATAGTATAAAACAAAGTCGCTTCCCGCCTCCTTCCCTATGTATAATAAATGAAATAATAATATAATAATAAATGAAATATCACATTGTACTGGGACCGATCCATCATCACTGACAGGACCATTGCTGCCAATAAACCTGATATAGTGGTGGTGGATCGAATAGAGCGGCGCACAATGATTATTGACATAACGGTCCCGCATGACGGGAACCTCGTGAAAGCCGAGAAAGATAAACAAATCAAGTATCTTGACTTGGCTCGCGAGGTTGTCGACATGTGGGATGTGGACTCAGCAATCAATGTGCCGGTAGTTGTATCAGCCAATGGGTTAATTGCCAAGAGCCTCGACCAACACCTAAGGAGGCTCTCGTTGGGCAGCTGGATTAAGAGCCTGATTCAGAGAGCGGTACTTCTGGACACGGCTCGCATTGTCAGGAGGTTCCTCTCTCTGGAGCCCTGACCTTGCTTGTAGCTTGGACCTTGTTCCCGATACCGGTGGGCTACAATTTTTTATATTTATAAATGTTTTTATTAATTTGTTTTATATTCTAATATTTAAAAATATAATTTATATGTATATATAAATTTATAGGAAATAAAATAAAATTTATTTATTTCCAAAACAGGTTAAGACTTAAATAACTTGGTTAACAAAAGGGTATTATTAACAGCTAGTGGTAGGAAGTAAGTACAGAGCAAATAATAATCTAAGCTGTAGAAATCTGTAGACAATATAATTGGTGAGCCCTGCCTCTTAAACTAGGGTTACCTGTATCTTAAGAGACAGTGTTGAGCTAAGAGATGAATGCGATAAGATTTATACAACTTGTGAGTTGTGTCGATCTACCTAGTGATTAAAAATGAGGTTAGTTTATTTAGTTTATAATTAAAATTAAAATAAAGGAAAAAGAGTTTAAGGAGCATGGGCGTGTGAGTGTGGGTGTTTGTATGTGTGTGTGTGTGTGTGTGAGTGTATGTATGAGTGTATGGATGTATGTGTGTTTGTGGATGTATGCTTAGATCTTTAAAACTACGCAACGGATTTTGATGCGGTTTTTTTTAATAGTTATAGTGATTCAAGAGGAAGGTTTTTATATACAACATAATTTCCAAAGGCATAGTCACTCGCTACGCGGGTGAAGTCGCGGGCAGAAGCTAGTTGATAATAAACCTTTCCTAATGGGGCTTTTCTTTTTTTTCCTGATGGGACTGGAAGTTCGAGATACAGGGTGTAAAGTTTTTTTTTTTTTTTTGTTTTTCCTTCTGGCTTCGCACGGTTTGTGCATTTAGCCAATGTCAAGTTTTAGTTCTTGTATAATATTGATGAAATGAATTATAAATGCATGATGATGATATCCCCGCCCACTCCCCTTGAGTTTCAGTAAAGATGTGGCACTTTACTGAGTCCTCACGCGGACTTCTTGAGAGAACTTGAAGCGAAGTTGCACTGTTTTGTTTCATTTGCCTACACTAATGCACGTTCACAAACACTTAATGGTTAATAATCCACCATTATTACCTACACATTAATATTCGGTGAAACACAAATTTTGGAAAATTAAACAAACTGCTGAACATGACGCTTCACTTTCCCGCCAAGAAGTAGGGTGTAAAGTTTCTCAACACCCATAGAAAAAAAATCCTCGGACCAGACGGGTGTTGTGCTATTGCCCAACGGTGTTTTTTTGTATATATGCCTCTCACAGGTCAACCTAGGAGGTTGCCGGACTTTCCGTGAATGTCTTAATAATTTAAGGCCCTAAACCTTAATTTATTAAGGCATTCACGGAAAGCCTCCAGCCATATAAACAAAGTGACTACACGCTAAGGGCACTCCCTATAGTGAAAAACTCGGTTTAGGGCGTCGCTTGGGGAGGGCAGCAAAGGACATTGTTGGAACGGTTGATGTCTGGACGTTGTTTATATGTGAGTCGCATGTCGACCTTTCCATGCGTAGTTCGCATGTGGCGTTGTCACAGGACCCTGAGCCCGGGCGGCCTGGAGCCCGCTAAGCCCTAAATGAATAGAATATGACGGATATGGATAGACTGGCTAGATACATTTTATTACTTTATTTTGCAGACCTTATACAGGAAGGCTCCTAAAGAACTAGGTGTAAATGTTCGTATGATGGAAATG
This sequence comes from Tiliacea aurago, assembly GCA_948098905.1. Taxonomy (NCBI): domain Eukaryota; kingdom Metazoa; phylum Arthropoda; class Insecta; order Lepidoptera; family Noctuidae; genus Tiliacea; species Tiliacea aurago. Next base: position 22,140,353 of record OX402577.1, read on the forward strand.
GCTATTCATGGACATTTAGTAGCAGACGAGCAGATATTGAAGACAGCGCAGCACAGGCACCCACCTCACTGGCGCGACCAGCCTGATGGGATCTACATTATGATAAAGGTAAAACCGTGTTATGTTTTTTTGGTACCTAAGTATCATTAACACATCAATGATGTACCTCACTGAAGTACTCCATATCTCAAGACATTCAAGTTGTGGCTATCGGTAATCAAATATGTTTACAAATATACTTATCTACTTCTTATTACGATTTCACTTCCAGACGCTTGCGTTGTCCAAATGGAAAGTCGATGACTCTGTGAAAGCAAGTGTTGTGAATTATGACATTGAAAGCGATAACCCGGAGGAACTGTTTGAAGCTCTTTTGGAATCACGTAAAGTCATGGAACGGGTTTCTTACAACCATGCTTTTACTAGCACAGCAAGCACTTGTAGCCAGTTCGTGGCCATGTCAGTATTTTTGGAGGGAAAAACAGGTAAAATTTCTTGCTGTTTTAACAATCTTACTGGATAAAACTGGATAGGCCTCGGCGTTTTACCTGCATGAAGATTTCTACAGGAATCGTGCAGCGTAAATCCTATATGTCAGTCGGGAATAGTGTAGCTTTCAATGAGTGAAAGAAATATTAGTCTAGTTGATATTTGAATGTATAAAAGTAAAACATTTAAATATTTTGACGTCATAAACCATGGAGCCAGTTTTTGTATTATGAACGTACAAGTGATTGAAATACCGTTCTTTATACAAAACTGAAAACTTAGTTCGGTACTAAGTTGTCAGTTTTGTGTTTAGGAACTTTACCATAGTCGGAATAAAGTTCGTAATTCAATAATGGCTCCATGTTTTAAACCTGGGTCTGAAGATAAACCGTGTTTTGTAATAAGCGGGTTATAGTTTAAAATAACATTTCTCTTTTAGAATTTACTCCGGAACAATGCAGTGAAATAAGTACATTGTTTAGCTCGGGCGACGTGCTATCAGCAGAAGTGCCAATGGCTTTAGCTAGCATAGCGCAGAAGTTGGAAAAGTCTGGATTAGCCGAAGAATTTAGAGCTTTGGACCCCAAGAAAGCCCTGCAATGGCTAAAAGAAAATGCCCATGATGACATTTACGTTGATGTTCGGGAATTTCTGGAACACCACGGCTACAGAGCCGTTATGGAGGTAACTTGAACAGAAATGGTTGATCAGAATGTGTGCCAATACAGGTACAGTTTCGAAAATTCTTTTTCGCTGCTCTTGCTCAAAAAGTCCGTCATTGTAGCGTACCAGAGCGGGGATAAAATATACCATTTTTCCGCTAGGGGAAAAAGTAATTAATTTTTTAATTTTTGCCTGTTACCAACAAACCTACAAAAACGAATAAGTCATTATTCTTATGGTGAATCCGCATTTTTAGAACTTTTCTATAATTACAAACTAGCTACATGGAACTACGGGAAATAAAGGCCTAAAGTTTGTTAATACTCCCACTAGTTAATACACGGAACCAATGAGTTGCAGTAGTTCCATGTGGAACTAGCTACATGGAACTAATGGGAATAAAGGAATTTGATTGGTGACCGTAATTTATTTTACAACAGTGAAAATGTCATGTCATGTAATGGAGACCCTAATTTGCAGATTGAAGAGAAAGGAAAATAAATAATTTTCAATCTGTTGCCGTCAAATTATTTTATTTTCTCGCAATCGTAGTGAAAGTAGAGTGTAACACGGCGCTGAAAACCTATTATAACTCGGTTTTTATTTACTCCCTCGCTCGGGAGTAAAACTACCTCGAATAATGGGTATTTTTAGCCCCTTGTATAACAATCTAGAACTATTGTTGACAATGTATTTGCTTTTCAGTTTGATTTAGCTACTAAACCGTGGGTTCTGGTCCCGGAAAATATGATGACAGTACTTCAAAACTTACACGTAACCACTGAAGGAATAAAGCAAACCAAAAGTAGCCAGGAGATTGTAGACGCTTTAAAAACTCCTCAGAAGCCAAACACTAGGTACGTACCCAAGTTTATCTTTGAGATTGTTCTTTTACAAGTTACTGAAATATGGTTTTCAGTGATCGTTTCGAGGGATTATTCGGTTTAGGACAGATTCTGGTTTCGGCAGAGTCTTGTTACGGCAGCTTCTTTTTTTGGCAGTTTCTTGATAAGACAGATATTTTACAGTCATCTATAACAGAAGTATTATGTAATGATTATATTCACAAGTGTGTATTGATTGGAAAACTATTTGTTGCGATTAGAAGGTCCTAAACACGACCTGAAGGCCAATTCTCGTACCTAAAAACGTTCAAATTCAGGTAGCAATCTCATGCCAGCAACAATAAAATTTCAAAAATGTAGGTAAGTATAACATTTTTGAGACCGCGAACGTTGTTAAAAATACGGGAATTGCCCCTCTGATCTGATGCCTGAGGTTTTTAGTTTGAAATTGACTTTAAATATAGTTACCGTTACATAAATTGTATGGTTTATGTTGGTTGTGTTACATCTGCCGTAAAACGAATCTTCCAAAAAAAGAATCTGCCGTACAGTAGTACCCAACTGATATGGCTTACTGATGTACCTGCGCAGAAGGTGAATTTTAAAAGTGCGGGAAATGCTATTGACCAATCGGCACGCTCCACGCACCGCGGTTCTTTTTCCTGTACCGCTATTGGTCGGCACCTGCCGCCATGTTAGCGCGCGCCGCGTGGCATGTTTGTCAGCCGCCATACTTCTGATCGAATGCACGCTAACAGCTCCAGTGTATTATGAACCTTATAATAGTGACCTAAGGTAGATTGTAAGTTTTAAGCATTCTTTCGTTAATCTTCGGGGCCATACTTTCTTTTCTGTGCAAACGAAGATTCACGACGCGCCTTATCAATTGGGTACCACTGTAACAAGAATCTGCCCAAACCAGAATCTGTCCTAAGCCGATTAATGCGTTTCGAGTTGCACTCGAATCTATGTCTCTTTGAATTTATGTATATTGGTTCACATCAATTGTTACAGGAAAGTTCTTCGCTGGATTCTGCCGTTGTGTCACCGTACCGTGCGCCACAGAGAGGGCACGAAGGCACATCTGGTGCTTGTTATTCACAAATTACGAATCGGTTTCATCCGACTCGGCAATTTGTTGGTTAAAAAGTGGTTCATACCGAATCCCGAACTGGTATTCTTCTTCCGTAAGCAAGAGCTCAAGAAATATCTTGCTACTAGAGATCCTGCTTTATTGAAAAAGTAAGAATTTCTCGTACTTACCTAATATACTTATGTGATTTTTTGATGTATGATTTTAAAGTGAACAATGATGATGATGAATAGTTTTAAAAACATTCGAATGAGCTTATTTACTGAAGCTAAAAGCCTAATAAACCTGTCATCAAATCTCATGATCATACATATGATTTGATTTAGAGAATGTGGTTTCTGAATTATCAGATAAAGAAGGCATGCAAAGTAAGTCTCCGACTTTCAGAGTTCCTTCCACAGCGAATACAAAAAAAATGGGTTACTTTTCAGAGCAATGCAACGTCAACAGTACCATCCGGGCTGGTGTAAGCTAAAGTTTGCGGAGCTGAACACCGGCTGGGTGGACAAGCTAGAACCTAAGGCACTGAACCTGATGGCTGGCGACGTGAAGATATCCGCCACGTCCGTGTGTGGAGGGGAAGTGGTAGCTAGGGCCTGCGTCATCAAGGATCTCGAATCAGAAGTTCGTCGCCTTTTCTGTTTTACCCTATTTTAATGAGTTGCTTTTCTACATTCACAGCAATTCGACAGGCTGTCGTGTCGAAAATGACGTATTTTCGATTGCCAGAATTCCAGCAATTCCTGTATTTCTAAGAACGATTGCATTCTAAAAATTTCTAATCTGTCTCAATCTGTAAATTACTTACATACATTTTTGATATTGATTGTCGCTGAGACTGAGATGAGATTGCGACTAGATTTTGAACTTGTTTAATTGCGGGACTTACTGGCAAATCCTTGCCCTCGACAAAAAATAGCTGTCGCAAGAATATCATATATTTATCTTTATTATTATGAACTTGCCATCTCTAGTGTATTTTTGTACTTTTGGCCTTCTGGTTAAACATGGCTGTTGCTAATAAAAAAAATTAAGCACCGTGTTTTGTACCCATATTTGCAAAATAAATATCTTATCTTAATAGCGGTCGTGTATTTGATTTAAACTGCATTCTGCACGGAAGCGTATCCAATGGTTGTGAATAGCTATGCTGATATTTCCGGCAATTCCGTACCGGTGGAGCTGGTTTATTATTGCGGTGCCTGCAGCTAACGGTTTTCTTTGAACAGATTGGTGATTTGCGCCGTGGTGATATCCTGATAACGCACGCGACTGACATCGGCTGGTCGCCTTACTTCCCGCTCCTGACTGGCATCGTGACCGAGCTCGGTGGACTTATATCACACGGTACGTTAAAAATTCCATCAATGATTCCGCTAATGATATTTCTGCAGTTCTACTATTAAGGCTGAATACCTATGTTTTTTTAATATCTTTAGTTCCTTATTTTAATTATTCATAACATCCTTGAAACGAAATAGTTCTTTACTCCAATAAAAAAAAAAACACTTGTCCCAGAATTACCGCACATCCTCTTAAGGGGTCATTGTAGTCATCATTATGAACAACTTTTACTATGGGACCAAACCTCAAATCGCGAAAAAAAAATCAGCTGTTCCCTACATTTATGTTCGAATAACTCGTCAAAATGTAAGGAACAGCTGATTTTTTTTCGCGATTTCATAATAATGAGTACAATGACCCCTTAAGAGGACAGGAGGGAGCAGGGGGGGGAGGGCGGGAGGTTTGTGTACATGTTGTATACAGAAATTAAACTCGTGATTATGAAACATTTATAGTTACGTAAGTTACAAAAATATTGGTCTCCAATTTCCAGGTGCCGTAATAGCTCGAGAATATGGGTTGCCCTGTATCGTAGGCGCAGCAAATGCCACAGATGTATTCAAAACTGGAGATTTAGTGCGACTGTCAGGAACGAAAGGCATTATTGAAAAAGTGGAGGTGAAACAAGAGCAACAAGATGAAAGAATAGAGAGTTAATAAGTAGCTCAAATTTATATCGTGTATACAATATTAGTTTTAGTATATGCGAAACCCGAAACATGTGTCTAGTATTTTTATGTAAAGAATCTATGTACAAAATTTCAAAACTGTATCATAAAAAATCACAAAGTTATAACGGGTTGTTATGTTACCGGGTGGCCGTACAAAAACATGCTAACGGCGCCCCCGCGCCTCCAGGGTCGTCTTGCGCTCATTGATAATAATTTGGCAGTAGGTACCTAACCGTACGGCGATTGTATTGTAAGTAATTAAATGGTGATAACATTTTCCATCACACATAAACATTTTTGGGACAAAATATAACATGGTGTAAAAATGATTGAAATCGATCATCGACACGCCAAATTCAAGACAATATTTTATATACGTCACGATTTGGTACAATTTGCTTTGAGTAACAATTCCGAATCGGATTGACTAACTGACGGATAACTATAATCTCAGAGGACGACCAACATTCGAGGTCATGTTTTCTATCAAAATATCGATCCCAGGAATTTAATCGGAATCGTAAAGAATTACGAATGCTCAACGCATCAAGTCCTTAAAATAAACGCAAAGTGCAGTACGCGACAGCTTTAGGTACCTACATTTCAAGATAATTTCATGACAATGGTAAAACAGCCGAATGACGACAAAAAAACAAAAACGGAGTGCAGTAACCACTCTTAAACCACATGCCCATGTCCCTAAATACGCTGTCGCCTACTGTAGTTTCTTGCAAGTTCATTGGTCATCATCGCCTGCGAGCATGAGGAGTTCGTAGCAGTTGAAGGTGAAGGGCCTGCCGAAGATGACGACGTGGCAGTGGTAGTGTGGCTCGTGCACAGCGCCCAGAAGATGGTCGCCGTGGTAGTGCACACGGCCCACGTGCATGCCAGCAGTCACGCACACTGCGCGCTCGTTCACCGAGCCACTGCGCCACGCCACCCAGCGTACCTCCGCGTTGCACATCACCTGGCCAGATAGAACAATTTTTAGCGTGCGTTCAGACACGGCGATAACTGCGCGGCTCTTAGGCGATTCACACACTGACGAAGTCACGCGCGTGGTTGCGGGAGTGCTGATTTGCACCATCATGCAGATTTCTGCGCACAAACGCGTGGAGCAGCAGTTTAGTATACGGTGGCCCACAGCGAGATCCGTTTCTAAATATTATTTCACGTCTAGCTCTGTCAAAATCACGCAGCATACTGCAGAACTCGGTGTACCATACCTTGCGTGTTGCCCCGCACCCACGCGCGAGGGCGCGTGTTTCTCTGCATGCAGGCGCGTGACCTGCAACACTGCGCCGAGTGCGCGTGAATGCGTTTTCTGTGTGTTGAACTACGCGTGTTTTCAATGCAAAGAGAGGTACTTTCAAGCAACGTAATGAACACGAAATCCCGCGTTACGCTGCGTAATGCAGTGCAGTGTGCGAATTGCCTTACCTATTCACACGGGCCTGCATCTATATATTGTGCCTACGCGGTTACCCGCCACTCAATCGCTGAAGATAATCTCACGGTTTGCAAATCTTACCCGCACGGTTTTCGCGTGTCTGAACGTGCGCTTAGGGTTCCTGTTGGATTGAGTAGGCAGTTGAGCAGTTCCGTACCCAAATGGTGCCAACCACAGAAATGTGCCTTATTATTTAGATTTCTGTGGTGCCAACGGAACCCAGTACCTAAGCTCACAACGTCGGCTTCCTAAACTTACGCCGCTTCTTGTCGGCACAGATAACAATAAAATCTTGCTTACAACAGTTACAACTGATCGAAAGGAGAGACGCTTCTGTCCCACCCCTAGCACCTGTACTGGAGCATCGTATTCCGTGGTTCCACCGCCGGCGATTAACGAGAAGCGAGTAGAGCTAGTAATTAAAAACGAGTTGGTGAGCAGCGAGTGCGCGACGGTGATCGATTATTCGCTGGTAGGTCTCTCAGCGACTATTCCGCCCGCCAAGCGAGCGTCGCTGATCGAGTAATCTCTTAGATAGATCTAGTCTCTGCGGCAAACTAGTACTCGCCAGTGGTGTGAACAGTCAGAGAGCCACTATTAATAAAGTTATGTAATTCTTTTACTTACACGGGACCTAATCCTTGTTGAGTCGCTTCCTTGTGTGGTAGGACGGGTGCTTAATTCAGGATATTTGGTAGCCTTTTTGGTAAGCCTAGAAGCAATCCAGATGGTCTAGAGATGAATTTATGTTTTCACCTCACCTGATATTTATTGTAGCGATAGACTTGTCCCTCCGCGTAAACTATGCAGTAGTGCTTGGAGGGCAACAACGTGGCCGGAAGCACCGTACACCTGCACGCACAGGAGACAGTTAATCATTCAGCATTCGGAAATTCTCGGGGTTTTATACAAAACGCATTTTTTTTTTTTTTTTTTTATGTATGGCATCTCGTAGCAGACCTAGAGAGGCCGTGGCTACTTAACCGGATATTCCTGTGATTGCCTTAAGGTTTTTAAGCTTAAAGCCTCCAGCCAGGGCGTAAAATATAATATATTTATTAAAACTAAACGACAGCGCACTAAGGGCACCCCCCCCCCCCTGTGAGGGAACGGACCTCGGCTTAGGGCGTCGTTGGGGGATCACAAAATTAGTTTAGGGACGGGCTGGATCAATATTTAGTTCATGATTATTAACAGGGGTTACTATTAATGCTGCGGCGCTCTCAGCCTCTACCCGGGCTGCTGGCGCATCGACGTGCAAGGGACGGTGGGGAGGACTTTTATTATTTAGTCGGGAAGTTCGCGTGGTACCTGGCGGCGAGGACGGAATGACGGTTTGTGTAATTTGTGCACTGTACTCGTGGCTCTACTGCTTTCCTGGAGGAGAGTAATGGGGTCATCTGGATCTGAGAGAGTAGCTAAACGCTATTGAATAACATTCAATTTATATACCGGGCGAGGCGGAGATGAGAGCTAGATTAATGTTTCAAATATTTAACTAGTATTGTAAAAAATTCGAGTCCTAAGTCTTACAATAATAACGACTTGAGTTCTCTTTGAAGAATCTGTTGTTTTTGAAGCCAAAAGTCTGATAAAAAATATTCAGAGCTCAAGTCCTTTTTTTTTTTCGTACGTGTGTTGCCTGAGGTAAAGAATAGCATTAACCAATTTCTTCCCGTGGGTGTCGTAAAGGCGACTAAGGGACTAATTAGTAATTACTAGAGAATAGGCAGCAGCGTTCTCTATACATTTTAACACAATACTGCGATCGCCAACCCGCCTGCCAAGCGTGGCGATTATGGCAAACCCACCCTTTGGGGGAGGCCTATGTCCAGCAGGGGACGTCTTTCGGCTGAAATGATGATGATGAAGTCCTTTTGAATTTTAAGTCATTTATAGGAAAACTCGAGTCTTGTCTAAAATACTCTTTTCAAAACAATTCGGGGCTAAGACATCTGAGTCTTTATCTGGACTTTAATTGAATGAAGTAGAATTGACAGTCGGACTCCCGACAGAAGTGAAAACTATCGCTCAACAGGCCTAAAGAAGTATTCTCTTAAAAAAGAATTGTAAGTAGAATTAAGTATGTATATGTATAATAATACAGGACATAGGACTCAAAAGACTCAAAGTCTTGAAAATCTACTTTATTTCCGAAGTGAAGACCATAGTCTTTTACAACACTATGTTTAACACGTCAGTAAAATTCGACTACATAAACAATCTCTGTAAGTACCGAGATAAATATGCACCTAACCATATAATAGCATAGAGCTACCATATAGGAGCAATGGTGGCCCAGTGGTAATGGCCGGGCCTTACGAGTTGTGACTGTTGTCTAACCCAGACAGGCGTTTTACTTTGTGTAAATTATTTTGTGCACACCATGCACTGCTCTCAAAACGGGGAAGGAAAACATCGTGAGGAAACCGGCATGTCCTAGAATGTCCTAGAACATCATCAACGTCATGTCTTCGAATTTTTGGTCTCTATACCAACCCGCACTGGACCCGCGTGGTGGATTACGGCCCACTTCCTCTCACCGAGACGAGGCCTGTGTCTCAGTAGTGCGATCATTATAAGCTGATTATGTACTACAATCTCTGTACCGAGATAAATATCCACCTAACTATATAATAGCTAGATAAGGAGTATAGTTTTCTCTGTCAACCGCCTGGCGTACATAGTTTTGTTCAGAACTTGCCAGTCTTTGCCAGTGTAGAAGCGAAAAAACTGTTACTTCTTTTGTTTGAATACCTGTGCATCGTCCTAGCGACCCAGATGACTTCACCGTCGTACATCCCGGCGGCGACCGCTCCGCTCGGCACCGCGCCGCAAGTACTTGCCACCCATACCGGGCCAGGCTTCTTCCACGAAGGCAAGTAGTCTATCCGAAAAGCAAATTATGTATTAGGCGTGTTCATGTTAGTGTCGGCATTAATATTTGGGCGGTAAAATACACTCCCGGACTCCAAAATCAAGCTACCGTGCATTTTTATGTTTGTAACATAAAAATAATGATAAGTCAGAGTAAAAGTTTTTATGCAGTTTTGAAGCTAACATACTGGCCGCCATCATTTTGGTATCACCATTGTTCCAAATTTTAATTCACGGTTTACAAAAAGAGAAGAAAATTGGAGTTTGCTCGCTCTTAAAGACGGAAGTGTGTAGATTTAGGTTGCCTGTCCACAAGAGCGGGGAAAGGAGCTGTGCTTATTTAACCAATATAATTAAAACTCCGCTCCGAATGGATGAAAAACATTATATTGATTAATCTTGACACAGTTCCGCTCCTCTCCTCTCTTCTCCGGCTTCAGTGGACAGATAGATGTTCGGGGAAAAAGGTCGCTCGGCTTAACCGCACTTACACAGCGTGCGGCTAAAGCTTTGGATTCCTAAGAAAGCGGTGAACGGTCACACAATAACAGCTGCCCAAATACAGCGCGTCTTTTGACACCTAATGTCAAATATCGATGGGCACAAGCCGAATGAAAGCTAAATAGAATATTATGTAGCTATTGATTGCTTCGGCTCGGCTTGCTGTTCATCAATCGAGTCTGATATGGAAGAACATCGTAAGCGACTTATTGTAAGTATTTTACTTTGATTTTATATATTGGACAATAAATAAAATAATCAATAAAATACTACCTCGCCTGTAAATTTTAATTTATGTCGCTTACGATGTTCTTCCATATCTGGGGGTCTACTCTGAAGCGTTAATCCGAAGTATCGGCCGAATGTTCGGCCATTTTATAACTTCCATAGTTTCCTTTTTTGACTTTGAATCCTTACCTGACTTACACTCAGTTGCAGAAAGCTCACCATTAACACTTCATTACATAAAGCAACATTATCGCTAATGAATTCATTACTTTAATGAAGTTGCACAAACAAATTTTAGATAGCATTAGACATTTTTAATGCCACTTTAGTTAAAGAAGACTTTAAACAATATTGCCAGGAACAAATTACCATATTGAACGAAAAGAGTGAACATTTGCGTTCTGTTATTATCCGTACGTACAAGTACACCACAATTTTAGAATAAAATAAAGTAAATGTAGTTGATTTATGTGTATTCAGTGTACTCTGTGGTTTAATGTAGTTTAAATAATCTGGTTTAAAGGGGGATGCGCTAAGGTAGCCCGTGAAATTCAAATTTACCAACGTTTTTTGCAATTTTTATACTTCTGATTCATATTCTAATGATTATAATTCTGTAAAGCCATATTGGTTATGGCCGCGAATCATAATTAGATCAACATACGTGTTACTGACCTGCAAATTGCAAAAAACGTAATAAAATTTGAATTTTGCGGGCTACTTTAGCGCATCCCCCTTAAATCTAATAATTTTAACATGTGTGCAGTCTAGAGCTCCGGCCACACGTGGAAATCCATCAATTTCATAAAAACCTTCTGCAACTCTACGTAGTTCCGTCCGGTCTGGCATTTTAATATAGAGGTGGCTTAATTTTGCTAGCTCACGGGATACTTTTTGTATAAACAAACTGACAAACAACCCGACCCAACCTGTTTCCGACAAACTGTTGATTTATTTATGTTTATTAAATCACCCAATACCTACTTGCTGGAAAGATCCAGTGGCGAAAAATCTCAAACATATTAAAAGCTGTGTCAGGCCATTAATGGATTTATTTCTTTGCGTCACTGGTTCTAAATCTTAATCAAATAGGTTACAAATTTGAAGAACTGCCTCCTTGGAAATTCTATACTTTACACGAAACTCTTTTCCATCATGTTTTAAAAATGAATTCACTCGGTCTGGGATTCGACGGCGAGGTAAATCTACTAAATAAGAATCAGATAATGACGAAAGACTGGTTAAAGACATCTTTCAATTACAGAAATGCATTCAAGTACCGTAGAAAACACTAATGTTGCTCTTAATGGATGCTTTTCGGCCCATTAAAATTAAAAAATCTGAAATGTCAAACTTAAAGTTCACCACCTGCTAATGGGCGCTAATGAAGTTACGTGCAACGTAAAAGTGTTTAAAATGGCCGGTTTCATTAGGTTTGACATTTCATTAGTTAAATTTAATGGAGCATTAAAATAAAATAAAAAATGGTTTTGTGCAATGATTTAATGCTACATTAGTGTTTAATGTAGTCTTTAAAATTTAAAGATCGTTTCTGCAACTGAGTGTTAAAGTCACATTTTTGACTTTGGCTTATCTCTTTGACTGTCGTTTTTTTTCTTTTGCTGTAGTCCGCCATAGTTAGCCGTACTCAAGCAACAACCGAACATTCGGCCGGCTCGAAATACTGCGGAATGGAATGTGCCGACCCAAACTAGTGTGTAGCACACCTTATGTACACAGGCTCACTAAGATGACTGAATCTGAGGGACTGATTAGTAACTTGAAACTCAGTAGGTACGTTGCACTGTGGTTCAACTAGACTATTTATAATCATCAACCGCCTAGTGGACCATTACTGGATGTAGGCTCGATTCTTGGTCAGCCAAATTCAACCAATGTCTCTCTTTTACCATAGAACACAGAATAGTAATTTGAGATCGGGCATGAAGTATAAAGGATACGAAAAGTATTTTTTGCGATTTGTTACTTTTTTTGTACGCACGGCTACAGATCAAGCTATACATTTCCAGTATAAGCTGATCTCGCTTTGTATAGGATTTCCTTATAATGAGAAGTCAGCGTAAACTGGAAATGTATAGCTTGATGTGTAGCCGGTGTGTACCTAGCTACTCTAACTTCATATTATGTGGAACGTAAAAAGAAATTTAACATATCGTTGAAACGAATATGAACAATATATGCATGTTGCATTGCATTTGATCGTTGCACATATTCGTTTCAACGTACGAAATGTAACAACAATACGGAATATGCATGTAATTTTTTTACACTAAATCAACAATAGACAGTAATATAAACCCGAGAAAAGTATTAACAGTTACATTGAACTACTGCTTGTTGCTCAGAAAAATTATGAAACGCTTGCTCAGAAAGATTTTCTAATACAGTTTAAACGTCCGTTTCTGTCGCGGTCATGATGTGACGTCATTTACTGCTTTGTTTACATAATTATGTTTTTTAGCCCCAAATCATATTTAATAAATTAAATTATTGTTTATGCTTTATTCAAGCAGAAATCGCACTTACTTATATACCTCAGTGAGATTTCAAGCACTTAGCAAAGAATAGTTTTTATTCGCATAGTATTTTTCGTCAATTGAAAAGTTTGAAGGTGTTGTTGTTTTTGTTTGCACCAAAACGCAAATAAAATAATTAATTGTAAAATATAATGCATTCAAAAAAGTAAAAAAAAAGAATTTATTTGTTGACACAATGTTAATTAAAATAATGGATATTTTTTTAATTACGTGTTTATTAAATTCCCTATTACGCGAATTTGTTTCAATGTGTGTTACATTCCATATTGCATTGCATATATTTGGACGGCATAATAATATTAATTTCGTTTCTAAGAAAGATTATAAGAAACTGCATCGATTGGCATCATAAAAATAAAACGTAAGAATTGTAATATTTCCGACCGTACCTAGCATTTTTCTAAAGTGAGTGAGAATGTTTTCCTGTAGCTGCAACGGTAAAGGCCGTTATGGTATAGGTCGCCCGCCCTTTATGCTGAATCTCAATCTACTCATCTACTCTACTCTCTCATCACTACCCCGTACCAAAATATCATATTGTGCAAAAACATACCGGCAATCACAGAACTGTACTTTTGTTCCCAGGACACTTTCAAAATCTCAATGTAATTCGCCCAATCTTTGGAATATCCCATAACTGTCGTCTTCAAATGATTCCAACGCCTGTTTTTAAACATTAAAAAAAATACTGAATTCTCGTCTTTTTTTTACAAAAGCCGCCGTTCACCATTTTAGCCGAAACTTGCCATAGCCGGCAGCGGCAGCACTGATGCAATGGCGCCGTCTTCGGATAACATGTTTTAGGTCTGTTACGTCTACTGGTGGAAATAGGCAAGCGAGCCACATCGACCGGTACTGTACTTTTTGCTTGCAGCGGTAAAGTATTGATAAAGCTGCTTTATCTGCCGCCTGAATTTTCAATTGTCATATCTTTTATCTGATGAATAAATATAGCAGTTTCACAGCTTTAGTCATGCTTTTGTATATATGTCATTTATTCTGCAGTTAAAAGTTAACATCATCTGCCCTAAAAGTATTATAAATTAATTACTTACATTTGATATAACGGGATCTCAGAGCCAGGCTTTTGTTGCAACGAATCGGTTTCTTTGACCTATTTTAAGAAAGTAAAAAAAATTGGTAGGAATTGTTCATCGAGGGGAGAAAGTGACCGATTACTAACGAGGGTGTAGTTTGAGGCCCGAGGCTCTGCCGAGGGTCTTAATATACACGAGTTGGGAATCGCACGTTCTTCCGAGTGATATATAGTGCTTTATACTATAGCTACAAGGAAAATAAAATAATAGCTTGGGCAGTTTCTTTTTCGGCATTCGAGTAGATCGTAAACACAAATAAAAAATTCTGATAATTAAAACAAAAGAAAGCTATCCGCACCCGCGCGATATTCACTTGTTCATTATTTTTTATTGATTTTTTTAAAATCATTGTTCAGCAAAAGTAAGTGGCCGGTTTTATTTTGCGCTTGGTGATAATTTTTTTTTGTCTTTTGGCATTACTATATTTAATTAGGTTAGCTACTGAATTGCCCCAAATTACAAAAAACTTGTGTACTTAGGTAAGACTATTTTACCGCCCATTCCGTTGTATGGTGCGTAATTTTTAACTTTCGGACAATGTTTACAGGCTTCGTAAATGCATTTTTTGAGCAAATGTGTTGAAAAGATTATTTCATATCTAAGGTGAATCCACAGCAGCTGGAGCCCGTGAAATTCAAATATTCCTACGTTTTTTGCAATTTGCGGGTCAGTGTCAAAAAAATATGATGCGCGACTATAACAGACTTAAAATAGTTTAGTTATCTAGTTACCTAAAAATATGTTGATCCGAGGGAGGAGCAGAACCACCCAATACAAGCATTAATTACTACATGCTTCCTGGGAGGTGCTAGCCACAGAATAATATTGTACAAGAAAGTTACAGAAATAAACTATTTTAATTTTAATTTTTAACAGATCCGGACAAGACCCCAAAAAGCCGGAATTTTCCGGAAAAATCGGACAGTTGGTAACCTTACTTACGACTAAATTCAGCCACTGGGTCCACTTATTAAACATGTTTATTATGCCCAACATTGCCTCCTGGCATTCTATGTAGGTTTTGGTTTTCACGTTGGACCGTATCGGAGACCCGATCTGGAATATAGAAAGAAAGAAAGAAAGAAAAAAGAAAAATAATTTTATTCGTCACAGAAACACGTGCTTAGGAAAACATAGACTCGAGCAAGTAAACATTAAAGAAAAAAAAAAACCTATCTACATTAAAATCACGAGCACAAAAATAACAAATAGTCGGCAACTGCACGTCATGACTGTGACAAAAAGGCTTGCACTCAGCATGATGCTGTGCTATGGGGGACCCATAAAATGTTATTTATGTAAACTAATATTATGAATAGATAAAATTGTTCGTTTATGGGTACTGATCCGGTTAAACAATGTTGATGTTTTATTGTATAGCTGACTTCCGCGCGGACGTATGTTGCGGGCAGAAGTTATTCCGAATGCAATAGGCATATGCATTAGCATCTCACTATCTGTGTGCACTATCCTATCGGCATTCTACCGTATACAGCTTGAGTAATTTGGAATATTTATGTTTACCATCCCTAGTCATCAACATTTTACGGATTTGAATTTCATTAAATGGATAAATAATAAGGATATCGGTTTAGAATCTCTGCCTTACTTCTTTGTCCCAGTAGTGCAAATGTCGTAGACGAGTCGTCAGGTGACGACTGAACACACAGTACTGACGCCATTGCAAGGCTTCCGTAGTTACTCTCCTATAGTATGATAACCAAGAAGTTGTTGTTTCCCCTGGAATTTAAGTACTACATACATAAACTCACGCCTTCTTCCCATGGGTGTAGGTTATAGAAACAATAGAATTCCACCTGCTACGCTCCTTACATACTCATTTTGCTTCGCACGTCATACATACAATTTAAGTAAATGCCCCTAAATTCGTTTAAAGTCCATTTCACGAAAGAAGTCCCGCAGACGTGGCGCTGCAGGCATGGGTTATTTTAGGAATGTTGCTAACTTAGCGTATAATAATAATTAGTTCCACTTATTTCCGCGGGACTTCTTTCGTGAAATGGACTTTACACATTATTTTTTTATTTGTTACATCATCAAGATATTGTTAGTGTTACATCATAAAAAAATGGGTTATTAAATAGCAGAATTCTTATAGAATTGAAAATTCCTGTAGAACTGAATACCATGCTAAATGTGATGATTAATGTATGTAATAAATACCTCTAGCCGCGGTAAAACTTGGGTTATGATGGTATGCTAAGGCGTGGTCGACCATCTCCTGAATCCAATCTCGCCACGCTAGTAGATTCCACAATAGACTCGCCATCGTGGCGTCCCAGTCCACCATGTGCTCCGCCGATATGATCGGGGTTCCTAGAAAATTGTAGTTGGCTCCATAAATAAAAGTTAAGTTTTCAACTGGAATAATTAGGATCAAATTACTCACGAGAGCTGTATCCACTTTCGGATTTTGACATTTTAGATGTTACAGAAGTCGGTGGTGTAAATGGTTGACACCGATCGCAAGTGGCACGTTCTGATTGTGTTGTCAATGTTCCGAAATTGTCAGAACTAGTCGAAGCAGAGTACGGAGGTGGTTGCATCTCCTCTAATATGCGGTTTTGATTTTCAGTTTTGAAAGACTGCAGTTGTTCTTGTTGTTTTCGAATAGACTGTGTGGAATCAACGTGCATTTCAAGCAGCAGTGATTTGAGGGGCGAGAAGAATTGTTTCGTCGTCCGTAAGGGAGAAATTGACGACAAAGATGATACAGGTGAGTGAGATTCTGAACCCGAAGAAGTGCTCGGTGATGATGACGGTTGCATGGAGTCGGAGTCAAATCTTTTGTGCGGTGTTTCATACATGAGGTAGGAAGCAATGAGGGGCTGGGCGGGGCAAGGGGGATTCATTATTCCTTTGGGTGTCCTCGCTTGATGGGGGCAAGGTTTGAAGGTAATCTCGACGCCGGGTGCTAACACGCGGTTGTCGGGCGTGACGTGCAGGAAGTCGGCGGGCGCAAGGTCCTGCAGCGCCTGCACGGACACGTGGCGCGAGCACGTACAGCTCGGCCGCGCTACGCGCCGGAGTATCTCGTCGCACCACAGCTCGCACTGCACGAATACGTTTTTGTAACACTTGCAAACCTTCAACACCCCTGTCAACAACAATAAATATGAAAAAAAGATATTCCTTTCAAAATCTTGGTGTTACGGTAGTTATTTACACAATTTTTGAACGCGCACTGCGGCATGTTTACGTCTTAACGTTGGCTGTTGGCTATGATTGGACCATACTAATTTGAAATAAGACCGCAAAAGAATTTGTGCTCTTATTTTTCGGGCCGTTTTTGAAGCGCTTATCGCCAATCTAGTACCATTAGGTACGCAGTAAGCAAAATATAAGTTTAACATAAGCACAGTATTACTGTGCCATAAGGTACTATTTATAAATTGAAATTGTTTATTGAAATAATTGATTTACAAAAATAGGGCCTTAGACTAGAAGTTAAGGTAAATAATAATTGAATTCTACCTGAACTAGGAATAAACCTGTATCTCAGGTATCTCACTCAAGTGCTTAACATTAACTACTATAAATTATGTTTTTATTAAAATTTAGAAAAATAGTATGCTGCTTTTTTGCATCATCTTAAGACATTTTTACAACCATGTTCTATTATGATTTTTCCAATGTAACATTTTTAACAAAGTCGCATAAAGTTTTATATCTTACGTGGTTCTAGAAGATGCACAGCCAAATACATTGTGGCGTCGTCGATGACCTCTGAAAACATTATTTATTTAATGTCCGTGTCACGTAATAAATGTTTTCTTTCATCCTAATTATTTATTGCAAGGTTACAAAATTTCAGTCACTAGGTACCTATTTAAAAACTTTCAGGGAACCGAGAACTCACTCAGATAGTTTCTTTACACTAATTACTCATCCCCTCTGCTGTTCTATAAACTATCAACCATACTCACACCACACTCATTCAAGCAACCTCTCACATTACACCAGTGGCGAAGGGTGATTTTATGAGAGAGTTAAGCCTGAGCAAAAAAAATATTTTCTATAAAAAAAAAACTAGCCACGACGTCGATTTTGAATAGAAATTGAACTCACTGGGTTATTTTAGAGCAAAATGTTTTGTTGTTGGGATATAAAGGCAAAAAATGTAATGTAGGAGCTTTGTAATGTTTTAATTGTATGGTGTATTAAATACCTACAATGTGATTATTATATTATTTGGCATTATTAAACACTACTGACTGTGTGCCATTTTTAAATAACGATAAAGTGGTTGTGTTCTGAATTTCCGAAGGGAAGCCGGTGGTAGTCGTGTTATACGGTTCTTTCGCCACTGCATTACACTCTTACATCCCTTGCAAGGTTCATTTAAATTAATGAACGTTAAAGTAATTATTACAAACATGACAATAGTGTGACTTTTTTAAATTATTTAAGTTGGAGTCCAAGATAGTGTAGGTAGCTACCCACCCCATCGCATGTGTACTTGTGAACTACCTATTTTCTTAGGACTTTGAATGAATTTCGTGATTTTCGCCTACTTTATGCACCTCTTCCAACCCTATTGAGTAGTTTAAAAATATAAAAATACAGGTAATGTTTTACTCAGTTAAGTGATTTTGGTAATGTTTAATCAGGTAAGTTCCAAGTTTTTAAACTGAAGGAATAAGTTACATGCTGTTTATACGTTTTTTTTTGTATATGTAGATTGTGTCTTACCAGTCATAAGTGCCTGAAATTGAGCTGGGGTTGTATCTTCCATCAAGTTAGTCAGTTTTATTTGTATTTTTCTGGCGACGACAGGGTCTGCATTGGATACGGCGAGTTCATCTGTAGTTTTTCCATTCAACCTAAAATTTAAGTGATACAGCAGTGTTAATTTACATAATTTCACTCATCTGACTAGAAAAAAAAACTTCTAAAACTCGACATTTGATAACCAACACTTTTTTTTTAGGAATTGTTAAAGACCGGTATGCTCTATAGATTGGCGATTTAGTCAGCTGCAAGAAGAAAACGTTGCGCCGACCCCAAGTAACATGGAGGGCGGGAAGACGATGATGAAGGGGTCAATGGACTGGAACGGGGGTGATTCTAACTGGGAAAGTTGTTCAGCATAACTGAATCACCCACACTTTGCTGGTGATTAAATCGCAACTTGTATACAAGGTATAAAATACTAACAACTCGGCACCCGTTTTGAAAGACTTGAGGACACGTCCATGTCTCAACAGCGCTCTCTCCCCTGCGTCCTGCATCTCTTTTACAAGAATATCCATTACTCCAGCTTTTGAAGCTAAAATAAAGCAGCTGTATTGATTTACACGCGAATGAATTCATAAGAAATTGAAGTAGGTATACCTATTGCAGCGTTGAAACTCTGCGGTGATAACTTTTTGCTCGCAGGCCGATTACCGATTTTTTATTCTAAAATTTTTGATTATTCAGAGCGTTTTCAGATTATCCGATCCGATACCGGTATCGGACACCGATACGATATCAGGGCAAGTAAAATGTATGAAACATGTACCTGTCTTTCACATTATCCGCTCCGATATCGGACATCGGATCCGACACCGATACGTTGACGGCACTATCGGACGCCCGTGGGCTGTCGGTCGATAAGGTTTGTATGTGTGATAGACGTGTATCTAAATTATCTCGGTGTACGCATTTCTTTAGGCCCCACAGCCATTCGAAAATGTGTTTCTTGTTTCTTGATACTGTTTGTGAGATGAATTAACAAATAATCGAATGTGGATTCACTCATACGAAAGTAATTAAAAAACTTTCTAGGTGCGTTTTGTAACTTGCTAAAATGAGTATAAAAGGCTCCCTATGAATATGTAGCTTCCACAATGGGATGTATCCAATACTTTCATGCATCAGCATTTCTCGAGGAAAGTTTGTGTGTGAATGGGTTATAAGAGTAGTGGAAGACCAAAGGAAGTCCAAATAAACTGGGATAAGGGCAGAAGGATGACATTTTTAAAACCAGCCTATAATTGTCCCACCACGCTTGCTCAAGATGGGTTGGCGAATTCAGACTTATTTTAACTATAAGTCCAGGTTTCCTCACGATGTTTTCCTTCACTGTTGTCAGTAATATCTAATCTCGAAATTAGATTTATCATCATCATCATCCTTTCAGCTGAAATACGTCCACTGCTGGACATAGGCCTCCCCCAAAGAAGGGTTGCCATAATCACCACGCTTGGCAGGCGGGTTGGCGATCGCAGTAGTGTTAAAATGCATAGAGAACGCTGCTGCCCATTCTCAGTAAGTCCCTTAGTCGCCTTTTATGACACCCACGGGAAGAAATAGGGTGGTTATTCTTTACATACCTTGACGCATAACATACGACACCAATAGTCCTGATGATTCAGCAATGACGGCTAAAATCAAAGTAAATTACAAAATAAATAATTAATATAGCATCCGCTCGACTATACCCCGGCTGTCTGGCTAATATCTTTACAGTTGCATTAGATAATTCTATATCACTACATAGTATAAAACAAAGTCGCTTCCCGCTGTCTGTCTGTCCCTATGTAAACAAAGATCTTTAAAACTACGCAACGGATTTTGATGCGGTTTTTTTAATAGATAGAGTGATTCAAGAGGAAGGTTTGTAACCTCTTCTAAACCAGCCTATTTGGCGCGAAAATGGGTGTGCGCCACGAACAAACTGAATCAATCGGACTGAATCAGACCGATTGGCGAATCCCGCATAATTGACATCGGCCTCATCGGCCTCATTAAGGCCGGTCGGCGAAAGAGAGGATATGTAAATAATACATGCATAAAGACGTACCTAGAGAAAAACTGATAATTTTAGAGGTTTTTAATGTGATGTCGTAAATCAACACATTTTTTTGCGCTTACATTGCAAACGCTGGCTGAATACGTGGCTGTAGACGGCACGGTTGGCGCAGTGGTTAAGCGATTGACTGCTGCGCTGAGTGTCGCGGGTTCGATTCCCGCACGGAACAAATATTTGTATGACCTACAAGTCGTTGTTCCGGGTCTGGCTGTTTGTGTATGTGAGTTGTTGTTGTTGTTGAGTTGTTTGTGTGAAATGTTTGTAAACGCACCCACAATACAGGCGAAATTCCAAGTGTGGGGCTACGTATTAAAAAAAAAATACTACAGTATTGTACACCTTAAAAAAGTCCACCAAAAAGTCTGCGATGGTATAAATGTCTATCTATCTCTTAGGCATAACCCACATTTAGATTTGAGCGTTGAGTGTTTTTCACATAGCCAATTATATGTCTCTCTTTCAAAAGTAACCTCTAAAGAAAACAGTTTTGTATTGTCTAATGACAAAAAAGCTGTGAACGTTGTATATGAAAGACATTCTGTAGTATATTTAGTATCAGCATTGCACCCATGCGAAGCCGGGGCGAGTCGCTAGTAGTATATATTGTCAAACTCAAACTCAAACTCAAAACATTTATTTCAATTAAACCTATTACAGGCACTTTTGAATTGTCAAAGAGTCGGTCAGTTAGTCAGAAAGTTGAAGCTATTTGCCCATTCCAAAACGTAGATCACTATGGAGAAGAATAGGCAAGAAACTCCAAGGACACTCTTTTAAAGCAAGATATTACAAAATCCTGGGTACATTATTCTTGTTGCTTCTATATGTGAGAACAATGTAAAAAAAATATTTGTTTATTTAAAAAACAATTCAAAATATAAGATTAAAAGATTACAAATAAGCCCTGGCAGTTAAGAAAAGACCAGTCTCAACTGACGGCGCCCGTTCACGAACATGATTCTGTATAGTATAGTCCTTATGAGAGCAGAAGATGTTGAAACAGAAAGATCTCAGATGTTGTTGTGTGGGGATAATTGGTAGCTTCTTAATTCACTTACAATCCATAACCGAGCCACTGCCCTTGCTCCCAGTTGGAGGTGCCTGAGCCATCAGGTTCTTGAGTTTGCCCTGAATTTTTTCTTGCATTGCTTTGTTAGGAATTCCAATAGTGTCCTCAAATTTGGTGAGTTGACGAAGACTGTAGAAAGTAAATATTGATGAAACTAGTAAGCACTGCAGGCACTGATGTTACTTAGCTATAAAATGGGACAGTGGTTCATTTTCTTTCTTACATAAAGGTTATTGAAATGAAAAAATAGTCTACTCAGATTTTTATAGTGTTTTCGAATCACAAGTATTATTTTTCTAACAAGACCTATCTACGAATGATGTAATGTAGTTTTCTACACACTTGCTTGTAAAGTGACTTATGGCAACGCATTTAGGTTCATAATTGAGCTTATTATACTTTACATTACCACACTAGTGTCTTTACATATTTTTTTCAATCTCGGCTAAGAGTTTGTTATGTCTAAAAACAATGAATATTTTTGTGAATAAATAAACAATTTTAGGTTACATAATTATAATAAATCAATCATCAAAATTATCATTATTTCATCAAATTATATATTTTGCCCTACATATTTTATTAACTTGAATTTGCGTATTCAAAACATTATTAGTGTGTAAATGTGTGTGTAGTGCGATGTTTCACATCTGCCAATCGCCCCGTGACGGCTCAATTTTTTTTAAATAGGCTGTTTATCTGCCAGTGCATTTACACCTGCGCGCGCATCTATAGCGCGGCGCGCGGAAAAAACAAAGCCGGCGAGCCATTTTCCATAAATTTTAATAACAATACAAAGTGTGTGGTTAAGTGCTATTTGATCATTGTTTCGTTTTTAAATAAAGATATTTGAAAATGAAATGAATAACAATACAAGTCTGTTTTTTTTCCTCACAAGTGTGTTAAAAAACGTCGTATGTAACGCGTGTGCATTAAATGATCATTACACACTCGGCTCCCTTATCAAATAACACCGCGCACAGTATGGTATTTTCATGATCTAGACGGACAATATTATTTAACTCAATATATGTGTATGGAATACCCTAACAATTAATCAAGTACGTATTAAATAAAATTTAAACACATTGGGAAGGTTTTAAATATTATATTTCAACATAATAATACAAAAAAAAAACAAACAATTAAAATAAAATAAAAATAATGATTTATTTCTCTCAAAAAGGTACAGACTTTGGTTCATGTCATATTATGTCAAATCAGACAGAATCACATAAATTAGATAGGTACCTATCAGTCAGAATCTTCATCAAATTCTTCGGAATCTGATAGATATCGTCCTAATTCACCGTGGTCAGATGACAAAAGCTCGCGCACTTCAGAAGTAATTTGACCCCGTTTAGTTTTTGGAGGAGCCCTTAAACTTGCAATGAATGGATCTGATGACACAAGCAATCTATTTAGTAAATCAGTGTTTGTATTAACTCTTGACGACTTTCTCGTAAAGAGTTCTCTAAATTTTCTATTGTGCTTATTTCTAGCCTCTTGTGCTTCTTCCGAAAGTTGTCCTATTGGAAGAACACATGCAGCAATGATATCTTTTCCGTGGAAAAGTATTTTATGTACGCTTACAGGCATTGCGTACCATGAGTACTCTTTAATATATAGCTTCCTTGTTTCCTTAGCGAATTTATGAAATTTATCGACATTTATCGGAAACCCGCAATTTATACATTCTAATATGACACGGAAGCGATTGATAAGCTCAACATTAACACCTGTTATTTCTGCTGACATTTCAGCATTTCTGAAAAACTTGCGAGCCGTGTTCCCGTCATTTGTATTGCCTGTCTGTTGTTTAGGCATATCTACCAATAAGCCCAACTCGCGCCTAAACTTCTCTTGTACGTTTTTCTTTTTTTCAGCTACTTTTTTTTTATTATCTGCTCCCCGAGCCTGCCATGTTTTTATATCAAGACGATAAGATATGTGTAAGATGCATTCAAAAAATCTTATCCATGAATGCAGAGGGGACAGGCCCAATGAGAGAAACTCGCTTTTTTCCGTCTTTTTTAACATCAGCCTTTCGTTGTTCATTTCTCTAGGCTTTGCACCACATAAATAACAGGTTTGTGTGGACGCGCACGAAGTTACTGCATTACAAATTTTGCCATCAATCATGCAGAATATCAATGTTGGCTTTACAAAGACTTCTGTGTCATTTACAACAATTTTAGTAGGCGACAAAGTAGTTACCTGCTCCTTAACTTTGTCAACTTCCGTAAGAATTAAGTCCACAGTTTCCTTTCCAAATACAAACTTAATGGGTCTACAATATCTAGTAGACGATGTGGAAGGATTTTGCCACACAATTGTTTTAATGTCTTGGTCACTCACTGCATACATTTGGATAGGCACCATCGAAATACTGAATAAACTGGCATCACTGCAATGTTCGTCCGAAAATTTTTGTTTGTACCTGGTTTGTTCCGCTCCATCACAACCCCATTTCACAATTATATCCAGGTTTCTCAAGTCGGTTATAGTCTTCAAGACCTCTTCTTGTACTTTGCATAGTCGTGTAATCGTGTGATCCATTAAAGATTGTAGTTTAATTTCAGCGTGCGTTTCGGTGACATTAATACCACTAGGATAGCACATTTGTTTTGCCGCTTTAACTTTATATTAAGGTGGATATAGTTTTTTATTCACTTCTTTTATTTGCTGGCGTATAACATTATATTGATGTGATGAGATATTTGCATCTATAATTAATGAGAGAGCTTGTTCTTCTGAAAGTCCGTAATGGATTTTGCATGCAGAACTCTTCCGCGCTTTTTTAATTTTTGTACCTCTCTGAGGTGAAAAGAGACAAAGTTCTCTTACAATAGCAGCTGAATCTTTTTTTCCAGCTTGTCGAAGGCTTACCTCGGTTGCCATCGATAACTCTTCCTGGCTCGATGTGGCAAGGAGCTGTTGAATTCGTCGCCTTTTTGTTTTATCGCTTGAATGTTCAAAGACTTTTTGTGGTCTTCCGGGTCGGTTACTCGTTCCAGGTAGTGAAATATCCATGGTAGGTTCACTGACAATATTTGGAAGCGAAATATTCTCTTCTAACCACGAAGAGTTCGCTTTAAAGAAGCGTTCTCGGTGCCTTCCCGACTTCGACCATTTTGCATCGATTTTTGTGCAATTATTTCTTATTATTGTTCTAATTCTCTTTAAATTGTCATCACTGAGGGGTGGGTCACCAAGTTCTTGTAGAATATGATGTAATAAGGCATCCATTCTCGTTTGTTTTGCGTTTGCAAACCAAACACCGAAAAACGAACGTCGCGATATTTGCGGAGTCATTCTGAAAATAAGAAATAATTGTATGAGTGTCGCAAACTTTCGCCAAGTAATAAACTTGTTACGTATAGCTTAAAGATGGTTCTTTCATTAGAATATAATACGTGATCGGAATAATGCGGAATAATAAACTAAAACTCAAGTACAAACTAAAAAAACTTTTTTTTTTTACCATAAATACCTTGATCTATTCTTTTGAACCTAACGATAAAATTTATACACGAATTAAAGAAAATATGTATGCAAACTTACCTTGAGATTCACGTGGAAACAATAACAACAAAAAATCACTATTAACGTACACAAACACAGCGTCAAAGAGTAGAGTAACTATATACGCACAGCGTATTCATCGAGCAAACTCAGACGAATGACACGAGTGCGAGGCGTACGTGTCTGTGAAGCGCAGGTAGGCGGCCGTTCCGACCCTTGTATCTATTGTTCGGCACGACTTCTGGGTAAATAAACCTTTGTCCATTGTAGTATAACTTGTCTTCAGTCAATACACACTAGTGTTAAGCCTGTTCAGACAAGTACCAATAATTTATAATGTCCGTCTAGATCATGAAAATACCATACTGTGCACCGCCTCGAGTGTAATGACCAACATAGCACACTCGTATCATAATTAATGTATGTACTATAATATCAATTCTGTAATATAAATGAGAACTTACTAGTTCGCTGCTTCTTTATATGATTTACGGACTTCGCCCTCAATAAGTTTAGCGTCACCAGCAGCTTCCATTTCAGCTAACAACGAAACATAAGCCTCAATCAAATCATCTGCAAAATGTTGTTGATTTGTAATCTCAAGATGATTACCTATAGAACATGTCCCAGAATTAACGCATAACCTCTTAAGGGGTCTTTTTACTCATCATTAAAACTTATACATACCGGGGCGACTTGTCGCGCTGGTATGTAGAAGCCTTTATGAACAACTTTTACTATGAGACCAAACCTGAAATCGCGATTATGTTCTCATAACTCGTCAAAATGGTATGGAACAGTTGAATTTTTTTTTCGCGATTTCAGGTTTGGTCCCAGAGGTACAATTACCCCTTAAGAGGTTGTGCGTTAATTCTGGAACATGTTGTATAAAAACGTTGTGGTTAAGGTGCTTACCTGGTTTGGTTACCAACGCTGATAATATCTTCGAAGTATCTTTAACGTGTTCTGCAACATATTAATAGACACAAGTTTATAGTAGGTGTGTCTGGCTTTTGACATCCTGAAACTAGAAATTGTAGGTACAAAAAAAATCCATGACTGATCCCCTAGTTAGTGACAAAAGGTTGTTGAGCCGGAGACTTTCTCAACAATATTCTTCAACTTAGTCGAGTTGAGTCGAGGATTTCGCGATGAGCTAACGAATTTTCTAAGAATACAAGGTTAGTCATTCTTGTTTACAGGGTCAAAATCTAAGGAAAAATCTTTTTAATAAAATAAGTGATAATAAAGACAAAATAGATCAACCATTTTTCAGGTTATCTAAAGTACATACATCTTTTATGGGGTACTGTGTTAAATGTTACAACAAAATACCTTGTGATATATTGCAACTAAATGAAAGAAAATTTAAAACTCATATTAAAAGAACACTTCGTAAACAAGCATATTACAAATTAGAGGATTATATACAAGATAAGAATGCTTGGAAACATGCTGGTCCTGCTCCATAGGACAATCTAGAGTCTAGACAAAACCAAACAGGTTGCTATTTTAATTGTATAATTTATTATTTTTATGACATTTATTTTAAATTCTGTGATTACCTTAACTCACACTGATATTGTTATTTTTTAGGAAATCGTACCTATATATTTTTTACAATTTTTGTAAATATGTGAGCACCATGTATCTATCACATAATTAATTTATCTGTCATTGCTTCATCCTTAACTCCTTTTATTACCTATTGTGGTATAGTAATTTTATTCTAGGTGCATCGTCTTCACATATAATTTATATAATTAATGTACCTATAAAAATATTGTACTAGATTTTAAAAGAGTACCGGTGGAGTTTCTTGCCCATTCTTCTCCATACGAAACTACCTTTTGGAAGGGGCGACTAGAATCAATTCTATTTTTTTGTAAATATTGACGTTCAAAAGTGCCTTTTATGTGCCTATTTAAAATAAACAATTTGACTTTGACTTTGAAAATAAATTAGCGAAACTCCATAGTTATGATTGGTATCCATATTTAATCATGATTAAACAAAAAAACTGGTAAAATGCGTCAATGCGGACTACGCACAATGAAGGGTTCCGTAGTTGGGATGAATTTATCCCAAGAACAAACTTAACTTTGTAGTTGAAATAATGTTCTCCCATACATCGTTATACTCGTACGGCACGGTTAATTCTCCAACCGCAAATGAAAGTTTGTCATTGCAAAAAAAAATGTATGTGATATAGGTATCTACAAATTAACGATTTTCGGACTTTCCTTTACTTTTGTGTGAGCTTCTTGCCAACTTTCATGATTCTAGGTCAAAGGAAGTACCTAGGTGTTGATTTAATTGAGTGTCAAAATTTCGCATAAATGGCCGTATTTTTATATTGCAAGGGACCGTAGATCTACGTATTTGATATAAATTTGATACCTCCAAGCGTTCCTGAGAAAACGGGTATGGACAGACAGACAGACGAGACGGACGACGAAGTGATCCTATAATAAGTTTTCCTTATATGGTATGGAACTCTAAAAATGAGAAAATAGCACTTTTCCCATTTCTTCCCGTGGGTGTCGTAAAACACTACTAATGGACTTACTAGAGATTGGGCAGCAGCGTTCTCTATGCATTTTTAAAACCATACTGCGATCGCCAACTCGCCTGCCAAGCGTGGCGATTATGGCAAAATGGGGTTCCATTCCTCAAACGATGAATCGGAACCACATACAACTTCATTGCTAGGAATTGCTTTTGCTCATGCTCACGCTCGGCTCGCTAGCTTTTTTGCAATTTAACTAAAAATCACACTATTTATATTACTTACATATTCGTTATTATTTTTTTATTTGACACAAATAGATTTTATTTATGTATGCATCTATACGTTGCAGTATGAAACTGATTTACATTCGTCACCTTACACTATCAGGTCCAGTTGAAAACCAGCGTCAGACACTAGTTGTCTGGCATTTTTGCTGAAGTGAACCTTTTTGGCGCAGCCGTGAGGTAACACTTTCCTGCAAATTTCCTACATCGCACTTTACACTTTTTGCTTGTTTAATTTTTAGGGTTCCGTACCCAAAGGGTAAAACGGAACCCTATTACTAAGGCTCCGTCGCCGTCTGTCTGTCCGTCTGTCACCAGGCTGTATCTCATGAACCGTGATAGCTAGACAGTTGAAATTTTCACAGATGATGTATTTCTGTTGCCGCTATAACAACAAATACTAAAAAATAGAATAAAATAAATATTTAAGGGGGCTCCCCTACAGCAAACGTGATTTTTTTGCTCGTTTTTGCTCTATATTGATAACGGCAATAGGTAGACGCTTGAAATATTCACAGAATATGTAGATATATATTGACTTTAAAACTAAATAATTAAATTAAAATAAAACAAATATTTAAGGGGGGCTCCCATACAACAAACGTGTTTATTTGCCATTTTTATAGATAATGGTACGGAACCCTTCGTGCGCGAGTCCGACTCGTACTTGGCCGGTTTTTTTTAATCTTCTGTATATTATATTGTGTGCCTTTTAGTCTGTGCTAAATAAATGTATTTTCTTTCTTTCGGATAATTTAATTTGACCTTGTATTAACGCTCTACCTTTCATTGTCATGCTCAGCTTTCGTGGCATAGGGCGACTGCGGATCATATGGTCCAATTTCTTCTCTACTTGATTAGCGATTTGGTAGCATGGTTCCTTTACGGGCGCTGACTTTTCTCTCTTCATCCTACAATTACACTTTATTGTTACGTACCTACCACGGGTATATTATGGAGAGTGTAAGAAGACCCAATCCCGCGTTCTGTGTAATTTAACTAAGTAGATAATATGAAGCAAGAACAACTGCTGGGAAACGACTTATCACTGAGTTATCGGACAGAGGGTAAATGCTTCATACAATCGCGCTATAATAGGTACACTACTACAAGCATGAAGGCTTCTACAAACTGGCGCGACACGCGACGCGACACAAAGGCCCTGCGTGTCGCGCGACGAGCGGTGCCTTTGTGTTGCGTCGTGAGTCGCGCTGGTCTGTCTCTGTAGAAGCCTTGTGTGCGGGCAACTGGCGGCTTCGCCTGAGTGAAGCGAGGCAACTGGCTGAGCCGGTATGAACCAGTGTCTCTTCCTACGCGACGAAGCCGCCAGTTGCCCGCACACACGCGCCTCATGCTTGTATAGTGTAGGTACCTATCATAACGCGGTTGTATGAAGCTTACCCTCTGTCCGTTTAGGCCCGGCGCCCATTATCGGCATCGGCAAGGAAAAGGATCCTTCGGCATCCTACATGCAAGCGCACACTATCGGCAATTATGCTTTGGCATGCTGCAACGTTCTTAGGGATGACGAAGCGTCCTTAAGGATGCCGCACTCCCCTCGCCCCGCAGGGCAAACTATCCCCCGAGTGTTGCCTCGGCGCCGGCGGCGTACCGAAGGTTGCCGAAGGATGCCGAAGCATCCCGAAGCATTCTCAAGGCTGCCGATAGACCAGCCTCAAGCATACCGAAGCGGTATTTTTGTTATTACGACCACATATCACGGAAATTTCTACTTTATTGCCATTATGTTATAGTATATTGCTATTTGCCACCAAGGATCCTTTTCCTTGCCGATGCCGATAATGGGCGCCGGGCCTACTCTTTGGTTCTTAGTATGAAACCTCACTGATTTTTTAAATTTATTTATGATGGGTTTGCTCTTGACCTTAGTCTAGGGCAGAGGTGACAGAGACAAAGTCGACGGTGGAGTGAGCTTACCCAGAAGAAGCCTGTTCACTCTAACTTTGAAGAGATTAGGATGTATGCGTTCGGAAACACAGCGCAGGCAGAGAGTTCCACTCTTTTGCTGTACGCATTATTATTGTTATTATCATTACATTGTTTACTGCAATGTAACATTCACAACTGACTGTGATTCGTGTTATTAGAACAAGAATTTAAGTTACCTCCACGTATAGTTTAGTTAAAGTAAAGCATTTAAAACTGGTTTGACCTACTGAAAAACATTAATAGGTAGGTAAGGGACAGGCGGACATACCGACAGAAAGTTTCGTACAAAGTGATATTTTAAGGGTTCAGTTTTTTCTATACAAAGACGGGAAGAATAATTATTTGACTGTTCGGTTCAGCAATGGGTCTTTTTACACCCGCTATAGTGAGTGAGAACATTAGACACTTTAAACCTTTGAGCGGCAAAGAAATAAGTTTCTGCAGCGCCATCCACTTCTACGAGTATTTCGTTTCCACGGTTTTGCATTTCTGACACGAGACCGTCTTTTACAAGGCTGTTGTAATCTGGTGTGTGAATAATGATGAGTTGATGATTTATTAATACTTTTAATAGTAGATTATGCACCAAGGGGATAAAGGCTTCTACACACTGGCGCGACTTGTCGCGCGACGCGACTTTGCGATATCTATCCGTAGAACTATTTCTATGAAGTCGCGCGCGACACTACACACAGGAGCGACTTGTCGCGCCGCGAATCAGATATATCGCGTCACGTGATGCGTCTTGTGTAGGCTCTTCAGACTGACGCGATATCGCGGCGATATCGCGGCGACACCATACGAAATGATCCATTTTGTATGGCGTCGCCGCGATATCGCGTGGCTAGCGCGACGCAACACAAGAGAGATAATTATTACTACATTTAAAATTTTATAGGACCTTGCAAATGTCAATCATCCTAATTTATACCTTATTGCAAAGAGATAAGAGTTACATTGCAATGACTTAGGTACTTGGTTTTGCCGGCTAGTCGGCATGCTCAAAGGAATAAATTATCTTTATTCAAGTAGCGCTACTAGTCGCGCGACGCCACTTGTCGCGCTACGCGACACATGAAATGGGTATATAAGGCGCTTCAATGTGAGGTGAGCTCAGTAGTAGACGATCTTCGTCAGAGGACGAAGGCAGGTCTGTGCGTGTTTGCTGAGCGAGGTTAGGTTCGATTTCCCGGTCGGTCGACATAACCCAACCTTTTGGTGGGAAATCCTCATGGATGTCCTCCGCCCTGGGGTGGGTGGAGGGGTCTGTCAGACTCTTACTGACTAAAAACCACCCCAGTATTACGAGTATACGCCATACAAAATGGCATTTCGTTCGTATGGTGTCGCCGTGATATTGTAAAGCGAGTCGTCATGCCATCTAATTCTAGGGATTGACACTATTGCCAGCTCACTTCAAGTCCACTTCATCTAAGTTTTCGTGGTGAGATTTTTACAGAATAGGTCGAGGTCTGTGCGTGTTTGCTAACCGTGGTCCTAGCTAGGTTCAATATTACATACATTTTATTCATTCAAATATTTTTTTAATTTCTATTAGATTCCAATAGGTCTCATTGGCTATTGAGTTTTTTACTCGACTGCGTGACGCAAAGGAGGGTGTTTATAAATCATGACTTTAGCCAGTTTTACCAATTACTTAAACTTAAACATTTCAGTGTGTGATTAGAACCATTCTAAACCCTGTCGAAAACATTTAGTTTTTTTCCAAAGTAAAATAAAATTATAAGCAAAATAGTAGACAAGTCATTGCAATGTGACTCTTATCTCATTGTGATAAGGTAATGTTTGACGAAATTAAGTAATCAACCAATCTGCCTATCCTTTTCCTAACCATGATGGGGTCGGTTTCTAGTGTAACCGGATACAGTATTTTACGTGGAGCGACTGCCTATTTGGCCTCCACAACCCAGTAACTGGGTAATACCATACCCCTTGGCCCTTTGGTAAGACTGGTTGTCAGACTTTCGGACTTCTGACGACCCGTAACGGCTGTCAAAGATCCACGAATGACAGACAGCTTATCGTGCTTTTGGAGGCACGGAAGGATCTTGGTATGCAAAAATGGTCACCCAGCCGCGGACCAACCTCAACAATCTAGTAAAAAGCGAAATAAACTAATAAAATAATAATTTCTCCATTTCAAATTATAAAAGACCTTGCAAATGTCAATCATTCTAATTTATACCTTATCGCAATGATATAAGAGTTACATTGCAATGACTTGGTATTTGCGGCTGGCGGAATGGTAAAAAAAAATACCCTTTGAAACTGCCGCAAGCCAGCCGCTACTGCGCCTAGCTGTACCTATATTATTCGTGGATTTTGACTCAAAATTCGAATTTTTTATAATTTACCAACTTCACAAAAAGGAGGAGGTTTTCATTGTTTTCAAGTCGGTTGTATTTTTGTTTATGTTTATAAGTAGTAGGTAAGTACCTCAGTACTCCGTCGTTTATAAGCCGATTTGGAAAATTATTTTTTTATTTGTATAGATTATACTTCCAAATTTGTCCTAGTTTTATCAAAATCCAGTTCTAAGGATGGGATCCATGAGGAACTGAGGGAACTTCTCAAATATTATAGGCATACCTACTACATATAGCGATTTTTATATTTTCATCAACCGGTCAATCATTTGCATACAGAAAGTATCATTTAGTGAAGTGGAACTGATGAAGAAGACCACAGGCGGCCACCAGAACTCCTCAATGATAAGTACTTACCTATTTCACGGGTGGCGATAAGATATCTCTATTAATAGTTCTGATCAAAATGGTACCATCAAACTGATCTGATGATGAAGCCGGAAGGTAGGCACTGGAACTCCGTTATAAAACAATGTATCTTACCCGTGTTTGGGCTTATTGGAATTGTCAAGAGATGCACTCTGGATATAAATGATTTATACCCGACATCAAAAAAAGGAGGACGTTCCCAATTCGTCTCTATATAGGTAGGTATATTAAGTAATACTTAATTATGTTCGGGTATAACTTATTTGTTTATGAACCGATTTTTATAATTATTTAATTTGGTAGATGAAGCTTGTGCCGACTTGCGCGGTCCCATATAAATTTTATTATTCTTGCTGGGTACCTAGTTTTGAGTTAGCTTAGCAATAATAGGTAATTTACGTATTTAATCCAATTGGTGTAGGTATGTTGATGATGCTATAAAACTTCCTGTCACTGTTATTTACATAACAGGTAGTGGTAGGGTAGGTACCACAAAGTGAAAAATAGGTAAGCACAAATCTTTTTACAAAAAAAAAATCGTTTGTTGCCGCCGACTTCCGAAATTTAAGGTATTTTTCACCATAGTGTTTATTTTTTAATTTAAATTTCACGTCAAAAGTTTATTTTCACAACCACATTTCCAGTACTTACCTATAAGCTGACCTCTTATTGTAAAGAAAGCCTAATACAGGGTCAAAATAAATTAGTTCGCGAAACTCCGCAGATGTTATGGGTATTGTATACCAAAAAATTAAGTTACTTATTTAATTTTTCTGACTACCCGTAACCAGGGACCATTTTGGTTACCCATTGAAAGGGTTTTCGATAGGGTTTTTCTAAGCGGTTAAACAAAAACCCATACGATATGGGTAACCCTTATGAACGGCTTTTTATTAAATTTTGGTAACCCATTGAAAGGGTTTTCGATAAAAACCCATACGGTGTGGGTAACCCTTTTGAACGGCTTTTCAAAATTACCCACACGTTACCGTTACTAAAATGGTCCCTGGGTAGAATAGAGATAGAAATGGTCATGCTACGCGTGCTGGGCGTATATCGAAATAACATAATATTATGATTTTTACATGTTACTGGGTTTCAAGTACGTATAGAACCCATTGAATGGGTTATCATGTAACCCTTTCACTGGGTTTCAACTATAAGAAAAACTAGAAAGAAAGAAGAAAGAAAATAAAACCCATTCAATGGGTTATCGTGTAACCCCTTCAAAGTGTTTCTAGTATAAAACCCTTTCAATGAGTTACATCATGAGAAAGGTAACCCATTGAATGGGTTACCCCTTCGAAAGGCTTAACTCTTAACCGGGGTTGTACGGTCCCTGGGTAGAATAGAGATAGAATTGGTCATGCTACGCGTGCTGGGCGGATATCGAATTAACATAATATTATGATTATTTAATGTTACTGGGTTTCAAGTAGTTAAAGAAAGAACCCATTGAATGGGTTATCATGTAACCCTTTCACTGGGTTTCAAGTAAAAACCCATTCGATGGGTTATCATGTAACCCTTTCAATGGGTTTCTAGTATAAAACCCTTTCAATGGGTTGTTACATCATGAGAAAGGTAACCCATTGAATGGGTTACCCCTTCGATAGGCTTAACCCTTAACCGGGGTTGTACGGTCCCTGCCCGTAACGACTAAGTTTAAACAACATGTCCCAGAATTAACGCACAACGTGGTCATTGTACTCATCATTATGGACAACTTTTACTATGGGACCAAACCTGAAATCGCGAACAAAATATATATTTTGTATTTTTATTTTTATATAAAAATATCTAATTTTTTTTAAATGTTCTATTTTAGGAACAAACAATGAATGCATATAAACTTAAGTAATAAAATAAAATTTGCGGCCTCTCTTAGATCCGGATGACCCCATCACTCTCCTCCAGGAAAGCAATAGGGCCACGAGTACAGTGCACAAATTACACAAACCGACCTTCCGTCCTCGCCGCCGAGGTACCTACCACGCGAACTTCCCGACTAAATATTAATAAAAGTCCTCCCCCCCGTCCCTTGAATGTCGATGCGCCAGCCGCCCGGTTAGAGGCTGAGAGCGCCCGCAGCAGCAATAAATATAGTAACCCCCGTTAATAATCATGATCTAAATATTGATCCAGCCCGTCCCCAAATTACTAATTTTGTGATCCCCCAACGACGCCCTAAGCCGAGGTCCGTACCCCACAGGGGGTGCCCTTAGTGCGCTGTCGTTTAGTTTTAATAAATATATTTTACGCCCTGGCTGGAGGCTTTAAGCTTAAAAACCATAGGGCAGCCACAGGAATATCCGGTTAAGTAGCCACGGCCTCTCTAGGTCTGCTACGAGATGCCATTCAAAAAAAAAAAAAAAGCGGCGGCGCGAATAGGTACCTACAGCGCCTTTTTTAGGGTTCCGTATCTGAAGGGTGCCAAACGAATCCTATTATTAAGCCTCTGCAGCCCGTCCGTACGTCTGTCTGTCAGCGAGTTGTATCTCATGAACCGTAATAGGTAGACAGTTAAAATTTTCACGATTGTGTATTGCTATTATCACTAAGTATAATAAAAATAAAATAAATTTAAAAATTAAAGGGGGTTCCCATTATCCCATACCAGAAACCTGTTTTTAAGGTTCCGTACCCAAAGGGTAAAACGGGAACCTTATTACTAAGGCTCCGCTGTCTGTCTGTCTGTCTGTCCGTCTGTCACCAAGCTGTATATCATGAACCGTGATAGTTAGACAGTTGAAATTTTCACAGATTATGTATTTCTGTTGCCGCTATAACAACAAATACTAAAAAACAGAATAAAATAAATAATTAAGGGGATCCCATAAAGTTATAACAAACGTGATTTTTTTGCCGTTTTTATAGTTAATGGTACGGAACCCTTCGTGCACGAGTCCAACTCGCACTTGGCCGGTTTTTGTTTTACTAAAGAACCTTTAAATAAAAATGTAGTATTCAATACTGTACCGTGTACGGTGGTACGGAAACCTTCGTGTGCGAGTCCGACTCGCACCTGACTGATTTATTTTACAATATTATGCTTCTGGTATTTTTTTGTCCAACATTTTTATTCTAATCTGCAGGAAGTTTAGGTTAGTTCTAATACTGATGCATTGTTTCCAATTAAACAAATATCAACTTTACAAGTGTGTAAATTAAGATGATTTCAAAATGATAAATAAGTACCTACTCACAAAAAGGCCATAAAAACGTGTTGCAGTCGAAAGTACACTTTACCCTTCGATCAATAGTATATTATTGATCGAAGACTTTACCTAAAGAAATTAAAGTTATTGTTCCGAAATCACATATATTGGAAATTCCTACTTGGGTTGGGTTGGGTTAATGTCGCCGGGAGGACACAGCGTGGCATACGCTGGCAGAGTGTGCCGCTTGGGAGCAGCCACGCCGTGCCCTCATCTCAGGAGTAGGGACCTGGGAGGAGTCCTGGGACGCGATGGTATCCTTCTGCGAAACAGTCGTGTCGCAGAAGGAGGCAGAGAGCTGACCAGAGGGCCACCTCTGGTCAGCTCTCTGCAGAGGCCGGCCGCCACCAGCCGGTGATCGGAGAAGTCGGTCTTGGTCTTGCTCCCATGATCCCCGGTGTAAGTGTGGGAATCACTGGGGTGGTTTTTAATCAGTAAGAGTCTGACGGACCCCTCTGCCCGCCCCAGGGCGGAGGACATCCATAAGAATTTTCCGCCCGGGAACAAAAAAAAAATGTTGGCTTATAATTATAACCTAACCTCGCTCAGCAAACACGCACAGACCTGCCTTCGTCCTCTGACGAAGATCGTCTACTACTGAGCTCACCTCACATTGAAGCGCCTTATATACCCATTTCATGTGTCGCGTAGCGCGACAAGTGGCGTCGCGCGACTAGTAGCGCTACTTGAATAAAGATAATTTATTCCTTTGAGCATGCCGACTAGCCGGCAAAACCAAGTACCTAAGTCATTGCAATGTAACTCTTATCTCTTTGCAATAAGGTATAAATTAGGATGATTGACATTTGCAAGTCTTATAAAACTTGAAATGTACTCTAGTGTCGCGCGGCACGTCGCGCGACGTGTCGCGCCTGTATGAAAGGGGTTGCGTGTCGCAATAACGCAGAATCGCCACGCGCCAGTGTGTAGAAGTCTTAAATCAGAGTCTTATGTCACGGGCGCCGATTTTTATTGGGTCCTCTACAAGTCGCATACTTATTTTAATCGTTAAATTTATATTTATACAGAAACATATGATACACATGTCAGCAACAAGTGTGTTTTGGTCATTTTTGGAACGTCGGCGTCGTCAGCTTCGGCTGTCAGTCAAAATACGACAGACTTAGAACATTTGAATTTTGTTGACATGTGCCAAGATATGCTGGTCAATTAAATTAAATGATTGATTAAGTATTTTAAGGAATCGTTCCTAAGTTCGGTAATTAGTAATATAACAATTAAAACTGTCATTAAATTAAAACAGTCATGTCATCCTAAAATAAAACCTTTGTATTTTTAACTCACTTGCCGCGACAAAATATTCTGCAGTTTTTCTAGCGCCCTCAATGACGACATCTGTGCACAAACAATAACCTGATTAATATTTTTTATTAATAAACCATACTTACGTAGAATTGGTAGTAAAATTGACAATTACAGCCCTAAGAGCCAGTCCATACGATTCACGGGCGTATAAATTTACTCAATATGCCTTGCCTGCACTCGTTAACCTCGCCTTTGAAATTTAGTACTGACTCGAACATAAATATACATACCTACTATGGGTAGCTCGGCAATAATATCTGATTTCATGATTCATCCATTAATATCTGTCACTAAGATGACGGAAAATATATGTGATTATTTATGGAAGGCATATTCAAGTGGCAGCACAAATATGTGACATCGAATGAACACCAAAAAAAGACATGATAATCATTCAATCTTTGAATCTTCTTTGTACCGTACGCTCACTTACTGTGACACCTCGAACATCCTCAAGCTCATTTCTGGCTTGGACGGCCATTAGACGTGGGTTCCTACGTACGCGAAGCTGAATAAAACGATCATCCCTGCCCAAAGAAGGTACGTATTTATCTGCCTTGTCCCGGTCTTCTCACAAAAGCATTAGTCTTCATGAATCGTTGGATACTGCGATAAAATGTTGAAACAGGTCGGTGATGAATTCTTGAGATCACTCTGTAGGTTTGATCATTTCTCCTCATCTCAACTGCCCTGGCAATCTCAGTTGCGCTGAAGTCGGGCTTATTGAAGTGAAAAGATAAAAAAATATAAAACAAAACATATGAAACTGATTTTGAATTAAAACAAACGCATAAAAGGTGACGTTCACTTGTTTTCTAAATTTGAAATAATTATTTCTAAAATAAAATTAATTAACAACCAGCCGGCATTGATGTAAAATAATACATCAATGCCAGCCGGTCATGTTACTCAAACTAGTTGTTCGTTTTTTTTTTAATATGCCGCTAAATTTGCTGCTTGCTGGCAACGATTTTTGAATGAATTACATATGGTTACAGGGTGGATTTTTGAGACTGTGCTGTAAGGACAGGTACCTACCTAGCTACAGGAAAACGTTATAAGGAACTTTTTGAGGAATAGTTAACTGCGTCCACAAATTATGGAAAAATGGTATAAGTCAGCTAAAAAAACGTCTGTGAAAATGGAGTTTCGCATAACGATTATAATAAGTATAATTATAATAATATTTTATTAAAGATCCACCTGTATAAAGTTGGAACCTGTGAAATACTGATGAATGCGTAAGAAGAAGCATTTCATTATGCACAAAAGCTTAACGTATTTTATTGTGAAGAGAAAAAAGAACTTACATACCATAAATACTTAGGTAACGTATACCTTGCATGCTGTCAGTCAAGTGCGATGGGGTTTTGTCTTTGACGATCCCACTCAGTTTTCTTTCAAACTTCATATGAAGGCGTGCGGTGTCACCGGAGTTTTTCACAGACTTGTCCACTTTTACGGGATCTGGATCAGCAAGGCTGGGCATGAAACATTAATTGATATAGCCACAGTCGATTTTATCAGGACACTTAATATGTTTTAAAGCTTATGGCACTGAGCAGACTATTGCATAGAAAACTATTAATTACTTTATAACAAAGATCAAAATAGCAAACACTTTTGACCAATGTAGAATTGAAATCAACTTAAAACCATTTTATGAAGTACTAGCTTCTACCCGCGACTTCATCCACGTGAAAGGACTTGTCCAGTTTCTGCCTTCTGAGCTCTGGTTTACTGTTAATATTCAGGATTCACAGTCCAAATTAAAATTTCGATCGCAGTATGGTGTTAAAATGCATATAGAACGCTGCTGCCCATTCTCTAGTAAGTTAGTGGCCTTTTACGACTCCCACGGGAAGAAATAGGGTGGTGCTATTCTTTACGTCCGGCACCACACGGACAACAATAACTTACTTTAATCCTAATTCAGTACAGTCAAAGTCAAATTATTAATTTCAAATAGGCACATAATCAAAATTTACGAGTAGCTTCCCATTTGCGAAAGAATTTTCAGAATCGGTATCAGAAGATCGTCAGACAATCGGATCGGACATCCAAATTCACGAAGTTTACCTCTTTATAATGTTAGTATAGATGATTAACTTAAGTTAACCGGTATAAGTGCTATTGAGTTCATTATGATCATAGTTTTGTGAGAGAATTTGTACCAGTCCGAAGCCTGTTGGTGTGTGAGGGTGATTTGCGGCTGCTTGTAGAACACTTCAGGGCCGCGCGCTTTCAGCTCTTGGTGCAGGATGTCCAAGGCCGCCAGGTGCTCCGGATCATAATCTGCACATAAAGAAAAAATGTTTATTATTCTGGACAAACAAGACACACATTCGACAAAAACCCAAAGTAAAGAAAGAAAAAGTTTTTATTGGGACTCGCACAGATCACAAAAAAAAACACAATATATTACACACAGTGTGTAATGTATTGTGTGTTGTTTTTTTTTTACAGGATTTCTACTATCAATAACAAAACTACTTTCCGATCAGCACCCAGCCCCCTCTGCCGACACGCTGCATAGAATAGAATAGAATAGAATACTCATTATTATGTACACCATAAAAGATACAGATAAAAATGTTTTAATTTATTTATTTTTTCATAGTCATAGTCAATCAGACATAGTCAATACACACGAACCTCCCGTCCCCCCCGGAGTCCCAGGGGGGGGGGGGGGGTCGTTGGTCGTACGAACACGTCAGGGAGGTTGGACTCAGTACCCCGAGTGTAAGTTTGCACGTGAGTAAACGTAACTAGCGCGTTTGCATTAAGATTTTTAATCTCACCCTTATATTCTTAGCATTATGATCTATCGGTCAAATTTTAACGCAAACGAAATAGTTACGTATACTCTCTTGCAAACTTACACTTGGGGTACAAAATTAGAAGACAATACATGGTGGCTACACTAGATTGTACAACGTGATTAGTAGTGCAAGCGTGAAGCCTGCACCTTAATTGCGTGACACACTATCAATCACAATTTGAATGATTTTTAAGTATATTGCTAATCCATTGCTTCATATATTCCAAAAAATTGTCTGCTCAACAGCGTAAATAACGCAATGAATGTTGTTGAATTGTCAAAATGAAACCCATTTCTACTGATAGTTTGTTACAGTCCGCGAATTTTTTTTTTTTTTTGGGTGGGAAATCATCAAATAACTTCTCCCGCTCTGGGCGGAGCGAGAGGGAGTGTCAGACTTTTACTGACTAAAACCCACCGTGTTCCTTCAAATGCCTGTGTGCCAGAGCCACGATATCCCTTTCGGACAGGCTCGTAACCCTGGCAGGCATTGGCCCTTTCGGACCCCGTCAATTGGTGCTGACGTCTCTTTGAGGCGCGCGTGGAACACAACGCGCCGTCGACCCGGGCCTGGTCCTTATCGGACGGCGAGCTACCCATCGCTCACCGTCCGCAAGCCCGCGCCTACGGTGGCCGGGAATCGGCCTGCGATTCCCGACGCCCAGGGCGTCTCCTGCGGCGACTTAGGGCGGAAGGGCGGGCACCCTGCCTCACCCTCATGCGCTCCGCCTCCTCCTTCGCGAGCATTACTGTTTCGCAGAAGGAGGTGACGGCCTCCCATGCACTCTCGCTCCGAACCATGGCCTGAACCAGGGCCGGACGCGAGAGATCGTCGCCGCCGATCGCCTCCGTGAGGACACGGCGGTGCTCCGCCCAAGCAGGGCAGACCTCCACCGTATGCTCCACCGTGTCCTCCGGGCGATCCACACAGTGGTGACACCCGGGCGTTTCCTCCCGCTTTATCCTGAACAGGAACCTCCCGAAACAACCGTGTCCGGTGAGGACCTGCGTCAGGCGGAAGGTGAGGACGCCGTGGCGCCTCTCTAGCCACTCCTCAAAGAGGGGACTTTCCGCCGCAATTGTGGCGTGCCCAAGTCCGCGAGGCCTAACCTGAGCTTTGCATTTGTGTGAGTGATTACCAAAAGTAGAGTATAAACCTATAAAAAAACCGGTACACACCGGTGCGACTCGCGACGCGACACAAAGGCACCGCTCGTCGAGGGACACGCGGGGCCTTTGTGTCGCGTCGCGTGTCGCGCTGGTCTGTAGAAGCCTTAAACCGGTTTAAATCAAGCAAAGGACGCGTTACGCTCTAGGCCGACGTCACACCTACACTATCTTTATGTGCACTCACACAAATGCAAAGCTCAGCTTAGGCCTCACGGTCTGTACGCAATTACCCCGCAGATACCCTGTAGGCTATTTTAAATAGTGGGTACCGTATTTAGTTGTTATTTTAGAATAGGCATTGTTTTGCACTTACCAGCGCCCAGTGCTCCTCCTGTATATTTTGCTGCAAAGATTAATAATAATTGTCTTTACTATATTACTTATTCATTTTAGTTACGATAAAAAAATATTTACTTCACACCATTTTCCCCTAAGCTGGAAAGCTTAGGTCGTGGTATACCTTAAAAACATCAAGACAAAAATTAATAAACCTACACCTGCACCTAAGAAATGTCAGATGCACGGTTCCAATAATTGGTCGTTTCCTATGGAGAAGAACCGGCGCGAAACTCCACGGTTACTCTTTTAGTAATAATTAATTATAGAGCAAGAGAAAACGACGGCCAGACCTTCGTTATTTTATAAAAGCTGATAGTTTTTCTGTGCATATCCTATACAGGTAAGAACGACCAGCGACAATAGAGTTTGGGTTTTGGTTACTTGGGCAGGTAACAGGTAGTAAAGGTGTATAAAATAGATGATCAATAAATGATCACATTTTCGAAAGCTAATTATTACTTAGTCTGAGCTGTCGTAATTTCATTAATGTAATGTGTTCTTCTTTTATTAGATTTTTTTGAAGTTAGTGCAGTTACAGCAATTTAAAAAATGTTTGGCACAGGTCCACCCTCGATGACGTCCCGCTGCCCACAGGACTCTGAGCGCGAGACAATTTAGCCCGATTTACTATTTTTGTATTAAAAAAAAAAAAAAACGATTAAATTCCAAAATTCCAACCGTTAAAAATTCCCTACGATACACGATTACCTCATGATCAGTTTCATATTATTTTGTGCTGTAATTAAGAAAATGGTTTTGAAATCGACTCTGTTTCGGATTTTTTTACATCGAGTAAATTACAATTTATCGTGTTTTCAAAGTCAAATTATTTATTTCAAATTGGCACATAAATGGCACTTTTGAACGTCAAAATATACAAACAAAACCTTTTTTACAAAAAAAACAACCGACTTCCAACAAAAACACTAAAAAGTGAAAAATAACTTTAATTTCGGAAGCACATAACATAACATCACGCCTTGTTTCCTCGAAGGGTTGGGCAGAGGTGTACCTGTAGTACACCCACATATAGTATTATATTTATTTTAATTTCGGAAGTCGGTGGCCATAAACGAAAAGACAAAAACAGACAGTTATGTGCTTCCGAAATTAAAGTTATTTTTCACTTTTTTGTGTTTTTGTTGGAAGTCGGTTGTTTTTTTTGTAAAAATGTTTTTATTTTTCACTTTTTAGTGGTACCTACCTACTCCACACCAATTCGTATACCACTACTTGCTATGAAAATAACAGTGACAGGAAGTTTTATAATATAATCAGCATACACCGAGTGGATTAAATACGTAGATATTATTGAAGAGTTAGCTGTAGATCTGTAAAGTATATGAGACCGCGCAAGCTTCCTCTACCAAATACAATAATTTTAAAAATCAGTTCATAAACAAATAAGTTATGCCTGAACATATATAATACTAGCTTTTGCCCGCGGCTTCACCCGCGTGGATGTCAGAAAAAATCTCACGAGAACCGGGATTAAAAGTACCTACCCTACATAAAAGGAACCTAAGTATTCGTCCAAGTTTCAAGTTTATTAACTGTAGGAATAAGATTTTTCATGCAAACAAAACCCCCCGTTTTCCCCCCCTTAAAGGTCAAATTTCCAAAACCCCTTCTCGTTTCACGTAGGCATCCCCGCTAATGCCTACGTGCCACATTTCAGCCCTATCTGTTCAGTGGTTTGAGCTGTGTTGATAGACCAATCAGTCACGATTTCCTTTTATATGTGTATATGGCTAGATATATTTTATATTGAGAATCTCCTCCTTGTTTGAAGTCGGTTAAAAATCATTTATAGCCAGAGTGCATCTCATAACAATTCCAATAAGACCAAACACGGGTAAGATACATTGTTTTATAACGGAGTTCCAGTGCCTACCTTCCGGCTTCATCATCAGATCAGTTTGATGGTACCATTTTGATCAGAACTATTTATGTAAATTTGCTTCGCTTAACTATCTTATTCCAGATATTATCTCATCGCCACCCGTGAAATACGTATCATTGAGAAGTTCCGGTGGCCATCTGTGGCCTTCTTCATCAGTTCCACTTCACCAAATTATACTCTCTGAATGCAAATGATTGACTTGTTGATGAAAATATAAAAATCGCTATATGCCTATAATATTTGAGGAGTTCCCTCAATTACTCATGGATCCCAACATCAGAGCTGGATTTTGAAAAAAAAATGGGACCAATCTGGAAGTATGTCATTTTAATTAAAAAAATAATTTTCTAAATCGGTTCATAAACGACGGAGTTCTGAGGTAACAAACATTAAAAAACAAAAAAAAAATACAGACGAGTTGAGAACCTCCTCCTTTTTGTGAAGTCGGTTAAAAATAGAATTGATTCTAGTCGCCCCTTCCAAAAGGTAGCTTCGTATGGAGAAGAATGGACAAGAAACTCCACCGTTACTCTTAAAAAGTTTCATATATGTATATTATATCA
The DNA here is from genome assembly GCA_948098905.1 of Tiliacea aurago. NCBI lineage: Eukaryota > Metazoa > Arthropoda > Insecta > Lepidoptera > Noctuidae > Tiliacea > Tiliacea aurago. The sequence goes on from OX402577.1 coordinate 22,184,422, forward strand.
TATTAATATTAATATATAATCAATTATATAATTATATGTGAAGACGATGCACCTAGAATAAAATTACTATACCACAATAGGTAAAAATAATTAATAACACATATCACACACACACATATTACACACACACACACACACACATATTTACAAACATTGTAAAATATAAAAATAAAATAAAACGTTTTCCTAAAAAAACTAATACCAGTGTGTGAGTTTATAGATTTTACTCAATGCTGGTAGCACAGTTATAGGTCTAATAATAAGAGGATTCACTCTTACTACCGTATTTGAAAATTGGTACTACTTTACCACAGTCTAGCCTTTCCCAAAGTGGGCGATAACGCCCCCTTGTGGGCACTGCAGGCCTAAAGGGGGGTGGTAAGAGACCCAAAAAAAATGGGGGCGTTGTGTACTACCTGCTGCGCTCAGGTTTCAAGTTAACTCTTGCGGGTTATAGTAAGTCTCGTTTAGAATGAATGTTTAATCTCCGCTAATATAGCTCTCACAATAATTAATTTAATTTGAACTTATAGTGGTTTTTAAGTAGGTGAAAAAATGGGGGCGCTAAAAATAATTTATTCTCAAAGTGGGCAGTAGACAAAATAAGTTTGGGAACCCCTGGTCTAAACATTGATTAGATATGCCGAAGACAGGGGCAATTGTGTCTAATTGATATCTCCAAGAACCTTAATGGAAATCCCTCATAAGTCTTCAGTGTTTTTATATGTTAAGTTTTTTGAATGCTTTTTTAGGGACCTTAGTACTTCGCCTGTTATGTTTCAGTTCCATGTAAAAGGGGCGACTCCATTGCCATCAACCGTGCACAAATCCAGTCTCACGGTTCCTACTGAGAAATACCTGAATTCCTGATGGAAAAACCCAATAACAGTTTGTCCGATCTGGAAATCGAACTCGGGACCTCATGCTCAGCAGTAGCGCTTGCGAACATAAGACGAACGATTAGTCAACAATAAATAATTTAATAATTTTAAACAATCAATCAATTTATTAATTGTCTCAGTAGCAACCCGGAAGCCTGTATTTGTGCGTGCCCGGTTGATGGCAATAGGCTCGCCTGCTGGTCTATGGGAGTGTAACATGTAACTGGCTAAAGTTGGGTGTACTAAAAGTACACCTCTGCCCAACCTTCGGACCGCAATAGAACCGACACTATACGGATAGCCGGAATACGGCGTGCCGTTGCGGCAGACCGTATATACTGCGGCCTGCCGCAACGGTAACACTGTAATTTGAAAACATTGTAAAAGCCAATTTTTTTTTTTTTTTAAAGAGTGACCAAGGAGTTTCGTGCCGGCTCTTCTCCATAGGAAACTACCAATTGGAACCGTGCACCTAGTGCCCATGTAGGCTTATGTGAAATAAAAATATTTTTGATTTGATTTTGATTTGGTACGCCGCATCACGGCCAGCCGCTAGTACGTTATAGGCCTAATAAATATAAAAAATGGGATCTCACCTGACTCTTGTTTCAATCTCTTCTGTTCTGCTAACCTGCTTTTCTCTTCTTCTTCGTGTTTTCTGTATTCTTCCGCCTCGGCTAGTCTGTGACGATGTTGTTCCTCGGTTTCACCAAGTGCGCTGCTAGGGCTACCACGACCACCAAGGCCAGTAGGGCCGGCAGGGCCATCGTGGCTGGCAGGGCCATTGTGGCCGGCAGGGCCATTGTGGCCGGCAGGGCCATTGTGGCCGACAGGGCCATCGTGGCCGGCAGGGCCATCGTGGCCGGCAGAGCGCTCGTGTCCAGCAGGGCGTTCGTGGCCGGCAGCGCCATAGTGGCTGACAGGGCCATAGTGGCCGGCATGGCCATCGTGGCCGGCAGGGTGGCCAGGGCCAACAGGGTTTTTAGCAGGTGCAGCATCACCACTCGTGGTACCAACCCCCACTGCCCCCGCAGCAGCGGCCCCTGTCCCGTCACTAGAGCTCACTTTGCCACCAGGACCAGCTGCTATTGCAGCTAATCTACGTGCCTCTCTGCAAACCAAATTATTTCTTGGATACTTAATATTTCTTTAAAGTAACGCTTTTGAAAATATCGGTAATGAAATTAATTTTGGAATATGACTAAAAAATATTATAAATTTCATACGCAGCGGTTTTGGCTTCGGCGTTAAATCCTGCAGCGTCTAATGCTGCTAGTTGCTGAGCATCCAAACCACCTTAAACAACGACAATATTTTGATTCATCCATTTACAAAAATCGCCTAGTCCCCCGCCGCGTCTGTCTTTCCGTCTGATCGTGATAAACTCAAAAACTGCCGAACGGATTTTCCAACAGTTTTCACCAATCGACGGAGTTATTCATGAGGAATGTTTAAGTGTACCATTCACTAAGGTTTTGTGTAAATTGGCTATAATATGACGATTATTTTTTAAGACGTCGGAATAAGCGGACCGACGCGGGAGCTTTACTGGCGTAAGCCTCGTAAACCGTAAGAGATACATAAAATTAATGTTCTACCCACAAGATTGTACATCTTAAAAATATCAACAAAAAAATCCGCAATAACATAATAATATGTCTATCTTCTTCGAATTTGATAAAAAAAAACCTTGTCCGAAGCTATTTTGACCGGTATATCCTTAACCAATAAAACATGTTAGGTTAAATAAATGAAGAAATTGAGCATTTTATTAAAATTAAAATATGCCTTGACATCATATTAAATAGATACATTAAAAGATATCACAGATTCAAAATTACGCGTGACAAAATAATTATGGTTGATTGCTACGATAGACACACAGATAATTTGGTAATAACCTAGATTAACACATGGGATAAATTAAGTTTCCGTGGCATAATTTCCGATCGCCACGCGGGCAAAGTCGCGGGCAAAAGCTAGTAATAGACAAAAAAATTAAAATATGTAGTATACAAAAAAAAGTTACCAAAACACCCTTTTATCACGCACCAGAGATGAAAAAATAATTAAATTAACTTAAATTAGTTACTATCTATAGGTATAAATCTACTTACCTGTGCAGCTTGTCACTTCATAAAAATCCAATGATTAAGTTATTTTATCATTTTTAGTGCGTGAGAAAAGCGTGTTTTGAAACTCCATATTTTTTAATTAAACTCCATATTTTTTAATTAGCCATAAATGAATAACTAACTTTGTATAATAACCTATTATTTAGAAAATGATATTAAGTAGCACATGTCTGTTTAATCCTGTGAGGGAATAAATAATTCGAGTAAAGGAAGTTGAAAATATTGCATATTTGCAGCCACGTAGATATTTGAATTGAAGGAAAAATTTATGGCTTGATAATAAGTAGGTACCTACTTTATAAAATGTACACAATTTATATTTACACTTACACTCCTCTGTGGCCTTAGAAGCGATGAATTGAGCAGCGATATTTGTCATACCTGTAAGATTATAAAACGGTTTTGAATAAATTAGTTTCATGTACAGTGCGAAACTCCTCAAATCTTTGTTAAAAAACGACCTCAAATCTTTGTTATTTCGCACCTACTTTACCAATTACTATAGGTACAATTTGCACATTGATTTTAGAGCTGTCATAAATTAGGTAGGTCTTAGAGGTCTTAATATATAGCCATATGCTACCCGCTACCCATCCGATTAGTGCACAAAGTATTATTTATTTATTAAAACTTCTCGCACTCAAAGGTGGACTTAATGCCTGAAGACATTCTCTACCAGTCAACCAAGGGTGGTGAGAGATGACAGGAGCTCTGATTGAGAAAATAATAATATTAAAAAATATTAAAATGTATCATAATTAATTATAAATAAAATAGGTGCACAAGTACATAAATAGGTTACAAACTTATAATACAAATACATACATATTTGCTATAATATGTCTTTACATTTTAAATATTATATAAATAGTAAATTTCCGCTTAAACTCATACCTACTGACTGGTGACCGTCCTGATATTAAGAGGAAGCGCATTCCAGAGAAGAATGGACTAAATATGAAAGGATGAATGAACAAAGTCAGAATTATGAGAAGGACAGAGTAGAAGAAGATTGTTGAAAGAACGCACATTCTTAGCGTGTGAAGAACATAGAATTATTTGTAGGTACCAAATTGAAATAACTCAAAAACTGAAACTGGTTTGTTTAGAATCGAGGGTACATTCGATTACACTGGTTTACAGTGTGGGTTAATTTTTATCAAAATATATTATTGATTGAATATTTTTTATCGCCCGGAGTCTGGATTTGTGCTCGGTTGATGGCAATAGGGTCGCCCCCTATTACATGGGACTTAAACATAACTGGCGAAATGTGGGTGTACTATACACCTCTGCCCAACCCTTTTAGGGATTACAGGCGTGGTGTTATGTGTGTGTGTGTGTAATTTTTATTGATTAGAATAAGGAAGGTTTAAAAAGGAGTGAACAAATAATAACAAAGCAAAGCTAAGTACCCAAGTACAGCACCCTGGCGATAGATAAGAGTCGCGCAGAGTTGATGGTCTATAAATACTGGCGATCTTATCTCTAAACTCGACATTCCATAATAGCGTAAGGAGTGTACACTCATTCATATTTCCTAAGGCAAGCAGAAATAGCGGAAGCACTAGTGGTTACAATAATGACGTTACTTTTCATAATTATGATCATACATATAAGCGGAAGCACTAGTCGTTACAATAATGACGTTAATTTTCATAAATGATCATAGCGGAAGCACTAGTGGTTACATTAATGACGTTACTTTTCATATGATCATAGTGGAAGCACTAGTGCTTACAATGATGACGTTACTTTTCATATGATCATAGTGGAAGTACTAGTGGTTACAATAATGACGTTATACTTTTCATATGATCATAGCGGAAGCACTGGTTACAATAATGACGTTAATTTTCATAAATGATCATAGCGGAAGCACTATGTGGTTACATTAATGACGTTACTTTTCATATGATCATTGTGGAAGCACTAGTGGTTACAATAATGACGTTACTTTTCATATGATCCTGAGCCAATGGCTTATCCGGAGGCATTTCTTTTGGTAGCACGTCGAAGTGGTACTCGACATTCTCCAAAATGACGGGTGAAGGGTGACTGCTCTTTAATTTTGGCGCTGTTTTAAGCCTGGCAACGATGAATATTATACATATATATTTAAAATATTAGTTTTAGTATATACGAAACCCGAAACGTGTCTAGTATTTTTGTGTAAAGACACACATAGATATAGATTTTTATACATAGATTTATGTAAAAAAAAAAAAACTATCATGAAAAATCACAAAGTTATAAGGTTGTTATATTACCTGCTTTTCCGTACAAAAGCATGCCAATGGCGGCGGCGCCCCCGCGCCTCCAGGGTCGTCTTGGGCTTATTGATAATAATTTGGTAGTAGGTACCTAACCGTACGGTGATTGTATTGTAAGTAATTAAATGGTTATAACATTTTCCATCACACTTAAATATTTTTGGGACAAAATATAACATGGTGTAAAAATGATTGAAATCGATTCAGTTCCTTATTCTCAACAAACTATATTCAGGTTTCGCATATACTAAAAATAATGTTGTATAACTGTTCAAACCAAAGGACTTTTAAAAGTTAATTTGATTAATTCATACATTTCCCCTATTTGTTTGTGATCTTTCTTGAACTTTCCTACATCAACAAATGGCTTTTGACCTTCATTTTTTAAACCAGTTTCTATAACATCCAACGCTTGGCCTGTAAGTGAAAACATAATAATATCTTGGCTTAGATTATTTATTTATTTATATATAACTATATAATTTATTGTACACCAGAAAAAACATAACAAAGAAATAAAATGCTTCAAAACATATAATGGGCCTTAACGCTTTCTGTGATCTCTTCCAGAGAACCTTGCAATGGACAGATTATGTACTATTTTATTAGTCATAATATTATGTACAGTCTGGAAAATTAATTATTTACTAGATTGACACATTACTCCGTCAATTGGCAGTGTTAGAACCATTTCATACGAATGTCCGAAGAATTACTGTTGTCATTTGAGTTTACGGACAATTTAAAAGTCAATAGTTAATTTATAAAGCAACCAATTTCCCTGACTTTAAATACAATGATACAATACAAAATAAATTACCTCTCCCTTCTATGGTATCTGTCAAATACGCTACGCCTTCATCAGTTGATTCTGAAAATATAATAAAAGCTTGTACAGACAAAAGTAAATTAGGTACTTTCGTAAATAATAATTCGCCGTGACGTAACGGGTAAACAGAAGTACGAAAGTCTCTTAACCATCTGACAAAGGGGTATCCTATCATGTTACCCAGTAACTGAGTTGTGGAGGTCACCATACCAGTTCCATGTAAAATTCAGCTGCATACGGTCTTTCTGGAATCACGCCCCAACTTAGTTGTGAAAGGCTAGGCAGATGATATGACTATCATAAATATGTACCTTTACCATGGTTTCAGTAGGATTCTGTTGAAATTTTTCGCTTTTCCTTATATGTAGATCGTGGAGATTACGCAATTTAAGCAGCCAAAGGTCGTAACACTATGGGCCTTATTACAAAACAAGGTTTACCTTCAGACCCAAGTTTAAACCATGGAGCCATTATTGAATTTCGAACTTTATTCCGTCTACGGTAAAGTTCCTAATACCAAAACTGACAACTTAGTACCGAACATAGTATTCAGTTTTGTATAAAGAACGGTATTTCAATCAGAGTTACGTTCTCATTACAAAAAATAGCTCCATGGTTTAAGCCATGTCAAAATATAAATCTTGTTTTGTAATAAGACGGTAACGTGTTTCTATCTAGCTGGCCCACCTGAGCCACATCAACGAAACCGATGTAGACTGTTAGCTTATTCAATGTACTTGTCTAATCAAACGAAAATATTCAATGTACCTCCGCCAGTAAGACAGAAATGTCGTTTCATTTCGGTTTCTATCCAGCGGGGCCCTCCGTTATTCTATTGCTTAGAGACTTGAAAATGCTATTGTAGATACTCCTTCCAATGTACCTTTCAAATTATTCATTTATTTTCATAATCTTTGGATATTACAGCAGAAATTACATTCGTAGGTTTTTTTCTATCCAGCGGGGCCCTTTTTATCCTTATTATTTACAAGTGAAAGTCGCACGCCAAATTAAAGCATTTTCAATGTACTTACAGGGATTAATGCGTTTTTTGTGATAAACATAATAATTACCGGGTAAAACGGGGTGAATAGGGATGCAGGGGTGAATCGGGACGCAATTTCAAAATGGATTTTAAAGTTGAAATAACATCTTTTGTTGCCAAAGAGACCTACAATGTGTTACCTGTATTATAATTAACGATTAAGTGTCCTTGTTGGCAACAAACAATATTATTTCAAGGTTAAAATCCATTTTAAAGTTGCGTCCCGATTCACCCCTGCATCCCTATTCACCCCGTTTTAACGGTGAAAAAGGATATGTTCACTTTAGTAGTTTTGTTAACAAAAAGTAAGGTCAGCATGGCAACGTAGATAAAATAATAATGCACACAGAATATATTATTTTGACATGATATATTTTTTCAAATGAATAAACTATTGTTTCACATAATTTTTTTATTTATTTGGAGAACTTTTACTATAGCGTCCAGATCGTCATGACATTCCCAACTGCCATTTTGACGTAAACAGTGGGCTTTGTAATGGCCAATGTCGCCTATACCAGGGCAGTATTGAATTACAGATATTAACTTGTAAGTTTCTTTTTGATTCAGAAATAAATGTTTTGGAACATCTGATAAATCAATTGGATTGATGCCATTAATATCGAATGCTACCATATTCTGTACTTCGTATACAATTTTTTTAATACCAGTGCAACCATCATGACCACACACGGTTCCAGCATAAGTGATGCCCAGATTAACGGCTTCGTTTAAAAAAGAAATACCACGCATTTGTACAAGATGTAAGTCAAGAGCCACAAGAGGTACTTTTTGAGTTAGCTTGTCGCTGGAACAATTTGTCTGTGTACAGAGTTTTTCGGAAACTGCGCTATGAAAGCGATCGTATATCACTTTTTCAAATAGGAAACATAAATTGAAGTCGCAATTTATAATACGAGACGAAGTTTCAATTTCAAAATGACTTTTTAACCGACTTCCAAAAAGGATCTCAATTCGGCTGTATGTTTTTTTATTTTTTTGTGTGTATGTTACGCGATTACTCCGTCAATTATGGACCGATTTTGAAAATTCTTTTTTTGTTTGAAAGGGTATTTCACCTTTTAATGTTTTATCTGCTCTCATAACGTAAAATTCTAGTTAAGAAATCAAAACTTTATCCACGTACAACTAAAATTAAAAAGTTATTTAGACATTCACACTTTCCCATAAAATGCTATAAATAATAACTTTTTTTTCCAGTAGAACAACTTGACCAAGACCAATGAGTTCTCAATTCATAGGTTTTAGTTGCCGTCGACAACCGAAATAACTTAAAAGTGATACTGATACAGCGCAATAACAATAATTACCTATGAATTTAAATACAAACAATTGTTTTCTGTACTTGTTCGAGTCCAAAATTTGAGATGTGCACTAGATTCGCTCCACTGATTTTACATTATCTGTAGTTATAATGGTGGCGTGTCATCATAACAGCTGATCGGCTGATGTGGCGTGTACCCCTGCGGTTGAATGTTGAATTTGGGCGCCATAATTACGATTTACGATACTAAATAATGTTTTTTTGAAAATGATGATTTGAAAATGAATAATTATAATGTTTTGTTTTAATGATTTTGCATGAGTTTAGATAAAGTAGTGTAAGAAACTACACACATACTTTACACTCGTTTTATAATAACAGGTGATAAGTAGTTAATAGTTTCATATGCTACTATTTTGCTGACCCTACATGAAATTAAATTTATTATTAAGTTACTTTTGACTTAGATAGCTTACTATCAGCCAGTTGATCCAACTTTAGGACACAGGCAGTCGGTGCGTTACCTGAAACTCACAATTTGATGGAACTCACGCGTAGGTACTTAAATTGTTCTCCAACAAGTTTATTATTCAAAAATACAATTATGTACTTATCGCATCTAAACAAACGCATTAATCCCTGTAAGTACATTGAAAATGCTTTAATTTGGCGTGCGACTTCCACTTGTAAATATTATGGATAAAAAGGGCCCCGCTGGATAGAAAAAAACCTATGAATGTAATTTCTGCTGTAATATCCAAAGATTATGAAAATAAATGAATAATTTGAAAGGTACATTGGAAGGTGTATCTACAATAGCATTTTCAAGTCTCTAAGCAATAGAATAACGGAGGGCCCCGCTGGATAGAAACCGAAATGAAACGCCATTTCTGTCTTACTGGCGGAGGTACATTGAATATTTTCGTTTGATTAGACAGGTACATTGAATAAGCTAACAGTCTACATCGGTTTCGTTGATGTGGCTCAGGTGGGCCAGCTAGATAGAAACACGTAAGACGGTATTAGTCTTAAGAGCCTATACTACCTCAAATGGCTCAGCACGATCCTCGATTATGTCGAAAATACTGCAGCATTAATTTTGAAATAAATATATGGTAAAGTTGAGGATTAATCAAGCTATACATTTCCATATACATGTATAAGCTGATCTCGCATTGTGTAGGATTTCCGAACAATGAGAGGTCAGCATCAACTGGATGTAAATGTATAGCTTGATGTGTAGCCGTGTGCACTAATTAATATGCTTGACGAAAACACGATTCCATAAAATTTTCTTCATAGAAAAATATTCCAAAGTTACCTCCAAACCGAACAATAAACCGGCTAAACCGCTGGTATTCAAAAAATAAATGGAACTTTGCATATTAACTGAACTATAAAGCAGGTCTTATGTAATTTTTTTTAAATTACCATTATCTTTACCGTAAAAATAAATAAACTAAAATATCGGTGCCTTGGAGTCTTCTCCCTGCCACCCTGTCTCGCTTGCTCGCGTGACCGCCAGCTACTTGTGCGAGCGAGATAAAGAGTAAGGTGGCGCTGAGGTAGTATAGAACCTTACCGACTTATTACAAAACAAGATTTATATTTTGACATGGCTTAAACCATGCAGCCAGTTTTTGTAATAAGAACGTAACAGTGATTGAAATACCGTTCTTTATACAAAACTGAAAACTTAGTTCGGTACTAAGTTGTCAGTTTTGTTTAGGAACTGTAACATAGTCGGAATAAAGTTCGAAATTCAATAATGTCTCCATGGTTTAAACCTGGGTCTGAAGATAAACCTTGTTTTGTAATAAGGGGGTTAAAGTTTGTCAAAGGGTGTTTTACTGAGGTTGAGGTGATACCTACTCATTTTTCGAACCAATTATCAACTAAGTAGGGTAATGAAAGTAATAAAACCTTTAAGAACCATCTCCATATTTTTATCTGGTATAACAGCTTGTATTTGTTTAACCATTTCTTTTTTTTTCTCTTCATCGTGGGCTTTTGCGACACCCACTGGAGAACTCTTAACACTACAATTAAAAAACCAGGTAATGTAATGATAATTGTATACAACTTTTAACGGGGTCCTACAAAAATGTTTCATATAAAAGATCCGTGAACTTGCCAGACACTAGACAGATAAGACCTAAGTATTATAATATTTAACAATGTATTTATTCGTAACACTCGTACAGTTCCTACTAATAATTGAGAAGAAATTAGAGTAGAGTTTGCTAATGCCGAAGCCACACAGCTAGGATCTTCGTTTGTTGAGTAGCGTAGCACGAACCGAGGAATGTGACTTACTGAACTAGGTACTAGGCACATATATGCACATATGTAACACTAGGTACATATAATATGTACAAACACTAGGTACATTATGCAGAATTGTAGACTCTGCAATTGAGAGCTCTGCGATTCTGCATATGAATGTGTTCCCTATTTTGTTAGCACGCCGCTGATCTGCGATGTGTTTGTTCACTCGGAGACTCACTAAGTGACTCATTTGACATGCATCTACGGCACCAAGCGTCAGTGTGGCCTTTGGTATAGTAAAACCATGCGTTGATTCGTTAGAGTGTATAGTTTGACAGATACCGCTGAACCGCGCCTTAGGTACGCGCGTGAGACGGGGGGCAGTGCAGGCGGCTCTTTTGTTAACGCTCACGGCATCCCGCTGCTTATTCGTCAACGCTCACGGCATCCCGCCGCTTATTGTACACTTTGTAAACAAGCATATTACAAATAAGAGGATTATGTCCACGATAACAATGCTTGTAAACATGCTGGTCCAGCTCCATAGGACAATCTAGAATCTAGACAAAATCAAACTGGTTGCTATTTTAATTGTTTAATTTGTTATTTTTATGACATTTATTTTACATTATGTGAGCCTTAACTCACACACTGATATAATTTTTTTAGAAAAACGTTTTTTTATTTTTATTATTAATGTTTGTAAATATGTGAGCACCATGTATCTTCACATAATTAATTTATATGTCAATGCTTCATTCTTAATTCTATTTACCTATTTAATTGTGGTATAGTAATTTTATTGTAGGTGCAATTATAAACCTTTTTTGTGACCTATCAAAGGCATTTGATTGCGTGAATCACGAAACACTGCTCTTGAAACTTGAGCATTACGAACTGGGTAAACTTGCGCTTAACTTAGTAAAATCATATTTGAATGATAGACTGCAGCAAGTTCAAATAAACGGTGTGAATTCATTGGGTTTAATAGTCAAAATGGGGGTACCGCAGGGCTCAATATTGAGTCCGTTCCTCTTTTTAGTATATATAAATGATTTACTTCATTTAGGTACTGAAAAAACCAACCACAAATGGTGTTATTTGCTGATGACACATCACTGATTTTTAAAGTAAGCAGACATGCACACGCACAGGAGCTTGACGACGTAAATAACGCTATGCCTTATGGTCCATAATTGGTTTACTGTAAATAATTTGTCTTCACATATAATAATTATTTATATATATTTAATGTACCTATCTATACAAAATATTGTAAAACATTTTAAAAGAGTAACGGTGGAGTTACTTGCCCATTCTTCTCCATACGAAGGTACCTTTTGGAAGAGGCGACTAGAATCAATTCAATTTATTTGTAAATGTTGACGTTCAAAAGTGCCATTTATGTGCCTATTTGAAATAAATAATTTGACTTTTAACTTTTTTGACTTTTTTTTGTCAACTCTCGCGGCGTCCCGCCCCCACCTCACCGCGCATTTCTAAGGCGTGATATAGCGGTATCGGTCAAACGGTAGCGTAGCACTATGCACCAAACGAAGTATCTATCCGTGTGAGAGAAGTAATCGAATATAAATATACTTCCAAACGTATGTTAGAATGTCTCGTTATACTTATTGAAACAAGGAATTACTCTCCTCCACCCTCTTGATAAGTCAATTTATAGGCCTCTTTTTCTCCTCCGATTATGCCAACAAAGACTTACACTTCTCCACCCTCTTGATAAGTCAGTTTATAAGCCTCTTTTTCTCCTACGATTGTGTCTCCTTTTCGGCCCATTAAATCCGCTAAAACTTGTTTCTGTTCGGCGTTTGCTGAGATTTACAGTTTGTTATAAATAACATAAATTGAAATAATAAACAAAAGAAAGCAAAGAATTATAACTATGTCTGTACTCTTTACTTACTCTCCGGTATAGGTGCCGCCAGAAAATTTGCAGAATCCTCGATTATATCTGTGCGCATGAAAATGAATAATTTTATATTATTATGAACATTATATAATTAAAAAAAAAAAACATCCATCGAAATAAAAGACAACATGTATGAAGAACACAAAAGACATTTAATTATCAAATTAGATTATAAGAATCACTAAATGGGATTCTTACTGAAGATAGAATTAAAAAAGAAAAACTACGAAAAATTTAATACTCCGATGTAGGTCTATAATTTACTCACATAATTAATATTTACTCTAAAATACCACAATTTGCATAAATATTTTAAGTATATCTAGTAATTAAGTACCCGGTAAAACTGCTGTGAACCTCTCATCTGGATTCTCGTTTGTCATTTCAGTGAGTTTACCTTTCACAGATGAGTAAGCAGCTACATCAACAACGTCAGTACGTAGAGTTGCAGTATTCTCAAGTCTACAAGTAAGAATTCATTTAGTTAAGTGAATATTATTTATGATTCGCACAGTGTGAGACCCAAGGTATAATTTTCCGGTACCTACCAACCCTGATCTGTCTTATTTATACATAAAAGGTACAAACCTTCTTGCACCATCACTGTAAGTCTGGTCATATCCTTGCAATTTGCCAAGTTTTTCTTCTCCCTTATCCTGCATAAGTTGCACCACATAATCCATAGCATCTCCTGGTTGAGCACTGTACAATTAGCAAATAATCTTAGTATGACATTGTTTAGATGCTTAAGTAGTAATTTATTTACCTTTTTCGACTCCAATTCTAGCTAATTGCAAACCTGCTATATCCATAGTAGCTAGAAAATAAGTCAATGAGTTAGTAACGAATATTTATTTTATTTTATTTTATCGTATATTATTTTGGAGGGTTAAGGCGCTCACAGACAGGCGCGACGTGACTCTAGTATGAACATTTTGTATAAAAACTTCATGGAAATTGTTCTACTAGAGTCTTTACAGCTAACAATACAAAAAGTAATAGAAAAAAAGTAAATTACAACTCTCCAAAGTTAAATAATAACGCACACAGTTAGATACCTACATAATGTTGAATACGTGTAATAAGTATTTAACAACATTATTTATGGGGTGGGCCAACTAGAAGTTTTTTTTTTATAATGCAGTAAAATGGAGAAAAATAATTTATTTTCAATTATATTGACTTTATTGGAAAGAACAAACATTCCCATTATTTATGGAACATGATTTCATTCATATATGGCTCCCTCAGCTAGCTTCGCAATAGCGCATCCTGAGGACCCCATTTTTCAAGACGTTGTTGGCAGTTTTGGGCTGTACCTGACGAATGGCTCGTTGAATATTATCGTTTGTGGGTTGTCCACATAACATTGATCTTTTATGGTGCCCCCCACAAAAATAAGTCCAACGGCGGCTTCGAGGCGGTGGGTGCCTCATTTCAGCCAAAATTTATTTTCTAAATTCACACTGTTTGAGCTACACTGCACTGACTTTGGAAATAAACTTTCAACATTTCCCAACGTTGTACAAGCGTAAAACGATTCATTTCATTCCTTGGAGGTATGATACCGTAGAGTAAGAAAACTATAGATAGAGGTTCGGGTAGCGTGGCCAGATGAGACAACATATTTTATAGATATCCATAAATGTATATTGGACCCAATGATACTATATACCTAACCCTTTACCCTGGGTTTTAAAACAAAACAAAATATCAGCAAATTGATGATTTTATGATGTAGAAAAGTGCCAATAAAAGCTTCACAATTTCACAAAAACGCCATGAAAGTCGAAGCTGGATGAGCTACATAATGTCGCTGACCTTGAAATAACTGACACGCACTGAGAGACGGAAATAGTATAGCGTTGTCCTTTTCCTTTACGTCTAATAAATTAATACTATATCCCTTTCTTGTGAGAATAAAATGGAGCTACCCGCCGTCTATATATTTCTTTGTCTAAGTATGATACTGACTTTTTCGTAATAAGCCGAGCAAGAGAGAACTGTCAGTGTCAAAATAAGCTATGATTCAAAAAGAAACCACTAGATGGCCCACCCTATACAAATGAGTGGAGATTTTAAGACCTTCGCTGTTCATAAAAATAAATATTATTTGTACTATAAGTAACTACCTCGATGATCTAGTGGTCGCAAGCACTACTGCTGAACATGTCGTCCTGGCTTCGATTACCGGGTCAGGCAATGTGATATTAGGTTTTTCCATCTGGAATCCCTCAGTAGCAGTCCGGAGTCTGGATTTGTGCCCGTTTGATGGCAATAGGCTCGCCCCCTATTACACGGGACTTAAACATAACCCGCGAAATGTGGGTGTAGGTCACCTCTGCCCAACCGTTCGAGGAAACTGTGCTTGCAACGTGGGCATGATGTTATGTAAGTAAAATAGATGATTACATTGTATATCTTCAACAACAGTTGGAGACAGTTTCGTTGGTATTCCTTTTTTCATTTCGGAATTAATTTGATGACTCAAGGTGACTGCAGCTGGCGAGAGATTATTCGGTGGTTTAGAATCTGTGGTCTGTAATCTGTAGATATTAAATAGATAAGTGAACAATGTAATGCCGAGAAACGGTAGGAGTGTTGGCAGACCAATAGCCAGGTAGACGACTTATACAGAAGATCGCGGGGTAGAGCTTGATGAGACTCGCATAGACCAGGGGAGCATGGCACAAAAGAGAGGGGCCTATACTCGGGAGTGGGTGAACGATACTGCCAATGATGATGATGATTATGAACGATATAAGGATTCACTTACTATACATTATTATACGGTGTGTACCCAATATAAATAACTCAAAACCTGAAACTGTACCCTAATTGCGTAACACAGTTTGAATTGGAATCGGAATGTTTTTGAAGTATATTGCTAATCCATTGCTTCTTAAGTTAGAAAATTCTGTCTGCTCACTTAAATAACGCAATTAATTTTGTTGAACTGTAAAATTGAAACCGATTCCTACTGACAGTGTGTTACGCAATTAGCTTGCTGGTTTGTTTAGAATCGAGGGTAGATTCGATTTCACTGATTTACAGTGTGGGTTAAATTTTATCAAAATATATTATTGATTGAATAAATTTTATCCAATAGAATAAGTAGATTTGATATATACCTACATACTCGTAGAATACTCTTTATTGTATGTACAAACCATAGTATTAAAATTTGTCTGGGTGCCACAATGGTCGTCTTATTACTAAAAACCTTCTTCGAAGGACACCAAGAATTACTATCTTTTACAATCATTTATGGAAATAATTACTACATTATAGCTACAATTTTTTTTCCTGGGTTCCTTTATTGATGCTGAGCCTGCCCGAGCTGTGGCACGCAGTTTCTTAAACACCTTGTATATATATATTTTTGTTAATCTATTAAGTATAAAAATATGTATTAGGTATGTTGTTTTCACTCCGCCTTATTACAAAACACAAGGTTTATATTTTGACATGGCTTAAACCATTCAGCCAGTTTTTGTAATAAGAACGTGACAGTGATTGAAATACCGTTCTTTATACAAACCTGAAAACTTAGTTCGGTACTAAGTTGTCAGTTTTGTGTTTAGGAACTTTACTATAGTCGGAATAAAGTTCGAAGTTCAATAATGGCTCCATGTTTTAAACCTGGGTCTTAAGATAAACCTCGCTTTGTAATAAAGGGGTAAGTGTTTTTATTGTTTGTATTTTATGTTTCACGAACTGTGTCCAAATAAACTTTATTATTTCTTTCTTAAAATAGGTGTCGTGTTGGCTCTATTACTTACTCATCCGCCGCATCTGCATAGGTTTTCTTGTAGGACTTATATTTATAAAGGGGTCTTAACCCCAATAACTTTTTGACCGCAGCCAAAAAGCTCATCTTGTATCTATCACCAGCCACTCCACCTAGTAAACACAATAACTATGTGTATTTCACCAGCTACTATGAATAGAGGTTCCATGAAAAGTACATTAAGTTATTAATTAAGTAGGTATAATCTTACTTCTTAGTGCGACCAGTTCGGACAAATGTTTAGAAACGTCCTGGATCAATGCTGAAAGAAAAAAAATCATTTGAATCGTGTTATGTATTATCGACCGGTACTAAGTATTTCATACATCGTGTATGGGTCTTTGATCACGAATAGGGGCAGCTGCCTTGAGGAAATCCGCCGTCCTACTGGCATGGCCAAAGGTGCAATGACCAGTCTAGGGACATATTGGAAGAATCGTGACATCCGTCGGTATACCAAAATACGACTGATCCATGCTCTAGTTAAAAGGAACCCTTATGGTGAGACTAAGGCCCGTATTTATAGAGCGTTACTCAGTACTCAAGTATTACTTAACACTAGTTTCAACCAATCCAATGGCTTGAATCTAGTCTTAAGTAATGCTTGAGAACTGAGTAACGCTCTATAAATACGGGCCTAAGTCTGTCTGTCACACCTGGATATCTCAAGAACTACTAATGCTATAAACTGGAAATTTAGAATGGTTTAAGATGACGTTTGCCCAACTATTTTGCAAACAAGAAAGAAATTAAAAAAATATATACCTTTTTTGAAAAAGGGACTGAAAAGGGGTCTTAAAAATTTGAAGTGGGACTACTAGGGCATGTGGGGTATCATAAGAAAGAACGCTAGTTTTTTAGGCAGCATAGATTCGAAGTTTTGATGAAAAATGTAAAAAAAATATCGTTCCCTTATCTCCGAAGTTTGCATAGATAAAAATCTGAAATTAATGTGATAGAAGTTTATGTAAAGATTACAGGAAAAATAAAACGATGTCTCTAAATAGCATAGTTTTTCAGAAATCATCTACATCATATATACGTACGGAACCCTCGGTGCGCGATTCTGACTCGCTCTTGACCGATTTTTTTATATTATTATGGTCCTGAAACTTGGTGCATCAAAAGCCGCGAAAGCAGTAAGATAGATACTTTCGAGATGTGATGTTGGCGGAGGCTACTTCGTATACAAGTAAGTAAGACTAAGTAGACTAGTACGAGTAAGACCTGATTGTTTCTTTTTGTATAATGTTAGTTTTAAATGCGATTTTTGTATTTCTTGTGCGTGTCCCAAATAAAATATTTTTCTTTCTTTCTTTATACCATGGACCGCCATGAGAACGAATGAATCCATACTGGAGGAACTCAGTATTACCAAGCGACTTGCTACAATATGCCAGGAGCGTGTCCTCAGCTTTTTCGAACATATTATGCGTTCACCTAAGCATGGTCTGGAAAGGCTTATGATACTGGGCCGGGTGGTAGGAAAAAGCGCTGCTCAAGGCAGAGCACCGGCAAGATGGTCAGACGCGATCAAGAAGGCTGTTGGAGGTAGCATTTACCGAGCGGTCCACACTGCAGGAGACCGCATAACTTTGAGACGCGTCGTATGTGGTTGCGATCCTCAGCATTGAGGGAACGACGAAGAAGATTTCATACATATGTAATATATACATTATTATTACATCTGTAAATTATTTCATCACCACTGCTCTCAACACGGTGAAGGAAAAAATTGTGAGGAAACCGGCATGTCCTTGAACCAAAAATTCGAAGACATGTGACATCTACCAACTCACACTGGGCCTGCGTGGTAGATTACAGCCCGTTCCCTTACGAAGAGAGAAGGCCTGTGTCCCAGCAGTGGATACATTTATAGGCTTATTATGATGAAGTAATTTCATATACACCGTGGCATTTTAATCGTCTTACAACGGCAGTCCAGTTCATGTATCCAATGACTACACTAATCATTCATAAAAGTAAAAAAAATATTTATTAACATTTGAATAATTAAAAAAAAATAGTCATTATGATTTATGACGCATGACGTTCTTTGAAACACCCTGTTACGAGCGCGGTGTGAGCCTTGCGTTCCAAGAGCGGCGCGGAATGGAGCGCAAGGCTCGCGCCGCGTTCATAACAGGCTGTTTCAAACTACATCATGCGTCTTTATTGAATAATATAAAAAAAAAACAAATGTAATAAATATTTTTTTTACCTTTATGAATGATTAGTAGTCATTGGATACATGAAGTGGGCTTCCGTTGTAAGACGATTAAAATGCCACGGTGTATTCGTAAAGTGAATGTCATTGTGTTGTCTTCCTACCAACCTTTTATTGGCAGTTTCAGTGCTGGAGGCACATCCTTCATGTCTTTCGTTAAATTTGCTTTTCCTTCATCAGCAATGTCTTTTATAGGAACATATGGGACTAGGTTGGGTGCATTCTCAACTCTAAAATATAAGCGTTGCTCGATAATTCACTTGGATGGTTTTTAGAGTACTAAGGTTTTAGGGGCCATTCAAGTATTACGTAATCAGAATTTTAGTAATTTTAACCCCCCCCCCCTCCCCCTTATCAGCAAAAGTAAGCAAAGCTCTTACCCTCCTATGCTTAAACTACGTAAACACTGGTATTTTTTTTTTAAATTGATTCTGGTTTCTTTATTATATTCATGAGTCTAAATTCTAAATTGTATAAGGAATTTATCCATATCTTCGAAAGTAACTCTGTCTGCATGTTACCTTTTCACGCCTAAACTACTGAACGTATTTCGATAAAATTTGGCAAGGAGATAGATGAAATCCTGGGAAAGGACATTGGCTACTTTTTGTCTCAAAAATAATCCTAAAGGGGGTGACATACGGGATGAAAGTTTGTATGGGGAACTTAGCATTTCTTAAGGTAGGGATATGAAAATTCAAAAAGAAAAAAAAGTTAGTGTTTCAGCGTGTAAAAAATTAAAAAAATCACATGAATATTGAAATGTGTGTACCTCTTTTTAAAAGATTTGGAAGTAATTGAAAATATAGTCAGAATATGTATCTTGAGGTAATATTTATTTCATTATAATCTGTTCACCCGCTTATAAGTTATTACAATTTAAAGTTATAGCTAATATGTGACATTACGTGGTCAATGGCGTCGGCGTCGTAGAGTATTTCAAATTAACGGTGATAATATTATATTACCTGAATGGCTCCTTAGACATCAGGTACCTCATGCTTAAAAAACAAATGATTACTCTTACTCATTCGCTCCGTTCGCATAGTCCATTGTGTAATTATTTCTTGCAGCAAATACACTTTTAGGTTTACTTTTCATCATACCTAACAACCTTTCCATAGCAGGACCTACAAGTAAAAAACAAACTGTAACAGAGCTGTACCTATGATTAAAAACATCGAAATCATAATTTTGACTGAAGATTTGTGCCGGTAGGTATTCTCGTTACGAAAATTTTATTTAAAAAATATATGACAGCTTTGACAGATTGAAAACATTTCAATTTTGTTGACATGTGCCCTGTTAACTGGTAAATTAAAGCTAATGATTATTTTTTTAATCTGAGTGTCTCAGTTGGGATGAAGCAAACATTCTGACGTAAGTCGAGAATCTCGGTGAACTCGCCGACGTAGAAGTTGGCGGCATACCTAAACAAATTAGGTACTCATTACCAACAAATATTTTAGTAGACATTCAAAATAACTAACCTCTGTCACGAATGAACGCGGACAAATAATTGCCACAAAAGTCAATCACATCTGGAAGGAAGCAAAATGTTTAGAACTTGTTTAGGTATTTTATTATTGTTTATGATTTGAACGTATGGAACCGGTTAGTAAACATTATTATGGCGGCACCAATGCAAATGATGTATAACCTTTAGATGCGTTACCCGCGCTCAATAATGGCAAAGTAAATGCAAGGCAATTGCCCAAAGAGGAATAAGTCGCGCGACATCCAGTGACGCTGCTACATGTCACAATCACTCGCAATTCTCATCAATTATTTGTGAACATAATGCCTAGTGTCTATACACGATGTGCATATTACACTACTACTGTGGGAGTACAGAAAAACATCTCATTTCATGCATAAGTACTTATTTTATTTTTTTATTATAAGAAAACGTTGTTTTGTTTTGTACTTGTAGGTACAGCCCATTGAGGTAGGAATACTATTATATGTCAATGGTACAGCCAGTCAGCCATTTTTCCTGACTGCTGCGACCGACGCGTACGCGCCAATGAACATGCAGCAGCTAGTGACGTAACTAAATATGTGTGTTTATCTCTTTCTAACAACAGTTATCGGTATAGGAAGGGTATAGGTCTTTCCTTTTCTTCACGCACTGTATGATTGTACGCAAGTATGTAGCTACATTCATGGCTTACGCTGTTTTGAGTGCACTAATGTTCGTGTATGACGCGTCTATTTATAATACGTCATTGGGCGACACGCGGTCTTCGGACCTGTTTAAGGCACTGGATACTCTGTTGTTTAATCACGTCCAGGTGAATGAGGATCTTTTTATAATATTTGAATGGCCTGGTTGCTGGGACCTTTTAGCCAAGTCTATATTTAGTTACAAAACTTGTTTAAATTGATGATATGAATTATATTCAATGCATGATGATGATATTCCCGCCCGCTGCCCTTGCGTTTCAGTAAAGATGTGGCACTTTACTGAGACCGCACGCGGACTTCTTGAGAGAACTTGAAGCGATGTTGCACTGTTTTGGTTCATTTGCCTACACTAATGCACGTTCACAAACTAACACTTTATGGTTAATAATCCACCATTATTAGGTACACATTCACATTCGGCTAAACACAAATTTTGGAAAATTAAACAAACTGCTGAACATGACGCTTCACTTTCCCGCCAAGAAGTCCAGTGAATGAGGAAATGACGACCGTTAGCCCAGGTACGCACGGGCGATTTTTCCCGCGGCGGTTTTTTATCGCGTGGATTTTTAACGCACTGCTTAGCGCCATGAGTTCAAAATCTAACAATGTGTTTTTTCAACGTGCTGGATTTCACTCTGTTGGATTCTCAGCGCTCAGCTCAGCACAGAGAGTTAAAAATCCAGTTGCGCGATAAAATCCCACCGCGATATTTTTACGTCCGTGCGAACGTGGGCTAACTATACTCCATTTGAAATAAGATTAGACATTTAAATAAACTTGTTTACAGTCCGTTCAACCGATTTTGACTTCTATTCCGTATGCATAAGGATGGCATTAAAAGCATAAACGTGGTTACAATACCAACTGTTTATTACAGCTGCCATTTGTCATGCCACCAACGCAATAGAAGTCAAAATCGGTTGAGCGGACTGTAAAAAAGGTTTATTTAAATGTCTAATCTTATTTCAAATGGAGTATAGTTTTCTCTAAAACGATTGCATGAACCATTATAAAATAAAATTAAATCGTAACAGACTTTTCATATCTGATGTGATTGCTTTAGGCGTGGCCGTGTCTACCGCTTTATGGAGAGCTACTTTAAACTCATCCGCAGTCTTAGGATCCGGCTCGGAGCTCCCTAAACCAGGCGCTGACTTTAACCTAAAAAAGCAGAGTTAACATTTCATTACTAGATTACGTAGTCTACAAGACTGCTATAACCATAAATCCCAATTTCCACGCTGCTAGTTTCTTGCCTGTGGCCATGCAATAAAATTTAAGCTTCAAATCACATGCATCGTCTCTAAAGACTGTTTAGAGGGTGCAACTTATGGTATGCTACAGGTAATTAAATCCAACCATGTAAATCAGTCTTAAAAAGTCTTGGGAGAAGTCATCATCATGCCTAGTACTTGACACATAACTTAGCCTTTTTGTGGAAAACTTCTACCGCCAAAGTCAAAGTCAAAGTCTGCTTCAAGTTCTATTTTCCCAAACATTTTGCAGCTCTGAAGGGGTGCAACCGTGCAATTAATTGCACCTTTGATCACTTCTATTCGGTTCAATATTTCCTTCGTTCAGCTTTCTTTGACAAATAGGTACCTATTTTGGCATTAGTTTCCTGTGAATGTCATGGAAACCGATGTAATTAATATTTGAATAAGTAATACACACACGTATGCTGCTGCATTTCTTGTGCTGAGAGCAGGAAAGTCACAGAAGGGTTTGTGGCTTTCTAGTTCCTTTATCAGGAGATCAAACGCAGGACCACGTTCATCTGAAATTTAGTCATAACTAGGGGTAATACATTTTAAATAAAATGTACAGTTCACCGCATGTTAGTGGTATCACTTGAAATACGAAAACTGCTCTTGCTGCTACGGAATATAGAAATGTCAAATTTTTACTTAAGTTTCCTTTTACATTTTGTTCTAATAAACTTTAATGAAAAGGGAAGAGCAAATTAAAAAAAAAAAATTTTTTTTTGGGTAAAACAGATTAAGAATAATTGAATAAATATTAAGCTTCTGATTTGGTTGAATTTAACAATATTTTGTTAAATTCAACCAAATCAGAATCAAAATGGGGCTCTATTGAGCAATTTTTTTTTAATTCAACAAAATGGAAAGTAAATGAAAAAACGCGTAGAATTGAGAACCGCCCCCCTTTTTAAACTCTGTTAAAAGTGGTACCTACTGTCATCCACAGCTTTCTGAGACAATTTTTTTGAGCAAATATCCACCGTTTCTAGAAAAATAAATATTTTAAATTAATAAGTAGGTATTAATTTTTTTTTTTTTTAGACGTTGGGAATTTCTCCTGTATTGTGGGTGCGTTTACAAACATTTAAATTCACATACACAAACAGCCAGACTCGAAACAATACTTGTAGGTCATACAAATTTGTTCCGTGCGAGAATCGAACCCGCGACACGCAGCGGAGCAGTCAATCACTTAACTAACTGCGCCAACCGTGCCGTTATTGTACCTTATATGCATTTATTTTCAACTAGCCCCGCGGTTTCATCCGCGTAAGTCTCGATCCCGTGGGAATATAGGGATAAAAAGTAGCCTATATGTTAATCCAGGGTGTCAGATACCTTGATACAAAATTTTATCAAAATTGGTCCAGCCGGTTTTACGTGAAAGAGTAACAAACATCCACCCATCCATCCATCCATACTTACAAACTTTCGCGTTTATAATATTAGTAGGAAGTAGGATATGATGATTGCTCACATACCCTCCATTTCCTTTTTCAATTCTTTCGGTGTATGTCTAGTTATTATTCTTGTCAGTGCTGACCGAATTGTTTGTGATAGGTTGGGTTCATCATGATCGGACTCCAGACCTTTAGCTTTTTCCAGTCTAAAAAGTTGAGTATTTTACATCAGACTAATCAAACAATACATTTTATCTATTTGAATTATGTATCCTACTTGTAATAATTACATTTACCATAATTAACGGAACAGTGCACAAGTAAAAAAACTAAAAAGTATTTTCATTTGCTACATAAACTTTTCGGTCTAGCCGCGTAATGTTTCACGAATAGAGTAGACGGCACACGAGCTCAATGCGTATCGAGCACTGTACAGATCCGGCACAAAATTCGCGTTATATTACACGATATACGAGGTAGCACGTTTAGGCGCTAAGCAGACAGAGCAACTTTAATCTCCGTATTGCAGCAACAGGCAACTCGCAACTAGTTGTTTACATGTAACAAAGAAACTGCGCAGACACAGCAACTCTAGTGGCGAGTTTCGATGATCGACAACAGTTTTCAGTTGCTGTCCTCGATGACAGAATCAGTTTCAAATTGACACAACTAGCAACTGTCAAGTTTGTACTAGTTGTGTCAAGTTGCTGGTTTCCCCAATCGGCAATCGCAACGCGTCGAGCGATTTCACTCCCTCCCCGTCCCCTGCAGCGCTAGTCACACTGACTGTTGACCGTGTATTTGAAAAGTTTTTGTTGCTGCAACTGGCAACCTTTACCGAAAACTTAAAAAAACGTTGATAGTTTCTTCAACTATTAAGTTGATAGTTTCTTCAATTAAATTTGATCTGTATGTGGAGCGCCTTACAGTGGTCCAAATTATTTTTTAGAAGCCTCTCGTCAAGGGCTTTCCGAAATAACACCATGTATGTTAAGCTATTATTATTTGTTCGAAAAAAATCCTCCGAGATTTTCAGTCCCCAAAAGCGAGTGTGGCATAGTAGGTACTTCTTCTACAGTTAGTACTAATAAAAAGGATTTGACACTAACTCTTTGGCCACCTGACCGTTTGTTTTTTTTATTTTACGATGTTCATACATTTTGATGTCTGGTGATTTATTCAATTCTTTGATTAACAATTTAAATGCAGGGCCTTTTTCTTCTGGAAAGTAACTTATTTTTTAAGCAGAATGACACAAGAAACAACATAGGGAATGTTATTGTATAAATATACAGTTGAGATCGAGATCATTAAGTGGATTAAAAATCTTTTAAATATCTTCTTAGTATCAGTATAAACATGTAATAAATAACGTCAAATCCATACTATTATATTCTGCATTTTGCGCCAAGTAGTTCGTACATAATTCGAGCATATCTGAAAATATTTAATAGGTAAGTACTTATCCTGTATTAACAAACTCAATCAGACTGTAGGGGCTTAAAGGGATTAGGTATCGACTGAAAATGGGGGGAGGGGGGGGAGAATTCTGTAAAATTGTTTAGCAACCTATCATAGCCGCGGCGATTGGCGGAGTGATCTTTTTGGTCAACGCTTCAAGTTTGTCATAAATTTTTGTTCCTTCCGTTGCACTATATTCTGTAGCTTCCAGATCAGTCGCACGTTTTAACCTGTAAATAATTTTGTTCCGAATAACAGTCTCTTATAGTTTTAGTAGTATAGTTAACCGAGATTCTCCTTATAGTTGAGTTTTGTTTCATTCCGAGTCTGTTTAGATAATTTATCAGAAAGAACCAGACCACTAATTGCGTAACAGAGTTTGAATCAGAATCGGAATGATTTTGAAGCATATTGCTAATCCACTGCTTCGTATGTTAGAACAAATTGTCTGCTCAACCATGTAAATAACGCAATGAATGTTGTTGAACTGTCAAATTGAAACCGATTCCTACTGTTATTGTGTTACGCAATTAGCCCGCAGGATCCCGGGGGGCAATAGACTTGAATTTTAATAAGGGATGTAATCAGACTTACATGGGTGATAGGGATCTAGTCTCTAAAGAACAACTATTCGCAACGCTGATTATATATATTTACGTCATAAACATAAGGTTAAAATTACTATGATTGATGCATAATCCGCCTATAATGTCCCCAAAGAGCACGCAATGGCCGCGCCGGCAGCGACTAGAGGTGGCATTACTAATGATATTCGTGCCCACGCAATTAGCGCTGAGCGCAAGTTTGGCTGTCATAGGCATTGAAAGAGTTGACAATATCTAGCAGTGGCCGACGAGGCGTCTCTGTGCTCGGTAATGTCGTCACTGCTAGCACATAGGCCTCTTCTCTGTGAGAGGGACCGGGTCATAATCCACCACGAGGACCCAGTGCGGGTTGGTGGATGTAATATGCCATTCATATTTTTTTCCGTCGTCGTTTTGAGAGCAGAAGTGATTAAATAAATTTAATCAATACACCGAAAATTCGATGACATGAGACATCTACCAACCCGCACTGGGCCCGCGTGGTGGATTACAGCCCACTCCCTCTCACAGAGAGGAGGCCTGTGTCCCAGCAGTGGAAACATTATAGGCTGATTATATTATTATATTATTATTATACCTATAATATTAAGTCGTAACTAAGTCGAGCACCAAAATAGGCGAAATTATATGAATAAGTATCTTACTCATCACAGGCCTCCTGGTAGTTTTGGTCAAATTTTCCAACAGATAATAATTTCTCATTGCCCTTTGCTCCCATCGAATCCGTCAATATCTCAAAAGCTTTCCTCATATTTCCTAATAGTAAAATGTATGTCATTAAATAAAAATTCGATATTTGTTTAAAGATTATTTAATATTAATTCATCATAATAATTAATATAGACTTACCATGAAACTTTAAATAAGCGGGATTTACTAAAAGGAAAATGCGTAATTAGTTGTGGAAAATCAGTCACTTGAAGTACTCGTACCTATCTATATTACGAGTCTATACTCACTCCCTCTCGCAGCACGTCGTGGCCCACCCTGAAAACATAGTACCCATCTGTATTAACTTTACAAAAACAACTAAACATTTACATTTACATAAGACGTAAATCTTCATTCTCCATCTGACGCAAATGAACACAACGGAGAGATTAAATCAAATAAATTAGCAAGAAAACTTTAAAATAGTTTTTAAGTGAAAAGTGAGACAGTATGACTGATCAGAAGTGGAAAATGAAGATTCAAGAAAAATAATTTTGTAAAGTCGTTTACCTCATCCTGCCGTGTTCACTTGTAAGAGATAAATAGGAAAATACAAAAATAATCGAATCTCAATTGTACTTTATTTATTTATTTAAAATAACTTAGTTAATGTTAGATTGCGGTATTTTAAAGTTTATTTTCATATTCTTTTAGATCCATTAGTTAATTGTACTATATGAATCAAGTTGGAGCAGTCGGTTCAGGTCTATACACATAAGTTATTTCAAGGGCTGTTTCTAAATTGGTTTTAAAATATTGAAATGCCATTGGTTCCTTTCTTTCCTTGTTGACGATAAAGTCATAGATGATGATTGTATCCTATTAAAATAATTATGCTTTAATAATTAATTAAGGAGTTGCAACAGAGTTAATTAAATGTTGAAGGATACTTACTGCGCCCATCATTTTATCAGGAGAACCATCCCCATCATCACCACCACCACCATCATCACCATATAAACCACCTCCTCTAGCTGCTATTAAAACATCTGTGAACAAACACATTACTCCTTAATAGAAGTGGGCTTTTGATGAATTTTTAATTTAGCGCAAACGCAAATTCAAATCAAATATTTTATTGGAAGAAAAACATCTAACAATTTTCGTGTACGTTAATACTGCGTTAGTTTAGAAACTGTGTCGCAGTTATTAGCGCCCACCCCAGGAGCGAAAGACAATACTGAGTTCCATAACAACAAATTTGGTAGAAACTAGACATAAACAATTAATAATAATAAAACTAGAACTAGACATTTATTAGTAGTAGTTGTAGCAGTATAAGGGTGTGTGTGCATGAGTGAGTGTGTGTGTGAGGGTGTGGAGGTGCGTGTGTCAGGGTATGTGTTAAGGGTGCGTGTATATGTATGCGGAGGATGTGATATTAATATATTCTATTATATTATTAATTAAACTATAGGTACTTACTTTAATCTCTTTTGACATCAGTACTCTAAAGCTTAGGAGCTGATGCCCCGCTGGTGTTACTCTGAGGTGTTTGATCACCAGGGGTGGTGCTAGGTGTGTCGGTGGGCGTGGTGGCAGGAGTGGCGGCAGTCTTGGTGCCTGACAGAGACGCGGCGGAAAGTGTCTTTGGCGTGACCGACGCCAGCGTGGGCAAGCCAGGTGCGGGCGTGGGCAAACCAGGCGCGGGCTCTGGCATGTCCTCAACTGATTTCCCGTCCTCGCTGTAGAACCTTTCCACTTCTTTTCGTAAAAAAATAAACGATTTCAGTAACGTACCTTAAGCCATGCATGAAATTCGTGAGCTTCCGAGAAAATTGGGTCAACATAATAAATAGAGTTATTTGAATTTGTAAACAATTGTTCAATATCGTTTGAGATTTTTGTTCAATCACCATTTTTCTCGGAACTCTTTAAATTTTATAATTTATATTCAAAAGATCAAACACGTCAATCAACGATTGTCACAATTTCAAACGGCACGGCTTACCTTTGCACGTTGTGTTAAATATCGCGGGCTCCAAATAAAATGTTGACAATAGTTCCTCACAACGTTATCGATGTAACTGTACTTACCGTCGTCTTCATCAAAGTCCATCATAAGCATTCTGTCATCTGATTCATTTAGAATTTCATCAATCCAAACGGCAATCTATCCACAAGAAAATGACACTTTTTATACAAATGTTTCGCGAAATTCACAAAATTAATTATATTGTAATAGCTTCTTTATCAAAGGTGTACCTTGTCCGACATCTCCATCATGAACTTCGCTTTGGGATTTGTACATCGTCTTGACGGCGTTTTCATGTGCATATAGCCGCACATATCGTGCAAGATAATGTCAGACAATCTTAGCATTCTATGAAAAAATAATGTATTATAATTATATAATTAGCAAATATGAGAGCTTAGAGAGAAATCTCAGAACGAATTCAGTTAAAATCTAGGTTCGTAGAACTATTCGTGTCACCTAATAATTGAATTGAAGATTAAATCAAATGTTCACATGCGTCGCGCGCACTGTCGCAGCACGAGCTACGCCGTAGCCAAGTGTAGCGCTACACACTTGGAGGAGGTTCCAAATCCAAAGTTTACGATCTCTTCGATTAGTCAGAACACACAGCTGTGCTGCCGCGCTAACGAAGAATACAATAACTCGATTTTGGACGATTTTGAGTTATACAGGGTGTTTGGTGCATCGTGTGCCAAATTAAAATGGTCGACTGAAGGGGTCATCCGCTAGCCTTTCAGACCCCTTAACACCCCTCATGCTCTGTGGATTTTTTTTTATCGACTTTTTATTGTTTTCCAAAAAAAAGACCCAAATTTTACATTCAAATACAGATCCAAAAAAAAATAAAAGGCGTAGACTCTGAATTTTAATTTTATTTCGATGTGTATTGTTTAAGAATACTTTTAAATACAAAATTAGTGATATTAGTCACCTAGTTTTTTTTTTAATTCACTCGCAAAGGTAAAACTTAAATTAAAGCTGTACATGTTACAGCTATTTATAAGGCTACAAAAAAAAAACCAAAAGCGACCGGGATCTTCCAACTCCCTCATTAATTTTCCAGTCTATCCTCTTTCTAATGATGTGCCACATGCAAATATAATAATAAAAATAATAATAATAAAAGTATTTTAACAACTTTGTGAATTCGCTAGAATTGTGAATCAAGTCACATAAAACTACATTCCAAATTCTAATAAAAAAATATTTATTACGGAACTGTTACTTGAGAAAGAGGTAAAATTTGTTTTCTCACTCTTTCACAGTAAAATCTATCTTCTATCTCTTTCTTGCATACCTTAAATCGGTTTGAACAAATCGCGCCGCCGACCCGCCATTTTTTTAGTCGAGACATGACTGCCTCTGCTACCTAACGTGTGTGCTAGTTCACCATACTCCGCGATTCTTTTATTACTTTGTTATCGTTAAGTTTTGCTGGTTCTTGTTACATTTGTTTAATTTTTGTTGTTATTGTTAAACTTTGAGTTTTTTGTTATTGCAATGGCGACATTCTCTAACGAAGAATATGCGGACATCATGATGGCTTACGGAGCCGCTAATAGCGTCGCTCGTGCAGCGCAACGACTTTACCAGGAACGCTTTCCTGGTAGACGATTACCTGGCCGCAGAGTCTTCCAAGACACATACCGACGCATACGCGAGACTGGCAGTGTTACTTTTAATGAACCAAGGGGCGAATTTGTGCGACATAATGTTGAAGTAGACGAGAGAATACTGGCACTTTTTGAATAAGACCCTACAAGAAGCATTAGAAATGTGGCATCACATCTTGATATTTCAATATGGAAAGTGTGGAAAGTACTTCGTCAAAACAAAAACCATCCATTCCACTACACTCCGGTGCAAGGTACGTAATTTTAAACTAACTTTAAACCCGTGCAAGCTTTGTTTGACCTTGCCTTTGTTTAGCAGGTAATGGGTATGGTATGGCGTCACTTCCAGGTAGTGAATCTATTAGTACGAACAGCGGGTCCTTTCTTGTGCAATTACTTATTGCCCAAGAGAAATTTAAAAGAGTTTTTTGTTTGTTGCAGGTCTTGAGGGTGGCGACTTTGAGAGACGAGTGGCTTTTTGTCGGTTTCTTTTACACACGGATGTGGATGATCCTGATTTTTTAAAAAGAATACTGTGGACGGATGAATCCAAATTTACCAAGGATGGGATCCTCAATTTACACAATTTGCACCACTGGACAACGAAAACGCAAAACCCACGTATTAAAAGACAGAAATCTTCTCAAAGAAGGTTTAGTGTAAACGTTTAGGCAGGAGTGATTGGGAATCAGGTAATTGGACCGCATTACCTGCCCGATAATCTCAATGGCGAAGACTACCTGGAATTCCTACAAAATGACCTGCCCGAATTAGTGACCGATGTGCCCGTATTTAATGAACGTGTGCCCATTGTATTTCAAAATGACGGCTGTCCCGCGCATTGCGATTGACTGTGAGGGAATATCTCGACAATGTGTTCCCCAATGCATGGATTGGACGCGATGGCCCTATTCCATGGCCGCCACGTTCCCCAGATCTAACTCCGTTAGACTTTTATGTCTGGGGACGTGCCAAAGAGTTGGTATATGCCACGGAGGTTCCAACTAGGGAGGTATTAGTCCAACGCATAGAAGCGGCATTCAATACTATTAAGGAGGAAATACGACTTCGTACAACAACTGTTGAAATACGAAACAGGTGTCGGGCCTGCATTCGCAACAGAGGCCAACATTTTGAGCAAGATTTGTAACAATGATTAAATAAATGTTAAAAATGCAATTTTGTTTTTTTATTTCAAGTAAATCCCACGAAAGATACAGATATGAGACACGAATTTACCTAACCATAAGAATGAGATAGCAGATTTATAGGTTTGACAGGTATCATTTAAGAGATTTTTTTTTTAATCATAATTTTGAATATTAGCCTTAGGTGACTCGATTCACAATTCTAGCGAATTCACAAAGTTGTTAAAATACTTTTATGGCATGTGGCACATCATTAGAAAGAAGATAGACTGGAGAATTAATGAGGGAGTTGGAAGATCCCGGTCGCTTTTGATTTTTTTTTTGTAGCCTTATAAACAGCTGTAACATGTACAGCTTTAATTTAAGTTTTACCTTTGCGAGTGAATTAAAAAAGAACTAGGTGACTAATATCACTAATTTTGTATTTAAAAGTATTCTTAAACAATACACATCGAAATAAAAATAAAATTCAGAGTCTACGCCTTATATTTTTTTTTAAATCTGTATTTGAATGTAAAATTTGGGTCTTTTTTTGGAAAACAATAAAAAGTCGATAAAAAAATATCCACAGAGCATGAAAAGGGTGTTAAAGGGTCTAAAAGACTAGCGGATGACTCCTTCAGTCGACCATTTCAATTTGGCACACGATGCACCAAACACCCTGTATATATATATATTAGGAATCAGCGAATCGAAATCTATTAACTCTCTCTCTAAGTATCGTTTTAGGAATCTTTCAGGAACTCAGTTTTTCCGTAAGCAAGAATGCAATAACTTCATAACAAATGCACTAATCAAAAATATTTAATTTAAATTGTCTCGGAAGCGGCTTATTCGAGTTATTGTATTTATTATATATTTATTTATTTAAAAATTACGTAAATAACACCATAACAACATTAATGCGCCAATGCGATGGTACTGCCATACATCATACTTATATTAAATTAACAAAAATAACAATAAATGGCCTCTAAAAGTTTTCAAGCACTTCAGTGCTACTTCTGTGAACCTGTTCAGGCTGCGCTGAAATATATCTACCTCCATGTAAATAATATCTAATAGTTTTATGGCTCGAGACAAGGGGGCAAACTTGTTCAGGTTTGTCCTAGAGCATGGCTACAGTAGCGTAGGCGTGGGCCCCCGCATTCGGGTGGCGCGTAGCCCCAGCTCTGCCAGCAGCACGGGAGGGTGCAGCCAGACACGCAGCACCCGAAACACGAAGCTACAAAGTGTGTCGTCCCTCCGCACCATCAGCCTACTGTACCCTACCCTACCATCCCTATTACGAAGAAACTCGGGTACAAAAGCGGGAAAAGGGGATAGACGCCGTACTGCATGAAATACAGAAATCGAGTGAATTTGTTCTGTATTAATTCCACCATTTATTTTTTTTGGGTTTGAAATTATCAATTACCTTTTCCCGCTCTGGGCGGAGCGGGAGGGCGTGTCAGACTTTTACTGACTAAAACCCACCCGTGTTCCTTCCGTTGCCTGTGTCCCACCCAGGGCCACGATATCCCTTGCGGACAAACGGGCAACCCTGGCATTCATTCCACCATGCCACTGTATGTAGTGTTCTGTGTGTAATGGGGGTTCCAAACGATGCACTCGAGTTTCAAGACGGCTCCGTACCAGCGCATTTACATGATTTTAACCACTGCCGTATTCTGAAAGTCCTTGCACTGTCTGAGGATAAACTCAAGATTATGGTAGGACTTGCCGCATATGTCTAAGATGTGCCCACGAAACATCAATTCCGGAACCATCTCCACCTGGGGGTGCACCCGCACATGCGTGACTCGTGACATGACCGCATCTCCCATCTCATACTGATGCAGCAGAGGATCCCGCGCGCGAGTGTAGCTCATTATACCGCAATTAAACCTAACCTATTATCTACGCTCTAGTGCACTACCCTATCAACATCCTGTTGAAGCCATCCACACTCCGAAGTATTTGCTACCGACAGGAACAACTTGAGGTCGTCTGCGAATAGCAAACACTGCGCCTCCTTTACGACTTCAGGTAGATCATTGACCATCAGAATGAATCCTAATGGACCGATATTGCTACCCTGACTCACCCCCGAAAACGTGAAGTACGTGAGGCTTAGAGACATATCCACCATATTCAATGTACTGCTGACGATCACTAAGGTAGTTCGCGAAGAATTTCAGAAAGAGCGGTGTGAAACCAAATGCCGCAAACTTAGCCAACAGCACATCGTTGTCGACAGTGTCGAACGCCTTTCGAAAGTCGAAGTGCGCAGTGTCCACCTGTCCCCCGCCGCCAACAACAGGCGCCAGGTATGTCATAAATGACAACAATATTACTCCCCGTACTTCGACCAGTCCAAAAACCGTGTTGAGCGTCGGTCAGGCGAGAAGTTACTTGATCTGAAATATACTTGTGCAACACCGATTCAAACACCTTAGCACACGACGACAGCACCGCCACTGATCGGTAGCCACTTACATCAGTTCCCGAACCTCCCTTCGGAACCGAGATCCTCTAGTAATTTTCCATTGGTTGGGATATTGCCCTAACTTTAAAAAAAAACTATTTAAAATGAGCAGTAAAAGGTTTTCAAACACCCTGCTACAGTCTTTAACTATGTAAGGGTAGATCCCGTCAGGTCCCGCCGAATGCATGGGAGCTTGAGGCGGCGGAGCGTAGCGCGCAGCTCGCATAAGTCGAGCTGGCGAACGTGCACTCACGACGCGCCCGCGATCACGCCCGCCGCTCGCTCCGCCTCAGCGGGGTCCAGCGCCGGGCGCACCTCGTTATACACCGAATGAAGGAAAACATTCCGCACACTCTTTGTCACTCAACTCCTTTCCATCTTTTGTGACTCGAGTTTTGTTACTAGCTCGCTTGCTTCTAACAAAATTCCAATAAGATTTAGGATCATTTTTAGTATATTTTGTCTGTATTCTCCGTTAGCGCGGCAATGTGCTGCTGGTGAGTTTGTTGCGCCACTTCTTCTTCCCAGTTAAAGCGCTAGGAAGTGGTGAAGGGCGGGCGTTTTTGGGGGATTTTCTTATGTAGGTAATAATGAAAAATGAAAAGTGAAAAATGTACTGATTCTCGGGCTAGTTTGAATAAATTACTTTTGATTTTGATTTTTTGAGTCTCATTTCTCATGGGACGTTTCTGCTTTTAGTTGAATATAGCGGGGATAAAACATGGGTGGGTGGGTATGTAAAATATCTCTTACCCGTCAGCGAGCGCGTAGCGTCCACGCTTAGATAAACGTTGCTGGATGCCCCTAGCAAAAGCCACAGTAGCATTTCGTGCCCACGCGAATTTTTTTTCGCCACACATAGCAAGTATGTCCTTCTTTATTGCACGAATGCCTGCAGTTCTATAAGAAATTAGGGGTGTACAAGCAATGCCTATTTCGTTTGGCTTTATAAGTGAAAATATTTTTAATGTAGACAGAATCCTACTGAGTCAGCCGGTCAAGTACGTGCCGGACGGACCACGTGTTTATTTGTGCGGTTGCAACCGAACATCCCATTTTTCACCAAATACTAGTCAGATATGTCGGGGGGGGGGGGGTCCTATAATTTTTTATTTCGTAGTTTATGTATACCATTCCAATTTTCATCGATCTACACACATACATAAACATAAACTCACGCCTTCTTCCCATGGGGGTAGGCAGAAACTATAGAACGCCACTTGCTATACGCTCCTTACATACTCCTTTTGCTTCGTCTACGTTCATACATCTAGTCATACACGGACGCCGGTTGCATCGATCTAGTGTAGATGTAGTGTAGATATTATAGTCTCCGAGGAAAATGGCAGTATGTCATCGCGACGGACGGAAAGACGACATGACGAAATTATAAAATTTTCGTTTTTGCTATTTGGCTACGTCACCCTAAAAAGCAGTGATGGATTAATTAGCATTCGAATTCATTGTTAGCATACGAATGTTCATTTAACCCATCACTGTAACGAGTAACGACGAGTAGCATTTAGCAAATTAAATGTAGTTGCGAAACTCTGTGAAGTGCGAAGTGAATTTATCGCTTCGTACCTACTTTTTTATACTATTTTTCATACGTCAGAGCGTCGACGCACGCAGCGTCAACGTGTGCTCTCCGTCGCACCCACGGGAAGTCGGGATTCATACTAAATCTATCGGTTTCACGTGACCGTGACCTCGTTCGCGTGTGAAATTTATTAGCAGGTCGCGAACTTGCGAAGAATGGGTTAAGCAATTGTTATCTTATTATCTTTGATTTGCGTGTACTTAGGGTTGTATATTGAATGAATTCTTGTGATTGTTTAATTTATTTAACTTATAAGCATTAGCAGGATGGTGCGAAGAATGATGTTCAGCAACTATTACCATATTGTCTTTGATTTGGTCGTGTATTAATTGAATGAATGCGTGATTGTTTAATAATAAATTAACAATGAAAAGTTTAAAATTGTTAAATATATTTAATTAAGTGTGTGATCAATTTTAATCAGATTAAATATGCAAGTGTACTAGCACAAATAAAACGTTATCGGCGAGTAAACTGCGCACGCGAGACGTCCTAAGACTAACTGAATTCACATAATTAATTATTATCAATTATCGTCATATTAGCAAATAGCATAGCAATAACAATTAGCTTGCGAAGACTCAAGAATTCACATGGTAATGAAATTTATGTAAAATCGCATTAATTGCCATTACTACTAAAAAGGCTGATAACTTACGCAGCAGCTTTCTTCTGAGTCTTTTTCAAGTTCACAAAATATTGATAGGCCTGATCTGGCTTGAATGGTTCATCTGCATCCAACATGGATCTCAAACGAGCAATCTAAACAGAAAAGAAAAATACGAATAATAATTAAGAGATAAGAAGCACTTACGTATTAATTAGGTAATATCGTCGTCAAATTCTCGTAATTCACTCAAAATGAGTGGATAATTTTTGTTTGGCAGAATTTGAATATTTCACGAGGAATGTGGCACAAACCGCCATGAAACTAAAAAACATTACATTAGGTATGTAACCTTCCCTGTCCCATGTATCAAATTATCAATACCACAGAATAAGTAATACGAGTAGTACTACGTCAATACACAATCGTTCAAGACATTGCTTAATTGTTGGGACTGTTTCGCGGGTAGTGTTTATTTTTTTTCTTTTCTTTAAGACTCAGATATATCCCAGTGACCTTGAGTGGTTAGCTTGCGTGTTTTGTACTGAGCTCACGCAACGCGTCGTACGTTCAGCCAGTAATAGGACACGCCCATCAAGGAGCGCTGTCCCCAATTTGACGCATAATTAATTTATTATACACAAAACAAAAGGTATTTTAATGAAACGCGTGTACTAAAAGATCAATAATTCAATTATCTTTAAATTGGTGAAGGTTTCAGAAAAATACACTTGGTAGATTTTGCGCCATTCTCAGTCGGATAATCCGCGTTAGACATAACTTTACAAATTATTTTCACTATGTAATATAAACATAATCTAAAATATTCACATATTAAATTATTGAAAAAATGCTCTAATTTAACATATATTTTTTCAAATCATTAACACTACTCGTTTAGACGTGATCTTCAGTATAAAATCATTAAAAGTCGGTTATCGTCGCCTTAAACATGTGGTACTGACCGTATCAGGAGGCAGGTTCTGTGCGTTATCCCGCCACAAGTATATGATGGTGCGCCGGCGCGGCTTGGCTATGCGCTCGAGTCGGTCGGTCAAGATGGCACCATGCCTGCGCAGGCATCGCGCATGCGCCTGCATTGCTGGGCGCGACATCTTCACATCGGTCGCTTTGGGGCTCCTGGAATAAACACCCCATTGAAAAGCAAGTTACCATCAACACGTTTATGGTGGGTGTTGTGCAGGACAGGTGGTTTGCGCATACGGTAGGAAATCGCCTAACATTATTCACTTTTCATCTACTTACTATATTGACCTGCTATACCCCGACGCGACGTGTCTAAGAGTGTTTGGTAAACAATGTTTGTCACTTGTGTCGAATTATCACCGAGAAAGGCAGCAGCACCTGCTCTGTACTGTACAGCTTAAGGTATATAGCGATCGCTAATCTGTTTGCCAACAGTTCCAGGATCGTTCGTAGCCCACGTTGATTCAGCAGAGGATTATTAAAGCAACCAGTGTCTGCTCACACAGTTGTGCACTAAAGCTCAACACACACACAGAAGGCGGGTGCGGGACGGGCGTGGGTCGGGACGGCAGTACGGCGGGCTGAATTCCTGCATGTATTTATATGAATGACACCACACGAAACGCGTGCGCGGGTTGGGAGCGGGAGCCGCGCACGCGTTTCGTGTGGTTTTTTTTTTTTTTTTGAATGGCATCTCGTAGCAGACCTAGAGAGGTCGTTGCTACTTAACCGGATATTCCTGTGGCTGCCCTAAGGTTTTTAATCTTAAAGCCTCCAGCCAGGGCGCAAATTATATATATTAAAAACTAAACGACAGCGCACTAAGGGCACCCCCTGTGGGGTACGGACCTCGGCTCAGGGCGTCGTTGGGATCACAAAATTACTAACAATTTGGGGACGGGCTGGATCAACATTTTGATCATGATTATTATCAGGGGATATTATATTTATTGCTACGGCGCTCTCAGCCTCTAACCGGGCGGCTGGCGCATCGACATTCAAGGGACGGGGGGGAGGACTTTTATTACCATTTACTCGGGAAGTTCGCGTGGTACCTCGGCGGCGAGGACGGAAGGTCGGTTTGTGTATTTTGTGCACTGTACTCGTGGCCCTATTGCTTTCCTGAAGGAGAGTGATGGGGTCATCCGGATCTAAGAGAGTGTGCCTCGGTCGGCGAGTCTGACTAATGGCAGAAGGCCTGTAACTAGCGGCCTGCACAACCAAGGGGTTGCGATGACGTTCCGCGGATTCGAAAAAGCGCTTTGCAAGGCGCTTCATAAACTGTTTGATGGTAGGCATCTTAAGGTCTACGTGAAGTTGTTCGTTCCGAACGAACCAAGGAGCTTTCGTAATTCTACGGAGAAATCGGTTTTGAAGCGTCTGCATCTTATGAATGTGATATGACTTTGCGTGAGCGAAGACTACGCAGGCGTAAGTCATGATCGGTCGAATGCACGCGGTGTAAATACGCAATTTGCACTTAAGGGACAACTTGCTGCGCGGGTTGAGTACGGAGTGTAGTCGGCCGAGAGCAAAACTGGCGCGCGAGCGCACCTGTTTTATGTGCTCGCCGAACGTCATGTGATGGTCTAAGACCACACCGAGATATTTGGCTCGCTTCTCCCAAGGGATAGGCTTGCCGAACATGGTGATCGGTTGGGGCAGGGCGGGTGATCGCCGGGGCCTACAGAATAGGACCCCCTGGCTCTTATCAGGGTTGACTTCAATCCTCCACTTCCTGAACCAGGCCGCGAGTCTGTTGACTTCGGCCTGAATGATGCGGGCGATATTGTCTTGCCTGAGGCCGGAGTAGTAGATGGCCGTGTCGTCTGCGAACAGAGCTAACTGCGCCTTTTTTACATTTGGGGATATCACTAGTGAATATAGTGAATATCAGCGGTGCCAGCACAGCGCCCTGAGGGACGCCTGCGCGGAGCGGATGGGGGGAGGATAGCGCACCCTCGATGCGATAGCGGAAGGTGCGGTCCGACAAAAAGTCTCGTAAGATGAGCACGAGACGATCGGGCACACCGAGTTTGTAGAGCGCGTTTCGTGTGGTGTCATTCATACCTATATATACAGAGAATACAACCCGCCGTACTGCCACGGCCGTCCTGGCCCGCGCCCGACCCGCACCCGCTGCCTGTGTGTGTGTGTGTTTTTCCTTTTTATAAAGTATCACAGCTGGTGATACCTTATTCACATTACAATCTAGCCTATTCGCTAATAAGTAATTTTAATATAACCTAAACTGCTAAGTAAATATAAAATTAAAAAATCTTTCCTATTCACTTTATGCTAAGGGGAAGACACCTAATTCACGTGTTCTTTATTAGCCTGTGTGGGTTGAGCTTAAAATATTTCCCGCGTCGATGGCTAGAGCATGGCCGAAACTCGGCCGAAACTGTTATAAAATTATAAAAGCAACTAAAGTTGTCCTACCTGGGTTTGGCTGGCTTAGGAAGAGGGCGTAAAGATTTTCGTGGCTTAGACTTGTGCTGCAGCCGCAGCCCATGCCCGGCGATGATGGCCTCCGCTACCGAGGGTGGCGCCGGCTCTGTGGCGTATGGCGGGTATGGCGGGAACGACGCCATCTGTGCTTCGGGCTCCGCTATTCAATAATAATAATAAACTTTATTTGATGAAGCTACAATGAGGTTCACAATGTTAGTAACAAAATAACTTAGCCAAAAAGTAGGTACCAAAGTATATGCTTAGCATTACATTCTTGTTTTTCGAAAATTTGCGAGAGCACAATATTGGCCCAGCCTTCACGTACACAGAATTTTGTTCACCAGCTTTTGCATAACGTGTCGAGAACAGAATATCGTCTTGTATTGCATGCAACGTAGGTACCTAGGTACTACCGAGATAAAAGTATCCCACTTGTCCTCACCGGTCATGGTCTTCTCATGTACCAAATTTCATCCAAATCCGTTCGGCCGTTTTAGCGTGAAAGCGTAACTAACAAACTTACTTTCGCATTTATAATATTAGTTAAGATGTTCATCTTCAATTCTGACGTCGTTAAGGTCGAATACTCAGAGTCGAATATGTTTAAACGAAAATATGATCAATAATCTTAGAATACGCGATGATTTGTTAGTCCGCAGAGATCAACAACCCTATTCCTCGAAATGGTTTTTCAATCGCAACATTTTTTTTAATATGAACAATGCCCATTGCTACATTTTTTTTTTTGTATAAAATGTTACCCCATACTATGAATTTCTCTTGTATTGTGGGTGCTTTACAAACGTTTAAACTCACATACACAAACAGCCAGACCCGGAACAACTACTTGTAGGTCATACAAATATTTTGTTCCCTGCGGGAATCGACACGCAGCGCAGCAGTCAATCGCTTAACCACTGCGCCAACCGTGTCGTCAAATTTACCACACTACCCTACCCTACCTTTTTCACATTAGGACCAATGCAATCTTAAGAACTCTACGGTACCGCGAAATCTGAGGCAATGTTGTGCATTTTCCATTGTATCTTAATATGTTACAAGAGAATGTTGCTATCATACTTTCGGCTTCGGTATCCGCCACCACAGACAGGCCTCCCGACACATTCATCTCACTGGTAGCCAACTCTGACGGTGTGTCCGACATCTTGTATTGTTAAGTTCGTATTTTATTTTAGAAACAGTCCTTGATATTTATTGAAGATATTAATTCAATTGAAAGGTTATTATCATGTTCTTTCGGTTTGCTTGCATTTTAAAGAATTACATTTATTTCAAATGTCTGATGTGACTATCTTTCAGCACTTTTATTTTCGGCCAGTATTATTTGTCTAATTTAACCTCACGATTTCTTTCGAGTCCTTCCGTAAACAAAATTCCAGTTTTTAGGGTTCCGTACCAAAATGGTAAAAAGTAACCCTTATGGTGCGACTAAGTCTGTCTCTCTGTCTGTCACACCGGTATATTTCAAGAACTACTAATGCTATCAACTTGAAATTTAGAAAAAATTTGAAGTGGCTCTACTAGGGCATGTGGGGGAATGAAAGAACGCTGTTTGCACATACTCAACCATTTTTTTTTTTGGCAGCATGGTTCCCGACTTTTTATGAAAAATTTAAAAAAAAATACCGGTCCCCCCTTATCTCCGAAGTTTACATAGATAAAAATCTGAAATTATTCTGTAATAGAAGTTTATGTAAAGATTACAGAAAAATAAAACGATGTCTCTTAATAGCACAGTTTTTCAGAAATCATCAACATCATATATACGTACGGAACCCTAGGTGCGCGAGTCCGACTCGCTCTTGACCGGTTTTTTATCACTGGTGTTCTTGTTTTGTCACTGTTGTTCACACTGTGGTTTATTTACTTCGTGGTGCTTCATAAAGGTGTAGCTTGGTATTCTAGTCTAATATGGGGCCGTGTGAAGTTGTAATAATTATTTTACGGTTTGAAGATCATATTTTGAGGTTCAATCCTTGAGTTCACTAAACTCCATTACCAAATATTTGTGTAGGTATCTAAATGTTAGTATACTTTTATTTAACTTCGCCTTAGGAATAACCAACCCCAACTTATTTGTGCAAAGTTTAAGCGGTAAACGCAAACAAGCTACGGCGTAGCTCGTAGCGCTACGATTCTACGCTCTTGGTCTCCAATAGACTTGGCACCAATGACGTATTATAAATAGACGCGTCATACACGAACTTTAGTGCACTCAAAAACAGCGTACGCCATGAATGTAGCTACATACTTGCGTACAATCATACAGTGCCCGAAGAAAAGGAAAGACCTATACCGATAACTGTTGTTAGAAAGAGATAAACATACATATTTAGATACGTCACTAGCTGCTGCATATTCATTGGCGCGTACGCGTCAGTGGCATCAGTCAGGAAAAATGGCTGTACAAGTACAAACGTTTTGTTTATTATAAAAAAATACAATAAATACTTATGCATGAAATGAGAAGTTTTTCTGTACTCCCACAGTAGTAGTGTATTTTGTACATCGTGTAAAGACACGGGAAGGCATTTTTTTCACAGATAATTGCTGACAATTGCGAGTGATTGTGACGTGTTGCCGCGTCACTGGATGGCGCGTTACTAATTCCAAATCGGGTAATTGCCTTGCTTTTAATTTGCCATTATTGAGCGCTGGTAACGCATCTAAAGGTAATGCATCATTGCTTGGCACCATAGATTAAATCCATCTAAGCTAAATGTGACGAAACTTAAAAATATTAAACAGACTTAAGAAAATTATAAAATTAGCAAAGAATAATTTTAAATAGAGACATCGAAAATTACGTGGAAAATAATAAATGAAAATAGAAGCAACTCTCCACCAGAGTATAGTTTAAAAGAAATAAATTATGAAGGAGTTATTTTCACTACACCCAAAGACATAGCAAATACCTTTAACGACTACTTCATAAGGCAAGCAGAAAACTCAAAACATAATATATTTCAATTAAACCTATTACAGGCACTTTTGAATTGTCAAAGAGTCGGTCAGTTGGTCAGAAAGTTGATGCTAATTGCCCATTCCAAAACGTAGATCTCTATGGAGAAGAAAAGGCAAGAAACTCCAAGGACACTCTTTTAAATTAAGATATTACAAAATCCTGGGTACATTATTCTTGTTGCTTCTATCATTATGTGAGAACAATGTAAAAAATGCAATTGCTTATTTAAAAAAACAATACAAAATATAAGATTAAAAGATTACAAATAAGTCCTGGCAGAGAGAAGACCAGTATCAACTGACGGCGCCCGTTCACGAACATGACGCGTGGATCAGCACCATCCAACTCAACCATTTTGTAGGGAACCGAATGATCCAACACACGCGCCACCATCAGCGAGACATTAAAATTTAAGTGAGCATCATACTCTCAACTGCCACGCTTTTTTAAGTCAACATACATCTTATTCTAATAAACGGCTCCATGGTACTCAGCTCACATTTACTAAATTGAAAAGTATGCTTATAAATTATACAAAACTATAGCTTGCAATGTATTTCAAAGATTAATAAAATTTTACTAGCAAAAGGAAAATCATTATTACCTATTGAAGTATTCAACAACTAAAACTTGATTACATTTTATTTATTCGATATGATTGTAATGTCAGAACATAAAAAAACGGTCAAGAGCGAGTCCGACTCGCGCACCGAGGGTTCCGTACGTATATATGATGTTGATGATTTCTGAAAAACTGTGCTATTTAGAGACATGGTTTTATTTTTCCTGTAATCTTTACATAAATTTCTATCACATAAAACAATTTCAGATTTTTATCTATGCAAACTAAAAAAAAATACGGACGGTATTTTTTTTTACATGTTTCATCAAATGTCGGAAACTATGCTGCTTAAAAAAAAATGTTTGAGAATGTGCAAACAGCGTTCTTTCATACGTATGATACCCCACATGCCCTAGTAGCCCCACTTCAAATTTTTAAGTTCCCCTTTCAGTCCCTTTTGCAAAAAAGACATATTTTTTTAAATTTCTTTCTTGTTTGCAAAATAGTTGGGCAAACGTCATCTAAAACTATTCTAAGTTTAGTAGTTCTTGAGATATCCAGGTGAGACAGACAGACAGACGAACTTAGTCTCACCATAAGGGTTCCTTTTTACTATTTTGGTATGGAACCCTAAAAAAGGGGGGAAGCGTCTCTTCCAAATATTATAATTTTAACAAGTGGGCCCAAGTGGTTGTGGAGCAGGATGGAATGCTGGGGAATGCTCCACGAAGTTCCACCGGCTGTCGAGGACGAGTCCCAGGTACTTCATCGTCGACTCGACGCCGATGTGAACCCCTCCTGCCATTATCTGGGAACCCGACAGTGGCGCGTTCCGAGGACCATAAAAACACATGGCCTCGGACTTGTGCAAGGCCACCTCGAGTCCCAATTGCCGGATCCTATCGACGATTGTCGCAACCCCACGTGCCGCCAGTTCGGCCGCCGCCTGATGCGACCTCCCCTGCGCCAGGACCAGCGTGTCGTCAGCGTAGCAGACTACGCTGACGCCGCGCGGAGGTCGGCGCGCAGCACCCAGTCGTAACCGATGTCCCACAGATGCGGCCCCAGGACCGATCCCTGTGGGACACCGCACGACATCTCTCGCCGGTTCCACTCTCCGTGGTGACCGGGGTAGATGACGGCCCCAGGACCGATCCCTGTGGGACACCGCACGACATCTCTCGCCGGTTCCACTCTCCGTGGTGACCGGGGTAGATGACGGCCCTGTCCGTCAAATAGGCCTCGACCACTCGACAGAGGTAGGTCGGCATCCGGTGATCGGATCGGAGTGCCTCCCTAATGCAACTCCAGGGCAGGGTATTGAAGGCATTGGCGATGTCAAGAGACACCGCCAAGACGACCCCACCCCGGGCAACAGCATCCCCCGTCGTGAGGGCTCGAACGCGCATGATGGCGTCCACCGTAGAGCGCCCCTTGCGGAAACCAAACTGGCTCTCCGCTAAATCCGGCCCCACCTGCACCAGCCGCCCGACAAGGCGGTCTGCAATTACTCTTTCAAAGAGCTTGCCCACCTCGTCGAGCAGCACAATGGGCCGGTAAGCGGACGGAGAGTCCGCCGGGCGCCCTGGCTTCTTAATGAGGACCAGTTTCCCCGTCTTCCAACGAAGTGGGAACTGGCCCCTCTCCAAGCATGCGCTTAGGAGCCTCCTTAGTCGAGGCCCGAGAGCCTCCAAGGCCAGAACCCAGGCTTTTCCAGGTAAGCCGTCGGGTCCCGGGGCGGTATTTTTGCCATTCAGCCTACGTACCGCCACTCTCAAATCTACCTCGGTCACCTCCGGAGTATTGTCGTCGTCGTCAATGGTGTGGTCCGCATCGGGCACCGCAGGAGGCGGAGCCATGGGCGGGGGAGTATGTTTCCCTCGCGAAGGGAACAGAGCGCTCACCACGTCCTCCACGAGCTGGGGCCGGAGACTCTGCGTCAGTGGGGGAGCCCATGGGCGGAGCTTATCTCGCACCCATTTGTAGGGGCGTCCCCACGGGTCTCTGTTCAGAGTCTCCAGCGACTCCTCGCGGGCCAGTCCTCTGGCCCGTTCGATCTCCGCTCGGAGGGCGGTCTTCGCCGCTCTGTACCCGTCATACAGCTCCGCCTGAATGGCTTCCGTATCCGGAGGGCGGATACGGAGCCTGCGGTGCCTGGAGTACCGGTGGCGCGCAGCAACGCACGCCTCGCGTAAAGCGGTCAGCTCACGCGACCACCAGCACACCTGGCGCCGAGCACCTCCGTTCTGGACCCGGGGCATTGCCACGTCACATATTTTGGACATGGCCTCCCGGAA
The DNA here is from genome assembly GCA_948098905.1 of Tiliacea aurago. NCBI lineage: Eukaryota > Metazoa > Arthropoda > Insecta > Lepidoptera > Noctuidae > Tiliacea > Tiliacea aurago. Next base: position 22,229,413 of record OX402577.1, read on the forward strand.
CCACTCCGCCTCGTCATTGATTTCGGCAGGCCTGTCCGGTGATTACACCCAGGCCTGCACGATCGATGCTTCCAGGAGGAGCTCCCGGTCCACCTGCTTCAGCGCCCACCGCGGACCACTCGGGGCCTGTCGGACCGGCGTGCCCGAGGTCTGGGCGGAGACGTCAAACCGGATGTATCGGTGATCGGAATAGGTCTCCACCCCCTCCATGACGCGCCAGTCAATGACACGCGGCGACAGAGCGGGGCTGGCGAACGAGATGTCCACCACTGATTCACCCCGTATCCGCACACACGTGGGGACAGAACCCCGGTTTAGGACGACCAGGCCTGTCTCGAGAGCCCAGTCCTCCACCATCCTGCCCCGTGTGTCTGTATACCGGGAACCCCAAGCCACGTTCTTGGCATTGAAGTCCCCGAGGACGATCAGGGGAAGGGGATGGTACCTGACGACGACTACTCTCAACTCCCCAAGGGAGTTGTGGAACTCGGCGAGAGTTCGGTTTGGGGAGAAGTATACTCCTACCACGACAATCTCCCCGAACCGTGCTGCTACGCAACCCTGTCCCCTCTTGACGGCCTCGAGGGACGTGGTACCGGCGGCGGCCGACGACATAATGGCCACTGAGCCGTAGCTTGATGTGCTGGCGTCTGTACATCGTACTCACACCTGTGATATGCAATTATATAATACAAAGGAGATTCGAGTTTATACAATGAAAAAATAGTCTTCCAATCTTCATCAGCTCCAACAGAATTTTCAAATGTTAATAAATTAGTTGTGGTTGTGGAGCTGGACCAGCATTGAGCCAAGCATTTCTATCAGCGATGTAATCCCCCAACCTTTAATATGCCTGCTTGCATAGTGTGCGTTTTATACAAGATTTGAATTTCGTCTCATTCAGTTGAAGTATGAGGGGAGGGATTTTATTATAACATTTTAAACAGTACCCCATGAAAGATGAGTCTATTTTTGCCAGTCTGAAACCTGGTTGAGCTAATAGATCCCTACTTCTAGCACTATAATTATGTCTTTCGCCTCTTTTACTAAAAAGATGTAATTTTTTTCTTACGTACATGATGTTTTCATAGATATATTGACAAGGCACCGTCATGATGTTAATATCCTTAAACAGTTCCCTAAGGGAATCGCGCCTGGGGAGATTATATATGGCTCTGATGGCTCTTTTCTGCAGAATAAAAATAGACTCGATGTCTGCAGCCCGTCCCCAAAGTAAAATACCGTAAGACATGATACTATGAAAGTAACTAAAATAGACTAGCCTCGCGGTATCTACATCAGTAAATTGACGGATTTTTCTGACAGCATATGCTGCTGAACTTAGCCGTCCGTCCTGCAAGAGATCTTAATGGAGGACCCCACTGAAGCCTAGAGGCGAGCGTGATCCCCAGGAAAACAGTTTTATCGACGAATTCTAGTGATTATGGCATTAAGTCCGCCTTTGTACCTTATTGTGTGCGAGAAGTTTAAATAAATAAATAAATGAGATAGTCCCAATATCAGCAATATGGAAATGACCAAGGCGAACCATGATAATTATACAAAATTACATCACTCATAAATTCTTACAAAAAAAAATAGAACACCACGTACAGAAATAAGTCGAACTTGTAAATTAAATAAAACCGTTATAAAATACATAGCCAAAGAACGAAAATTATGCCAATACTGGCAACCCTGAAATTGAAATGGATTGCCAGGATTCTTGCCGGAAAAGTGAAGCGTCATGGTTTTAAGCAGTTTTGTTTTATTGTGTTTAGCCGAATATTAATGTGTGATAATGGTGGATTATAACCATTAAGTGTTTGTGAACGTGCATTTTATGCAAAAAGAGGCAAATTAAAACAAACCAGTGCAACATCTGCTCTAAGTACAACATCACTTCAAGTTCTCTCAAGAAGTCCGAGTGAGGTCTCACTAAAGTGCCACATCTTTACTGAAACTCAAGGGGAGTGGGCGGCTGGAATATCATGCATGTATCATGCATAAATTGTATATTTATAATTAATTTCAACAAACTTTTTAAAACCCATTTATGTATCTAACTAAAAGACTTGTATCTATGGTCATGAATAAAACTTATTAAAAAAAAATGGATTGACTTAGGCTGCATTCCGAATAAGACCATAATCGTTGTAATCGGTTTTAGCGCGCTAAACGGTAATAGGGAACACGTTTAGGCGCGCTAAAATCGATTACATCGATTATAGTCTTAATTCGGAATGCAGCCTTATTTGACTGTAAAATACTATAGTTGACAGTTGTTGATGATTTGACAATAACAATGTTTTGATTGTGTGGTTTTGCGCGATCTTGATTTGTTCAGTGTTGACTTGTTAACGTAAAACAGCTAAACTGATTGTGAATTGCACAGTAATATTGATTATTGGTTCATTACTATAGCGCACTCACGCTGATCATATCGGTTTTTATAATTTTTTTAATTTTCCTTAGTTTTAAAACAATAACAACTTTACGCACTTTACACAAAGTGTGATTTTTATACAAAGTGTGACTTATTTTTAAAATTATGGCAAATCACATAGGTATGTTAAAATCTTAAAATTAACTACCATTAGTTTGTATCTAAGTACCTAGTATCGTATTACAGGGGAGATGCTAGAAGCGTTTACACCTTATGGCATTTCATACAAACTATCAAGCTTGTTTTTCGAAATGACAACGATTTAATGAAACTTCATACGTATAAGCAGGATACAAAGGTCTAAAAAGTTAGTTAAGAACATTTTAGAATTGTCTTATTTAAAAACGGATAACTGGAAATCTCTGATTCTATGGAAAATTTAAAATCTATCTAATTTTAAGCCTAATTTGGCTTTAAAGCTTAATCTAAATTTTAAGTCTAATTTGGCTGTAACGTTATTTTTCGAAAATGTTCTTAATTAACTTTTTAGACCTTTGTATCCTGCTTATGCATATGAAGTTTCATTAAAATCGGTTCAGTCATTCCTTAAAACAAGGGCTTAAAAGTTTGTAAGGTGTAAACGCTCATATCAAAAAAAATATATATTATACAGGGTGATTGGAAGATGGGTGCAAAGCTTTAAGGCGAAGATAGTACAGACAATTTAGAACCATTTAAGCCATGGTTGTCTTAGACGAAGTCTTACCAAATATTTTTAACCAAATTTTTAAGTTTTTTTTCGGAAATTCTCAAAATTTAATGTAAACTGCATAATTATGGCCAAATTGAATGATAAATGAATTCATTTTTTATTTATTTAATTAAAGTAATGTGTAAGCAATCAAGCAAAACATGTTTTAGGCTTCTGTGTCATTAGACATTTTTTTTACAGAGATTTAAAGCTCAGAAAAAATAAAAAATCTGTACAATACGTCTTTTAAACCTTAATTCTATTAAACGGAAATTCTCAAAATTTAATGTAAACTGCATAATTATGGCCAAATTGAATGATAAATGAATTCATTTTTTATTTATTTAATTAAAGTAATGTGTAAGCAATCAAGCAAAACATGTTTTAGGCTTCTGTGTCATTAGACATTTTTTTTACAGACATTTAAAGCTCAGAAAAAATAAAAAATTTGTACAATACGTCTTTTAAACCTTATTAAAAAAAAAACGGAGGGTGCTTTTTTTGTTCAAACCTTTTTGAAGACAAGCTTGATAATCGCTCTTTCTTTTGAGGTATCATTTATGCGGATATCTTACAAATTATTGAAATTAGGGCCTACAAACCAATTTGAGGGAGAAATTTTTTATTTTAGGCAGACTAATTAAAACAACATTTGAATTGAAATTATTTATTTTTCATGTTCAAAATGACGGCCGTGATTCCTAATTACAAGCACGGCCCCGTCTTCTAACTTCTGTAGTCGTTATTTTCAACATCATCTCCTGCTTCATTGTCTCAAACGCTGAATTTATTCTTTGTATCAATTCTTCTCTAGTGTTTATTTCTATGTTGTTATACACCAGTTCCTTGGCCCGGCCCCACACGAAAAAGTCCAACGGGGTCAGATCTGGGGAGCGAGCGGGCCAAGGGATGGGTCCATCCCTGCCGATCCAGCTATCAGGAAAGCAATTGTTGAGGTGTTCCCTTACATTTAAAGTCCAATGCGCTGGACAGCCGTCTTGCTGAAAGATGACTGTTCGGTCTCTTTCGAAGATCGGGACACCTGATTCCTCTACCAGCAGTGGTAAATCAATTTGCAGAAATTGCAAATAATTTTCGCCATTCAATGGATCAGGCAAAAAGTCCCCGGCCCAATCAATGTTCTGCCAATTATTCCAGCCCATACATTCACAGAGAATTTCATCTGAAATGACACCTGCTTCTTAAAATGTGGATTGTTGTCTGCGTCGGCCCATTCATGGATGTTGTGAAAGTTTGTAATACCTTCCCTTGAAAATTTACTTTCATCCGTCCACAAGATTGATTTCAGAAACCACGCATCTTCGATGTCTCTGTTGAGGAGGAAACGGCAGAACTGAATTCTTCTTTGAGGATCTTGCTCTACTAGACCTTGCACACTCCTGCCATGGAACGGATACTTATCATTTTTGTGCATTGTATGCCACACCTTCCATTGAGAAATGTTTAAATTTCGAGCTACTGCTCTAGTACTGGTAGTAGGATCCGCTTGAAATGCTGCTAAAATGTCTTCGTCGATGGCAGTTTCGTGTCTGCCCGGGTTGACTCCAGGTTCCACGCGGTGAAACCCATCTTGGGCAAGACGACGAAACGTGTTGTAAAACACTCGGACATTCGGTATCCTGCGATTCGGATAGCGCTCTTGATACATCCGTCGCGCCAAAAATCCATTGCCGTCTGCTCTACCGTACATAAATACGATATCCGCATATTCTTGATTGGAAAAAGTAGCCATAGTCACTTAACAATTAAGAAAAACGGCGTAGGAGCGCACTAAATGTCAACTCAACACAATTAAGTCAAAAATCAACACGTGCAGGAGCGCGAGGCTACGACTGGACACGGTGAAACAAAAAAGTTCAAAACTAACGCAAACAACACGTGCAGGAACGCAAAGGGCTACAACTGAACACGGTAAATTGTGAATCAACATGACAACGTCCACTCACAAGGGCAGTAGTTTGACTAATAAGTAAAAGATGTAACGGCTTCATCACAGACCGACTGACCCTGACTAAAGAAAAACGACTTTGTTGCCTCAGTAACTAAGACCATTTTGCTGTAAAAACCAACTCTTATCGCTTTTTGCTATTCATTGGGCGTTCTACCTGGAAATGCCGTCGCACCGCGCTCTGTGGCCATTGTTTAGAGAATCCCCTCAATGGGTTCTCCTCAATTGATTCCTGCATGTGCCAAAAATTCTTAGAATTGAACAATGTTATCATTTCGAGCACATAAAGTATTCTTTTAAGCAAAAATTTTGTGTTTTGTTAGACTGCCTAAAATTTAAAATTTCTCCCTCGAATTGGTTTGTAGGTCCTAATTTCAATAATTTGTAAGATATCCGCATAAATGATACCTCAAAAGAAAGAGCGATTATCAAGCATGTCTTCAAAGAGGTTTGAACAAAAAAAGCACCCTCCGTTTTTTTTTTAAATAAGGTTTAAAAGACGTATTGTACAATTTTTTTATTTTTTCTGAGCTTTAAATATCTGTAAAAAAAATGTCTAATGACACAGAAGCCTAAAACATGTTTTGCTTGGTTGCTTACACATTACTTTAATTAAATAAATAAAAAATTCATTCATTTATCATTCAATTTGGCCATAATTATGCAGGTTACATTAAATTTTGAGAATTTCCGAAAAAAACTTAAAAATTTGGTTAAAAAAATTTGGTAAGACTTCGTCTAAGACAACCATGGCTTAAATGGTTCTAAATTGTCTATACTATCTTCACCTTAAAGCTTTGCACCCATCTTCCAATCACCCTGTATATATCTAAGTCCATTGGAATTACACAAAATATGTAACTTCTATTATTTTCTTTTAGTTCTTGGAGTATCTGACCGCCAAGCTATATATAAGTCAAACAGTGGTGGCATTCGTTTTAAAATGAGAACTGCCGGCTCCCATCCAGAGTTGACAATGATAGCACACCGTAATCTGAACCTTTGTCTCTATAAGGTAGGTATTTATTTTATAAGTAAGCTTAGGCAAGTGTCCTGAGTTTGATTCCTAAGTCAGGCGATGATATTATTATTTGTTTGACTAACCTATGTTGTCCCACTGCTGGGCGAAGGCAACCGCCATATCTTTCAAATTTTCTTTGTTTTATCTTCTTGGTCCAATCATTCAGGCCAAATTGTCAGTGGCGGGCAGTGTTAAAATTAAAATTAAAAAATTAAAATTCAAATTACATATATGTTTTTTTTGTATGTTTGTGGAATTCTCAATAGCAATCTATAATCTATATTATTATTTGTGCTTAACTAAACAATGGTAGACGCTCATCCCTATTGCTTAGGACTTGTAACATAATGCAATAATAGTTAATATTCTGTTGCATGTCTTCTTCTTTACGAGATAATGGTAAATAAATGTACATTATATGTATATTATATTATTGTGTTAATTGAGTTGCATTATCTAATCATTATAATCAAGGAAAATACTGAAAATTGTAACTAAATAGAACTGTTTAACAAAACATAATGATTATTGTTACAGCTTACATTTGGATATGAAACCAAAGTCTACAATATGGGTGACAAACAAGAAGAGGTGTTTACCTCGCTTAATCTCTCTGATTTTAATGAATTCAGAGAGTACTACTTAACTTGGCATAGTAACAAAATTAAAGTTGGGTTGGTAGGTGAGGAAGCTTTTGTTGACTATCAGAAAATGTGTACTGATCCCATTGTTGGGTATATCCTATTCAAAACTGAAAGCAGAAATTCACATCCCGTGGAGTGGATAATTGAAAGTAAGTAGTTTTTATGTAAAGTAGCAATCTCATGTGACTATTTAAATTGGTTAACAAGTTTAGTTAATAACTATTGTTACCCCTTCTATGTTCTATGATAAATGATTTTTATTTCTGTAAGTAGGTTTGTACAAACACACGTTTACACGTCAATTATATTTTAAAAACTAGATGAGGTCGGCGTTTCTATCTGACTACTCTGAGAAGAAAGGCCGAAACAAACTCAGAGATCACAGTCTCTTTTAAAGTCCAGAAATAATCTTGGTCAGATCATGTGAAGGCCATGCAGATTGGTGTCTGAAATTCTCTTCACAGATTGAGTGGATCTGACCGGTCAGTGCACGCATTTGTCAGTAATCGTGCAGCTCTACTCTCACCAATGCGACGATCAATACCAAAGAAAGGACATTTGGGCAGGCCGCTTATATGACTCAAACTGCCAGACCATGATTAACACTTAAATGAAAATAAAAGAAAAGGAAAAAAAAATAACCCACATAGTCTTCACAATTCACAATAATTAAAATAATATAATACTTTACAACTAAATATCCATGTCACTGTATAGAAAATAATAAAAGTTAGCAAAAAAACATCAAACAATAAAAACAAACCACCTTGAAATGTAAAAAAAAAATTGGAACAGCTCAATCCCTTTTTGTCCTCAATATAATCTTTAATGATTTAAAAGGCTTTCTGGCACAACTTACGCTTGATGAATGATTTGAATTTATTATGACTTAGATCTTGAACGTGGCTTGGAAGTTTATTATAAAAGCGTATACATTGACATTGGAACGAGCCACCTATTTTCTTGAGCCTTGTTGTAGGTACAACACATTTATGTTTGTTTCTAGTATTTATAATAGGGATATCACTGTATTTTTTAAACAATTTTATATTTTTAAGGGCTTATAAAAGATTTTCAAAAATATACTGAGAAGGCACTGTCATTACATTAATCTCCTTAAATTTCTCTCTGAGTGTCTTGGACTTGATTTATAAACTGATCAAACAGCTCTTTTCTGCAAAACAAAGATAGTCTGAATGTTGATGGCATTTCCCCACAACAGAATACCGTATGACATTACACTATGAAAATAGGCGAAGTACTCTAAACGGGCTGTCTCTAATTCTCTATGTCAGTTATGTTAGAGGGTTTGGTTTCCGCACTTAGTCCTTCATGTGGACCATTGTGCGTGGGAAGTGTTTGTTTAGTAAGCAGTGTCCCGTTATGGTCCCCGTCACCAGGCGCAGGCTGTTCCTGTCCAGGCGAAGCAAACGCCTGGTTAGCCTGCCATCTAAGGATGGCATGGCTTCCCTGGATTGTCTGCAGCCCGGTGTCGAGGTCCACCAGTTCTCCGCTTGTGTGTGGGTGAACTCCTGTAGCCACCTACGTAGTTGGTTAAAGGAGATGGGTACGATAGGTTCGGGTCCACAGACTGATCTTGTAACTTGGAGACCGTCTGCTATGCAGTATAGGATCGCGCGTTATCGTGTAGGAGCAGCGGAGACCAGCGACTTACCAAAGGTGGTTGAAGACGTGCGAGCTTCTCCATCATTGTGTTCAGTTCTTCATAGTACACATCTGCAGTAATGCTCATCCCGTTTGGTAAGAATCTGTGATGAATCACACCGGCCCTAGACCACCAAACAGTGACCATAGGGGTACGTTTTCGTTTAGGGCATTGTTTAGGTGCTGAACCAGGATCCAGCCAAATTAATGAGCGCTTGCGATTCTGAAACAGAAACCATTTTTCGCCGCAGGTAACAATGCGGTTCAAAATTCCTTCGTTTGTGTGCCTGTTGAGCAGTGCAAGACACGTGTCGTCGCGTACTTGGCGCTGACGGTCAATGAGTTCGTGGTGTACCCATTTGTCAAGCTTTTTTACCTTGCCAATTTGACGCAAATGGACCAAAATTGTTTTGATGTTAACGTCGAAAGCTGCTGCTAGTCTGTCCACGAAAAAAAAAAGCGGCAATTTAAAAAATCAAGAGCTGTCAACCCTTGCTATACTTAATTACATTCCATAAATATGAAATAGTCATGTAAGTATCGCAGAAAGTTTCCTGAATAATTTAATTATTAAAAGAGTGTAGGTACAGCAAGGGTGACAGCTCATATTTTTTTTAAATTGCCGCTTTTTTTTCGTGGACAGCTTTCGTTGGACAGACTCTAATTCAGCTGTAGATTGAGTATCATCAGCTTCCACAATCGCCTTTAATTTGTCATTGCCGACCAGTTTTCGGACGACCACGGGGTTCATTTTTCAAGTCGAAATTTCCAGAACGGACGAGGGCAAACCAATAGATGATTATGATATCTTATGCGTAACTGAACATTGGTTAAAAGTCCACCAGTTCATGTTCAGCTTTAACAACCACCAGGTTGCCAGCTCATTCAGCAGAGTTAATATGATACGCGGTGGCTCTTTAATAATTGTTCGTACCTAACAATATGAAATTTAAAGAACGTAAGGATATTGTGAGCCTCTGTTGAGCGAGTTATTGAAATAGCTTGCATTGAGCTTGAGCAGTTCATTGTAATGAGCATATACAGGCCCCCATGTGCTTCATATGATATTTTTGAGAAATACATGGAAGGAGTATTATTAAAGACTTGTAACAGTAATAAAACAGTTGTTGTCTGTGGGGATTTCAACTTTAATATACTGGAAACATCTGCTACAGTAAATCAATTTATAACCTTATTAAAGTCATATAATTTGTACAATACATTCTTTGAGTCGACTAGAATAACTGCCACTAGCGCTACCTGTATTGACAATATTTTTACAAACTTACGACCTTCTAGCCATTTAATTATAAACGAGTTGGACTCTGATCACTGTGGCCAGTTAGTAACTTTCCCTCGGAAAATAGTCAGAGCTCAAAGAAAACTAGTGAGTTATATCCCTGTAAATAAAAGTCGCTTAGAACAATTTAAAAATAATTTTATGGAAAAACTACCGGGTTTGCCTTATCACACCGACCCAGATCAAGCATATACTTTACTATTTAATCTCATTAATTGTGAATTTAGGAAGGTGTTCACCTCAAAAACATTGCCTGTTTGTGTCCGCGTAATATTTAGTGATTGGGCAACACCAGGTATTTACAAAAGTAGGCAGAGGTTATATGAATTGTATGACGAAAAAACATATAACCATGATGAAACTTTTAAAGAATTTGTTAAAAATTATTCTAAAACTTTTAAAAAGAGCCTGTTCCTCAGCAAAAGCCATACACATTAAAAAAAAATTAAAAAAAAATGGAAATAAAATTAAAACAACTTGGAATATTATTAATTCAGAAACCGGAAGAACGACAGTACGGAATCGTGACTTCCATCTAAAAATCAATGATGTAGATATTAAAGCAGACATGGAGGTGGCAACTGGGTTTGAAAACTTCTTCACTAATATTCCTATTTTAACAACCAAAACTCTGTCATTGTCGTCCTCCACTTCTGCTTACTCAATATTAAAAGAATGTGTACCAGAATGTGATAAACACAATTCACGGTTGTTACCGCTAAAGACATTAAAGAATCTTTTAAAGACCTCGATATAAAAAAAACTGCGGACCTTTGGCGGTTATCAGTACTTACCATGTCTTCAATAATTGATGTTATTTCACCCTTTTTAGCAATTGTTTTTAATTCTTGTATTGCTTCTGGTATATTTCCTGATCTGATGGAACTTAGCAAAGTGATTCCACTGTTCAAATCTGGCAGCACAACTGATCCTACGAATTTTCGGCCTATTTCGACATTACCTACATTGAGCAAAATCTTTGAAAAATTAATTTTAAAACAAATGTTGGGACATTTTAATAAACATAATCTACTACATCTGAAACAGTTTGGTTTTACTAAGGGTCGTTCAACTACAGACGCGGGCGTGGAATTACTGAAAAGCATATTGGAGGCCTGGGAGGGGTGCGGGATGCTCTTGGCATTTTCTGCGACTTGTCTAAGGCCTTCGATTGCATTCATCATGATACACTCATAAGAAAACTGCACCACTATGGTTTGAGGGACAGTGCTCTCGACCTTCTGACTTCTTATCTGAACAACAGAATTCAGAGGGTTGATGTTAATGGCAAGAGATCTGCAGGATCTGCAGTCACTATGGGCGTTCCGCAGGGTTCAATTCTAGGTCCATTCTTGTTTCTAATTTGTATAAATGACTTACCTTTTCACATAAGGGAAAATCACACGATTGTATTATTCACTTCACTCATTTTTAAAATCAAACGTCAGCTAGTCAATTTTGAACATGTTAACGATGCACTCTCTAAAGTTGTCCATTGGTTTAATGTAAATAATCTTCTCCTGAACGAGAAAAAGACTAAACTCATTAAATTTTCAATGCCAAATGTCAGGCAGCTTACTACCAATGTTCAAGTTAATGGAATAGAGTTGGACCCTGTTGAGTCGACAGTTTTTCTTGGAATAACTATTGACGGTAAATTACAATGGGGCCCACACGTAGAAAATTTGTCAGGAAGGCTTAGTTCGGCCGCCTATGCTGTTAAAAATATTAGACAGATAACTGATGTAGATACTGCCAGAATTGTTTATTTTAGTTAATTTCATAGTCTTATGTCATATGGGATTCTTCTCTGGGGAGCCTGTGCGGACATTAATAATATCTTTGTTTTACAGAAAAGGGCTGTTCGAGCCATTTACAATCTAGGTCCAAGAGATTCACTTCGTGAAATATTCAAAGAAATAGATATTCTGACTGTAGCCTCTCAATATATACTTGAAAATCTATTATATGTACACAAAAATAAATCAAATTTTAAGAAAATGTCCGATATTCATAGTTTAAATACCAGGAATAAACACAATCTTGCTGTACATCGCACTCGCCTCCACAGAGTAGGCAACTCGTTCTTGGGTCAATCAATGTATACGCTTTTACAACAAACTTCCTACTGACATTCGGAACTTACCCATTAAACGATTTAAAATCTGTATTAAAAACAAACTTTGTAAAAAAGGGTACTATAAAATTGGTATTGATCGTCGCATCGTTGAGCTCCTTAAATTCTAAGTAGAGCTGCACGATTACTGACAAATGCGTGCACTGACTGATCAGGTCCACTCAACCTGTGTGGTTCTTTCCTCAAAAGACCATTTTAGACACCAATCTACATGGTCTTCACATGATCTGACCAAGATTATGTCTGGAGTGTCTGGACTTTAAAAGAGACTATGACCTCTGAGTTTGTTTCGGTCATTTAATTTAGAATCCTTGAGTTATTCTATTATAATAAGTGCAAGGTTTTCTGTAAAAAATAAGCCATGGTCACCCTATTGAAATATTCAAGAGGAACTAAAAGTTATATTATTATGAAAAAAAAATCCTTACTGTCGGTAATTATACAAAAGGTGTTATTTACAAAAAAAAAAAAAAGATCTCGCTATCACTTACTTTCATCGAAAGATAATCACGACTTATTTCTACGCGATACCGTAGGTACTACAGTTCCTGAAATGTAAAACTAGGATTTTTTTGTGCATTTTTACCTATATTGACAATTTCAAATCTAGGTTTTGCAAAAAACACAAAAAAAAAAACGTTTCGTTTCGTTTTCATCGCTTTAATGTCGCGGCCATGGGGTTTTAGTCTCACAGTCACAGCTCCTGAAATATAAACCTGCGATTTTTTTCTATATTTTTACATTATTTTTTTTCAAATCTGGGTTTTACAAAAAACTTCAGACGTCTGCGATGCTTTTTCAGCGAGTTATGGATAATGTGTTTTCGCCGTTTCAATGGCACGGCCATGGGGTTTTAAGTCTTACCTACAGCAGCAGGCTTAGCATGGCGTTTTCGATCTCTACTCTACTATAGAATAGACATAGCTTGTCTACACTTCTCGTTATCTCTTCTTCGCGAGCACGAGGACACACCTAGACTCGGGTTTCTTCGTAGACAGTGACTTGTCCATAGCAACGGGGTATTCGCTAGTGGTGTGTATTACTACCCAATTTTACCGTACTTTTGCGTTTCGTTTTCAAACAAATCTATGAAGCAAAAGTGTTTTTAACGAATATTTCTTCAATTACAAAACGCAAATGGTCAAGGGGGATGCGCTGAGTAGCCCGCGAAATTCAAATTTTCGAACGTTTTTTGAATTCTAAGGATTTTTTGAAGAGAGTTAGTTGTTTTGCCGATTCTAATGATTATAATTCTGTAAAGCAATATTTTTTACGGCCGCGAATCATATTTAAATCAACTTATAACGTGTTACTGACTTGCAAATTGCAAAAAACGTAATAAAATTTGAATTTCACGGGCTACCTTAGCGCATCTCCCTTTTAAAAATATTGTTAAATGGCTGTAGCCAATGACGTATTATAGGTAATACATCATAGGCTGTGGCGCCACTAAGTTTTAAAACTCATTTGTATTGCATACACAGAGCACTTTAAAATATTGGTAATTGCATATAATGTACAGGCATTATTTAAATAAAGAGCCATAATTATACTATTTTGATGGCGTCACGCAAGAAGTATCCTTTAAGGGTACTGCAGACTGGCGGGTCGCGCTATCACGTCGCGCCTGTCTGCGGGAGCCCTTGTTTTTACTAGGTACTAACATTGTTATTGTATTGTTGTTTATCGATATTTTATTTATTAGTAGGTAAATACTCCATTTAAAACTGAGTGTGTAAGATTTAGTAAATGAAAATAATAATCACTACATAGTAAAAGCTTCTACAAACCAGCGCGACTCGCGACGCGACACAAAGGCACCGCTTGTCACGTGACGTGCAGGGCCTTTGTGTCGCGCCAGTATGTAGAAGCCTTAATGCAACGCGGGCGAGGCCGCGTGCGGCAGCTAGTACTTCATAAATAAATAATTTAGTGTTCAATGAGGAGATTTTGGCTCATAATCAGATGTTTTATATTCCCTGTGAATGTAGGTATCTAATAAATCAAAGTTAAGGGACAACATAGTGTAAAAACTGTAGGATACTTATATTGTTGTTCTTATTTTATTGTTAATTCCAAAAATCTATTATTTATTTTGGGCGACAGGTCCTAGCCGAGTTCTTCGCATAAACATTGATTGCACTATCTCCTTGCTTATTTTATAATTCTACAGAACTCACTTCCCGTGAGATCAAAGGCTCCCAAACAAGCAAAGCAAGCTCGCTAATAGTATTTCTTTCCCATCTTCGCTGAAGTTTTTCTATAAAAAAACTTAAATAAAAAGCGCAATTTGAACCCAACATGTTAATTTCAGTTTAATACATGATAAAAGTAAAAAAGCACCGCCTAAAATTACTCGAATTAACGAAAAAACAACTAACGAATCGTTGTCTAGGTCATTTTATATGTAGACTATTTCGGAAGAAAGGTTTCTATCCCAAGCTGTCAACACCGGAGAAAGATTGTACTCCGTGCTCGACGTTGTAGACAGTTGTCTAGGGTAGAGAAGACAAGTCTCTTCACATTTGGTTTTGTAATCGCCGTGCTACAGACGGTAGAAAACTTTCTGTTGTCTACACTGAAACGTCATTTTTGTCTATTCTTCCGTCGACAAAACGCGTAGAGAGGGTTCTCGTGCTAAGCCTGCTGGCTTAGCATGGCGTTTTCTATCTCTACTCTACTGTAGAATAGACATCGCTTGTCTACACTTCTCGTTATCTCTTCTTCGCGAGCACGGGGTTACACCTAGACTCGGGTTTCTTCGTAGACAGTGATTTGTCCATAGCAACGGGGTATTCGGTAGTGGTGTGTATTACTACCCAATTTTACCGTATTTTCGCGCTTCGTTCTCAAACAAATATATGATGCAAAGTTAACCGACTTATAAAAAAGGAGGTTAATCAATTCGACCGTATATATGCTTTTTTATGTTTGTTCGCGCCTAACTTCGTCGTTTATGAACCGAATTTGATGATTCTTTTTTTGTTGGAAAGGGTATACACCCGAGGTGGTCCCATTGCCACCAAATCAGAATCTGATGAGGGGATCCCATGGAAATCGAGGGGAACCCTCAAATTTTATAGGCAAACCTATAGCGATTTGGATATTTTTTATAGAAACTCGTGCATTGGCTCTCGGAAAGCACCATTTGGTGAAGTGGAACTGATGATGGAGACCACAGATAGCCACCGGAACAATAAATATAATAATAAGTATTTAACGGGTTGCGATTCGATTAGGTACGTTAATGTGGTTGCTAAGCAATTTATATCACTATGCATATGGTGAGTGGCAGTTCTCCTGGTTCTTACCAGGAGAACTCCTCAACAATCAACGTCCCAGCATCGGGAAAAACAATATTTTGTAAAAGATGTTGAGTAGTTAACATAAGGCTATTGTAACTTAGATAAATTAAAAACTGACCCACTAAAAAGTGAAAAATATAAAACTTTTTACAAAAAAAATAACCGACTCCCTAACTACAAAGTGAAAAATAACTTTAATTTCGGAAGTCGGTGGCAATAAACTAAAATACAGATACAAACACACCGACTTCCGAAATTAAAGTTATTTTTCACTTTGTAGTGTTATTTTTGGGTTTCGGTTTTTTTTTTTTGTAAAAAGTTTTTAACAAACCTTTCTTCGATAACAAAACGCAAAAATGGTATATTTGATGTTATAAAATATTGATTTATGGCTGTGGCGCATACTTACAAGTTAAAGCCACCAATATAAGTTTTAAAACTCATTTGTGTGTATTGCGTATAATTTACAGCCATTATTTAAATAGAGTGCCATAATTTTACTATTTTGATGGCGTCACGCAAGAAGTAAGTATCCTGCAGACTGGCGGGTCGCACCGTCGCGTCGCACCTGTCTGCGGGAGCCTTTATATTTTACTAGGTACTTACATTGTTATTTATTGTTGTTTATCGATATTTTTTTATTAGTTTATCTCCATTTAAAACTGAGTGGGTGAGATGTAGTCTGTGTTCAATGAGAAATTTTGGCTCTTATTTAGATGTTTTATATTCCCTGTGAATGTATTTAATAAATCAAAGTTAAGGGACAACATAGTGTAAAAATTGTAGGATCTTTTCTTGTTCTTATTTTATTGTTAATAAGTACCAAAAATCTATTATTTACAGAAGTTTTGAGCGACAGGTCCAGGCCGAGATCCTCGCATAAACATTGCACCATCTCCTTGCTTATTTTATAATTCTACAGGAACTCATTTCCTGGGAGATCAAAGGCTCTCAAGCAAAGCAAACTCTTTAATAGTATTTCTTTCCCATCTTCGCTGAAGTTTTTCTTAATAAAAACTTAAATAAAAAGCGCGATTTGAACCCAACATGTTAATTTCTGCCATTTAATATGATAAAAGTAAAAAAACCGTTCAAGAGCGAGTCGGACTCGCGCACCGAGGGTTCCGTACGTATACATTTATTTATTTATTTAATAAACTGACCCACTAAAAAGTGAAAAATAAACATGATGTTGATGATTTCTGAAAAACTGTGCTATTTAGAGACATAGTTTTATTTTACCTGTAATCTTTACATACACTTCTATCACATAGAATAACAAAATTCGGAGATAAGGGGCGACGGGGGACGGTATTTTTTTTTACATTTTTGATCAGAAGTCGGAAAATATGCGACCTAAAAAATAAATGTTTGAGAATGTGCAAACAGCGTTCTTTCATATGATACCGCACATGCCCTAGTAGCACCACTTCAAATTTTTAAGACAGACAGACTTAGTCTCACCATAAGGGTTCCTTTTTACCATTTTAGTACAGAACCCTAAAAAGCACTGCCTAAAATTACTCGCCGTAAAGAAAAAGAACCAACGAATCTTTGTCTAGGCCATTTTATATGTAGACTATTTCGGAAGAAAGTTTCTATCCCAAACTGTCAAACTCGGTGAAAAATTGTACGTCGTGCTCGGCGTTGTAGACAGTTGTCTAGGGTAGAGAAGACAAGTCTCTTCACATTTGATTTTGTAATCGCCGTGCTAAGGATAGTAGAAAACTTTCTGTTGTCTACACAGAAACGTCATTTTTGTCTATTCTTCCGTCGACAAAACGTTTCTCTACGGTCCTCGTGCTAAGCCTGCAGCTCCTAAAATATAAACCCAGGATTTTTTTCTACATTAAAAAAAAATAAAAAATTACAAATTCAATCTGTTTTTTTACCTTAATTTCAGGTCTCTGCAATGCTTAGTTTTAAAGATCTCCGTGGCCGCGCGGTTCGCCGCGTTCCAATGGCGCGGCCACGTTCAAACCCTTATAACTTTTTAACCATAGCTTTGACAAATTTATGGTTTTGGGAATCAACTTTTACAAAATATTGGCATGGTTTTTTTTAAAAAAAAAAACGGCGTGGCCGCGCTATTGAAACGGACACTCCAAGTGGCAGTAGAACACTGACTCGCTAAGTCACAGGTATTCCTAGTTTAGGAGTCAGTGTTTCAACTTTTGTGCGCCTTTAATTATTGTGAACTTTATCTAACTTGTATCAATAAAGTATATAAATTATATACTTGGTAGTCTTTTTTGCAGTCGGGTTTTAGATTTTTTAAATTATTTATTTTATATAAAAATACATCATAAACTCATGCTTTCCCATGGGGGTAGGCAGAAACTATAGAACGCCACCTGCTACGCTCCATACGTACTTCTTTTGCTTCGTTTATGTTCATAACATCTGGTCATACACCTGGCCGGTCTGGCCTTTTTTTATGCATACATATTACAGAAGGGAGTATGCATCACATACTCCCTTCTGTGGTGGCTCCTTCTTCTATTTATATTATTTATGTTTTTTTTTATGATTACAGCCTCTCCAGTAATATTGAAATCAATATCTTGTAAAAAATTTAGTGAACGACTTCGCTGGCATCCCTTGAGAAATGGTAAATTGCCCCCAGACGCAATGATTGGTGGGTTTGAAAATGAACTAATTTACATAGCCCGAGCTTACCATAATAATTCAATATGTCCTGGGAAATATGTGCCATCAACTGGTAAAGCGTTCATCCCTTGGGGCCATCTAGAAAATGCCAAAGAAGAGTTTGAGGTAAAAATAATGCTACAACTTACTACAAAGTACATTCACACAGTTATGGTCTAGGCAGTGCTGTTAAGCCGCGTCTGCAGCGCCCATAGTTGCGTGTTTCAAACAGTTACAAAGACGATTTGGGGGCGTGGCCTAAATCAAAATCATACAAATCGTATTTGAAACATGTTTGTAACTGTTTGAAACACGCAACTATGGGCGCAGCAGACCCGGCTTTAAGGTTGACGCAGATATGGGCAGGCCGCAACGCATAGCAATAACATAACGTTCATAAATTTTGTATGAAACATCGCACACTGCAGGCGGGCCGCACTGCGCTTTTTTTAATTGAAATGCGATGCGCTACGGAATGTTTTGGCTGTAATGTACGCTTAGCTTTAAAGATGCTCTTCAAGGCAACCGCAACCGCAAAGGCAACGCCGCCGCCCCCAATCACAATGACAGATCGCAGTGTGGCTGATTTCTATGTAACTTTATGAAAACGCTTCCCTTTAAGGTGAATCCTGTTGCCTTTTTCATAGAACCAGTCATTGCGGTTTTCGGTTGCGGTCTCCTTCAGTAGACCATGACATACAATAGTTGTTTTTTTAGGTGAATTTAATCACAATGTGGTAGGTACTAACTACAAAACGAACCGGTCAAGTGCGTGTCGGACCACGCACAATGAGGGTTCCGTAGTTAGGATGCACTTATCCTAAAAACAAACTTAACATTGTAGTTGAAAATACATCTCCCTTATAACGATATACGTCAAAGTCAATTCTCCAACTGCAAATATAAGTTTGTAATCGCAAAAAACTATTTTTTTATGTGATAAAACTTTAAATTTACAATTTTAGGACTTTTTCCTATACTTGTGCTGAGACCTTGCTTCTTGCCACATTTCAAGATTATTATAGGTCAACGGAAAGTACCCTATAAGTTTTGATTTATTTGCGAGTATCTAAATATGTCGCATCAATCGCCGTATTTTTTTTATTGCATTAACTTAGAAGCTTGATTTTTTAGAGCTCCAAGGGACCGTGGACCTACGTATTTGATATTAATTTCAACTTGATACGCGTTCCTGATATAAAGGGTCTTGACAGACTGACAGACAGACAGACAACGAAGGGTTCCGTTTTTTCCTCTTGAGGTACGGAACCCTAAAAAAATACAGCAAGCAAATCATAACTAGTCACATAATAGCTAGCCCTGATGAGTTTTACAACTAGGTTTCATTTATGACAACAATAATGCGTTTTTTATTTTCAGATATTATGTGGGTTTAACGCCAAGTGGGTTAAGACACGAACAAACTATATTCCACAAAATGCATTCATTGGTGGATATTCTGAAGTGAATAATGAACCTTTGTATATAGGTAGAGCTATGATTGAGGGGAGACTTATATGTGGAAAAGTGCATCTCCTATACAAAACGTGCTATTTGCCCTTTCAGGGCCATGAGGTTGAAGAACCCATATATGAAATATTAGTAATACCAGGTGATGAAATACCACAAGCAATACCTCTAACATTGTTTTAGAAATTAAATAAACCAGAATGACTTGTCAAATATTTACATTATTTTAATAATTATTTAGAAACAAACAATATAAAATTACCTATAACAAACGAAACAGCATTTTATATTTATCATAATCTAAACTATATTGAACTAAGGTACGTTATCAAAAAAAAAAAACAACTGACTTCCAAAAAAACACAGAGTGAAAAATAACTTTGTTTTCGGAAGTTGGTGTTTGGATCTCAATTTTATTTTTTTGCCACCTACTTCCAAAATTAAAGTTAATTTTCACTTTATATTGTTTTTTCACGACACCCACGAGAAAAAATAGGGTGATGCTATTCTTTACGTCCGGCACCACACAGTCAAAGACGGGACTTACTAGAGAATGAGCAGCAGCGTTATCTATAAATTTGAACACCATACTGCGATCGCCAATCCGCCAGCCAAGCGTGGCGATTATGGCTAACCCTCCCCCCTTTGGGGAGGCCTATGTCCCAACAGACCGTCTTTTGGCTGAAATGATGATGATTTGTGTTTTTTATGGAAAAAGATTTTTATTTTTTCCTTTATAGTGGGTCAGTTTGTAATTTATCTAAGTTACAATAGCCTAATGTCAACTGCTCATCACCTGATGAAGGGACATTAATTATTAAGAAGTTTTCTTGATCAGAACCAGGATAACTGACGAGACGGTTGGCGCAGTGGTTAAGCCATTGACTGCAGCGCTACGTGTTGAGGGTTCGATTCCCGCACGGAACAAATATTTGAATGACCTACTAGTATTTGTTCCGGGTCTGGCTGTTTGTGTATGTGACTTTAAATGTTTGTAAACGCACCCACAATACAGGAGAAATTCCTGGTGGGGCAACCTTTAAAAAAAAAAAAAAACTGGAGCTCCACTTAAGGCGCGGATTGACTACGATTTTAAACGCTGCAACTGCACTCACACAACCGCTTGAAATAAAGTTGAAAATTGAATAAACAATTGTGTTGACGATGTGACTAAGCTGCGAATTGGCATTTATTTTACGGGTTTTATTTAGATTATTCGGAATATACACATTATATTAAATAATTGTTCGGTTAAAGTTTTAAAACAAAGCTAATGCAATTAGAATCCAAAAAAAAAAATTGTTTTCGCTGAAAGTACAGAGATATTCGACGCCAAAGTTTATTTTTGTGAAGTAACTTCACAATTTTTTATTGCGAATATCAAACTATATTTTACAATTCTATTCGGTTAAATTTTTTCTATAAGTAAACCCTTTTCTGTCTTTTTTGTCACTGTATCTTTTGCGTCGGATATTTTCCTTGCGTTACGTCATACTCGACTATCCAAGAAACCAGTTTTTGTGAATATTGAGGTAACACCGCCCCTTAATCATAGGTATGCATTGTGATTGTATCTAATCAAATCGCAACCCATGAAATACTTATTATTAAGTAGTTCCGGTGGCCACCTGTGGTTTTCATCATGTTTCACTTCACCAAATGGTGATTTCTGAGAGCAAATGCATGAGTTACTATAAAAATATCCAAATCGCTATAGGTGTGCCTATAAAATTTGAGGACTTCCCTCGTTTTCCATGGGATCCCCTCATCAGATTACGACTTGGTGACAATGGGACCAGGACCACCTCGAGAGCATACATACCCTTTCAAATAAAAAGAATTTTCAAAATCTGTCTACAATAGAAGGAGAAATCGGTGACAAATATACAGACGAACATAATAACCTCCTCCTTTTTGGAAGTTGTTTAATAATAATGATAGCTTACGTTTATTCTTTCATATTATATTGCCTTACAAACTGTATGTTATCCGTCGTCTATGCGCGAGCGGGGTGAGACAGGGGGGGTTGACCTCTCCTGCGCTCTTCAACCTCTATGTGAACGCCCTGATCGTTGGGCTCAGCAGCCAGCATGTTGATTGCCATGTGGATGGAGTATGCGTCAATAATTTGAGCTACGCTGACGACATGGTGCTGCTGAGCGCATCGGTCTGTGGTCTTAGGAAATTGATGGGGGCCTGTGAAGAGTATGCCTCGAGCCATGGGTTGAAATATAATGCAGGGAAGAGCAAATTCATGGTGTTTGGAGCTAGTAGTCTAAGAAGTATGAACAGTGTACCCCCCGTGTGTATTAATAATGCTCCGCTTGAGAAAGTGGAACAGTTTAAATACTTGGGTCACATCGTTACAGCTGACCTAAAAGACGATGCGGACATTGAGCGGGAGCGGAGGGCGTTGTCAGTCAGAGGTAATATGATAGCGCGTAGGTTTGCGCGTTGTTCGAGGGAGGTAAAAATAACGCTCTTTAGAGCTTATTGTACAACCCTCTACACGTGCAGCCTGTGGGCAAAGTATACTCGTGCGGCATACAGCGCCCTCCGCGTCCAGTTCAATAACGCGTTCAGGGCGGTGTTGGGGCTGCTCCGCCACTGCAGCGCCTCTGTCATGTTCGTGGAGGCGCGCACCAACTGCTTTCACGCGACGATGCGCAAGCGGTGCGCGTCTCTGGTGCGCAGAGTGCAGGGCAGCGCCAATACCGTCCTGGTGATGATCGATAACAGACTGGATTGCCTTTATATCCGGCAATGCGGTAGCAGACATATTGTTATCTTGTGAGCGTTTTGTCTGTGCTTGTTATCCTGTCTGTATCCTTTGTATGTATCTAATTTTAAATTTTTATGTTTATGAGTCTTGTTACTTGAAATAAACTAATTTTATTTATTTATAACTGCTGGGCCAACTGCATTTATTCATTAAATAGCATGATCATAATTTGACTCAACTGAAAATTGAGTCATTCTAATGTTTTGAGTTGAGGAATCTGTACTACTTATTACAAAACATTTTCAGCATAAAAATATTCATCATAGTCTTCGTAATTCATAGATTGGTCATCATTTTCATCATTTTCGTCTTCAGATTCAAGCATGCTATCTTCTATGCCAGGTACTAAGAACTTGTTAGCACATCTATTTTTCTCAGGAACTATCATTATTTCATAGTTATCCAAGCCTATTTCTTTTCCCTCGTAAGGTATGTAACAGACTTTGTGTGTAGGCTGGATTTTCCCTGGGATTATGTGATCTAAATATTTTGCTCTTCCAATATAAAGCTTTTCATGTCCACTGTCCTCTGAGTGACCAGCGACAACAGCTCCAACTGGTATGTTATCTAATTTACTTGGCACCCAGATACAATCAAATCCACATAAAACCTGCAATGAAAATGTTTTAATGAATGTTATATTATTATATTCTTTATTTTTCGGACAACAATGATCTAATGTGTTAGTAAACAATAATATAACTTATATTACTAGTGTTAGTAGTTAGAAAAAATACAATAGAGAAGACAGTTTTTATAGTATTGTGAAAAGGACATCCCCAAATTAATTTGTAGTGATTGTCCTTCTCACAAAACTTTTAATAATCGGAGAGTCGATACTCTCCGTCGAAGTTTTTAGAATGCTGTTGCCACTCGCCCGCAACCTTGACAACAGCGACGCGGTTTTCTTGTGAATGACCAATACGTTACTAAAAATACCTATTATAAAGTTTAAAAAAATGATACATACCTCAAATGAATTTTTTACATTAGCATCTCCACCCCAAGGAATATATCCCAGTCCTTCTGAGGATACAAACTTGCCAGGTGTTAAAGACCCTCTGTGCTTAGCTCTTATTATGTATAGGTTTTCTTTCTCATATCCCCCAATGTATGCACCATCTGGGAACTGTGTTTCTGCATCAACCTGAACCCAATACAGTTCACCCCCTGTCACTGGTTTCAAAAGAGGCCTTTCTAGAAGTGGAGGCACTGAAAAAAAAATGTATATTGTTCTGTTAATGCAAAGATAGCTTTCACAATAATATTGATAATGGGTGCACACAAAGTTGTATGGTGTTGCTTGCAGGGAACGCATTCAATAGTTAAAGCATTAATAAAACATTTAAATTATTACTCACATTCAATTTTCCAATATACAGGGTTCCTATTATCATCAATGGCAGTAAAAGTAACATATTTCAAATTTGAATTTTTACTATTAAATGTCACTATAGGTTTAGGTGTTCCATCTATGCCTAAACGCAGAATGTCTCCATACCATGAAATCCAGAATCGTCTAAACTCCTGAGAGGACAAAATGTTTGGTGTTTCTACCGTCTCTTTGCTTACTCTTGCTGTCATTTTCTTTATCCAAGTGTTGCGGTTATGGCCAATACCAACCTGTTAATGAGTCAAGTCAATTTTGATTTAGGAAAATTATTTCACAAATGATTCAACTTTGTTTTGGGATTTTTTTTTATATATATTTTACATACAACAATGAATTCCACAAGCAAATTATAGAAAAACTAGTGCAATAATAATATACTTACCAAAAAATCACAGTTAGGTCCTGGTTTACTTGATAATCCAATGCCTGCATTACCAGGAGCTTTGATTTCAAAGTTCATTCCGTTGCTTGTGATTTTATAAAATATATTTTGATGTCTTGGCCATGTTGTGAATTCTGTAAGTGACTCATTTATTATTATACAAAATATTATGATGTCATTTTAACTCCTAAACTTTGCGTTGGATTATTATCATTGGTCATTATCGTAATTATTATATTGATCTATATTTGTCCAAACTAATAGTAGTTTATAAAAAGCAAAGAAAATAAACAATTATTACCGAATATTTCACCCATGGTGAAATATATTGGTCGCTAGTTAGTTACGGTAAAGGCTAGCGAAATGGAACCAACTCGAACTGCTGTGTTTTTTAACTCCTAGCTTTTACACAAATGAAAAACATAAATCACTGCTTTTTTTAAATAAATCTACGTATTGTATCGATTAGCCGTTTCCAGAAGCATGAAGTTGAAAGTGATAATTAAATATATGACTTTGACTAGACAGGACATGAGGACACTGCTGGACACACAGATTGTATGGTAGTACTTTTATTTTTAATAATATTTATTCATGACCATAGATTCAAGTCTTTCAGTCGAATACATAAAAATGCTTAGATTTAAAACAATAGTGAGAGATACTTAAAAAATAATGTTCTTACATCAATTTTTGTTCATATTATCCACACCCTTTCGGGTTCAGTGAATACATCTCAGTGATAATTGTTATCAACTTCATACTAATTTAAATTACAACTACCTACCTAAATAATTTATACAATATACATTACAAAATGAATTAAATTTTTTCTACCGTATTACAAATATATTTATACAACACTTAAAATATTTCTTATTTTGTAATAAATGCTGGACACTGCGGGGAACACTTTCATTTTGACGTTCACTTTCAATGTCATTGTCATTTAATTCACTCAATTCACTGACCAAAATCAAACGTTGAATGTTAAAACTTGAACACATTAAGATAACATGATCCAAATCAGCATCCTCAGCTCTACAATGATGACATCGGCTATTGTTAATTATGCGAATTCTATTCAGGTGAGCTGGTGTTAAGCAATGTCCCAATCTCATGCGTGATATAATAGTTATAAATCTTCTTGTGAAGTATTTGAAGTTATTGTACCAAGGTTTAATCGGTAATTCATTTTGTATTCCAGCATACCATCTGCCTTTCGTTTCCAGGGTTATGTCCCAATATTCTTTCCATATCTGTCTATTAAGTTCTTCAAAAAGGCTGTAGTAATCGGTGAATGGAACCTTGAGCAACTCTGATCGATCCTCGTCATGGTCTGAACGGGCCGCAGTGTCAGCTACTTCGTTTCCACGAATGCCACTGTGTGAAGGTACCCATACTAATTCTACTTTAGTATACTGATCATGTAGTTTTTGGATTATAAGTCTAATATTATAAATAATATAACTTAACTTAAAAGAAATATTTACATTATGTAGAACAGACAAAACACTTCTGGAGTCTGTAACTATCAAAATATTATGTACTTTATTTACAAGACTATTTACATGCTGCAGTGCACAATAAATTGCATAGCATTCTGCAGTGAAAATGCTACACACCCTGTTTAATTTAATACATTTAGTATAGTCTAGCTGTGGATCATAGAATGCTGCATTTACATTATGGTGTGTTTTAGATCCATCTGTATAAATAACATAATGTTCTGGTCTATTGTCTTTAAACTGTAAAAAATCAAATTGATTGTGCACTGTGTCTAAATGGATTGCAAAGCTGTTAATAATACCATTATAAGGAATTTTATATGCAGGCCAAATATCATTTTTAACAATATCTTTTGAATTATTATTTACATGTTCAAATATTGTTGGTATTTCAGGTAGAGTTCCACCAACCAAAGAAGAAGCAGATATGGCATTGGAAGCAATTGACTGTGAGATTTCAGGATGTATTGTTAGTTTCTTAAGTAAAGGATTATCATTTGATGCCATGACTTTTAATAAAAATCTCTCAGCCAACAACAACCTTCGTAATGTCAAGGGAGGTATACATGTCTCAACTTCTAACGAATTAATAGGTGTGGAGCGCATAGCACCACAAATAAGTCTCAGTCCCATATTTTGAATTACATCTAATTTTCGTAACAAGGTGCAATTGGCATTCATGTAAGCTAAACTGCTGTAATCAAAATGGCTTCTCACTATACTTTTGTACAGCATACTCATAACTTTGGGGTCAGATCCCCAAAAACTTCCTGCCAAATGTCTCAATAGATTAATACCATTCAGTGCTTTGTTACATACATGTTTAATATGTTCATCAAACTTTAATTTATCATCAATAATGACGCCTAGGAATTTATGTTGTTTTACAGCAGGAATTTCTACATTATTGTATGAAATTTTAACATTGCTATGAGTATTTACATTTTTATTGATAATTAAAACTGAACTCTTTTCTGGACTTATTTCTAATTTAAGTTTACTATGGTAATAGCTGTATAATTGAGACAAAGCCTTATTGATATTAGCCATTGCTATATCAATGTTTTGATTTATACTGTACAAAAGCAAGTCATCCGCAAATTGCAGGATATTTACATCTGGTACATCTACATATTTTAATATTTCAGAAGTATATAAATTATAAAGTAAAGGAGACAAAGTTGCCCCTTGCATTGTGCCTTTGTTGACAGTCCTAGGTCCATGCAATTTATTATTATATTTAACAAAAACAGTTCTATTGTTTAAAAAAGAATAAAGCCATTTTAGAATATGACTAGGTATACCAATATCGTGAGATACTTGAATGAGTTCTTCTATATTTACATTGTCAAAAGCACCTTTTACATCTAAAAACACGCAGATTGCATTTGAGTGACTTATTTTTACTTAATTTATCTGACAATAAAGATACAAGGCTTTCAGAGCAACTTTTACCTTTTCTGAAGCCAAACTGAATAGAAGGAATTAATCTTTGTGATTCAACAAAATAGTCTAATCTTAACTTCAACATATTTTCAAAGAGTTTACCCAAGCAAGATGATAAGGAAATAGGTCTATAAGAAGAAGCATTATTTACATGTTTATTAGGTTTTAAAATTGGAATGACACACTGTGTTTTCCAAGACTCCGGTATTACTAAATCATCCCATAGTTTATTATAAATACTAAGTAATGTTAGTTGTGCATTTAAATGTAATTTTTTTATTAACATGTAAGGTATGTCATCTAATCCCGGTGTAGTATCTTTCCTACTCTTTAAAGATGTTTTCAACTCTTGTATAGTGAAACTGTTCTTGAGAAATACATTTACATCATTTTCTTTAGCATTTTCGAACAAATACTCAAGCCTATTGTCATCTATTTCAGTAGAATCTGATAAGTTATCTAAAAAACTTGGAATCCATTCATCATTGATGTTTTTGTTTCGATTTGTGCCAATTTTTTTAAATTTTTTAATGTATCCCCATATCCTAGAAACTGGAGTTAACCTATTGAAGCTACTACATAAATTTTGCCAAGAAGAAGAACTTTCTTCCTTCAAAATTCTTTTCTTTTTTGCATCTATTTTTTATATATATTATCCAGTTATCAATATTGGGTTGAGCAAAATAGTACTTTAATGCATCTTTTGATTTTGCGACAGCATCAGTACATTTTGTATTCCACCATGGTACTGGCTTTTTAATAGCTGTGTTTGCAACTAATTTTCGTTTTGGAATTGTTTTATTCCTTAAATCATTTAATGTTTCTATAAAATGGTTATATGTATTGATAGGGGAATCATTTATTGAGTTCAAATGGGAAAAAACAAGTTTCTGATAAGCTATAATATTCATCCCAATCTGCCTTACTATAAATATATTTCTCTTGATCCACAGGAGGTGACGTGTCATACATAGATGGTTGAATGTTGATCTCAAGTAAGGTTGGAAGATGATAGCTACCCATGGGATCATCATGAACATACCAGTTACATAAATTAGCTATTGAAGAGCTAACAAGGGCAAGATCTATCGCTGAAGCTTGTCTATTAGGATAAGGAACAGTTGTTGGTGATCCATCATTCAAAATACATAAGTCAAATTCATCAATTATATTAAATAAACATCTACCTCTATTATTATCACTATGGCATCCAAAGGCTATGTTATGAGCGTTAAAATCACCCATAACTACACAAGGTTTGGGTATATTATTGATTAAGTCCTTTAACTTCGTTGAGTCAAACCTGATACTTGGAGGGCTGTATACACAAAGTATTGCCATTGCTCCAAATTGTGTTTCTATAGAGATACATAAGTTTTGAATAGATTCTGAGAAGTGTGTATTAATTACTTTATACTTTTTACGATGGTTCACCAAAATGGCTACTCCATTATGAGAATTTATGGAATTTTTGTGTATTAAATTATATGTGGGAAAGTGTGGGATTATAGAATTAGACTTGAACCAAGTTTCATTAAGAAGACAGACATCTATATTTTTTTCAATTAATAAATTTTGTAATAGGCTCTTTTTACTCTGTAAACTCTGTATATTATACTGTAAAATATTTAGATAATTATCCATGTTTAAATTAAATTTGATAAAAATATTTCTTTTATTTTCTTATGTGTGAGTGGCCCATCAGAGTCACTCTTGTTTCCTAATGCAACCAACGATTTAACAATTGCGTTAATTATAATGTCATTATTTGCTACTTGTTTAATGTCCAAAATATCATTGACTTTAGCCTTTTCTGTAACCTTGGGTAAAACAGGAAAAGATTTCTCATTAAATGTAGGAGGTGGTTTCACAACAGTGGCATACGATTGCTGCAGAAATTTGGCCTTTTTCTCTTCAATTTTTTGTTTTTTAATGGGACAGTCTCGTGAAATGGCAAGATGATTACCTGCGCAGTTGATGCATGTGATCTCTTCAACATCGCATTCTTTGTAGGTGTGACGACCAGCACAAGAAGAGCAGTGTTGCTCGCCTCTGCAAGTCTTAGCCGAATGATTAAATTTTAGACACTTATAGCATTGCAATAGTGGAGGAATGTATGCTTTCACCTTGTATCTAAATAGTTTCATAAAGGCGTATTGCGGTAAAGATGTTGATGCAAAGGTGACGGCAACTGTATTGAGAGGCACTAGTTTCCCCTCTACTTTACGCATAAATCTTCTAATTGAAATCACTTCAGAATCGCACACTATATTTTTATATATTTCCTCATTGGAGAGTTCTTTGGGCACAAACCTCAATACACCAATCCTTTCTGTTAAATACGATGGTATAAAGGCTTTAAATTTATTTTTCCATAGGAAGTCTTCCATCTTCAGAAAATTGTTGGCCGCAGCCGCCTTTCTGAATGTAATTCCTATTTTGTGCGCATTTATTCTGTGTACTCCTAAGACTCCTATAACATTGTCCGATATTAAGTTGGTGAGCGTGATAGGGTTTTTATTTCCTACCTTCTCCTGCTCTGTTGACTCGACGTATACGACATATTCGGAATTGGTATTTTCTATGAATAGCCTTTTATAGTTTTGTTTGGTAAAAACATTATACTTATTAGTTGACTCAGAAGTTCGGCTGTGGTTGTATTTTCTTTTCTTCTTTTCTCCCATCTCTGGCGGCTCCTCGCCGCCACTGGTGACACTCATGGCTGTTCGAGGTCCTACTCGATGTTATTTAAGTGGTATTTCCGTACAATTAAATAATTATTAACTTTTTGCGAAATCAAAATTTACCGCCTCGTTTGACTTCCCGCCAAAAAGTCTCATGGTAGTACTGCTGGACCAGTGTTGCCAGTACCTGCGTCAACTTTCGGACGATTCACTACCTGAAATGGGACGATTTTTGGACAAAAAGGACGGCTGGATAAATTAATATTGTTACGATTGAATGAGAAATAAGTATATTTTTTTCTCATACTACCGTTATAATATGAGTACCAGAGAATGAAGAAGTGAATTAGGTACCTATATGACTAGACAAGGCACTTTTGTTGTTATCTTGTTAAGAATATAGGCAAAAACTTGACCCACCAACCCATCCATCGGGTTGGGTCTTTTATCAAGTCGCCTGAATTTGAAGAGTCTGTCACTGTGGGGATAAATGGACCCCCATTGGACCCCCAAATGATTTGTTTTGATTAGATTTTTTTTTTGAGGGGGTTTATCTCAAGCAATTTTAGATGCCGGAGCTGCGTCGAAATATTTAAAATTATTTTCCAAAAATATTGGTAAATCACTAACTATTGCTTGAAACGGAACTTAAATGTCACAAATTTTTGACGTTTTTAAGTTGCGTCTGGCTAAATCATGTCAAAATGCTTAAGATGAATCGCTAGATAAGCCACCATTTTGTAAAAAGACAATTAACAAATAACATTATAAAATATGTAACATTATAATATATTATAAATGGTTTACGAAAAAAAAAAGATCCCCTGTATTGTTGGTAAATTCAGTTAAAAAATAAAAAATCTCAGAAAACATTCGATAAAAATTTGAACCTTTGACATTTATTATAAAAAAACTACGCACCTCCGGCGGGCGGAAAAGGTGGGGGACGTTCCTATTTATAAGCGTATAATCTATGGGGGACGACTCTAAACTCTAACCCTCCCCCCCAACCCCCGTTTATAAGTTTTACGCATCTTAGTAATTTTTAAAACTGTGTTTTGTTATTTGCATTTTAAACGCATTTTTGTATTAAGAAAGTCAATTATGTAGTTGGCTATTTGAAAAGGGACGGAAAAGGGACTGAATATAGAACGGACATCGAAGGGACGTAAAGATGTCTAAACGGACAAAAATCGTCCTTTTTGGGACGTTCTGGCATCTCTGTGCTGGACAGCTCTGCTCTGAGCTCTGGCTGGCTGAAAGTTTGACACTTGACGTTGACACTAGTTGACAGTTCAACTTCAACAATGCATGTAATTAATAAGTACTACAAATAATGAGATATTGACATACAAAAACAAAAAAAAAATCAAATGAAAAGTGAACACTGAACACCAATTAATCTGAACGCGATCAGCACAATCTAAGCTGCGTTCAAGACCCAATAATGACGGCACTGACGTGACGGCTCTTGACCGCGGTTTAGATCTGCA
Source organism: Tiliacea aurago (assembly GCA_948098905.1). Taxonomy (NCBI): domain Eukaryota; kingdom Metazoa; phylum Arthropoda; class Insecta; order Lepidoptera; family Noctuidae; genus Tiliacea; species Tiliacea aurago. The sequence goes on from OX402577.1 coordinate 22,260,398, forward strand.
TGGATCTGCAAATCGCGTTCAGTTTCATTGGTGAAATTCACTCTTAGCTTATCTAACTAGCAACCTCGACAATTGATCATAATGCTCAAATATGGTGAGGGCCCCCTCAATGGCTGATCTTTGCGTTATGCTTGTGAACGAGTACTGCTTGTCGCTACTGGCCATCTTGCTGTCCGTGGTTTTGTTGTTGTAATTAACTGTTTATTTATTTTACTTCGATGGTCCTTGTTTATTATTAAAAATAGAGAAAATTTCTGCTTAGGCGCCATCTCCACCTTGAACTCCACAGACCAGAGAATCGCCGCGATGATATTGCCGTGTGGAGATTGATTCAAATACTTTTTATTGAACCCGTGGAGATGGCGCCTTAGCTAAATGATAGTTACGTAACGCACCCATTTTCGCCATGATTCTATAGGTAGTGCTTGATTTTTTTTTTCTCTTCTGCAACAATGGGTGAATAACAAGAATATTTATGTTTCCTTCTTGTTCTAAATATAATCAATTCAGATTATTAGATATTCAGTTGTTCTAAGTAGGTCATGAGTTCATGACTAATGACCTTTTCATTGACTATCAGAGAATATTAGTAGATACCTATAGCTATATAATGTGAAGGTTGTCTGTTGAATGGTGGTATGGACTACCTACTTGTCCAGGTAGGAGATTTTCAGCAGTTAAACCGAATGGGTTATTGCCTGGGTAGTAATAGTGGTATTAAGTGTTGGGCTTCTCTAAGCATGTTTTATTGTCAATAGTCCCATAGGCCTGGATCTCATTGTTTTGATATTATATTATTAATCTATCAGTTTATGTGTCATCAAATCATATCCGTCCACAACTTATAAAATTGATCTCATTGTTATTAACCTAGTCAGTATAGTGAATTAGTGCTACGAGTATAATATTATTATTCTTTTAAACAATAATAGGTAACCAATATACTTATTTGTATAAAGCTATGTCTGCAACAGTGTCTGCGTGGGAAACTTACGTTGGGTTTCACTACGATATACTTACCTATAAAAGCATTTTTTTTTAGACAACATGAATTTTATGCACAAAATTGTGCATAAAACGATGTTGGTTCACACATAAATGCATACAATGTTTGAAGAACGGACAGTCATACCTGGGAGCCTAAAATGGACGCTTTGGCAGAATCATGCGTGCAATTCATACAGCCCGCAATTCATCTGTTTGACAGCTGCTATTTGACATTAGACTTCACTATATAAATTAATAATTTGTGGACCATTTTACGAAACTCCATACAAACTGTCAAACAGATATATTGCGGGATATGAATTGCACGCAGTTTCATATTATGATTCTGCCAAAGCGTCCATTTTAGGCCCCCTGTCCGCTATCACACACAGGATACTGTTGCTATCTCACCTTACACGCACTCTGTGCAACAGTGACGCCGCCTTCTTGCTTAGAATTGCCGCGAAACCATCTGTGCGTGCCTCCATGATCATGGCGGACGCGCTGCAAAACGGAGGCAGCCTCAGCAGAATCCTGATTACGTTATTGTATTGGACCCGCAGAGCACTTCAGCCCTCTGCGTACGAGTATATGCTGTCCACAGGCTGCTTGAGTAAAACGTCTGACAATAGGATTTATATAACAAAATCTTTACCTCTCTTGTGCAGCGAGCAAACCTGCGGGCCAGTGTGGGCCAACATAGCCCTGACCGTCAACGCTCTGCGTTCCCTTTCCATGTCACATTCGTCCTTCAAAGAGTCCGTGAATAGTCTGTGAATTCAAATATCTGGGGCATTCACAGACTCTTCGAAGTTCAGTCTTACAAAGCATATCTGGTGGAAAAACTAAGAACTCGCTCTTTTTCACGTTATACTGCAAGTCATGGCTAGCAGCATACATCTCACACATTTGCAACAGTTCTCGGAGAGCACTGATAGATAGAGCCAGCAGCACCATGTCATCCGCATAGATGATGTTATTTATACAAACTCCATCAACATGGCATCCGAGAGGCCCCCTGATGAGTCCATCTATCAGATTATTCATATACAGGTTGATAAGAAGTGGATAAAATTTACCCTCCTATCTCACCCCGTATCCTAAAGTAGGTATATGGGTCCGAGAAAGCCCCGTCCCATTTTACATAATTGATCTGCCTATTGTACCAATACCCAAGACCAGAACATAACTCGTTGGGTACATTGGCATCACGTAACTTCTTCCACAAGACATCATAACAAACCATGTCAGAAGTCTAAGAAACAGGCGCCGGTCTAAACCCGAACTGCCCATCATGTAGAAGTAAGTATATACTTTGCTAAGTGGTTATCAATTAGCCTGTCCTGCCCTTTTGCCATGATTGTTGCCAAAGATATCGGTTTTTAATTAATTTTGTCAGTTATGTCACTTGTTTTATTTTTTATCATTGGCACTACAATTAATTACACTGCAAATGTGAAATGCACGGTGAAAAAAACTTTTAACGAAAAACAAACATTCAACACAATTTCCGAAGTCAGTGTCGTTGGATCTGTATTTTAGTTTTTTGCCACCGACTTCCGATAATAGTTATTTTTCACTTTGTAATCTTTTTTTGGAAGTCATTTTTTTTTTAAATTTCACTTTTTAGTGGGTCAGTTTGTAATTTATCTAAGTTACAATAGCCTAATGTCAACTGCTCATCACCTTTTACGAAATATTGCTTTTTCTGATGCTGGGACGTTTATTGTTGAGCAGTTCTCCTGGTAAGAACCAGGAGATCTGCCGTTCACTATATGCGTTGTGACGAGTATAAATTGCTTAGCAACCTTAAAGTACCTAATCGAATTGCAACCCGTTAAATACTTATTATTAAGTAGTTCCAGTGGCCATCTGTGGTCTTTATCATCAGTTCCACTTCACCAAATGGTGCTTTCCGAGATCCATTCTAATTTGGTCTTGGTGGGTTTGACACCATTTCAGTCTACACTTAAAAATGATGATGATGATGAAACATTACAGAAGATGGAATATTCTTTTATATTTTTGTTTTGATGTAATCCCCAAACTAATAATGAGAAAGGCAGTATTTTATTCGAACCTCAATTATTTCCCATTTTATTTTCCTACAAATATGATTGATCACTCTAATTCAATTATTAATGAAGGGATCGTTGTGAACAAAAAGCACTTTAAAACTTCTTTTGAATTTATTATAATTTTACACGGATCGCGCAAGTTTCGTCTTTTCGCCTCTTTTTGTGAACCTGAAATAATTGAAATCATTTGGGGTCCTAAAAATACTAAATAGCCTATTAACTGCGTTCATATAAATATTTTCCTTAATATACAGCATAAATCTCAGTAAATGTCAAAAGTATCAATCTCATATGCTCTCATTCCTTCTACTACATTGTTCTTTCTTAACATGATGCCGGATCAATTTACTGCGACATTCTAATGAACATGCAACTTTTTATAAACTGTAAACAATTCAGTTTCACAATAGGTTGCTCGACTTCGGACAATCTGTTGTTGAGCTTCTTCCACACATCTTTGAGGTCTGGGAGAAGTCACGTATACATGATGCCTTAGGTATTTTTTTGTGTTTCGTTTTAAGCTTTCGGTTGCGTTTCTCATGACACTTTGGTCAGAAATTTGCATTACTATGGAGTTAGATACACCGCCGTAGAACTTATTATTTCTTCATTTTAATAATAAGATCCAAAGAGTGGACGTTAACAGTATGCGACCTCCGGGATCTACTGTCACTACGGGAGTTTCACAGGGCTCAACTCTTGGCCTGTTTCTATTTCTAGGAAAAGACGGAAAGATAAGATTTGTGACACCTAATCATAACCAGCGGGGTAATTGCGTAACACACATAAAATGGCAATCAATCGCAATGCCTTTCATTTTGACATCCTTTGCTTCATTGGTTTGAAAAATTCGTCTGCTAATGAAAGGTATTGCGATAAATTTCCATTTTATGTGTGTCACGCAATTATCCTGCAGGTGAAAACCACAACTGTTGTAGAATTGTTATAATATTTATTTATTATAAATAACGCTTACAGACTAATAACAACTATAAATAACATAGGGGTAGGGACTTATGCTAATTACAATGAGCGGGTAAAGTACCTATTACCATACAATACAACTGAATTTGGCGAACTATGGAACTAAGATGAAATGTCAGATCCAGTGATCTAACAGATCTTTGACATCTTCCTTTACAAGCATTACCACCATCCCTGTACGGTACCTACCTATTACTAGTAGGTACTTTCATGGTTTAACCCTGTTCAACTTTTAAATCATTAAAATAACATTTTAAAAAATCTATGATTTTATGTACAGTCGCCAGCACATCAGGTTATACCAAACTGTCAAATTTCTCCAAATGATTATAAATCAAGATGTTTAAGGTAAGTTCAAAATCGAATGGGAACATTTTACAGTTTGTGGTAACTTTATGTGGTGGCGACTGTACCTATAACATAGGAGTTTTTTTTTTTAATTCAATTTTTTTTTAATTTTAAGCAACTTTCGACACCATTTCCCCCCATTAGAAGGTATTAAAAGGTATAGCTTGTTGTATTTCGTCGTCTGGTATAACTAATATTTCATATGAAGATATTTCTATCTCTCTGCCTTCATAGGGCAAATAGCACAAATTGTAACGAGCGTAGGCTTTTCCACATATAAGTCTGCCGTCATACATAGCTCTCCCTATATACAACGGTTCGTTATTCACTTCAGCTCCACCTGTGCGACCACCGATGAATGCATTATGAGGTATATAGTTAGACTTTGTTTTAACCCATTTAGCATTAAACCCACATAATATCTGAAAATAAATTAAGACATGCATTATTGGTGTTTCAAATAATCTTCTCGTAACTGTCGTAGAGTTGTTAGCGTAAATAAAAATGTAACATTATGTAGGTAGGTACAACAGTTACCTAACCTACGAGTATGAGACAGGAACACGCGCTTGCAAAAATAGATTATGAGAAAAAAAAAATTTTTCTTTATAAAAAAACAGTTTTGTTATAATTATCATCATCATTCTTCTGCCTTTATCCCAATTTATTTGGGGTCGGCGCAACATGTCCCTTTCTTTCATGTTTCGTTAAATGATGTAACTACTTACCAAAAAAATAATTTAAAAAAAAAAAGGTACTTTTACCTCAAACTCTTCTTTGCAATGTTCTCTGCCTCCCCAAGAGACGAATGCCTTACCAGCTGATTTAACATATTTCCCAGGGCACAGCGAATTATTATGGTAAGCTCTCGCTATGTAAATATGTTCGTTTTCAAACCCACCTATCATTGCATCTGGAGGCAATTTGCCATCAATCATAGGAAGCCAGTGAAATTTTTCAGGAAAACATTTTCGGGATACCGATTCCAATATTACCGGTGAGACTGTAATGATGAAAAACATCTTGGTTTATACTACACATTTTGCGTAACTATTTTTGTTGATAAAGTGTGCTGGAAGATTTAGGGGCGGATCCAGGATTTCATTTTGGAGGCAGGCATTCAATTCGGCACATTTTCGATTTAAATTCAAGTTAAATCAATGAAATTATGTATTTAGCTTTTCAGTCAGAAAATAAATAAGACTTGCTTAAGCAATTTTGCAAATTTATCCCTTGTGGTAAGTATAGGAATTCCGTTAGGTACTGACTTAACATGTTCATCTCAAAATAAACTAATTAACCACTAGTTTTGTAGTTAAAACCATGAAAATTGGTAGCCTATTGCTTGATGGAAAATAATTTTCCATCAAGCAATAGGCTACCAATTTTCAGTGTTCAGCGTTTTTTAGAAATTCTACCCAAGAGTGTAAAACTTTGCATAAGATTTATGTTTTTTCATCAAGGTCCCGTGGTCAAGTGGACGTGGTTACGAGGTGGGTTGCATGCTATAGTGATCCTAAGTATGGGCATGCTTAAAAGAAAAAAGAAAAGAAAGAAAATACGTTTATTTGCGGTAAACATAACGCAAAGAAAAAAAAAACACAAACATAAAAAAGAACAAGTTGAGGGAAAATATGCGTCACTGCTTGCTTGCGTGCTTGTTATATCTTGCGCATAAATATAGACAATTCCTATTGTGCCATTACTTTTGCGCCACCGAGGTATAAGTTAACTGAGAAGTAGAAATTCACCTGTTGTAAAGAATATATTTCTGTTTCCTGATATACCTACATAATAAGTAGTAAGCTGTGAAAGTGTGCCTGAATTGAATCGAAAGTATGGAATTCCTGGGTCTTTTCCGCCAATGGATTGATTACGTATTCTTTTAAATAATTATAAGTAAGGTTTGCAGGCAAGACATAGCCTCTTCCGATACATTCAAAGTTCTTCAGGTCTACACGTACCAAACTTTGATGCGTCGACTATTTTGATTGCAACATTGCGACGACTAAAACCACTGTCATTTAATTTAGAGTTGGAATAAGAAAACACGTTAAATAAATAGGTAAATATTTAATAATAATTTAACAAAAATATTATATATAGATGTCGTTACTTATGTGGTATATAACATTCAACACCAGACAAAATAATATTATGCAGTGCATTAAAACAATTAACATACGTACGAACAGGCACAGCGTGACAAGACTTTATGTATATACTTTATGTACTTGAATGCACCATTTAATTGCTTATTTAATTGTGGAAGCAGTTTTCCTAAGTAACAAGTACGCATAAATCCTGAGATTCATTAACAATTTGCGATTTTTATTTAGGGCATGAGGACTTCGTAGTCGGGGAAGCCGAGCTCCTGTCCAGCGAAGGAGATGTAGCAGACGCCATGTGACTGTTGGACCTTGCCGGTGGTTAGGCTGCCCTCGTGGTTGACGCGGCCCACGAACAGGGGCTCACCGTCCTCGGACTGACCGCCGGGGAATGCTCCGGGGGGCACGTTCGAGCCATTTGTGCGCACCCAGTTGTTGGGGCCACCGACCAGCACCTAGGAGTAGGGAAATGATAAGATTAAAATTTGTAAACTTAAATTCGCGATCTATTGATCGTGGCTGCAGCATCAGATCATGCTCATCAATTTACTGTCGTCGGTTCGAGAAGTTTAACATTAATGCAACTAAGGGCACTCCCCTTTGTTGATTTTTGAAATTCAATTGCAAGTGTTACTTCCATTATGGTTCATACATATATGTGTTATTGAAGATAAAGTTAAGTGGACTTCGAAAGTAATATACATGAAACCTACCTGGTATTCAGGTTTGCCGTGCTCCTGACCGCCCCACGGTATGAAGGCGCATCCGTGCGAAGCGCAAAGTTTTCCGGGAATCACAGCGCCCTCATGCTGTGCCCTGGCGACGTACAAGGGCTCGCCGTTGCAGTCCTGTCCACCGACGACGGCGCCGGGGGGGATCTGTCCAGCACTGGCGTCTACCCAGTTGCCAGGGCCAGCGAAACCTTGGGGAGGCGCATTGAATGCGGGCATGACACCAGGGTAGCCGGGCGGTGCGGCGTACAGAGGTGCAGCCACGGGCGCCGAAGGAGCAACTACAAAATTGTACATGAAATTATTATAAAAACCCAACATTTGCAAAACACATGGATGGATAAGCAGAATGTGCATGAAAATAAATAGGTATTACACATGTTTTGGTGGTTCTGACAGTTTATCGATAGCAGGCAGCAGGCATATTAACACGCAATTAGATGCAATTAAAAAAAGGTACCTTGTGAACAATTTTACAATCACTTCAATGGTACAATTATATTTTATTACCTTACTTACACCAAGACGGATGTTCACATCGATAACTTTAGTGCCACTATCACCAGATTTATAAGTAAAACTATGTTAATAATTATGTAGGTTATTAGAGTCAGTATCAGTTACCAATGCATGAATGCACTGACTTAGCCTAAATATTACTAAGTCAGTGCATTGAAAACTCGGTGAATATAACATGCACGTTGCGTTAGCACTATTGTTTCGATATGTTTAGGTATCTGCAGGTAGGACTAAAAAAACATCAAAGTTCTACCCACTGCCGAAGTGAAGGCTGGTAAAACAATGCCAATGGGTAGATAATGTATAAATATGTAATCAAATACCTAAACGAATATGTACAATGTGCTCGAAAAGATAGTCAATGTAGGTGTACAGAAAGAAAAGGTTTATTAAAAGAAGAAAAAAAAAACAAGACTAGAAAAGCTTAGCCACAAAATGTACCCAACGTACCAAACACCAATTGGAAACATCCAGATGCAGACTTCAAGTTACAAAGTTACCATACGTCAGGATTCCGCAAATACACGCAATTTTCTTTTTTGACACAATATTTATTGTTAGTCTAACGGTGGTGTCGACAACGATAAAAAATTAGTTGATCTATCGACTAAAACATTTAGAAATAATACGCATTTAATGCGGATTAGAAGTTAGCAATTAACATCCAAGCATTCTCTAGTAAAAGATAACTCAACGAGGCTGCGTGCCGGGATTGTTGAAGTGAGTGATACGCCACTGTCCGCGAGCTCCCCAACCAGTCCGCACACCGAAGTGCGTTACACCAAATGGGGCGGGATCCGACCACTCCATGATAACCATGCCCGATTCGCCATCGCGGACCATCACTCTGCCGCTCCTCCATTCGATCAAGAATTGCCTGAACTCGTTAGGATTCATAATCCCTGGAGTCGGTACCTCAACCTAAGGGTCAAGAGTGAATTTTTAACGAATGTTCTAACAAATAACACAACGACGATCACGACATTCTATCCTACCTTATCTGGCTTTTGTCTGCAGTGTCTAATAACCGACTTGGTGTTCTCCCAACCACCGAGCAAAATTTCGTACATAGGATCCACTTCAGCGGGGGCTGGCGTCAGGGCTACATGGCAGTTGTGGGGACCGCGATATTCAAATTTCAGAGAACCCGCCAGGACGGGTCCGAATATATACGCTAACTGGTCCGGAGTATCGAATTCAGCCCCATCTGTACCGATAAAGGGCACAATTTTAAATTGTTGGGTACATTTTATGTGATGTCGATGTTAAGCGGTAATTTAAAAGAAATTACCTTCAATCTTCCAAGTGCCGGTCGCACCCCATCCGGTGCAAACTCCGACGAAGGCAATAGGGAAAGGCTCGGGATCTGCCCAAGAGAGGAAGGGAATAGCTTCGCCTTCCCGTCCCACAGAGACGATGCCGCTGTCCCAACGAACCCAGAAACCACGGAATTCACCACCGTTTAAAATGTTAGGGGTCTCGATTTCAACTTTTTCGGGCTTGGTTCTGTTCCTTCTGATTACACTCTTTGTGTTGCCCCAGCCTCCAAGGAAGATCTGCCAATTAATTAGGAAACTATTAGGTACTTACTGATTACTATTACTATATTATTCTAACAAATGTTATCTTATCTATTAAGTACCCACCTCAATCATAGGATCGCTCTCTTGGGGTCCCATTGTAAGGGCAATGTGTGCATCATTGGGAGTCCTGACTTTGAACTGTACGGAGCCGCTCGATACCGGGAAGAAGTGGTATTCGAGTTTGTCCTCGGTAGATAAATCTGTAAACAACAATAACTTGAATAAGTATTACCTAATAAAAGTGCAAACTGCTTTATAATATTATAATCTCGCTTAAATAAAAACCTCTTCTGCATACATTTTAACACCTTTGCATCCTAAAATTTAATAATGTTTAGATTTTGCTTGAGTTACAGATAAAAACACTGTTACTGGCTGGTCTAAAAATCTTAAGGTAGGTACTGGTACTAATTTATAAAATCTCACCAAAGTATAATAGCTACAAATCTATCTAACTGGATCCTTGAATTCCAAACTCGGGTTCGATGACATTAAAGGTATTTTAAATTCTGTAAACACTTCTTAGTACTTTCCTCGTTTCCTATTTAGTCTTTAGAACGATATGCGGCCATTGCCTTCCATTCGTATGTCTCGTTACTCGACTCTAAATATAGGCCGGTGTATTGGTATGCGAGTATGCCGGCTAGGTGTCCCCGGCAGTCGGTAGTGTCGGCACCCACGAATTCATAACTTGATTATGTCATAGCCTTAGTGGAAGCTTTTCATTGCTGTCTGTATAAAGATTGGTTTTTAGCCAGATGGTAGAAACACGTCCATGGCGCCAGCGCTGTGGGACTGTCGCGTCTGGTCGCGTCGCTTATTATGAAAGTAGTCCACGATGATGTCATCCTATCAAATCAATTCTGTTTCAACCTCTACCTAACTGTAGCTGAGTTTATCTACGAATTGAGTCAGCTGGGAGTGAAGTGTAGGAGTGTAGACTGTTATTACAGTGAGATTTTAAAACCATTCAATGTTTTATATCACATCACACTACTATTATAAATGCGAAACTTTGTGAGTGTGTGTTTGTTACTTCTTCACGCTCAAACGGCTGGAGCAATTTTGATAAAATTTTGTATGGAGGTAGCTGACACCCTGGATTAACATATAGACTACTTTTTATCCCGATATTCCCACGGGATCGAGACTTTCGCGGGTGAAACCGCGGGGCGCAGCAAGTTAGTTATAAAACCATTAATGTAAAAACATTGTTTTTGTTTCATCACAGTTTTGTTGGGATTTGGTTAGGTCGCAATCTTTGCTAGTTGAGTATGTTATTCATGCTCGGACATTACAGCTATACAAACCTATTATTAGATAGTTGCTTCAATAAAATGTAATTTATTCTATCGAACGTTGTATCTCTGTTACTTTATGTTTGGAGTCGGTATTTGGCCACACCCTGGCCATTTGCAAGTTATCCCGTTATTACAATAATAGCGTTCGCGTTTACAAGGAATTGCGAAACAAATGATCGGAGGAGGTGTAATGGTAAACTATATGTACCTAGGTAGGTGTAAATAGCTGGACAGTAATTATCTGACAGTTAGTAGTCAGATACCTATCTAGTGTTTAAAGAGTAGAATAGCCACTATGGATTGTGATTAGTAATTAACGAGCAATACACCGTGACGATTGAACTGTAGGCTGTAGGTACCTAGTTAGCTATTCTTTGTCTTTACGTTTAAAATTGTTCGGTTACATAGATTAGCGCAGAGGTGATAAGTTGTGTCTGACACAGTGTTTACATTTCTCGTTTTGTAACAATGTTTGAACGTTATCAGTTCAGTCGCCAGTCGTCAATTCGGCACTATGCATAGACATTTTCGCGGTAGGTACCTACCTATGTAGAGATCTATTAGGTCAATTAGACCAATCTAACCTAAGACACTATGAATGCATGCCTACATTTTGTGGAGGACACGGTACGTAATGATATTCTTATTTTCTGACTTGTCAGACCTTCAGGAATCCAACGTATTAGAGGAAAATACATATAAAAAAAGCGCATGTACGTACATTACTTTGGTCTACCTTCATACACATCATTCATGTGACATAAATGACTCATTTCGGTTTTAATTAGCATATTCTCCATATATTTTACCAATTACCTACATATTTGTATGTAGGAAAACAAATACATAAACAGGCTCACAGCTCGCACCTAGAACCAGTAGGGTAACCTTCGATGGTGACGGAATTGAGGATGATCTCATACACTACAGCGTTTACTAAGTAGGTACTATCAAACAATGTGAGCTAGCAAACAAAAATAATTAAAAACCAGTTAATTGTGGAAGATTACCTACTAAGCCCGACATTTTTGTTGAAGAATACCTACATCTGTAATGAAATATAGTTCTACATTTCCACATATTGCAGCCGTATGGTTCTTGTCATAAATAAATGATTAGGAATTTTTGTGTAAGCCGGTTAGAATGTTTGTTGTATTGATTGTTTCCAACCAGTTTTCTATACCGCATCACCACGCCCGTTGTTGGCCTTGTGCCAAGAAAATGCCGGTTCGGTATTTGCGGCACCGGCTTCTCAAAAACAATACAAGATTATTAAATATGTGAAACTAGAAATATCCTTTGAAATTTAGACTATATACCTACCTACATTAAGATGTTCGAGAACTTAAGGCTTCAGTCGGCAGCCGGTATCAAGGATGTGAAAAAAGCATGGAAATTAAACGCAAAATTCTCTGTAAAATTATAATTAATGTTTAGGTAAAGATAGTTTACTCACCCATTATATTCGCCATGATTTATGAAGTATTTGATTTTTTTCTCACTGAATTTGTAACGTACGTGGTGTCTGCCGCGAACGCTATTTCAAACTGGGGCCTGCGGAGCGATGTTGGTGCGACCACGTCTTGTGGCCTCGACGCCGACGCGACGTAACTCTAGATGATGTCATACTATACTTTTGAAATAAAGTTCTCTCATTAAAGTTTTAAGTACATTTTTTACTTAATCTAAAACGTCAGAAGTGCAGTAAATATAGTATTATTTACTGCAATTCTGACGTATTGAAATTTGGAAAAAAGTTGCTAAGCTTTGACTCAGTAGCTTCGGTATACATCTTTGGGGTTCAATGACTTAGGTGTGTTCGCGTTCGTAAAATGGGAATATTTTTAAGGTTTGTACGAACGTACGGTGCAGAGCAGTACCTAACCACAAAGTCATTAAATTATTTACTTAACAAAATTTTTTGAGTAAGCAGGATAATCTACAGAGATTATCTCTCTGTTATAATGACAAGGTATTATATATAAAAAACAATAGATGACCTTCGCGGGCCCTTGCTTTGGTGGTCAAGGTTATTCTCATAATGGCTGCGCAACGGTGAGCGAGACTGATGCAAGTTCAAAAAAAAAACACCGAATTCCCCTACACGTTTTTTTTCAACTCGTGTAGAGTAGACTTCGCATTTTACTTAAAATTTTCTCGGATTCCGCGTACCTAGATATTTTCCAGTAAGTAGGTACCAGTAGTTGCTTTTTGAGAAGATGTACGAAGACCACAGACTCGATTCTCTAATCAGTCATGTATCATACAAATGGCATTTAAACTGTCTGATTCATTATTTATGAATCAACTACGAACATTATGCTACTTGTTATGTCTAGTTGACCCGATGATACTTACGGTTATTTGCGTGCGTAATTGTATTTTTCATTTATTATTTTGGTAGTTTTAAGATATCTTATAATTATTATAACTACCAAAATAGCAAATAAAAAATAAAAATATCAGACGATATTATCAGCTTTAGTTGTAGGCATATACATAGCTGACATTATCGTCTGATATTTTTATTTTATGTTGTTCGAAACTGGAGGTAATTTACTAATTTTAGACCTTGTGGAATAGTCTAGAACCTAGACTTGACATTTGTAGGTACCAACTTATAGATTTATTAGTGCGTAAGTAGGTATATGGTGGGATATCAATAATTTGAAGGTTTTGATCGTGGATATTACCTAAAGTTAGTATTCGACTGGAATAGTGTATGGTGATGTTAACAGATATCTCAATCGCAGAAAGGCGTTAATATCTATGGAAATTTACGCATTTAATGATAAACAAAAAATACATTCTGGCTCAATAACCACAACCAATCTAAAGGTGGATTTAGACCAAACGAAGATGAACAAGAGCATTCTTGTCCTGATATTCATGACATTTTAGTAAGGAGGATAGATCGTATAATGCTCTGCTCAGCGAAATAATGCTCTGTTTACACAAAATCTAATTTGATAGAGCAGGGATGAATTTATCCCAAAAACAAACTTAACATTGAAGTTGAAAAACATGTTCTACCCTAGCATAGGTACATCGATATACGCCACGGTCTGTTCCCCAACTGCTCTAAGTTGGTCGACTATTACTCGATAACTTGTAAAGCCTACTTAGCTGTGATAGTTTTCCTTTTAAAAGAACCATAGCAGGCAGGGGGACACACACTTGATTCTAACAAAAATGTGCACTTTAAAGCGTAATAAAACGCAAACGGATCCCTAAATCGAAAAATGGCGATCACAGACACGAAATATTTTTGAAAGTCCTATCCAACGATACCCCACAGCATGAGAAAAACGAGAAAAAGAATATCACCCCACTTTACGTGCACAGGAGGAAACCTGGAGGAGACACAGACACCATGGCAAAACTATAAGGGTTCCTTGTTGTCCACGGAACCCTAAGGTACCGAAGTGAGACAATTGCTTGTATCATCAACAAAAATACGTCATGAGTAGTATTGAGCAGTCATCTCATGACTCAAAATAAGACGTCGGCGTCATGGTTTTATCATCCCAGACTAATGACGAAAAAGGTTCCATTGGCCATTTTTATCGGCCATTATTGTGGCTCAGCTAGATTAATACGAGGTAGCCGAGGTGACGACCATTACTATTTGAACACAACATGGAAAGGGCAAGGTTTCAGCAGTATGACGTAAGCATACGGGTCACCTAAATACCTCAGTGGGTACACAAGTTTTCAATACAGGTAGGTATGGAAACTTGCAGGATGAGATGGTGCTATAATTTAGTATAAAAATTTTAGAAAGGTTAGGGTTTTGCTTTTTATAAGATACCTACTTGCTGCTGCCTGCGGCTTCGCCCGCGTGGCTTTTTCTAAACATATAAACCTTCCTCTTGAATCACTCTATCTATTAAAAAAAACCGCATCAAAATCCGTTGCGTAATTTTAAAGATCTAAACTAAAGCATACATATTACATAGGGACAGACAGGAAGCGGGAAGCGACTTTGTTTTATACTATGTAGTGATATCGTTGCTGTCATTCCAAAAAGTCGTATGTAAAAACAGACTGTTTCAGGAAACACAAAAATGTACTGAAATACTGTAAAAAAAATATATGTGAAAAGGTATATTTTTATTGTGTCTATCCAAATGTAATATCCCTTTTTTTTTTTTTTTTTTTAGGGTGGGAAATTATCAAATAACTTCTCCCGCTCTGGGCTGAGCGGGAGGGCGTGTCAGACTTTTACTGACTAAAACCCACCCGTGTTCCTTCCGTTGCCTGTGTGCCGGGGCCACGATATCCCTTTCGGACAAACTCGCAACCCCGGCAGGCATTGGCCCTAACGGACCCCGTCAGTTGGTGCTGACATCTCTTTGAGGCGCGCGTGAAACACAACGCGCCGTCGACCCGGGCCTGGTCCTTATCGGACGGCGAGCTACCCATCGCTCACCGTCCGCAGGCCCGCGCCTACGGTGGCCGGAAATCAGCTTGTGACTCCCGACGCCCGGGGCGTCTCCTGCGGCGGCTAAGGGCGTGAGGGCGCGAACCCTGCCTTACCCTCACGCGTTCCGCCTCCTCCTTCGCGAGCATTACTGCTTCGCAGAAGGAGGTGACGGCCTCCCATGCACTCTCGCTCCGAACCATGGCCTGAACCAGGGCCGGACGCGAGAGATCGCTGCCGCCGATCGCCTCCGTGAGGACACGGCGGTGCTCCGCCCAAGCCGAGCAGACCTCCACCGTATGCTCTACCGTGTCCTCTGGGCGATCCACACAGTGGTGACACCCGGACGTTTCCTCCCGCTTTATCCTGAACAGGAACCTCCCGAAACAACCGTGTCCGGTGAGGACCTGCGTCAGGCGGAAGGTGAGGACGCCGTGGCGCCTCTCTAGCCACTCCTCAAAGAGGGGACTTATCGCCACAATTGTGGCGTGCCCTGCGCTGGGTTGCGACAATCGCACTCTCCATGCCGCCATGAGATCCCGCCGGAGCTCCGCCCGCTGAGCCGCGATTAATCGCGGCAGCGGAGTTTCACCCCGGCCTTTCGCCTCCTCGCGCCACTCCCAGATGTGCGCGAGGACTTTTGCCTCCAGATCCCACGGCGGCAGTCCGGCAAGAAGGCTCGCCGCCTCACGGGAGACCGTGCGGTAACCCCGTACCAGCCTGATGGCCATGACCCTTTGGGACGCGTTCAACCGCTGGGCTGGTCGCAGCCTCAGAGAACGCGCCCACACCGGTGCCCCGTAAAGGGCCATGGACCGCACGATCCCCGCGTAGAGCCTCCGGCAGGAGGCGTTTGGACCCCCTAGATTGGGCAGAAGCCGCTTCAAAGTAGGCCCGGCCCTCTTCAGTCTAGGAGCCAAACGTCGGAAGTGCTCCACGAAGTTCCACCGGCTGTCGAGGACGAGTCCCAAGTACTTCATCGTCGACTCGACACCGATGTGAACTCCTCCCGCCGTTATCTAGGAACCCGACAGTGGCGCGTTCCGTGGACCATAAAAACACATGGCCTCGGACTTGTGCAATGCCACCTCGAGTCCCAATTGCCGGATCCTATCGACGATTGTCGCAACGCCACGTGCCGCCAGTTCGGTCGCCGCCTCATGCAACCTCCCCTGCGCCAGGACCAGCGTGTCGTCAGCGTAGCAGACTACGCTGACGCCGCTAGGGAGGTCGGCGCGCAGCACCCAGTCGTACCCAATGTCCCACAGATGCGGCCCCAGGACCGATCCCTGTGGGACACCGCACGACATCTCTCGCCGGTTCCACTCTCCTTGGTGACCGGGGTAGATGACGGCCCTGTCCGTCAAATAGGCCTCGACCACTCGACAGAGGTAGGTCGGCATCCGGTGATACCGAAGTGCCTCCCTTATGCAACTCCTGGGCAAGGTGTTGAAGGCATTGGCGATGTCAAGAGACACCGCCAAGACAACCCCACCCCGGGCAACAGCATCCCCCGTCGTGAGGGCTCGAACGCGCATGATGGCATCCACTGTAGAGCGCCCCTTGCGGAAACCAAACTGGCTCTCCGCCAAATCCGGCCCCACCCGCACCAGCCGCCCGACAAGGCGGTCTGCAATTACTCTTTCAAAGAGCTTGCCCACCTCGTCGAGCAGCACGATGGGTAATATCCCTGTAAACAAAATGAAGTTAGAATATAGATCTTCGAAACAATACGTCCTTTTGTCATTTTTATTTTAGAATAAAAATTACATACGACTTTTTGAAATGACAGCGACGATATAGCTTTTGCCCGCGGCTTCGCCTGCGTGGATGTTGGAAATATCCCACGGGCATGTACCTACTACCGGGATTAAAATGAGTAAATCCTATGTTTTAGTCCACAAAAAATTAAATGTGTAGGTAGGTACCTAGTTTAGCATTTTTATACCCGTCGAAACTTCTAACCGAAAGGTCCGATTCGAATAATTTAAAGAGGACTTTACATGTAGGTACATAATCAACCTTGATTAGGAAACTATTTAGTTGGATAAGTATTAATATCATGATACGAATGTCATCGTCTTTCGATTCTACCCGTATTTCGAACTTTTGATTGACTAATTTGAACAAAAAACGGTTATTGTGAGTTAACTATAATAGTTAGACATATAGTCTTGACTTTTTTGTGGGTAATGATGAGTACTATAAACGTGTAGTACATTATTTTATGTATCATCAATTGTTTACGCAGCGCACGCCAAATAATAACTTTTATAGGCTAATTTTTGACACCTTGGGCTACATTATTGCAATTTTCGTAGGAATTAAATTAAAAAAATTAATTAAACACAGCCCATGTTACTCCGCTGATAATGTAGTTTTCTATAACTGAAATAATTTTTAAAATCAGTTAAGTAGTTTTAGTTTTTCCATTACAAACAAACAAAAACAAATCTTTTTTTCTTAATAATTATATTTTTTAAATTATATTGTATTATACTTTATAGTATATTATAATAATATATAGTATAGATATATGTTTTTTTAAACTTATTATTCTGTTTTAGTTATTTGAGATTCAGAAGCCAGTAAACATCGTACAAACAACGTTATTAAAATGTTAATTAATGGTATAAAAAAATATTAATCTTCGATTTGAACTTCAGACATCCTCAAGGTTAGCTTTTATTTTTGGTAGACAATTTTTGTCATAATTATCTGAATACGAATGCGTTTGTTTGTTACTACCTACTTATGTGACGAAATTAGGCGCTGATGGGTTCCTACGTAAAGTAGGTCCACTAGGATGACAGCAAAAATACAAGTAACAACAAGAGTACAATATGGTATTTATTCTAAATTACCATTAATTTATTTAAAATTTGGGCTACAACCAGCTAAATAAAACAAAATTTGGACTACAACCAGCTAAATAAAACAAAATTTGGGCTACAACCAGCTAAATAAAACAAAATTTGGGCTACAACCAGCTAAATAAAACTTTTTTATTGCAACATTGTTACGTGGATTTTATTATTAGACTCATCGCTCCTTTGCTGAATACTTGGCCTCCAAAATCTCTTAATGACTGCTGCAATAAAGGAGCACCATATCACAACACTACTCGACGCGCGACGTATTGGTGACCACAGCTATTAAATTAGATTAACATAACATGACGCAATGCGTCATGATATCTACCCGAAGGGTTATGCAGAGGACACCTACATTTCGCCAGTTAGGCATGTGTAAGTCCCATGTAATAGGGCTATTGCCATCAACCGGGCACAAATCCGTTCAGTGTGGTGCCGGACGTAAAGAATAGCATCACCCCATTTCTTCCCGTGGGTGTCGTAGAAGGCGACTAAGGGGCTTACTAGAGAATGGACAGCAGCGCTTTCTATGCATTTTAAAACCATACTGCAATTGCCAACCCGCCTGCCAAGTGTGGCGATTATGGCAAACCCCCCCTCTGGGGGAGGCCTATGTCCAGCAGTGGACGTTTTTCGGCTGAAATGATGATGATGATGAATGGGATTAGCTGTCCTTGCAACATAACAAGCAACTACTATGAACAATTACTAGACAGATGCGAATGGATCGGATAATGAAGGGAAAATACTGCAGGCATTAAAATCCCTGTTTTGTAGAGATAGTAGAATATGATTGTCTTTTATATTTTCAAGAAAGGATATATTTACACTTAAATCTGCAATAAATATTCATCTCTTCAGTAGTTTCTATTGTATACTAATTTCTAAATTCTCAGAGCTATCATGATATCTCTCGACTTGGTTTACGACCAATAAACTGATGTCATCAACTATATAAAACTAATCAAACTCACAGTCCCAGGTCGCCTACACGAGCTAACGGCTTTATGACGTCACTGGACAGTAGTATTATATTATTTTATTAGTGCACAAAGACTCAGATGCGACCTTGATATGGCCTGATCTGGCTGACTGACTGACTTACTACAATACGGAGAATCATTCTATTGTAGTTGTGACATGCAATGGCGCGTAATTTTGTTGTGTCGGCACTATGTAGTGTTTTATGTAACGATTGTTGTTTTATTAGCTAAGTGCTAATCTGCTAGGCCGCAGAAAACATTGACGAGAATAGAAGGGTCATCTGATTTTTGTGGAATGTAGTGGTAATTGAACTAAATTATTAAATAAATTAACGCTGTCCCTTATTAAAATAATAAATATCAAGACGCCCTGCGTCTGAGACTTCCCTTAAAAAAAAAGGTTAACAATATGTAACACCATCAGAATTCACTTTCACATTCAAAGCTATTAACGAACATTACACTTTTTA
This sequence comes from Tiliacea aurago, assembly GCA_948098905.1. Classification (NCBI taxonomy): domain Eukaryota; kingdom Metazoa; phylum Arthropoda; class Insecta; order Lepidoptera; family Noctuidae; genus Tiliacea; species Tiliacea aurago. The sequence goes on from OX402577.1 coordinate 22,279,786, forward strand.
TTTGGGCGCCAACGTCGACTTAAATGGGATATGCAAGCAAACACAAAATATAAGAGTAGGCCCGAGTATCTACGAATGCCTACGCCGCGTAGTCGCAGCGTCTACGTCGCATATGCGCAGCTACGCCGCGTAGGCTCTTGTAGACTGCTGCTACATCGCAAAGGCACTCGTAGCCGCAGCGGCTACGTCGCGTAGAGGCTGCGTAGGCTCTCGTAGATGCAGCTGCTACATCGCGTAGGCGGTGCGTGAGCATTCGTAGACTATACCTGCTCTTATTTGTGTATTTCATGTGCTTGCATATCGCGTTAGCGCTGCTTAGATGCTGCGTAGAAGTAGTTTTGACGCTGTTAACGCGTCGCTCGTATAGAAAATAATCCCAAACATTACTCCATTTTCCATTTTCAATATATTAAATGTCAGTGAGCAAACGTGGCGTAGTCGTAGCGTTTATATCCATGGATATTGTAGAAAACTGTGTGGGACGATGATGAATGGTTTCTGTGCTACAAAGTGACTTTCAGATAAAAATTAATTGTAACAGAAAGTTCTTGGTCTATTTCTGCGTGAACCCAACTGACTATTAACTACAGTTATAGCCACTAGATTCAAAAATAGCCCTCAAAAGAGTAGAGGTTATATTTTTCTTTCTATGGGCTAATTAGTACCTACCTATACTTTATGATTTGTCAAACTCAACACGCAACACAGTTACGAGAAATGACTCACATTTTCACTCTACGCAATATTTATTTTAAACTGTGACGTGGCATAGAACGTCATCATTATTTATGTTATTACGAATGAGTGGTATGATGATGCTGAGTCTGACTGCTGAGCAATCAGGTATAATTACGTGGTTCAACGTACAGACGGCTACACATCAAGCTATACATTTCCAGTATAAGCTGATCTCGCATTGTATAGGATTTCCGTATAGTGAGTGGTCAGCATATACTGGAAAGGTATAGCTTGATGTGTAGCCGTGTGTACCATAACAAATAGCCTAGTAGGAGGACATCAAGATAAAAAGCGTCCTTCACCGGTCAAGCTCTGATGATGCTCGCAAGATATGGGGCCTAAAATTGACGCTTTGGCAGAATCATAATAATTATGATCTGCGTACAATTCATACATCCGCAATTCATCTGTTTGACAGCTGCTATTTGACATTAGACTTAGAATTTGTGCACCATTTTACGAAAGTCCATACCAAACTGTCAAACAGATGAATTGCGGATGTATGAATTGTACGCAGATCATAATATGATTCTGCCAAAGCGTCCATTTTATGTTCATTTGTTCTTTTTTATGTTCATGGGTTCATTTGTTTTACAATACAGAATACACCTACAGTGCTAAAAATAAACCCATTATTAACATAACTAGCTCCATTATTAACTAACTACTACGCCAGTATTTTTGTTAATAGCTTCATAGTGCATTTCGCGATAAGCGACATCTATTTATGTACTAATGAACTTTACAATTCTGAGCTCGCTCTGTATTATCGGTATAAAGTACGTAAATCGCTTCGTGTGCCGAGCGAAGTGAGGGTTAGTTAGTCTGTAAATGAAACACTAGATGGCGCCGACGCAGCGTGGCTTTTATGAGGATACTAGCTTTCGCCCGCGGCTTCACCCGCGTGGATGTCAAAAAAAAAAGCAGCTTCTCTATCAGCAGCATTCCCCCAAAACATTATACCATTTGGAACCAACGTAAGCGTGGTAACCAGATAGGAGTGCAGTTTGATTTACAACTTTACGAAGGATATATAGCATATAAATACAAACTTCGTTTTGTACATACTTGTTCAATATACCTACGTGTCCTCCTCCATTTCATGTCTAAGTCTATTTGTAAGAAATTTTATATTGTTTATTTTGTCTACGTTTTTGTTCATAAATACTAATTGATGTACCAACTTTTGAGTTATTCAAGGTACGCAGTAAAATTCTCCCGAAAACTATGTACCCCTTTTTCCGATTCTCGAAAACTCAATATGAGGGTTGAGTTTCGAGTTAATCGGACCGCGCGTTCAGATTCTTTAAATACAAACCATAACACTCCCTAAAGTCCTTTTGAGGGGTAGTTTTGAAAAACGCAAAAATTATGACAAACTTTGTTATTTAAGTAATGACTGCCTCGTTAGTCTAGTGGTCACAGGCGCGACTGCTGAGCATGAAGGGTGGGTTTGATTTCCAGGTCGGGCAAGTGTTATTGGATTTTCCATTAGGAATTTCTTAGTAGCAGCCCGAAGTCTGCATTTATGCGGTTGATGGCAATAGGCTCGCCCCCTATTACATGGGACTTAAACAAAACTGTCGAAATGTGGGTGTACTAAAGATACACCTCTACCTAACCCTTTGGGGATTGCAGGCGTTATGTTATGTGAATAAGTACTCGGGCCAAACAAATAAGATTCTGTTTATACAAACTATATCGCCCCTTTTTACGCACTCTAAGGGGTAAATTGTTGAAACATCGTTTTTGACGTTACTATTATTGGATTTATAGGTTATTTATACCAATTTTCAAGTTAATCAAGCCACACAGTAGAATCCTTCCTTGTAAATTGACTATCCCTTTTCACCCCATTATTAGGGGCAGATTTAATAAAAACCGGATAAAAGTTATTCTTTATTTTTCGTTTTCAGTATAAATCCTGAGTTTCAAGTTAATCGGACCGCGCGTTAAAATTATTTCATGAAAATTTTGATATCCCCCGATCCCCCTTTAAGGGGTAGTTTAAAAAAACAAAAAATGACAAACTTTATATTTTACTTAGGTTAGTATTCGTGCCAAGTTTCAGGTTTATTAACTCAAGGAATAAGATTTTTCATACAAACAAAATCCCCCTTTTCACCCCCTTAAAGGTTGAATTTCCAAAAACCCCTGATGCCCACGTCATAATTTGGGGTTAATCAAGCCACACAGTAGAATCCTTTCTTGTAAAATTGACTACCCCTTTTCACCCTGTTAATGGTCATTACCGCACGGTCTCCCGTGAGGCGGCGAGCGTCCTTGCCGGACTGCCGCCGTGGGATCTGGAGGCAAAAGTCCTCGCGCACATCTGGGAGTGGCGCGAGGAGGCGAAACGCAGGGTCGAAACTCCGCTGCCGCGAGAAATCACGGCACAGCGGACGGAGCTCCGGCGGGAGATCTCATGGTGGCATGGAGAGTGCGATTGTCGCAATCCAGCGCTGGGCACGCCACAATTGTGGCGATAAGTCCCCTCTTTGAGGAGTGGCTAGAGAGGCGCCACGGCGTCCTCACCGGACACGGTTGTTTCGGGAGGTTCCTGTTCAGGATAAAGCGGGAGGAAACGCCCGGTTGTCACCACTGTGTGGATCGCCCGGAGAACACGGTGGAGCATACGGTGGAGGTCTGCCCAGCTTAGGCGGAGCACCGCTGTGTCCTCAAGTAGGCTATCAGCGGCAGCGATCTCTCGCGTCCAGCCCTGGTTCAGGCTATGGTTCGGAGCGAGAGTGCATGGGAGGCCGTTACTTCCTTCTGTGAAACCTTAATGTTCGCGAAGGAGGAGGCAGAACGCGTAAGGGAGAGGCAAGGTTCGCGCCCTCGCGCCCCCAGTCGCCGCAAGAGACGCCCCGGGCGTCGGGAGTAGCAAGCCGGCTTCCGGCCACCGTAGGTGTGGGCTTGCGGACGGTGAGCGATGGGTAGCTCGCCATCCGATAAGGACCAGGCCCGGTTCGACTGTGCGTTATGTTCCACGCGCGCCCCAAAGAGATGTCAGCACCAACTGACGGGGTCCGTTAGGGCCTGCCATGTTTGTCCGAAAGGGATATCATGGCCCTGGCACACAGGCAAGGGAAGGAACACGGGTGGGTTTTAGTCAGTAAAAGTCTGACACGCCCTCCCGCTCCGCCCAGAGCGGAAGAAGTTATTTGATAATTTCCCACGCAAAAAAAAAGGGGTCAATTTTCGATAAACTGATCAATTCTTTTATTTATTTTAGTTTACAGTATAAATACTGAGTTTCGAGGTAATCGGCCCGCGCGTTAAAATTCTTCCATACCAACTTTGTCATCCGCAAATCCACCAATATGGAGTAGTTTAATAAAAAATAAAAATGTCACACTTTATAATTTATTTAGGTTAGTATTCGTGCCAAGTTTCAGGTTTATTAACTCAAGGAATAAGATTTATCCCCCTTGTTCACCCCTTAAAGTTTGAATTTTGAAAAATCCCTTCTTAGCGGATGCCTATAGTTTCCAACAATAAGCCGAAATATTAGTGATTTTAACTTAAAAAGAAATTTAATTAAAAATAAAATTTTATCCCCTTTTTCACGCCTTATGGGTTCAAATTCTGACAACACCGTTGCGTTAGCTTCCAACCATAAGCCTAGATAATAAAACTAGTGATTTTACTTCGAAAATTAAGGACTTTCCATAGTCAACATCATCCCCCTTTTTAACCCTTCGGGGGTGGAATTATCAAAAACGCTGAGACATGTATAAATTCATTCTCAATCGTCAGCCTAAACACAAAATTTGAATATTCTAACTTCAAAACTGACGGACTTTCATATAAACTTCCATCCCCTATTTCACCCTCTTAGGGGTAGAATTTCGAAAAACCCTTTCTTAGTGGATACCTACTCTTCACAAAGAACACACCCTCTAAATTTCATGTCTCTAGGACCAGCGGTTTAGGCTGTGCGTTGATATATCAGTCAGTCAGTCAGTCAGTCAGGACTTTGAATTTTATATATATGTTCTTAAGTAAAAGTTTAAACATTAAAAAAAAAAATGACCGACTTCTACCGAGGTAAATAATTATTTTAGAAAAAGAGTAGATTAATGATTTTCATTACTACGAAGGCCTTTGTTTTTACTCCGTGACGTAGACTATACATAAGTATATACAGGATGGAAAAATCAATGGGCCCTGAAGGAAAGCAACTTTAAATACTTAAGATAGATTATTTTATTTAAAGGAAACATTCCTTTATTTTTAGAAAGAAACAAAACTGCATTCACAGATTTCTCAAAAAACTTACCTAAACGGGGAATCGAACCAGCTAAAAATTACAAAAAAATAAACACTCGCTATTTATTCTACTAATCGATAGGATTATACGCCTTTATAGTAATGAAAATCATTAACCTACTCTTTTTCTAAAATAATTATTTTCCTCGGTAGAAGTCGGTCATTTTTTTTTTAATGTTTAAACTTTTACTTTTTAGTGGGTCAGTTTTTAATTTACCTATCTAAGTTACAATAGCCTAATGTCAACTACTCATCACCTTTTATATATTGCTTTTCCCGATGCTGGGACGTTAATTGTTGAGGAGTTCTCCTGGTAAGAACCAGGAGAACTGCCACTCACCATATGCATTGTGACGAACATAAATTGCTTAGCAACCGTAATAAACTACCTAATCGAATCGCAACCCGTTAAATACTTATTATTAAGTAGCTCCGGTGGTCATCTGTGGTCTCCATCATCAGTTCCACTTCACCAAATGGTGCTTTTCGAGAGGAAATGAAAAAAGTTACTATAAAAAATACCCGAATCGCTATAGGTCTGCCTATAAAATTCGAGGGTTCCCCTCGATTTCCATGGGATCACCTCATCAGATTCTGATTGGTGGCAATGGGACCACCTCGGGAGCACCATTTCAAACAAAAAATAATTTTCAATATCGGTCCATAATTGACGGAGAAATCGGTGAACAAACATTAAAAAAAAAAACATACAGCCGAACATATAACCTCCTCCTTTTTGGAAGTCGGTTAAAAATAGCAACCAGTTTGATTTTGTCAAGACTCTATAATGTCCCATGGAGCTAGACCAGCATGTTTCCAAGCATTCTTATCTTGGATATAATCTTCTAATTTCTAATATGCATCGTATTGAACCCCTAAAAAATCCTTCCTTAGTGCTTACTTTCGTTATAAAAGGAACTCTTGTGCAAAATTTCATGCTTAACAGGGGTTTAGGTTGTGCGTTGTCTGTCAGTGAATGAACGAATTTAAGGGGATTACATCGCTCAAAAAACACTATGTTTAAAAAAGTTTGTAGTGAATCCTTTTGTTCGTTTTCCATATAAAAAAAATATGTTATGCTTAAGGTCATCTTAAATGAAATGTATTGTTTAAAGTTTTAATAAGGTTTCCCAAATTTTGGAAAAAAAAGTCCTTTCTCAACTTCGATCAACTAAATTATTTTCTCTGTAACGGCTGAATATTTCGCTATGAATTTTGTACTTTAAAGTATGTAATGACGTATTTAACAATTGGTATTGTGTTTTTTTCTAATTTAGTTTAATTTATTAAAATAATAAATAAAAACCCGTAACTTCATCAGTACCCCGCGAGAAGCCTTTTTATTAAGTAGATATTATAAACAAGTACATGCACACATTCTTCACCACAGTGTGCAGTGGTGGGAATGTTTTTACATTGGCTAATAGAACAGTTCAGAGACAGAAAGTATATTGTTTTGATGGGCGACACCTACTTGTACTTACTACATGATTGTGTCGAGGCCTATCAGTGTGTCCAAGACAGCGTAGTTTTATTTTCTCATATTAATAACATGTAGGATTGTACAACTCAGACCGTGATTCACAAATCCAGGCAAGTACAGAAAACTAAAAATAAACCTATCCCACTTAATAATTGAATTTCTGGGACAACTTCTAGACTAGCGAACTAATTTTGGACAAACATACAAAATAAATAAACGTTGATCTTACTTAACATTTTTGGCACAATACCTACCGCTGATTACAAATGTTTGTCTCTAATTAAATTATAGTATCGATTAACCAGACGAACGTGTGACTGTGCTGATGGATTACTTACGTGGAACATTAGTTACTAGTATTATTTCTGATGCTTATGTAAAACTATTGATTATACACACTTAGGGCCTTATTACAAAACAAGGTTTATCTTCAGACTTAAGTTTAAACCATGGAGCCATTATTGAATTTCGAACTTTATTCCGTCTACGGTAAAGCTCCTAATACAAAACTGACAACTTAGTACCGAACTAAGTATTAAGTTTTGTATAAAGAACGATATTTCTTTCAGAGTTACGTTCTCATTACAAAAACTAGCTCCATGGTTTAAGCCATGTCAAAATATAAATCTTGTTTTGTAATAGGACGGTTTATGTTCAGAGAAGGTATGACTCCAGTTCCTACTATTGTTCTATATTCAGGCTAGCTAATGTTTGTTTGTTTACCAATTGCCCCGCTGCAGGAAACTGCCTCAGGTCATTTCGCCAGCTTTGTGTGGCTCGTTGTATTATCATCTGCCAGGTAGCTGGACCCACTGGGTCGTGAGTTTGGGCCATTAGCTGTTACAAAACATAAGGGAGATTTTTTTCATTTTATACGAATGTAATAATACCTTTGAAATTATATTAATTAAAATTTGTTGTTAACTAGCTGATAGACGTTGTCCTTAAATATATAAATATAATATGTCGGGTCGTCAGGATTTACTCAGTCATATTCGGACCACATGTGGGCAGAAGTTTGGTTTCGTGCAATGAAAACACACTAGGTGCGATACACAGCGTTTATTAAACAAATTGACACAATCACTACCAATTATAATCACCACAATAACTAAGCATAACGAATTGAGTACAGTTCCGCGACGTCTTAACTCCGATGCGATTAGACCAGACACTGAATCTTGAATGTCCTCCTCGCCATCGACTCAAAACATCACGACTCTGTAGAAGCGCGCCAGAGGTGTGGGTAGATCACGCGATGTCACCAGTACAAGTGGTGGCGCGCTTGATTCGTTACGTATCCGTACTAATGACCGGATCCGACAAATATATCTAGATAGACAGTCAATGCTATGAACTTATCGAACAAAATTGAGTCCAAGCATTGGCCGCAAAATGTACAGCTGTCACGCACACCAGTCTATCAAAGTTGGCCTGTTTGTTTTAGACACTCTATCTAGACATAAACAATCAAAGGTTGTCCTGTCGAAATTTCAATAATTCATATAAAATTCACATAGAAAATGCACTTTCAGTCTTCCCGAATTTTGTATTTTTCCTTACATTTTCCACATTTTTCTTACTTGGAATAAAAAGAACATGTTGTTGTTGTATAAATATTTGCCAAATCAGTCAGCGGTTCTAAAGTAATGAGCTTACCAACGAACAGCATTTTTAGGTTTCCGTAGTCCATAAGGAGCCCTTATAGTTTCGCCATATCCGTCTGTCTGTCTGTCTGTCCCCGGCTTAGCTCAGAGACTCTTAGTACTAGAAAGCTGTTATTTGGCATGGATATACATATCTGGCATACATATTAATCACACCAACAAAGTGGTTAAAAAATCAAATCATGAAAAAACATTTTGGGCACTTGCACGTAGTGGGGATGATTTATTTTTCTCGTCTATCCCATGGTTGGAAAGGCCGTTCAAAAATATCTGTGAAACCTTTTTTCGATTTAGGGATCCGTTTGCGTAATATTAAGCTTTAAAGTGCAATTTTTTGTTAGAGTCAACTTTATTTATGGTTATTTTTGGATATGTGAAAAAAATCATTTTTCATCAATTTTTGTTAGAGTCAAGTGTGTCCCCCCTGCCAGCTAAATGGTTGGTTTTCGTTATGTGAATAAATTCATGGCAGTAGTATACAACATTATTTTTAGTATATGCGAAACCTGAATATAGTTTGTTCAGAATAAGGAACTAAATCGATTAAAAGAAAAACTATCACAGCTAAGTAGGCTTTACAAGTTAACTAGTTATAGTCGAACAACTTACATTTGCAGTTGGAGAATTGACCCTGACGTATATCGATGTATGGGAGAACATGTTCTTCAACTACAATGTTAAGTTTGTGTTTGCCATAAATTCAACCCAACTACGGAACCCTTCACTGTGCGTGGTCCGACACGCACTTGGCCGGTTTTTTTTATTATATAGATGATGTAAAATAAATCATTAATCTGTAATTAGATAGTCAATCAATTCTCAACGTAGATAGTCTTGGTGCAGAATATGTGCAAACAATTCATATGAAATGACCGCTTGGGGCGCGCTAATCTATAAGTTACATGGTACTTTGCGGAAAAACCGGCAATCATAGAATACCAAATGATAGAAGGTACCTATAACTACCTGCTTTACAACGTCACTACCTAGAAATATGTAAGTAGGTTCTTCAGGTTTCATTTACTAAGTAGGTACCTATTTACTTACCTAGCAAGTAAGCGGTGGACTAAATAATAGATATGTGTATTATTAATTCGTCTTTGACATATCTCGCGACCCTGGGGTCCCGGACCTTTGGAAGGCGTACGAGGGGCCAAAGCCAACTCGCAGAGGCCTGTTAGACGTTTGAAATAAGGCACCAGCCGACCATCCCTGTTCGCACTATGCAAGTACACCATGGAGCACATGTGCTCCATGAAGTACACCCAAAGACAACCCCGCGTTGGTGTGGGACTATTGTAGGATATGGAAAGAAAACATATTGGGGTATGGGTTTGGGTGGCTATAGCGGATTGGTAACCTAGAACTATGGAAGGACTATGTCCCTTGCTATTATTACGGTATCGGAGGATATTTGGGCAGAACCTGCCGAGATTCATTCAAATGGCACAAATAAAAATTTGACAGATGTCTTGTATAAACGCTGTCATGTATCTAAATTGTTTTATTCATCATCATCATCATTTCAGCCGAAATACTTCCACTGCTGGACATAGGCCTCTCCTAAAAGGGGGGGTTTGCCATAATCACCACGCTTGGCAGGCGGGTTGGCGATAGCAATAGCAGTATGTTGTTAAAATGCATAGAGAATGCTGCTGCTCATTCTCAAGTAAGTCTCTCCTTTTACGACACCTACGGGAAGAAATAGTGCTAATCTTTACGTCCGGCACCACACGGACTATTGTTTATTACTGTATATTTTTTTGAATTTTACTTACAAGTGATTTATTTTTTTGTAAATTTAGGTAGACATATGACGCAAAACGGGGAAGGAAAACATCGTGAGGAAACCGGCATATCCTAGAACCAAAAATTCGAAGACATGTGACATCAACCAACCCGCACTGGGACCGCGTGGTGGATTACGGCCCACCCCCTCTCACAGAGAGGAGGCCTGTGTCCCAGCAGTGGGAACATTATAGGCTGATTATGTGTTTATGTGTATATATGATTTATAACATCGTCTTGGATGAGTCTGTAAAGGTTTTATAATAGTGATTTAAATAAGTAAATACTATTCCAAAAATTTGTCAAAATATGTACGACTTATTACTTATAAAGTCATTGTAATAATATTATGGTTTTTATATGTTCCACTCATAATCATATTGAGCCTTGGGCTTCGTTTCAAACGCGTTGCGAAAGGTTATTAAGTAATTATTATGGTAACCCACATTTACTTATGTAGGTACTTACCTGCGATATGTCCATAGATATGGTGCTGTCATAGCATATTTATTTATAGGAATACTAATATTATTATTGATCGTAGAAGTCTAGAACAGAACAAATTTTCTAATGCTGTTTGCCTTAGAAAACTACAAGCTGTTCTAGTCTTCGAAAAACCTAATGGGTAAAATGCCTTAGTAGCAACTTTTCTGCTACAGGTACCTACTCTGTAACATAAGAGTACAGGTACACAAATTAACTCTGTTTTCAAGTCCTGTCTGCAGGAATTTGGGAAAACTTTCATCTAACTATTAAGTTGTGGTGCATTAGAAAACTAGCAAGGCCTACGTAGCCGCAGGTAAGACCTACGTCTATGTTAAAATTGTATAAATAAATAACTACCGTACTTATGGACCATATCCTCTCTGCTCGGGATAAGGTCGCCGTTATTGACATGCAATTGCAAGGGATCCGAACCCCAGCCAAGGGTGCGCGAGCGTCGAGCTGACCGATGCAAGGCGTAGACATCCTATTGATTTTGTACAAAAAAGGATTTTTTTAATTTTTTGCGGATGCTTTGAGAACTTGACTGTAGGTACGTTCACTGGACTTTTTGAACAAAGAAGATGAATGGGATGAACGTGTTTTTATAGAAAGACAACTTTATTCTGCTTACTTACTGTGTGAATAAGATGCAACCGCGGAGGTCCGCGGACCTCAATCATGTTTTAGTTGCTGGGAAATAATAACGACTTTTCATAGTTGGCCCTTTAGAAAATATATCTTTAGAGAACAAAGTAGTAGGTAATTGAGTACACAGACAGCAGGTACGAGTAAGGTTACTTTCCTATACCACTAGCGAATACTTCTAAATCATTTCCATATAGCCGTACCCGTTCATCTATTACCAATTTTATTCACTTATCACGCATAATAGATATTGCTTGATAGAAAAAAAATTAAATATCTACCATCTGCGTGTACCCCCAAGTGTAGGGCGGCGGGGTGCAGCTGCCGTCGCACGCGCTGCTTCGACAATAGACGCGATCAATGAACCCGGCACCCCTCACCCTTCATATCAGGTACCGTACCGTTCTTCTTGGTGACTACCTACTTTTTGGAACATTAAACAAAAAATAAATAAAAAAATGTGCAGAAAAAATTACGAACAGCTGATTCTGCAGCTGATGATACTGTACCTTCAAATCTACCTACTGAGATTGGGTTTTGGGTTGGTTTCGGTGAAAATATAGTGAAGATAGATATCTTAATCTTGGTAATAAAAACAAGATAATTACGAAGACTGCAGGCCATTGCCGTCTGAGAATCATTTAAAAAGAATTTAACAGCTGACATTGAAACTGCTTAGTTTCAGGGAAGTCCTCTTTTCATAAAACTTTGCAGTCTCACGAGGATTTGGGGAGTTCATTTCCGTCTTTAGTAGGTAGCCTTTAGATTAGGGCTGCCCTCCGTCCCGATATATCGGGACTGTCACCGTTATTGAATCCTCTGTCCCTACGTCCCAACATACACTAAAATATCCCGATTTATACATAAGAGTGGGAGTTTGATAAAGTGAGGACGTATAAATGAAGAAGCGATGTGTAGTATTTGTTCAACTAGCTTCATCTTTATGACACACCAACCCCTTGACAATAAAAGTGCCTGTAATTGGTTTATTTGAAATAAATGCTTTGAGTTTGAGTTTGTAACTGTTTTGTATCAGTTTCTTACGGCGGTAAGGCAGACTTGAAGCACCACATTTCTACGAAAAATCACAAATATAATATAAATACGCGATAGTTTCGACAGCAAGGCCTATGATACCCAAGAATAGGTGCCTTGAAATTTGTTTCTGTTTTTTACTCGCTATTCGAACCAGCCAGAGCGATGCTACCCTAGCAAAATATGGCAGCCCTACCTTAAATCAAATCAAAAATATTTTTATTTCACATAAGCCTACATGGGCACTTATGAAACGTCAGAAGCTAGGTGCACGGTTCCAATTGGTCGTTTCCTATGGAGAAGAGCCGGCAAGAAACACCACGGTTACTCTTTAAAAAAAAATGGCTTTTACAATGTTTTCAAATAACAGTGTTATTAGGTATTAGAGGACAGCGTAGGCCCGTCAAAAGTACCAGGTAGGTACTTAACAAAATAGAAAATGGTCTACAGATCTACAGTCTATTAAAAGCCTACAACGTCCTCACATTGACAAAAAAAACAAGATAATATATGATTCTAATAATAAAAGTTACAACCTTGTTGAAATTAAAATTGTAGGTATAATAATGTCAAATAAGAAAAACATTATGTCAGTAAAGTTTGTAAAAAAAGATAAAATTAAATACTTATAAAAAAAACATCGTAATTTGGGAGCAGTTAATAGACATTTACATAGTTTTGCCGTTAATGAGGTACCAGGGAAGCCACATGTACAAAAGGAATTAATGCCAAACTTCCTTGTCTTCAACGTAGTCCTTAATCTTATAATATGCTTTTTTGATAAGGGCACGTGTTTAATGTGCGTTTTGAATTTTCCATCACTAAGTTCTAAAACCGATTTTGGCTACTTGTTATAAAAGCGGATACTATTTACAAGAAAAGACTTGCTTGTTTTAGTTAATCTAAATTTGGGTATCACAATTTCATGTTTACTACGTGTATTTATATTATGGAAATCGCTTCTTATTTTGAAAAGTCCTAAGTTTTTGCGAACATATGAAATACTTTCTAAGATATAAAGAGAAGGCAGAGTTAGTACATTAATTTCTTTGAATTTGTTTTTATGGGACTCACGAGGACCCATTCCATAGATCGCGCGGATTGCCCTATTTTTAAAATTAATGTTGAGACGATTAGAGACGCTCTATTTCGAATGGGGATAAATTCATAGTCTAAACGTAATTTTTTTACAAAACGTTCACGTTACAGTCAAGAGCAACCCACCTACCATGCTGAAGCAACTAGAATTCCAACTCACTAGCTATTTACGATCACCTGAATGCCTCTCAACGTACGTACACACTTACCTACGGTACTGTAAAAGGAAATAGTTTGTGAATTTGTGATTATGAATCGTAACAAGCCGCACTAGTGACGTAGAGGAAGCGTTCGGTTCCACATAGTGTTCACAAGAACAATGTGTTTCCCACAGCAGGCGCACAGCACTTATATGCTTCCGGCCGGCCGAATAGGAAACCGACCATGCATTGATTTCGATTGACAATTATAAATATCTTGTGATAATGTACTCGTGGCTTAGCCAGTAGTGTTGATATCATTGGTTTGGTACTCTTGAGGTGTTTTTACGGTTCCATGTCTCAAAAGGAAAAAACCGGTCAAGAGCGAGTCGGACTCGCGCACCGAGGGTTCCGTACGTTTATATGATATTGATGATTTCTGAAAAACTGTGCTATTTAGAGACATCGTTTTATTTTTCCTGTAATCTTTACATAAACTTCTATCACATAGAATAATTTCAGATTTTTAATAGGTGGGGGATAAGGGGAGAACGTATTTTTTTTTTAATTTTCATCAAAAGTCGGAAACAATGCTGCCAAAAAAAGAAAGAATAAATGTTTAAGAATGTGCAAACAACGCTTTTCATATAATACCCCACATGCCCTAGTAGCCTCAATTAAAATTTTTAAGACCCCCTTTCAGTCCCTTTTGCAAAGAAGATATATTTTTTAAATTTCTTTCTTGTTTGCAAATAGTTGGGCAAACGTCATATAAAACTATTCAAAATTTCAAGTTGTTAGCATTAGTAGTTCTTGAGATATCCAGGTGTGACAGACAGACAGACAGACTTAGTCTCGCCATAAGGGTTCCTTTTACCATTTTGTTATGGAACCCTAAAAACGGAAACCTTATAGGATCACTCGTGTGTCTGTCTGTGTCTCCGTCTGTCACAGCCGATTTGCTCTGAATCTACTGGACCGATTAAGTTGATATTTAGTACACATATGAATTTCTGTGACTCAAACACGGGCGTGTAACGTAAATATATTAATTTTGATTATGAGGGTCACTTTTGGAGGACAAATGAGAATATTTAAAAAAAGTTTTTCAAAGTGTACCGTGTGACATATCAAATAAAAGGGCTTGTATGTGAGGGCCTCAAACATATTTTTTGTATAATTTTAAAATAAATAGTGGTAAAGTTATTTAAGAAAGTAGATGCCATCCCCCCATTATCTCCGAAATAACTGAACCAAAATTTTTGAAAAAAAAAATCTGATTATCAGAAAATATTTCTATATTTACATAGATTTCAGAAAAAACTTATAGGTACCTAAGAAGTCTATGGTCTTAAAATAACATGGTAAATCACTCAATATGTACGTACAAACTCAGTATTGCAGTTGGAATGTATGGGGGAACATGTTTTTCAAATACAATGTTTAGTTTGTTCTTAAGATTCATCCCAACTACGGAATCCTTCATTGTACGGGGTTCAACACGCACTTGGCCGGTTTTTGGCATTATCATGTCATGTTCATGGTCAGTTCAGGGTCAACGTATTTCTTCCTGTTTTTTACGTTGATCTATTAACCTACCCATCTGTAATGTATTGCTAAAATGGACTTCATCCAAAAGCGGAGAAAATGAAATTTCAAACTGGCTTGCAAATAGAGCTGTTTAAAGTAAAAAAAAAACAAATAGGTAACACGTGAAAAATTATTGTTGTTCGGTTAACTAGCTGACCTGACAGACGTTCTTCTGTCAATAATTCATACAACATTCCCAAAGAAAATGGAAAATGCATTCCCGAATTTCTCAATTTTCCCGGCACCTTTTAAATTTTTTCTTTCCTTATGAATCTGATTCGGACAAACATTTTAACACAAAAATTTGCCTAGCCGGTCCAGCCGTTCTGAAGTGATGAGCTTACCAACGAACAGCATTTCATTTTTAGGGTTCCGTACCAAAATGGTAAAAAGGAACCCTAAGGCCTCTGCCTCGAATTTCGCGGGCAGCGGAGCGGCGGCGGCGGCGGCGCGGGAGCGGCCGGATCTTATGCGTAAAATCAAATGGACCGGTTCTCGAAGACAGCGGCGTGGCAGCGGGCAACGAGCGGTGCACTCCAGTCAAGCCGCGCCGCCGCCGCGCCGCCGCCACCGCCCCGCTGCCCGCAAAATTCGAGGCAGAGGCCTTATGGTGAGACTAAGTCGGTCTGTCTGTCACACCTGGATATCTCAAGAATAACTAATGCTAAATAACTAACTAATAACTAACTAACTTGAAATTTAAAATAGTTTTAGATGACTTTGCCCAATTATTTTGCAAACAAGAAACAAATTAAAAAAATATATCTTTTTTGCAAAAGGGACTGAAAGGGGGTCTTAAAATTTGAAGTGGGGCTACTAGGGCATGTGGGGGGTATCATATGAAAGAACGCTGTTAGCACATTCACAAACATTTTTTTTTAGGCAGGATAGTTTTCGACATTTGATGTAAAATGTAAAAAAAAAATACCGCCCCCCCCCCCTTATCTCCGAAGTTTTCATATATAAAAATCTGAAATTATTCTATGTGATAGAAGTTTATGTAAAGATTACATAAAAAATAAAACGAGTCTCTAAATACCAGTTTTTCAGAAATCATCAACATCATATACATATACGTACGGAACCCTCGCACAGTGTTCGGAATGATTATATTACGAGCCACTTTGATTTTTATATGAAATTTTTAATTTAAATGTAGGTAGGTACATGTTTATGGACTTATACGATAAAAAACACATTTATTACTAAGTATATGTTGTATTCATATAGTGTGTACATGAACATAGTCTTTAAAAAAAAAAGTATTTTTTTGCGGCACTTTAAATCAAAAAGGCCTTTGGCCTTTGTCTATTCGCTGTTTGCCTCTTCATCGGATGAGTGCGTCCTATCAGGCGCTTCAGGAGCTTTCAATAATTGTAATACTTCTGGCGCCAAAGTACCCGATTTTCTCTTAGGCAATGGTCTGATACTGGATATTAATGGATCGGAGGAGATGAGCAGAGCATGTAGCAGGTCTTCAATAGTCTGCTTCCTTCCAATTTTTCTCGTGCTATGCTCTCGATAATAACGGCAGTCTTTGTGTCTAGACTCTAGAGCTTCTTCACTAAGCTGACCTATAGGAAGCACAAGGGATTCGATGACATCAGCTCCGTGAATTAATATTTTATGTACACTAGAAGGCATTTTGTACCATTGGTACTTGGTGACGTAGAGTCTAGCCGTGTCAAGTGTATACTCCTTGTAGGCCTCTGGCTCTACATCGTACGAGCTCGAAAGGGCTTTGAGTATAATAGAGAATCTTGTAATGAGATCTTTGTCAACCCCAGTGATCTCAGCTGCGAGAGCAGGGTCTTCAAAGAACGTCCGCGCAGTATTGCCATCATTGGTTGAGCCGCTACCTTGCTTTACTGTATCGACGAGAAGCCCAGTTCGACGACGATATTCTTCTATAATGGCGCGCTTTTTTTCTTCCACTGCTTCTTTTATGTTCTTAGTCACGCGCCATGTTTTGTGTTCCTTCCTATACGATATGTGGAGCACACACTCAAACAGTCGAATATGGGCGTGCAATGTTGACAATCCATATGCATACAAATCTTTGTTGCATGGCCTTTGAATGACCGCATCAATATCATTCATTTGATTAGGTGTTGCCTTGCATATGTTGCAAGTCTGGGAAGATTTATTGTCAGAGAGTGCATTGGCGGCTTTTCCATCTAGCATTGTCTCCATTAAAATGTGCTCAATGTTGACCGTTCGATCCCCGATGTCTATTTGCGTAGGGTTCAGAGCAGCTATTTGTCTGTTGATGTAGTCGTCTTCATCTTTTAGAACCTTTAGACTTTCCTTCAACATCTGGTAACGTATCGGGCGGCAGAAGCGAGTGGATGAAGATCTCGGGTTTTGCCAAAGAATTGTCTCATTTTCCTCTCTCTTCATCACTAGCTGTAGTGGAACTAGCGATGTGAGCAAGATATCTGCATCTGACGCGGCCGCATCTTCTGTAAACCGCTGCTTATATTCTGACTGGCTGCTGCTTCCGTCAAATCCCCACTTTGATTTAAGGTAGAATTTGCTGTTTCCATCTTCGATCACTACACCTGCTATTACATCTAGCTGAACTTTAACTAGTCTTTGTGCTGTATGATCAAGCAAACTTTGCAGCTTAACTTCGCCTTTCGTCTCAGTTATTATTATGTCGTTCGGGTAACACTCTTTTCGTGCTTTCAGAACTCTATCATATGATGGGTATATATCACACCCTCTCTCTTTAGCTCCTCTGCGAATCTGTTTATACTGGTCCACGCTCAGTTTGGAATTTGTTATCAGAGCTAATGCTTCATCGGGAGTATATGGACGTATAAATCTCTGCGTTATTTTCCTTCTTTTAATCATCCGAAGTGATTTAGGTGACGACACAGTTACTGCCTTTATAACAGTGGCCATATTCCGCTTACCATTTTTTGTGAAACTTGTTTGAGTGGCATAGGCAAGCTCCTCCGGAGAATGGCCCGCCACCAATGTCTTCGTCCGGGTTTTCTTTGCTGATGTACTTAAACCAACAAAATCCATCCTTTGAGCTACAGCAGATCGAGCAGGTGTACATTCAGGTTGTCCAGCATCTTGATTTTGTACTGACCAAAGCTCTTCTTGCAGCCAGTCGTTGCATTTTAAAACAAACTTCTTTTTGTTCCTAATAGCACTCCATTTTTTTCATTTCAGGTTAGCACAGCAGAAAACACCTTTATTTTATTTTTAATAACTTCTACTGGGAGTCCTGGAATATCTGAAGAGACATAGTCCACCATCCGAGCAATAGACGATCCCTTATTCGCTTGATTGACCAGTTTATGACGACATAAAAGGTCGAAAAGATGAAGGCGAGTTATTCCTCGGGTTACACCTGGTAAATGAAAAAATTACATCACTCAAAAGTCGAGGCGAGTCGAATATTGAGACTAGATTCATTCGAAAGCTAGATAAATTCTCGAGTTTCACAAAAAAACATGGACGGCTGTAATTGGCTGGGAAAAACTTGGAATCTATTAAACGTTAAAAAATTTTGCAAATTTAGTTACTTTTTTCAACTCATATTTTATTTATTTTCTCATAATACGAATTCATATATGTTTAACAAATTGGTGTATATCTTACCTGTGGATGTGGAACCCATGATGAAACAATTTTTTTATTATAAAACTCAAAAACAGTTGTAAGAACAGAGCGTAAACACATGCGATGATTAGCGGCTAACAAAAGCGACTGACCGGTATTGTTATCGTGTGGGATTAGTGCAGTGCTGAGCGGTAAACATTTCCCGGAATCGGCAAATTTGGCGTGGGAACGAGTTGTACGTCTAATAATGTACCCTAATCACTTGCAAATTTCAATTTATATTGCCATGATGTTGGTACCTAAAGTAGCTCGTAATATAATCATTCCGAACACTGTGCCTCGGTGCGCGAGTCCGACTCGCTCTTGACCGGTTTTATTATATAGATTTACTTAATTGTAATTGCTTGATTATGTTAATTTTGTACGCCTTATAAACATAGTGCATTTATTTTAGACAATATACTATCTGTAACCATACCTATGCTTACCAAAATAAATGATTGATTGATTGACTTAGTCTGAATTTTCGCGCATTATTTGAGAAAAATACTAAACAAGACTTGCCACAACCAGGCATTGAAGGACTCGCGTATGTCACGTTCGTCCATCAATGCCTCTTTTGCAGGCCGCTGCAATAATGTACCTGAAAATACTAAGATGAAGGGCAGCAACAAGCAACTTCTTTCAATATCAACAGACTAAGATCACTGATCTATTTAATTTGTCAAAGAGAATAATATTCTGTAGTTTCCTAATTTAGCCAGATTACCGCTACCGAAGTCAGTGAGGGATCAAATAATTCGTACCTATTCAGCATTCTTGCATTAAACCTCGGTTTAATGCATTTTCAAACTGGACTTATTTCCCAAGTTTATGTTGGTTTTGTTTATTTATACTAGCGGAACATAAATATAAATAAATATTAAACCTGGTTCTAACCTTAGTTCGCTCATCCGGTCTACACTAATTTCAGAGTTATACACAACAGACACAGGCCAAATGTACTTAGTACTTACTCCTTGATCAAACAAACAATATTAGGTACCTTTAATTAAATGATAATCTTTTTTTTTAATAATAATAATAATTAAGAATAAAGACTACACATAACACACACCACAACATAACTGGCGAAACGTGGGTGTACTATATAGGTACTACATCTCTGCCCAACCCTTTGGTGAAATAAGGCGTGATGTTATGTTGTGTGTATGTAATAAAGACTGCCTCGTTGATTTGGTAGTCGTATGCGCGATTCGTCGTCGCCGTTGGTTCGATTCCCAGATCAGTGTTCCAGTAAGAAATTCTTAATAGCACCCCGGATTCTGGATTTGTGCCCGGGATAGGCTCCTCTCATAAGGCTTAAGTTCCATGTCCATTTAAGTCTACACAAGACTTAAACATAAAATATATTACTTTTTTTATCACTTGTCTTTAGCACTTTTAACCCTTAGTTAAATCGCAGTGTGGGTTACATGCTTACATGTTTGTTAAATCTTTGTTTAAGTATTTCTTTGTATTTTTAGCATGTAACTGTTTTTTGTCCCCTAATAAATAAATAAATAAATATTATATAAT
This sequence comes from Tiliacea aurago, assembly GCA_948098905.1. Lineage (NCBI taxonomy): Eukaryota > Metazoa > Arthropoda > Insecta > Lepidoptera > Noctuidae > Tiliacea > Tiliacea aurago. The sequence continues at coordinate 22,299,882 of OX402577.1, forward strand.
CAGCCTATAATGTTCCCACTGCTGGGACACAGGCCTCGTCTCTTCGAGAGGGAGTGGGCTGTTAATCTATCACCGCCCAGTGTGGGTTGTTGGTAGATGTCACATGTCTTTGAATTTTTGGTTCTAGGACATGTCGATTTCCTCACTTTTTTTTCTTCACCGTTTTGAGAGCAGTGGTGATGAATTTATTTACACAAAGTAAAGCGCCTGCTTGTGTTAGAACCCATGACCTACGTTACAACTCGTAAGTCGGGGCCGTTACCACTGGGCCACCACTGCTCTCAAGACTTTTTAATAATTTAATTTGACATATTATGTATAATTTAATTAGACATAATATGTATAATTTAATTTGACATATGTATTAATTTGACATATTATGTATAATTTAATTAGACATAATATGTATAATTTAATTTGACATATGTATTAATTTGACATTTATGTATAATTTTATTTTAATTTGGACCATCATTTTAATTTAATTTATTTGATTGATATGTCTATGACATGTATTCATCTGACAATTTTTATTTTTAAATCGACTGTTGTAGTATTCTGAATTTATTTTATTTTGTTATTGTTTTATTTTTTGAGTGCTTATATTAATTTTGTAATGTTATCATAATAATTATTTAATTAGATTTTTAAATCAACTGTTGTAGTATTCTGAATTTATTTTATTTTGTTATTGTTTTATTTTGTGAGTGCTTATATTAATTCTGTAATGTTATTTTAATAATTATTTAATTAGATTAACAATAATATAAATATTTGCACAGAGTATTTTTCTGTAATGGTACAGAGTACCTGTATTAAGCAAAATAAATAATTTGATTTAATTTGATTTGACATAAACGTAGCTTTCGAAATCTACCAAATACCTCTGCCTTCCCCTTCGCAGAATACTGTCGTAATGTATGGATTGTTTGTTTCTTTCTAAAAGTTATCATTGTACTAGTTTTGTTAGGGTTCTGGAGTTACGAATATGAAAACAGAATCCGTATCGGATCACATTGTTGTTTCCTTGTTTTTATGTCAAGACCCTTTTTTCTAGGGAATGGCCCTTTTTCTAAGGTTTCGAATTATTGAAAGTTGCCTCAGTTGTATTCTTTGATGGCTCGCAAAAACACGAGTTCTTTTCACACTTATATAATAACCGAATTTTAATTAATTAAGTAATTAGTCTTTTAACAAAAGGCCTTTCCAATAGGTTAGGTTGCGTCGTTTTTCCGTTAGGTTATAGGTAACTTACTTACTTTGTAATATAAAAAAAAATTGTAACAATTAATCAACTCGTCCTATCGCAATCCACTGCTGGACATAGATGGTCGGTACCTAAATTAATCATGGAGAAAAATGAAGCGAACTTTAATGAAGGCGGCGATAACGGACTTTTAATGATTTTATACTGAAGATCACGTCTAAACGAGTAGTATTAATGATTTGGAAAAAATATATGTTAAATTAGAGCATTTTTTCAATAACTTAATAAGTGAATATTTTAGATTATGTTTATATTACTTAGTGAAATTAATTTGTAAAGTTATGTCTAACGCGGATAAAAAACTGAGAATGGCGCAAAATCTACCAAGCGTATTTTTCTAAAACCTTCACAAATTTAATTATTGATCTTTAAGTATACGCGTTTTATTAAAATACCTTTTGGTTTGTCTATAATAAATTAATAATGCGTCAAATTGGGGACAGCGCTTCTTGATGGGCGAGTTCTATTACTGGCTGAACGTACGACGCGTTGCCTGAGCTCAGTACAGAACACGCAAGCTAACCACTCAAGGTCACTGGCATATATCTCCGTCTTAAGTACAAATTACAGTTATTTTCATCATAGCTACGAGCTTTTAGGCCCGTATTACAGTCTTGAGTAAGGTTCTGTAATACGGCCCATACCGCCAGTTGCACTAAGTCCATTAAATTTAATTCCCCATTAAAAGTAATGCTGTCACTTTCTGATACGTTGCGTTAGATAAAGACAGCATTACTTTAAATGGGGAATTAAATTTAATGGACTTACGTGCAACTGGCGGTTATTCCCGTATTACAGAACGTCACTCAATACTCAAGCATACTTTAAGCTAGTTTCATTCAACCAATCAAATGGCTTGAATCTAGTTTTAAGTAATGCTTGAGTATTAAATGACGTATTATATATAATACGGGCCATAGTCTCGTCTGAGTGTAAATAGATACAGTGTATTGTATACTAAGGCTAAAGACAAAAAATAAAATGCAAACGCTTTAACCATTAAAAACAAAATAAGTAATTAGGGTCTCAGTACAAAAAATATTATGTGGTTCAAGATTTACCAAGAGACTACCACGGTTACTTCTGTTTGGCAATGTAGCTTACCAAATACCAAGCAAGGTCGCAAAAATTTCTTAAAATGTTTATTCTCCAGTGTATTATTAGGTCTCATTGTTCAGACATTTTGACCAATTCATTACCATTACAAATTATTTACGCGTGTCTGCATTATTGTTTGTCTTTTGTTCTAGTTTTAAATAAGTACGACAATTACCTCGGTCATTTAAATCTGTGCTTTGGTTATACTTACATAAGTAGCAGAAGCTGTAAAAGTTCATTGTAAGCTTTTAACAATAAGTAATGTGTATAGACAATTATTCGGTTTTGAAAAATATGTTCGATTGAGGTGTCTCTCGTAAAAATACCTACCTAAACAGTGTTTTTGAGCCAAAAATAGAACACGTTGCCACATTTTTTTTAAGAGATTTTATTATTGGCAATTGGTGCCTTGAAGTTAGAAACTTGAAGACCAACACAACTGTGATAACGAGGCATATCATTAAGCATGAGTGGAGGGTAGCAGGCAGTAGGGCATGGTAGGGCACGCAACGCATGTGGCCGGGACGGTGCCGACGCATCTGGTGACGAGGGGGGCGCGGCGGGGGCTAAAATTAGTACCGGAGCGCCACGTGCGCTGTGAACGAGCATCAGTCCGCGCTCAACCACCACGACGAACGGTCGCTCCCGCACGCACGCCAGTGTTTACAACTGTAACTTAACCTACACACTCGTGCGACCCGTAGACTGGTAGACCGCGACAGCAGCGGCAGTGACAGTGTTAGCAGAGTGAAACGGTGGTCGGCGCAACGGAGACTGTGCAAGGCATGTTGATGGCGGGCGCTCTGCCGGCCGAGCCCGAAGGGCTGCTGGCTCTGGGCGCGCTGCCAGGCCAGAAAGACACAACCTGGACCAAACTGTTCGTTGGAGGACTTCCGTACCACACGACCGACAAGAGTCTTAGGGAGCACTTCGCGGTCTATGGCGACATCGAGGAGGCGGTCGTCATCACAGACAGACAGACCAGCAAAAGTAGAGGATATGGCTTTGTAAGTATTTTTAACCAATAATTGCGCAATTTGTTATGATTTTACGCCAACTGAAACTAACAAAGTACCTAGCTTATTTTCATGAAACGAAAGCATTATGTGAAACTGAATTGACACGTAAACTTTGAATGCTCGTGCGCAGTCGACTCATGTCGACTGAAACAGCGACCGTATCGCACAGTTAGCGCGTTATCGCACCTGACTGCTACCTACATTATACCTAACCCACCGGCAGCTAAGTACATGCATGTACACATACGAGGTATATCGCGAAATTACATCAAACACGGAAGTTGTTCCACGCAGGTATAAATGTCAAACAAAGTAGGTACTCACTGAAAATACAGGGCACGAATGCGCAATGCTTTTGAGATGCATCATCATCACTGACGATTTTCATTTCAGGACGGCGGCGTAGCGTCCTATGAAAAACAGTTTCAGTGCCAAAATTAGACATGTAAACGTGAATCTGGAATGTATTACAATAAGTAAAATTCGAATCATTGTGTGAAGGATGAATTACTGCGCGGTATTATTTGTTGATTTCTTATTACCAAGTATTGGTTAGTCCGATAACACTATTATTTCTAAACAACAGATGCAGTAAACGACGCTTTTTTCAATGCAGCTAGTTGAATGTAATAAATTTTGAGGCTTTTTGTTTGGTGCAGCGTAGGGCTCGTGGGAAATGAATCACAACCCCATTTTCAATGCGTGCTAGGGGTGGTTAGACCCTGAGGGAACACGACGCGTAGCACCCTCGCTGTGACATCCAAATAGCTGTAATAATCGCAATTCATCGTTCGTAACACTTCACTATGTATTATAAACTAAAATTCAATTTTCAAAAGACATCCATAAACTTGATTGTGTACCTAATAATTTTGTTTCGACAAAAATTAAATGATTACTGCTTGCAACATAATTAATATTAATATGTTATTTGTATAAGAAACGATCAAAGATTTGATTCCCGATGTGAACTTTGAATCATATTCAATTTATAATCGACGACTTGTTGCCAATTGGTTGTAAACAATTTAAATAAGCTGTAGATTTAGGTTGCATTAGGCGCCAAAACAACTTAGAATATTCAATCAGACTGTAGGTAATTACAATTTTGACAGAATCTTTCGAGCTAATATCCGAACTATAAAACACATTATTTCACTATAAAACTTGTCTTAGCTGGTGCAAGTCCCTTTGCTCTACATAACCATTGGGTCGAAGCCGCAGCCGGCTCCAGGCGGGACGTGCCGAAGTACTTGCATAAAACAAAAGACTGTCACCTGATAGCGTACGGGCTCGAAACTGGCATCTAACAACGACGAAGACAAACGTGATAGATGGGGAGAAAAAAACTGTTTAACTAACACCTTCAATGCTTAAATACCTTTATTCAGTAATTGAATCACAAAAACTAAACAAAATTGCGTTGGTATGAATTGTAAACGACATGAACGAGTAAACAATTTTAATTCTAATTGTCATGTACCGTCGCCAATATCCATAATCAATTAAAGTAGGTACACCGACATCATGCATAATCTGGTCGGAAAGATCTGTGAAATAAAAATATTATTTCAAAGTAATTCTTCCAAATCAGATTCTGAGGAAGTACCCTAATCAGTAAACTCTGTGAAGATACGGATAACAATGTTTAACGACGTGATTATGTCTAACAATTGCAATCTTTATCGCCTAATCAGCCTACGAAATAAAAAGAGTTCTTGCTGAAATTAACTACACAATAAATGGTCTTTTATGTTATAACTTAAGCGCTTAAGACATAAGTTTTAGAATTTAAACAGTAGTCAGTAAAATCTTGAAAGTACAATTTATTGACGTCCACGAAAAAGAAAATGTATTTCTGAAAATGCAGACAGCATTTTTGCAGCGAGTTTTTGAACGCAATGTTTTGCGTTCATGATACGAATAAAAACCTGTCCTTTCCTGAAACTTTTTTAATGGAAGCAGACTAATTAATTGATTAAACTTGTTGATTGCAGAATGTGGACTTAATTCACTTGTTTAAACACCGCTTCCTGTGGATTTTACCTGCAACTTTTAATTTATTCTGGCTTTTTTACAGTAAGTTTTCTTCTTCAGAATTAAATAAAAATATCGCTCATTAAATGCTTAATTAATATTTCTGTTTTATTTTATTTGCCCACATACTCGTATACATTGTTTTAGGATTAAGTAACGTTGGTAGTGCGTCTATCCTTCCGATTTCATCCATGGTGAATATTTTGCAAGTTTAGCTCTTCACGGCCAGCACGAGGTCTCGAATATCAATTATGCACTTAGTATTTTGCCACAAGTACTATTCATATTATTGAGAATTATTAAGTTCAAGGGTAAAGCCATTCGATTCGAAAAGCGTAGGTAACTACTAAAACATTATTGCTTTTGAACATACATTAATGCATTATTATTTGTATATTATTTTACAACAATAGACTGTAAACAATAAATACTTCATAATTTGATAAAATCTTTACTTGGTCAAGTGAACTAAGTACTTGATTCATGATTGTAATTATCACAATGCTAGAATTCTTATTTTTTTGAAGGTTTAAGTTACTATACCATGACCATTAAAGATAATGCACAATTTTTGCTAAGTCGTTAATTTTAGCAAAATTATATTTTATTAGCGTATTTTTTTTGAAAAAAAATTTATTGCTGTGGGATATGGGATCGATTCTAATGTATGTTACAGCATCACGCAAATTCTACCGGATAGATTCTGTTAAAATTTTAAAGATAGATATATTTATTGCTCTGTGTAGTGTGTACATACATCAAGTTCTCATTTTAAACGTAAAATTTAAGGGCTAAACAGTCTACCCATGTCGGATATGCAATAGTATCACAAGGCAAAATAAAATTCAATTAGATTACAAATAAATTATACGTACATAATTTTTCAAAACAAAAAGAATGCATAGATATTCCCTATAAGTCTGGTCAGTCTCTATATGTTATCACGCTATTTGCTATTGCACTATTGCTCATCCTCCAGATGAGCAATAGTGCATTATGTTTGTATTCCTCAATAGTTAACAGCAAAACTCTAAAAAGACGAGTCATATGGTTAGAACATTGCAGGTAGTTACAGATTAACCTTTTATATGATTATCATTACGCTATATCCTTATGGGGCTAAGCCGTCAATCATCATGACATAATATTTATACAGAGTGGATTTTTCAGATGGGGCAGTAAGTTTTATGCCAATAGATCCTGTTTCTTATGAAGATCAAAAAACTCTGTTAGACCAAAACTGAGGTTTGAGTACTAGAAAAGTCAGAAATTGCAAAAAACTTTTTCCATAAATTTCGTGGGAAATGAGACTCCAACTTTTTAGGGTTCCGTACCTCAAAAAGAAAAAAAACTGAACCCGTTTAGGATCACTTCGTTGTCTGTCCTTCCATCTGTCTGTCTGTCAAGACCCTTTTTCTCAGGAACGCTTCGAGTTGAAATTAATATCGAATACGTAGATCTACGATTTCAGGAAAGGTAGGTCGATGATTGACGCAGGAGTAAAACTCATTAGTCACATTTTGGAATCCTGGGAGAAATCTCAGGATGCCATTGGCATTTTCTGTGACCTCTCAAAAGCGTTTGACTGCGTTGACCACAATACACGGATCTGTAAATTACACCACTACGGAATTCGTGGACAAACTGCTGATCTTGTTCTTTCCTATCTATCAAACAGGCAGCAAAAAGTAAAGGTTAACGTTGCGACGTTCCCGGGGTCTCTAGTAAAGATGGGCGTGCCTCAAGTTTCCATTCTCGGCCCTTTCCTATTTCTAGTTTATATTAATAATCTTCCTTACATGACGGCTAACTTATCGGATATAATTGTATTCGCTGATGAGTGATGACACTTATTTATTTAACAGTTTATGTACACACATATATACAGACAAGAAGAAAGGAACAGAAAAATACGTACAAAGGTGATGCTTATTTCTAAAGAAATCTCTTCCAGCATACCTGCGACAGGAAAGTAGACAAAGAGATGTAGACAACGTGTGTAAGAGTAAAAGAGAAAACAATACTTACTTACACTTTTAAACAAAACAAAATGTCTTACGTTCTTGACCAAATGTACCCCAAGTGGGTCTAAATTTAAAACTTGATAGCGAGAAACTAGAAGCTATTAAGGAAACTGTATTTCTAGAAATTACTTAAGTTTCGAAATTGCAATGGGGTGCCCCACATTAGAGCGCTTTCAGGTAGATTAAGTTCAGCTGCATAATATGCAGTAAGAAAATAAGGCAGTTGACTGATATAGCCACAGCTAGATACTTTCTTTATTTCCACAGTATTATGTCGTATGGCGTTCTGCTGTGGGGATCGGCAGCTGACGAAAAATCATTTTTAATTTTTACAAAAGAGGGCAATCCGTGCGATCTATAAAATGGGTCCTCGTGATTCCTTTGGAAACAAATTCAAAGAAATTGAAGTACTAACTCTGCCTTCTTTTTATATCTTAAAAAGTATTATGTATGTTCGCAAAAACTTAGTACTTTTTAAAATAAGATGCGATTTCCATAATATAAATACACGTAGTAAACATGAAATTCTGATAACCAAATTCAGATTAACAAAAACAAGCAAATCATTTCTTATCAACAGTATCCGCTTTTATAATAAGTTGCCAAAGTCGATTACGAAACTTCGTGATGGAAAGTTCAAAACCTACATTATACGTGTCCTTATCAAAAAAGCACATTATAAGATTAAAGACTACGTTGAAGACAAGGAAGTTTGGCAATAATTGCTTCTGCACATATGGGTTCTCTGGTACCTCATTAACGGCATAACTATGAAAATATCTATTCATCATCATCATATCAGCCGAAACACGTCCACTGCTGGACATAGGCCTCCCCCAAAAAGGGGGGGATTTGCCATAATCGCCACACTTGGCAGGCGGGTTGGCGATCGCAGTATGGTTTTAAAAATGCATAGAGAACGCTGCTGCCCATTCTCTATTAAGTCCCTTAGTCGCCTTTTACGACACCCACGAGAAGAAATGGGATAGTGCTATTCTTTACGTCTGGCACCAAACGGAATATAGAAAATATCTCTTAACTGCTCCCAAATTACAATGCTTATTTTTTTGTCTCGTTTGTCGTGTAGTATGGTATGGGGTATCGTTTGATAGGCCGTTTAAAAATGTTGCGGGTCTATGAAAACCATTTTTCGATTCAAGGATCCATTTGCGTAATATTAAGCTTTAAAGTGCTATTTTTTGTTAGAGTCAAGTGTCCCCCCAGCCAGCTAAATGGTTGGTTTTCGATATGTGAATAAATTTGTGGCAGTAGTATATAAAAGGAAAACTATCACGGCTAAGTAGGCTTTACAAGTTAACGAGTAATAGTCGACCAACTTAAATTTACAGTTAGAGAATTGACCGTAACGTATATCGATGCATGGGAGAGCATGTTTTTCAACTACAATGTTAAGTTTGTTTTTATATAAATTCATCCAAACTACGGAACCCTTCTTTGTGCTTGGTCAGACACGCACTTGGCCGGTTTTTTATGATGAATAGACAGGCCGCTAACAGTCAGACATAAAATTAAAGTCGTTTATTTGCATAAAATATGGTGGGTACAAAAGATGTTATAATATATATAAAATTCAGTGCAAAGACACATTCCGCAATGCACTGACGGAATGCACATATTGAATGGATGTTAATCAGTTAAACAGTAACATACAATCAAATTATATACAAACTAATTTAAAAAAATAGTTATTAAATTCGAGTTTTAACGTTAAGAATTCTATGAACGAAAGGAACGAATTATTCGAGTCCATACAAATCATAACTCAAACTCAAAGCATTTATTTCAATTAAACCATTTACAGGCACTTTTGAATTGTCAAGGAGTGGGTCAGTTAGAAATATGAAGCTAGTTGCCCATTCCAAAGAGTAGTAGGTTCCTATGGAGAAGAACGGGCAAGAAACTCCACGGACACTCTTTTAAACTAAAATATTGATACAAAGTATTGGTTACATCATTCATGTTGAAATTATACATGTGAGAACGATGCAAAACGTCAGAAGCGTCCGTGATAAAAAGCTTTAAAAAAAAACTTTTCAAAACTAAAATAATTGAAATAAGCCGTGGCAGTTAAGAGATGACCAGTCCTAACTGACAGCGCCCGTTCACGAACATGACGCATGGATCAGCACCATTCAGCTCAACCATTTTGAAGGGAGTTAAATGATTCAACACACGTGCCACCATCAGCGAGACATCTGAGTGAGCATGACATACTCTCAGCCGCCAGGGCACATTCAAGTCAATGAAAGACATATTACCCGGTAAATGGTAACTCCATTGTACAGACGGCAGCAGGTCAAGTTACCCGAAACTGTAAAATTTTCTCAATCAACCTTGAACATTATGCTTTTAAGATAAAGTTGAAAATCTATTAAAGAAATTTGACAGGTTGTAGTAGCTTGATGTGCTGGCGTCTGTACATAATACTCACATATGTGCTATACAATGATATAATATAAAGGAGATTGAGTTTATACAATGAAAAGATATTATTACAATCTTCAGCAGCTCCAACAGTATTTTCAAATGTTAATCAATTAGTTGTGGTTGTGGAGCAGGGGCAGCATTGAGCCAAGCATTTTTATCAGCGATGTAATCCACCTTTTATTATGCCTGCTTGCATAGTATGCGTTTTATACAAGATTTGAATTTTGTCTCATTCAGTTGAAGTATGTGGGGAGGATTTTTTTTATAATATTTTAAACAGTACCTCATGAAAGATGACTCACCAGTCTGAAACCTGGTTGAGCTAATAGGTCCCTATTTCCAGTACTATATTATTATGTATTTCGCCTCTTTTACTAAAAAGATGTAAATTTTTACAATAAATATGGGTAAATTTAACAATATACCCGTATGTTCTAAATTATTTTAAGGTCCTATTTTTTTTCTCAGAATGTCAGAAATCACATGCAACATAATATACTATCTAAATTCTGTTCTCCAAATAAATAAAATTATAACGCGTAATCGTTCGAAATTTAAACATTTTGGTAATTTTCGGCCTGTCTTCGTTAAAGCGGCCAGAGGTGACTGTTAATGAGAACTGGTGACTGTTATTTTAGATGGTAGCCGTTCGTCAGGAACAATCTGTAAGAATACATCAGTCAGTGTATCAGTGTTGTGACATTAGGTAGTATATGCAGAAACGTAGGCGTTCGTTAATTCACTAAAAACGAACAATTTCGCAAGCAATGGGAAAATGGGAGACTGCGGAGTCGACCTCAGGGCTAAATGCAACACCAGTTATTAGTCTCTGTACCTATATTTTGGCTGCTGAGACAAAAACTACAAAGTACGTAGTATTCAGGGAAGTTTTATAAAAATAATATAACATCGCTCCTGTATTCCTAAAATAATAATATACCCCGAAGAGTGAGGCAGGGACACCCATATTTCGCCAGTTATGTTTAAGTCCCATGTAATAAATAGCCTATTGCCATTAACCGGACACAAATCCAGACTTCGGATTGTTACTGAGAAATTCCCGATGAAAAACCCAATAACACTTTCGCTGACCCGGGAATCGAACCCAGGACCTCATGCTCAACAGTAGTGCTTGCGACCACTAGACCAACGAGGCAGATTTTTAAATAAAAATGTGGCTGTTATTGTATAGTATTGGCAGACGTAATTGGTGTCAATTATCTAAATATACTAAACGAAAAAATAAAAAATGTATGAGTTTTTTTTGGGCCATTAACACAGATAGTGTAGTCACTTGAAATATCAGTATTTTTTTTTCTTTGTGTGAAATTCACAGACTTGATGTGTTTCAGTATGTTACCTTGATAAAAGATAAAACAAAAAAAAAAAGTTTTTCCTCCTTCAAGTGACATCGCTGCAAGGGGTTGACCCCCAAAAAAATAATACAAATCTTTTTTATTTTATCGAGTTCAGTTATTTTATCGATACCCATCATATCTGCGGAGTTTTGTTAGCAAATTTAATGTGACCCAGCATTATGTCTTACGACTTCTACGAGTAATCAAATAAATCAAATTATAAAAATAAATAATATTTTATAATAAAAATTCAGTAATTATTATGGTTATTATAATAATATTTTTTTTTCTGTGCAAATAAAGAACTATTCTATACTATTATATTTATTCTACCAACTTAAAGTATAAATAATTGATCAACTACGAGTACACCCTTTTCTTGTTCTTTCTGCTTCACAGCAATCTGTCGTCAACAACAATAAGCTACTTCTTCGTTGTGTGTCTGTGTAGTACCAAGAGTTCACTTTACTTTTAATTAAATTAAATTTAAATTAATTATACTGTTTGTGATATTTGTGTGTGGTATTTACTACACACAAATATCACAAACAGTATAATTAATTAAGTAATAAGTTCCAAATACAAACTGTTCCCTGAGTTTGCCTCAGAAAAACTGCATTATGTAGAATGACTTAACTTATTCGTATGATAAAAAAAATCTAACAACGTAATAAATTATGAAGTGTTTATGGCAATAATAACAACTGTCCATACAAGTTTATTAAAGAGTGTCGTATGAAGCGCGTTAATATGGGCGGATCATGGACACGCCTCCTGTGGCTTTTTTTTTTTTTTTTTTTTTTTTTTTTTTTTTGGTGGGAAATCATCAAATAACTTCTCCCGCTCTGGGCGGAGCGAGAGGGAGTGTCAGACTTTTACTGACTAAAACCCACCGTGTTCCTTCAGATGCCTGTGTGCCAGAGCCACGATATCCCTTTCGGACAGGCTCGTAACCCTGGCAGGCATTGGCCCTTTCGGACCCCGTCAATTGGTGCTGACGTCTCTTTGAGGCGCGCGTGGAACACAACGCGCCGTCGACCCGGGCCTGGTCCTTATCGGACGGCGAGCTACCCATCGCTCACCGTCCGCAAGCCCGCGCCTACGGTGGCCGGGAATCCGCCTGCGATTCCCGACGCCCAGGGCGTCTCCTGCGGCGACTTAGGGCGGAAGGGCGGGCACCCTGCCTCACCCTCATGCGCTCCGCCTCCTCCTTCGCGAGCATTACTGTTTCGCAGAAGGAGGTGACGGCCTCCCATGCACTCTCGCTCCGAACCATGGCCTGAACCAGGGCCGGACGCGAGAGATCGTCGCCGCCGATCGCCTCCGTGAGGACACGGCGGTGCTCCGCCCAAGCAGGGCAGACCTCCACCGTATGCTCCACCGTGTCCTCCGGGCGATCCACACAGTGGTGACACCCGGGCGTTTCCTCCCGCTTTATCCTGAACAGGAACCTCCCGAAACAACCGTGTCCGGTGAGGACCTGCGTCAGGCGGAAGGTGAGGACGCCGTGGCGCCTCTCTAGCCACTCCTCAAAGAGGGGACTTACCGCCGCAATTGTGGCGTGCCCAGCACTGGGTTGCGACAATCGCACTTTCCATGTCGCCATGAGATCCTGCCGGAGCTCCGTCCGCTGTGCCGCGATTTGTTGCGGCAGCGGAGTTTCACCCCGGCGTTTCGCCTCTTCGCGCCACACCCACATGTGCGCGAGGACTTTCGCCTCCAGATCCCATGGCGGCAGTCCGGCAAGGAGGCTCGCCGCCTCACGGGAGACCGTGCGGTAACCCCGTACCAGCCTGATGGCCATGACCCTTTGGGACGCGTTCAACCGCTGGGCTGGTCGCAGCCTCAGTGAACGCGCCCACACCGGTGCCCCGTAAAGGGCCATGGACCGCACGATCCCCGCGTAGAGCCTCCGGCATGAGGCGTTTGGACCCCCCAGATTGGGCAGGAGCCGCTTCAAGGCAGCCCCGGCCCGCTCCAGTCTGGGAGCCAAACGTCGGAAGTGCTCGACGAAGTTCCACCGGCTGTCGAGGACGAGTCCCAGGTACTTCATCGTCACATCGACGCCGATGTGAACCCCTCCCGCCGTTATCTGGGAACCCGACAGTGGCGCGTTCCGAGGACCATAAAAACACATGGCCTCGGACTTGTGCAATGCCACCTCGAGTCCCAATTGCCGGATCCTATCGACGATTGTCGCAACCCCACGTTCCGCCAGTTCGGCCGCCGCCTGATGTGAACTCCCCTGTGCCAGGACCAGCGTGTCGTCAGCGTAGCAGACTACGCTGACGCCACTGGGGAGGTCAGCGCGCAGCACCCAGTCGTACCCGATGTCCCACAGATGCGGCCCCAGAACCGATCCCTGTGGGACACCGCACGACATCTCTCGCCGGTTCCACTCTCCTTGGTGACCGGGGTAGATGACGGCCCTGTCCGTCAAATAGGCCTCGACCACGCGACAGAGGTAGGTCGGCATCCGGTGATACCGAAGTGCCTCCCTGATGCAGCTCCAGGGCAGGGTGTTAAACGCATTGGCGATGTCAAGAGACACCGCCAAGACGACCCCACCCCGGGCCACAGCATCCCCCGTCGTGAGGGCTCGAACGCGCATGATGGCATCCACCGTAGAGCGCCCCTTGCGGAAACCAAACTGGCTCTCCGCCAAATCCGGCCCCACCCGTACCAGCCGCCCGACAAGGCGGTCTGCAATGACTCTTTCAAAGAGCTTGCCCACCTCGTCGAGCAGCACGATGGGCCGGTAAGCGGACGGAGAGTCCGCTGGGCGCCCCGGCTTCTTAATGAGGACCAGTTTCCCCGTCTTCCAACGAAGTGGGAACTGGCCCCTCTCCATGCATGCGCTTAGGAGCCCCCTTAGTCGAGGCCCGAGAGCCTCTGAGGCCAGAACCCAGGCTTTTCCAGGCAAGCCGTCGGGTCCTGGGGCGGTATTCTTGGCATTCAGCCTACGTACCGCCACTCTCAAATCTACCTCGGTCACCTCCGAAGCATCGTCGTCGTCGTCGGCGGTGTGGTCCGCATTGGGCACCGCAGGAGGCGGAGCCATGGGCGGGGGAGTATGTTCCCCTCGCGAAGGGAACAGAGCGCTCACCACGTCCTCCACGAGCTGGGGCCGGAGACTCTGCGTCAGCGGGGGAGCCCATGGGCGGAGTTTATCCCGCACCATATTATAGGGGCGTCCCCACGGGTCTCCGTCGATGATCTCCAGCGACTGCTCGCGGGAGAGACCTCTGGCCCGCTGGATCTCCTCTTGGAGGGCGTTCTTCGCCGCTCTGTAACCCTCGTACAGCTCCGCCTGAATGGCTACCGTATCCGGAGGGCGGATACGGAGCCTGCGGTGCCTGGCATACCGGCGTCGCGCAGCAACGCACGCCTCGCGTAAAGCGGTCAGCTCGCGCGACCACCAGCACACCTGGCGCCGGGCACGTCCGGGCTGGACCCGGGGCATTGCCACGTCACAGATGTTGGACATGGCCTCCCGGAACCACTCCGCCTCGTCGTTGATGTCGGCAGGCCTGTCCGATGATGACACCCAGGCCTGCACGATCGAGGCTTCCAGGAGGAGCTCCCGGTCCAGCTGCTTCAGCGCCCACCGCGGACCACTCGGGGCCTGTCGGACCGGCGCGCTCGAGGTCGGGGCGGAGACGTCAAACCGGATGTACCGGTGATCGGAGTATGTCTCCACCCTCTCCATGACGCGCCAGTCGATGACACGCGGCGACAGAGCGGGGCTGGCGAACGAGATGTCCACCACAGATTCACCCCGCATTCGCACACACGTGGGGACAGAACCCCGGTTTAGGACGACCAGGCCTGTCTCCAGAGCCCAGTCCTCCACCATCCTGCCCCGTGTGTCCGTATACCGGGAACCCCAAGCCACGTTTTTGGCATTGAAGTCCCCGAGGACGAACACGGGGAGGGGATGGTACCCGACGACGACGACTCTCAGCTCCCGAAGGGAGTTGTGGAACTCGGCGAGAGTTCGGTTCGGGGAGAAGTATACTCCTACCACGACAATCTCCCCGAACCGTGCTGCTACGCAACCCTGTCCCCTCTTGACGGCCTCGAGGGACAGGGTACCGGCGGCGGCCGACGAAATTAGGGTCACTGAGCCGCTCAGGTCCTCCACCCAGTCATCCCTGGGCGGAACATAGTACGGCTCAGCGACCACGGCGATGTTAATCGACCACTGCGCCATGCTCTGGAGCAACAGATCCTGAGCGGCGGCGCAGTGGTTGATGTTCGCCTGGAGGAGGCGTAATGGGGCCATTTATTGGCAATCCATTTGAGCTTCCTCCCGGGCCCCCTGAGATGGCCCTGCCGCGGTGTTAGCGGCGGTGACGACGGTAGAGGCGGCAACGGCGGCTGCAATGGTGGCGGCTGCGGCGGTGACGACGGTTGTTGAGGGCTTGCCCCTTCCCTTGGGTTTTGGGGGGGGAGCGCAGGCCTTACCTCCAGCCCGGTGATCGGCCGGCTTGCCAGCCGCCGCACATGCAAAACAGTGCGGCGTGGCATCACAAGAGGCGGCCTTGTGACCGGGCTGACCACAGCGGAAGCAGTGGTCGCTGCGGTCCACCTCTGAGGTGCAGCATACTCCCACGTGGTGACCCACCCGGCAGCGGAAACACCTCAGAGGTCTGGGTTCCAGCAGTTTCACCTGCGCGGATACCCAGCCCACCCGGAGCCTTCGGCCCTCCCCGGCTATTTTTTGGGCCACCGACACGGGGCAGCTCACCGTTATGGTTTGCATGCCCGTGGTGTCAGGACGGATGGTGCCTGCCCGCACCTGCTCGGCAGAGCACCCCCCAGTCCTAGCCACGGCGGCCACAACGTCGTCCGCCGTCACGCAGTCGTCCAGGCCCAGGATGCGCATTTCAGCGGACTTAGTTGGTCTGGACACTCGGACCTCCTCCGCATCGAGGGACGCCCTGTGGCTACGGGCTACGTCGTAGCCATTTAAAGCTACAGCTACATTGTCAAAGAAATGCGTCCTTACGTCTATTACAATTTATTTTTGATCTAAAAACTAGATAACCGGGTATAATTTAATATGTTAAAACAGTACTTTATTTAAAAAATAATGGTTTTTACGTTAAGGCGACGATAACCGACTTTTAATGATTTTATACTGAAGATCACGTATAAACCAGTAGTGTTAATAATTTGAAAAATATATTTTAAAATAAATCATTTTCTCAATAACTTAATATACGAATATTTTAGATTATGTTTATATTACATAGTGAAATTAATTTGTAAAGTTATTCTAACGCGGTTAAAAAACTGGGAATGCCACAAAATCTACCAAGCGTATTTTTCTGAAACTTTCACCAATTTAAAGATAATTTAATTATTGATATTTTGTATACGCGTTTTATTAAAATACCTTTTGTTTTGTGTATAATAAATTAAAATTGTGTCAAATTGGGGACAGCGCTCCTTGATGGGCGAGTCCTATTACTGGCTGAACGTACGACGCGTTGCGTGAGCTCAGTATAGAACACGCAAGCTATCCACTTAAGGTCACTGGCATATATCTGCGTCTTAAATTATTTGATCTGATTGGTCAAATTCATAAACCCTTTTATAACTTAGCAAGGATTGGGCGTAGTGGAAGTAAGTTCACGCATGTACAGTTAATGAAAGAAAAAAAAAAAAAAATTGCATTTCATTATTCTATGGTTATTGCCAGAATTTATTTTTAAACATATCTGTTTAGAAGCTATAAAAGAAAGTAGAAAAATATCGGACGATTTTGCCAAGTTACGTGACTATACTAGAACTACGCTAAAAGTTAAATACACTGAAAAAAAGGAGCGACATCTATCACAGTTTGTAATACTGTGATTCTTATTGCGAAGGCCATTACAAATATTTCGCTCTAATGCGGGAATCTAACTTGGATCTAGTCGACGAATATTAAAATAATGACCGTCTTTATCTAGACAATAGCGTGTGTTATTTATTTGTTTCCGCAACTGTGAGGAATATGTCACTGTGGAGCGAATGGTATGGTACCTTTAAAGTTAACACATCGACAGTGCGTTATTGTTATTCGATGCACAATTTTTTTTTTTCCCTAACATGCTCTACAAACTTTCCTGATGTTCCTGAAGGTTGAGGTGCCCGCAGACGGGCTCGACTCGATTATTCTGATCGATAATGTCGCCGGAGAACAAACATCATTACATTCTACTGTTTGATTCTATTAAGTCTACAAATTGGAACAATTCTGTAGACACCTTAGCTTCAAAACTGAAAGAATAGTAGGTAAAACGTTCGTGAACATGTGCTAATCCTGAAGTATTAAATTATGGCTTCACAGACGATGTAGGAAAAGTAAAATATATATATACGCTGTGCATTCTTGTCAAGTTTCACGTACTTATAATGCATGACGCTCAAATTATTATGCATATACCTACAGTTGATAAGTCGAACCGTTGAACGGTTAATGGATAAGTTGGTAATATACCTGTTTAAATGTTCAACAAATAATTTTTTGCCACTGAACTTAAAGACTCAAACAGTTTTTGAGAATGAATTTTGTTTCATAAGTCAGCAGTGAAATTAAAATGTTTTTACTAACACTAAATGATAGTTTCATCTTTAGTTTTTGTAGCTATTTGAAAAGAAGTTTGTTGAAGGTCTACTACTTTATTTCCTTGCAAAATCAAACGGAATGCGTCTGCTACGCTAAACGCTACGAAGAAACTACGTTAGACACAATACGTGTGGGTCATTTTTGTGTGCAATCTGTACTCCATTTGAAATAAGATTAGAAATTTAAATAAACCTTTTTTACAGTCTGTTCAACCGATTTTGACTTATATTGCGTTGGTCGCATGACAAATAGCAGCTGTAATAAATAGTTGGTATTGTAAGCACGTTTTTGCTTTTCATGCCATCCTTATACCTAAGAAATAGAAGTCAAAATCGGTTGAACGGACGGTAAAAAAAGTTTATTTAAATTACTAATCTTATTTCAAATGGGGTATAGTCTATTATAATTTGTTGATCAGCGGGTATAGTTGCATAACACAGAATAAGTATCAATTTACTTTAAAATCATTCAAATTGTGATTGACAGTATGTTACTCAATTAGGTTACAGAGCCTTTTTTTTAAGTAAAACTTGTTTTTCATCAAGCTCCCCCGGCTAGGTGTTGGCCCGCATGCATTCATGCAGACCCCGTCACCCTCAGCGGCCGCGAACGGCCGCAATTCCTCTAGAGAGAGGCGCGCGCAGATCACGGCGCGCCACCGTCTTGGGCTTTTCACTGTTCAAGCAACAAACTCCCCAAGTCTGTTGCCTGCAGGGCTCACCCTAAGGCGGAGATCGTTCCGCGCCCTCCGGCGCCCGGTGATTCTGCTGCGGATTGGATTGGGCCTTCTCGCTTTCCCCCGTCTCCTTCACGACTATGACTTCCTCGTAGAAGAAGGCAACGGCGTCCCACGCGCTCTTTCTTCCGACCATGGACTGGACCATGTCCGGAAGCGAGAGAGTATCCGCAGCACCAACCCCCGCGACTAGGTCACAGCGCTGCACTGTCCAAGCAGGGCATTCCTCAAGGGTGAGGTTGCAGCTACTAATCGTAATTCTCCGAAAACGTTCGACACGACACGGCACAACGCTCACTAGCGCTTTGTTTTAAGTAAACCGCTCTATTTACGAGCAGCAGTATCTTTTACTATTATAGATATGAAGGGGCTCGTGGCTAAGAAATAACAGCCGCATGGGTCGATCGATCAGGTTAAGCTACGCTTGCCACGGCTGGTTCGTGGATGCCTGACCATCTTAACATACCTCCGTACCTCGAAAAGCCGTTGGTCCCGGCTGTTATTTATAGACCTTTGACAGTTGTTACGGGTCTTCAGAAGCTCGAAAGTCTGACAACCAGTCTAACCAAGTGGTATCGTGTTACCCAGTTACTGGGTTGTGGAGGTCAGATAGGCAGTCGCTCCATGTAAAATACTAGTATCCAGCTGCATCCGGTTAGACTAGAAGCCGACCCCAACATAGTTGGGAAAAGGCTGCGCAGATGATGACATGAGTATCTTTTACTAAAGTTCGGTCGCGAAGCAGAAAGAGTTTAGTACAATGATCCCTCATTACCTACTTATCTCTATCACTCGCACACAATTAATTGTATAGCCGTCGCACTCGCACATTAGAAGGACCTTCAAAAGCCCGAGCGTACTTCATTGTACGAAATTCTTTCTGCTTCGCGCCCGGACTTTATTATAATTTATTGTAGGAGTCAGCATCTCCGTGAAACTTGCTAAGAAGTGTTTAATCCTAAATTTGAGCCCGACTGTAGACTGAAACACGAGGGAAGCCAAATTAGTATTTGCTGTTTCAGTTATATTGTCCAAACTAGTAATAAACTTTATTTCAAATCAAGTTTGTTGAGTGTATCCAATTATTTAATTTTAGGAACACAACATTACAATACGACATGTACTGAATAACTCGTAGAATTTGAAATACGTTGCTTAACGATCAGTTCGGCAGAACAAACATACTACCAATCAACTAACTGCCAGTTAGCTACGCGTTGATAGTGTTCGTTATCGCACACCGCGGCTAACTACGATTTGTATGGTTTACAAACGTTATAAGTCTGCACCTAACCGATTCATTTATTTAATGTATACGTTTTTCTTGATACCAGGGAAATTTACATACAATACCTACTGAATTTCAGACTTCGCTGGGTATTTCTGATAAATGTGTGTAATAACTAACTTTGAAAATGGTTTTTGGTGTTCATAGGGACTATTCTTTACGAAGGACAAAACATGTTTATATCCAATTCAATGATAAGTTGATCTTCCACGCAAAGGACGGAAATAAAAAAAAAAACCAAATTCATTTGAATTTTCAATTATTCCAGGCTTTCGATATCTGGAGGTCATCAAGCATTTACCTTAGACCAACGCTCCAATTTAAATTGAACCCCCGGCGTTATATTGTTTGGTTCTCAGTATTGAAATCCAAAGCTACAGCGGGGGACAAGGAAGGTCGATTGAAATCGGTCGATTCAATAGTAGAACCGATGAGGTGGCGACCCGCGGATCACGCATGCATTACAATAGGTAATGCTGGCGCGACGTCATCCTCCGTATTTGTTAGTAAAATGGATTCGGTATAAAATTACATTTGAAAAGGTAGGACTAAGTTGGACTTTTGTTTGCAGGTAATAATGGGTGACCGAGCGGCGGCAGAGAGAGCGTGCAAGGATCCGAACCCTATCATAGATGGGAGGAAAGCAAACGTCAATCTCGCCATACTCGGAGCCAAGCCCAGAGGGAACCTGGCGCCAGGTTAGTGACACGCTTGCCTTATCAATATTAAAGATAAGTAACAGCCAGCTACGGGAAATAGGTCGACATAGAGAAGGCAATTGGCATTGTGAGTAATATTTTGTTTAAATGTAATATACTTTATACAAAATAGTGTTACACTTCGTATTACAACGTATTTGGTACCACTAATTCACAGTGTGTGAACAGTCTCACAACACAATTTGCAATTAATAAGCAAGGAACAGAATAATAATAGTGTAAATATTTTGTTATCAAGTATTACTGAATACAATTGGGTAATATCAGTAGTTAAATGAGTAACCGATATTTAAAAGAACAGGAAATTGCGGTCTAGCAGTTCACATATTTAATAAATTATAATGAGTATTAAAACGTGACTTTAAGGTGAATATGCAGCTGTAGATCGCGAAATTAAAAATTTCTTATGTTTTTTGCTATTTGTAGGTCAGTATCAGGTTGTATCTTGATAAAAATATGATTCGCGACTATAACAGATTTTATGTATTTACAGAATTATAATTAAAAAAAACACATCTAACTTAGAGAGATGTATAAATGATTCTAATGATTATAATTCTAATGATGACAATGACCTGCAAATTGCTAACAAAAGTAAGAATTTTTTAATTTCGTGGGATACAGCTGCGGATTTACCACAAGAACGTTAATCATGTTAACTTATGAAAAGTTTGTCTTTGTCGATGGACTGAAAGAACTGGATTCGTTGCTAGACGGGTTTGCCAAATACCACATTGTCACCATTCTCATGTAAAATTGACCAGAGTGCACAGTTCAGAGATGAAAGGATATAAAACTGGTTTATGAAGACACGTTAACGGACAATGAATAAATCACTGAGCATATATTCACGGGTTGTTTTACTAAGGATTGTGTAACCTCAGCAACTCCGGAGCAATGCTTATCAGCGCTCAGCTGTTTGTAAAAGAAGTATTTTTTTGGTCGTACAAACGTACACATGATTCTTTTTTGTGCTTTGCCTTCATTTTCGAAGCGGGCGTGTTGTCAACGGACAAAAAAATTGTGAGATCGCGTCGTGTGTGATACGATGCCTTCGTGGGGGTCAGTTATACATGTGTGCTGTGCCGTATTACAATTTATAATATTAATGAAATATTAGGAAAATAAATATAGCTAGGAATATCTAGAAATAGGTATGAGAATTATTGTGACAGTGGAATTATGTACCGCATGTAGTAGTATCTTAGACATTTTTTTATACGAATAACAGATAAAAATAAATTCAACAGTTTATTTATTTATTTTATTATTTATGTGCACACAGTAAAATACAGAGCAATAAGATATAATTATAATTTCAGTACAAAGGTACTGCATAATTCTTAAGAAATTTCTTCTAGCAGACCTGCGAAAGGAGTAATGAAAAAGAAACAGTAGTAGGTATAGTTATCACAAAATTAAATTAATTTTAATCTTGGTCTTATTAGGGTTCAATATATTCCACGATGCCTGGCCGTTACTGCTACCTCTTCAGTGCCCTGAACTTCAATTCAGTTATTCATTCAATAATCCTGAAAGCTCTGCTTAAATTATGTAAAATTATGTATTTAATTACCACTAAGGCACAATTGGGTCGTTTTATTTATATCGTTTGATTAGTTCACGATAGCAATCCGATAGTGAGTGCTCTGATATCAATATAATTAATGTTATCTTTGAGTGTAGTGAGGTGGATGTTAATAAAGTGCCATTCAATGATACCATTAGCAGGAAGGGTTTCAATTTACCAACACAGAAGGACATAGGACTTTGAGAAGTGTTTCTTTAGATAGGGTAACTTCTTGCCTAAAGTAATATTAAACTTTGATAGAAATTGCCTAACGCTATGCTTAAAAAAGTTAAAATCTTAGGTATCTATTGCATGTGTTTACTAACACAGGGACTTACTTTGAGAAGTGCATATTTAGGTAGGGTAACTTATTCTTTCATAAAGTACAAGTTAAAAAAAAATGATTAACGTGCAGTATTGATCTTATAGCCTAAAAATAAAAATAAAATCATACGACTTGAAATCGAGTAAAGATGACGTTACCTAATAAAGAAAGCAGTTAAACGGTATAGGTACTTACGCTACGAATTCTGAAAACAATCAGTTGAATAAGTACCGACTGAAACTATTACCGTATTGAAATATGTACCGACTGAACTTATTACCGTTCTGAAATAAGTACCGACTGAAATGATTACCGTATTGAAATAAGTACCAACTCAAATTGTTACCGTATTAAAATAAGTACCGACTGAAATTATTATCGTATTGAAATAACTACTGACTGAAATTAAAGCCGTATTGAAATAAGTACCGACTGAAATTATTACCGTATTGAAATAAGTACCAACTCAAATTGTTACCGTATTAAAATAAGTACCGACTGAAATTATTATCGTATTGAAATAACTACTGACTGAAATTAAAGCCGTATTGAAATAAGTACCGACTGAAATTATTACCGTATTGAAACAAGTACCGACTGAAATATTCATGTATGTTTAAAGTCTATCATAATCACATCAAGCAACCTAACTTTAATAACGTCTTTAAAGTAATGAGCGACGATGCCATTAATTAAAATTTATTGCGACTGCCGCGGTGACGTGTCGAACACAATAGTGATTAGGGCAGTCAACCTCACAGGACATACTAAAAAGAACCTCCAACATTAATTTTAAAGTTTAGGTCGAACACATAAAGTTTAAATTTCATAAGCCTTGTTTAATACGTGTATCGCTGACGGTTGTACCGTGGAATATGGGGAGCGATCAGCGTTCCGCCCCCGCCGGAAGTCCCTAAACGCTCGGAAACGGAAGTGTTCGGTATACCCCGCTCGCTAATTGATTGCGCCCCACGGACACGCACCGTAACCCTTGCAAGGTGACATACTGCAACCTTTGTCTAATCTCTGCATCTACATTCCTGGTAAAAGAAAAAATAAAGTGTCCCGTAAAATTATGAAATGGCCACGTACTTAATTACAATACTTTTACCCAACGACACGATTGATCGATCGATACGTAATTTATCATGGTTCGTAATTCTGTCGGCAATTTAGACTAATGAGGGTACATCCATTCGTAGGTGAAACATACCTACCCACCTGGTATATTGTAACCATAAAAAAAACAATACAAAAAGGATACGCACAGCTACAGAAGTTTTGTTGTCACGCCCAGCATATATAAAAGAATTGTTACGATTGCTATTAATGGGTTACTGGTCTATCGTTCTGCATCATAGCATTGGATATGAAATATTATCTTCGATATGAACTGATAATGGTTACATATAACTTATTATTATATGCATATTATTATTTACTAGCTGCGCCCAGCGGTATCACCCGCATAAGTCTCGATTTCGTGAGAATATCGGGATAAAACTATTATATGACGTAACCCAGTTAATGGTCTACCTATGTGTCAAATTTCATCCAAATCCGTTCAGCCGTTTTAGTGTGAAAGCATAACAAACAAACAAAAAGAAAAGAAATGAAGAAAAAATATTGTTCTTTTTTATTATGTTAGTCATCTTCTTCATCATTTCAGCCGAAAGAGCCCTAGGCCTCCCCCTAAATAATCGCCATAATCGCCACGCTTGGCAGGCGGGTTGGCGATCGCAGTATGGTGTTAAAATGCATAGAGAACGCTGCTGCCCATTCCCTAGCAAGTCCCTTAGTCGCCTTTTACGACACCCACGGTAAGAAATAGGGCGGTGCTATTCTTTACGTCCGGCACCACACAGACAATTATGACAATTATGTCAGTGGTGTAAGGATATTTTGTATCTTTAGGTAAACATTTATTTTAAATGGAGGAAGCCTACTACTCAGCGGTGGATCAAACAAGGCTGCCAATGATGAGGATGATGAAACATTCGACATACATAGTAGAAGGGATGAAATAAAGGCGATTGCATACAACTGAGATGAGAATGCTAAGAGGGATGAGTGGTGTTATGCGAATGGATAGAGTAAGATATGAGTATATATGAGGAAGTCTGAAAGTTATACCAGTGACTGAAAAGTTGTGTGGGAATAGGTTGTCATGGTATGGGCATGTGACGCGGAGGAATGAGGGAAATGTCGCCAGGAAAGTTTTTAGTATGAATGTGGATAGCTATACGAGTAGGGGAAGACCAAAGAAACGATGGATGGACTGTGTTATAAGAGGAAGTCTGAAAGTGATACCGGTGACTGAAAAGTTGTGTGGGAATAGGTTGCCATGGTATGGGCATGTGATGCGGGGGAATGAGGGAAATGTCGCTAGGAAAGTTTTTAGTATGAATGTGGATAGCTATACGAGTAGGGGAAGACTAAAGAAACGATGGATGGACTGTGTGAAAGATGATATGGCTAGAAAGAGAGTGACTACCGAGATGACAGTTATTAGAGAAGTATGGAAGAAATGGACATGTTCCGCCGACCCCAAATAAATTGGCCAAGAGCAAGGGCAGGAGAATGATGACATAGTTGAAGGGAACACGGTTTTAATTTTCCGTAATTTTTTTACGAACGATACGTTCATAAAAAATTGCAAAACATTCTCAGATACGTCTAATCTTTTGGCTATGTCATTTATGCTAGTCTCCTCCTGACCATGTGATGGTCGGTTATAGTAAATTGGTTTATGTGCTGAATCGTGAATGTAAAATTTTACATGAATGATACAGTTTCATTCAAGTCCCTAATTACAATTTCTCTAATCAATTCGTTCGGGCCGAGTGCAGAGCATATTGGCAGAGATTCAAACGATTCAGCACATAAACCAATTTACTGTAACCGACCATCACATGGTCAGGAGGCGACTAACATGAATGACATAGCATAATGAAACTTCCGCGCATACGCAATCAACAATACCTTGATAGCAACTCGTGCCATATATAATTTTATGCAAAAGAACCATTACAGTTACCAAATGATTGCAGGACAAATTGTCCCTGCATGATTATTCTCTAGTGTATGTGATTTATGAAACGGATATCACACTAAACTCAACCTATTCAAAATTTCTTTCGGTCTTTATTCCTTTTATTTAGTTAATTGTAACTTAGCTTACAATTAGTTTCGTACACTTAAAAAGACCTGAACATTGGAATAACCTCAAGCAAAGGCACAGCTGATTCAGATTCTATATATTTAACGGCCTTTACAAAAACCAGTTCATTGACGCCCGGAACAGCTGATCGTTGAGTCTTTCTTTGTCAGATGTCTGGGGAAAATTAAACAGCGAATGAATGGATCCACATCCTTGCTACAGCAACGTTTACTGGAGGTCGCGGCATTGTTCGATGTGTCGGGTAGTGCACACATTCAAAACAGTTGCGCGGTCGCCGCGGGCGCCGTGGGGAGGGGTGGAGGGGTGCTACACAATGGGTGCGGGCGCGCATGACGAGACACCTGGTTCGCTATACCGGCTACGCCATATGCCACGTTCCCTGTGATATGCGCGCGCACTATGACTGCATCCGACATGCGTGGCAATGGCAGCCCTGCGTCATCAGCACTAGAATCATCAATTTCATTTTCACGTTGTCTACGTTTTGTGTTTACAGTTTATATAAACTATAAGACGAACGAAACTATAATAATTTAAACAAAATCTAAATGCTCCAATAAGTTGGTCCATAGGGTGTTTTTTGTGATAAGCGGTAATAAAACTGTCTATTTTTACGGGTGCAATACAAATCAATAGAATTTTCAGTAGAGATTTCTGTAAACATCAAACAGATTTTTTTGCTCGTTGATTTTTATAGAAGCGCTCTCATCAAGTCTTTGAAATTCTCATGAAGATCAAGATTTTGTAGGTAGATGATCTTCCAAAATGAAAACTATCTAAGTAGGTAGGTAGCTATTTGCTTCCCATTCTACTCCCTTGCTCCTGAAAGAGCAGGAGAAAAGTATTTTAATAATAGGATCATTAGTGAAATAGAAAATAATATGAATATCTTGTACCATTTTTCCATTTAGGTACTCTTACTCTGGGTTGTCAACAACTTATCCATTATTTCGTCGATAATTTTGAAAGCATGTGCGCTCAAATATTTGATTCAAACAGTTTAGTTTTAGCTCAGCACTGGCAACATTGCGAGAAACGCATTAAATCTGCCGCCGCAGAGCCTGTTTAGTCTACATTCTGTGTCTTGTAAAATTGGTTTATACACAGCGCCTGAGGCATACAGTGTTTGTTTACGAAGCCCTTCAAACGTGCACCTTTATACCGATACGTTGAAATAATATTCACAGAGTCTGTTCACCGTCCGCTTATTCGAAACACTCGTTGCAAATTCGGATCCCCTTAATCTAGATTCGGTTCATGTGCTTTGAAAAGAAAATGACCGTTAGCTAGGCCGGTTATGGGAGACCGTTTTGTCCTCAAATAAAACGAGTGCAATTCTTTGGCCGCTACCGTTACAGAGGGGCTGAGATTTACAGAAAATGATATGCGTGCAACGCATTCAGCTTGGTTGGCAGTTATACCCCGATACAAACTATGTATGTAAAAATACAATTTTTTTTGTTATGTATTCACAAAAATTTCATGACAGTTACACTACATCTTTTGCATTGTACGGACTGTAATACAAACCGGTTTGTTAGTTTTTGATATTCATGAGAACAAGAATTTTTTCTTACAATAAAGCTAGATTTGCTTCAAGTAGACACAAAAAAAGCAAAAAGCTCTGCTTTGGATTAGGTCGTAATAATATTTTTTTATGGAAATCCATTCACGGGGTTTGATGGAGGAGTAACGGCTTGTCTGTCTTCGGCGCCCGCGCATCGTGGCTAACGCCAAAATAAATAAGCAAGCTGAACGCGTATGTAGAAGTAAAAGGAAATCGATATAGGTGTTAAACGTCTTCGTTCTTTTTCAAAATTTATAGTTTAATTTTCATTAATAATAAAGAAGATGAAGATATTTACTCGTAGCGTTATAAATGCTTCATGCGAGCCAGTTTATACGACGGTCCCTGTTTGTGTTTGATTAGGTGTTTTTTGCACAATATTATAAATGGAAACTAAATTGTGCTGTTACATTGTATCGCGGCAGTAGGTATGTTGTTTACGTACATAATGTACACGTTAACTGCTCTGGTAAGAAATTTGTGTAGCCCAGTTTCTAAATACACCGTAGTGGTTGGAGCCAATGGGCGATTTCAGCGGGCTTGGCTTCGATTATGAAAACATTGTTAAAGTTTTATTACATGGGCGTGTTGATGAAGGCCGAACGAGCCACTTGTCCAAACACACGGAGGCGACACTATGAATTATTGAGTGAAACGAGCAGCGCACTAATCGATTCACACCTGTCTATGAAAGGTCCCAATCGAAAACATTCGACCAACGTCTTGAAGCATTCGACCTTAATATTATGATATTATATACCTAGTCTATAACTTAATTTCATCAGTTAAAGGAGATATACATCATTATTTTTAGTATATTATGCGAAACCCGAAACACGTGTCTAGTATTTTTATGTAAAGAATCTATGTACAAAATTTCAAAACTGTATCATGAAAAATTACAAAGTTATAAGGTTGTTATGTTACCGGGTTGTCCGTACAAAAACATGCTAACGGCGCCACCGCGCCTCCAGGATCGTCTTGCGCTCATTGATAATAATTTGGCAGTAGGTACCTAACCATACGGCGATTGTACTATTATAAGTAAGTAATTAAATGGTGATAACATTTTCATGTTTGGGACAAAATATAACATGGTGTAAAAATTATTGAAATCGATTCAGTTCGATTATTATTAATTTTTCCAAGTATTTATTACCTACCCTCTGGCTTTGCCTAGCAGTGAAACATTAAAAGCTGAGGGAAGTACCTAGTGTATGTATATCGAGTCCCATAAAGAACAACACTGACAAGAAAAATAAGAAAGTCAGTAAGCTAACGACGCACGTCTCAAGTCTCGAGTAATTGACGCTACATACTTACATAGGCACTACTTGAGTTAAGCAGTAAGCATATAAGTCATCATTGATTAATGGATAGCTTGGCCCTTTGCGGTGTTTGGAAGGGGTTGTCCCTGTGTTTGGCATTGCAGGCGGATCGCGTGCGCCGGGCGCCCTTCGCTTGTGCATTACTTATGCATGTGCCCAAACCCCCCGCAGTGGCCAGCACACCCCAGCGACTATTTTTATTTAGTCTTTGGGATTTAGGCGATGAATGCACTGATGGGTCCGCACGCGCCGCTCACTCACAATCGATATGGCACAGAGTCGGTTCATTTAATTAACCGATTTTTATACAAGTCGTAATTTTAGATGGACGTTAAGAGTGATGAAGATTGTTTATTTTTCAGCGAGTTGTACGAGTTAATAAATGGTGTTTTAGACCATAGGCGCTCGTCGTAGATTGTTTAAGATTTGGATACATAGCATAGCATAATCAGCCTATAACGTTCCCACTAGACACAGGCCTCCTCTCTGTGAGAGGGAGCAGGCCATTATCCACGACGCGGGCCCAGTGCGGGTTGGATACAATGTTGTTTGAATACAATGCACTTTTATTCGTTTCTGCTCACAGAAGGCATCTAAATATTTTGGCGGTAAGTATATTTTCGGAGCTGAAACTGCTTCTTTGTAAAGAAACGCTAAGTTCATATCGCACCACCGCTCAAATAGTGTCGTAAGTCAAAAAAATCAGACACAATTTGAGATAAGATTTTGAAGTTTTCTGAAACGAATGGAACATTAAAAGTTTCTAAATTTTTTGAGTTGTGACACTATTTGAGCGGAGGTGCGATATGATCTTGGGATCATGGGAAGGTACATATTTAGGTAAACTTTAGGATATCCTACAAATCGAAAGTATATAAGCTGTAGTCTGTTATTGCGATGATAATCTTATTTGTCTACACATTGAATTTACTTAATTTTGTGGCTATTTAAGTAGGTAGAAATGATATATATATATATGTAGATCTATTCTTGTTTTAGAACCTTATCTTCAAAAAGCATAACCACAAATCGATACTAGGCGAGTATCGTTTATAATTGTATGAAGCGAAGCCATAATGGTCAGCCAGTGGCAATGGCGGTCGCGTGGATTGTGATACGATCTCGCTTCACACCAAGAGTTACTAGTATCTTTGTTTTATTGCAACGGAAACTTGTAATTACCGCCACAGTGTCGCTTTGATGTGATTTCGAACATGAATTGGTAGTGACACTCTGCTACCCCCTAATGTTTGTGTACCTATAGTCGGACTATCAATAAGCTGCAGTAAAATTACACTTCTCACTGTCATTTCAATGATATTATAAGTAAAACGAGGTAGATTCACATTTTCTTCGTCTTGTCTCTTTTTCACTCCCGATAATTACGACATGCCGTCCTACTTCCACGTGTCATCTAATAGTGTGACATTGTGCCATTTTTGAAGATCGAATGTTGAGTAGGTAACCTATCTACGTCTTTTTACTTATAATATCATTGGTTATTTCGTTAAAAAATGTTCTGAGTTATTGACGAAATGACAGTAAGTGTCATTTTACTGCAGCTAAGTAAAAGTCTGCCCTTAAGTAACTAACACCAAGGGGCCTACTCCGAGGCGTTTATCCGAAGTATCGGCCGAATGTTCGGCCGTTTTATAACTTCCTTAAGGTAAACGTGTATATTGATTTCCTTTTTTGACTTTAAATCCTTACCCAACTTAAAGTCACATTTTAACTTTGGCTTATCTCTTTGACTGTCGTTTTTTTTTTCGTCGTAGTCTAGCCATAGAGTCCATTTCACGAAAGAAGTCCCGCGGAATTAAGTGGAACTAATTATTATTATACAAGTTAGCAATGCCTGCAGCGCCACGTCGCGCCTCGTCTGCGGGACTTCTTTCGTGAAATGGACTTTAGTTAGCCGTCGTCAAGCAACGGCCGAACAGTCCGCCGATACTTCGGATTTATGTTCGGAGTACACCCCCAGGGTACCGACTTAGTAGTGACGAAATAAGAAAATTATGCGTCACTACGCACGATACATAATTTTCTTATACGAAGGTAGAAAGAGATGCACGTTGAGATTGGCCTTGCGTTATTCCACGATCTATAATCAGCCTATAATGTTCTGTTCTCACTGTTGGGACACAAGCTTCCTCTCTGTGGGCCGTAATCCACAACGCGGGCCAAGTACGGGTTGGTAGATGTCACATGGCTTCGAATTTTTGGTTCTAGGACATGCCACAGTTTCCCCACGATGCAGATGTTTTCCTTCACTGTTTTGAGAGCAGTGGTGATGAAATAATTTACTCAAAATAAGCCGCCTGTCAGGGTTCGAACGTCGTACAACTACGAGTTGGACGACGTTCGAACCCTGACAGGCGGTCGCGGCCACTACCACTGAGCCACCACTGCTCCGCGATGCGTTCATGGCATATAATATGACTAATTAGACTTGTTTCAGGATTAGTTCGACTCTAATTTCAAACCTATCCGGAATCAAATTGATACTTAGCTTATTTGGTACAGGAAAGTTCCAGAAATTCACCGAATCACAAAAAAAATCTAGTCAATGCTTTTTAATGAATTGAAATAAATAATTAAGTACTAAGTACTTACGTTGTAATGTTTTGACGGTTTTAATCATAGAAATATTAAAAACAGTCCTTTCTTATATTATTATGGTTTTAATCTAGGCAACGCATAATCATATCCCTACTTAAATACTTACATAAACTCACGCCTTCTTCCCATGGCGGTAGGCAGAAACTATAGAACGCCACCTGCTACGCTACTTACATACTCCTTTTGCTTCGCCTACGTTCATACATCTGGTCATACACGCACGCCGGTTGCGAGTACTACGCACCTGACCTTTGTGAAGAACATCACCAATTAGGTCAGTATTTGTCCTTCTAGGGCGTTTCCTCACGGCGTTTCCACCCATCACTGTTTTGCTCTGCCTAGTTATTTTCCAGTTATTTGGAAATTCACAGTGAATTAGAAGTAAACCAGATTTAGTGCGCGCACAGATAAATTAATTTGCGACGTCGTCGCCACACTAATAACCTCGAAGTTGTTGAACGCGGTCCAAGTAAATAACAGCGTCTTCTGTAGCATGCGGATGTGTGGCATGTGTCCTAAAAATCTTAGTTAATTACATTGCTCTATAAACTTTGTAATTTTAATGTATATTAATCTTTCTGATCGGTATGAATATGCCTGTTAAATGAAAGCCAATGATCGATTAAATAAAAAACTGGCCAAGTGCGTGTCGGAATACGCACAATGAAGGGTTCCGTAGTTGGGATGAATTTGTCCTAGGAACAAATTAACATTGTAGTTGAAAAACATGTTCCCCCATTCTTACAACTCCAAATGTACGTTTGATTTGAGATTTGATGTACGAATGAATATTGAGTGATTTACCATGTGTGTTATTAAGACCCATAGACCTCTTATAAGTTTTTCTGTAATCTATAAGTATAGAACTATTCTATGTATTTTTTTTTCAATATTTCCTCTGCTGTTTCGGAGACAAGGGCATGGTCAATTTTCATATAATTTCTTTAATAACTTTAAAACTAATTATTTTAAATGTATTAAAAAAAAATATCCTCTTATTAAGCCCATCCTTTTGGTATGTCACAAAGTACAGTATGCAAAACATTAATTTATTTATTTTCTAAGTTTTCCCCTAAAAGTGAATGCCATATTTAAATTAATTTATTTACGTTATAAGTTTGTGTTTTGGCCACATACATTCATATTATTATGTGTACCTTTCAACTTAATCGGTCCAGTAGATTCGGAGCAAATCGGATGTGACAGACGGACAGACAGACAGACACACGATGACACGAGTGATCCTATAAGGGTTCCGTTATTTCCTTTTGAAGTAAGGAACCCTAACAATTGACTATTTCCAACATTACGAGTTATATTTGTGTGCTAAAGAAAACTGAACGGTAGAGCTATGAGCGTAGGTAGCTGGCACAAAACAGCTTACACTCCTAGCATCGTGCAGTGACCCCAGTTCACACAGGAACACTCCACTGTAGTAGTTCCGTTCCCTTTGTCACCATCTGAAACACGATCCCCGTCCACGACTTCCGCACGAAGCCCTTCGATCCTCCGATAATCCTCCTACATAGAAGATTACATTTCTAGTTACTCTTTAAACCATTTAGAGCTCGTTTCTCATAATTTTAGTAGCAAGTCTACAATTTTTGCCCGGATCTGATGATCCTCAAAAGATGGACGTGGAGCTTTCTTCGTGTCTTAATTATTATTTATGTACAACAGCTGGCGTGCAGAGGTTGGTCGGGCGAGGCTGAGTCCGTCCGGCGAACGACGCGGTTATTTATAAAACAGAGTTGCGTCTCGTTTTGTCTTCGGCGCGCTCTTTATTTTGTCTAAATATACGCAGTTTTGGGAACGTCGTCGCGGCCGACTCTGCCGCGACACCAGTTTTGGCATCGAGCCAGAACCTCATCTTTCCTCGCCAGCTTATCTTTTGTCGGGACTCGGCACCTACAAAGCATAACTAGCAACTTCATGACTGGGAAATCTTTCAACTTCTCTTATTAAGTGGCTGAACTGGAAAACTATGGAAGGTAGACTTATAAAGAACCAAAAAAAAAACAAGTTAATCTCTCGTTACTTAAACATGCCATGGCTGGTAGCGGGTCATCGGCGTGAAAGGAAAAACACGTCGGCCATAAAAATCGCCGTTGGCTCATACGCGCACGTGTTTTGTCCAAAAATAAGTGTCCCAGGAACTGAGGTCACGACGGGGAGGCATGTAATTAGTCGCTCCCGGCAATCGTCTACCGGATCGTGGTTTAGGTATCGGATTGATAGTAGATAGTGTCGCAGACGACACCGGTCAGATCAAAGGCCCGCCAAACACAAAACCGTGACGGCCGCGAGTCCAACACGGTCAGTTTGGTCATACGAAACTGGGCCACGACACATCTAGTTCTATTCTCGTATCGATAAACTAACACGACATATTTATTCTACAATGTATTCGTGAAACCGTGTTCATAATAATGAGAGGTTTTAGTTATTTACTGGGCAATTTTGGCTTCACGAACACATTTCACATACCTAAATCTAGAACTCATAAACGAAATAATTATACTCGGAGATGCTTCAATTGTTTGAAATTAGACATGTTTATGTGCTATCAGTACTTATGCGTAGGTATATTGTGGAAATGCAGAACGTACAAAAGTTAATGGCATTGAAAATACTTGAGTACATCCGTAGAGTCGAATGCCTACATATTATAATAATACCCTCTTTCTATCCCGCTCAGACCGCTCGCGTCTAAAATCGTATTTCCGTAGAATCCTTACAAGCGACGTTAAGCACTTACTGTCGGCTTTGCAGTTCGACGACCTGAGCTCCAGAAGATGTCCTGAAAACAAAAAAGTCGCACAGGAATTCAGACAAAGCTTTATTCGCACAACCCACACAAATGACAAAGATATTTTTCATGAGGACCCATGACTAATTAAAACTCCGGAACTTTTATGACTGATTCATTTTAGTTTTAGCTTCAAACTGCGTCATATTTTGTTCTACATTGTTGTGAATAAATTCAACTGTTTCCTTTTTGTATTGTATTTGACAATCGATTACGAGTAAAATCTATCTGGGTCACATATAAGCAACAAAAGACCATCGCGCTACATTCAACTGACAATGGACATGAAGGAAAGAGAAAAAATTTAATGAATCAAGATAAGCTTTGTGGTGGACAGTGTCGACCTCGGCCGTCAAATGGCATCGCATCGATCGGACAAATGCGGTGGCACATCACGCGCATTGTACGGCACGCGATTAGCCCCAGACTTCAGAGCCGATCAGCACTGGTTTTATTATCTATTGTGCTGGACACAAAGTTTACATAATCTGGAATTATTATAAAGTTAACTTTCAATGACTGCATAGCTGTGGGTTACCTTTTTTTTTAAATCTTTATTTATTCATGGAGGTTTGTTCATATTTGAACATGTCACTCCCGTAAGAATAAACATGAAAACTTACACATCACAAAACTAAAATTAACTACTTATACAAATCATAGAGTTAACTTAAGGAGATCTATTCTTAATACCTATATGTGTAAGCCTATATAGCAACTTGGCTTCCTCCGAAAGAGGAAAAGACAAAATGCTATTACACCTTCTAACATTGAAAGGGGACACTGCTTTTTGAATGACTAAATATCTAAATGCTTCGTTATGAACACACTCCACCAAGATGTGATATACGTCTTCTATAACATCACATTCGGCACAATTCGAAGAGTTGACTTTTCCCATCAGGAATCCAAACTTATTTAATGGAATGTGTCCTGACCGAAGTCTGAAACTCGTCACAATGTTATACTTTCCCATATTGTATTTTTCAAACCAAAGGACTCGAGGCAAAGCGGGTTGCAAAGTTCTGTACCAAATTCCCTTGGTAAGTGATCTTTTGTCAACATATTCAGACCACAATTTGGTAGAAAACCTTTTAACAGTACCGATTAAATTTGTGTAGTAAGGCAAGCAATTGAAATTTATACCATCAACTGCAGCTTCCCTGGCCAATTTGCACATGGCAACAAAATGTTTTTGATTTAAATATCGAATTTCATAATAACCGTCAGTTGACAAAGTAAGTAACCATTGCAATATCTATCAGTATTGAAAGTAGCAAGGTCACTACAACTACTCCCATAGCAAACGAACCGCAACACCATCCGGAGAGGCTGCGGATGTGATCCGCTGTAATCACCGGTGAAATTTCGCCACACAATAGCAAACTTATTTACAGACCGGTAGAGGTTACGCTCTTCTGATTATTAACCATTAATCACAGATTATTATGATTCAAACACACAATCACTGTGATTGCCCATTTCCTAAATATGACATATCATTTGGTTTTCGAAATGTTCAGCCCTGCAATAACCGATCCGTAAAAAATCCGTACATATACCACCTACATACTCGTATAACTAATTAGTTCGACACCCGGGAAGTGCCGTCAACTTGGCTACCTCCACGTTTAGGTGGAAGATGTCTTTGCGATCGTTTTGGTAACGTACATCAGCCTGTGCCAAAGTTCGAAAGCCATTTATAGCGAGTGTTTGTCGTCTTCTTGTCAAGAGGTATGTCCATGGATGTGTGCCCGGGCGGGCGGCGAGCGACTAAAATAGACGCCGCCTCGCGCGACTTAACAATGCAATAAAAAGAAATTAACAGTGACGTTCCCTGCGCTAAGTTGACTCTCGTGTCATTTGGATGTGGTCCAACCTCTTCGAGATATATTTTAGTTTCACTTCGCTCTAGACACTTCCGCTAAGTGAGACTGAAAATAACATCTTTACGAACATTAATGATAATGTTGAAAGAGTAATGATGTCGTCGCTAAGAAGTTAAATTTTTTACGAATTTCCTTGTCCCCTTTTTGTTGAGATTTTGATGATGTACCCGTGTAGTGTGAATTGTGATGGTATACTAATAAAGTTGTATTCTTTTCAGGTTTCGGTTTGGCCGCAGCAGCTGCAGCGGGTGTTCGCGCCGGTTATCAAACGGTGCTGCCTTCGCCGTATGGGTAAGTACCCCGTCGGCTGGTTACATCTGTACCATATCTGTATCATGTATCAATGTTCAGTGGTTCAACACTTCGATATTTGCCAGCACTAGCGGCGCCGCGTGCCGCTCTGAATACATCTCACGAGACAAAAATCAGACGTAGATTGTTCTTACTTAGATGCTATCGGAACAGCTCAAAATATTTTCTAGGATCAAAGATCGGACACGAAAAAAAAAACCTATCTTTCAATTTCACAATTACAATCACGTACGTGCCGTTCGTAATATCTACGAAAAAGTGGTAACTTTCCTTTGATATATATTGGTCTTTACGGAAACTCACCAAGTATTTTCCCAACTTTTTCTTTACAAAATCACGTACTTTTCCCAAGATAAAGGTTGGTCATTGAATC
Source organism: Tiliacea aurago (assembly GCA_948098905.1). Lineage (NCBI taxonomy): Eukaryota > Metazoa > Arthropoda > Insecta > Lepidoptera > Noctuidae > Tiliacea > Tiliacea aurago. Next base: position 22,336,468 of record OX402577.1, read on the forward strand.
ATATATTTCATCAAAATCATTGCGATGAAAGTGATTAAATGACGAGATTCATAAACTGCTCCTAAGTCAGAACTGTTGGGATTGAGCAGCTCAGGTCCAGGTTCATATCGTTTGGCGGTATAAATATAGTTTGCTGAATTTTGTCTCGGTAGATGAGGCGAGCGGTGTCTCCTGACGGCTAGCGGCGCGGCGGCCGGCGGACCACACCTAGACTAAATTATCAAACATTTTCACATAGGTATCTATGGCAAGCGTGAGCGTGAGAGTGGATTTTTTTTCGTTTTGGGTGTGAATTAGTCGATTGGGTTTTTTAATGTTTACGTTTTACAAAGCTATACCGGAGCATGGGCGGCGCCGGCGGCGACGTCGTCGGTCGCGGGCGCCGCCCACCGCCGTCACACTTTACGCATCGTTCTCGACACTCAATGTTTTCTTTACTTTTATGTTTTATGCCGTGTTCGTGTAAGATTTTGTTGATTTGAATTGAGTTTTGTTGGTGGTGGATTTCGTTTAATACACTTACTAAGTAATTGTCGTAGGACGGCGGCGGCGGTTGTCGAGGGTGCGCTGTGTGTGCGTAGGTGTGAGCGTGTTCTCGACCGGTTCGCCGCCGCCGTTGCCGCCGTTGCCGTCGCCGCCGGTGCCGCCGTGCTGTCTAACATGCATTCCATACAACGCGGTCTATCCGTGCCGACTGCTGGCCCTGCAGTCATCGTGTCCCGGTTAATTACATATTGACGTGAGCCGATCGTTGCTCAGCCAACGCCAACACAACTGTCCATAATATATTATTCAGTGACACTCTTGTTTTAATGGAATATAATCAAGTGAAAGCTTCAATCGAATTAACGCTTTTAGTTTCGTTTCCAATCGAATTGGGTTAAACTGCAACGTCTGGGAGATCGATCTACGTTGTTTTTTAAGTATTCTTTTGTTACTCAAAATTATCAAATAAAAACGCAAGGTTGTCTACGATCGATTTAGTGACCGTAGAGTAATGGTATTTTTTTAAATTATGGCTAAGCTTAAAGTACGCGCTAAAGTATTGGCCTGAAATTAATTGTACCTACACTGAAAAAAATGCGAGCTAACTAAGATACATTTTCTCTTAGTTGGCATTAAAATGTTTGGAATCACTATTTATTTATTTACTTTAAACAAGATAGCATATTTGCCAGAACAAATTCATTTTATTTATATCGACAATGTGACATGTACAGAATAATCACCGGTCTTTGTTACATCATACATGCTTTGTTTGATTTTACTTCTTCACTTTTTTAAATCAAATAATAATCTTAGTTGATGGTAACAAGCAACTTGTTAGCATTACATCATTCTTAAACTGACCAACATTTGAGTTAAATCAAATAACTACCCGTAATTAAACTAACTAATTTCTTAGTTGACGGAACTATGATAATTTAACAAAGTTCTCCTAGATTCAGCAGTCAAGATCTTGTTAGGCTCGTATGGAGTCAAGATGCGTGATCACATTATCAAGATGTTTGTTAAAGCAAACACTTTTTTTTTTCAGTGTAGGTACCGATACACACGTATAGTAGATATATGTACAAGCAATGAGTACCTATAGGTAAATTAATTACTTATTCATCATCAGCCTTTTCCCAACTGTGTTGGGGTCAGCTTCCAGTCTAACCGGACGTAGCTGAATACCAGTACTTTACATGGAGCGACTGCCGATCTGACCTCCACAATCCAGTTACTGGGTAACACGATACTCCTTATTAAGACTATCGGGCTTCTGACGACCCGTAACGTCTGTCAAAGATCCACGAATGACAGCCGGGCAGCGGCGAGGTGTCAATTTTTGTATGAGAGAAGCCGAAGCTTTTAGATTTTAACTTACTTTCATGTATATATAGTAAAAATTAATTAATTTACTTAAAATTAAGTCTTTCCTTTACTGAATTTAACACCATCTATCGTCAAGCAGCAGAACCAAAGAGACCAAAGAGGCTACACAGACAAAACTTTCGTGTTTGTTATTTCAGTTCAAAGCTAATAAAATAGGCATTTTTTGCTGTTTGAATGTTATGGTGAATTAAATACCCGTAGTGTAACTATATTTTTTGGCAATAGTAGACACTATCGACTGTGTCATTTTTCAATAGCGGTAGAATTGTAGATGCGAACTTCCGAAGGGTAGGAATCGTGTTATATGGTGCTTTCGCCACTGTAGCCGGGACAAACGGCTTAACGTGCTTTCCGATGCACGGAGAGGTCTTGGTATGTAAAGATGGTCACCCATCCACGGACCAACCGCGGCCAGTGTAGCTTAACCCGATCGATCGACCCGTGCGGCTATTATTAGGTACTTATAGACAAATCGTTTTAGGAATAGTTCAATCGGATGGACTATAACGGAAGCTTAGTTGAAATATTCTTTCGATAACTTTTTGCATGTCATTTATGTAATTGAGTACTTTCTCCGAGAAACGTTGAAAGTGGCATTTAACTTAAACTCCTGTACATCCTCTATTAGCTATCAAACTAGTATGTGGTTGTGTTTTTTATTTTCGTAGATGTGTCAGCTCGGCTTGTGTGAGTATATATATGCCAGTTTTAATAATGCTGTTTGTTTTCCCTATAACTACTACTAAGTATATTTTTTCTCTCTTCAAAGTAGATAATTATATTAACTCGGGTATCGAAAGTTAAGAGGCGTAGTTCATACAAACGTAATACCAAAATAATTTGTAAATCAAACGTATTCTTAAGGTAGTGTGTATTTATTCCGATTGGAATACAGAATTTCTAGGTTCCCAAATATATATTTTAAAAGGACAGTGTTATAAAGACGAGATATGGGGAATTTAAATTTCTATAGAAAACTTATTTTTCTCATAACTCTTGCTTAAATCAGTGTATACAGAATGCAGAATTTCTAGGTTCCCAAATATATATTTTGAATGGACACTGATTTCTCTCTCTGAGACCTCGTCTTTATATCACTGTCCTTTCAAAATATATATTTGGGAACATAGATATTCTGTAATCCAATCGAAATAAATACACACTACCTTAAGAATATGTTTGATTTACAAATTATTTTGGTATTACGTTTGTATGAACTACGCATGCTACGCCGGTTCCTTAAGTACTTAAAAAAGGAAGCCATGTAGATGTAACGTACCTGTACGATCGTAGAGTGACGAACTGACGACTGTGTATTATATATTACGACTAGATTACGTGGTAGGTTTTCAATAGATTATCGTAATCTTGTATTCTTAATTCATCTACTAACATCAAGTAGGTATTTAGAAGTACAGCAGTAGACCACAGGTGGGCGTAAATGGCGGGCGGGGCGTGGATGCGGGCGTGGACCACGCATGCGTATTGCCTCCGATCCCTGTACCATGCTAATTCAGTCGAAATAGAACAAACAACATCAGCCCGTCTCTATCATTCTTATAATGATAGAAAAAGACGGATAATTGCATCAAAAGTGGTGCGATGCTTAATAGTGTGGATGAAGAGAGCTCTCTAAAAACGCTGACGTGACTTGAAGCGAATTCAAGAAGCTCTTGAAAAAACTTGGCCGCCTTCACAAGCAAATTAAGCAGTATTGGCATTTTTATATTTATGACATTTTGTGTTAGGTCCATCGTTATGATGCTTAGAAAATGTAACCTATGGGTCAATCAAAGATATAATGCTCAATTATAACAAGGCCCTTGGAACAAACCGTCCTGTTAAAAAAAAATTGATATTTCTTTAAAGGAAAAATCACATGGTTAGCCCGTGCGTGTGGGCACACTAGCACATTATCGTAGCAATCTATTTATTAGATTCTAAACTTCAGCCAAAGATTGTTATCTTCTTTAAATTCGAAACACAATTTTACAAGTCTCATCTCTTAATTTCGAAATAAATTTATTTCATTTTAGATTATGGGCTGCCATCTAAATCTTAATTTTCCCGACTGTTCCCGACGACGTAAAGATAACTAGGCAAATACCGAGTGGTCCGGATATTTCGGTCGTGGCGGAGTGCCGCCCGTTGTATATTTTTATTACATTTTCTTAAACTTTCCTGGCACTGACGCACGGCGGTGGTTCCGCAATGGCGACATAGGCAGACAGTCGCATACTTACATAATTATAACAGTTTATCGATGTCTACTAACATAACAAGATTAGATGCTCGTGCCTGTCGAGGCTGCTGGGGCTAGGTAGTGTGACCGTTTTAAAGAGTACTTATTAATTTTTCGATGTCTCCTCACGAGAATATTGAGAAGCTCAGTGAGAGGACATCGCGGGTGACAGTAGACGTCAAATGTGCAGTTACTTTGTGGAATAACTGAAGGTTTGACGTCTTTGATGCCAGGAGGATTTTTGGATATAACTTTGTTGTAAATTGGCAGGTTGTCGCCCGGATACATGTACAGCACACCGCAGTACATGAATGCGATGAGCGGGGTGGGTGCTAGCGTGGGCTCGGGAGCGGGCGGACTAGTGCAGCTACCGCAGCTGCAGCACGCCGCAGCAGTGGCTGCTGCCAACCACCTGTACGAGTACCAGGCGGCCGCAGCGCAGGGAGCGGCGGCTTACCAGCAGCAGTATGCTGCAGCCGGCTTCGACCCGTATGCTACAGCCGCCGGTTTGTACTACACTCTCAACTAAAGACATAAAGGTGGTTAGATTATATTGATTTTGTACTGTTGTCTTTTTATTATTCATTTTGTTGCTTTCAACTTAAAAATCTTTAAAAAAGCCATTTGCCTTAAAAGTAAGATATTTCTGACCCTTGAATTAATTGTTTTAGTTAAAAACAATATTTCTATGTTTCAGCAGCCGCGGCGGCAGCAGCTAGTGGAGCCGGCTATGTGTCTCCCTACTACACGCTGCAGGGCGGTGGCATGCAGGCTCCTCTGCTGCCTCCACTACAATACCCCCCGCAGCTGCAAGAGGCACGGATGCAGTAGCATTGACGTCACTGTTCCCGGAAACATTACTGATGACACGCGTGATGTTAGTATGAATTCAGATCTGAGTTTCAAAGAAAAAAAAAATACATTATGTAACTTGCTAGTAAGAGTATCACCAGTAATGAATTCGAGAACTACTAACACGGTTTTAGGTCTGAATGTGGAATGAAATTAAATAATGACACAGCTGTTACAGCAAACGTTCGACGCCTTTTGTCGAACGGTAGTTAATGACGATAGCAAACCATGTCATTAGAAAAAATCTTTAATGATTTACACTCTGAAGGAAGCAAGGCCAAATATAGGTATAGACTTAACGTCTAGAGTCTAGTTGAATCCATAAACCAAAAATGTTAAAGAATGACCAAAGGCTATGAGCTTTTTATTTAGAATTAAGACCTCGGTACTTAGCCAGTTCAATGGTGATGAAACTATGTAGGTAATAATTACGTACTTATTCGTATGTAACTATAAAAAGCACTAATACCATTATAGCATTAAGATACAAACATAAAGATAGATGTTGAAATATTCTTGCCTCATTCATTAAACTTCCTAGCATCACATGATATTTTTATACGTATAGACGATAGTAAGATATATTTTCATAATAGACCCTTCATATTAAAATATATATACATAAAATATTTAGAAAAGAAAATAACATTTAAAAGCATACAGCTGTTAAATGACAATAAATACAATATTAAAGAAAGTATTATTCTTGTTTTGATGCTATCGTTGTGAAAAGGGACAAAGTTTGGCAAATTATTTTATGCTTGGCTTAATTTATGAAAATAAGACATTGCGCAGCAAAAAGTTCAAAGTTTCACTTGTCGCAAGATATTTTGGTATATATACAGGAACTGAATAACCCACTGGTGAATTGATTTACTCACAAGTAGTTTTTACAAAAACGTTTTACGTTACTTGGAATATATCATCGAAAGAAGTGTAAAACCTCGTTATATTTGTGGCATCTATCGATCAGCGCTTGCGAAAATGCATTAACTGTCTGACAGCTGCTTTTAAGATGATCTGTAGGATCACCAGTAAAAGAATATTTTCTGATTGTATCATCACATACTATTGTGTACTTCCTATCCATAATTTCCATTTTACGTAGCTTTTTATTTTAATAAGGTATATTAAACACATTAATCCAAAACTATTGATCTATCGGACGCCTTAGAACGAAACGAATGCCTCAGTCACGTATTTTCTGATCGGATTTTAGCATTTTTACAACATGCAAGAATTTGCCCAGGTTGGTAATTTTTGCAATAACCAACCTAAGCCTAGGCAAATCTTAATCATCTAGAAACATGTATAATAATAGAAAATAAAGTCATGATCGAAAACAATATGACTTGACAATTATGGTTTGCGATTCGAGTTCTAAGTATGCAAGACATGGAGACTAAATCACCAACGCTTAATTCAAAATGAAGCTGTTATTAGTCGATTTGTTTTGATTGTAAGACGCCATAGATAATTACTTAGGTTTCCTAGTTCTGTATTAACATGTCCATATTGCTCAATATGTCCGAAAATGGACTTGGTTTAGCGTAAGATAGAGGGAGAGCAATAAAAAGTTAAGTTATCAATGTAATTTTAAGTAATGTAGTTATTACAGTCTCAGTGAAAAACAACAATATTTTTTGTACACTACCTTTATGCCCTTGTAATATTAACAATTATTATTACTTATAATTTGTTCTCCACAGCGGTTAAGGGTACTTAGTAGTATTAAAATAGTTAGGATAATTCAATTACTAGTCCATGTAATTTTAATGTATTGAATTATAGGCGGTCGCCGGCCAATAAAGTAACGAAAACACTTACATACATAAAACTGGATTCTGATATGTAATGAATTACATCGTCAGATGCTTAAATAAAAAACGTGCCATCTTTTGAACTGATTTTCAGAATTTCATTGACTGGGTAAAGGCTTATTTATTACTAACCGGTTTTTCGTTCAGCAGCCATTAAAGTATTTGCATGGGAATGAGATTCATCTCAAATAAAGGTGAGATCTTGGACGGCGACATAGTACAAGTTAGGGGTATTAGCCCAAGTAGGTAGGTATCATTGATACATAGCATCTAAGCTTAATTGTAATTGTAATATTCTGTTATTCGTAATTTATTTTGTTGATATTTGTAAATCTACATGTTGATAACTATTTATTATGTGGAAGATAAATAAAAATTGTTGAATATTTACCGACCGAATCGAATCTCTTACCGCCCGGAGCCTTCACAGTTTATGTAATAACCTCCTCCTTTTGGAAGTCGGTTAAAAACATGATTCGGTCTAATATATTGAATTATATACATTCATTATACTTTTAAATATAAGTAGAATAATATTATAAGTAGATGCATACCAAAAGGAATATAGTTAGCCATAGACGTGGCCATCTTGCCTTATATATACCTAGATGAAATATTGTACTTAGTTATATATAACACTAAATTATATACACATATCATCAAATGTATAAAATTTTCAGAGCGCCATGACGCACTGAATTGTCCATAATAGTGCATTTCATTCACAGTAATTTTAAGCACAATTACTATTATATATTATGTATTACATAACTATATGAACGTGAATTCATAATAAATACTTAATAACTGTTATAATTAATTTAAAATTATACTATCGTACTTAATTTAGGTTAATATAAAATGGAAAATAAATTTTAAGGAACATTTTACGTCTTTTAATCGCTTCTGAAAGCGGTGAACCGAATCTATGTGGCACATCTCAATCTATTTATAAAAAAGAAATATGCTATTTAGTTGTGAAAAAAATGTGTGTCATCAAGCATTTGGCGGGGTTCCAACATTGCCTCTCCGTTTTGACAAAGTTGATGCACCAAAATAACTTATAAAATGGAATTTCTAGACAAAATTGCGGTTGAATTCTTATAGAATTGAGTTCATACGAATTATCTTAAATTTAATGTAGCTTACCATGAATTAACTAGTCCAGTTATTTGAGAGTTTAGTGATTTAATTGATTCGACGTGGCCTTTTCAAATTTTCTCTTTGCCACCTCGTTTCTTTGTCGCTCGTGCAGCCATACAAGTTTTTTGACAATATCTCCTTTCAGACTCATTTGACATGGCGGAGCGAGCAGCAAAGATGAAAAGTGAAAATGCAATAGTAGATTATTAACCAAGGGGATAAAGCAGTGTCTTCTGTCGCGGATGACGATTTAAGTTCATCCAAGACTAAGACAGCTTTATCACCGAGAAAAATACTACTTTTCGTACCATTTGCGAAAAAATTAACACAATATTAATATGAGATAAGCATTTTAGAACATTAACTTATTTATAAAAATAAATTAAAATAAACTCAACGTTTATTTAATTGAAGAAAACAAAAACGCGGCAAATTCCTAGACTAATATTTTTTTGTCAGAAAAGCAAAGGCATCAAGCTCATACGGCCTCGTCGGTTTTCGTAATTTTATTTAATAATCATAACTGCATAATAAATGCGTATTCCTTTTTCAAAAAGATGTATAATGCTTTATATACAAAATAAATGGTGTAAACACAGATGTAGTTCAATATAAATTTCGGTAAGAATTCCAAATTTAAATCACATTCTCCCCCTAGAGGATGAATGAATGAAAACTTTTAAAAATGTCTGCATAGCGGCTAAAGCTTCATACATTAGCAATAAGGTTAAATCAGCAGACAATAAAATAAAGACAGTTTGGAAAATAATTAACAATGAAACGAACAGGAAGCAAAGGCAAAATACTGATTACACACTGGAAACTTCCCGCGGTCTCGTTAGCGATAACATTAATGTTGCTGAGGAATTTGCAACTTTCTTTACAAATATTCCAATTAAAACTACAGAAACTTTAAATTCCTCTCCCTCACTTGCTATTGATCTATTAAAAGCGAATTTTTCAGCTTGCCCTGTGGAATTTAAATTTAAACATATAAACCCTGTGGTCGTTGTAAAGACTTTTAAGCAACTTAAGATTAAAATTACCGAAGATCTGTGGGGCATGTCTACTAAAGTTTGTCAATCCATTATTGAGACAATTGCACCATATCTAGCTTTAATATTTAATTTGTGTGTAGATCAAGGGATATTCCCAGATTTAATGAAGTATAGTAAAGTTATTCCACTTTTTAAATACGGTGACAGCAAAGACACTAATAATTATAGACCTGTATCGGTTTTGCCTGTTTTCAGCAAGGTGTTTGAAAAAGTAATGTTAAATCAAATGCTCAATCACTTTAATCGTAATGACATCTTACACGATCAACAGTATGGTTTCACCAAAGGACGTTGTACAACTGACGCCGGTGTCACATTATTGAAACACATTTTTAACGCATGGGAAGAGGCACAAGACGCAATAGGCATCTTTTGTGACCTTTCCAAGGCATTTGATTGCGTGAATCACGAAACTGCTCTTGAAACTTGAGCATTACGGACTGGGTAAACTTGCGCTTAACTTAGTAAAATCATATTTGAATGATAGATTGCAGCAAGTTCAAATAAATGGTGTGAATTCATTGGGTTTAATAGTCAAAATGGGGGTACCACAGGGCTCAATATTGGGTCCGTTCCTCTTTTTAGTATATATAAATGATTTACCTCATTTACTGAAAAACCGACCACAAATGGTGTTATTTGCTGATGACACATCACTGAGTTTTAAAGTAAGCAGACATGCACAGGAGCTTGACGACTATGATTATGGTCCATAATTGGTTTACTGTACATAATTTGGTATTAAATGAGAAGAAAACTAAATGCATAAGATTCGCGTTACCGAATGTTAGAAGTAGTGAATGTCACGTTGTATTGAACAAAGAGATACTAGAATTCGTCGAAAAAACTGTTTTCCTGGGAATCACGCTTGACTCTAAGCTGCAGTGGAGTCCTCACTTAACATCACTTGCAGGGCGGCTAAGTTCAGCCGCCTACGCTGTTTGGAAAATTCGCCAATTAACAGACGTGGATACAGCGAGACTGGTCTATTTTAGTTACTTTCATAGCATCATGTCTTACGGTATTTTGCTGTGGGGACGGGCTGCAGATATTGTTTCTATATTTGTTCTGCAAAAGAGGGCTATCAGAGCCATCTACAACCTCCGCAGACGCGACTCTCTAAGGGAACTGTTTAAAGAAATTAACATCATGACGGTACCTTGCCAATATATTTATGAAAATATTATGTATGTTAGAAAAAACCTACATATTTTCAGTAAGATAAGTGACAGGCATAATTTTAATACTAGAAATAGGAACAAATTAGATCAACCACGTTTCAGATTGTCAAAAGTACACACTTCTTTTATGGGGTATTGTGTAAAATGTTATAATAAAATACCACTCGATATTCTTCAACTAAATGAAAAGGAAATTTAAAACATGCATTATACGCACACTATGTAGACAAGCATATTATAGGTTGAATGATTATATCGTAGATAAAAATGCTTGGCTTAATGCTGGTCCTGCTCCACAACCACTTGGGCTCACTTGTTAAAATTATAATATTTGGAAGAGATGCTTCCCCCCTTTTTTATGTTCTGACATTACAATCATATTTATTATATAAAATGTACTTAATCAAGTTTTAGTTGTTGAATACTTCAATAGGTAATTATGTTTATCTTTTTGCTAGCGAAATTTTATTTATCTTTGAAATGCATTGCAAGCTATAGTTTTGTATAATTTAAAAGCATTTTTTAAATTTTTGTAAATGTGAGTACCATGGAGCCGTTTATTATGTTATGATGTATGTTGACTTAAAAAAGTTTGGCAGTTAAGAGTATGTCATGCTCACTTAAATGTCTCGCTGATGGTGGCGCGTGTGTTGAATCATTCGGTTCCCTACAAAATGGTTGAGCTGGATGGTGCTGATCCACGCGTCATGCTCGTGAACGGGCGCCGTCAGTTGTGACTGGTCTTCTCCTATCTGCCAGGGCTTATTTATAATATTTTATATTGTTTTTTAAATAATTTATATTTTTACATTGTTCTCACATATAGAAGCGACAAGAATAATGTACCCAGGATTTTGTAATATCTTGATTTAAAAGAGTGTCCTTGGAGTTTCTTGCCTATTCTTCTCCATAGAGATCTACGTTTTGGAATGGGCAAATAGCTTCAACTTTCTGACTAACTGACCGACTCTTTGACAATTCAAAAGTGCCTGTAATTGGTTTAATTGAAATAAATGCTTTGAGTTTGAGTTTGAGAGTTTACCTCTCTATCACTTTCACACCTAAACTCTATAGGTACTTACACAAAATTAATACGTAAGTAGGTACTTATCTAAGAAAACAAAACTTATAATTATATCGATATTCATCGGAGAGCAATGACGCAATGTCCTTCCTTAGCAATGAGTACGTTCCATTTGTCAGCGATAATCGCTACGCCCGGAATCCAGCGATTTTGTTGGTGAGCGACTTTTAGTAGCTCGTGGGCGTTACAGCATTGTGTTCCATTTTCGGCGACACAAAAATCGCTTTTTTTTATGTGCGAAACCTGAATATAGTTTGTTCAGAATAAGGAACTGAATCGATTTCAATCATTTTTACACCATGTTGTATTTTGTCCCAAAAATATTTAAGTGTGATGGAAAATGTTTTCACCATTTAATTACTTACAATAAAATTTCCGTACGGTTAGGTACCTACTGCCAAATTATTATCAATGAGCGCAAGACGACCCTGGAGGCGCGGGGGCGCCGTTTGAAAGTTTTTGTACGGACAACTCAGTAACATAACCATAAAACTTTGTGATTTTTCAGGATACAGTTTTGAAATTTTGTACATAGTAGGTATATTCTTCACATAAAAATATTAGGGTATTAGGGTTTCGCTTAGACCAAAATTAATATTGTAGGTATATTATGGGATTTCTATCTAAAACTTTAATTAATCCTATAGTGTCACGTCTCTAGTTTTTAAAACTTCCCTTCTAATATGAATTCCTTAAATAATTGGGAGTATAGAAATGATTTTATGTTGGTTAATTTTGACAAGGCGACATATCGAGAGTAGAGCACTCTCAAACGTTGAAGCGTTGTGAGGCGTACAAAATATTGCCACTTTTATCACCATTGTGATGATCTGCAATTCTGCACGTACAAAGTTGTGTGGAAATCAGTTGTCATGTTGTATGGGCATGTGGTATGGAAGGAAAGAGGAAAATGTTGAGTTTTTTTTTTCTAAGTATGAACGTGGATGGTTAAAAGAGTAGGGACGAAGAAATGCTGCGCTTCCAAATGAATTGGCATAAAGGCAAGACAATGATTATAATGATCTGCATGTAATCGTTACGTAAAAAGGTGGTGTTGTACCTACTTACATAAGCACTTGGTCGCACGTTGACACTTTTGTATCAGTCAGCTCCTTTGGTAGAAGTATACAAAATTAAATATATAGGTACTTACAAGATGTAACAAAAACTCCGACCGATCCGTGAGGGTGTTATTAAGTATCGTGCTGAGCTTCTATTTATGTGGTAATTTTTAGGAAAAATTCGCTGCATTTTTTTTACATGGGTCGCGAGCTGCCGTCGTTTAGTCATAACTTATGATATGACCACATTTACCACTGTTAAAAATTTGCTATGGAAGTGGGTTAATTTTTGGTACAAAAATTTGAATTAAAATAACAATATTTTTTTATTTTCTATAATAATTATAAGATTTTTTATTACTTTTGATATGTAATGTTATTGCAGTACCTAGTTTATGTGCCCCTTTCAGATCGGACAGGGTTTTTGTTACATACATGTTGTATAATATGTTGTGCTGACATGGTTCAGAAATAGATTTATAATGTCGTTTATTTGAACAAACAACAGAATTGATTTGCATAAACATCCATGTCAGATTGTGTGTCATAATACTCATAATTACGACGGGACGAAAACCGATCGTAATCTTTTCATAATAAATCGTATCTACAAAACAAGGCAACGAAGTAACTGGAATAAATACCACCAAAATTGGAAGCTTCCCAAGGCAGCACAATGGACCCTCTAGATCCGTTTTCCATAATAGGTACCTACATAATGTATGATGTCTGTTTTTTTACCCTGGGAGCTCTACTCCCAGGGTAAAAAACAGAGGTAGCCGGTAGGTACTTTATTTTTCTCTGAGATTGTTAAAATTAGCTTAGAAAATATCTCCATTCAAATCAAGTAAGATCTGTAAAATAACAGATAAGTGATTCAAAGGTAATCAAAAGTAAGTCCTTTTCATTTTCTTTGGGTTCATAACATTAGGGTATGATGTAGAAAATAAAATAGTGTACATAACACCATGTATACCATGTTTTATGCAAATAAAATATCTTATCATATCTTACAAATTCAATAATATAATGCCAAAGAATACCTACCTACCCATACAATATTAGACATGGCATATCCATAGTTCTTAAATATTCTTTGTAAATTTACCTATCACACCAAACCAACCCATTAAACCAATCACTTATATACATATACTATACATACTTTTTCCCTGTAATTAATTGACCGAGCGAGCGAAGCTTCTTTGCTTCTACTCGTAGTCTGGTAAAATTCGCTTTCGTCTGTCACTTTGTTGTTATTCCTCTACAGCCTCAAAATGCAGTAAATTGCTAACTTTTAGATTTCTACGAGTGGAATTGGCCCTTTAACTACTAGGTAGGGATGGAGGCTAGGTGGAGCACTTGGGACCACTGGCTTGGGTTCTGGCTGGTGTAATGTTGTGTGTAAATTCAGATACAAGCATCGAGATATAAGTACTAACGTACTAGAGAAGACACCGTAAATTCCTACTTTGTCTCGTTCAACTGCGGCGATCGCGCCGCACCTCACTCAGTCGCTCTCTAGCTCTTTCGCGCATAGTACTTCCGACAATAATAAATTATATAGAATAAATACACTTCCGCAGCAAATCTAGCGCTGTGGTAAATTAGTTACGGTTTAGACGAATTGTTATTATTTTAGCGCTGCGCGAACTAAAGATTCAAATTACGAAGAATAGGACAATTCAGTTATTTGACGTAGCTTCTCTAGTACGTTAGTACTTATATCTCGATGGATACAAGTTACTTTGTTTATGAATAAATGACTTAGATGACTATGACTATGGATCCGGTTAGACTGGAAGCCGACGCCAACATGGTTGGGAAAAGGCAGGAAGATTGATTTTGTGTGAATTGGCTGAATTTTACTAGTGCGCCACGTAAACCAATAGAGATATATGAAAACAATGTTTTCAATTGACCTTGACTGACATTGACATTGTTTATCAATGTTTACGCTGACTTCTCATTGTAAGGAAATCCTATACAATGCGAGATCAGCTTAAACCTACTGGAAATGTATAGCTTGATCTGTAGCCGTGCGTACGTAGGTATTGATTCCGTAAACCTTCAGTGTTAATTCAGGTAAACAATGTAGATTGTTTACCTGAATTAACACTGAAGGTAGGGGTCCTTTTAATCCCGGTAAGGCAGTAGGTGGTATATATTATGTTCCCGTGGGATATTTTCCGACATTTACGCGGGCGGAGCCGCAGGCAAAAGCTAGGTAGTTGATTTAAAAGAACCAGTTTAAGAATGTTTCTAAATTACTTTTATAATTACGTTGTATTAAATTATGAGCAAGCAGTTGATTGTACTTTTACTTGATACAAACAAAACGAAGTTTACAAAAATTGTATTGTAAAAAAATTATAATTCCGCCATCAACGCTTGTCACAACAAAAAATACCATAAACAACTCATGCAACGCGAGAGAACGCTAACAAACAAAAAAAAAAATTAAATAAAGTTGTTCCGGGAGCCTTACCACGGCTTAGAAGAGTAGGTGGGCTATCTATCTCGCTCGCTCCTATTGTTAAAGGAGATCACCCATACTGGGATTAAAAAAAAAAATTGGCGGCTATCAATAATGATTACACATTTTAAAAGCACACGTGTAACGCATTATTTTTTACTATGGCGTCAAAGTCGAAAACTATTTGGGTTCGGAGATTTATAACAGGTAAGAATTAAAACAACGACTGGAAACAATTTGTAGGTATTAGTGGTTTTAAGAATTATTATGTATTATTATTCCTTTATTTCATTAAATACATAATATAAATTACATTTTTAAATAGGTACCTACATATTAGAATATCAAAAAATATACAAAAACATTTCAAAAATATTATTATTATGATAGCACAATAGGCGCTACATGTACTGTGTACAGGTAAAGGTGTCTTAGTAAGTACTCTCCGCTTGCGCCCCTGCTTCCCCTGCCCTGCTGCCTGCGTTGTCGATGACTCATCTGTTGCCGTGTTCACCATAACTCACTGTTTTTGGGCATCATTTTATTTCTCTGTGTGTATTAATTGGACAGTTGTCAGTTTTCTAAGATTCCGTATAATTATTTAAGGTTATAGGTTTATAACCTTCTATAATTATTATACGAAATTTTAGACAAAATGGTGGATGGCCATAATTTATTTCATTTATAGATCGTATCTTTGTTCCCGAATTCATTACAACATTGTAGCCATACAAAGAAATGTTTCTACTCCTATATTTGTCAAAAAATAATAGGCTCGTTTTGACATTTTACTTGAATCGATTTATCGTGAGTATCAAGTGCCGAGTCGTATGGTTACTTCACTAGTTACGTCGCGATGGTCAATCGCCCAAACTTTACCACCATAAATAAAATATAATTCATTCCTGACCACCGATTTTTTTGTATCCCAAATCATCGAACAAAATGGGTGATCTCCTTTCCCGCAGGGATCGCTAGCCAGCTGAGAGAGCACCTATTGGTAGGGTGGGGGATGTTGGACATCCCGTCGTCTGGCTACAACACCGAAAGGAATGCACTACTATATAGCGGCTGTCACGCGTAGATCCAAAATCCCCCTATTGTCGTGATGTAGGAGTCCCATTCGCGAGGGAGTCACTCAGGGCTCCGTGCTATCTCCCGTCACCTGTTCACCAGCGACTTTCCCAAAAGTAAAAAGGCTCAGTTGGCTTTATTCGCCGACGACACTGTCATTTACTATAGGTTCTGGGTCGCTGTCAGAACTCTATCGCTCGCACTCTCCAGATCTCCGCAAACGTCTTAGGCGCTTGCTTCCAGAAATGAAGAATCAAGGTTAAATTATCAGACCTATTTCAGTACTGTAGGTAGTACTATAATATATTTTTTTAATTGTTTTTAAACCAATTGCAAAGATTTTGTAATACTTCAAAACATAATTAAATTACTGCCTACCAAACAGTTCGGTTTTACAAGGGGTCGTTCGACTACTGATGCTGGTGTTGAACTTTTACGACATATTTATATTGCATGAGAAGATAAATGCGATGCCTTGGGTATATTTTGTGATCTGTCCAAGGCATTCGATTGCGTTCTTCATGAAACGTCAATCAGAAAATTCCACCACTACGGGATCCCGAACACCGCTCTGGATCTTCTTACTTCATACGGTATTCAGACGTTACTGGGAAAAGATCTCCTGGATCCAGTTACAATGGGAGTTCCAAGGGCTCAGTTCTTGGTCCTTTCTTGTTTCGTAAATAGATTAATGACTTGCCTTACCTCATAAAGGATAATCATGATATAGTGTTGTCTGCAGATAACACTTCACTGTTGCTTTAACTTAAACGTCAGCAGCTGGTTACTGACGATGTAAATAGCGTGATCTCAAAAGTAGTTCACGGTTCCCTCGATTCTGGCGGCCGCCCTATAAACTCCCTCCCGCTTATGTAGGATACACAAACAAAAAATTAGAATACTGTCCTTCCGTCCTCGCCGCCGAGGTCAACCGCGACGCGACGCCCCAGTCCATGTCCGCCCCGACCGTTGCTTGAGCCTGCCCGCGCCACTGAGCCTCTAGCTTTTCCCAAATAATCATAATCCGATCCAGCCAGTCCCTTGTTGCCCTCATCCAGCGACGTCCTAACCCAGAGTCCGTACCCCACAGGGGGTACTTAGCGTGTAGTCACTAAGTTTTTAAGTTGGTTAGAGGCCTTAATTTATTGAGGCAAGACGTACCTAACGGAAACGTAAATAACGGTGTAATGCTGGTCATCGTTTGAGGGTTTTCAGTAGTCCAGCTGTGAATTGAGAATATTTAACATCCATCCCCATAGTTTTTGGGGCGTTGGAGATTTTATCTAAAGCTGTGATCCACAAGTAATGTGTGATTCAAAGCCTAAAATAAAAACATACGGAGCGGTCTTGGGACTGCCGATAGAAGTGAAAACAGTATACATATAGCTCATTGAAAGCGTTCGGTGAAGATGAGGCGAGTTCCATGATTTTTGTTCACCCAAAAAGTGCTCAACGCGCAAGAAGTTTTCACTACAATACTGTTGACTGAACACCACGTTCGTTACCACGTATCACCTCCCTAGTCCCTAGCATACCACAGTTTTTTTTTTTTTTCTTCTGGCTTCGCACGGTTTGTGCATTTAGCCAATGTCAAGTTTTAGTTCTTAATATTGATGAAATGAATTATAAATGCATGATGATGATATCCCCGCCCACTCCCCTTGAGTTTCAGTAAAGATGTGGCACTTTACTGAGTCCTCACGCGGACTTCTTGAGAGAACTTGAAGCGAAGTTGCACTGTTTTGTTTCATTTGCCTACACTAATGCACGTTCACAAACACTTTATGGTTAATAATCCACCATTATTACACATTAATATTCGGCTAAACACTAATTTTGGAAAATTAAACAAACTGCTGAACATGACGCTTCACTTTCCCGCCAAGAAGTCCCCCATACCACAGTTGACCACAGAGCACACTGACAAGTGACAGCTATCAGAAGTTTCAGTGACTTTCCTAGTGTTCCCACTTTAGGAAATTTTCCCTTGAATTCAGGTTTTTTCATGTGTATGGAATTTTTAGGCTTCAAAATCAAGGCATTGTTTTGGGAAAAATTTAAATAACATATTTTGTATCTTGTGTGAGATTTACACCGAAGAGAAAGTGAATAGTGAGAAAATTAAGAATGAAATAAAAAAGATCTCTACGTCCTCCTAACTAACGTCTTTTCAACTCTACAATGCGTTCATTTCAAGACTATTTAGAGTGTAGTTTATTCTTTTATATAATAATTACCCGTAATTTGTATTTTATTTTAATAGTTACGGGAATAATTATCAAATTTAGGGCACTTTCACAAGGAACTAGGGGAAATCCGAAATCAAAGAGTGGAAACACTCCTGATTGCTGTCAGTGTCAGCAGTGTCAGCCGATGACAGATTGACAGCTTGGATTTGTTGGTTATTATTTTGTTGGTCGTAAATTGTTTATCGTCCAAATACCGATTTATTTGTAAGTGTAAATAAATAACTTAGCTATGGCTGGTCAAGGGCATCAGTTCCCCGGCAACTTTCAAGGCAATGCTGCCGGCATGAGATCTGGCTTCGGCGGGGGACCGATGAGCGGCCAAATGCAGTCAATGCCGAATCAGCTAGCAGGTATCATTTTAAACCCCACTCTAATAAGTTCCTAAGCTAAGTATATGGTAACGTCCTCAGCGTTGATAAAGACTGTATTTGACTTCTTCATTCATTTAGTATTTTTGCTTGTCTTTGTAACTTCATCTTGGCTGCCTATGGCGACACATTTTTGAATTAAGGAGGACCATAGCATTGTTAACCCATAATTGTGTTCTAATGTTGATAACAAACTTTACAGGAGTGATGGGAGGGCCCATGGCTAATACTGGTGGAATGGTTGGCATGGGCAACCAAATGGTGCCACCGTATGGAGCTACTATGCAGAATCAGATGGGGAGTATGGGCATGGGGCCACAGGTAACATTACATCATTGTGTAGGTAATATGCCCCTGGTATTAATCAAATTTTCTTGCACATTAGGTATGATAAAGGAATACCTACTCTTTTATTTTTAACGAACCAAAATCTATCAAAATCAAAATATTTTATTTCACATAAACCTACATTGTTTGTGTGGTGACGGACGTAAAGAATAGCACTAACCCGGGACTAATTACTAGAGAATGGGCAGCAGCATTCTCTATGCATTTTAACACCATACTGCGATCGCCAAGCGTGGCGATTATGGCAACCCCCCTTTGGGGAAGGCCTATGTCCAGTCTGGACGTCTTTCGGCTTAAATTATGAAACCTACATGGAGAAGAGCCGGTAAGAGACTCCACGGTTACTCCAACCTTATTTGTATACCACATGCAGAATCAATATACAAAATTGTATTCTATTCTGATTGAACACAAGCCCCAGTAAAAATCAGAGTTTATTATTGCATTTGTATTTTAGCTATCCCATTTGTGCCATAAAACCAAACATTGACTATTTGATTGAGAGAAAGTTTTCTTAAGAGTCACAAAGTTCTTAGATTTTGTTTCAATGTTTTCAGGGCATGGGTGTAGGTGTCAGTGGTGGACCTGCTGGCCCAGGCATGGGGCCTCAGACGGTTCAGCAATCAGGTACATTAAAATTACCACAACTAATTTATTTATTTAAGAACTCAATTGTCAGTAATTTTTCACTAATTTTACTATGGTTATCAACTTCTAGGAGGTTGCATGACAGTTATGAGGTTAATAATATTAACATTAAGTACTTAGCATGACGTACAGTTCTATGATTTTCAAGGGTTCTTTTGTATTTCTTCAGATGAGTCGAAATTTGACAAATAAAATGTGATTAGCACCCAATAGAAATCAATTTATATTCCCTCTTAAAGTAATAAGTTGACTCTCTGCGGGCCGAGCACGGACTGCCCAAGACGTTTGTGACAAGACATGATAAATTATGTCAAGTCAATCTCGTACTAGCATTTTAAGACAAAACAGTTTTATCGCTCAAACTGTGATAAAATGTGTGACTCACTCAAGTCATGTCACAGTAGGCCGTGCTCGCCCCACTGATTCTTCTTTGTCACATTTAGGCCCGTATTACAGAACGTCACTCAATACTCAATCATTACATAAAACTAGATTCAAGCCATTTGATTGGTTGAAATTAGTTTTATGTAATATTTGAGTATTGAGTAACATTCTGTAATACGGGACTAATTCCTGTCAAACTTTGGCTCACTTGAAGAAAAATTATGGAACTTTTGACCACCTATTCTGTTTGTTTTTTATTTAGTAAGAATATATTTATGTCTATTTATCATTGTTATTAGCAAATAATTTAATTTAATGTTTTGTGTTGCTTAATGTAAATCATTTTGCATATGATTGCATAGAATCAAGTTTTTCTAAGTAAACAGACAGCCGTGCTGCTGGGGAGTTTGCTGCGCCACTTCTCCTTCTCAGCTAAAGCACTAGGAAGTGGTGAAGGGCGGGCATTTTGGGGGACTGTCTTATGTAATTTGTGTGTTTTGATGTTTGAAAAGTGCTGATTCTCAGCCTTCATCTCCAGGTGGCATGCAGGCTGCAGGTGCAGTGTCAAACAACACTGCGCCCCCTCCCGCACAGCCCCCCGCTGCTCAACCGCCGCAGAACAAGGAGTTTAATACCGCGTCATTGTGCAAGTATGATAAAATAACAAATCATTTATTTACCGGACTAGAAATACTTTTACATTTACGTAAAACCTTTAAAAAGACCTAGAGAACTAGAGGAAATGTAAAGAAAAAAAAAAGCAAATGTCTCGTGGAATTCTTGCATGGTTCTATACTGACTTTGGCTTCATCCATTTTCAGATTTGGACAAGAAACAGTGCAGGATATTGTGAGCAGAACCCAAGATGTTTTCCAGACATTAAAAGCCATACAAGTAAGGTGGAAACACTAGTCTGTGCTGTCTATTTTAACAGAATAATAAATTGACACTAAATCTGAGTTTTTTAAATGACACAATGTATTAATCTGTTTCTTGTTATATTTCAGCCACCAAACGGTACACATAATGGCGAAAATGCCAGTAATGACAAAAAAGCGAAAATGCAGGAACAACTGCGAACAATCCGACTGCTATTCAAGAGACTTCGTCTTATCTATGAGAAATGTAATGAGACGTGTCAGGTCAGTACAAAGTCACTTAAGTCTACTTGAAACAGTGTAACTGTTTCACTGAAATACGTACCTCATGCTGTTAACACAAGAGTTCATATTCAATTGAAAACTTGACAGAGCCTTACGACTGCCCCAAAAAGTAGTGTAATGTGTTTATGGCTCATGTATATTTTTGTTTATTTATGTGAGTTTATTTGTGGCACCATAACCGTGGGCAATAGCATAGATGCGCCCACGACTTTCATTCTCCAGAAGAAAGTAACTCGGATCATAGTCCTTTTTTATAAAACATAAAATACTCACCTTACCATCTATCTATATCCTGGAAATATGCAAATTTGTTAGGAAATACCGACCGATCTGTCAGATATAAAAATATGTTAATGTTACCCTCTTCGAGCATGAAACTATATTCCAATAGCTCCTACGTAATATCCATAAAAATATTTAATAAACTACCAGATGCAATAAAAGACGAAACCAGCGATACGACATTTATAAATAAGCTAAAACAAATATTAATTCAAAAGCATACTACACAATAAACGAATACATAGGTACATGACAAAAAATTAGATTTAAGAGGCCGACTACCATCGCCCGCAATTGCAAGTCGCGGTGAGCGCAAAATTCGTTCGGAATATTGCTATCTCTGTTTGACTCTGAGTATGTGAGCGGCGGACGCGGTGTGCAGTCTTGTGCGTGTGTGTATGAGTGGATAGATAGCTATTATTAGCTGTAGGTACTTATCGTTCATTCATAACGACTCGGAGGCATTTATATTTACTTATTAGTAATTAGGTATCATTTTTTGGGTTCATTATTTGCTTTATTTTTGTTGACTACTTCGGGGAATCGTTAGTAAATGTACAGACTAGTAATGCGTTTTTTGGAAATTTCTTTAGAATGCCGATATCTCAACATATTAGGATATCTAGGCCTTGTAGTGAAAATCTAGTAGATACGTCATACATAAGGTAAGGTACCTATACTTATATTATATCGTCCAAGGGATCACACATCACACGCACGTCACGTAAATATAAATTATTGGGATATTTATTTTAAACCTGCTTATGTTATTTCAATTTATTTCCTATAAGATGGTCACAAATTTTAAAAACCAGCCAAGTGCGAGTCAGACTCGCGCACGAAGGGTTCAAAAATTCAAAATATCTTTATTGTGGGCATATGTTTGATACAGGTCTTAACAATAAATTAGTGTTCCAATATGTCCGGCCTAATAGGCATACAATAATTATTACGTATTGTCATTATATTTAAAATTATTTTACATGTCAATTTTAGTTAGGTATTATAAATGTCAAAATATCAAGATACAGTGTAATTATTATATGGTCAACAAATCAATCAATAATTCAAGAAATCTTGGATTGTGTAATAAGCTAACTTGTTAATTATCAATTAATAATAAATAATAAAGTCGTAATTTATTTTTAAATATTGGTAGTTCCTTAGTGCTCAGAATGTCAATAGGTATTTTGTTGTATATTTTTGATGCAATGCCAAAGAAGCTTTTGTTAAATAGAGCCGTTTTATGTGGTATATTAGAAATTTTTTACATATATCTTTTCGATTTTAGTTTATCAAATAGATTTTCATTGGTTTTTATAAATACAGCTACTTCATAAATGTAAATTGCAGGAAAGGTCAATATTTTAAATTCTTTGAAATATGGTTCACATGAATCAAGAACATGGATACCAGCAATCGCACGTACACATCTTTTTTGCGCTTTAAACACTAAATCCCTATTAGTGGCATTGCCCTAATACATTACTGCATATCTCAGTGTCGACGAAACATAAGCATGGTATGCGGTCAAAAGAACTGATTGATCAACAATTTTGGATAATTTATATAAAGCATACGAGTACTGATTAAGTTTATTGCATATTGCGTCAATGTGTGTTTGCCAAGTCAAATCGTTATCGATCCAAAGCCCTAGAAATTTGACGCAGCTGACTTGTTCAATGTTCGTCCCATTATAATAAATATTGATGTTGTTATTTTTATTGTTACGCCCGAAATTTACTAATTTAGTTTTCTCTAAATTGATAATGAAGTTATTGGTGCCGATTCTGTTGTCACAAAATCCTCTAAACTAGACTAAAAATCACCAAAATTTAGTTTAGTCCTGTCAAACGTTGTTCCCCATTCTGAAATTTACTAAAGTGACACAGCTTAACTAAATTATAGTTTGACAGCACTAATCTCATTTTAGTTACTCAATTTAGTGAAAATGGCAATTTTCTTATTCTGTATTTGACGTTTTTCACCTAAAACTATGATTGTCAAACTAAATCAGATTATTTTTAATCGCGATTAAAAAGGTGTGGAATAAAATTAGTTGTCATGAACTAAATTTTACAAAGCACATTTCTCTTCTAGTTCTTGAATGTTGGGATGCTTTTGTTGTGTTGGGAGTCTTTTACAGTTCAAGCAGTACGGTTATGGTATGCCTTGCCCGTGTCGATATGGCGTGCTCAATCTTTGTCCACTTTTAAAATTCTGTGAAAAAAATACTTCGTCTCTCTTTAAATCATAATTACAGAATACAGTTCCTTGCTCTTGTTTCATGTTTATTATTGTATATCTGTAAAAGACACCCTATGTAAAATTTTAACATTTAAATCTGTAACTTTTATGGTCTACATGCATAATAGCATAATCAGCCTACGCTGTGCCCACTGCTGGAACACAGGCCAATGGTCTACATAATAAAGAGTATTCTATGCTTGCGAGTTTGGAAAATCTTTAATCATTATTGAAGCTGTTGTCAATTTGGCAGATAGTTAAATAATAAAATTATTGTTAAGTATTAGAATACAATACGAAATTCATTCTTGAAAACTTAGATGGATTTTTGTACTGAACATCTAATGCACCTACTACAAAGATAAGATTTAGAAAAGAAGTGGATAAATCCATTTTTCAGATTCTGTGAAATATTTTACAATTTTTCTGAAACTATCAAGAAAGAGTTAATTTGGACATTACAAGACTGTTCCCACCCATTGCAAATGGCAAAAGAAAGAAAAATATTTAGACTCCCTAGATCAGGAGTTTGCTAAAGCAATAAATAATTAAAGTTACTGCAAAGCACCGGGCTGAGGCTACCTATTTTCTATTTTAATTTTACAAAAGTGTATGGGTAACCTTGCACAAAGGCACTTCACAAGAAAAAATTCTGCTGGTGTGAGTGCATGTTATTCAAGGCACATAATTATTTAATAATGTCACTTGTGGGTAGTTGTAATAGTTACACAAAGTAAAATTTGCTCATATTTGAAATTCAATATAATTTAATAGAAACATTATTTACAATTATTTATGTCATATTTTAAAAGTTAGTAGCTGCTCGTGTAGCGTTATCTCTTCACAATATAATTATTCTCTTACTATCTACTATCACTTCACTTCATCACAATGGTTTCTATAACAAGCACTCTGAGTAAATTAAAGGAGTTGTTTCACACATTGTTGTCCGCCTTTGAAGATAGACTTCAGAAAGCCCCTCCATCACCTGTCACAACTTCTAAGAAGTTCGGACATTCATCACGCAGGCTCTCAACAGTTTTCAGCAACAGGTGGAGCAACTAGCTCGTAGTGTCGACCAAATTGAGATGTAGGGACGAAGGAAGATCTTGCCGTTGCATGGTGTCACCAGATGGGATGTGCAGTAACTAATAAAATCAGGCTTGGCAGTCTTGCGCTTTGGGATATGATTTGGTTTTCCAAAGCCAAATTAAGGCCTGAAACTGCGTTAAGCGGGCATCCGCGCGGTTTCATACAAAAGTGCTCCGTCGCGGGGACCCGCGCGGGCGTCCGTCACGGGGAGGCGCGCCCCGCACCCACGCAACAGGGCCCGTCTCCGTGTGACGGAACCCGTCGCGGGGGCACGCGCGGTGCCCGCCAGCGGACCGGTAACATGATTCATGTAAAAGAGGCATTCTGAGAATACATTTTTATCGTAGGTGATTATGTACTTAGATTGAGAGTTCAATATGGAAAAACCGGCTAAGTGCGTGTCGTACTCGCGCACGAAGGGTTCCGTACCATTATCTATAAAAATGGCAAAAAAAAAATCACCTTTGTTGTATGGGTGCCCCCTTAATTATATGTTTTATTTTAATTTAATTATTTATTTTTAAAGTGAATATTATGTAACTAAATATCCTGTGAATATTTCAAGCGTCTACCTGTTGCCGTTTTCAATATTATATGTAGAGCAAAAACGAGCAAAAAATCACGTTTGTTGTATGGGAGCCCCCTTAAATATTTATTTTATTCTGTTTTTTAGTATTTGTTGCTATAGCGGCAACAGAAATACATCATGTGTGAAAATTTCAACAGTCTAACTATCACGGTTCATGAGATACAGCCTGGTGACAGGCGGACCGACAGACTGAAGGTAAATTGAACTAGCGACACAGCGTAAATAAAATAATCTGGTCTCCGCGACGGGTACCCGCGACGGGGACCGTTGCGTTCCCACGGAGCCCACCCGCGTGTCCACGCTTAACGCAGTTTCAGGCCTAAAGGCTACAGGCGACACCATATCCGAGTTAATAACAAAGGGGTGGCATGATTTGTTTTTGGCTGCGAGAGAAAGTTGCGGTATCACCAAGAGGCAAAAGCTGGCTGCGTGTATGTCCTTGGTCCCAATGATTCGCGGCACAGGGTTGAGACCCTCTCTGAATTGGACAAGATTGCGCCGAACCCCAGTGAGCCCTTGCCGAGTGATCCATTATCGGATGTGCCAGCCTGTGCCGTTGCTGCTGCGAGGACCGCTAGCTTAAAGTGTGCTGCTGTTTTGAAGCAGTGATTTCTTTGTGATGTTTTATTCAAAGTTCGGGTATTATGTACATTTTTAACTGTAATAAAGGGTGTAGGTCTAATAGTAAAATTTAAGTTTTGTTTTACCTGTGTGTGTGTGTACACTAGTAATGATTCATGTCATGTCACATTGTTGTCATGTCACTGTCAGTGTCAGTTAATACCCATGTCAGTTTAATTCGGTGCGTTCCGTTTTTCGTAAAGGTAGACTGTGTTTTGTTTTTATTTAATTTTTAGATTTTTTTTTGAAGTAAAACTTCTTTAGGCACGCTTGACTCGGGGAGTAGGTGAATGCATGACGAGAGCGTTATGGAAGTGAGCTAGCGGAAGTTTAGAGGGAGATATAAGTTAGTGAAGATAGAAAGAGAGAGAGTTACGTTTCGTATATTACTGTAGGGGCTAGAGAGAGGTGCGAGCACACATTTTCTTTCTCTCTTTCTCTCATAGCGTTTCGCGCGCCGTTGTTCTGTGTTCGCGCGTGCGATATTGCACCAGTCTGTAGGAGCCTTTATACGGTTTATTTTAGGTATTTATTTTTAATACGCTCTATAAATACGGGCCTAATAATTTTAACGATACATTTAACGCTCAGAGCATTCGGGCTCATTTCCACGATATGCTGGCAAGCTTGAACTGTAAGAACGTACATGCAATTCTTATTTCCGAGTCATGGCACCGCTAAATCCCCTGCAACCCTGGCAGGCATTGGCCCTAACTGACCCCGTCAGTTGGTGCGACAATCGCACTCTCCATGCCGCCATGAGATCCCGTCGGAGCTCCGTCCGCTGTGCCGTGATTTCTCGCGGCAGTGGAGTTTCATCCCGGCGTTTCGCCTCCTCGCACCACTCCCAGATGTGCACCAGGACTTTTGCCTCCAGTTCCCAAAGTCGAAAGGCTAATGACGCTATTTTTGTCAAAATTCAAAGATTTCTTCTGCACGCAAGAATTGTCTCCTATTCACCTTTAACTAAATTTAAACAGTAGGGCTGCTTGACCACTGTCCAAGCATTAAGTGTTTGGGCAAGCAAGCTTCATAAACGCCGCACTACGATTTCTGAACGAAATGTCTCTGCGAGCCGCGCTACTCATGTGCGCGGGATTCAAGTCGACCGCCATCTTTACTTCACTTTGCCGGTTGCACAATATTTTTATAATTGTATCACCACTCATTTAAATACATAGAATTCAAATTATCAATTTCGTATATTTATTGGAGAGACCCGCAGCTGTGCCCTATTAGAAGAACTATCAACAACCACCAAAGTGGAGTTGGAAAATTGCAACCAATCATTAATTATCGGTTTCCCAGTTTGATTTCGTGGACAAACCTTTAAATAAATATCATAAAGAAATGTGATTTTGAATTTCCCGCTTTCGCGAATTTTCGGTATCATCCACCAGCAGGCGCCAAAAACCGTACCATTTTATTTGTTCGGACTTTTTATTCTTCTCCCTAGAGTAAATATGTTTGTTGCCACCGACCAATAATGACATGGCAAACAAACAGACATTCAAGATGTCCTTGATAGAGTTTTCCTACGGGGTGGCGAGAATACTGGAGATTTTCATTCAAGATGTCCTTGATAGAGCTTTCCTACTGTGACGAAAATACTGGAGATTTTTAACTGAACGCCATACCGGGTTTTCTTTTCTCGAGATCACATTTTTATTAGTACATTTGCTATAATACGCTGAAATAAAAAGCAAGATAATCATGCTATCAGAATCAATTTTTCGAATACATTTAAAAAATTACGATTTTATTAACGTTTTAGGGGGACGCGCTAGCCCGCGAAGTGAAAATTTTCTCAAGTTTTTGGCAATTTGCATCAGTAACAGGTTGTAGTATGTTGATCTAAATATGAATCACGGCCATAACAAATATGGCTTTACAGAATTATAATCATTAGAATCAGCATTACCCTATGTAAAATTTCAACATTTATATCTGTAACTTTGATGGTGTAGTACATATTAAAGAGTATTCTATTCTATTCTATTCATATCAACTCTCTAAGTTCAAAAAATCCTACAGAATGTTTTTTTTCAGTAGGATTTTTTGAATTTAGAGAGTTGTAATGCTGATTCTAAATAATAAAATTCTGTAAAGCCATATTTGTTATGGCCGCGAATCATATTTAGATCAACATACAACCTGTTACTGATCTGCAAATTGCAAAAAACGTAAGAAAATTTAAATTTCGCGGGCTACCTTAGCGCATCCCCCTGGTTTATTCTTATTTGTAAATCGTTTTCGGTGTACCACCCTTGCAAGATTAAATTGGTCACAGATAATAAAACTAAATACAGGATAATGCATCATTTCATCAGGATCATGCATTTTTTTAATTATTAACAACATTATAGTTTTACGCCGTCATTATGTTCCCTGTATTTTATTTAACATTATTGATATACAAATAGAGAATATTATATGATTTTACTCAGGTTTGTATGCATTTCGGGTCATTTCGTTCACTTTCATTCACTTTTTATTATAATTTCCGATAAATCTTGGTCTATGGTCTATTTAACTTAGAGATGTCAAACTCGAATTTAGTTGTGTCAAAATTGTTTTTAGGTTTAGTAAATGTTGTTAGCAGAATAGCTTTTAAGATTCTCTTAACTAAAATTATGAAATTTTAATGTTAGTTCAGTTTAGTTCGGTGTACAAGAGAATCGGCACCATTATCCGTCAGCCAGTTAATTATATTGCTAAGAGTGGAATTTATGTCACTTTCAAAAGTATCAGTATTTTGACCAGTAAAGATGGCTATGCTGTCATCAGCAAAAAGGATCATGGGATGCTGTGAAACTTTAGGGAGATCATTTATGTAGATCAAAAATAGCGGTGTGCCCAACACACTACCTTGCGGCACTCCATATAGAACTTTTTTGGGCATAGATTTATGTTTTTGTTCGTTATTATTTGAGACATTAATATTATTTATTTCTACTACCTGATAGCTATCCTTTAGATAAGAATCAATTAGTTTATGGACGTTACCCCTTATTCCACAATTGTACAATTTATTTAAAACCATTATCATCAATTACCATTAACTATAAAAACGGCAAAAAATCACGTTTGTTGTATGGGAGCCCACTTAAATACCTATTTATTTTATTTGTTTTTTTTGATTATTTTTATTATAGCGGCAACAGAAATACATCATCTGTGAAAATTTCAACTGTATAACTATTACGGTTTATGAGATACAGCCTGGTGACAGACGGACAGACAACCAGACGAACGGACAGCGAAGTCTTAGTAATACTGTTCTCGTTTTACCCTTTGGGTACGGAACCCTAAAAACTAAGGCTTCTTCCGTCTTATTTCTATATTCCTTTTACTGAACTTCAAATATTGTTATTACTAAACAATGAATACAACTCGAGTCAAATAATAAAAGTGTTATACAAAGTATTAGTAAAAAACCGGCCAAGTGCGAGTCAGACTAGCGCACGAAGGGTTCCGCACCATTATCTATAAAAACGCAAAAAAAAACAGGTTTGTTGTATGGGAGCCCCCTTAAATATTTATTTTATTCTGTTTTTCAGTATTTGTTGTTATAGCGGCAACAGAAATACACCATGTGTGAAAATTTCAACTGTCTAACTATCACGATCCATGAGACAGCCTGGACGGACAGACAGACAGACGAACGGACAGCGGAGCCTTAGTAACAGGCTTCCCGTTTTACCCTTTGGGTACGGAACCCCGAAAAGACAACTATTACAATAATTTATAAATCGACGATATCCGTAAATACAGATACTAACGTAGTTCTGAGCTAAGAATAATAAAAAACGAGGATTTTGAATAAACATTTATTTAGTTATGTTCTAACATCATAGTTATAGATAACATAACACCAACATTGTACACTTAGTTCGCAATAAACGATTTGAATTTGGATTTATTCATCTATGCAACGTGATATAGTCGTGTAGGGTGACCATATAATAACGACTGAACGAATGACAAAAAATACAATTATGGTAATCAGAATACATAGTGTCAAAGATCCACACTAAACACTGATTTATAAGACTGTAAATATTTATGCAGTTTATAATGAAGTCGATTTACCAGTTCTTGTCGACACAAGCTACCTATATCTGAATAGCTTCTGTCGTTTTAAAAAAAGTTAGCCAGTTATTATCGGAGCTTCCTCCCCAGGGTCACCAAAGTCCAGATAAAAATCCCAGAATTATTAAATAAACTAGAAAGACTTTGAATTTTTCATTTTAGTTATATCAATGTTTTGTATAATAACGGAATACGAGTATCACAAAAAAATCTGTGCAATAACCGGGCCGAAACCATAAAACCGCACTTGTCCAGACAAATCCGGTCGTATGGTCACCCTACCGGGTGCGCAGAATAAACATCACAGTACCAGTAATTCCAGTAAGTCTCAGCAGTGTCCTTGTGATAATAGTACCTAAGCCCGGTCGGTCATATGAGTAAAGAAACGGAGCAGTGACATGATAAATGATTTTATTTCTGTAAGTAGGTTTGTACAAACACTTTTACACGTCAATAATATTTAAAAAAAACTAGATGAGGTCGGCTACTCGCTCCGTCGACGCTACGTGATTTTGATCCTTATGTACATTACGTTACGGATCAATGTTCTAGGAAAGAAGACACGGCGCGCGCCTTCTCGAAGCAATAAGAAAATATGATACATCGCTCTCGGTCGGTTGTGCTTTCCACTGAGCGACAGCGATGTTTACAAACTACCTACCGAGTACCTACTACTCAATCATATTTTCAATGGTTGCATTACTTTTTCGCAAATGCGATTATGATTATTATCGGTAAGACCGCACGGAACAATTTCCTATGCAAGTATTTTTACGTAGGTATGGAAGTATCTATTTTCCATACGCGATTGTAGCCCTTATCTCGACGCAGTAAGAAAATACTTCAAAGTATGTTGAGCCTTGGTTTTTGGCGCTAGCTAAAGGTGGTCGTACTTAGAAGCCCTGGTACTTATTTACAAATTGGGTCAAAGCATAATGAACTTTATGTTAATTGCGTAAGGTACAAACTAGATAAGAGCAAAAGAAAAGGTCGGGCGTCTTTCCCGCAGTTAGCAGCTTGTTTCGGCCGTGTGTATAACTTAGACTTTTTACTGCTCCTCAACACATTTAAATTTAGTTAGGTCTAATGTTATCTAAAGATAGGTAGGTAAATCCTAATTTATACAAAATATAACTAGGTACCTACTAGTACGCACGGCTACAGATCAAGCTATACATTTCCAGTATAAGCTGATCTCGCATTGTATAGGATTTCCTTACAATGAGAAGTCAGCGTAAACTGGAAACGTATAGCTTGATGTGTAGCCGCGTGTACGAAACAGCCCAAGAAAAAATATCTTTATGTTCTTGGGCCGAGTTTAAAAGTATCAAAACAATTAGTAGCTATGAAGGCAGATAGGTAACTTATAATAATATATCACTGGGTAATACTTACTGTGAGGTACATCCCAACCGAAAAGATCGTAAATAATATTCCAAGTCCGTAAACAAAACAAAGTTCGTAAGAATGTAGGTACTTATGCTCGATACCAAATCACAAGGCAAATCAAAATCCAAGTTCATAGCATAGGTCAATAGTGTTAGAAAATTATTACAATACCTACAATTTCGCAAACAATATAACAAAAATACGTACGCACGTGCACTATACTGTACGTAAAGTAATCATAAAACACTGAATTTCACTGAAAGCCGTAGTAGATTATAGATGATGACAACAAACAATCCGAGTCGTTGCGCTTGTGTGAGTGCCTGTCGGAGCGATTCACACAGCTACCGTGCGCAGTACGACCACGCACACATTGACATTTGCTTGACGCGATGGCACTACTAGCTATTGAAAATTTATGATAAATTTGGATGTGTTCCGTAATACCAAAAATTATCAATAAAAACTTAATGTTTTTCGGATATTTTTTCGCTAATTTGTAACTTGATAATATAAGAGCTATGTTCCTGCTTATAGCATATTTCAAATATTGTTGATTATAATACAGAAAAAAATACATGAAAACATGTCATTTACGCTGTAAAAATGTGTCAAATTCAATTCGCTAAAACTTCACACTAGGTAAGTATTTTCGAAAAAAAAAGATGTAAGAACCTAGATAACTGTCTAAATCCGAATATTAGCTTAATATGGTGGAAATATGCTCAAATATCAAATGATTTTGGTATAACATTTGTATGGGCAGTTCATGCATCGCCCCGCTCTTAACACAAACAGACACCACAAACAGTTAGTCCTAAGATACATAATTATGCATATACACAAAAAAATATATTTAAAAAAAAATAGATAAATATTATATTAAGATTTAAGTTTAATCTTGATTATTTATATGTATCTAGATAGTGTCACGCTGCAAAATAACTAAAACAAACAGGCCAACTTTGTTATGCTAGTGTGCGCGACGGGTGTCATACTGCCTTTCTGTGTGCGTGCTTATTAATACCAATTGTTGAAAAATTCCCATTAAAATAGGGAGAAATTTCTCTTTCGTAGTTTTCAGTTTCGTCAAATGGGACCTCCCTAATTGCTGAGCGAACACTTTCGACCCTCGGGTCTGCTCAATCGCGACCTTAATACTACGAGTGTTGGAGCACCGACGGTCGCGTCGCGTCAGCTTTCTAATTATTAAGTTTAAGTCCCTCTTATCTGACGAAGACGGTTGCGTGAATGACAACTGGCAACATCTCGGCTCCATTTTCAAATTATTACACCTATAGGCCTTAATGAGCACATGCCAAAACTATAAAATTTATTGCCATACATTTTGTATAGGTAGAGTGCACACTTGTACAGTACATGTAAAACAAATATTTCAGCCCCACGCCATCCACGCCTCGCCTCGTCTTGAGAGTATAAAACCACCTTTAGTGCACCGCCATTTAGCATTACGTTTTAAAATAAAACTTGTCACTAAAATATCAATCAACTCAGCCTATCGCAGTCCACTGTTGGACATAGGCCTCTCCCAGGCTGCGCCACAACACCCTGTCCTCCGCCTTCCGCATCCAGTCACAAAACAAAAACAAAAACAGAAAATAACTAAACTATACTAAAAAAACTAAAACACAACTACTAACAACAAATGCTACTAATAATAGTAACAGCATTGTTACTATTATTCTTTCACTATACACTACACTAACTCAAATGGTTTAGTTCTCTTTAACCTACGCACTATGTCCGTGTTGTCTAGCAGCTGAATTGGGTATGTAAAGTAAAAATTAACCTATGCCCAAAACCATTTCGAGATACGACTAAAATATATTAAATAACTATCTAATTAAAAAAATTCAAAACACGAAAAAGAAGTAAAAAAAAAAGTTGTATTAGTTAATCTATATACAGGCTGACTTTGAAAACATGCGACAAAATTTGAGGGGTGTTTACCCATATTTTTTTAATTCTTTTTTTAATTAGAACTAAAGTTCTAAATAATTTATTACAATCTAGCCTAATAGGCTAATAAGCAATTTAACTCTAACTTATTATTTTACGATTACCTTTTACGAACTAAGAAAAGTGTCAATTTGCACTTTTACACAATTACGTAGCTTTCTTAGGGTCTGATAATTAATAAAAACACTTTGTTCACATGTTATATGTATAGCACAGCATTGTTACTATTATTCTTTCACTATACACTACACTAACTCAAATGGTTTAGGTCTCTTTAACCTACGCACTATGTCCGTGTTGTCTAGCAGCTGAATTGGGTATGTAAAGTAAAAATTAACCTATGCCGATTCCAAAACCATTTCGAGATTTCAAGCTTCTAAGACTTATTTTTCTATTAATAGGTCTTAAAATTATAAGATCGTATTTATTTTCACAAAAATACTTAAAATCACTTCACTTTTATTTGACCTCTAAATGCCGTCACAAAGCAGCCTGAATTGGAAACTTTCAGTGCCTCTTGTAATTAAGTTCTTTATGTGTCAAGTGTCATGTCAACGTCAAATTTACATGAAGCACTTAATACTATTCTATTCAGTTATATATATACGTAAATAGTGTAGTTTTTCACCAGCGGCGGACAGTACAAGTCGAATCACATCGATGTATCCCCTCAGGCAAACTTAACTTACGTTCAAATGATCTTCACAATAAAACAGACGCCGCCCAGACTTGTACTCAACATTTACTTCCTCGCACCATTTCCTTTTTAAGGTTTCTTTTACTAACAATCAATTTGTGTCGGCTATTTGTTGTGGTGTTTCTTATACTTGACGGTATGAAGAACTTAGCAGAAGTAGTCTTTGAATCCATTCATTTTATTAAGCCATATCTTTAAACTAAAGTACGGAAATCGCTAAAGTATGAAATGTAAACAAATTAATTGTCAAATTTGACAGTTTGACTTTACTGAATTTTGGTTTTAAATAAGTGTTTAACGTGGCAAAGATCCTAAGCTATTCAGTTCTACTAGTGACGTCAGTACGAACAATACTTTAAAAAAATATATAAAAATAACTACAGCTTGTAAAAACAAAAAGATGAAATTATGTGTTTCAAATACTCTTATCATTAAAATAAAAATATAAAAAACATACCTGAAAAATACTTTACATACCTAATTGCCTCAACATTCACATGTCGGTGAAGTCTGTGTTCGTGGGCTTCAGAAAATTTTTAGGTGATGGCGGTGACGAGTTCCATTTTAAGGTGCTTATCACCCATCAATATGAACAACTTTTACTACGGTCGACTTTCTTTTTTGCGAATTTTAATTTGGTCATTAAAAGTTGTTCATATTGATGGGTAGAACACTCCCTTAAATTTTATCGCATGTTTTCAAAGTCAGCGTATACAAAGCGATAAAAGAGATAAATAAAATTATCATTTCAGTCGGAGAACCTCTTAGATTCAAAAGTGTTCCACAGAACGGTCCCCCGACAGCAATGATAATTTTTACACTGTCGCAAGATTCATTAGCGATGTGAATGATGCTTTAAATATATCTTCTTTCCTTTTTATATAAAAATGTGATTTTACTTTTATAGGGAATGGAGTACACCCACATGGAAAGTCTAATACCACTGAAGGATGAAGCAGAGAACAAGGCGTTGGATGAAAGACGGAACACTGAATCATACCGACTAGCACTAGAAGAAAATAGGGAGCTCACAGAACAGGTGAGAGGATCAATTTTATACTTTCTGTCTTTAGTTTTATGCCTCAAATTTGTGTTACTTACCAGGTACTCTTAAAACCGGCATCTTTGAGCGCTTCTTACTGCAGCATGCTTTTCGTTATATCGGAAAGCAATTCAGTATAATTGCCCAAAGTGATATATTTTAAGGATAATTTCGGTGCAGGTTATACATACCTTTACTTACTTATTGAAGTTCTGGACTATAATATTTATAATACAAGAGAATATGGTGTTTGCTTATCTATATTTATTTATTTAACAGTTTATGTACACACATATAAACAGACAAAAAGAAAGGAACAGAAAAATAAGTACAAAGGTGATACTTATTTATAAAGAAATCGCTTCCAGCATACCTGCGATAGTAAAGTAGATAAAGAGATGTAGACAACGTGTGTAAGATTAGAAGAGAAAACAAAATAAGTACAATGAAAATAAAATAAAAAAACTGTTTTTTTTTTTTAAATGTTCCCACACTAGGAATTTTTCCTGTATCGTGGGTGCATTTACAAATATTTAAACTCACATACACAAACAGCCAGACCCGGAACAACTACTTGTAGGTCATACAAATATTTGTTCCGTGCGCGAATCGAACCCGCCAGACGCAGCGCAGCAGTCAATCGCTTAACCACTGCGCCATCCGTGCCGTAATTTAAATATAATATATACAATATGAGAATATACTTACATACATACTTCTAAAATGAATATCATTCAAATATACAGGGTGGATTTTTGAGATTTTTGAGACGGCAGCAAGGGTAGGTAAGTACGCTAATCGTTGTAGCTACTGGAAAACGGTCTTACGAGATAGTTCTTAACTTTTTGAGACATATTGATCTGCATTCACATATTTTGGAAAAAAGTTACAGTCAGCAAGAAAATGGGTTTTCACAAAAACATGATGCCCATCGATCCTGTTTCTTAAAACGATAAAAAAAATCTATTGGACCAAGTGAGGTTTGAGTACTAGAAAAGTCATAAATCAAATAACTTTTACCATACTTTTGTTAGTAAAGAAACCACAACTGACTTTTTATGATGGATAGACTAACCGAAAATAAACAAAAAAAAAAATTCATCAACATCGTAGAAAAGTAGTTTGGGAGTCCCATTTCCTACGAAATGTATGGGAAAAGTTTTTTATGATTTCTGACTTTTCTAGTACTCAAACCTCAGTTGGTCTGACAGAGTTTTTTGATCCATATAAGAAACGGGATCGATTGGCAAAACTGGCCATTTTCTTGCTGACTATTTTTCTTTCAAAATCTGTGAATGCCTATCAAAGTCAAATTCAAAGTCAAATTATTTATTTCAAATAGGCACATAAAATTGAACGTCAAAATTTACAAAGAAAATAGAATTGACTCTAAAGTAACCGTCATGAGAAGCTATAAATACATAAAATTGCAAATTATACAACTATCAACTTTAAACTCAAGATATCTAAGTTGATTTATGAATGAAGAAATTATCGCTAAACGTCATAAAATAATTTTAGTTGCAATGGAAACTGAACCATACGCAATTTCAGTTAAAGTTTTAAATCCCAAAGTATGAAATTTATCTCGTTTCATGGCGTTGACTTTAGTCGTATATATCAATATGTCTCAAAAAGTTAAGGACAGTCTCGTAAGACCGTTTTCCTGTAGCTACAACGATAAGGTACCTTCCACCCCGTATATAATGATAAAATACATAATACGCAACTATAACGAAGTGGAAAGATAGTGTTCTTTCACTCTTCTTTTAAAAACTGCAACAGTTTGGCAGTCCCTAATGTTAGAATTCCACAACCGCACCGCGTGAACAGAGAAGGAGTAGGAGTAGAAGTTGGTAGACTGGGGAGGGGATTTAAGGAGATTTTTAAGATGCGACTTGCACGGTTCATCAGAAGGACGGGCGTAGGAAAAGCGTTCCCGCAGATTCAGAGGGTGGCGCTCTAGAGTTGTGAAGGATATGAAACAGCAGACACAATATCCGAGAGTTACTGCAAAGAAGAATATGTTTATACATTATTTTTAGTATATGCGAACCTGAATATAATAGTTTGTTCACACAACTGAATCGATTTCAATAATTTTTACACCATGTTATATTTTGTCCCAAAATGTTTAAGTGTGATGGAAAATGTTGTCACCATTTAGTTACTTACAATACAATCACTGTACGGTTAGGTTCCTACTGCCAAATTATTATCAATGAGCGCAAGACGACCCTGGAGGCACGGGGGGCCGTTAGCATGTTTTCGTACGAACAACCCGGTAACATAACAACCTTATAACATTGTGATTTTTCATGATACAGTTTTTTTTAATTTTGTACATAGATTCTTTACATAAAAATACTAGACACGTGTTTCGGGTTTCGCATATACTAAAACTAATATTGTATACAAATTCATAAATAAGAACCTACATAAAAAGGTTTTAACATCGATCTTTAACATTGTTCACAGGTGGTGTTAAAAAACAAACAGTTAAAGGAAGTGATAACTAACTTAAGGACAATCATATGGGAGATTAACGTGATGTTAACTATGAGGCGGTCTTAATTTAGGGCGGGTTTCACCAATGAATCTGAACGCTATCTAAACCACAGTATAAATATTCTGCTATTGTCTAACTAGACAAACTAGGCCTGATTGTTGAAATAATTACCTACGCAACATTGTAGCGCGGCGACCACTCCTCTCGACAGCACTGCGACACTATTGTGTTGCAGTACTAACTATTGTAAACTAGGCCTGATTGTTGAAATAATTACCTACGCAACATTGTAGCGCGGCGACCACTCCTCTCGACAGCACTGCGACAACCGCTTTGGGGTCTCGTCAATGCGCGCGTCTGTGTGAGCGTGCCGATTCGAACGTTTACTACCTACTAGTTTCTGTACTATCCATATTTATACTGTGTCTAAACAATGTTCAAGACCTGTCAGTGTCATCATTGTTTTGGAATATTGACACTAACAGCTCTGAACGCAGTTCAGACGTGCTGATTGCGTTCAGTTTCATTGGTGAAATTGGCACTTAGTGTAGTTAGTTTTAAGTATAGTTGCTGCAATTCAAACCTTATGTCACTGACATTAAAGTCACATGCTTAAAAAAATGTCAACTACTGTAATACATTATTCCCCAATAGTGTTATTATATTGCGATTTTGTGATGTGTTATCTTGACCTTTTAAGATTGTTCATGAGTGATTGCTTCGGAACTCCCGAATGGTTTCGGATTCAATCGGACTATCCGGAACGCAAGTGAGTAAATAATCATAAATGCTAAACTCCCTACTGAGTATCTTGTCGTCTCGCTCCTACGTTTTATGACCGAGTCTCGAACGTTACCCTATCTATACAAATAAATAAATTGAAGTGTCTGTTTGTAATGTCAAAAAAAAACAGTTTTTTTTGTTTTTCTGTCTGTTTGTTCCGTTTAAGCTCCGAAACGGCTGGACTAATTTTGACGGGACTCACTCACACACTGGCAGATAGCTGATGTTATCAGGAGTAACTTAGCGTAACTACTTTTATTTTGGAAAAAGCCACGCAAGCTAAGCCGCGGTCAGCAGCTAGTAGCAGCTAGTAAATGTGGAATAAAGTATCAACCAGTATAATATTTCAGATTAACAGTTAATCTATAGTTAAAATTTAAAGTTACTATACATTTTTCGAAGATTAAGCTTGGCATAATTTCGCGTTTAATAATAAGGGGGTTTGAGTTTAGAGCTTAGTATATTGCTACAGTCCGCGAGGCCGAAGCTGAGCTTTGCATTTGTGTGAGTGATTATAGTGTGGCCATTAGTGCTGTGCACTCCCTGAGGTATGCGCGGCGAGGTGGGAGGCGAAGAAAAAAGTGCATGAGTTCACATGAGATCGATACATGTCGGACAGATCTCACGATATCAGTTTGCATTTCTAAGGCAAGACTTGTGGCGGGACGATGGTCGGAGGCTATCTATCTGTAATATATTATACTTACTTAGTTGATTAAAATGTCACCTAAATATACTCATATTTTATTAAAAATATGCAGGTGATAAATAAGAACTAAACTTATAATTCAAAGCAGGACTTGTTTTTATTGAACATTTTTTATATTTACAAACAATTATATATTCTAACGAAAGTTATTCTGACATAGATTCTGTTTCAACTTCATCAAAATGACAGTCTTCATATCACGAGATAACGCACGACCCATCTTTGAATATTTATCCCATGTACGTCTGACATAGACAGTCCGATACAGATAACACTACCTGCCGCCACGAGCGTTGACGGCGCACTGACAGAGCGCAGCAGCCGATTCTCCCCCCCGTCTCGCCGCGCATACCTCAGGGAGTGCACAGCACTAATGGCCACACTATACCAAAAGTAGAGTATAAACCGATAAAAAAAACGGGTATAAACCGGTTTAAACCAAGCAAAGAACGCGTTGCGCTCTAGGTCGATGTCACACCTACACTATCTATGTGCATTCACATAAATGCAAAGCTCAGCTTAAGGCGACGATAACCGACGTTTAATGATTTTACACTGAAGATCATGTCTAACCGAGTAGTGTTAATAATTTGAAAAAAATATATGTTAAATTAGAGCTTTTTTTTTAATGTTTATATTACATAGTGAAATTAATTTGTTATGTCTAACGCGGATGAAAAACTGAGTATGGCGCAAAATCTACCAAGCGTATTTTTGTGAACCCTTCACCAATTTAAAGATAATTTAATTATTGATCATTAGTATACGCGTTTTATTAAAATACCTTTTGGTTTTTGTATAATAAATTAATAATGCGTCATATTGGGGACAGCGCTCCTTGATGGTCGAGTCCTTTTACTGGCTGAACGTACGACGCGTTGCGTGAGCTCAGCACAGAACACGCAAGCTAACCACTCAAGGTCACTGGCATATATCTGCGACTTAAGCCTCGCGGACAGTACTATCATAGCAAGACGTTCCACTAGCAGGCCGGCTACTGGGGTCAAGTTTACGAGGACAGTTTCGCAAACTAAACACATTCCGTGTTTACCCGTTTACTGTGCGTTCACTATATCTTGACGCGTGACGTGATTGGTAGCACTGAATTTTGCAATCATGTGATTGATAGTTCTGTTCTGTCAGTCGCCATTTTGAACTCTATTATATTGAAAATAAGACTGCAAAATTCAGTGCTACCAATAATAGTGGCACGCGTCAAGTTATAGTGAACACACTTTAAATGAATATTTTTGTAAATATTTGTGTATTAGATATAGTTAGGTATGTACTGTTGTATTATTTATAGATACAATTTAAATATATTTAAGTACTTAATAAAAATAATCTTTCGTATAAAGTAGTTTTATTGTAAAACTGACCTTAGACTATTATTTGTTTGGCAATCGTGTCATGGCTACTGATGACACTGCTATGGGGTCATGATGATCACAATGCCTTTGAACTCGGAAATATTGTATGGCTGTCGTATTTAGAACAATCATTGTGCATAGAAGTTAGTTAATTTGTCTTTTAACAATATTTTAATTTAAATGAGTGTCTCTGGAGGTTTTTTTATCTTTCTGACTTACCGACCCTTTGACAAGTCAAAAGTGCCTGTAATTGACTTATTTGAAATAAATGATTTCTCGAGTTTTAACCTGCCCAACCTGTAACCTGTTGAGATAAACTATACTCCATTTGAAATAAGATTAGAAATTTAAATAAACTTTCTTACAGTCCGTTTAACCGATTTTGACTTCTATTCCTTACGGAATAGAAGTCAAAATCGGTTAAAGCATAAGCATAAGGATGGGATTAAAAGCAAAAACGTGGTTACAATACCAACTGTTTCTTACAACTGTCATTTGTCATGCTACCAACGCAATAGAAGTCAAAATCGGTTGAATGGACTGTAAAAAAAGTTTATTTAAATGTCTAATCGTATTTCAAACGGAGTATAGCAAGATGTTAGGGGTTCCAACCCATATTTCTTCTAGTGAGTATCAGCCAATGAACTGTCACTGCCTCTGGTCAGCCCTTTTCTGATTAGGAAGTCCTTCTCCATATACACCTTACAACAAAGCTGGCAGCATAGGCTAGCCGTATGGTGACCAGAAACTCGAAACGCCGCGCCAAGTCATTTTCGCCATTGCTGCCTTTTGCTTGGTCCGTCAGGCCGCTCTGAATCGAAAATAATTCGGCCTAAAGCCATTGACTGCTGATCAACATTCTACAAACTGGGACATTGAGGATACATAAAAGAAATTCAAAACACATTAAAAATAAATTATTTACTTCAGTAAGATTCGAGAGTATTCTAAATACAAAATGTCAAACGGCTACGATTACACATTGTGTTTTTATATAAAGCTAATGACAAGCTTTTTAGAAACTGAGTATTAAAAAATTGAGTTTAGTAGTATTTAAAATTAACTTATAATTAAGACTTAAGTACGTTTTATCTATCTACGTTCGATCGGTTTCGGGATTTCGGAGCTGGCTTTCTTTTTCTTTTCAAGGATTTTCTTCTCGTAAGGACGGTGGTCGACGGTTTCGTCTGCAGGTGCTGGGATGTCGTCAGGTTGAGGCTGGTCGGCTTGTTCCGGTGTCTCAGGAGACGCTTCTACCTGCTTTCCTGCGCTTCTCCCCGAAGGCAGTTCGTGGAAAGCCTCTGCCAAGTCCAGGTTGATCTCCTCAAGCGGTGTGTCGCCCGACCTGATGTAGACTGGCACGTATCCTGGCACAGGAGGCAAGACCTGCCATTTGGGACGCGCCTCTGTAATAGAAAGACACGTTGTTAATTTATGTGCAGCAGTTTTTTTTAAGGTGGTCAACTGGTAACCCTTGTTCTCTCACAGAGGGAAAACCTGGGTTAAAGGTGCGTTTTAGGGCTATCTGAAGGCTGAGATTGATCACAATGCAAGACGCAAAGCTACCTTCGTTATAACGCGGTACCTACGAACACCAGTTCAGTTCAAACCAGTTCTTATAGCATCCCTGGTGGCCTAAGTGTTAGGGATTTTGATTGAATAATAGAGCCTGCCGGTTCAAGCTGCCTGGACAACTGACTTGTAGTTTGAACCCCTTATCGTCTAGTAGAACACCGTAATAACCTACTTCCTGAGGCTTGGCGACCTCAAGGCCAGTTTACAGTTTGATAGCAGAGCATTTTTTATCGTTGGCAATTTTCAAAAGTAGGTCATTCGATGCAGCGAACCGAGGTCGTTTTTTTAAACCAAGTTTTAATAGCCACTGCTTTAAGTACTTACAGTACGTGTTAGCTACCCGAAAAATAAATCTTAGACCACACTACACCCGAAGCCACTGCGTTTGGTCCAAGCTATTGTGTCATTAGTAGAGATCGGATATTCGGATGCATATTTACCTAAAGTAAGTTTTTTTCCCGGCAAAGGATACAAAGTATGGAAACAGCTTCTTAAAATACATCTTTATTCCGGGATCGCGGGGTTTCATTAATAACAGTGTGTAGGTATACAATTTTGTATTCCGAAGTATAACAAACATTTCTTATCTATTTAGAACTAGGCAATAATTTTGTGGAAAATATAACACTTAAAAAACACTATTTCTATATATTTCTTCAAAACCTTTTATTCTAAAATGAAATATATTTATTCGGGGTTACACAGTACAAAGAGTATTTCTTAAAAAAAAAACAGTCCTGGAAACCGACACTTCTCGTACCGAAGCGTAGCACTCCATATTAGTCAACTCTCAAACTTTAGGTGAATATGGA
Source organism: Tiliacea aurago (assembly GCA_948098905.1). NCBI lineage: Eukaryota > Metazoa > Arthropoda > Insecta > Lepidoptera > Noctuidae > Tiliacea > Tiliacea aurago. The sequence goes on from OX402577.1 coordinate 22,379,286, forward strand.
TCCGAATATCCGATCTCTAATCATTAGGTACCTACAACGTCAACGACTACTTCTATCAGTTCGACGAACATTCGCACATTCTGAAGTATTTTTGTGCATTATTTAAGGATCATGACTGCATCACCATCAAACCGACATTAATTTCAATAATTCAACGTACCTATTTAAAATAGCCTTTTTTGCATACAGAATTTAACTAAGCCTCTATGTTACTTAAATGTTACTACATCTGACCTCTAGTTTACTATAATGAATGGCATCGTTGTTAGCGAAAAGTCATGACCGATTTATCTATAAACAAATTATACCTCATTAATTTTACTCGCGATAGCCATAATGCTTAGTATCGTATCATACGATATTCCGTGACAAATCAAGCGTGTGATGCGCATTGAATTTATTCAATTTATCTACTGTAACATAACATTTATATATACGAACAATGCTAGGCACAACGCGCGAACTCTTGACACTGACTATGCTAACTTAACCATGTGCCCGGGATTCCCATCGGCAAAAATGACAAAGTTCAATACAAAGTTTCATTCCCTATTTAACCCCTTTAAATAGCCAAATACAACAAAAAAAACCTAGCAATGTGCGTGCGTATTTATAACGGGATGCCAGGTCAATTCAAAACATTAAATTCGAAACTATTTAAGATTAAGTTGTACAAGTGGTTGATTGAGTGTAGCTTCTATAGTGTGAAAGAATTCATGGATAAAAAAAATTGATATAAGGTTGTTTCAAAAACCACGAAATTTTGCATGCTATGTTTTATATTAGCTAGACATGTTTGTGCCATTGTCATTTATTTTAACACCATTTTATGTATACCGTGTCTTATGCAAATAAATGATTTGATTTGATATGATGTTAAAATGCATAGAGAACGCTGCTGCCCATTCTCTAGTAAGTCCCTAGTCGCCTTTTACGACACCCACGGGAAGAAATGGGATGGTGCTATTCTTTACGTCCGGCGCCACACGGAACCGCGTGCTGGGTATCGATATCTAATAGAAACACAAAAATAAATAAAAAATGTGATGATTTTTTTTTGGTCAACGACCTGGTATGAGTTGAGAAAATCAGTTGTTTTTTCGGATTAAGTTATCGATACCCATGACGTCTGTGAAGTTTACTCAAAAAAGTTTTTATTTAATCTGTACCCGAAGTGTAAGTTTGCAAGAGAGTAAACGGAACTTTTCGTTTGCGTTAAAATTTGACCGATAGATCATATATAGATACTAAGAATATAAGGGTGAGAATAAAAATCTTAACGCAAACGCGCTAGTTATGTTTACTCACTTGAAAACTTACACTCGGGGTACAAGTGACTCACTATTACTGGCGGTTGATGGCCCCAATAAAAAAACTCAACAAATTAATATCTTTTTAGGGTTCCGTACCCAAAGGGTAAAACGGGAACCCTATTACTAAGGCTCCGCCCGCGCCGCACAGTGGATCGAAAATCGGCTGTAGAAGACATAGGATCTCGATTTCATAAATGTTATTTTTTTTGCTGGAAATGACTTCTGCTCATCATTACTGTTCTATAAAATGTAATTGAAGTAATTGTGTGCACAAATGGAAGAGTTATAATTTTTATAAGAAAAAAATGTATGGAGCTGACATGAAAAATGAGGATATCTCTGGAATCGCAAGGTTGGCCGTTATATCCTTGCACACTGTTATAGTACTATTTATTTGTGAATTTTTGACATACTTAATATTGCGGCATAACTTGCGATTTTTTTTTAAAAATCTACAAAATAAAAAATAAATAAAAAGTATATGATACATTTTAATGCTTAAATATGGCTATACCAAGTGTAATTTACAATATTTTTTTATGCTTAGACCAAAACATTCTAAGAAATCACAAAGTCGTATTACCTACTTTGTGATTTTCTTTTGAAATGACATGGTAATTATGAATTACGTAATACGTAATCTTGTCTAATGCCTCAAGTCCACATTAGCTAATGATTAATAAAACTTAATACCTATATACCTAGTTAAAAGGATACATACCAAAATAATTTGGGGTACTCGCTAATTTAGCAATTAGTGCAGGATTAACTTAATGAAAGTAATTAGATAAATGTGATACCATCATTAGTCAATAACAATAAATACTCCAACATTGGATTCACAACTTCAGTTCATTTAGAGCATTTCTAATACTAACATCTATCCTACCGTGTCTTTTTACTCAGTGATCGTGAATAATGGAAAGCATTATTACAAATTTGGATTTGTTTGTTATTCTGAGCAATCAGGATGCTTCGTCTTTCGATCATGAAATATTGTTCAACACACTTGTTATTCGACTGGGCTCTAGCTTTTCAGATGAAGACAGTGTTACCGTGAAAGAATTTTGTCGAAGATTTACACGGGCAGTTCAAAAGAGATGGTTACGATCCCACAGGAAAAGTGAAGTTTTTAGACGTGATTACAGTAATTGGCTTGAGGCAAATATTGACTGGCCAAACTGCGTGCAAACCAATTTGCTCATTCAAGAATCAACAAGTGAAAATATTTCTACTGAACCTGTACCTGAACCTGTACGATCAACTTCAACAATGAAATCAACTTCAACGATGACAAAAAGATCTCGAAAGCCGTTTGAAGATCTAAGTAACAAGCAGAAGAAGAGACGATCTGATGAACATATAGGCTATGACCCTAATGAAGTAGCTTATTCAGCTACAGCACTTTTGAAAGGAAATGGTCGTGAGGATATTGCATCTGTTATTGAACATATGCTCCAAAATCCAGAAGCAGCAGCAAAAATCAAGGAAATGTTGAACAAACCAGCTCCTTCAACAATATTTTCACCAGAAAAAGCACTGGGTTTGCTACTTTCATTAAAACTATCGAAATGGCAATATATCACATTAAGGGAAACGACTATTCGAGAAGGTTCAAAGGAGATCTATCCGTCTTACTATAAAGTGTAAAAAGCTAAGCTACAGTGCTACCCTCCGAAGACATTTGTGACTGTAACGGATTCATCTGCTAAGATTGCACTACAAGCGTTACTAGATTTAACAGTGAACAGAATTTTTGAAACTATTCGTAGTCCTGATGCGATACAAGATAAACAATTGATATTAATATCAAAGTGGGGATTTGACGGTGCATCTAACCAAAGTAGATATAAGCAAAACATAGAGAGTGGTCAAGATGATTTCAGCATATTTATGACCTCTTTGGTTCCATTAAAGTTGACAGCTGACGGTGATACCGTATGGGTGAATCCAAAACCCTGCTCACCTAGGTATTGCCGTTCAGTCCAGTTTAGTTTTGTGAAACAAACCAAAGACGTTGTCATAAATGAAAAAACTGCAATGGATAACGAAATTGAAGCTCTCGTTCCCTCAAAATGCCAAGGACATGAAATTAGTCACAAATTAATGATGACGATGATTGACGGCAAAATTTGTACATATCTGTCTGAAGCTAAGTCAAATGCGGCCTGCTACCTGTGTTTGGCTAAGCCTACAGAAATGAATAAGTTAGATGTCATTGCGTCAAAAACCATTTCTTCTGGTGTGTATGAGTTCGGATTATCATCACTTCATGCCCGCATTAAGGTGATGGAATGTCTTCTACACATAGCGTATCGTCTCGACTTCAAAAAGTGGTCTGCAAGAGGAGAAGGTCATCAAGAGTTATTGCATTCACGAAAAAAACTTATTCAAGATCGATTCAAAGATGATCTCAACCTTTTGATTGACATCGTTAAGCATGGATCAGGCACAACTAACGACGGGAACACAGCAAGGCGGTTTTTTGAATTTCCTGATAAAACTGCAGCGATCACTGGATTAGATGAAGACCTAATACGCAGATTTGCTGTGATTCTGCAAGCTATCACATCTGGAGAGATTGTAGACGTGCCGAAATTTAAAGAATACGCTAGAACAACCGCTGAAAAATACGTGGAACTGTACGATTAGTTAGTACTACATGTCATCAACCGTCCACAAATTATTGATTCACGGAGGGGACATAATTGCAGAAAATGCTATTGTACCAATTGGAAGTCTTTCGGAAGAAGCTTCAGAGGCCCGAAACAAAGACTTTAGGAGGTTCAGAGAACACCATTCGAGGAAAAAGAGTAGACAAGCATCAAACGAGGATATCCTCAATATGCTTATCGTCTCTTCTGATCCTCTAATTTCTTCCACAAGACTAAAATTAAATGCCCACAAGAGGCAGACATACTTTAAGGAAACAGTAGAACTACTGAAACTTCAGGATCAGGAAGCTCCGACAGAGTTCTTAGAAGTTATATCTATTGTAGAGCCTGATTCTGAAGTGGATTCTGATGGTGACGAAGTATAAAATAAGTTAACTTTTATTGTTTATGTTAGGTTAGGTTAAGTTAATTTTTTTTTTTAATAATTTGCTTTTATTTTTAATCATACAATAGTTTACCATTTATTGTTATTGACTAATGATCACGTTTATCTAATTACCCTCATTATGGTACGTATCCTTTTAACAGGTATATAGGGGGGGGGGGCGGGGGGGTATTAGCTAATGTGGACTTGAGGCATTAGACAAGATTACATATTATGTAATTCATAATTACCATGTCATTTCAAATAAGTAGGTAATACGACTTTGTGATTTCTTAGAATGTTTTGGTCTAAGCATAAAAAATATTGTAAGTTACACTCGGTATAGCCATATTTAAGCATTAAAATGTACATATCATAAACATTTTAATTTTTTTTAATTTTGACGATTTAAAAAAAAAAAATCGCAAGTGATGCCGCAATATTAAGTATGTCAAAAATTCACAAATAAATAGTACTATAACAGTGTGCAAGGATATAACGGCCAACCTTGCGATTCCAGAGATATCCTCATTTTTCATGTCAGCTCCATACATTTTTTTTTTATCAAAATTATAACTCTTCCATTTGTGCACACAATTACTTTATATGACATTTTATAGAACAGTAATGATCAGCAGAAGTCATTTCTAGCAAAAAAATAACATTTAAGAAATCGAGATCCTATGTCTTCTACAGCCGATTTTCGATCCACCGTGCGCCGTCTGTCTGTCTGTCTGTCTGTCCGTCTGTCACCAGGCTGTATCTCATGAACCGTGACAGCTAGACAGTTGAAGTTTTCACAGATGATTGAAATTGAAATTGTTTATTGAAATAATTGATTTATGGTATTAAGGTAAATAATAATTGGATTCTACCTGAACTAGGAATAAACCTGTATCTCAGGTATCTCACTCAAGTGCTTATACATAAGTGTTATCTAAGATTCCATAAAATTGTAAAACTACTATAAATTATGTTTTCATTCAAATTTAGAAAAATACTCGTAGTATGCTGCATTTTTTGCATCATCGTAAGACATTTTTACAACCATGTTCTATTATGATTTTTGCAATGTAACATTTTTAACAAGGTCGCATTTACTTTAAACATAAGTACAGAAAATTTTGCCGTGTCAACAAAAAGTAAAGATTGCATGTTTGCAAACGAATTGTAAAACCTAAAACTATTTTTATGTGTAAAGGGCAATATTAGTTAGTAAATACATTAATACTAGTTATTAAATACAAAATACATTAATTAATAAAGACTTAAAGATAACTTGGCGCTATTATGCGACCTCAGTATAATCTATAGAATTGATGTATCTTGTCTCAGCTAATTTCTTTGCAGGGCATTCTTGATCGCCTGTTTTGTGATTGCTCGGTTTTTTAAATCGCAAGCATGTTGCACAATGTGATGGTTCAGCATGTTTAGTGCACTCATTCGTTTGATGACCTTGTTCTCCACAATGTCCACACGTATAGGTAGCCTCACGACAAGTCTTTGCAGCATGTCCATACTGTTGACATTTAAAGCACCTGGTCACAAGTGTGAAGTCCCTCACTGGGCAGGATGTCCAATTAATGAACACTCGACTTTGGTTTATAAGCGCCTTCCTTATGCTAGCAGTTACTTCAAGAATAAAGTTGCACGTAGGTCCCTCTTTTTTACCAGACTTGTGACTTAAATTTACAGAGGCCAAAAAAGAGTCACGGGACAAACTAGGCAGTTTGTCGGCAATATTCTGCTCATAGATGCAATCATAAACATCTTTGTCATTTAAAACGTTCGGTACTCCTATAACTACAATTCTTGGTCTTCTCTTATGGGGCTTTTCCACTTTCAGGCCGGAACTACTTAGCTGCGATGATTTCCTAAGTTTTTCAATATCGTCTTTGGACTCCGTGCTGATTATAACGCCTCCGTGTCTTGTTTTGCGTAATCCTCTAACGTGCAGTTTCATTTGTTCAGGGCATATAATTTTTTGGACCAGAGATTTAGTGTCGTCACTAGATTTTAATTTGTCCGTTGGATAAATTGCAATAGAGCTGATGTTATTGGGTCGCAAGTAATTATTTTGATTGGTTTTTACCATGTCAGCGAATGAAACTGTTTCTGCCATAGCCGGTTTAGCGCAGTTTTCATGAACGCTAGCTTGAACGGTTTTCTGGAAATTTTTCTGTTGCCGCTATAACATCAAATACCTACTAAAAAATAGAATAAAATAAATATTTAAGGGGGCTCCCATACAACAAACGTGATTTTTTTGCTCATTTTGCTCTATATTGAGAACGGCAACAGGTAGACGCTTGAAATATTCACAGAATATGTAGATATATATTGACTTTAAAAATAAATAATTAAATTAAAATAAAACAAATATTTAAGGGGGGTTCCCATACAACAAACATGTTTTTTTTTGCCATTTTTATAGATAATGGTACGGAAGCCTTCGTACGCGAGTCCGACTCGCACTTGGCCGGTTTTTTTATCATGTATAGATATCGATACCTACCCATCACGGCTGCGGAGTTTCGCTAGCTGCTTTTTAATTTGACCCTGTATAAGGAACTTTTGTGCTAAACTTCATGTTTCTAGACCCAGTGGTTCAGGCTTTAAGATTTTTGGTGCTAGAGTTGTCAAAAAAAAGTAGGCCCGGCAAAAATAGTGTTACGTCGCGATGGTTAATCGCGACGTAACTAGTGAAGTAACCATACGACTCGGTACTCGATACTCACGATAAATCGATTCAAGTTAAATGTCAAAACGGGCCTATTATTTTTTGACAAGTATAGTTTAGATATCATTTGTGACTTTGAGTTACAGCTATATCTTTAAGAAAGCGGGCACGCCCACTGTGCCTGCTTTTATTTAGGTTGAGTATATTTTTCGACGACTATTACTTATATATTTTTTTGGTATAAGTAGTTGCGTGTGCTAGCTAACTTACGGCAAATAATTTTTAATGTTTTGTGTTGCGTGATGCAAATTATTTTACATTCTATTGTATGTAGAATCAAGTTTTCTAACTGAACAGACAGCTGTGCTGCTGGGGAGTTTGTTGCGCCACGTTCTTCCCAGCTAAAGCGTGGATGTGGTGAAGGGTGGGCGTTTTTGGGGGACAGTCTTATGTAATTTTTGACATTCGAAAAGTACTCGGCCTAGTTTGAATAAATGACTTTTGATTTGATTTTATTAAGTAGAAAATTTATTTGTTGAGGGAAACACGATTCTGTTGGGTCTGATGGAAGAAAGTTACCGAAACTAAATTAGTCTGCTTGCAAGAGCACGGGTCGCCGATAGCTCGCGCGTTACACGATGATATCGCATGCATCCGTGCGTCGTAAATTTGCTAATACCTAGAGATAATAGCTAGGCCGGGACTTGTTTAGGTCACTTTCCTTGTTACTGCGGTCGTTCAACCGGCTATTAAATGCAGATAAAACGAGACGCAGTTAGACAGTTCGAAGCTTTTATGGTTGGTTCTTATTTGAAGAGAATTCAAGCGTTCTAAATTCGAATTAAGTAGATATCTATGTAAGTTTTTTTTCGTTCTAAAGCAGCTTGGATAGGCTAGATACGTTCAAACTCAAAGCATCTATTTCAAATAAACAAAATATAGGCGCTTTTGGATTGTTAAGGGGTCGGTCAGTCAGAAAGATGAAGCTAGTTGCCCATTCCAAAGCGTAATAGGTTCCTATGGAGAAGAACGGGCAAGAAACTCCACGGAGTGTCCGTGGAGTTTATTTCCCGTTCTTCTTTTAAATTAAAACATTGTTACAAAGTATTAGTTATATAATTAATGTTGAAATGATACATGTGAGAACAATGTAGAAAGACTTGCACCTTAAAAGCGTCCGTATTAAAAAGAAAAAAAAAAGCCGTGGGAGCTAAGAAATACCTACTAACGGCGCCCGTTCACGGACATGACGCATGCCGTTGTGCAGCAAAGTGGAGGTAGGTAATTTGTCTAGCAGTGAACTTTAATAGGCTTCTTTTTTTTGTGTGGGCAATTATCAAATAACTTCTCCCGCTCTGGGCGGAGCGGGAGGGCGTGTCAGGCTTTTACTGACTAAAACCCACCCGTGTTCCTTCCGTTGCCTGTATGCCAGGGCCACGATATCCCTTTCGGACAAACTCGCAACCCTGGCAGGCATTGGCCCTAACGGATCCCGAACTTCAATAGGCTGCGGCTACGGACCATTGGTTTGGATTTAGAGCCCCCGCACATTATGGCCACCAGTCGCCGCTACTAAACGCGACCACCAGTGGTTCAGTCAGACCACTACACGCCGTCACCAGTGTCAGCCACTGGTGGCTGGATGCATTCAGTACGCTGCTTACAACAAGACTAGACCTGAGGCGCGGGGGCGGGGAGAAGCCGGCGACTGTGGCCGTGTGTACGACTCTCGCAGTTGAGGCTCGGACGCGGCCACTCAAACGCTCGGTGTGCGCCGATGATATACAAAATGTATGGAGAAACGCGTCCGCAACTTGTAGCGGCCACTAGTCGTTCTAATGTGGTCGCCACAGTGGCTCAATGTGCGGGGGTCTTTCCTTTATCTCAACCCAACTTCAATAGGCTGGGTTGAGATATAAGGTAAATCCAAACCAATAGTCCGTAGTGTCAGGAAGTTACCTGTCGACTTTATAGTAAGTACGAGTATAAGATGAGGCTATAATGTTCCCACTGCTGGGACACAGGCCTTCTCTCTTCGAGAAGGAGTTTAGGCTATAATCTACCACGCTCGCGCAGTGCGGGTTGGTAGATGTCACAAATGTCTTGGAATTTTTGGTTCTAGGACATGCCGGCTTCCTCACGATGATTTTCTTCATTGTTTTGACAGCAGTGGTAATGAAATAATTACACAAAGTAAAGCGCCTGCTTGGGTTCGAACCCACGACTTAGAACTCGTAAGTCGGAGCCGTTACCACTGGGCCACCATTGCTCGACTTTATAGAGTTAGTTTTAATTGCGGGGACAATGAGGCATTTTCCTGTCTCTCCGTGTTAAACAGCGCATGTTAAAAGCAGGGACCGTACAACCCCGGTTAAGAGTTAAGCCTTTCGAAGGGGTAACCCATTCAATGGGTTACCTTTATCATGATGTCACCCATTGAAAGAGTTTTATACTAGAAACCCATTGAAAGGGTTACATGATAACCCATTGAATGGGTTTTATACTTGAAACCCAGTGAAAGGTTTACATGATAAGTATGATAACCCATTCAATGGGTTCTATACCTACTTGAAACCCAGTAACATAAAAAAATCATAATATTATGTTATTTCGATATTCGCCCAGCACGCGTAGCATGACCAATTCTATCTCTATTTTACCCAGGGACCATTTTGGTTACCATTTCAGAAAAACCCTATCGAAAACCATTTCAATAGAAAGGGTTTTCGATATGGTTTCTCTAAGCAGTTAATCAAAAACCCATACGGAGTGGGTAATTTTGAATGGCTTAAATTAAGCCGTTCAAAAGGGTTACCCACACCGTATGGGTTTTTATCGAAAACCCTTTCAATGGGTTACCAAAATTTAATTTAAGCCGTTCATAAGGGTTACCCATATCGTATGGGTTTTGTTTAACCGCTTAAAAAACCCTGTCGAAAACCCTTTCAATAGGTAACCAAAATGGTCCCTGGTTAAAAGACTGAATGGATGGGAAACGATTGAGCGTATTTATTATTTGTTTATTGGACAATCGAGAGCTTTATAGCCGCGTGGTTTTAGGTCTTTCCTTTCACCAAGCTTAGTAACAGTAATAAGAAAAAATCCAGTTCATATTATCATCATCTGTCTAGTGTTTTCTCAGCTATGTTGGGGTCGGCTTCCAGTATAACCAGATGCAGCTAATTACCAGTATTTTACATGGAGCGTCTGCCTATCTGACCTCCACAATCGGGTTACTGAGCAACACGATACCCGTTTGCAAGACTGGGTTGTCAAAATTTCGGGCTTTCAACAACCCGTAACGACTGTCAAAGATCCACGAATGACAGTCGGGACCAATAGCTTAACCTACTGCTTTCCAAGGCATGGAGGGGTCTTGGTATCTAAATATGGTTACTCATCCACGGACCGACCTATGCAAGCGTTGTTTAACCTGATCGATCGACACATGCGGCTGTTATTTTTCGTGTTCAAGATATTAAGTGCTAAATGTCAGCGAACCTGCAAGAAACGCGGTCACGAATGGTCAGAATCCAGCCACTTGAGCGTTTGACGTAGACACAGATTTCGAGATAATTACGTAGTTCTTCGGGCCGCACGTTTGTACAGCCCGATTAAAACCTTATGGCGGTTCGGACCATAAGGCGAGTGGCTGCGCAGTAACGAGTTCATTTGTGTCAGCGGGGGTGAGAGGTGGGGTACAGCGCAGCGAGTAGCGCACTTCAGACCTGCCATTAAGTTTGGCGCTCTCATTACTGATATCTTAGATCAATTAGGTCACTCATAATATCTCAGCACGCTCGATCTGGCATCAGCATGTCGATTCTGTAACCATCATCGTGAAACCCTATGTGAAGTCAGCGTGGAGTGAGCTGTCAGTGTCATCCCACCAGTAGTGCTATTCTGTAACCAGCTCACCGTGAAAAATTAGGTGAAGTGAGCTTGAAATGAGCATCAATACATAGTTTCAGTGCCTAGCATCAATGAATGACCGCTCACATCACCTGAGTTTTCACGGTGAGTTTTTTACAGAATAGAGCGGCTGATGTTGATGGACCAAATATTACATTTACAATCATAATCAAGATTTTTATCATAATATATTTTTTATGCTAATTCTGTTGATCATTTTATATTATTTCAAAACTAGTAAACTCCCTCCTAAACATAGTAATGTTCAAGGACTAGTCTACGAAAAAAAAAAAAAAAAACCAAATTGAGTTTCTGACTGAATTTCTGTTTTGCTATTTTATTTAAAAACAAAAGAAAAAGAAAGAAAAATTGTTTATTCTGCACAAACAAGACACACTTTACAAAAAACAAAAAATAAAAATTGACAAAATACGCACTCTAATACAAAGCAGCCAATTGCAATCATATTTTAAGACCTCACCTTATTTACCCTGACCTTTTTAGGGTTCCGTACCAAAATGGTAAAAAGGAACCGGTCTGTCTGTCTCTCTGTTACACCTGGATATCTCAAGAACTACTAATGCTATCAACTTGAAATTCAAAATAGTTTTAGATGAAGTTTGCCCAACTATTTTGGAAACAAGAAAGAAATTAAAAAAAATATATCTTTTATGCAAAAGAGACTGAAAGGGGGTCTTAAAAATTTGAAGTGAAACTACTAGGGCATGTGGGGTATCATATGTAAGAACGCTGTTTGCACATTCTCAAATATATTTTTTAATTTTTTTTGGCAGCATAGTTTCCGACTTTTGATGAAAAATACCGTTCCCCCCCCTTATCTCCGAAGTTTGCATAGATAAAAATTCTGAAATTATTCTATGTGATAGAAGTATATGTAAAGATTAAAGGAAAAAAAACGATGTCTCTAAATAGCACAGTTTTTCAGAAATCATCAACATCATATATACGTACGGAACCCTCGGTGCGCGATTCCGACTCGCGCTTGACCGTTTTTTTTTAACCTCCTTGTTAGTAATCTTTAGACACTAAAATACTAGCTTTGAAATAGTATAAAATTATCAACAGAATTTGGCAGTATAAAAATATTTTTAAAATCTCGATTACGATTGTAAATGTAATGATGCTTGGTCAATCCCTAGCATCAGTGAGATGACACTGACAGCACTCCACGCAAGATTTCACGGTGAGATTTTTACAGAATAGCACTTCATCATTTATTGTTGGACTCTAGGGACACTGAAAAAACAGCATTCAGTGTTACAACTATAAGCATTTCAGGTCAATTTGAATTTACTAGAATACCTTTCGGACTAAAAAATGCCCCCTCTACATTTTAGAGAATGATGAATCTAGTCCTCTCAGCAGGATTACAAGGTCTCCACTGCTATAAATATTTAGATGCTTGTATTGTCTACTCCCATGCCCTTGAATCTCATACTCAGAAACTTGAAGCTGTAGGTATTCACCAAACTCAGGGAGGCAAATTTAAAACTACAGTCCGATTAATGCGAATTTTTGCGACAAGAAGTTGCTTACGTACCTAGGACATGTTATCTATCACAGACAACGGTGTTTCGCCATCCTAACAAATTGCTGCAATCTAGCTGTTTCGATTAGACAATTGCTGCACTTCAGTGCAATAAATAGGTTTTACTGCGTAGCTAGATACAGTTCCATTTCAGGGTTCTAAACCTGTCCGCCTTCGCCGGCTCTCTTGCACATTGAGCTCACACTTAGTCATTTTTTTTTTTTAACGTTGCCCCACACTAGGAATTTCTCCTGTATTGTGGGTGCGTTTACAAACATTTAAATTCACATACACAAACAGCCAGACCCGGAACAACTACTTGTAGGTCATACAAATATTTGTTCCGTGTGGGAATCGAACCCGCGACACGCAGCGCAGCAGTCAATCGCTTAACTAACTGCGCCAACCGTGCCGTCGAAATATGGAATAGATTATTGGTAAGGGTGTACATGAAAATATAAGTATGATACGTTAAGGGAACCTACACAGACCTACAAGCCTACAAGCCTAACAGTCCCTACGACCCTAAGCCCTGTAAGCCCTACAGCCCTAACCATCATATACCTAGTACGTGATAAATAAATATATAAATAAGTTCAGGATGTCTGCACTATGCGACCTAAGGTTACAGACAGGATTTCCAGGTTTGGGAAGGGTAAACTCACTGCCAGTCGCGCAGACTGGTGCGAGATGGCTAAAGGTGTCTTGGCCACAGTGAGGGGTAATGAGACAAGAATATAAAATTCAAATCTGATTTATTTACAAAATTATACAGCTTATATACTACTTTTTCTTCACACACAGTATTATATAAAACCTTTGTGTCCTATGCGTGTGAGATGCAACCAAATCAATATTTTTAACAGGGCCGCGCTTCAGCCGGGCCGAGTGCTGAGTCAATGTCCAAAGGTAACGTTGAACAGGTGTAATTCATTGTTTTTCGTTCATGTCTAGTTTGTTATTTCGTGTCCCTATCAGCTACTTATGTAAACAGTTACACTATATTATATTTCATGGCGTGGTAAAAAGATTACTCTTCAGTAATCAGTTTGGGAGGTGCACCGGACGACCTTTGTAACTCGTGGAGGCTTTAACTTTTTTAGGAACTTAGGTACAGAGGGCCTAAAATGGACGCTTTGGCAGAATCATAAGTACAATTCATATTTCGCAATTCATCTGTTTGACAGTTTTGTATGGAGTTCCGTAAAATGGTCCACAAACTATGAATTGCTATAGTGAAGTCTAATGTCAAATAGCAGCTGTCAAACAGATGAATTGCGGGATGTATGAATTGTACGCAGATCCTAATATGATTCTGCCAAAGCGTCCATTTTAGGCCCACAGTTCTCCAAGTTTATATTTTAGTTTCTACAGTTTATGCTGAAACGGGCGAAAACTCGTGCTTCCTTTGAAAATCACCGAATTGGTCCGAGACCGAGGGAGGATATGATATACTCGTACGTAACTAAATGATCACCTTTTTTTACCTATCCAAGGTATCTGTTTATAAAAAGGTCGTGGTTTGCTACTTCGTTCAATTGGTAGGTTTGAAAACCTTTAATGAAGGTTAGAGGTTGAGGTATTCTTACATTTCATTCTTGTCAATTTCAATCATTACATTGAATAGGTACATTCCACCTAGATACAACGAAGCTTGCCAAAGCTTTTAACGAGGTTCGTGTGTTCATCTTTAGCTAAATTCTTATGAATGTAACATTGATCAGGCAAAAAATAATATTATTGCTTTCAAACATCAAATTGTTTGGTCTTTACAATCAGTATTCTTTGTTTGCACAGCAGTAGGTAAGTACAACATTATGTTATTTTGATCAGAAACGTGTTGTGGTGATGCGGTTCGAAGCTCTTGCGCATCATTGCACTTTAAGATCTTTATAGGTTTTCTATAGATATCTAAGAATAGGGAATTGAATTTTTCGAACTACAGTTTTAATTTCAACAAGGTTTTTCCTTTTATTATTTAAGAAATATATTTTGTGATTCTGAGAATGTTATAGGGTTAATAGACTGTGGATTTTTAGACCATTTTGTATTTTGTTAAGTACCTACCTAGTACTTGTTGACGGGCCTACACTGTCTTCCCGTATTAACATTGTAATTTGGAAACATAGTAAAAGCCAATATTTTTTTAAAAGATAACCGTGGAGTTTCTTGCTGGCTCTTCTACATAGGAAACGACCAATTGGAACCGTGCATCTAGCTTTTGACGTTTCTGTGCACATGTAAGTAGGCTTATGTGATATAAAATATTTTTCACTCCTCTTGCTCAAAAAGTCCGTTATTATAGCGTACCTGCGTACCATGACGGGAATAAAATAGCATATTTTCTTTTAAGGGAAATGTTTTTTTAATTTTTTTTTGTCTTTATTCATAATTATGTAGAAATCATGAATAAAGTCCCGACTTATTACTGTTTAAAAAAAAGAACCTTTAATTTTTGAAAATGGAACTAAAAGCGGCGATCTCTTAGGTAGAATGTGTGCATAGTGTTGCGGCTACAAAAGAAATAAAAAAAGGCATCGGTGCAGTATCTTTTGAATCAAACTCTACGAATCAAAAAAATCTAGAATCAAATCGAAATCTTTCAATAAAATTACGGTCACCAATTCAATTTGTAATTAGAGAAAACTGTAATTACAAATTGAATTGGTGACCGTAATTTATTTTACAGTAGTGGAAATGTCATCATCTAGTGAGAATGGAGACCCTAATTTGCAGATGGAAGAGAAAGGAAAAGAAATAATTTTCAATCTGTTGCCGTCAAGGTGTATTGGTTATTTTATTTTCTCGCAATCTTTGTAAAAAGTACGGCGTAACACATGGCGCTAAAAACCCAATATAACTCGGTTTCTATTTACTCTCTCGCTGAAGCTCGGGAGTAAAACTACCTCTTTTATAATGGGTAATTTTAGCCCCTTGTATAACAATCTACTATTGATTTTGATTTTTCGTAATTACCTACTTCTGCATGTCTGCTTAAGGTCGGTACCTACCTCCTAAGTCATAATGTTCTCAACTTCCAAAGTTTTATCCTTAATTCACCAACACAAATGTAACAATTTTGAGCTTGACTTTTTAGGAATTAACAAATGCCTAATCACGTAGGCACCTACTTACCTGGTGATCGAGCTTTTCGAGAATCATTTTATCCGATGTTTGGCCATTAGGTATATACGTACCTATCCATTGTTTGGGCATTACCTACTCGGTGCTAGCCTTTAAGATGTTTTGTTATAGCAACAAAGCGTTAGTTTTAATACTCGACATTACAAAAAGACATATTATATGTATTGTCCGTCTCGTCGTTGTGGATGCGTCTTTACACTGATTGCTAACAAATAACGAGAGGCGGATGACTGCTGAGTAAAACCGTTAAAATTAAAATGCCTTCATGATTACCTATAAAATGTTCTAACAAGTACCAGTTTGTTTGTGTGTTAGCGTCGTCGTCGAGATGTGAACGTATATGGCCGCACCGGCTTTCTAACGGTCGCCGGCGTCCATCCGACTCAAGGCTGAGTTTTTGCTTGTCAAAACGCTAACTGTACCTGCGTCATTTGTCCAGTACATTTCACCTAAATATATCCCGCAACACCCATCGATTTTCATCTCAAACCTAGCACTGATAAGATTCATAATCCAATGCACATTCTCCAGATACAAGTGAAGGTGCCTTCGTCTCATAATGCTCTTTAAATTTACTGCTTGCCCCAGTTTTGATGCTCAAAAATCGGAAAAATTGTCTCGAATAAATAGATTTGGAACTGGACAGGCCGCTGATGCCTACAATTGTGTTTCTTTGTGACTTTCCCCTATTATTGTTAAAAAGTAGGTACTTAATTATATAAATGCATTATTATCGGTGTTGTGTATATGTAACAAAAGGACCGAGCATAACTCGACTAATAAGTAATAACCTACGCAGTTACATGGCATGAACTTAGGTAGCTATCAGACATAGTGCAACGGTCATACACGATCACATTTGCGCATTATATTTTTTTACAAAGATAATGTAATACAATTAATCAACTTGAGTAATTGTAATTGTTCATCCTATCTATAAAGTCACGCGAAATAGTACTTACATATTTTTATGCAAAAAACTGAAATGGTCCAATTTGCCGAGTTGCATTATTATTATAAATCGTTTTAATGTAAAATGTTGTACCTACTTATTATATTTTTTCACACAATAGAAATGAAAGTGGTAACTAATTAAACTTATTACTTAATTTAATTCCATCATTGATACTATAACTTGAAATTAGGTAGGTACTTCGCTAAACTATAAGTTAGTGTAAATTAAATTATAAAATTAATATTTATTTAAGATAAATCATGACATTTGAGAGATGTATTAATGATTCTAATGATTATAATTCTGTAAATACATAATTATTTGTTTTGTTCGCGAATCATATTTGGATCAAAATACAACCTGTCACTGACCCTGAAAATTTAAAAAAAAAACGTAAGAAAATTTTAATTTTGCGGTTTACCTTTGTTAACCGCAAAATTAAAACAGTTGTTTTTCTAAAAACACACTTTTGTTTAAAAACATGTTTATAAACTAAATTGCGAACGCAGTATAGATGTTCGCTTATGTGTTTAGCATATAAACATCTTAGTGCGAATGTTTTTATCAATTCATTAATTAAGAGTGAAATGCAACAAGTTGGCCACGTAAGTGGGTCAGTGAAAAGTCAAACCGCGAGTTCTTATCTAAATAAGTCTCAACAACTTAGAATATATGGCGACGAACCCAACTACGTTATATTAATGATTAACGCTGACAATTTATCTGGAACGTGCGTCTTAATTATTGCAGAATAAATGATCGATTACTCAAATGAGTCGTTGTTCTTTTGATCGATTGATTTATAAATCATCGATCCATCATAGTGCCATTATAATGCAAATGCTTCGATTTTTTTATTGTTTTTGTTAAACAATTTTTTCATTAATTAGGTGGGACTGGGCTGGCCCCGTCTGCCGCATGCCCAATGAGCTGTGGGTTACAATAGTTACTAAGTGGAACCCTGAGACAGCAACGAGGCGTCTCGTGGAAGACCCCGTATAAGATGGCGGGACAAGCAGCAAAACAAACGACTAGTGATCCACGTTACGTCTGGATCGCAAACACTGGAATTCATGGGGAGAGGCTTTTGCCTAGCAGTGGGATAATAGAGCCTAACATTAACAGGTAAAACTATCTACTAATTAGCTCTTCTTTTGTATTAAGCCTGCTGATGGCTACCTGGAGTCTGGAGTCGAATCATTAATTCATCATTTCAGTAAAAAAACTTCCACTGCTGGACACAACCCTCCCCCAAAGGTTTGCCATAGTCGCCACGGTTGGCAGGCGGGTTGGCGATCTCAGTATGGTATAAATGCATAGAGAACGCTGCTGCCCATTCTCTAGCAGTGGCGAAGGGTGATTTTATGAGAGAGTAAAGCCGGTGCAAAAAAAAGTTTTATCTCTAAAAAAAAACTAGCCATGACGCCGATTTTGAATTGAAATTGTACTTACTGAAATAATAAAATAATAAAATTTATTAAAAATTAAAAATGGGTTGGCTAGGTTATTTTAGAGCAAAATGTTTTGTTGTTGGGATATATTCGTAAAGGCAAAAAATGTAATGTAGGAGTCTTGTAATGTTTTAATTGTATGGTGTATTAAATACCTACAATGTGATTATTATATTACACTACTGATTGTGTGCCATTTTTAAATAACGATACAGTGGTTGTGTTCCGAATTTCCGAAGAGAAGCCGGTAGGAATCGTGTTATACGGTACTTTCGCCACTGTTCTCTAGTAAGTCCCTTTACGACACCCACCGGAAGAAATAGGATGGTGCTATTCTTTACGTCAAGCACCACACGGTACTGGAGTCAATATAATATATTGACTCCAGTAGCGTGTGTACCTCTCTCTCTTCTAATCATCATCATCATTTCAGCCGTAAGACGTCCACTGCTGGACTTAGGCCTCCCCCAAAAAGGGGGGATTTGCCATAATCGCCACGCTTGGCAGGCGGGTTGGCGATCTCAGTAAGGTTATAAAAATGCATAGAGAACGCTGCTGCCCATTCCCTAGTAAGTCCCTTAGTCGCCTTTTACGACACCCATGAGAAGAGATGGGATGGTGCTATTCTTTACGTCCGACACCACACGGAACTCTCTTCTAATAGTGCATAATATTATATGCACCATTAGAAGATTTCTTCTCTCTATCACCCGTCATTTCCATATTTACTTCACTTTAGACACTTCAACTTGCAGTTTTACATTGTCCGTTCATCTTTTGTTCGATCTGCCTCTTCTTTCTAGCTTGCATTTTTAATGTGGATCCGTAGTGGTAACCCTAGAAATTCAAATTTTCTTACGCTTTTTGAAATTTGCAGGTCAGTGTCAGGCTGTATCTTCAAGTATCTTGATCAAAATATAATTCGCGACTATAAAAAATATGTATTTACAGGACTATAATCATTAGAATCATACATCTCTCATAGTTAGATTTGTTCCGTAAGAACTTTTCCATTAAATATGTTCTCTGGGCATGCCAAAATTGTGGCGATAAGTCCCCTCTTTGAGGAGTGTCTAGAGAGGCGTCACGGCGTCCTCACCTTCCGCCTGACGCAGGTCCTCACCGGACACGGTTGTTTCGGTAGGTTCCTGTTCAGGATAAAGCGGGCGGAAACCCGGGTGACCCGGGTGTCACCACTGTGTTGATCAGGTCTGCCCGGATTGGGAAGAGCACCGTCGTGTCCTCACGGAGGCCATTGGCGGCGGCGATCTCTCACGTACGGTCCTGGTTCAGGGCATGGTTCAGAGCGAGAGTGCATGGGAGGCCATCACCTCCTTCTGCGAAGCAGTAATGCTCGCGTAGCAGGAGGTGGAACGCGTGAGGGAGTGGCAAAATTCGCGCCGTCACGCCCCTAGTCACCGCAGGAGACGCCCCGGGCGTCGGGAGTCGCAGGCCGATTCCCGGCCACCGTAGGCGCGGGCCTGCGGACAGTGAGCGATGGTTAGCTTGCCGTCCGACAAGGACCAGGCCCGGGTCGACGACGGCACGTTGTGATCCATTCGCGCCTCAAAGAGATGTCAGCATGAACTGACGGGGTCCGTTAGGGCCAATGCCTGCCAGGGTTGCAAGTTTGCCCGAAAGGGATATCGTGGCCCTGGCACACAGGCAACGGAAGGAACACGGGTGGGTTTTAGTCAGTAAAAGTCTGACACGCAATTTCCATTAAACTTTTTACTTTTATTTACCTACTTACTAGATACATATAGATAGTACCTACCTATGCCATAAAAACCTTTTTAATCGCGACGGGACGTAATGTGAGAGTCATTGTCCTGTCCAGTGGTGTGGAACACAGCTCGGCTCGGACCGGGCCAATCATGATTGTTTTTGCATTATTATAAAATTCCTTCCATAAACTTTTCAAGTACCATACTATGGCCATGTTTACTGTCCAATGCTTTGTTAGTTCCGCTGCTATAAGCTTTGCAAGAGCTTTCTTGTTATTGTATATTGTTATGAGAATTTGGTCGCTATTTCTCCTGTCTACATCATCACAATTTTGTTTTTATTTCAGACAATTTTAGCTTAACGATCACTGGTAGCAGGTATTTTAAGGTACCTACATAACGTAACCTTTCCCGGAATTAATTGGCCCCGTGGGTCGATGATATCATTTTCCCGAGATTCGATTTAGATAAAAACACGTGTGCAAAAAATAGATGTGGTCAGATGACTAATATTGATGGGCAATGAGATAATCATGAGAATTCATATATGCCAATTAGTTGTTTTATAAAAACCGGCCAAGTGCAAGTCGGAATCAAGTCGGTTCCGTACCGTATTAAAATCGAGCAAAAAACGACGAAAAAACCACGTTTCTTGTATGTCCCTTTCATTATTAACTTTATTACCTTTATTTTTTGTGCGTCAAGTAAGTGCAACAGGTATTTGAATTAAACATTTGAGTTGCATTTGTTACTAACATAGCATAAGTTTTGTGTATTACTAACATTATATGGATCAAGGTCCGAATTAAAGTTTTGTTTTTTTTTGTTGATAGCGGGAATAGAAAAACACTATCTGTGAACATTTCAACTATCTACCTATTACGATTCATGAGATACAGCCCGCTGACAGACAGACGGACGGACAAATGGATGGACGGACAGAGTAGGCCTAAGCCTGGCTGTCTGTAATAGCAAGGGTTCCGTTTGGCACCCTTCGGGTACGGAACCTTACAAAGTAACGTTAGTCAGAAGTTTTTTAGCAGATACTTGGAGAAGTCATCAATTCGTGTCAATTATCGATTGGTTTTACGGATATCGCTATGAACAAATAAAAATTCCGTTAGGAATGTCTTGTAATGACTTAGATTCCTGTATCTGAAGACAGTATTATAGAAGCTTTAAGATGGAGACGTGCAGTGAATACAGACGAGTCTAACTAGTTCCTAGGGATGCAAGAAGTGCCAAAAATTATCGATAAGTATCGTATCGATATTTAAAAAAATCAAATCAAATCAGTTTATTGCAAACATGTTGTACAGAGGTTGGAATAAGAAATAAAAGTTTCAAACATGCACCCTGTAAGGGCACTGCAAAACAAAACGAAAACAAAATAAGAAATAACAAATTACATTACAATTCAATACATTTTATATATCATTTGTGTCAATTTACAATTTCAAATCAAAACAATCACAAACATTGATATCGATTTCGATGTATCGAAAAAAAATATCGATGTAAGAGTGAAATAAAAAAAAATATATATGTTCTTTATGAAATTGTATTGTTTGTTTTTATTCATAGAAATACCAAACTAGAAACATAACTTCTGATGTAAAAACTATAAGTTTACTTTTTTACGGCTTGAATTCTAGCGGTTTGTCAGTGTGGACTTGAAATATATCGTATTTGATACATTTTTGATAGGTACTTGATATTATATATCGATGTATCGAAATAATAGATATGTATCGCCGAAAAAAATCGATATATCGAACAAAAAATATCGATTTATCGATATTTTTTCTACAAGCCATTAGTTCCTAGAAGATCTTAAGTTGTGTTCAGACTTGAGTGAAGACAGACTATCATCCTAAATTAATTAATTGATCCCGATCTTTGTCTGTTTTTTTTATCCACAACGGGGTAGCTCTTGGTCTTCATCTCAACTGATGGTAAGTGATGATAAGACCGAAGGTGGAAGCGAGCTCCACGCGGAATCCTCAACCATAGAGAAACTGGCTATATTACCTCTATCTGCCGAAACACAACAATGCTGTTAACATTGTAATTATGGCGACAGACTTAGAAAAGATGGTGGTAGCCAGGCGGACTTAGAACAAGCCCTACCACTAACCAAATCGAGCAGAAAATGTTGGTCCCGCTCGCAATCGAACCCTAGGGGTCTGAAACAGGTGGTCTTACCACTCGACCACAGAGGCGGTTAAATCCAATAGTAATCCAATTGCAGTTGTATCGAATAAACGGCTGAGTTTGCCAATCTGAGTCTTCGAGAAGGCGAATTATAAGCAGCCGTCAAATACCGCGGGATTGAGATACATTAGGTATTAATTTCGGGCGTATAGTACAAAACAATGACGGCCCTGCGTGTCGCGCGACGAGCGGTGCCTTAGTGTAGCGTCGCGAGTCGCGCTGGTCTGTAGAAGCCTTAAGTCAAGGTTTCCATAAAACTATTAACTAAAAGCCTGTTTCGAACACACACTACGACTTATTATGTATCTATATCTACGACACTGAACTATCTTACGATAGTTCAGTGTCTACATCATTCCTGCCATCAAACCTTTTAGTAACAACCTCTTTCTCTTATGTGCTGATATAATGATGCAGCCTCATTCAATCCTTCAGTATTTTTAAACTAGTCGATGGAGTTTTATTTTTTTTTTGTCCAGGAATGGCGAACCTCTATACATCTACGTGGCATTTTTATCCTGTTCAATTATATATTGAATGTGGCCATGACGTGCCAACAATCTTCACTTACAGACTATTGAAAAAAAAACTAAATTCTTTCACAATAATAGGTACTCTTTATTTGCAAACATAAATACCTAAACCTAGACTTTTGATTTATATTTCGTTATATTTTTGATTTATATCTCTCTTTTCTTAATACTTAGTAAAATTTAATGTCTATTCAATAGCTTATACTAAAAGTTGTTATTAGTGGAAGAGCGGAATTTCCTAACACAAGTATATTTCTTACTTAAATGGAAATTCCCTAAAGACCGTATGTAGGTAAACGTATTTTTAAGTTATTGAAATAAACATTTTGTGTTTGTATTTTGTATAGATACTATTAAGTAGTAATCTCTAAAAAACTTTTAATTTTGAGTTATTTAAATATTAATTATCATTAATTAATTACTTATTAAGTATACTTACAGTAATCTTAACAGTTTTGATATTTATATAAATGAATAAAGAACAAATTAGTGCAACTTCAGCTGTTGTACACTAGATGCCAAAATAATTTATATAAAGTTAATATTTTGTAACTTTTAGCAGAATGCAAGCTGAACTGGAATCATCTGACAAACGATTTCTGAGCTAGTCTTTAATGTTATTAAGACTCACAGGCGTAGGAAAATGGAAATATCGCGCCCAGTACCCCAAGTGTAAGTTTGCAAGAGAGTAAACGTAACTATTTCGTTTGCGTTAAAATTTGACCGATAGATCATAATGCTAAGAGTATAAATAAGAGTGAGAATAAAAATCTTAACGCAAACGCGCTAGTTACGTTTACTCACTTGCAAACTTACACTCGGGGTACAGATTTCTATGTTTCTTACTGTGAATTAGGTACTTAGGTACCTAAATTCCTCAATTGCTGAAGTACCCAAATTATTTTGTCGTGTGTCACCAAAGGCATGCGTGTCGTTGGTTTAGCATCCCTGGTCTATTCTAACAGTTAAGTCCAGGGCATTACGAAGGTAACAATACGGCAGTAATTCCCTTAATGTTTTTTTATGTTAATCAATAGACCTACTGTTTTATTTAATAACAACAGTAGGTACCATAAAACTACCATAAAATTGTTTACCGGTACATTAACTTTTTGAGTAATTAGATGGAGTTAACAAACAAGATACAGATTATTAATCACGGTATCACACTTATTAAGCGTGACTTACGCGTTAATAACCGTATATTAATTAATCAAACTGTTCAATTAGATAATTCAATTGCTCTGGAAGTGGGCAATGTTTATAATTGAATTAAAAGATCATTTCGGTAAGGTTATTACATTACCTACGGTATTTAATTTTCAGCACCAATTAGCATCTCAACATAGGTGTCAGACAGAAATTGAATCAACTCTTAATTTGAAAAAAAAACTGGTTAACATTTATGCTTTTATTTTTAATTTCGTGTAATATTCTATGAATACAGAACAGCCTTTAATTGAATAATGTGTTTTATGAAAAAAATTAACAACTGATCTGGGCTCACGATCACGGAAAAGGATCATCGTGTCACGATTTGATCCACGCCCGATATCTCCGTGACTTACCGATGACTAACAAAGATAATGCTTAATAATTAACGTCGTGATTAGTCGTGAACTGTTTTTGTTTTAACACTTAGTTCTTAGATTTAGAAGGGAAGAGGTACTGTACGAGTATTCGAAGTGTTTTTATTTCTGTTTCTCTATGTAGCGATTACGAATTGATGAACAAAAAGCAGGTGCGTGTGTTACAGTTTAAATTGAAATTTATGTTTCTTAAATGGTGCATACAACTGTGTTATACTATGTAAGATTTAATAGCCTATTAGAATAAATTGATTTCGTGTATTGCCATGCAGTAGAGAAATTAATAATGTGCATTGTGCCTATGTTTTTGAAATAAATATAAAAAAAATACATAGCCACAATGCAATTTAAAACAAATAGGTACTTTTTTTTTTTAATAAATGTAAATTAAAACTTACCAATAACAACACATAAAACCACACAAAGAACTATCAACGACTTGTACATTTTGGTTTAATCTATTACTTAGCAAAAAAATATAATTGTTTTAAAAATTCGCGGGATATCGTCGTGTGCGCTTACACAGGTTACGGGCTGCGCGGAAGACTGCGGCCTAACGAGTGATGCGCGCACGCTCACATAACCGGATTAAAAGCACTACTAGGACCTGCACACACTGCCACTAGCAACTAGTGCAGTACTTGCACTAGATAGTTGATAAGTTCTACTACCACCATTGTTCATGAGAAAGTTTAGGTTCAGTCACTTTCTCGTGTACTTCGAAAACGGAATTTCTTGAATTACGGGTTTCCAGTAAAGAAATAGTTTATATATCTATACAATTAGAGCAGTATTTATCTTGAAATATTACACACGACCGGACACTGAAGACTGTTATTGTAACCACTTACCCATAAATATATTATATATTGCAACCGGCCATATGAATGGATGCTCTATGTTTACGCCAATTATTATCAAGTACCTCTGACGTCACCAATAGTCTGTAGAGTGGATTGCGAGCAGGTTGGTGACCCCAGAGCTTGGCCAAGATGCATGATTATGGCTTATTTAGTTGAAGTACAGCTTGGGATCAGTTGCAGAGATTTCCTCAAACAAAGCGATAGATCATTAATAATTTTCATCATTGATATTGGGCATTTTCTACATTGACATTGTATTTTTATATCAAAGGGTTTACCAGGACTGCACCCCGGTTGAATGAGCCACTATGCCCAATCGTTTCTCAGAGACAGAAGAGAATAATAACTGAAGATAGCAAAAACACCCCGAAGAGACTATTGTATGCTATTATTGGGAAAAAATAATATTTTGTCTGTGTGGTGCTGAACGTAAAGCCCTATTTCTTCCCGTGGGTGTCGTAAAAGGCGACTAAGGGACGTACTAGAGAATGGGCAGCAGCGTTCTCTATGCACCATAACACCATACTGCGATTGCCAACCCGCCTGCCAAACGTGGCGATTATGGCAAACCCCCCCCCCCCCCCCCCTGGGGGGAAGCCTTTGTCCAGCAGTGGATGTCTTTCGGCTAAAATGATGATGATGATGATGATTGGGAAAAAGTGGTTGTCATTCGTGGATCTTTGACAGTCGTTACGGGTCGTTAGAAGCCTGACAACCAGTCTTACCAAGAGGTATCGTATTACTCAGTTACTGGGTGGTGGAAATAGAAATAGAAATAATCTTTATTTGCATAAAACATGGTGTATAAAGTTGGTTTAAAAATGCAATCATTAAAGAGTATTATACATGTTTTGCTTATATCATAGCATGCAAATAACTGAAGATGGCAAAAACACCCCGAAGAGACTATTGTATGCTATTGTTGGGAAAAAGTGGTCCCGACTGTCATTCGTGGATCTTTGACAGTGGTTATGGGTCGTTAGAAGCCTGACAACCAGTCTTACCAAAAGGTATTGTATTACTTAGTTACTGGGTGGTTATTTGCACAAAACATGGTGTATAAAGTTGGTTTAAAAATACAATAATTAAAGAGCATACATGTTTTGCTTCTATCATAGCATGCAAATGTTATTGGTTACATTAGATCGGATTGGAGGTCAGATAGGCAGTCGCTCCATGTAAAATACTGGTATTCAGCTGCATCCGGTTAGACTGGAAGCTGACCCCAACATTGTTGGGAAAAGTTTAGGCAAATGAATTGGGAAAAAGTGCATGGGTTTAAAGAAACAGTATCCCCCTTATTACAAAACCGACAAGTTTTATATTTTGACATGACTTAAACCATGGAGCCAGTTTTTGTAATAAGAACGTAACAGTGATTGAAATACCGTTCTTTATACAAAACTGAAAACTTAGTTCAGTACTAAGTTGTCAGTTTTGTGTTTAGGAACTTTACCACAGTCAGAATAAAGTTAGAAATTCAATAATGGCCCCATGTTTTAAACCTGGGTCTGAAGATAAACTTTGTTTTGTAATAAGGCGGTATTTGTTTTGAATAACTACAAAAGATCTACGAAATTATGTACATCATCATCGTCATCATCATTTCTGCCGAAAAACGTCCACTGCTGGACATAGGCCTCCTCCAAGCACCGCCACTTCGACCAGTTCTGTGTTTCCCACATCCAGCGGATACCTGCGGCCTTCACAAGGTCATCGGTTCACCTTGTGGCCTTCCAACGCTACGTCTTCCGGTACGCGGTCGCCACTCCAGAACCATCAGTTCTGCGAGCAATGTGCCCTGCCCACTGCCACTTAAGCTTGAAAATTCTTCGGGCTATGTCGGTTACCTTGGTTCGCCTGCGGATCTCTTCATTTTTGATTCGGTCGTGAAGAAATTATTTACGCTACCCACAAATATATACTAAATAGGTATGTCTAGATCGACAGTCAAAGCTGTGAATTTATCGAAAAAAAAAATGCGTCCAACTGTTGGCCGCAAAATGCACGCACACTAGAATAACACACAATGACAGCTCAATGACGTGGCGCGAGTGTAAGACGTAGCTGTCACGCACACCAGCCTATCAAAGTTGGTCTGTTTGATTTAGTTCTTGCGCGACCCTCTATCTAGACATAATTATAAATAATCAAAGGCCATTAGAGGCATTAGAGGGCCGGCGGGCGTAGCATGCGTAGTTCATACAAACGTAATACCAAAATAATTTGTAAATCAAACATATTCGTGTATTTATTTCGATTGGGTTACAGAATATCTATGTTCCCAGATATATATTTTGAAAGGACAATGATATTTATACGAGATATGAGGAGTTTAAAATTTCTAAAGAAAACTTATTTTTCTCGTAACTCTTGTTTAAATCAGTGTCCATTCAAAATATATATTTGGGAACCTAGATATTCTGTATTCCATCGGAATAAAGACACAAGACACACACACTACCGAATATGTTTGATTTACAAATTATTTTGGTAAGTATTACGTTTGTATGAACTACTCATCCATCGCCGGCCTCTTAAGTGGCCTGCCCTAGTTAATTTGGAAATACCTACACTACATTTATTTAGCTGCATTAGAAAAATAACTGCAGAATAACGACAGTTATTGTGTCATCGTCATCATCATTCATAATTTCAGCCGAAAGACGTCCACTGCTGGACATAGGCCTCCCCCAAAGGGGGGGTTTGCCATAATCGCCACGCTTGGCAGGCGGGTTGGCGATCGCAGTATGGTGTTAAAATACATAGAGACCGCTGCTGCCCATTCTCTAGTAATTAGTCCCTTAGTCGCCTTTTACGACACCCACGGGAAGAAATGGGTTAGTTAGTGCTATTCTTTACGTCCGGCACCACACGGACGAGTTATTGTGTAATATTGTCAAATGACTGCACTTTAGGGTTATTTTTTTAATGTAAGTTGTAAATCGATTGCATTGCTGAAAACTCATTTATTGTGAAATAAAGGAGTTTATTATATAAGTTTTTATCGAAATATTGAAAGAGTGATAATTGATGGTTAAACGAACTTACCTGAAGTGATGTTCGACCATAATTATACGAGACGTCACATCCGAAAGATTTATTTGATTCACTTGGTAGTCCACTTCTTAATGTACTAGGCATCGCACAATTTTTAGAGCTAAACTAAAAAATAAAATATATTAAAAGTAGTTAAATTGACTACGACGGAGTACTTTCCCCCACTATATTTACCTGCGCCCGCGCCACCATAACTCTTGTCATTGTTTTCAGAAAGGAAGAGCCTATTTCACGTCATAATTCGGGAAGTTTTATGATTGATCTTGGAATCATAGGGTTTGGGTGGGTTATAAATCTTTCGGATGTGACGTCTCGTATAATTATGGTCGAACATCACTTCAGGTAAGTTTGTTTAACCATCAATTATACTACGAGCTACGACGTCACATCTTTCAGATTTATTTGATTCACTTGGTAGATGTTTAGAACCTGGAGTGAAATAGGTGAAGCATAAAGGACGAGCGCGGAGGTTATGAAATAGAAACTCTCAGTTATGTTTTCAAATCAAAAATATTATTAATTGACAATTAGCTTCATTATAATTTATTACAATCATTATCTTTCCACTAAGATTGTTTGGCACATCAATTACAAATAGCCGTTGCAAAAACCTCGTCATCATTATTTGTAAGGGGTCTGTCGTAGAACTTTGCAAACGTCAATGAGTTCCCAGACCAACCCGCTGACTTCTTAATAAGGTCTACAGATATGCCTTTTCTTTTAGCCGCCGAGGTAGTCGCGTGACGCGTACTATGCGCGGAAAATATGGTCGTATCTACCCCGCTTTCAGTAAGTACTAGTTTAATCCAGCGGCTAATAGAAGAGGCACTCGCGTTGTGCATAGGTTTTTTAATAGTAAGTATGAGTTTATCAGTCTGTGAAGAATGTCTAAATTTCTGAGTTGCTTCTAGGTATGAGGACAAAGTCTTGCCCGGGCAAATTTCTACTATATGAGGGAAGAAAGGTATGGTTAATCGTGGCATGTTTCGCCCTGGTGCTGAAGTTTTAGTAACATCAGTAATAATTATTTCAAAGTTTGAGCCATTGGCTCTAACATTACACAAACGAATTAATGATAGCGTCTGCACACGTTGTGCAATCGACAACGCAAGTAGAGCTACCAGCTTTTTAGTAAGTTTCTCTAGTGGTAAGTCATCGTTGGGATACCAGTTTGAGATATAATCAAGGACCAGATTTGGGTTCCAAGTTGCCTGATATTTAGGGAAAGTAGGGTTCTTTTTAAATACTCCCTTAAAGAACCGGGAAACCCGGTCATCGTTACTTATATGCCTGCCTAATATTAGAGACAACGGTGAGCGTATGGAATTAAGGGTGGAATAACTCGCCCCCTCTCCGAGTTCCCCCGTTAGGAACTTTAGTATTAGTGGAATATTTACGCTATAACAGCTTATATTATTATTAGTACAAAACTGCCACCATTTTTTATATGCGCAGCTGTATTGTTTTAAAGAATTTTTTGCCAAGGATGCAATCATAATTTCGATAGTTTCGGGTGTTAAATCTTGTCTTGCATATGCTTCCCTGATAATAGGGATGACACCAGGATAAGTCGTGTCCAGAGTGGGTGTCTGGTTCTGAAAGGAGACAGTAATAGATTAGGATTAGGTTTAAAGTAAACGAGGTCGCTTCGTGACAATTTCAAAAAAAGTGGGCACCAAGGCTGACTAGGCCAATATGGTACTACCATTATTCCCGTAGCTTTATCATTGACTATTTTTCGTAGACATCTTAAAATAAATGAAAACGGAGGGAACGAGTAGAAGAAGAATGATCCCCAATCGACAGTAAACGCATCAATATTAAACGCTTCCGGGTCTCGTTTCCATGAGATATACCTGTCACACTTGGCATTTACTCTAGTAGCAAATAAGTCGATTTCAGGACAACCAAACTTATGAATCACTTTTTTAAAAGCTAACAAGGACAGACTCCATTCGGTATCGATGTTGTTACGCCTCGATTCTTCATCTGCCTCAACATTGTCTTTAGACTTTATATATGACGCGAATACATGCAATTGTCTTTTTTCGCACCATTGCCAGATTTCGCGAGCTAATTTATTTAGATCCAAATATTGTACTCCACCATATCTATTTATATAAGATATTGCTGTTGTATTGTCGATGCGCAGCAATATCTCTTTATTGCGTTGTTGTTTGGCGAAGCACTTAAGTCCGTTAAAGGCGGCTTTCAATTCTAACAAATTTATGTGTTAGTTATTTCAGTATAATTCCAGAACCCATTTGTCCTTTCACCATTACAGTATACGCCCCAGCCCGTCAGCGAAGCGTCAGAAAATATTTCTAATTGATAACGTCCGTTGCGTATTAGATTTTTTGTAAGCATTATATTGTCTAACCACCATACCAAGTCTGGTTTTAGGCTAATGGGTAACATCATAGTTTTGTCATAGTCATTGTCAGAATTTCTCAAAGCTAAGAACTTTTCGCGTTCAAAGAGTTTGGTATAGACCCAGCCGTAAGAGACTGCCGGACATACAGAACAAAGTATACCAAGGAATTTAGCAAAATCTCTAATAGATATTAGTTTTTGTTTAGAAATATTTTCGACACACTTCTGAACTTTGACTCGTTTTTCACTCGGTAATTTTAAACAATAATCTTGCGAGTGCAGTTCGAAACCAAGAAATGTTTGGCATTGTTTCGGTTCCAATTTACTTTTGGCAAAATTTATGACGAAACCCAAATGTTCCAATAATATCTTTGTGTCGGTAACACATTTATGGCATTCTTCATAATTATTACCGATACAAATAATATCATCTAAATAAATAGCCAGTATCAAGCCTCTATTTCTTAGTGTTGCCACCACCGGTTTCATAAGTTTAGTGAAAATATAAGGTGCTAGGGACAAACCGAACGGTAAACAAAGAAATTCGATAATTTCCCCTTCGAACATGAATCGTAAATACTTTTTACTAGCATTTTCGATTTTTATCAAAAAAATACGCTTCTTTAAGGTCTATAGTAGCCATAAAACTATTTTTTGTAATTAATTTTGTAACTGTTCTAATATCCTCCATTTTAAAATGTTGTGTAGTAATAAAATTATTTAAGTTCTTTAAATTAAGGATAAATCTGAATGAGCCATCACTTTTGTTAGCCAGAAATATTTTTGACAAAAATTGGTTAGGCATGGCAGCACATTTAACGACAGCACCGGAAGACTGTAATTTTGATATCTCGGCCTTAATATTAATTATTTCGGAATTACAAAAATTTCGATTTTCGGGTACAACTGTTTGAACGACTGGGTTTGTGAGAGGAATTTTTAAACCCCTTACGTAACTTAAAACGGCAGGATCATCAGTTATATTACACCAGTTATCAAAAAAGTAGCTTAGTCTCCCCGCATGGGGTATGGTTACCTCGGTTAAGGTTTGTGTGTCCTGAAGTTGGTCTTCGATGATGGTGTCTGGCGATGTGCAGCTGACGTTGGCCGTTTGTTCGTTTGAACATGGAAGCGAGGTCTCTGCCCACCCTGTCTGCGTGCCTGTTGACCTTGAGATCTGGGTGGGCCCCACCAGTTTCCCTGCTGTGTGTATCTCCGGGAGGTTGGTGTAGGGTCACTACGTTTTATCTGGAGTCCAGACCTTTCGGCAGTTTTTGATGCCTTTATTTTCTCGCCTAGATTGGATCCAAACAGGTAAGTGTCCCTTTTTACGTCAGTAATCAGCTGTGTGAATTTTTTATCTAGGGATGTAATCACCAGTTTTCTTCTAGTTTTTGTATTTTCATAATGCAGGTCTAGCATTATTTTATTGAAATCCGATATTTTCTTCAATAGTTCTATTTTGTCTGTATCCCCATCAATAATGGAGCATGCCAGATTGGTCAAACCTGCAATTCCATAACCCAGATGGTTTTGTGCCTTTTCTAGTAACTTGTTTCTGTTTTTTACAGAGTCACTTAGAACCGGTATGATTTCCGGATTTAACAGAGGTGCTTTAGCAAGCTTGAAGTTTTCTGGTAGTTAGTAGTGACTTTTCCAAACCTTCCTGCTTCTGTTCTCTCGTCAGGCGCTCGACTAGGATACACCCCCAACGTTTAGCAATCTCATCAGGTATCGGTGGTCCAAAGACTTCGTCCTTTCCCTTCAATTCGCCGAGTGCTTCTAATATCTCCTGGGGTAGGGATTCCTGGGTAGTGGTAGCAATGACAGTATCTTTACTAGTGCTGGGACCAGGTTCTGACAGCGGCGTTGGGACACCGAGCTCAATATCCCCATCCAAGGGGGAGGTCCTGTTCGCATTTCCTAACTAAAAGCCAGGAGCTATCGCGGACCTAATAAGTTGTGTTGGCAAATCCGGATCGTCTGATTCCGAGAGATCCACCCGACATACGGCGGTGAGGCGCCTGGTGATAACGGCCGTGAGTCGGCTGGTGATAAAGGCCAGGGGTCAGAGTCTGCAAGGAACAACGAGGTCGTTGTTTTTAAATCACACGACATAATCGTATACTGCATTTGCAGTTGTATATTTTAAAGTCGTTGGTTATAATCACGTTACAACACGAGACTGTATGGTTATCAGCCATGATCACGTCATGGAGAATAACAGTGTCACCTCATAAACTAAATGCCGCCATAGTTATCTGTTGCGATCACATCGCAAGGAATAACCAGCAGGTAGCTAGACATCTATCAGCCGCGATCGAGTCGCAGAGAATAGCATGAGAAAATAAATAGTAATATAGTTTAAACTATATTACAATCGTTAACGTATAGTCATAATCATAACGTCAACTAGGTACCTTAGGATAGAATACACAAACGAAAGGAAAAAATAATCACGTATTGACGGTAGATACGTATTTAAAATGTGAGCGGATGTTTTTCAAACATCTGGTAACAAACATGATTATCGGTAGATGCCTTAATCCTGCGTCTAGGTAATTAGTGATAGTTCTTAAGTAACGTAAACAAGTATGACTCACCTTCGCTCGTTTCCGAGAGGTGGTTAAGTTGCTTTTGTAACCGTCTTATTTTCTTCCGAATGCGCGATTCCTTATCTCCGTGTTTTCGTTTACCCATTATAATAAACTAGGAATCGCAGTTTTCACTAAATCACACGCGAGTTGTATACGAAATATTACAGATGTTGCGATGCCCGCACAAAAAAAGCGAATGACAAGAGTTATGGTGGCGCGGGCGCAGGTAAATATAGTGGGGGAAAGTACTCCGTCGTAGTCAATTTAACTACTTTTAATATATTTTATTTTTTAGCTCTAAAAATTGTGCGATGCCTAGTACATTAAGAAGTGGACTACCAAGTGAATCAAATAAATCTGAAGGATGTGACGTCGTAGTATAATCGTTATTTTTCTAATGTGAATGGATTATAGACGTGAGAGACTGAGAAACTTTCCAAACATTTATATTGTATCTAAATAAAAAATAAAAATCAAAAGTAATTTATTCAGACTAGGCTGAGAATCAGCACTTTTCGAACGTCAAAAATTACTTAAGATGGTCCCCCAAAAACGCTCACCCTTCACCACTTCCTAGTGCTTTAGCTGGGAAGAAGAAGTGGCGCAACAAACTCCCCAGCAGCACAGCTGTCTGTTCAGTTAGAAAACTTGATTTTATACAATAGAATGTAAAATAATTTGCATTACGCAACACAAAACAACAAATTAAATTATTTGCCATAATTATGCTAGCTAGCACAAAAAAAAAAAACAATAATCATCAATAATCGTAATCAATAAATCGTAAATAATAAAGGCAGTAAGCAGACAGGAACCCCAAAAAAAAGGTAGCCCTAGGTACCTAGGACTAGGAACGGTTTATTGCCTAACTAATACAGAAAAAAAAACTATGTAAAAAAAAAATAACCGACTTCCAAAAAAACACTACAAAGTGAAAAATAACTTTAATTTCGGAAGTCGGTGTCTTTAGATCTGTATTTTAGTTTTTTGCCACTGACTTCCGAAATTAAAGTTATTTTTCACTTTGTAGTGTTTTTTTGGAAGTCGGTAATTTTTTTTTACAAAAAGTTTTATATTTTTTACTTTTTAGTGGGTCAGTTTTTAATTTATCTAAGTTACAATAGCCTAAAGTCAACTGCTCATCACCTTTTTACAAAATATTGCTTTTCCCGATGCTGGGACGTTAATTGTTGAGGAGTTCTCCTGGTAAGAACCAGGAGAACTGCCACTCACCATATACATTGTGACGAGCATAAATTGCTTAGCAACCATATTAAAGTAATGTTAAATACTTAGATATTATTATGTTGTTCCGGTGGCCATCTGTGGTCTCCATCATCAGTTCCATTTCACCAAATGGTGATTTTCGGGAGCAAATGCACGAGTTACTATAAAAAATACCCAAATCGCTATAGGTTTGCCTATAAAATTCGAGGTTCCTCGATTTCCATGAGATCCCCTCATCAGTTTCTGATTTGGTGGCAATGGGACCACCTCGGGAGCATACTCTTTCCAACAAAAAATAATTTTCAAAATCGGAAAAATATTTGACGGAACAATCGGTGAACAAAAAAAAAAAAAAAACATACAGCTGAACATTTAACCTCCTCCTTTTTGGAAGACGGTTAAAAAATGGTAAACAGCATCGATCTTTTGCCTATATTATTTAAAATTGTTTTGCTGAACCTTCACCTCTACAGACTAATATTATTCTGGATAGAGTAAAGTAATAAATAGTCTTGATAACGACTGTTTTTTCCCCGGCGATCAAAATTCACAATATTATTATCCTAAAAATGATTCATATTGAATTCCAATAAAACATAATATTGTGTAAGATTAATTTCTAAGTATTATCTACTATAACATAATATTTTGACGAGCGGCGGTTAATTAGGTATGAAAATTTTATCTTGACCGTTATTTTGTGGTGCAGCTCTAACTTCGGGTTTTTTTGCGTTTCAGAATCTTCGGCATGGTTTTGAAAACCATTTCTGGGACATAAGTCATTTAATTAATTATTGTCATATTATAAGATGCCTAAACTAAAATATCTCTTTCGTTCCTATACCGAGGACACGGTAGAGCTTAAAAGCTCTTTGTTCGATTGTCATCCTGGGTTCGATTCTCGGGTCAGGCAAAGTGTTTTTGGGTTTACCGTCTGCAATTTTTCAGTTACAGTCTGAAGTCTGAATTTGTGCCCGTTGGCAATTGGCTCGCCCCCTATTACATGGGACCTAAACATAACTGGCGAAATTTAATGTGGGTGTACCTACTATAGGTAGGTACACCTCTGCCTAAGGGCCCGGCGCTCACTGCCGGCACGGCACGGGATGGCATGGCAAAGGATTTTATTACTAATCAAGTTATTTTGAATCTTATTCCAATGAGTTTAGAGTTCATGTTCATAAGCAGAGGTGAATCCATAGTACACCCACATTTCACCAGTTATGTGTCCCATGTAATAGGGGGCGAGCTATTGCCATCAACCGGGCACAAATCCAGACTCCGGGCTGCTACTGAGAAATTCCAGATAGAAAAACCCAATAACACTTTGCCCGACCCGGGAATCGAATAATCGAAATTCTATTCGCTGACGACACTTCCCTTATTTTTTAAATAGATAGAAAAAATACGGATGTCTTACATTTCAACGATAGTCCAGCGTCAAAATGGTTCGCAGTTATTATTCTCTTACTTATTACGAACTATGATTTAATTTTCTTTTTTTTTTCGCTCTTTGCGTTCGCCAGGTTGAAGGAGAAGCAAATGTATAAAGCCGATAAACAGCTTATTATGAAAAATAGAAAAGTCAAATATGTTTGAGTTTAGAACACAAATAAATGTTAATTTGTTCATAAACGTTTTTTTATTATAATAATCATGGTATTCTATTTATAAATATTATTTAAATATTCCGAAAAGATTAACGCCGTAAAGATGCATCTTTACCGAGATTCACCTCCGAATAGAGAGGACCGTCACTGGCGCGAGACGGTGTGAATGAGGCATTGAACTAATTTGGACTAAGTATAGGTATAAGTTATCTGTGGCAATTTTTATTCTCGCACATGTGTGGAAAATAAAAAATTGCACGCGTGTGAAATACATTGCATTGTAAACCTAATCGTAGTGCGATATGAACCAGTTTTCGAGGAAGTGTATTGAAAAATAAATTACGAGTAAGTATAAAACTTAAAGACTATGTTAGTAGCACTTCACTTTGCACTAGCTTGACTTTGTGCTGTCCTGTGGAACTTGTCCGCGGAAGAGACGGATCACCACGTCCTGCGGCCAAATCAAATCAAAATATTTTATGTCATATTATGCGATTTTTTTTTTTTAGCCTACATGGGCACTTATGAAACGTCAGAAACTAGGTGCACGGTTCCAATTGGTCATTTCCTATGGAAAAGAGCCGGCCAGAAACTCCACGGTTACTCTTCGGCCTAAAGTCTTCTTCCATGACGAGGGGCAGATAATAATTCGGTAAGCGCACCACGAAGGCCTTAAAGTTGACGTTGCGACTCCAGTCACTACACCCTCGGCGAGTATATTTTAAAATTATTAATATCATCATCATAATTTCAGGCGAAAGACGTCCACTGCTGGACACACGCCTCCCCCAATAGGGGGGGGGGGGATTGTTATTTGTCTTATATTGTTGTTGTTTGTACATAAACTCACGCCTTCTTCCCATGGGGGTAGGCAGAAACTATAGAACGCCACCTGCTCGCTCCTTACATACTCCTTTTGCTTCGACTACATTCATACATCTGGTCATACACGCTCGCCGGTTGCGAGCACATATATACCTATGATAATTAATTTAAATTACCATTACGCCTTGTTATTTTTTCCCACCTTGGAAATACTGGCAATTCTGGAGTCAAAAACCACAGGAGACGCACGTTCACCATGCGGTTTTAAAGGCTGACGTTTCTTTCCAGACGAGGATCTTTTCAAAAACGTTGTGAACGATTCTCCAGAATCCCGACAACCCATGGTGACAGGCTGTGATTTCCCCACGTTGCAGTGCAGTAATTCAAGTTTTTACTGTTATTAAATACAGTACCTATGTTTCAATGAGCTTTTACATTCGCCGAGCCGAACTGAAAGTATCGTGAAAGTAGGCAAGACCAAACATAACTTAGCTTTCTGCTTGCCACATAAAATATTACCATTCAAACATGAACATAACGACTGCCTTATTAATAGAGTTGTTATAGAAATATAACCTGCTGTCAATACCCTGATGGGTGTAAAACTGTTTATTAATTGAGGAAAAGTTATGTGACTATTTAAAAAAAAAAAATTGGCGTATGGAAAGTCAGCCCTTTGATGATAAGTTGATGACTGACCAAGACTCAACCAAGTGATTTAAAAGTTCAATACCAATTGTTTGTGGTTGGAATGATACCATCTACTTTTATTAAATCATTTAGGTTCCTCATTAGAATCCCTTCTATTATTGGTAAATTCAGTTACCAAAACAAAAACTCATATCCATTTTATTAAGTATTTAAAGATTTTATAGTACATAGGGGTTACTTAATTCTAACCTCGCCAATCTTTTACGTTTGATGGCGAGAGGCGCTCTTTTTCATAACAATCAACCAAGTAAGTAAGTGCGTAAGTGGTAACCGTATGTAACTATTTTTTTTTTTTTTTTCAACGTTGTCTCTTACTAGGAAATTCTCCTGTATTGTGGGTGCGTTTACAAACATTTAAATTCACATACACAAACAGCCAGACCCGGAACAACTACTTGTAGGTCATACAAATATTTGTTCCGTGCGGGAATCTAACCCACGATAGAACCCAAAATAGTAACGAACTCAAAACTGTACATTGAATATTTAAAAAAAAACGAGTGTCCTTTAGACCACACGATTGAAGTAAAACTAACTAATAGTATACTAATTATACTTACTTAATTACAACAATAGGCCTGCACTGTGTCTTAGTTATATACGAAACGCAACTGGCTATGAGAGAAAGAGAGACAGAAAATGTGTGCTTGCACCTCTCTCTTTTGCCCCTACAGTACGATACGAAACGTAACTCTCTCTTTTTATCTTCACTAACTTATATCTCCCTCTCAACTTCCGTTCGCTCGCTTCCGTAACGCTCTCTTCACGCATTCAACAGCTTAGGGTGTTTTTAATATCGTGCGGATTTAATCAGGCATGCGGGGTCGCCCCGCAAATGTCCTTTTCATACAAGAATTTATTGTAAGGACGCGGGGTGTGCCCGAGCAACCTGGGCAGCAGTTACGCGTGCCCGCATGCGTGATGAAATCTGCATGATATTAAAAACACCCTTACTCCCCAAGTCAAGCGTGCGTAAAGAACTTTTACTTCAAAAAAAGTACGAGTAAGAAACGAACGAGAGATGAACGAATAAAAACGAGCCGAAAATATAGTTTTTAAATTTTTTTGTCCGTTTCAGTCTGAATTAATATTTAGGTATCGATTATATAACAAGCGAATACCATTTGAGTTATACGTAGGGATATATCCTACAACAAGACTCACAAAAAAATAAGTGAAAACTTCTTTAAGCACGTTGAGCACTGTTGGAGTGGGAAAAAGCACTGAACTCGCGTGACTGTCACGCTCAGATACATATATTAGTAAGTTTTTTATTTTGATTTTATGTATTATGTTTTCTCTTTTAATCTTACACACGTTGTCTACATCTCTTCGTCTACTTTCCTTGTCGCAGGTAAAAAAATCAAAATCAAAAATATTTATTTGCTAGAATATGGTACATAGGGTGTTACAGTAAATTTGTTTCAGCATATCCTGCCATAACATGGCGTGCAAATGTCTTCACAATCAGCGATGTCAATTAATCCAACTTACAAATTACAGATTCTATTGATTTGTCTTCTAAATAGTCCTTAATAGTATGCTGGAAGAGATTTCTTTAGAAATAAGCATCACCTTTGTACGTATTTTTCTGTTCCTTTTTTTCTTGTCTGTATATATGTGTGTACATAAACTTTTAAATAAATAAATATATTATATACAGATGTTTACAAGTTTGTGAAGCTAAGAAGTTTTCACGTCTAACGTGCAGTCCTAAGACTGACAGTTTTTATTAAAAAAAAACAAAAACTTAGATAAAACAAACTTTGTAACAGCTAAGTTTGAATGCTTATGCTGCTTTTTATATTATCAGCGGGTTAGTAGTTTATCAAAACAAGAAAAATATAATTGGCTACATTCTAAATTGATGGCAATAGTACCATTAATTTAGAATGTAGCCAATTATATTTTTCCTGTTTTGATAAACTACTAACCCGCTGTTAATATAAAAGAAAAATAATAATAATAATACCTTTCAAAACTTTGTGACTACACTGCATTGTATTGACATACTCAGTTGAGTACGGCGCGGCGGCGCGGCTCCAAATGGATTAATAAAAGGGTAGTAGGTAAACATTTTGATTGATTAATGGTCTAAAAGAATTCTATTAAATACATAAAAAACTAAAATCATTTTCATTCGGACAACTAAAAGGGCCATAAAATGTTAGTAACAGGTTTGCTCGTAAAATACTATTGTTAGAACTTAAACTAAAGACGAATAAATAAAATCATTTTAATTCGGACAGCTTTTTTTTTTTGGTTTGGAAATTATCAAATAGAGAGGGCGTGTCAGACTTTTACTGACTAAAACCCACCCGTGTTCCTTCCGTTGTCTGTGTGCCAAGGCCACGATATCCCTTTCGGACAAACTCGCAACCCTGGCAGGCATTGGCCCTAACGGACCCCGTCAGTTGATGCTGACATCTCTATAAGGCGCGCGTCACAACGCGCCGTCGACCCGGGCTTGGTCCTTGTCGGACGGCGAGCTACCCATCACTCACCGTCCGCAGGCCCGCGCCTACGGTGGCCGGAAATCAGCTTGAGACTCCCGACGCCCGGGGCGTCTCCTGCGTCACTAAGGGCGTGAGGGCGCGAACCCTGCCTCACCCTCACGCGTTTCGCCTCCTCCTTCGCGAGCATTACTGCTTCGCAGAAGGAGGTGACGGCCTCCCATGCACTATCGCTCCGAACCATGGCCTGAACCAGGGCCGGACGCGAGAGATCGCTGCCGCCGATTGCCTCCGTGAGGACACGGCGGTGCTCCGCCCAAGCCGGGCAGACCTCCAACGTATGCTCTACCGTGTCCGGGCGATCCACACAGTGGTGACACCCGGGCGTTTCCTCCCGCTTTATCCTGAACAGGAACCTCCCGAAACAACCGTGTCCGGTAAGGACCTGCGTCAGGCGGAAGGTGAGGACGCCTTGGCGCCTCTCTAGCCACTCCTCAAAGAGGGGACTTATCGCCACAATTGTGGAGCTAAAAGATTGATAAAATGTTAGTAACAGGTTTGCACGTAAAATACTATTGTTAGAACTTAAACTAAAGACGAATTCATGAGAAAACACCCCACAACTAGACACAACGAGAAATGGAAACTGTTATAATGCTTCGCACAAATTGCCTTAATATAATGGCGTTGCAAGTATCTGCCGCTACAGATTTCAGAATTCTATTTAATCGCAAAAAATATTTTTTGTTATTTTGTTCACAAATTGATGGTGACCGTTGGTCCCTAGCTGCGAACAAAACCTTTGCATCTTTAAAAAAAATTCATCTGATTCTACGAAATACTAAGTCTCACTTTCATCATTCTGTGCTAGAATTAGCTGCGTGTTAAGATAAAGTAGATACATAAATTAGGTGAATACTTGAACACTGATAAGCAAACATGATGTAATTTAATTTATAACTTTCATTTCGACACAGATTACGAATTTGCGATAAATTAGAGGGATTTCCTCTTCAGGCTAAAAGTGTAATTACTTCTTAATTAGGATTATCTGAGAGTATAATTTCTTGTTATACCGTAGATATGCTACCATAGCTCATTGACATCCTGTAACTCAAATCCAAATGATACAGATCTTAACTTGAAGAGTGTGGGCACCATTGATGTATTAAATAGGAAGATAGGCAACTCTCTAGCATCACGTAAATATTAAATGGACCCGATCATGGCGTCATGTGCTCGACAATCGAAATAGAAAGACATATTACGCGGGCTATAGCGGGAACGAGATAGCAATAATTGTCACTGTTACGTACCCATAACAACTCAGAAACAAACAACGATTCGGGTCATCATTTCAGCCGAAAGACGTCCACTGCTGGACATAAGCCTTCCCCCAATGGGGGGGTTTGCCATAATCGCCACGCTTGGCAAGCGGGTTGGCGATCACAGTATGGTGTGCATACAATGCATAGAGAACGCTGCTGCCCATTCTCTAGTAATCCCTTAGTCGCCTTAGTCGCCTTTGACCCACGGGAAGAAATGGGGTGGTGCTATTCTTTACGTCCGGCACGACCCGGATCAACGATTCGGGTATTCCCCGCAAACCGAGAGTAATGTAGGTCGATAAAGATATCGCTACGTGTCTTTCGAATGATTGAATTATAATAATTAATATTATGGAAACTTTAGTAGTGTGTTAAGATCTTTCTTTTTCTGACCTCCACGCGGGCGAAGCCGCGGGCAAAAGCTAGTTTACTATATACAACATAGCACATTTGCCAGAACTTCATTTACCCCATCATTTATCACAGAGATTCATTTTATTTATATCGACAATGTGACATGTACAGAATAATCGCCGGTCTTTGTTATATCAAACATGCTTTGTTTGATTTTATTCTTCTTCACTTTTGTATATCAAATATTAATTTAAGTTCATGGTAACAAGCAACTTTGCAAGCAACTTTCTGCACGAACAATGGTCCACATGAAGGACTAATTGCGGAAACCAAACCCGATAACATATAACAACATAGAACAAGCAACTTGTTAGCATTATATCATTCTTAAACTGGCCAACATTTGTGCTAAATTAAATAACTACCCGTAATTAAACTAATTAATTATTTAACAAAGTTCTCCTAGTTTCAGAAGTCAAGATCTTGTTAGGCTCTTATGGAGTCAAGAAGCGTGATCACATAAAACAAGATTTTTGTTAAAGCAAACACTTTTTTTTCAGGGTTTAAAGGTAGGTTAATGATAATAATATCGGCCCATTATTGTCCCACAGCAGGGCAAAGGCCTGTTCTCACACAGAGATGGCACGAGCATTGATCTCCTCGCCTGCTCAAGACGGGTTGGCTAATCAGACTTATATCACACTAATATTATAAAGGCGAAACTTTGTAAGTGTGTTGTTACTTCTGCTCGCTCAAATTGCTGGACCAATTTTGATAAAATTTTGTATTTAACTGGAGGTAACTGGCGCTCTGGATTATAGGCTACTTTTTATCTCGATATTCCCACGGGATCGAAACTTATGCGGGTGAAACCGCGGCGTGCAGCTAGTTAACTGTAGGTCCAGGTTTCCTCACGATGTTGTACAAGATAAACTCAAACCCCCTTATTACAAAACAAGGTTTATTTTCAGACCCAGGTTTAAAACATGGAGCCATTTTTGAATTTCGAACTTTATTCCGACTATGGTAAAGTTCCTAAACACAAAACAGCTGACAACTTAGTACCGAACCAAGTTTTCAGTTTTGTATAAAGAACGGTATTTCAATCACTATTACGTTCTTATTACAAAAACTGGCTCCATGGTTTAAGCCATGTCAAAATATAAATCTTGTTTTGTAATAAGACGGAGAAAGTACATATGAAATGAGAAGGTGCACCTCATCATTCATCATCCTTTCAGCCGAAACACGCCCACTGCTGGACATAGGCCTTCCCCAAAAGGGGAGGAGGTTGCCATAATCACCACGCTTGGCAGGCGGGTTGGCGATCGCAGTATGGAGTTAAAATGCATAGAGAACGCGGCTTTTTTCATTCTCTAGTAAGTCTCTTAGTCGCCTTTTACGACACCCACGGGGAGAAATAGGGTGGTGCTATTCTTTACGTCCGGCACTACACGGAACAAAAAGGTACACCTACTTATTGCTAATAGTATTTATTGAAACCGGTTTGGACATAATTATGGTATTGAACTCTGGGGAACAGCAAGTAACAGCAACATTGACATCCTGGAAAGGTTTCAGACCAAAGCCATTAGATCCATGTTTAACATCCCTAAATGCATACATAATAGATACATTCTGCAAGATCTGAAGCACAAAACAGTTAAACAAGAAATCGCTACCCGTAGTCAAAGCTACCAGGAAAAATTAACCAAACATATCAACTCCCTGGCCGCTGATCTGGTGGGATCTGGAAGTACTGTATACACAAGACTGAGGAGGAACAGTGTTCCAACTCTAATGAACCGGTTCCCAATGGAACAATAGAATAGGCGAGAGTGGTCAATGGACAATGTCTCACTGCTACAAAGACCAACTACAGAGTAACCTCGAACAAAGGAGCAGCTAAATGTCTAAGACAGATTGTTGCGTTGAGCAGGATGCAAATAAAAAAAAAAAGTAGTATTGGACCTCTAACTATTTGGATGATTGCGCACGTTGATCACCTGTCGCCTACCTACATGGCCCGTTTCGTCGCAGGCGCCGGGTGCCGGCCGGTTACCGGTCATCAACCGCGCAGGGGTCGACGCACTAATGCAGCCTTGCGTGGCCTTTTGGTTTATGCCACCCTCATGGCCCTCATCCTCCTTGCTTTACTACCTCTTTTATGATGATTAGGTGTTTGGCTTTCCTGTCATTATGTAGGGAACCTAGGTGTAAAGGTGGGATTTATAAACTTTTATAAGTCTTATGCCCGTTTTCATTAACACTACGTTATAACTAAATGCTTAATAAAAGCACTGTTGGAAGAAGAGTAGAAAAAAGGAGTGTCTTCTTGTAGTGTTTGAGCTAAAATTAATAATTAATTTTGTTACTAAATCAAGTATCCCGCTCCGGTAAAAACTTTAAACAGGTGCTTTTAAATATTATTGTTAATGGTACAGTCGGTGACCAGAATTACCTGGACCCTCTATTCCATTATTCTTCTTTGTAAGAGGGGTTGGGTAATGCTGGTCACCGTCATCCTTTTATGCCTGGAAGATTTTTTAGGTATTTACGTTTTTACTTTTTAATTTTTTATTTCTGCTTCAGTATAGTTTTCGATAATTTTTGTTGGTTTAGTGGCGTGTGCTAGCTAGCTTATGGCAAATGATTTCATTTCATTTCGTTGCGCCACTTCTTCTTCCCAGCTATAGCACTAGGAAGTGGTGAAGGGCGGGGGTTTTAGGGGTTTTTGACGTTCGTAAAGTGCTGATTCTCAGCCTAGTTTGAATAAATTACTTTTTATTTTGATAAACAATTTATTTGCCTGACGTTATAAGCTATTTATAGAGCACGAGGTCTGTGTGTGATAGTTCAGACAGTTCCCAGAGTTCTATAGAACACCATGAGATCTATCTAAAGCCGTGTTTTGTATTTCACAGTATTATAATGTTTGCATGCCAAAATGGCAGACTGTACAAGGATTCTTAAATGCTTTATATCTCCATCTTATTATAGATACCTTTGATTATTTATATGTCTAGATAGATGGTCCTCCCACTACACTGTCCTCCAATACATACCTATTAACACTGTAGTTTGAAAACATTGTAAAAGCAAAATTATATTTAAATAAAAAACCGTGGGATTTCTTGCCGGATCTTCTTTGTAGAAAATGACCAATTGGAACTGTGCACCTAGCTTCTGACATTTCACAAGTGACCAAGTAGGTTTTGCTTTGCTACGCTGCACGCTGGTGT
Organism: Tiliacea aurago; assembly: GCA_948098905.1. Taxonomy (NCBI): domain Eukaryota; kingdom Metazoa; phylum Arthropoda; class Insecta; order Lepidoptera; family Noctuidae; genus Tiliacea; species Tiliacea aurago. The sequence continues at coordinate 22,424,035 of OX402577.1, forward strand.
GCGTGACAGCTACGGCTTACACTCGTGCCACGTCATTGTGCTGTCATTGTGTTATTCAGTGTATTCCCGTATGCCATATCCCCGTCACGGGGACAGCGGGACGTGATTAAATTTATTTCCCGTTGTCCCCATAACGTACGAAGTAAACCTGTATTAAATCTAAACAGCTAGGTTAGGTTAGGTTAGAATTGTGCCCACACAACGCACGAGCCGAGCGAGCGAAGCGAGCAGTGCCGCGTCAGCGGCCGGCGAGTGCCAGAAACATATTTTTGAATGTAAAACCAAACCACGGGGACAACGGGAAGTATTTTTAAATATTTAATTGAAGTACCGCTGTCTCCGTAGGACGGGGACACGGCGTACGGGGACAACGGGAATACACGTGTCATTCTAGTGTTCATGCATTTTGTGGCTAACAATTGGATGCACTATTTTTCGAGGAGCTCACAGCTTTGACTGTCTATCTAGACATATTTATATCTTTGGTAAATACCTACATTCTACGCAAATACATTTTGTATTCTATTCTTGTGTGTCGAGAACAGTCGAGATTATCGTAAATAAATCTATAAAGATACATACTACAGACGGCACGGCCGGCGCAGTGGTTAAGCGATTGACTGCTGCGCTGCGTGTCGCGGGTTCGATTCCCGCACGGAACAAATATTTGTATGACCTACAAGTAGTTGTCGCGGGTGTGGCTGTTTGTGTATGTGAGTTTAAATGTTTGTAAACGCACCCACGATACAGGAGAAATTCCAAGTGTGGGGGAAGCTTTAAAGAAAAAAAAATATATATATAGTATTATGCCGCTTAATTCTTCTAAATTACCTACACGTTGGATTTCGATGCAGTTTTCACACTCATTTAGAGCATTTATTATGCATAATACATTAATAGGTATTTAACTTAGATTAGATGGGTCACCAACTTACCATCCATTACATATCGAGACCCGTGCCTCGGAAAGTACGTTAACCGTAGTCCCGGCTGTAATTTTTAGATCTTTGACAGTCGTACGGGTAGTGAGAAGCCCAAAAGTCTGACAACCAGTCTTACCAAAGGGTATTGTGTTACTGGAGGAGGAGTTCTGGTGGAGGTCACATAGGCAGTGGCTCCATATAATAATGGTATTCAGATGCATCTCATGCATCTGGGTAGACTGGAAGCCGACGACAACATACTTGCGAAAAGGCTGGGCAGATTGGATAATATAGCACAGAGGTCGCTAGTTATTGCTAATCTGATTTTGTGGAGATGTAATTTGCTGGACAGGCACGGTGCACGATCCTTCCGACAAGCCGTTATGGGTACCCAAAATGTGTACTGTTCTGCTAGTGTCTATGAGAAGCGGATTTTAGTTTCCTCGTGCTGATGTAACAAGACCAGTTTCATTAGACTCAGATATATGCCAGTGACCTCGAGTGGTTAGCTTGCGTGTTCTGTACTGAGCTCACGCAACGTGTCGTATGTTCAGCCAGTAATAGGACTCGCCCATCGAGGAGCGCTGTCCCCAATTTGACGCATTATTAATTTATGATACACAAAACAAAAGGAAATTAATAAAAGGCGTACACTAATAGATCAATAGTTAAGTAAATTATCTTTAAATTGGTGAAGGTTTCAGAAAAATACGTTTCGTAGATTTTGAGCCGTTCTCAGTTTTTTATCCGCGTTAGACATAACTTTACAAATTAATTTCACTATGTAAAATAAACATAATTTAAAATATTTACATATTGAATTATTGAAAAAATGCTCTAATTTAACATATATTTTTTTCAAATCATTTACAATACTCGTTTAGACGTGATCTTCAGTATAAAATCATTAAAAGTCGGTTATCGTCGCCTTAAGCTCTTTCATGACTGCAAAATTATTTTTGCAGTGGTTATTCTCCGAACGAATGCTTGTTTTTCATGAATTTTCTGGCATTTCCGTGTCCTAAAGCGATTTATTTGTGATGCTTTAAGACATGTAAGCCACCGTAAGCCTCGTCGATAGCATCACCAATTTGCATAAACATCACACAAAAAATATTATAAATGGGTAAAATATTCAAATTCAAAACAAATATTGGCACTGTACGTACAAAATGTTATCTCCGTTAGAACATCAATTACTTATATCTGTCTGAGCTGCGCAAACGCAACAAAACAGCCATGTTATGACTCTCTAGATAGCAATGAGCTTAAAGGTGAAGGATCATAGTTTCATAGGTACCTACCGAACTAGGTAGGTAGGTAAAATGTCACTAGACAGAATTTTAAAAGATAAAGCGTTATTAATGTTGTCGCACCTTTTAATAAACACGGTGATTTTTAATTCACTGTTTAATCTTCCAGGAGGTGAAAGTACTCATGATTATGAGCAACTTTCACTATGGGACCAACTGCAAAATAGCAAAGAATATCTGCTGTTTCATAAATTTTCATCGGGTAAACATTTCATTTTTGTATGAAACAGCAGATATTTTTTTAGATTTTCAGAGTTGGCCTCATAGTGAAAGATGCTCATAATCATGAGTACTTTCACCTCTTGAAAGGTTAACAGTGAATTAAAAATCACCGTGTATTAATGGTTCACTAAAGTTTCACCAAAACTCCATTGACTAATTTTCATTTTACAATCAACGTTTCTTATACGTAGTCGCCTTTTACGACACCCATGGGAAGAAATGGGATTGTGCTATTCTTTACGTCCGGCACCAAATGGAACACACTTTGGCACACATTCACCCACAAAAACAAAATGAAGCAGACAATATCAGAAAATGAAAATATATTATAGTTTTGTATTTGCTTGATTGTGCAATATTTATTTCGAAAACAACTTATTCCAGAAATGTTTTGTTTATAAACACTTTTACTAACATTTATTTGGCAAACAATTATTTTAACAAATGCATCAGATGATTTTTGTCTGCTGGGTTTAATGAAACCTAACCGAACCTAACTCCCCGTGATGCCGAACGTCTAGGGTTAGAGTTTCCGTCAGCAGGTCGACGGAGCCCCACTGCGCGGGGCCCCTATTTCTGTCTGCAGGATTTAAAGGAACCTAACCAACCGAACCTCGGTGCCCCTGACGTCGACCTTCTAGGTTTAGGGTTTCTGTCAGCATCTGTGTTTGTTTGGGGGGTTTGTGCTTATAGAAAACAAAATTCATTTATTTTCTGTTGTTTTAGAAAAGATTTATAAAATATGAAAAAATAATGAATTGTTTGTCAAATAATACGTTATTGGATAAAAGTTTGTCGGATAATTATTTTGCTAAGTGAAATATTTGGTAAACTTGATGTTGTAGAATGATGAAATGACAAATAATGTTTTTGCCAATCGTTGCTTGTCAAGTAAACATTTTTGAATTAATGTTTGGTGAACTGACGTCCGCGTCACCTATATTAATACATACGTGAAGCGAAAACTTTGTAGCCCTTTTTACGAAAATTACGCAGACGGAGGAGTATGGAATTTGGAACGGTTAAAGTTTAATATGGAGGAGAGCAGTGCAGAAAGCTATTATTATATGCTCATAGCTGACCCGACAGATGTTGTCCTGTCATTCAATTCAAACTGGAATACTATATAATAATTATTTCTATTGTTGTATATTTTGATATTGTATATGAAATAATGTACACACGGCTACACATCAAGCTATACATTTCCAGTATACGCTGACCACTCATTGTACGGAAATCCTATACAATGCGAGATCAGCTTATACTGGAAATGCTTGATGGGTAGCCGTCTGTACCTAATGTATTATCTTAATTTATATAATTCTTCTATACTTACCGTGTGTTTGTCACCTAACCCCTAAACGGCTGGACCGATTTGGTTGAATAGAATAGAATAGAATAGAATACTCTTCATTATGTACACCATAAAAGTTACAGATATAAATGTTGAAATTTTACATAGGGTGACACAATGGGCGGAAAATTTGGTATTTATATTTCAATGGATTCCTGGATGGTTCGAAAACACAATTGGACCCGGTAGGTGGCGCTGCTATCGGCATAAGGCGGTAGCCTATATGTTAATCCAGGGTGTCAGCTACCTCGATACAAAATTTTATCAAAAGTGGTCCAGCCGTTTTTACGTGAAAGAGTAACAAACATCCTTCCATCCATCCATCCATCCATACTTACAAACTTTCGCGTTTATAATATTAGTAGGAAGGGTTTTATTATTCAACGCATTATTCTAGCGTAGCGTTATATTCTCTTTGCGTTAATTAGTTGTATCGGTCGGAATAAAGGCTTCTACATACCAGCGCGACTTGTCGCGCGACGCGACACGGCACAAAGGCCCCGCGTGTCGCGGGACGAGCGGTGCCTTTGTGTCGCGTCGCGTCGCGCGACAAGTCGCCCCGGTATGTAGAAGCCTTAAAGGACTTCAAGGATCTGCGGCGATATAGTGGATAACCATCATTTCCAGTAATTGTTTCTGCTACTTATTTTCTTGGGTAGCGTTTTGAACATTTCACATCAAATAAAAAAAAATCAAATTCATTTATTTATTGTAAAACATAGGTACAATTATAAGTTGTTATATGGTAATCTATTGAGGGCGCTATGTTTTGCCTATAGGGCGTACAAAAATAGTATTCATCAAACATGCAAATATAATTAAATCACACAGAAAAATGTCAATCAGATAATTTATGTGTAATGGAAAAAATGAAATATAAAAAATGTCCGCAAAATATAAAAGAAAGTGAATGATGTCATAAATTAAAATTAAATGTCAATAAGGAAGATCAATTTTATTGTTATTTGTGAAATGACAGAAAGGAGACGGGGATTTCTGGGTCCAATTGTAATAGGTTGAGGAATGGTTAAAAAAATGGGGTATATTTTTTTGTTTCAAAATGTGAAATATCAACTCAATTTAAAATCAGGAAAAAGAGAAATCCAAAAATTAAATTAAAGGTTACGAATAAAATGGGATGTCGATTAAATTAATCGATTAACGTGACAGAGTTCATACTGATGTTGATCATGGTCATAATGATGACTGAAGATTGTCGCACGGTACGACCGTGCGACAATCTTGTACGGCTCTTTGGAGATGAAATTAAATCTTTTCTTCCTACTTCGTTAATTTCATCTCCATATATATTAAATTGATTCGTGTTCCTTTATAAATAAGGCAGGTTTAAATAAAACATATAATTCTCGTAGCAGACCCTCCTAAGCCTGTGCTTAGGAGGGTCTGCTACGAGAATTATATGTTTTTACGGTATTTTGTCATGAGCTAGTTTTAGAAACTTAGTATTATATTATAAATAAGAAGCAGAATTGTAAAAAAATCAAGTATTTTTTTGTTGATACGATTATGCTCCTTATTTATAAAGGAACACGAATCTATTTCCTATGCAAGTATTTTCAACTCGGACGCTAAAGGTGCGACCGCGGGCAGCGAGGGTCTCGCGGCGTTGGCATGGCCACCAAAATACTTGCATAGGAAATTGATTCGTGTCTCCATATAAATAAGAAGCATAATCGTATCAGCGAAAAAAGTACTTGGAAGTATAAAGTATTTTTTATTTGAAAATACGATTGTGCTCCTTATTTATTTATAGATATGGATCGATTTCGTATGATAGTATTTTCCAGCTCTGCCTGGGCCCGATAGCATAGGGCCCAGGCACACTTGCAAGTATTTCACGTCCGCACCAGGGCGCCCTGCTTCGAAGCGAAACCCTGGTTTTAAAACCTGGTAACGTAAATACGTCTCATCTCCTCCCGCACTCACTTGTTTCGTTTCGTGCGTTTTGAGTGTGTTTCCCTGCTTCCCATAGTTTTATTGATATTTTCCTCGACCTTTGCATCTACGGACTTCTGACCTTGCTTCTTGTACGACCACCCTTGCTACCATACCGGACTCGGAGAACCCCGCATAATACGTTGGACTTGGACTTGTTATTTTGGATTTACGAACGGCCTACCGATTGGAATATTAATCTTATAGAATTAGTATGTAAAAAAAAAAAAGGGTCTGCTACTTACAAAGGATCCTGCTGTTTGAATAAAATTTTATGTTGGTCTTTTAAAACATTGTGTGTTCTTCTTTCACATTGTAAACTTATATAAAATAAACTGGTATAAAACTTGTCTCACAATGATTTTAACATTCCTAATTTTCAGACTTTCCACATACGTATTTCTAGACTTCATAAAAAATCAAACCATCAACACCGCTGTTTTTTCCACACTTTTAATTCTATTCAAAATATTTAAACAGAGCTATAACAGACCATAAAGCTCCACCATAGAGTTTATTTCTAACCAGTTATAAATCACATAAAATTCCAAAAGACTAATTCTCCAACAATTAACACCATGGATCGTTGTGTAAATAGTGGCATAGGTATGGTAGGTACTTAGGTACCTATGATTTTTAAATCTTTGTGTTTCTTATCTTCCTCCCATTCTACAAATATAATTAGCATCATAATATATCTATGTAAGACTTAGCAATCGCACTTCAAAAATCAGCTGTCCCTTTTACTAATTATCTTTTAACTCAGCTCTCAGATTGCCAAAATCCGCAAAATTGTCAGTGATGGTTTGATAATATAGTAGCTATCAATTGACACTAATTTCATCTTTTTACATCCAGGCCCAAGGTTCTATGAAAGCGTATCCGTCTCCTATAACGGCATGTCATTCAAATAATCGGTGATTGAATAATAGCATTTTTCTATTAAAAAATTCTTTAATTTTCAACCATACATAATACATATTATACATAAAATCACGCCTGTAATCCCCGAAGGGCTAGGCAGAGGTGTACCTATAGTACACCCACGTTTTGCTAGTTATGTTTACGTCCCATATATGTAATAGGGGCCTATTGGCCTTGTGCCATCAACCGTCACAAATCCGGACTCCGGGCTGCTATTGAGAAATTCCAGATGGAAAAATTCAATAACACTTTTGCCCGACCCGGGAATTGAATCCAATACATCGTGCTGCAGTAGCGCTTGCAGTAACAGGCAGCTATATTCAGACATATACGTCTGAATTTAGCTGCCTGTGACTGCTTCATTGGTCTAATGGTTGCAAGGTCCAGCACCCCAGGGCCCCAAGTATGCTATTTTTATAAATTCAGTCATTTCAACACAATCCCATTGTCATGCCATTGTCATTTTGCTAAAAGTTCGTAATCTGCTAAATTCATAATGGTCGATCACTGGTCGGTCAATGTTCTCGTAATAGAATTGTGTTACTTATAATGGCGTTGTCGTATTGCCATTATTATAAAACCCATTAGTAGAAATGTCATTCATTTGTCATTATGTACGAGATTACCAATAAATGCAATTTCTTTCAATGTAGTGTCAGTAGCCGACCATGGGAAAGTCATAATGACGCCATTATAATAGTAGATTACCAAACTTGTCAAAATCAACAATTATAAAATCAATGATCGACCATTCTGACACTATTGTAATAGCAGACTTGAGGTCCAGGACTTAGACCTGTGACGCTTTCGACAGTAATGGATGTAAATAAGAAAGTCTGTTTATCTGACCTAAGACCTTTAAAATACGTCAATGAATAGCATCGGGTGATACGTAACCTTGCAGTAACATGGCGCGTGGTTTAAAGTATGAAAAGGTTTCATCTGTGGGTGTCTTAAAGTTTGGCTAAGGGCCTATGGCAACAGGTTTGGCACCATTGTCCTACTGCTTGCTAAAATACACGGTGTAAGGGACATCGATGCCCAAGAAATCAGCACATGATTCTAGAACACACAGCGTACAAATTTTTCGTGGGGTATTGAAAAATAATACTCGACTCCATAATAGTTAATTCCGTAGTAAACAATAAGTCAGTTAGCAGTTTGTGGCTCTAGCGATAGCTATCAACTGGCCGGGGGCGAAATACACTGGGTGTGCAGTTAGCCCCCCGCCAGTCGATCATTAAATATTTCATTCATAAATGCTGATAAATGATATTTATTTCTAGAAATTGTTTCAAAAAACATTTATACACGTCAAAAAATCTTATATTTTAAAACTAGATGATTTCGGTGTAATTTCTTATACGACTACTCAGAGAAGAAAGACCGAAACAAAACATTACATTACTTGTGGATGGTCTTTTAATGCAATGACAATATTGATGATGATTTACAGATTATTAAAACGGTTATTAAGATGGAAAGTCTCATGTTCCCAGAATATTATGCAGTTTGATTATACGTAATACCAAATTAAATCATGGAAAATGTTACTTCTCAGAAGAGGAGTTTATTGCAAATCGTTAGTTATTCGTATAGTGTAGTTAGTTTGCTCAATGCGCTGGTGATAACAATGTGGAAATCGTTAGTTATTCGTATAGTGTAGTTAATTTGCTCAATGCGCTGGTGATAACAATGTGGAAAATTAATTATTGTAATCAATGTTGTGCATTCAGAAATAAGTAATTGAAGACGAATAAACCCATTCGTGTATTGTGTTTGCACAATCGGCTGTAGGAGTGTAGTCAGCACCCTAATTGCGTATGAGGAGAGTATTTCAAAAATGCGCGTAGATGCATGATTTTCTCGTTGAAATTGAATACTATTCGTTGGTTCGTATAAATAATATTTACTTCGTAAAAATAGATAATTTTATCTTCTAAACCGTATTTTAATTATTTATTAACTTACGAGTATTTAGCAGTAATTGTTCTTCTGATGCATGTTTAGGCAAAAACTCATGGAGAGCTGATTATTTTGAGAGCTCTAATTTGCGGATTCTGTTGAATATAATCCATCAAAATATTTTTTCTCATACTACACATAATTATCCTATACTTTTATACATTTTAGTTTTATGCCCTATATATAAAGAAAAAACAAGTCGACCTAATTCAATTTTCTACTGAAAAGGGTTGGAAACAAGTCTGAACAAATATTATCTCCGAAGTTCTACATTATTTTGAAGTATTTTTTATACCAAAAAAATCTCCAACATTTTCTTTTTAAACAATGGCAATTATTTTTTCCATTGCTTCTGTTATTTTGATATAAATAAAATAAAAGTACCTACTATATATTTTACCGTGCCAGTGATGTGCGCTCAATATCGCACGAACGCTTGTCGAGGACGGAGCTATATCAATTGATTTCGCGCTCTTTGTCGTGTCGATACCATCGTTGTGTAATTAAATATAATATAAACATACCTAGTGTAAAATATAAAAAATAATATACCTAAGTTAGCGCAGCGCCGAGATGTAAAAGGGCTCTTATCACACTATCAATCTCAATCTGAATGATTTTGAAGGATATTGCTAATCCATCGCTTCAAATGTTCAAAAAATTTGTCTGCTCAACAGCGTCAATTAACGCAATGAATGTGGTGGAACCGTCAAAATGAAACCCATTGCAACTGGTAGTATGTTACGTAATTACCCCGCCTGGGCCTGGGCCTGCAGTCTTGACAAAGATAGCGATCGCTTTACGACTGTATTCGATCGCAATATCCTAATGGGATCTCTAGACAGTCAAAATTGCTTGATAAGCTCGAAATCAAAGACAGTCAAAATCACAATCTTGTCAAGCATTTTTGACGGTCTAGGCAGGGCTTGAAACTGGTTAATTTTTATTTCCGAAGACGCAAATTATTTTTGATACAATTGTTATTAGCTTAAAAGATTGGTTCATCACATTAAGTTCACCATTGATTTTGTAACAAAATATTAAATAATTAACGTAATATGTTCGAAAACCTTTATAATAACGGTTAAGGTTACATAGAAAATTAACCGGTTTCCGAGCCCTGCGTCTAGGGACTCCATTAGGACTTTGCGACCGAATTCGGTCGTAAAGCGATCGCTATGTATGTCGAGACTGCAGACCCAGGCGGGGTAATTGCGTAACATAATATACTATCAGTAGAAAGGGGTTTAATTTTGACGGTTCTTGCGTTATTGACGTTGTTGAGCAGGGATGACGAACCCTAAATACATCTACGTGCATTTTGTTAAAAATAAATATTGAAAACGTCCATCAATCTTGACTACTGGAAAAAAACTACTACTTTCAGAATAATTCCTTTATTATTAAACAAGATTTAAATTGATTTAAATCAAATAACAAATTAGTGCAACTTCTGCTGTTGCAAACTATATGAATTAGCCACCCCACCCACACCTACATTCCTGAAATGATGCCGTGCTGAAATTCTTTTGTTACGTTACACCAATGGTGAACTTTTTTTTTTTTTTTTTAATGTTGCCCCGCACTAGGAATTTCTCCTGTAGTGTAGGTGCTTTAACAAACATTTAAACTCACATACACAAATAGCCTGCAGACTTGTTTTAAGGCTCCGTGCACGAAAAAAACCCTTTTTCGTTAATTTCTTATCTAATTGTGAGAAAGCGTGAAATAATTGAAACATTATGTGTAACTATAAAAGTACAGTTTTGGTGGTGTTAAACCATTCGTGCTCTCGAAAATATAGTTTATTTCGCTTTTGATTTACTAAATGAAGGTATTGTATAATCATAAAATACAATTTTGATTTTATCTCAAGGATAGCCATTTCCAACTGGGTTTAAAAAAAAAATATGAGTAGGGTTTTCAACATTATTTTTCTGATATTTTGTATCGAAGTTAAAAACAGTACTTCCGCTATACATAATTTTTTTTCTTTTTGTGTTGCTTTAATTTTTTTTTGTATTATTTGAATTTTGCCATTTTAATTTAAATTAAATTTTATTGTATTGTCTGCTTAGTGCGACTAATTTTGTACGCCATACATGGCAAAACATGTAGCTACCTAACTTACATATAAGACCTAAATATTTTTGTTTTTTTTTTTTCCTTCTGGCTTCGCACGGTTTGTGCATTTAGCCAATGCCAAGTTAGTTCTTGTTTAATATTGATGAAATGAATTATAAATGCATGATGATGATATCCCCGCCTACTCCCCTTGAGTTTCAGTAAAGATGTGGAACTTTACTGAGTCCTCACGCGGACTTCTTGAGAGAACTTGAAGCGAAGTTGCACTGTTTTGTTTCATTTGCCTACACTAATGCACGTTCACAAACACTTAATGGTTAATAATCCACCATTATTACACATTAATATTCGGCTAAACACCAATTTTGGAAAATTAAACAAACTGCTGAACATGACGCTTCACTTTCCCGCCAAGAAGTCGACCTAAATATTGTACTCATGTTTTACAAAATAAATATATCTTTATCTTTATCTTTATCATAGACAAGCAGACCATAATTTAGTAATGTTGATTATATTTTTTAATGTTCGAAATCAAAAGTAGTTTCTCGTAGAAATATGAAACGTCAGTCTCGCATCATTTTTTGGAAAACATGTTGCGAATTTTTGTAATTTTCCAATAATTCTTAATTTATTTGAAAAAGTCCTTTCCGCCACATGTGCCCGGTTGCTGGCAATAGGCTCGCCCCCTATTACATGGGACTTAAACATAACTGGCCAAATGTGGGTGTACTATATGTACTATCGCGGACACTGGCGCCTTACCACTTTTCAACCTTATGCTTCTAGTAATAAGGTCGAAAAGTGGTCAGGCGCCAGTGTCCGCGATAGTACACCTCTGCCTAATTTAACTCTTCGAAGATTACAGGCGTGATGTTATGTTTTCCTCCACCGGTGTCAGTAAAGTCGTAGATAATCTCAGATAGAAATGAATAGAATCTAAGTAGTTAAAATATTCACACAGACGGAACAATAACAAAATAAGTGATCTAACTGTTAAATCATTGGAAGATTATTACCAGACATGATTTGCCGGCTATAAAACTATTTAGCTAATTGAATTATTCGGCCGTGGGAATTAGCCAGTATTTATTTAAGAGAACAATATATATATGAGCAAATTGTTTGTACATACATGAAATAGTTACAAATGCAAAAAATGTGTACCCCTTTTTAAGATAATTAAAAAAAGGAGGAGGAGTGCAGAAAGCAAATATTTTTATACAATACGCATTATAATTAAATTAAATTAACAAAAAAAAAACAATAATTACACACACAAGCATACGTTTGACACACACAGTACCAGGGCCTCATGATTTGAAGATGAGGTGACAGAAGTGATAGCTTTTGCATGGAATAAGTAAGTACTTTATAATAGCATGGAATTAGTGTACTCATGGAATTAGTAAGTAATTTAATAGATTGTATGTAGAGGCTAGACGGGGTCGAATTACGACCAGTGGGTGACCACTAGTACTAATAAGTTCTGGTCATCTTCTTCCGTCGGGTCGGGATTTTGGCACGCACTTGAAGAAAGATGCCTCTTGGTGCAGTGAAATATTTACCAGTCACCAAGTTGAGTAGCAGCCAGGGTGTGCCAGACCGAGTATTTTCTTATTCATTGATTTTTGGAGGTCGTGTCTTTTTTTAATAATATTTTAATGGCCTGGTTGCTGGGACCTTTTAGCCAAGTCTTTATTTAGTTACAAAACTTGTTTAATATTGATGAAATGAATTATATTCAATGCATGATGATGATATCCCCGCCCACTCCCCTTGAGTTTCAGTAAAGATGTGGCACTTTACTGAGACCTCAGGCGGACTTCTTGAGAGAACTTGAAGCGAAGTGCACTGTTTTGTTTCATTTGCCTACACTAATGCACGTTTACAAACACTTAATGGTTAATAATCCACCATTATTACACATTAATATTCGGCTAAACACAAATTTTGGAAAATTAAACAAACTGCTGGACATAACGCTTCACTTTCCCGCCAAGAAGTCCGGACGTCGTGTGACAAAGGTCTGATAGGTAGGTAATGGTCTGGTAGGTAAGGTAAGAAAGGAAATTAAATGAAATTGTTTATTCTGTAATATGATATCGGCATAAAAAATAAACTAAATGGAGTCGACTCCTAACCTCCTTTCTTCTACCTCTGAGAAGAAATGGCAAAAAAAACTCACGGGTCAAAGTCTCTTTTAAAGTCCAGACATAATCTTAGTCAGATCATGTGAGGACCAGGTAGATTAGTATCTAAAGTGCATCACTAAAAAATATTTTACATAGGTGCCGTTCGGGGACTGAAAATAATATTAATAAACTGTTCCACCGGTTCGCACTTATCAAAATTTTGTTTCAGTGCGGTTAGTGGAAGTCCTCAGGTGCGGTTCGGTCAAGTGCTGTTGAAATCAGTGCTCTGAGTGGAATACCTCGTTCTTTTGAGGAAAGAACCGCACAGATTTGAGTGGTGGACAGTGCAAGCATTTGTCAGTAATCGTGTAGCTCAACTCAAAACTTAAGGAGCTTAACGACTCGACGAACAATACCAAAGGAAAGACATTTGGGTAGGCCGCATAAAGTAAGTAGATACTCAAACTACCAGACCGTCATTAAAACTAATTTATTCTCTTAAAATTGTTTATAAGTACAATAGGTTTTCTAATATATAAATTTGGAGGCTACAGTTAGAATATTTATTTCTTTTGAATTTTTCTCGAAGGGAATCCCTTGGACCTACCTAGGTTGTAAATGGCTCGAACAGTCATTTTCTGTAAAACAAAGATAGTATTAATGTCCGCACAGGTTCCGCAGAGAGTAATCCCATATGACAAAAGACTATGAAAATAACTAAAATATACAATTATGGCTGTATTATATACATCAGTTACTTATCTATCTTATTTTTCAACAGCATAGGCGTCCGAACTAAGCCTTCCTGTTATTTTTTCTACCGTCAATAGTAAGGCTGGTTTTCTAACACAGATGTGCTATGCAGCTATGCTGCGAGGATGTAATAGCTAAGCTGTGAAACAATGTGATCGTTTCCGATACTAAGCTTTGTAGCGGTGCGAGTAAGATGCGCAGCTCGAGCTATGCCATGTATCGATCGGGCCTACTGTAGGTACTCTGCTTTGCACATAGCTACACCACTCGCGACCATCCATAGCACGCATCCATACCACACATCCATAGCATGCATCCATAGCATAGCACGCATCCATAGCACACATCCATAGCAACACATCCATAGCATGCATCCATAGCACTCATCCATAGCACACATCCATAGCACGCATCCATAGCACGCATCCTTCCATATAAAAAATCATATATTAGTTGACTCCGTTGCCACCAGTGCTAAGCTATGTGCACCAATGAATATGATTGATCAAATGCATCCATAGCAACGTAGCAAATCTCTGGTGGAATAGCACCCTTATTCCAAGAAAAACTGTCGACTCAACAGGGCCCAACTCTATTTAAGTTGAATATTATTATATAGTTAGCAGCCTGACATTTGGCGTTGAATAAAAATTTAAGAGTTAGTATTTTTTCAATACACTTCCTCGAAAACTGGTTCATATCGCACTACGATTAGGTTCACAATGTAATGTATTTCACGCGCGATTTTTTATTTTCCAACACGTGTGTGGGAATAAAAATTGACACAAATAACTTATACCTATACTTAGTCCAAATTGGTTCAATGCCTCTATTCACACCGTCTCGCGCCAGAGACGGTCCTCTCTATTCGGAGGTGTTTTTTTTTTAATTTCGGAAAATATGCGTCTTTACGGCGTTAATATTTCTGTAAAATTTAAATAATGTCTATAAATAGAATACCATGATTAACACAATAAAAAAAACGTTTATAAACAAATTAACATTTATTTGTGTTCTAAACTCCAAAATATTTGAATTTAAAAAATTTCATATTTTGCTGTTTATCAGCTTTATACCTTTGCTTCTTCTTCAACCTGGCGAAAGCAAAGCGCGGAAAAAAAAGAAAATTAAATCTTAGTTTCCTATTAATTCATGACAAATATATTGATTATATACTGTTGTTTGTTTAAAAAAAATGAGGGAAGTGTCATATCTGCGAATAATACGATCTTGTGATTATTCCATAAGTGATGAATAATCACAAGATCGTAAAGGGTATCTTGGATAACTTGTATTGTATGGTATATCGGACTGGTGACCGCAACTCCACGTATGAGTGCGTATTTTGCCTTACTTAAGGAAAAGCCTTACTTAAAATAATATCATGAACGTATGTAGTAGGTACTAGTACAGGAAATTCATGTCAATTTGATGCGTTGATTTGATAAAGTGAGCGGCGCTGCAGGCAAAGGCTATCATAAAATAAAGCTGCTATTACATGAGTCATTCTTTGGCCGTAACCTACCGTTCAAACTTATCATTGTTTATCAACAACAGCGCCCTGTGAAGTGTAGATCACGACCACCAATTAAGCCAAATTGTTTTCCATCAATAATACCACTTATTTGCTGATTGCTATCATTGAACCTGCGAATTTTAGATTTGTTATATAGTATTGACTAGCAAAAAGTAATAAGCATAAAGCAAACCAATTTAAGAATTTGATTTTTTTTTCGGTAAGACGTTACATTCATTATTATTCTCCTTCTCCTTACTTTATTTTTGTGGTTTATCATGACTTCCTTCATAATTATACCTAACTAGCTCCTGTCCGGGGACTTCGTTTACGTGAATTTCGTATTTTTTCCTACAAATTCCAACACCCCTTAAATGAAATGAAAATGAAAATTTAGTCTATGCGATACCTTTTTGCGGTTTAATTGAAATAAATGCTTTGAGTTTGAGTTTTATTTTGTATTGACTTGAATATTTTCGTTCCTTTCGTTCATAGAATTCTTAACGTTAAAACTCGAATTTAATAACTATTTTTTTAATAGAATAGAATACTCTTTATTATGTACACCATAAAAGTTACAGATATAAATGTTTAAATATTATAAATGTTTATTTTTTAAAATTATTTTGTCTATAATTTTATTGTATTTACTGTTTAACTGATTAACATCCATTAAATATGTGCATACCGTCAGTGCATTGCGGAATGTGTCTTTGCACTGAATTTTATAAATGTACAACATTATTTTTAGTACCTATGTGCAAAACCTGAATTATAGTTTGTACAGAATAAGGAACTGAATCGATTTCAATAATTAATTTTTACACCATGTTATGTTTTGTCCTAAAATTATTTAAGTGTGATGGAAAATGTTATCACCATTTAATTACTTACGAGTACAATACAATCGCCGTACCGTTAGGCAAAATGATTAACAATGAGCGCAAGACGACCCTGGAGGCGCGGGGGCGCCGTTAGCATGTTTTTGTACGGACAACCCGGTAACATAACAACCTTATAACTTTGTGATTTTTCATTATACAGTTTTGAAATTTCGTACCTACATAGATTCTGTACATAAAAATACTAGACACGTGTTTCGGGTTTCGCTTATACTAAAACTAATATTTAATTGTAGCTATATTTCGACGCATCACCCGCCCGCGCTATTACTTCGTTTTCGGTGTGCGTTCTTTCTGAGTTTTATCTTATTGCTGGGCTCCTAAGGATCGTAGCGTCATGTTAAAAGCCTTCCTCAAGAATTGGTCTATTAAATGGAAAAAAATATTTATCAAATTCGACTGTATCGTCAATGTAATGTCAATAGTTTCAGAGATTAGCGCGTTCAAACAAAAAACAAACAAAGTCTTCAGCTTTAACCACTTAGAATAAACAAACATGGCCGCTAAGTGTCATCATCAAATCAAGATGGCGTCCGAGTGCTAGGTCAGATTACATAATCAACACGTGGGTGGTCCCCGAGCGCCAGATATTTGAAAACTAGGTCCGAAACAGTATTAAATGGCATTTAATAGTTCCCAACTGCATTCGAGCGGTTAATACCTATTAAACTTATTAGTATACATAAGTGTGTCGTGTGGTGCCGGCCGTTAAGAATAGCACCATCGCTATTTCTTCCCGTGGGTGTCGTAAAAGGCGACTAAGGGACTTACCTACTAGAGAATGGGCAGCAGCGTTTTCTATGCAATTTAACACCATACTGCGATCGCCAACCCGCCTGACAAGCGTGACGATTATGGCAAACCTTTGTGGGGAGGCCTATGTCCAGCAGTGGACGTCTTTCGACTGAAATGATGATGATACTTAGATGTAAGCCTTGAGCTGAAAATATGTACACACGGCTACACATCAAGCTATATATCCAGTATACGCTGACCTCTCATTGTACGGAAATCCTACACAATGCGTGATCAGCTTATACTGGAAATGTACAGCTTGATGTGTAGCCGTATTACATCTTTTCTGTAACCTCATTATTCATCACCTCTCAATCTCAAAAACATCATCTCGACGGTAGGTACTGTAAATAAGTGTCCAAGGTGCCTCCCTTCTCACATCTGAGCCATCAGTTTGCCTCGCCTACGATTATACATTTTTATTAAGATTAAAGCTTCAATGGTTTAGGTCATGCTCATGATATTGGTGATAGGAGGGTTCTCATTGAAATTGTTTCCATTGAAAAAATATGCACCACCTCAGCTGGTTTTTTACTGTCTTTTTTTTTCATTTACAAAAACAAGGGTCTCATCAAAAATCTGATGGTGCGATGCTATTGGTTGATGAGATTTCTATAGCGGCCGAGCGCTGCAAGCGAAAATAGTCCTTAAGGTGTATAGATATGAAATTCCTCGATAGTACGTATAGGTACTTATCCAGGGGCGTACCTACCGCTATAACAGCCGTATCAATTATACGGCCCCCACCAATCTACTGAGACCCCCAGACGCGACATGTGTAAGCACAACTTCCTACAATATTATCCAATACCTTAAATTCTTATTGATAGAAGGCCCGTAATGAGTAAATACCTACTGAAAACATGAAAATTTTCATAATTTATTAATTAATGGCTTACAAACGGTTGCATTCATTTAGTAAAATCACACAGAAAATCTGAATTCTATTACCAACTTAATAACATCACAATTACAGCTTAAAACCTAGTATCTCAATCAGGATGCTCCAACTTTCGAGCTCGCTTAGCTCGCTCTTGCATTCTGTTAATAGAATTACAAGGACAGCTTAACTTAGTATCCGAGTTAGGTTGCTCAAATTTTCTAGCTCACTTCGCTCACTCTTATGTTAGCCTAATAATATTTAATCGAGTTATTTCTCATGTCGGTGTCATTTCTAATCGATTATTTACATTGCATTTTACTATCTGCATTTAATTGACATGTTGTGACAGTTGTCATTATACTATGACAACTGTCTATTTTGTATTCGGGATAAGACACTTGTTATTCAGCGGTCGAACAGAACGCATTAAATCCAGATATTTCTACTCAATCTGCGTTTTAATCGAGCCAACCTGCACTGTTCCATCATCTCAGAAGTGGGATAGGACAGGCTAGTTATAGATTTCTGGCAAAAACGCTCACATTTTAAAGTTTTCGTTACACGTGCGTTATTTCGATTTTTTTTTAACGCAACAAGATGGAAGATGGAATTATGACACCTAAGGAGACAACAGACCATCAAAACTCGTTTTCAAATAAAAGAAAACGTTACGATCGCAAAGAAAATAAGAAACGGCGCAAGCGTACACCAGCGAGTGAAGATACAGACACGAGACTTTCCTGCGTGCGAAAAAGCCGTACTCGGGACCGTCGCAAGCATCGTCGTCAGCAGCATAGGAGTGGCAGCAGCCGAAGCAGTGATCGTGATCATAATAGACGTCATCGGAGGAGTAGCAGCAGCCGAAGCAATCACCGTGGGCGTTATGGACGGCGCCGTTGGAGTGGTAGCAGCCGCAGCAGCCGAAGCAATCACCGAGGGCGTCATGGGCGGAGCCGTAGGAGTGGAAGCAGTGGCAGCAACCGCAGGCAGGACACCAGGACTGCAGGTGTACGTGACAGCAGGGCTACGGGTGTACGTGACAGCAGGACTGCAGGAGAACGTGGCAGTAGCAGCGGCTGCAGGTTGTCGCGCCATCGCAAGCGCTCATGTTCCCCGGTAAGACGTTCCAATAATAGTACTGACAATGTGACACATTTATTGTTGACTAAATTAATGAATACCTTAGTAAATACTCGTCCTGAAGGCAATAAATTTCCAATGTTAGGAAACGTCATACCTGATTTTGATCCGATGGTAAAGGGGCAAACTATTCAAATGTGGCTCAGTAAAGTTGATGAATGTGCGAAATTATACAAGTGGGGCGATGATCAGGTCATCCATTATGCATTACCAAAATTAGTTGGTGTTGCGAAAACGTGGTATCAAGCGTTACCCACAATGTCGTTTTCGTGGCCTGAGTGGAAGCATAAATTATTAGAATCTTTCCCTAGTAGTGACGACTATGCCGAGCTACTTACGGAAATGTTATCTAGACGCGTCAAATATAATGAATCACTAGAATTATATTATTTTGAAAAAATAAATATGTTGAACCGGTGTGACATAAGGGGAAAACGGGCAGTCGATTGTTTACTGTACGGAATCGAAGATCGTTCGTTAAGATTAGGCGCGAAAGCATTAAAGTGTCAAGAACCGGAACAAGTACTGGAATATTTTCAGTCTATTAAGCAACAACCACGTGAAACAGATAGGTCGCGTCCTAATGGAGATAAGCGATTTAACATTTCTTCTAACACAAAACCTACTAGCAATGATACAAGGGCTAAAAGTGGCAGTAGTTCTATCGTTTGTTACAACTGCAACGAACCGGGACATTTTAGTTTTAAATGTACTAAAAAAATTCTCAAATGCAATATCTGTAATAAACTTGGACATACTACAATAAATTGTTCGAAACTACCTTCCAATATTAGTAATAGTGACAAAGTGGATCAAGGTCAAAAGGATGTATTACGTATAGACGCCGAGAGCACCGCTAGAAACGAAAGTAAATACATCATGCAGTTGATGCTTAATGGACAATCGGTTCTAGGCTACGTAGATCTAGGCAGTCAATGCACTTTAATTCGTTGTAGTGATGCTAGGAAACTAGGAATTACGTGGAAAAATAATTCTAATCTTCCTACAATGAGAGGCATTGGTAGTAACATTGTGTCGCCCCTTGGGATCGCTACCGTTACTATACAGATACAAAATGTCATAGAAAATGTAGATGTGTTTATTGTGGAGGACAACATAATTAAATACTCTGTGCTTGTCGGACACAATTTTACAGAAAAACCTGATATAGTCATAACAAAAACTTACGATTCTTTGATATTTACACGGGAACTCGGAAACAAACTGTATCTTACGTTAGTCTCGGACACTGCAATACGAGCTAAGGAAATGTGCTTAGTTCTAGTTTATTGTAGCGTTAATTATTCAGGAACTGTGTACGTACGTGGGTCCCTTCGCGGAAAATGTGATCATGAGTTTTATCTCCTTCCAGGGGATTATGAAATAAATAAAGGTCGTGGTTGTTTGTTGATTCAAAATATATCTGACAAATCAGTTATGCTTAAAAAGGATTCTTTGATAACTCGTGCCTTTAAAACTGATAGTTATTTTAATGTAAATGTCTTAAATGTTAATGACAGTAATTTTTGCTCAGAATTTAATTATGACCCGAATTTAACCAGTAACCAAATAGAAGAATTAAAGAATCTAATAAATAAATATAAGGAATGTTTCTCCAACAATTTAAAGGATTTGGGATACACTAATATAGTACAAATGGAAATTGAATTAACCGATTCGAAACCGGTCGTATATCGCCCGTACAGGCTTTCATACCCTGAGCGTGAGCTGGTGCGATCAATGGTACAGGAAATGATCGACGCGGATATTGTTTGTGAATCTAATTCTCAGTACGCCAGTCCTATCTTGCTTGTAAAGAAAAAGACTGGCGAGAAAAGACTATGCGTGGATTACCGCGCTCTAAATACTAAGACGAAGAAAGAGCATTACCCCCTACCATTGATCGACGACCAGCTGGACATGTTAGCTGGACATTCTCTCTTCATTACGCTTGATTGTGCATCAGGATATTATCAATTACCGATTGTAGAAAGCTCCCAGGATAAGACGGCGTTTGTCACACCGGACGGCCAATACCAATTTAAACGGATGCCGTTTGGTTTGGCAAATGCTCCGTCAGTTTTTCAGAGGGCTATGAGTAAGATTCTGGCAAAATCAAAGGTTGATTTTGCTATTATTTTCATGGATGACGTTTTGATCCCCGCTAAGTCATTTGAGGAGGGTCTTGACCGGTTAGAGATGGTACTTAAATTGCTCTTGGAGGCGGGACTGACTTTGAAGCTTAAGAAATGTAACTTTTTCTATAGAGAAATAGACTTTTTAGGGTTTCAAGTTAGTGGCCAGGGCATAAGACCGGGATCACGTAAGACGCTAGCTGTTTCTAGTTTTCCAGTACCCAAAAACGTACATGACATAAGGCGTTTCATAGGTCTCGCCAGTTTTTTCAGGCGTTTTGTTAAAGATTTTGCCCTCATCGCGCGACCTCTAACTGACCTACTCAAGGCCAATTTCGCATGGAAATGGAATGTCGAACACTTGAAAGCTTTTGAAGAATTAAAACTTGTTGAACGTCCTATTTTGGCCTTGTACGATGCGAAATTGGAAACTGAATTGCACACTGATGCGTCGAAGTTAGGTATTGCTGGCATTTTAATGCAGAGACATAGTGACGAAATGCTTAGGCCCGTAGCGTATTACAGTCGAAAAACAACTAAAGATGAACAACATTTACATTCATTTGAATTAGAAACTTTAGCTGTTATAGCCTCACTGAAACGTTTCCGTGTTTACTTATTGGGTTTAAAATTTAAGATCATAACTGACTGTAATGCGCTGCGTACGACTCTTACAAAGCGAGATCTCATACCGAGAATATCTCGGTGGTGGGTACAGTTCCAGGAGTACGATTGCGAAATTGAATATAGGTGTGGAGCTCGCATGGCACACGTAGATGCCCTCAGTCGTGCTCCTGTAACTGACCCCATAACGGGTGATGACGAGACAGACGTGCTCGATGTTTTAAATATTGACGTTAAGGACTGGATTTCCACGGTACAAAGTAACGACGAAGAGATCGGGAAAATCAGGGAAATTTTACGCGATAAAAATACGAATTACGTAGCAGATGTGTATAAAAGTTATCAGTTAAAAGGTGATCATGTGTACAGAATCGTTGGTGACAAAATAAAATGGGTAGTTCCTAGAGCAGTTAGGTGGCAAGTTTTAAGAATGAACCACGATAATGTAGGCCATTTTAGCTACGAGAAAACTCTAAGTCGACTACGCGAAACGTTTTGGTTCTCTAAAATGCGACGTTTTACCAAGAAATACGTATCGGCATGTCTTGAATGTGCGCATCATAAGGCTCCGGGCGGCCGTAGGGAAGGTATGCTTCACCCGATACCAAAAGCAGATATTCCCTTTCATACGCTTCACGCCGATCATTTAGGCCCGTTCGTTCGCTCTAGGAGAGGTAACACTTATATTCTTGCAATTATCGATTCCTTTACAAAATTTATAAGCATAAGTGCTGTACGAGATACAAAAAGTACCACAGCTATAAAAACATTTAAAGATCATTTTAGCACCTTTGGTACTCCAACACGTCTTATCACTGATCGGGGTACTTGTTTTACAAGCTCGAAATTTAAATCATTCATGGAAAGTACAAAAGTTAAACATATACTTAATGCAGTGGCCACTCCAAGGGCGAACGGACAAATAGAACGTTACAATAGAACCATATTGGATGCTTTGAGCACGAAATGCCACGGTAAAGGTGATAACACTTGGGATGAATACGTAGGTGACATCCAGTTAGGTATGAACACCACAATGAATAAAGCCACGGGGAAAAGCCCATCAGAACTTCTATTCGGTTTTAAGGTTTTAAATTCATCAGAAAATATATTAAATGAGGTGTTAAATGAAGTTATATGTCGTGCTAGTGATAATGATTTAGTCAAAATGAGGACAGAAGCTAAGTCCAAAATAGATGAACAACAGAATAATTCAAAGAAGGCATTTGATAAGCATAGGAAACGAGTTACGTTATATAATGTCGGTGACCTAGTCAGAGTTGAAAGAACAATTATAGATAAAGAACATGTAGGTAAATCAAAGAAACTTATATCCAAGTTTCACGGCCCATACAGAATTGCAAAAATTCTAGAAAATGATAGGTTTTTGATAAAGGATACTCCCCTGACTAGAAGAGGCAATAAAAAATATGAGAATGTAGTAGCCGTGGATAAGATACATCCCTGGTTAAATTATAAAAATATTTCCAGTGATGATAGCGAAATCGAATATTGTGATGACGAATAAAATTAATGAATTTGGACTCGGATCAAAGTTTAGTATGATATTATTGTGAGCTTGGAATTATTGTGATTATAGAATTAGAAATTATGTGTATTTCATTGGTTAATCAGTAACATGTTTTGAGAATTAAATTAGATTTACTGTGAATGCGAGTAGATATTTTGGCCACTAAAGGACGATTTGCTAAGTTGTAGACCTAAATGGACTTGACAAGAGACTTGACGATGCTATGCTTAGGCTATGAGCAATCAGTGCAGAAATGATTGATATCGAAGAAATGGCGATATTGCATAGATGGTTGTAGATTATAGCAGACTATGCATAGACATAATCATCATCGTATGATTTAGGCTAGGCATAGGCTATGAGCGTCCAGTGCAGAATGGTAATGATAATCACCGCACAGATGGTCGTAGATCATAGCAGACTATGCAATTAGATGATATAGAGCATGGGTTGTGAGCGGTCAGTGCAGATAGCGAATGGTGTCAAGCAATTGACATCGCACAGATGACCGTAGATCACAACAGACTGTGCAAGACGATGATTATGACCTGAAATTAATCAAAATTAAGTTGTATGTATGTATAAAGCAAGTAAATTATAATGTATAATGCCTTAAGTTATTACTATTAATTAAGTCTTTGTTAATTGTTTAATTTCACTTGAGTTGATAATGTATTTTTTCGAGTGAGAGGACTCACTCTTATAAGGATGGCCGAGTTGTTAGCCTAATAATATTTAATCGAGTTATTTCTCATGTCGGTGTCATTTCTAATCGATTATTTACATTGCATTTTACTATCTGCATTTAATTGACATGTTGTGACAGTTGTCATTATACTATGACAACTGTCTATTTTGTATTCGGGATAAGACACTTGTTATTCAGCGGTCGAACAGAACGCATTAAATCCAGATATTTCTACTCAATCTGCGTTTTAATCGAGCCAACCTGCACTGTTCCATCACTTATATATTCTCTTAGTAAAATCGCAATGGAAACTTATCTTTCGAAACCAGTACGCTATTTTGTAAACAAAAAAAACTCCTCTGGAATTTCGCCGCAGTTCGGCTAAAAGGGCCCCATCAAATTTTGATACCGGCCCCTTTGCAGCTACACCACTGCATTTATCCTATGTTATTGCATAAAACGCAAAACGGACGAAAACGTTTAGCGATCATTAAGGTACACACGCGTTTTTTGATAGCATCATGAGACTTTCAAAAGCTGGCCATGATTTTAACTATCAAAGTAATACACCTGTCAGGATCAGGATGTAAATTCACGGAAACAATAATGTTGCTTGATTCTTCCTGCATTGTGATGTGCTAGTTTTTTTCTGTAATATTTTGTTTTATATATTATTTGTTTGATAGGTGTTTATTCAAATTCAAATTAAAATTTATTTATTTGTACACAGGTATAATGTTGATAACATGATGTAATAAAATAAAATAAAATATTGTGTCACTATGTGCTGCCATGTAAGGTGTACAAAACTTTCTTACACAGTGGTTTTTTTTTCATATCGTTTGAATCATAAGTACAATTCATATTTCGCAATTCATCTGTTTGACAGTTTTGTATGGAGTTCCGTAAAATGGTCCACAAACTATGAATTGCTATAGTGAAGTCTAATGTCAAATAGCAGCTGTCAAACAGATGAATTGCGGGATGTATGAATTGTACGCAGATCCTAATATGATTCTGCCAAAGCGTCCATTTTAGGCCCACTGGTAGCAAGCCTTTAAAATTATAAAATACTGCTAAGTAAAAGTCTTAAAATTTTAGCAATAAACGTAAACAAACAAAAACAAAATTAAGGTATATAATAAGTAATAGTTATTAACTAAACTTATTATCTAAACTTATTTATTTAGTTATCGTTCGTGAATTCACATACATTATAGTAGGTGTTATTTACAATAAATACTTATTGATATAGGTATGGAATTTCTGGATAATATTTACATAATTTAAAAGCTAAAATAATAAAATCATGATGTTTACATGAACAATTATGTTAATCAATAGGGGGGATTAGCATATTTTACATATTCTGTCATAAATATTACCTAAGTTAAAAATATACACTGCCAAATGTTTAATTTAAGTGTATGCTTACATGAGTTTGATTCGGCGTTTCTTCTTAGAGTAGTCAGTTATGAAACACCGACCTCATCTAGTTTTTAAAATATGATTGAAAAATCGTTTTATGAATTATCATAACCTATAACATCTTGTGCAGGTTGTAAAAATGTAAAGAATCTGTAAATGAACATGATTTTGGTTATCTCCCACTTAAGAGCGTTTACGACGTACGGCATTTCATACAAACTTTCAAGCCCTTGTTTTTCGAAGTTACTGAACTGATTTTAATGAAACTTCATACGCATAAGCAGGGATACAAAGGTCTAAAAAGTTAGTTAAGAACATTACGACGCGAATCTTTCAAGCTTGGATAGCAAGCAATTAATATCATGGCTTAATACTATCCTGGCTTGGCAGATACTAGAGCTGTTTACATGATGCTAGTAAATTTTAAGCCAATAGTATTGCGTTGACTTAGCCTCGTGTAACCCGGTCATATATATCTTCTTTTTTTTTCTTTTTTTCACGGGTTGGAAAATCCCAAGAAGTTTATAGATAAAACTGGAGGCAACACCAAATACCTAAGTGAAGACGACTGTGGTCGGTCTCTTTCTGAATACATATATAAGGACGAGACAGTGATATGTGTTTTCTTTATCTTATGTACGTATTCAGAAAGAGAGAGTCCGGCTACAATCGTCTTCACATAAGTATTTAGAGGGTTGCCTCCACTTTTATCTATAACTTAATGGAAAGTCCTCATAGATGTCTTCCACCCTGGGGCGGGCGGAGGGGTCTGTCAGACTCTTTCTGACTAAAAAACACCCCAGTGTTCCCATCCCACACTTGCACCGGGGATCTTGGGATCTAGTGAGACTGCCGCGATCCTCGGAATAGTTATACATTGCTAGCTTAACTTTATTCTTTAGTTCACCGATGTATGGTATACCTTTGGTGGTATGAGGAACAGGGTGTAAAGTTCACTCATCCACCATAGAAAAGGGAGGATCCTCCGACCAGACGGGTGTCGTGTCTGGTGGGCAACTGCCCGACGGTTGATGTCGGGACGTTGTATATATCCTAGTCGCGCGGTAAACTCTAATTGCGCGATGCAGGATTTTGCGTGACGTCAGTGTGACGCGTAGTTCGTATGTGGCGATGTTGATGTATGTAGACTGAGATGTAGGTACCTACATCTCAGTCTACCCCTGCCTCTGTTGACTCCTGGATACAATTCAAAACTACAGTTACAGTTATCTCTAGGTTTAAAGGTTTATTGTCTCTTCTCTGAACATTTGAACATTAAAATAATTACGGTTTAATATATAATTAATTGTCGAGAGTCCTCATGATAACCCCTCATTTACGTCGTTGATGGTTCTCGGTGATTATAATAATTAAACTAAATTATTGCTGCAAATAATCGTATGAATATAAAAATATGGCTATTCTTGGAATGAATGATGAATCTTGCAAGATACGGACATATTTACATGTGCATGCACCGAGATATTAATATAGCATATTGTATTCTGCTGAGATAACGAAATTAACTGCGATAGTGGGCATGATTTATTTGATTTAATCTTTTATTGAAAGGAACAGCAGACAGTTACCTTGTGAGTTATACATATTATTACAAAATAAAAAAACCGGTCAAGAGCGAGTCGGACTCGCTCTTGACCCGTTACCGTACGTAATTATGATGTTGATGATATCTGAAAAACTGTGCTATTTAGAGACATAGTTTTATTTTTCCTGTAATCTTTACATAAACTTCTATCACATAGAATAATTTCAGATTTTTATATATGCAAACTTCGGAGATAAGGGGGGGGGGGGGACAGTATTTTTTCTTTTTGTTCTTTTGTTTTCCTTTTAATTTCGTTATATATACTATTGCCGTGAATTTTTTCACATATCCAAAACCAACCATTTAGCTGGCAAGGGGGGGGGGGACACTTGACTCTAACAAAAAATAGCACTTTAAAGCTTAATATTACGCAAACGGATCCTTCGAATTGAAAAACGGATTGAAAAATGGTTCTGACAAACCCACACTATTTTTGAACGGCCTATTAAACGATACCCCACACCATGGAATAGACGAGAAAAAGAAATATCATCTGAATTTCACGTGTAAGGGAGGTTCTAAACCCTAAAAAAAATTGTTTTTCATGGTTTTATTTGACGAATTTTTCGGCATGATTAATATGTATACCCATGGCAAATTACAGCTTTCTAGTACTAAGTGTCTCTGAGCTAAGCCGGGGACAGACGGACGGACGGACAGTCAGACAGACAGACAGACGGGCATGGCGAAACTATTATTATTAATCAGTATAATTCAGATAACATAAAATTAATCCATACAATTACAATTTATAAAACAAAATACAGAGAAATAAAATACAGAAAAATAAATTAGGTAAGTACTACAATTATAATGGACCTAATGTTAGTGAAATCTTATGCACTATGTTAGTCAATACCCATCACATTAGGCATCTATTTGTTCTGGATAGGGCAATCCGCACGAGATACAACCATCTGCAGGATACTGTTGCTACTGCCTCGCACGCGCTGCAACAGGGAGGCCACCATAAGGGTTCCTTGTTGACTACGGAACCCTAAAAACAGACATTGGGCTGCTGACAGAATTTATTTATTTACAGTTAATTAACACGGTATAATACCAATTACATTAATTAACATAGAAAACAAAACTATACAATGCAGAAAATTATGTCATAAACAATTATTCGCTACTTACTAACATGGAACAGTGGACACCCGCGCATACTGTTTCTCACAGAACATCAGACATACGCACTTAATTTTACTCCATTCATCTGTAAACACATCACATTCAGGGTTGGCCATCAGGAGTGCATTGAGCATCCTTAAAGTACGACACACAGGTGATTCAGCTCTGGCGACCGTTCTGCAAGGCAGAAGTGATAATATAATAATAATAAAATATATATAACAATAAAATGCACAGTTTAAGTATACAAATTAAACTTTTCACGTGGTCAATTTAACTTCACTTACTGCTACTACAGCGTCTCGGTGCAGGCATGTTAGTGGCGTGAACCCACAAGTTTTTTCCCTAACAAGAATCGCTAAACGCGCCTAAAGAAGTTGTCTCTTCAAAAATGTGAATATAATAAATGATAAACAGGTTATAAAAGAAAAAAAATTGTGAGCCTTCACGAGCCGCCTGGCAGATGTGAAAACATCGAAATCAAACAAACAAACATCCAAAAAAAGGTCAGGGTCGCGTAGCAGGGGACCGCGAGTGTGGAGTGAGCGGTGAATCGCCACGCGGCATGCGTCGTC
Source organism: Tiliacea aurago (assembly GCA_948098905.1). NCBI lineage: Eukaryota > Metazoa > Arthropoda > Insecta > Lepidoptera > Noctuidae > Tiliacea > Tiliacea aurago. The sequence continues at coordinate 22,452,625 of OX402577.1, forward strand.
GTCCCGCCAGCAATCGGTTTTACGTGCGCCTATAGATGTTTCACATCAAAAGAAAAAGAAAGAAAATATGTTTCGTTTCGATGTGCGTCAGGTTTGAACCAATTTTGAAGGCCCATGAACCAATTTTTACAAACTCGTAAGTCACACAACTCAGTGACCAATGGTTATCACACAACTTCTCTAAACTGCGGGGTAATTGCGTAACACACATTATTTTCCTTTCCTTTAAGGTAACACATTTACAGTAGCAATGAGTTTAATTTTGACAGTTCAAGAGCATTCATTGCGTTCTATATGTTGTCGAGCAGATGAATTTTTCGAACATATGAAGCTATGGAATAAAATCAATTCAAAATCATTCAGATTGTGATGGGTGCTACCAACATGCTAAAAGTTACCATTGAAAGACTAACTTTTGCCACAAAATCGGTATTGCCATTGCCTTCGGTTGCTATTGCAGGGAAGTCGAACAGTTACGTTTTACTGAACCTAAGTACTAAATATAGGTACAAAAATCTTGAAATATCATGCAAAGAAAGAAAAAAAACTTCAAGAAAGAAAGAAAAAAAAAAAATTTGTAAACAGTTCTTGGTGCAAAAAGCGCCTTTTAAAATGTTTGTGTACTATCGCGGGTGTGCGTATCGTACCTACCACTTTGAAAACAAAATCCCGTGCTCACGATGACCACACTCTGCCGCCCGTTTTTGCGTCGACCAATTTTTTTAATTTTTTTTATTAAATAAATTTCTCTGGCTTTGTTACAATGTTCACAGATGTCTGACCACCCTTTATCCGTTTTTTTACGGTCTTTTTTATTTAGAACAACAAGGGGCTCAGCATGCGGCGATGCTATTGTTTGATGAGCGTAGATAAGCGTTACTATAAATAGCGCCCGAGCGCTGCAAGCAGGAATATCACCATGTTCGGCAAGCCTATCCCTTGGGAGAAGCGAGCCAAATATCTCGGTGTGGTCTTAGACCATCACATGACGTTCGGCGAGCACATAAAACAGGTGCGCTCGCGCGCCAGTTTTGCTCTCGGCCGACTACACTCCGTACTCAACCCGCGCAGCAAGTTGTCCCTTAAGTGCAAATTGCGTATTTACACCGCGTGCATTCGACCGATCATGACTTACGCCTGCGTAGTCTTCGCTCACGCAAAGTCGTATCACATCCATAAGATGCAGACGCTTCAAAACCGATTTCTCCGCAGAATTACGAAGGCTCCTTGGTTCGTTCGGAACGAACAACTTCACGTAGACCTTAAGATGCCTACCATCAAACAGTTTATGAAGCGCCTTGCAAAGTGCTTTTTCGAATCCGCGGAACGTCATCGCAACCCCTTGGTTGTGCAGGCCGCTAGTTACAGGCCTTCTGCCATTAGTCAGACTCGCCGACCGAGGCACACTCTCTTAGATCCGGATGACCCCGTCACTCTCCTTCAGGAAAGCAATAGGGCCACGAGTACAGTGCACAAAATACACAAACCGACCTTCCGTCCTCGCCGCCGAGGTACCACGCGAACTTCCCGAGTAAATGGTAATAAAAGTCCTCCCCCCCGTCCCTTGAATGTCGATGCGCCAGCCGCCCGGTTAGAGGCTGAGAGCGCCGTAGCAATAAATACTCGTATAATATCCCCTGATAATAATCATGATCAAAATGTTGATCCAGCCCGTCCCCAAATTGTTACTAATTTTGTGATCCCCCAACGACGCCCTAAGCCGAGGTCCGTACCCCACAGGGGGTGCCCTTAGTGCGCTGTCGTTTAGTTTTAATATATATAATTTGCGCCCTGGCTGGAGGCTTTAAGATTAAAAACCTTAGGGCAGCCCCAGGAATATCCGGTTAAGTAGCAACGACCTCTCTAGGTCTGCTACGAGATGCCATTCAAAAAAAAAAAAAAAGCAAGCAGGAATAGTCCTTATGGGGGGTGCGATATGCACACCCGCGATAGTACATAGATAAAGAAACAGCCAGGATGCGCCTTGCTTGATCTATACAGAGTTCTAGACAATCAGTAAATAAGAAAGTTTCTTATATTTTTTACCTAGATAAGATGCACCTAAAATTATAAGCAGTTACTTATAGTGCATCTGATATTAGAATATCAGATGCACTAAGTAACTGCTGCTAAGTTTCATTCTGATAGAAGGATGCAGTCCTAGAGGACTGCATTCTTCCATCAGAATGAAACTCCTACAAGTTTATGAAAAGCAACAAAGTACCAAACAGCTCAGTTAAGTTAATCACAACAAGATTATCACAGGCGCTTTATAAATTTACTATAGTACCGATAATAAATGTATTATAGCGCCTGTACTATAGTGCTGTGTGTGTCGAGCTTTAACATAACTGGCGAAATGAGGGTGTATTATATTATAGTACACCTCTGCCTAACCCTTCGACGAATACAGGCGTGATGTTATGATATATGTTATGTTATGTTATCTAGGAATATTACTTCAAGTCATTGTGATGATAGCAAAATCGACTTACGATAATACTTATTACAATAACTTAGGTAAAACTTGCACAATACTTAAGTATTTTGCAAGTTTTACCTATGTTATAGTTACCTTACCTTAGTTTACCTAAGTTATATAGCAAAAATATTGAAATATGTAATTATAAACATATTTCAATATTTTTGTTAAGTAATCGTCATCTGCCTAGCCTTTTCCCAACGTTGTTGGGTTCAGATTCCAGTCTAACCGAATCCGAAAGGTAGGAACGCAGTGGCAGCCCGCGAAATTCAATCTTTCAGAAGGCGCTGACAAGAGGCAAATGATCTAAGTTGGCTTGTCTTAAACAAACACTAAACCGGCCAAGTGCGAGTCGGACTCGCGCGCGAATTGTCCCGTACCATTATCTATAAAAACAGCAACGAAATCACGTTTGTTGTATGGGAGCCCCCTTAAATATTTATTTTATTCTGTTTTCAAACTCAAACTCAAAGCATTTATTTCAATTAAACCATTTACAGGCAATTTTCAATTGTCAAGAAGTCGGTCAGTTACAAATATGAAGCTAGTTGCCCATTCCAAATAGTAGGTTCCTATGGAGAAAAAACGGCAAGAAAATCCATGGACACTCTTTTAAATTAAAATATTGATACAAAGTATTGGTTACATCATTCATATTGAAATTATACATGTGAGAACGATGCAAATCGTCAGAAGCTTCCGTGATAAAACGATAAGCAAAAAAAAACAATTCAAAACTAAAATAATTAAAAATAAGCCGTGGCAGCTGAGAGATGACCAGTCCCAACTGACAGCGCCAGTTCACGAACATGACGCATGGATCAGCACCATTCAGCTCAACCATTTTGAAAGGAGCTAAATGATCCCACACACACGCCACCATCAGCGAGACATCTGAGTGAGCATGACATACTCTCAGCCGCCAGGGCACATTCAAGTCAATGAAAGGACATATTACCCGGTAAATGGTAGCTCTATTGTACATAGTACTCACACAGTGTAATATGCAATTATATAATACAAAGGAGATTGAGTTTATACAATGAAAAGATAGTCTTACAATCTTCTGCAGCTCCAACAGTATTTTCAAATGTTAATCAATTAGTTGTGATTGTGGAGCTGTACCAGCATTGAGCCAAGAATTTCTATCAGCGATGTAATCCCCCAACCTATAATATGCCTGCTTGCATAGTGTGCGTTTTATACAAGATTTGAATTTCGTCTCATTCAGTTGAAGTATGTGGGGAGGGATTTTATTATAAAATTTTAAACAGTACCCCATGAAAGATGAGTCTACTTTTGCTAGTCTGAAACCTGGTTGAGCTAATAGATCCCTACCTTTTTTGTAATTTTTGTTATAGCAGCAACAAAAATACATCATCCAACTGTCTAACTATCACGGTTCATGAGATACAGCCTGGTGACAGACGGACAGACAAACAGACAGACGGACGGACTGCGGAGCCTTGGTAAGGGTAAAACGGGAACCCTATTACTAAGGCTCCGCTGGCTGTCTGTCTGTCCGTCTGTCATCAGGCTCTCATGGCCGGATCTCATGAACCGTGGTAGTTAGACAGTTGAAATTTTCACAGATGATGTATTTCTGCTGCCGCTATAATAACAACTACTAAAAAACAGAATAAAATAAATATTTAAGGGGGCTTCCATACAACAAACGTGATTTTTTTGCTCGTTATTGATAACGGCAACAGGTAGACGCTTGAAATATTCACATAATCTTTAGTTGTATATTGACTTTAAAAATAAATAATTAAATTAAAATAAAAAAAATATTTAAGGGGGCTCCCATACAACAATTGTGACTTTTTTGCCGTTGAATTTATTGCAAAATATGAAGCATTATCTATTTCATTGACATAGATAGTAAGGACCAGGCTAACCGCGCGACGAAATGGCACCAGCGCGCTGGCCCTAAAATGACAGTTTAGGGCCAATGCGACTCAGTCGAACGCGGTCCACGCGCGGAGGAGTTAATCAGTACAGTTCTGTCATTAAAATGCCTAATTGCGTAGTAAAAGGCCGCAAAAATTATCATACAAAAGTTAAAAAGGAACATGGGATATCCTAACATCGATAAATAACCTAAAATTGCCTTTGTTCCAATAAAATTATTCAATAAACACATTTGAATCCACATTCGAAATCCACAATGGCGGCCATGTCACGCCCTGCCGGCAGCGCCCGCGACGGTAACGAAGTAACCTTCTACGGACGTAATTTTTTATTTGTGTTTTATTTAATAATGATTAAATTAATAATAATTATTATTAAGCTGTTTTCAATTTCAAATAAAGCTGATCGAGATTAATTTGTTTTATTACGTTTTCTGTCAAAGTATGGACGCCTCAGTGGTTAACTTATTTCCGATAAAATGTGATTAAAATAACATTTACGCACGTACATGTCGTACATACAAGGTTACGTCGTCGACCTGTGCAACGCGACACTCACGTAGTTCATATGAGTTGTCACAGATGGCGCTACTTTTTGCTTGTATGAAAAAGGTGTAAGTAAAATGTTCTGATGGGCGTATCCTTCCTTTTGAAATCATTGATCTATTTACTCAAAAATTAGTTGAGTAATCGAAAATAAAAAACAACCAAGTTATGCATTCAATTAAGATGTTCTTATTACTAATTCGTACGTTGATATGTAATACAGTTGTTGTGGATTGGAACTCAAAGTAGGTAGGTAAGAGGTTAGTTTACCGTTAATTTGTATCGCGATTTTTAGGATAAGTATACATTTGGCAAATTTTTAGGGTTCCGTACCCAAAGGGTAAAACGGGAACCCTATTACTAGCTCCGCTCCGCTGTCCGTCCGTCTATCTCTCTGTCTATCCGTCTGTCACCAGGCTGTATCTCATGATCCGTGATAGATAAACAGTTGAAATTTTCGCAGATAATGTATTTTGTTGCCGCTATATCAACAAATACTAAAAAACCGGCCAAGTGCGAGTCGGACTCGCGCACGAAGGGTTCCGTACCATTATTTATAAAAACAGAATAAAAATCACGTTTGTTGCATGGGAGCACCCTTGAATATTTATTTTATTCTGTTTTTTAATATTTGTTGTTACAGCGGCAACAGAAATACATCATCTGTGAAAATTACAACTGTCTAATTATCACGGTTCATGAGATACAGCCTGGTGACAGACGGATAGACAGACAGACAGACGGCGGCGGCGGAGCCTTAGCTTAGGGGCTTAGGGGTACGGAACCCTAAAAAGAAAAACTTGGAGAAAAATATGCATCACATCCACGCAAAACGGCCATCGCTCAGCATTTTGCTGCGACCCTATGCGAGACAGAGCTGGTTTTCAGCGACTGCTGGCGTTGGCGCGCTGCGTTATACCTGGGTATAATATTCTAAGTATTCTAACCTACCTGGAGAAGTGAGAAGGTGGAGCCGCGTGAATAAATCAATTTCTCTAAGGCTTTATTCTTATTAAAGACCTTAATAACGTAAAGGTATTTATTACCGTACTATTCAAGTTATTTAACGCGTGTTTTTCCCCTTAACTTTGTGGTTTTTACAACAATAATCTCATATTCTTGTTTACTCCGCTTCGATTTTACTGAGAAACATGATTATCGAGGTAATTAATTATGTGTGCAGAGTGAATGCCTCACTGGAACGAGTAGGTGACTATTTCAAAGAAAACGTATTCTATTTTAAGAAATACATAAAGCGGTTTATTTTAAGTAGGTACCTACCTATTTTGTTGGAAACGAAAAAATTATTTTGTGCTGAGATCGTCTACACATTACGGCATTTCATACAAACTTTCAAGCCCTTGTTTTACGAAATGACTGAACCGATTTTAATGAAACTTCATACGCATAGGCAGGATACAAAGGTCTAAAAAGTTACTAGAGAACATTTACGTTTTTCGCTATTAGCAGGTCAGTGTCAAATTGTAGGTATCTTGATCAAAATATAAATCGCGACTATATCTAAATATAATGTATTTACAGAATTATAATCATTAAAATCATTAATACATATCTCTAAGTTAGATTTGTTCCATTGAATGATTTTTTCATGAAATTATGACGTTGGGGAACAAATCTAACATGGAGGGATGTATTTGTGATTGTAATGATTAAAATTCTGTAAATATGTACATAACTGTTAAGGCTTCTACAGACCGGCGCGACTCGCGACGCGACACAAAGGCACCGCTCGTTGTGCGACACGCGAGGCCGTTGTGTCGCGCCGGTCTGTAGAAGCCTATAGAGTTGTGAATTATATTTTGATCAAGTTACAACTTGAAACTGACCTGCAAATTGGAAGAAACGCTAGAAAATTTGAATTTCGCGTGCTGACAGCTTGAGCAGATTCCTGAGCTTCATTTGTTTTTCTTGTTTAGGTATGTTTTAGGGAGCGAATAATTTGATGGTTTGATGTTAAAAACAAATGTAATGAATTTAAATATAGAATCGTTCAAAAACAAGTTTTTAATTATTGAATAAAAAAAACGGCTTGTTTGCACGTGTAGCCAAGGTCAATGAGCTATTAATGAAGGAAGGAATCGAAAATGTGAATCACTCGAGACTTAGAAAGGCTTTTGCGGGATTTAACATTGCTAGATTGACAATTTAACTCATTCATAAAAAAAAATCACTCTAGCGATATAGGTAGCTGAAATGAAATGTTAAGGGTCCGATGTAAAAGTGATTCCAATATCCTATTTAGATTTAAGTACAGTATTATGGTGCTCGCCCACGAGCGATTATTTCTGCGATTTTCTCGGAGATTTTTTCAGAAAGAAATACATCCACACCCAAAAATCACCGAAAAAATCACTCTTGGGCGAGGACCATAATACTGTTAATCTAAATAGGATATTGAAATCACTTTTACACGCCATTATAAAAAAAACCGGCCAAGTGCATGTCAGACTACGCACAATTAACACACTAAGCGCCATGTGTATCATTTTCGATACACACTGTACAAACACTTGTGTATCTTTTTCGATACACGAACACCATTCCAGTCTTTAGCCTCGTGTATCGTTAAGGGTCCCGTAGTAGCGTTGATAATGACATGTAAAATACACGTATCTTTCAAACACCCCTGTATTTTTCAATAAAATACAGAAACTTTCCTTGCGGATCTTCTGTTGTTTTACGGTGTATTAACATATTCTCAGTCTTTGATTGGGAGAACACACATCAAAGATCGTAACCGTTTGACGGCGTAGATCGATTGAACAAATTATTGTAAACTCTAATCTGAAAATTGTCCATTCAAATGAAATAGTAGATTATTAACCAAGGGGATAAAGCACTGTCTTCTGTCGCGGATGACGATTTAAATCGCGAGTGTAGCGAGGGATTTAAGTTCACCCAAGACCAAGACAGCTTTATCACCGAGGAAAATACTCTACTCGTACCATTTGCGAAAAAATTAACACAATAATAATATGAGATAAGCATTTTAGAACATTAACTTATTTATAAAAATAAATTAAAATAAACTTAACGTTTATGTATTTGAAGAAAATAAAAACGCGGCAAATTCCTAGACTAATATTTTTTTGTCGGAAAAGCAAAGGCATCAAGCTCATACGGCCTCGTCGGTTTTCGTAATTTTATTTAATAATCATAACTGCATAATAAATGCGTATTTTAATTTTCTTTCCCTGTTTTTAACAGATTAAAAATGACTATTGTTATGTTCGCTTTTTGTGGCATAGAATGTCACTTTTTTGAGCAAGTGGTACGAAAACGAACTTACATTGCATGAAACGGATGACGTTTACGACGAAGCCAGTGATAGTGACATTGAATTGTAGACTATTTGTTTTTTCCAATAATTTACACCTACTCTGTTTATTTGGTGTCAACCGAGATATTTATTCGATTACGTAAAGTACATTACTGTTCAATCAATGATTGTTAAATAAGAAAAATACTCGGTAAAAAACAAGTAAACGTGTATGAATGTATTTTTCAGACGAACGTGAAATTAGTTTTTTACGAAAATTACAATGTATTTTGTAGGAAAGATACAAGGTACCTACCGAAAAAACAAAATGTATCTTTCGCAATTTTCATAGCTATTCCGTAGTTGGGATGAAGTAATCCCAAAAACAGACTTAACATTGTAGTTGAAAAACATGTTCTCCCATTACATCGATGTACGCCACGGTAAATTTTCCAACTGCAAATGTAAGTTTGTAATCGCATTTTTTTTTAATATTAGTAAACTACAAGTTAACAATTTTCGGACGTTTTCGTATACTTGTGCTGTGAGACCTTGCTTCTTGCCAAATTTCATGATTTTAGGTCAACGGGAAGTATTATATAGGTTTTGATTTATTTGTAAGATACGCGCAATTTTTTTTTTTATGTGATAAATGTACAAATTAACAATTTTCGGAGTATTTTCTTTACTTGTGCTGTGAGACCTTGCTTCTTGCCAAATTTATTGGTTCTGGGTCAACGGGAAGTACTCTATAGGTTTTAATTTATTTGCGAGTATCAACATAATGCCGCTTAAATCACCATTTTTTGAAGTGAACATTTCTTTAGGCGCGTTGAGCACTTTTCGGGTGTACAAAAATCATGGAACTCGCGTCATCGTCACCGAACGCTTTCCATGAGATTAAAATAAACTATTATTAATTATTATTATTGAGCTTTAATTATGTATACTGTTTTCACTTCTATCGGCAGGCCCCAAAGACTGCACCGCATGTTTTTTTTTTATTGGATTGTCGTAGAAGCTTGAAGATTGAAAGAAGAATTTCTTTGAAGCTCCAAGGGACCGTAGACCTACGTATTTGATATTAATTTCAACTTGATACCTCCACGCGTTCCTGAGAAAAATGGTCTTGAAAGACTGGCAGACAGACAGAGAGACGGACAACGAAGTGATCCTATAAGCGTTCCGTTTTTTCCTTTTGAGGTACGGAACCCTAAAAAGTACTCAAGTTCGGTGGAGCCGACATTTCCTATCTGCATAGCTATTCATAACTAATCGACAGGCTATAGTGTCGAAAATGACACATTTTGATTACCAGATTTGCCTTGCCCCCGACAACAAAGTCGGAAGGGTCGCGGTCGACTATTTGATTTAAACTGACAAAATTTGCGGGTTTACGATTTGTTAACAATGTTGAGCAGACTCCTTCAATACCATTGATTGATGTTCGATTCGGCACGGAATCATATCGGACGGTTGTGAGTAGCTATGCTGACTGCCCCTTAGAAGAAATGGTGAAATAGCTCAGTTGATAGGTACCGTTACCAGCTAAAGACGACAACAAAATTGTTGCAGAAGAGGCTGGCCATGGGTCGAAGAATCCACCGGATTAGTGCAGATCAGATGATGATGATAAGTAGGTACAGTACCTAGGTAGATACGTAGCTACCACGTGACGTACCACATACAAAACTATACCCAGTAGGTACTGGCTATAGTTTTATTTGTGGTACGTCATCGATAATGACAGAAGTTGATCATATCGCGTGAATAAGATCTTCATTACAGTGGGTCTAATTATCACCACGATCTGTATTACAATGTTGCTGACCATTGTTTCTACATCTCCTCTAATTGCCTCGTGTTATTTCGATGTAGTATCAGAATATTCAGAATATCAATGCTATTTTTAAGTGTTAGCTTATTGATGCGTGTATTAAAAAGGATATTCGTGAAAATTTTCCCAGGAAAAATATGCCGAACTCTAGAGATATGATGTGGGAATCGAACGCAAAACTGTGCTGCGCAAACGTGTTCACAAGATGATGTAATAATGAGGGCATAGTAAGCGTCTTCAAATAAATTTTAATAAGTCAGGCACGTAAACCATAAAGCGCGGGCCACACCGCTAGCTGGCGGGCGGGTGGGCTGGGCGGGCGAACGTCGTTTCACCTCTTTACATGGTTAGTCGGTAGCTTGCGGTGTGAACCGAAGTATGTAAAGAGGTGAAACGATGTTCGCCCGCCTAGCCCGCCCGCCCGCTAAGCTGGCGGTGTGGCCTACGCTTAATGCAGCAGGTCACAATTAAACAAGGATATTGTAAAAAATCTGTATTTTACTTATATCAAAATTACAATTACGCATGTAATAACAGGTAATTAATTTACTGGTGGACGTTTATTACTATACATTATTAAGCATATATTGAAAACAGTTTCAGTCTTACCTGACATACATGAACTATGACATGTTTTTCGACTGGAAGACGTGAAAAGCAAAAACAACTTGCAGCTCTTATGACAAGCCAAAATATTGCACACTCATCTCATAATATACCTCTAAACACATATGACATGGTAGTTGCTACCCAATAGACGTATACAAAAATGTATATGTAAATTTAAGAACAATAAGCATAAAATTGTGTCCAGTACAACAACGCGTTCCGGGCGGTGTTGGGGCTGCCCCGTTTCTGTAGCGCAACAGGGATGTTCGCGATGGCGCGCACTGACTGTTTCCACGCTTCTAAGCGCAAGCGGTGTGCTTACCTGGTGCGCCGGGTGCGGGCCAGCCCCCATACCATCCCGGCAATGATCGGCGACAGGCTGGACTGCCCTTATGTCCAGCATAGCTGTGGCAGGCATGTTGCTGTTCCGATGCCGGTTAGAAAATTTTAATTACTTAATTATTGTGTTTTGTGTGTATGTGATTAGTAATTGTTTGTATTTTTATTGAATTGTTATGCCTAATAGTTAGTATGAGTCTATTGTTACATGATGATGAATAAATAATAATAAAATAAAACAAGAAAGTCTCCAAGCATACTGTTAATTTCAGAATTACAGAAACTATTAAAAAATATCATAAAACCATTCCCAGTCGTAAAGAAAACTGAGTCTTTCACAGTAGAATTAGCGTTTAAATTCCTAAGACAACATTTAAACTGTCAATGTGTAGTTAATGTTCTTGTCTATAATTACATTTATAGCAAGTAACGTTGGAATTAAAGCTATTTGGTGTTTAGCAAATATCGTCCGTTCACCGTTAATCACTGCTTGTTCTATGCACTTCGTAACACTCTGTCACTACACTCCGAAGTTAACGTTTTCTGTAAAATAAAGAGAAGAATACCTTGAATTAATAATTTTGAAGGAAAACTACTTTAGATGGGCATGGCGTGTGTCATCGACACGCAGTTATTGTATGCTGTAAGGTCTTCAACAATGTAATTTTAATTATAGCCACCCTTATTAAGTGGCATTATTATCAGATATTGATGCCATATATTTTTTTCAAGGTTCGTCTTTTTTTGGAGTTGATCTAGTATTCTCAAAAAATTAAATCACCATCGACTAGTGAACATGATATTTTTAGCCAAAAGCGGCCACACGATTGTAAGGAATACGCTAGCTAGTAAGCATGATTTATCAAGTACCGCAATCAGTAACAGTAAATAGGTTTTGGAAAAAATGCACTAATGCAAAAAAAAAACCTAGGTAATGGATACTTGAGGATCATTGAAAGCTATCTCGCGGTCTTGCCTTTTCATCCAACGATAATTATTGTATATTATCAATAATTATCATACAATGAATAAATACTAATGATACTTCATTGTTGTACTGAAAAAACGCTTCATAGAAGAAATATCATTAAAACCCGAGAGGGCGACGAATTCAATTACAGTCATTGTCTCCGTGTCAGGACAAATTCATTTGTATGTCTTTGACTCTTTCATAAATGATAAATTGTCTCTTGAGAGTATAGCTAGGATACTTTTATTAACTCTTCCTTTCTGCTCATAATATGAATGGTAATTGACCGGGTCGTTTTAAGAGTTGATTATTATTTTAATTTTCGGTCGTAAAATAATTATAATTATGCTTACCCGTAGCTGCCTGAGCTTGCATTGGCCGTGGCAGTCGCTGTAGCTGTCGCAGTGGCACTGCTGCCACTGCCACCGTAACCGCCATTTCCACCGCAGCCACCGCTGCATCCACCACCACCTTGGTTGTAGTTGGGTTGTTGTTGGCCGCCGCCGCCGTAGCCACCTCCGCTGCCACCGCCGCCTCCGTAGCCGCCACCGCTGCCACCACCACCGCCGTAGCCTCCGCCAGAGCCACCACCTCCGCCATAGCCGCCTCCGCCGCCATAGCCGCCGCCTCCACCATGACCGCCACCTCCACTATAGCCGCCGCCTCCACTGTTTCCACCGCTGTAGCCGCCGTCGTAGCCGCCACCTCCATGATGATGACCGCTGCTGTGACCTGAAAGATAATTAAAATAAGTAAACTGGTAAAAGTTTGTGAAGAACCTGAAATATTGTGTAACTTAGCTAGAGGACAATTTTTTGCCATTTACTGAGCAAAAAATATATTATTATATTCAATTCATAACGAGTTTTTTAGCCTAATTAGTTTTAAATAAGGAAGGTCCTTACTAGAGTTCAGAACCAATTAATACACAAGCATAATAATTATATGCAACAGTTGACGACAGTCATCGCCAATTTTCATATTGCTTGAAATATTAATAACAAAAAGCACATAAAGGTGTGTGTGCGTAAAAAGCAGTGCAGTGTGTCCGTACCATGCTCTTTCACTACATGAACAATTATAGTTTTGGATGGTTCTTCGTAGCCGCCACCATGGCCGCCATAGCCTCCTTCATAGCCACCGCCATAGCCTCCACCATAGCCGCCGCTATAGCCGTGACCGCCGCCGCCTTGGCTGTAGCCTTCGTTGAAGCCACCTCCTCCGTGCCCAAAACCTCCACCGAAGGAAATGCCACCTCCGCCGATACCTAATTTCTTCAGTAAATGGCGTTTCTGTCTGTTGAGTCCAGGCTGTTGTTGGTCTTCAAGTTTCTGCGAAAAGCAAATGAAATCGTTTGAAATAAATTATACATGCATGTATGCACGCTTGGGAAAGCTAACCGGTACACTAAACTTGAACTTATAAAAATATGCTAACGCTTTTTTTTTGGGTGGGAAATTATCAAATAACTTCTCCCGCTCTGGGCGGAGCGGGAGGGCGTGTAAGACTTTTACTGACTAAAACTCACCCGTGTTCCTTCAGATGCCTGTGTGCCAGGGCCACTATATCCCTTTCGGACAAACTCGCAACCCTGGCAGGAAATATGCTAACGCTGTGTTACAACAATTTTAATATATCATGGATCTGCTTATTGTGGTTATAAACATTGATTGATCGATATTGATTGATTGATTGGTTTAACTTAATAGAGCGTGCCTTTAAACATAAGGGTCATAACATCATCATCATTATATCAGTGTTTTTCCATGATCTACTTCACCTATGAACATAATTATTTCTAGGTTGATCATTTGATCGTAATTTATAAATGTTCATACTTTCAAAGTTTAGTAAAATAATTATATAGCAATCCATCTATGAACTTTGGTTGTCTCAATGAAACCTTATTCTTCAATGATCTGTCCTGACTCCATCCGCAAAATCTAATAAGGAGACATTATGCGTTGTTGTTTATGCGAAAATTGAATTAAACCGTCTAACGATATTTAACCAGCGGTTATAACCTGATATTAGTTGCAATACCTGCTGATTAACGATCACGTCTGGGTCCATCCTATGTATATCTGTTGTTCGTACATAACGATGACTAATGGGTACCTAGTTAAATTACAAATTAGCACAGAAAGTAATAATAGAAAAGTTTAATAGGATCTAAGTAATAAGATTCAACACAAATAAATATAGACTATGAAATACTGAAATCGTTACTGAAATTATTTAAAAGGGCAAGGGCAAAACTATATCAGTACTCGTAATAGGTATATTTTTAAGTTACTTCATAATAATTTCATTAATTATAAGTTCAAATTATAATTATAACTTCTTTATTTAATACTAGTTAACGCTATAAATGGCTGTTTAAATAATTAATACCAATCAATGTATAATCAATGCATTATTTCGTTTACTACCATATTATAATAATTATTTCCTTCATTAATAATACAAGGATGTGGCCTGACCACAGTGATTTCAATAATTTAAGACATAGGTAACCCCATCCTTGAAAGTTAATTCACGAAATTATACTTGTAAAATAATTACCTGAACATAAATGGGCTGGGGGTTTTTCAAGGATTTAGCCTCGGATTCCTGACGCCCATACCGCGGGTTCGCCTGGGCAAGGAGCACAAGTATTGGGAACTGCCTCGAGCGTGTCGTGTCGTGTGACCTGGAGTCCCTCGGAGGGGCCAGCACCGGCGACACGAGCACCACTCGCTCCTCAGCGTCCAAAGAATTGTCTCCGATTGACGGCACTGCTGCCGCAAACGCTGAAAGCGCCAGCACGCTCACCACCACACTACTGTATCCCATCGCGATCACTGACGCAGGACCTACAAAGCAAACCTTTTTATATGACGCGATTTTACTGCGGACGATACTACGTCATGGACCGACTACTACTGCCATTAGTCCGCGGGATCAGTTTGCGGAACGGTCGATTCCCACAATGACGTTGACAACGGATAAGTCCGATAGCTTTCAATATGACGAGAATAACAAATATGCACGCATCAGATATTATTCGCCCTAGGTACGAGTACCTATAGAAAAACAAAAAGATGATATGTAAGTATCTACGTGTGATTGAACGAGAAAAACGTGATGTTACACGCCAGCCAATTTGCGGAGTCCATGCACGTATTAAGCTGGTTATTCCCATAAACCGGATGCTCGTCTGTGTGTGTTTGGATCCATACTTAATAATAGCGAACAGGTTTTTTATGGTTTTTGTGGCCGGTAACCATGATAAGTCTATGGTTAATTAATACAAAAACGTAAATTAAAACTATAACTTCTTAAAGTAGTTTTCGTGTTTAGTTGAATATTATGGTAATTAATAGAATTGGCGTAAGCTACGATCGGAAAATACCAAACAATTATGTTAACATAATTAGTTACCTAGTGTTGCGAAGACGGAAATAGATATAAATCCCGAGAAAGAAATATTATGAAAGTGAGAAAATCTGCAAACACGTTATTTGGCCCGAGCCGATTGTGTACCTGTTGATTGTGTAAAATACCTACGGTATTGTAATCCATATTTATAAATCGTCACGTGAAAAAGCGTTCATACTTGCGACTCTCTTCTTTTAATTCACACAGAGATAGAGAGAAAGTGTAAATTTGGTCGAAATGTAAATCCAAGATGGCGGCTGCGAAAATTTTCACAGTTTTCGTCATGAAGGTAATTTTCATAGATTTCGAGGGGGCTAAAGCCGATAATGAGGTTGAAATGTAAATCCAAGATGGCGGCTGTGAAAATTTTCTAATTTTTCATCATGGGTGTCGTTTAAATAGTTTTCGAAGGTGCTAAAGCCGATCGTGAGGTCAAAATGTAAATCCAAGATGGCGGCTATGTTTTTTTTAAATTTTATTATGGGTATCGTTTTCATGGTTTTGGAGGGTGCTAAAGCCGATAATAAAGTCAAAATGAAAATCCAAGATGGCGGCTGCGAATATTTAAAAAAAATTCATCATGGTTGTCGTTGGTTTTTGAGGGTGCTAAAGCCGATAGTGAGGTCAAAATGTAAATCCAATATGGCGGCTGCGAAACTTTTCACATTTTTCGTCATGAGTGTTGTTTCATAGTTTCTGAGGGTGCTAAAGCCGATAAGTGAGGTCAAAGTGTAAACCCAAGATGGAGGATGCGATTTTTTTTTCATTTAGTTACTCTCAAACGATTTTAATTTATTTAATTGTGCCTGCATGTTAATTGCATAACATAACATTACGCCTGTAATCTCCAAACGGTTAGTCAGAGGTGTACATATAGTACACCCACATTTCGCCAGTTATGTTTAAACTCCCATGTAATAGGGGGCGAGCATATTGCCATAAACCGGGCACAAATCCAGACTCCGGGCTGCTACTGAGAAATTCCTAACGGAAAATCCCAATAATACTTTGCCCAACCTGGGAATCGAACCCAGGACCTAATGCTGAGAAGTAGCACTAGCGACCCAAGACCACCGAGGCAGTCCAATGTTTGCATGCCGAATGGTAAAATATGGCTGAGCTTTAATGTGTCGTACAGATAAATTACGATAACATGGCGCGCCCCTCCAAAATTCAAAACGGTTGAAAATATTTATGACAGTATTTACAAAGCGCTACCAAGACTCACAACGCATTGTGTGCGTACTGAGACAGCTGTCAAACAAAAATAAATCCAATTATTTATTTATTCGTAAGGATTTGACTACTTGAATTGAAGCAGTAATTAGGAGGGGCGCGCCATGTTATCGTAGTTTATCTCTAACACCTATTATGTGTTAACCATATATGCAAAATAAATGTATTCTATTCTATTATATACAACGAAAGGAACTTTGTTCCAACCCGGTGTTCCAAAACACCTCTTGACTTTTTTACAAGCTGTTATTTTTGACACTCCGCTACAGCACAGTGTTTCTGTCACTGATAATAATAACACCACCGCCGCCGTATCTCTACGTTGACATCTTGGTGGGGCTTGCGTGCTCGGAACTCCAGGTCTGTGCTGGTAGAGATTACTTTGCCGGAACAGGTCTAGCGTGAGGAGCCAGACCAAGAAAGATACATAAACCCGCTGGGCAGCATGTGACGAGCTGTTGTGCAGTAGCAACCTCACGGACTCTTTCCCGGAAGAAGTCTTGTTCCTCACCTCTGGCTGGCCTTTAATGGCTAACTGGAGTGAACACTGACGAGGAACAAAGCTCTCACCTCTTTCTTGCCTTTATTGGCCGGCTTAAGTGGAAATTCGCAAGAGCAAACGTGCTTGAAGGAAGGAAGTATACCAAGAAGATGCTGATAGGGATCTTCACCATACTTCCGGGATTGTCCTGATTAGATAAGATAATATATTTTTTATTGAGGTAAATAAAGATTTTGATGTACATGAGAGACTTAAAAAGTATGCATTATTGTAAGATGGTGTAGGTACATATAATCGTTGGGTGAATCGCTGCTCTCCTAGCTAGATTACTGAGTAATCTGTATTTAGGAGAGACAGTTTCAATTCCCTATTTGAGTATCACAATGAGCATGTACTTATATTTAAAAAAAAAAACAAAACATCTTAAAATTAAAAAATAATAAAACTAAATTAAACAATATTAAACAAAAAATAAAAAAAATAATTGAATGAGTGCTGGTGTGATTGCCGTGGAATACCTCTCCATTCCTTCGAAGCACCTCAGGACATGTTGCCCTCTTGTCATTACGATACATTGTGCTAGCGGAAGTTTTAGGAGGCCAATTATTGAGTGTGCAATTCACCCCATGCCATGTTATCTTAGCCATACAAACCCATAATTTATTTATTTATTTATTAGGGACAAAAAACAGTTACATGCTAATAATACAAAGAAATACTTAAACTAAGATTTAACAAACACGTAACCCACACCATTGTCCACGATTTAACTAAAGGTTAAAAGTGCTAAAGAGAAGTGATGAAAAAGAAAAGAAAAATAAAACAGTAGTCGCTACCACAATATTGCTGTCCACGATTTAACTAAAGGTTAAAAGTGCTAAAGAGAAGTGATGAAAAAGAAAAAGAAAAATAAAACAGTAGTCGCTACCACAATATTGCTGTGTTCTATAGGCTAGCTTAATTTAACTAAATTACTCGCTAAACAAAATATCCAGAGCCATTTTCTTAAATGATTGCTTAGATAGACAAAATATATCCAGATCAATAAAATGCGTGTTGTAAGAATCAACAAGGCGTCGAAGAGGTGCACGTTCCCCAGCGTTAGTCCTGCATATGTCTGTATGGAATAGTTGAGGGACGCGCACCCCCCTACGAATAACACTTCTGGGTACCTTGTAACACAATTTGTTTGTTAGGTCAATACAATCAAACTTGTTACTGCATATGCCGTGCAGTGTCATGACATCAAGTAACAGCCGCCTTGATCCCAAATCCAGTATGCTATATCGTTTCAACAGCTGCACGTAAGGAACCTTTGATTGGAAGCACTTCAAGTTCATGGACCGTAAGAACTTTTTCTGTACCCTTTCAATTCTAGTGCCGTATTTGTCGTAGAAAGGGTTCCAGATCGGGACGGCATATTCTAACTGGGATCATACCAAAGTCTTATAAAGCAGTAAGAACGTAGAGGGCCGCACAAAGTCACGTGACGATCTCATGATGAAACCATACATCTGATACGCCTTGTTTACTATAGTGTCAACGTGTTGGTCGAAGTGCAAACTGGCATCCAGTGTGACACCTAAGTCTCGAACAAAACTAACTACATTTAGGTGTGCGTTATTAATTGAATAATTACAATTTATTTTAATTCTCTTTTTAGTAAACGAGATGGCATGACATTTTGGTAGACTGAGAGAGAGCTTATTGTTTCTGCAGTATGTATATAATCTATCAAGGTCCATTTGAAGAAGTAGACAGTCTTGTATAGTCTTGCAAGATCTGTAAATTTTTATATCATCCGCAATCGTAACCATTAACAACAATTTTTTGAGACCTGTTATAAATATATGAAACAACCATCTAAGCAAATTACCACGTATTCCATTGAAAGCTATTTTTTCTAAAAGCAGTGTATGATCCACCTTATCAAAAGCCTTCTGAAAGTCCGTGTACACAGCGTCCACTTGAACATTTTGATCCAAATTTTCAAACAAGTAGTTGGTGAATACTAACAGATTAGTTGCAGTTGAACGACGTTTGACGAAACCGTGTTGCTCGGGTAAAATAAGCTGATGAATGGGGGGGTACACGGCGCCATGCACAAGACTCTCAAAAACCTTAGACAAAGTAGAGAGGATAGAGATGGGGCGATAATTCTCCACATTGTTCTTGTCACCAGTCTTATAAACAGGGGTTATAAACGCACGTTTCCAAATTGCAGGAAAAACACCCTCACGTAAGCATTTATTAAAAATTATATGTAAAGCAGTACACAAGCTATCACATGTTCTTATGAAAAAGCTGGGTGGTAAGCCGTCAGGTCCGGCTCCTTTAGATAAATCTAAAGATTTTAAAGCCGCGCGTACAACTCCCATGGATAGGCAGATTTCGGCTATGCAATACGAGCTATTTGCATAGCGATCAGTTGGTTGCCATTTAACAGGGTCCAAAGTAGAGGGTTCGTAGACAGAAGAAAAGAAAGATGAAAATAGATTGCAAATGTGTCATCTGGAGTCATGGGTCATCTGAAGAAACATTTCTGAAATACATACTAGCCGGATAGTTAGCTTTTCCTTTTCTAGATGAGATGTAGGACCAGAAATGCTTTATATTCATAGGAATGCTGTCTTCGACCGAATCAATGTACTTCCGATAACATTTAAATAACTCTCCGTGGAAAAGCTTGCGATAGTTAGAAAATTTAAAGTAGTCAGATTGATTATTGTACTTCTTCCATCTTATCCAAGCCCGTTCTTTTGTTTTGAAGATTCTTATGAGAGAGGGAGTAAACCAGACAGGAAAACTTGAGTTTCTTATTCTAGTCAGAGGAACATGTGACTTGATAATACCGTATAATTTATCATAAAAGGTGTTAACAGCTTGATCTGAGTCTAGGTGAGATAATTCCAAGTTCCAGTTAATTTTAGTTAGGTCAACATTTATAGCATCGTAATTAGCTTTATGAAAGTTATGTCTACGGACCGAGCGGTATTTCAATGGAGTATAATGCGTATTCAGACAAGTCAACACAGAAAAAACTGGATGATGACCATCGGGATCAAGCAGAGCTTTGCATGATACGGTCTGGCAGTCAATATTTGAAATAAACAAGTCTAGTATTCGACCCAATTTGTTTTTCGTAGTATTGAATTGTGAACCACCAATTATATTAATGAAATTCAATAATATTCGCCCGATCGTCGTCGAAACTTGTGCGATTGCATGATTCCCATGGTCCAACCAGTCAATGTCAGGTAGGTTAAAATCACCGATAACAAAGTAAGAATCGGTAGTGGGATCGTTAGCTAAGTCTTGCAGCATATCTAAGTAATGTGTATATATTACTTCATGCGTTCGCGGTGGCATATACGTAGCACAAATGATATGGCGTTTATTGTGCTGGGAAGCAGGCAGTTGGAAAATTACTTGTTCAACTTCTGCCCGGACGAATTGTGTCGGTAACTTGGTAGGACGCAGTTCACGGAGAACACCTATTAGAACTCCCCCTCCGTCCCCTTTATTTGTCACAGAACGATCACGATCACATCTAAAGACCACGTAACGATCGTCAATAAATTCGTTATCCTGGATGCTGGGAATCAGCCAGGTTTCCGTCAGTATAATGACGTCATAGGAAACGCCACAATATTCATGTACAATGTGTGTAACTTCGTACGGACCCCTCTACAGTTCTGATAATAAATCAAAATATTATTAGAAGCCATTGATAATTAGAATTTTATAACAGTAATAATAATTAAAATACTTATTTTCGTTACATGATACTGAAAAGGTAATTGCAAATTTGAGGCCCGGTGCATCACTATGTAAAACTTTATGCGGGCTCTCAGGCATTATAATAAAAATTTGTAACAACACACACTTAAGAAAATATAGGCAATATAGCATTGGAATTGATATTAACAACACATAACATGACAACAAGCAAAAAATATGACTAGTTGAAAAAGGACAGCAGTACATACATAGCTCTGAGGAAGCGTAGATTAGGGCACATACCATAAATAAAAGCGACAAGCAAAAGGAAAACACATATTCAAAAAACAAAACAGCAGCGCACATCCAGTCGTTAAATTGAGTTCTCAGTACCGGTCTTCTCGCTAGCAGTGATCTTTTTAAGATCTTCAGCGGATCGAATCGCAAATGACTTGTCTCCATCCCGTTCACCACGTACAAGCACCGTCGAGTTATAATACAATATATTTGCTTAATATTAGCGGCCTTTCTTCTCAGAGTAGTCAGATAGGAAACGCCGACCTCATCTAGTTTTTAAAATATAATTGACGTGTAAAAGTGTTTGTACAAACCTACTTACAGAAATAAATCATTTAAGTATTCCTTTTATCAATAGTCCTGCAACAACCACGGAATGCACTTACATAGTGAATACAGGGATAATCGTCGGTTGGTGCCTAATTTCATTCAAATACTCATTTCAGCCGAAAGACGTCCATTGCTGGACATAGGCCTCTCCCAAAGGGGGGGTTTGCTATAATCGCCATGCTTGCCAGGCGGGTTGGCGATCGCAGTATGGTGTTAAAATGCATAGAGAACGCTGCTGCCCATTCTCTAGTAAGACCCTTAGTCGCCTTTAACGACACCAACGGGAAGAAATAGGGGAGCGCTATTCTTTACATCTGGCACCACACAGACCACACAATATACTACAGGCTAGTAATAGGGAGTATACAACATGGGAGCACTAGGATGAGTCCTGTATCTCGACATACAGCGCCAGACCCCTCAAAACAGACAATGATACATATTAGCCGAAAAGAAATGCAAAAACATGCATCAATGAATGATCTTAAACAAGAAAAATCAGCCAAGTCCGTGTCGGACCACGCACGTGGTTCCGTAGTTGGGATTTATTTATCCCAAGAACAAACTTAGCATTGTAGTTGAGAAACATGTTCCCCCATACACTGCAAATGTAAGCTTGTACGCGCAATATAGAGTCATTTACGATGTTATTTCAAGACCATAGACTTCTTACAGGTGTTCCTGTAATCTTTAACTTAAACAAAAAACTTTTTACAAAAAAAAAAACAACAGACTTCAAAAAAAGCACTACAAAGTGCAAAAAAACCTTTTTTTATTTCTCAGTTTTTTTCACTTTTTAATGGGTCAGTTTTAATTTATCTAAGTTACAATAGCCTAATGTCGACTGCTCATCACCTTTTACAAAATATTGCTTTTCCCGATGCTGGGACGTAATTGTTGAGTTCTCCTGGTAAGAACCAGGAAAACTTCCACCTACCATATGCATTGTGAGGAGCATAAATTGGTTAGCAACCATATTAAAGTACCTAATCGCATCGCAACCCGCTAAATACTTACTATTACGAGTATGTTATTCCGGTGGCCATCTGTGGTCTTCATCATTAGTTTCATTTCACCAAATGGTGCGTTCCGAGAGCAAAATAAATGCACAAGTTACTATAAAAAATACCCAAATCGCTATAGGTGTGTATATAAAATTGAGGATTTCCCTCAATTTCCATGGGATCCCCTCATCACATTCTGATGTGGTGGCAATGGGACCACCTCGGGAGCATACCCTTTAAAACAAAAAATAATTTTGCAAATTCGTCTGTATATGACGGAGTTAGGCACGACAATACATAAAATAAAACATCCGAATTGAAGACCTCCTTTTTGAAGTCGGTTAAAAATTAGACATACACAATACATATAAACATGTCAAATAATACCAGAAGAGGCGCTAACATGAAGCTGCATCCACCTCTGTATCAGGGACAGGTCCCACCGCTCGGACAAAACCCTCCGGAGACTGTTCGAGCTGCTTCGTAGGCGACTTAGGCGATTAACACACGGCACCGCGCACCGCCGCGGTAGGCGGTGAACCGGATCTCAATGTCGCATTGGCCTCTAATAAATCCGTTGATGCCTAACACACGTACAGCGCCCGAACGCGCGGTCGAGCGGTGCTCTCACCATATGAAACCGCGGCGGTGCGCGGTGCCGTGTGTTAATCGCCTTAATAGTGAAGCGCTCCGTTTATTCCGCGTATTTTTCGGGTGACCACTGAAAATCAGCGCTGTGCTGTGGGTCCACACGTATCACAGCATCATGCTGAGTGCAAGCCTTCTTGTCACAGTCATGACGTGCAGCTGCCGACTATTTGTTGTTTTGTGCTCGTGATTATAATGTAGATGTGTTTTGTGTAATGTTTACCTACAGGTTTAAGCGGTGTCGGTCCACTTGAATCTTGCAGGCCTTTATTCAAAAAACTAAAACTATTGACCTTAACTATATAATATATTTGTTTGAGGTATCGGTTTTCGTGAGGAAACAATTATTTAGATTCAAAGGTGACAACTACTCCAAACAGAGACCAAGAGATGCAACAAAAATTTCAGTTCCTTTTTGTAATACAAGTTTAAGTAAAAATAATGTTTATCATTATGTGCATTACAATTTTTAATAAATTACCGAAGATCATAAGGGAGCTCCCATTTAAATATTTTAAAATTAAACTACGTAGATGGTTAATAGAGAATTGTTTTTATAGTTTACAAGAATTTCTGCAAAATAAAGAAAAAAAAATATTTTAAGTTTCCTGTAGTTTAGTTTCCTGTATGATGTGTTGTGTGATTAATATTTTAACATGTCTTTTGTTACCTAAAGATTTTTTTTTTTTTTTTTTCGTGTGTATGTTTGATTGTAACTTAAAATTTATGATTATTTAAAAATCCTAATAGATATTTTCCCGTATAATATCTTATTAAGGTTGAGGAAAAACTTTCTTCGCATTTTTTAAGAAAATTCAAAGCATTTTTTAATATAGTTTATTTACATTTAACTAAAGTATGTAGGTACCATTTTGTTCGATAACTTTTTGCCATCTTGTAGGTAGGGACATGATCCCATTGCTATAGAAATTTTGGCATTTACACCTCCCAGCCAAACTCTCTTAATTTTTGCGGAGTGGCTAAAGATGTGTGAGGTCTAGCGTTATCATGATGAAAAACCACACCCCTTCTGTTGATTAATTCCGGCCGCTTTCTCTCAATTTCTTGCTTTAATCTCATCAGTTGTTCGCAGTAGAGTTCAGAATCGATGGTCCTGCCTGGTGGTAACAGCTCATATTGAATAATGCCCTTCCAATCCCACCACACACACAGCATCACCTTGTTGCGAGTTAACCCGGGTTTCGCCACAGTCTGTAAAACCTGACCGGCCTTTGACCACGAGTCAGGACAATATTTTTCCCAGGAAAAGTATCCCAAACTCTGATTTATGATCTGCGAATCGAATCCACAACTTCAGTTGTTTCCGTGTTCACAAGATGATGAAATAATGAGGGCATAGTCAATCAACTCAGCCTATAGCAGTCCACTGCTGGACATAGGCCTCTACCAGGCAGCGCCACAACACCTTGTCCTACGCCTTCCGCATCCAGTCGTTCCCATTCACCTTTTTAAAGTCGTCGGTCCATCTAGCAGGGGCGTCCCACACTACGCTTGCCGATACGCGGTGTCCACTCCAGGACTCGTCTGCTCCACCGGCCATCGGTCCTGCGACAAACATGGCCAGCCCACTGCCACTTCAGCTTGCTTACTATGCAGGCTATATCGGTAACTCCGGTTCTCTTCCGGATAACTTAATTTCTGATCTTATCCTTCAGAGAAACTCCGAGTATAGCCCGCTCCATACCACGCTGAGTGACCTTGAATTTGTGGACCAGCCCGACTGTCAGTATCCACGTTTCGGCACCGTATGAGGGCATAGTATACGTCTTAAAATAAATAAGTCGGGTACCGAAACCATAACGCAGGACAGAATTAAACAAAGAAATTATAAAAAATCTGTTTTTTCTTGTATCAAAATTACAACTTACGCATGTAATAATAGGTAATTATTTTTACTAGCTGGAGTTTATTACTAAACATTAATAGTTAGTAATAGGTAGTAAAAACAGTTTCAGTCTTACCTAACATACACGAGCATACATTACATGTCCTTTGATTGGAAGACGTGAAAAGCAAAAAAAAAATAAAACTTGCAACTCATAAGACAAGACAAAATATTGCACAATCATAATATACACACACATTACGTCAGAGTTATACATACAAAATATGTTGGTATCTTATAGACACATAAACAAATCATATATAAAAAATATTTATGAAAATATAAGAACAATTTGTGCAAAATAAAACAAAAAAGTCTTCCATGCAAACTGTTAATTTCAGTATGACATAAACTATTGAAAAAGATCATAAAACAATTCCCAGTTGTACAACTGAATCTTTCATAGTTGAATTAACTTTCAAATTCTTAAGACCAAAATGTACATTTAGTTTGCAAATAGATCTTTGACTTTGACTTTGAACTGGTCAATATATAGTTAGTTTTGTGGTATATAATTACATGTATAGTAAGTAACGTTGTAATTAAAGCTATTTGGTGTTTAGCGAATATCGTCCGGTCACCGTTAATCACAGCTTGTTCTATGCACTTCGTAACACTCCATTAGTTCACTGAGTACACCGAAGTTAACGTTTTCTGTAAAAGAAAGAGATACCTTGAATTAATAATATTGAAGGAAAACTACTTTAGATGGGATGACAAGTGTCATCGACACGCAGTTATTTTGTGCTGTCAGGTCTTCCACAATGTAAGCTTAATTATAGCCACCTTTGTTAAGTGGCATCATTATCAGATATTGATGCCATAAATTTTTTTCAAGGTGTAAGTTTTTCGAAACTTTTTTTGGAGTTGTACTAGTATGGTCAAATAAATATATCACCATCAGCTAGTGAATTGTCATTAGGTACTAGCAGGACCAATACGTAACGACACGATGTATTTAGCTTACCACACAATTGTAAGGGAAAAAAAAGAAAAGCATGATTTGTCAAGTACCTACTGCAATCAGTAACAGTAACACAGCTTTAGAAAAAATGCAATAATGCAAGAAAAAAGCACCTAGCGTCTTGCCTTCTCACCCAAAGATAATTATCGTATATTATCAATAATTATCATACAATGAATTCCTATTAATATTTCATTGTTGTGCTGAAAAAACGCTTCATACTTGTAGAAGAAATATCATTAAAACCCGGGAGTGCAAATAATTCAATTAGTCATTGTCTCCGTGCCAGGACAAATTCATTTAAATTAATCTTTCATACATGATAAATTGTCTCTTGAGAGCATAGGTGCATAGCTAGGATACTTTGATTTATTTTTCCTTTCTGCTCATACATAATACATTAACATGATCACCAATCTAAGCTAAAGCTAAGTCTGCCAACAAACTGCTCTGCAGGTTTGGCATAGGTAATAAATCAATAAAAAAAAATAGTTATACATAATGTCTTCATATTTTCAACACATTTGCTCAAAAAATGCATTTACGAAGCCAACTAGTATAGATTGTTCGAAAGTTAAAAAGTACGCACCATACAACGGAGTGTGCAGTAAAATAGTTACTTTACTTTCACCGAAGTACATGTTTTACCGCGTATTCCGTTGTATGTCACCGTGCGTATCGTTTAAGGTTTTTTTTGAAATTTCCATAAAATTAAATAATTGTGTATTCCACCAAGGATTACGAGACACATAAACTAAATGATCGAACCTCCTTGTAAGCGCTTTTGCACAATACGTTTATCTCACTTATAATATAATAATATTTAAAGAGAAAATGAGACAAAAGATGTAGTACTCATTTTCACCACGCGCACGTGGTGCCCTTTGCAAATTCGCGCCATTTTCTTATTTGAAACGTCAAAGATTCTTGCGGCTTTTCGACTGATATTAAATTTATAAACAAAATAATAATATGAGTTCAAGCGAGGAATTCGATATTAATATGGTATCTACTCCACCTACATCTTGAATGAGGCGCAAATTTCAGAAAATGGTCTGTTGCCGCTAAAATCGCGAGAGCGCTATTACATGATTTACAATAATTTTATATCATGGAGTACTCGAAGAAATACTCAATCATTCCCTGAAAATGTTTTGATGGGTTGTTTCATTACCTATTGTACTGTTTTCGCGCAAATGTGTTGAACAAGGTTGTATGAGACACGTGCGGAAATTGGTAAAAAACTCATTTGTAAAAACCAACTTACTGCACTAGTATTATAAATAACTATCCTGTGAACAAACATTTTTTTATTTATTTTTTCATCATGTTTTCTTTAAATAGTAATTGACTGGGTCATTTTAAGAGCTGATTATTATTTTAAGTTGAGGTCGCAAAATAATTATAATTATTCTCACCCGTAGCCGCCCGAGTGTGCAGTGGCCGTAGCAGTCGCGGTAGCTGTCGCACTGGCACTGCTGCCACCATAACCGCCATTGCCACCGCAGCCGCCGCTGCATCCACCACCACCGTGGTTGTAGTTGGGTTGTTGTTGGCCACCGCCGTAGCCGCCGCCACTTCCGCCGCCGTAGCCACCACCGCTACCGCCACCGTAGCCGCCACCACCTCCGTAGCCGCCACCTCCACCATAGCCGCCGCCTCCGCCATAGCCGCCGCCTCCACCATAACCGCCGCCTCCACCATAGCCGCCGCCTCCACCATTTCCACCGCTGTAGCCGCCGTCGTAGCCGCCACCTCCGTGATGATGACCGCCGCCGTAACCTGAAAGACAATTAAAATAAGTAAACCGGTATAAAAGTTGGTGAAGAACGTGAAATATTGTGTAACATAATATGTGGTGCTACCAATATTAAGTTCAAATAGGTACCTCTATTATCTAACTACAGTCCATAATCTGTCCATCTTTACAAATCTACAAGCGTGCAAAACCAACATGGTGCCACTAAGCTAGAGAAATATTTTTTGCCATTTACTGAGCATTACATATTATTCTATCCGTAATGAGTTTTTTTATCCTAATTAGTTTTAAATAAGGTAGGTCCTTACTAGGGGCCAGAAACTAAATCTACTATTACACAAGCATAATAATTATTGTTTTGTGTTGCGTAATGTAAATTATTTTACATTCTATTGTATAGAATCAAGCTATTCTAACTGAACAGACAGCTGTTCTGCTGAGGAGTTTGTTGCGCCACTTCTTCTTCCCAGCTAAAGCAGCACTAGGAAGTGGTGAAGGGCGGGCGTTTTTGGGGGACTGTCTTATGTAAGTTTTGGCATTCGAAAAGTGCTGATTCTCAGCCTAGTTTGAATAAATGACTTTTGATTTTGATTACTCGTATAACAGTTGATGACATTGCCAATTTTCATATTGCTTGAAATATTAATAACAAAAACACAAGTAAGCATTCACAAAAAGCACATAAAAGTGTGTGTGCGCAAAAAGCTGTGCAGTGCGTCCGTACCATGCTCTTTCACTACATGAACAATTATAGTTTTGGATGGTTCTTTGTAGCCGCCACCATGGCCGCCATAGCCTTCTTCATAGCCACCGCCGTAGCCTCCGCCATAGCCGCTGCCATAGCCTCCACCATATCCGCCGCCATGCCCTCCGCTATAGCTCTGGCCGCCGACGCCAAAACCTCCACCGAAGAAAATGCCACCTCCGCCGATACCTAATTTCTTGTGCAAATGGCGTTTCTGTCTGTTGAGTCCAGGCTGTTCTTGGTCTTCAAGTTTCTGCGAAAAACAAAAGAAATTGTATAAAATAAATTATACATGCAAGTACGCACGCCCGGGAAAGCTAACCGGTACACTAAACTTGACCTTGTAATATGCTAACGTTGTGTTCCGTTAATTTTAATGCCATGGAAATGTTTATTGAGGTTATAAATATTAATTGGCTTAAACTTATTAGCTAGTGCCTTTGTTCAGGCCGATGGAAACATAAGCGTCATAACATCATCATCTGAGTTTTTCCATCCACTACTTCACCTTCATTATTTCTACGTTGATGATCTGGTCATAATTTAAAAAAATCGTACTTTCAAAGTAAAATAATTATAAAGCAATCCATCTTATGAGCTTTGATTGTCTCAATAAATATTCTGATTTGATCTGTCCTGACTCCACATGCAAAACAATGGCTAAAGAAAAATTAAAAAAAGAATTTAGACTACCCCCTTATTACAAAACAATGTTTATCTTCAGACCCAGGTTTAAAACATAGAGCCATTATTGAATTTCGAACTTTATTCCGACTATGGTAAAGTTCCTAAACACGAAACTGACAACTTAGTACCGAACTAAGTTTTCAGTTTTGTATAAAGGACGGTATTTCAATCACTGTTACGTTCTTATTACAAAAACTGGCTCCATAGTTTAAGCCATGTCAAAATATAAATCTTGTTTTGTAATAAGGCGGCCTAGGTCGGGCATTTGCTGAAGACCAAATTGGTATGACAAATAGACAAATTCAAGATGTCCTTGATGGGGCTTTCCTACGGCGACGAGAATACCGTCGGAGATTTTCAACTTATTTTGCACGGAAAACCGGACTTTCGTTTCTCGAAATTACATTTTTATTAGTAAATTAACTTTATTCTGCTGAAGTAATAGCAAAATAATCATGCTATTGTTTTTTTTAAATGCTGTAGTTTTTCGATTTTAATAAAATTAAAGGTTCTTTCTTAGTGAAAACCGAAAAAATATCATCATAGTTCTAAATCGTTTTCAGTGTACAGCAGGATCACATTAGTCTTATTAAAAACATACAGGTGCATCTGAATTTATTCTACTCGTAATATAAGCAACAATATAGTTTTACGCCGTCATTAGGCTCCCTGTATTTCATTTAAATAATTATTGATACAATTAAAATTTATTATGTGATTTTATTATGTTTTCTCTTTTAATTTTGCTGATCATTTCGTTCACTTTCATTCACTCTATAATTTAATTTCCGACAATTATTATAATCTTAAATTATAAGGCAGGGGTCTTCAACCTTTTTGAAGTCAAGGGCCGAGAATACATTGATTTTCGTTCGGCGCGGCGGCGGCGGCGGGGGGCCGCAATA
Organism: Tiliacea aurago; assembly: GCA_948098905.1. Lineage (NCBI taxonomy): Eukaryota > Metazoa > Arthropoda > Insecta > Lepidoptera > Noctuidae > Tiliacea > Tiliacea aurago. The sequence continues at coordinate 22,482,724 of OX402577.1, forward strand.
CCAAAGAAATTGATTATATTCCGTATACACTTATATTTTTTAGTTATTTATTATACAATTTTATTTTCTCAAACTATTTTCGAGCGTTAGTGGAAATACCTGTTTATTTTGTTTTAATATCTATACATAAATAGTAATAAATAAATTTAATGAAATTTAAACGCAGGCGGCCTGGGGTTCGCGGGTTAAAGATCTTTGGTATAAGGTCTACTCAACTTAGCAGTTGACAAACTCGACTTTAGTTGTGTTATAATTGTTTTTAAGTTTAGAGAATCTTGTTTGCAGCATAGCTTATAAGATCCTCTTATAGCCAAAAATAAGAAAAAAATGTGATAGTTTAGTTTAGTTCGGTGTACAAGAGAATCGGCACCATTATGCTTTGTGTTGTTTATGCGAAACCGTCTAACGCTAGTTAACGTGGTAATGACCTGATATTAGTTGGAATACATGCTGATTAACGATCACGTTTGGGTCCATCCTATATCTGTTGTTCAGCATAACGATGACTAACTGGTACTATGAATGATAATATTAGAAAAGCTTAGTAGATTCAACACAAATAAACATAGACAATGTAGGCATTACTGAAATTATTTAAAAAAGCAAGAGCAAAACTCGATTAGTAATATATTTTTAAGTTAGGTAGGTACCTATTTATCATTATTTTAAATCTGTTAACATAGATAATATTATAATGTAAATAATTTATTATTACAGTAAAAAGTTCAAATTATATCTTGTATATTTTAATACAAGTTATCGCAGTGTATCGATGTGTGAGTGTGTGTACAAATAATTGAATACCAATAAGTTTTCAATGCATTCTATAATATGAAAGCATGTAAACAAATCGTTTTATTTCCTTCATTCAAAATAAGAGGGTGTGGCCTGAGCATAGTGATTTCAATAATTTAAGACCTAGGTAACCCCACCCTCGAAAGTTAATTAACAAAATCATACTTGTAAAATAATTACCTGAACGTAAATGGGCTGGGGGTTTTTCAAGGATTTAGCCTCGGGTTCCTGACGATACTGCGAGTTGGCTTGGGCAAGGAGCACAAGTATCGGGAACTGCCTTGAACGCGTCGTGTCGTGTAACCTGGAGTCCCGCGGAGGGGCCAGCACCGGCGACACGAGCACCACTCGTTCCCCAGTGTCCAAAGAATTGTCTCCGATTGACGGCACTGCTGCCGCAAGCGCTGAAAGCGCTAGCACGCTCACCACCACACTACTGTATACCATCGCGACTGACGCAGGACCAACAAAGCAAACCTATTTATATGACGCGATTTTACTGCAGACGCTACGACGTCATGGATCAACTACTACTGCCATCAGTGCGCGGGATCAGTTCGCGGAACGGTCGATTCCCACGATGACGTTGACAATCGGATAATTCCGATTGCTTTCAATATGACGAAAATAACTAATTTCCACGCATCAGATATTATTCGCTATAAGTATAGAAAAACAAAAGGATGATATGTAAGTACCTACGTGTGGTTGAACGAGAAAACCGTGATGTTACATGCCTGCCAATTTGCGGAGTCCATGCACGTATTAAGCTGGTTATTCCCATAAACCGGATGCTCGTCTGTGTGTGTTTGGACCCATACTTAATAACAGCGAACAGGTTCTTTATGGTTTTTGTTGCCGGTTACCAAGATAAGTATGTGGTTAAATACAAAAACGTAGATTAAAACTTTAAGTTCACAAGCTAGGTTTCGTGGTTAGTTGAATAATAAGGTAATTAATGGAATTGACTTAAGCTACGATCGGAAAATACCAAATATGTCAACATTAATAGTTACCTAGTGATACGAAGATGAAAATAGATATGAATTCCGGGAAATAAAAAATCTGCAATCACGTTATTTGGCCCGAGCTGACTGTGTACGTCTATTGATTGTGTAAACTACCTACAGTATACTATCTAATCCATATTATAACTATGTTAAATAGCAATCAGTGTCAGTTGTTTAACTTGTGTTGTCGCATACATCAAAGTAATTTTTAGGTTTTGGGAATTACGAGGATACGTGTTTGCTTCTTGGAAACATAAAAAGGCTTTGCCCTTATTCTTTTTTGGAACGCAGTTCTATAACGCGGAATAAACGCATGAAAAAGCGTTTTGATTCACACAGAGAGAGAGAAAGTGTGAATTTGACCGAAATCAAAATCCATGAAGGCGGCTCTAAAAAATTTTTCATGGGTGTCGTTTTCATAGTTTTTGGGGGCGCTAAAGCCGATCGTCACAATGCAAATCCAAGATGTCGGCTGATAGTTTTTCAAATTTTTCGTCTCGGGTGTCGTTTTCATAGTTTCCGAGGGTGTTAAAGCTGATAGTGAGATCAAAATGTAAATCCATGATGGCGGCTCCGATATATTTTTTTTTATTTAGGTATCCACAAACGTTGTTAATTAAAAAAAACTCACACCTCTTTCTTGCCTATAATGGCCGGCTTGAGTGGAGATTCGCAAGAGCAAACATGCTCGGAGGAAGGAAGTATTCCAGTAAGATGCTGGTAGGGATCTTGACCGTAATTCCGGGAGTGTCCTGATAGCCGTGGAATACCTCTCCACTCCTCATAAGCACCTCAGTACATGTTACCCTCTTGTCGCTACGATATTTTATGCTAGCGACCGTTTTCGGTGGCCCATTATTCTGTGTATTTTATTTTACATTAGTCAGGCAGGGGGCCATAATCTTTCCATACTCTAGATAACCAGTTTAGTTATCCACACAAACCCATAATCCAATATCTTTATTTCCATTAATCTGCAATAGCCTTACACCAACCTGAGGTTGTCCTTGGGTGCATTTGCATAATGCGAACAGGAATAATAGTCGGTTGGGGCCTCATTTAATTAAAAAAGTCCAACGGACCTCTACTAGTTATCTTTGGCTCCTCATATGCTTTCCAAAGGTCCGATACGCCTGGGTCCCGCGATATGACAAAGACATTTTTAATAATAATAATAGTTTATTTATTTCACCAAAAATAATACCGATACCCGAACTAAGACGCTAGTCCTGTATCTCGGCATACAGCGCCAGACCCCTCAAAACAGACAATAATACATATTAACCCAAAAGAGATGCAAAAACAAGAAAAACTGGCCAAGAGCGTTTCGGAACACGCACAATGAAGGGCTCCGTACTTGAGATAAATTTATCCCAAGAACAAACTTAACATTATAGTTGAGAAACATGTTTCCCATACACTCCAACTGCAAACTCAAGTTTCTACGCGCAATATTGGGTAATTTACCATGTTATTTTAAAACCATAAACTTCTTATAGATATTCCTGTAATCTATAAGTATATATAGAACTATTCTCTGTTTTTTTTTCAAAATGTTTGTCTCAGCAGTTTCGGAGATAAGGGTCAATTTGTGGTCTATGTTCTATGTTATAGGGTTTGGTTTCCGCACTTAGTCCTTCATGTGGACCATTGTGCGTGGGCCATGGCGGCCGTCAGTTGTTTATTCCAACCAGCCCACCTCCCTCCAGAAGCTGATTAGAAAAATCAATTTGTGGTCTTTATGATATCTGATTCTTTATAATAAGTGCTCTTTATTGATTCCAGTTTTTTGGCGGATAGAAAACTCTAGGTATTTAAATAAATTGTTTTTTCAAGGTTAAGAGTCAGAATATTTATATACTCGTAATATGTAACTACTCTTGAACCGGTCAGAACCGGTCGAAGTGGCGGTGCTTGGGGGAGGCCTATGTCCAGCAGTGGACGTCTTTCGGCTGAAATGATGATGATGATGACTCTTGAACCATATTGAAGCCGAGATGGAGTCAACATTATTTTCTCATCTGACTGCCCCTGAGAAGAAATAGCGAAACAGCTCAGTAGATAGGTACCGTCACCAGCCTTTATGGCAGACGAAAATTGCAGCAAAAGTGGATGGATGTGGGTCGAAAAATCCACCGGATTAGTGTAGATCAAAGATAATGATAAGTAGGTACGTAGGTACCACGTGACGTACCACAACTAAGACTAGGTATACACAGTACCTACTGGGTATAGCTTCATTTCTGGTACGTCATCGATAATGACAGAAGTTGATCATGTCGTGTGAATAAAATCTTAATTACAGTGGGCCTAATTATCACCACGATCTGTATTACAATGTTGCTGGCCATTGTTTCTAAATCTCCTATATTTGCCTCGTGTTGACATTTCCGAGTGGCGCCGGACGTAAAGAATAGCACCACCCTATTTCTTCCCGTGGGTGTCGTAAAAGGCGATTAAGGGACTTACTAGAGTCAGCACCAACTGACGGGGTCCGTTAGGGCCAATGCCTGCCAGGGTTGCGGTTTTGTCCGAAAGAGATATCGGGGCCCTGGCACACAGGCAACGGAAGGAACACGGGTGGGTTTTAGTCAGTAAAAGTCTGACACGCCCTCCCGCTCCACCCAGAGCGGGAGAAGTTATTTGATAATTTCGCACACAACAAAAAAAAAAGGGGACTTACTAGAGAATGGGCAGCAGCGTTCTCTATGCACTTTAACACCATACTGCGATCGCCAACCCGCCTGCCAGCGTGGCAGATATACAAGGATATACTTCCTGATTGGTCCCATTTTTATTGAAATCCAGTTCTGATGATGGGATCCATGAGGAGTTGAGGGAACTCCTCAAATATTATAGGCAAACATATAACGATTTCAGTCAAGTCAAGCATTTGCATTCAAAAAGTATCATTTGGTGAAGTGGAACTGATGAAGAAGAACACATTTTTGGCCACCGGATCTCCTCAATGATAAGTATTTCAGGGGTGGCGATAAGATATCTCGATTGAGATAGTTAAGCGACTATGACGAAACAAATTTAAATAAATGTCTCTGATCAAAAAGGTTCCATCAAACTGATCTGATGATGAAGCCGGACGGTAGGCAGCGGATCTTCATAATAAAAGAAAGTGTCCTCGCCGTGAATGGGCTTATTGGAATTGTCATGAGATGCACTCCGGCTATAAATCTATAAATGATTAAATAAAACAAGCAAGTCATTTCTTAAAGACAGTATCCGCTTTTATAACAAATTGCCAAAGTCTGTTACAGAACTTAGCGATGGAACATTCAAAACCCACATCAAACGTGTCTTTATCAAAAAAGCATATAAGATTAAAGACTACGTTGAAGACAAGGAAGTTTGGTATTAATTCCTTCTGCACATGTGGCTTCCCTGGTACCTCGTTAACGGCAAAAATATGTAAATGTCTATGCCTTATTTTTTTTTTTACATATTATGTCCTTGATATAATCTTTTTTTTATTTGACATTATATACCAACCTACAATTTTAATTTAAACAAGGTTCTAACTTTTATTATTTTAATAATATTTTATATCGTTTTTTTGTAAGGTTTTGTTAATGTGAGAACGTTGTAGTCTTAATAGACTGCTCTGGTGCTCTTTTGGAGACATGGTCCCTAGCAGTTCTCTCAAACTGATAAACGTGATGAAGCGGCTTTCCCTGTGGCAACCGTGCGAACCGTTCTTGTTTAGCAACGGAGCGGCTTGTTCCAGTGGCATTGCGTCGGCATCATGCTCTTAAGGAGACATGGTTCCTATCAGTTCTTGGACTGGATATGAAATAGATGTGTTCACCCAAACCTCTGGAAGTTCACCCTTTGCACAACAAGCATAACTGCAAGACACGTGTTCATGTCTGTCTAACTGAATTATTGGTCTGAGATAAAGAATACATCATTCAAGAATTACTAGATATTACAGTTGAGAATCGAAACTCAAGAATCATTGTGTATTAGAGTTTTTGGATAACCTCTCTTAAAGCCCTATTATTGGTCAGAGGCAAAAATAAAAAACTCCAGGATTAGGTGCTAAAAATAGAGTAGAGAATCAAAAATCAAGAATAATTAATTAATAGAGTTGTGGATCAACTCTCTTAAAGGTCCATAGACAGCCCCAAAGCGCCCAACCTTCACCACTTTCTAGTGTTTGGCCTAAGGAGAAGAAGTGGTACAACAAACTCCCTAGCAACACGACTCTTTTTGTTTAGTTACAAGAACTTTAAGTACACTATCACCGTAGGATGATAATTATAATCAAAGACACCCAGTAGAACCAACAAACACACACACATACTGGGTTAAATACTAAATTCGTCTAATCTGGCCTTTTAACCAACTATAGTTATCTTAATACCTAAACTCGCTAACTTGCGACAGCTTACTCTGTCATGGTATTTACCAAGGCTCCTTTTTTTTGTTCACGAGTTGGAAAATCCTCATTGATGTCCTCCGCCCTGGGGCGGGCGGAGGGGTCTGTCAAAGACTTACTGAGTAAAAACCACCCCAGTATTCCCCTCCCACACCTGCACCGGGGATCTTGGGATCTATTATTACTTCCGCAATCCCCGGCCAGTGCCGTCAAGTCTGGGGGGGTGAGGTATCTAACCCCCCCCGCGACGTCTGAAAGGGGCGCGCGTGGAACACTACGCGCCGCCACCTCGGGTCCAGTGTGATAGGGGACGGCGGACGTCCCCAAGTTCGCCGTCCCTGGACCCATTTAGGGGGGCCGGAAGAGGGCGTTGTCAGCCCTCTGCCGACGCCCAGTGCGCCTGCTGCGGGCTGGGTGAGCGGACGAGATCTCCCGCTCCCTTTCCGCAGTCTCCTTCTGCGACACGCCTGTTTCGCAGAAGGACACCACCGCGTCCCAGGACTCCTCACTTCCGACCATCGACTCGACCACGGCTAGCAGCGATAGGTCACTGCCTACTCCTGAGATGAGAGCACGGCTTACCAAGGCTCCTAACTTAACTAGCCTAAACTAGAACGTCCATATCCAAAACCGTCACAAGCTCCTTGAATCAGTCTCAACCCACGCGAGCGTGGGTTTTTTCCCGATACCAAAAGAATACGCAAAATAGGTCTATTGCCGTGTTTTTACAAATTCTCAATAGTTTCCAGGATCCTTTTGAATTGCCTAGGCCCAACCTGTGGTAACCAGATGTTGGCACTGGCATTGTGTGCTACGATTAGAAATCGGATACCCCATACTTGTATCTTTAGAATTTGTTGAAATATTGGATTCGACCTATCCGTCGCTATTGGTCTCATGTTTGCGTCCCATTAAATAGAGAATTTATGTCTCTATGTGGCCCAAACCATGTGCTGGTTCGCGAAACTGAGCAAAGATCAAGAATGAACAACTTAGAAATTAAGGGTGTTCCATCAACCAACTCAGATAATCTGCTTGCAATCATTGGCAAGATAGGAGATATCATTGGAATAAATATAGTACTTTATTATTAATTGGGAGTACATGGCGAACCGTCACTATACTTAACACAAAGGAGATGTGGACCAAGGAGTCTTTCCGAATCTCATGAAACACAATTAAGTAGTTGCTTTGTATCCTGTGATAGTAAAGAACCCAACAATTATATGCCAGTCTCAATTCTGCTAGTTATCAGTAAGGTGTTTGAAAAGTTGATGCTCAATCAAATGTTACGTCACTTTAATAAAAAATCAGTCTTTCACGGACGGTTTCACTAAAGGGCGTTGTACCACTGACTGTCACCCTAATACAGAATTTTTTAGCCTGGGAAGAAACACAAGATGCCATTGGAATCTTTTGTGACCTCTTTATGGTGTTCGATTGCGTACATCATGTGACACTTCTGCTGAAACTAGAGCACTATGGAATTAGGAATACAGCTATATCATACCTGAAAGATAGAAAGGTTAAAGTTCAAGTAAACGGCGTAAACTCATTAGGGTTGGAAATGGAAATGGGCGTTCCTCAAGGTTCGATATTGGGTCCATTTCTCTTTTTAGTTTACATGAATGATTTACCTCAAAATCAACCGAAAATGGGTTTATTTACAAATGACACATCACTGATCTTTAAAATACGACAGTCACAAAATCTTAACGATGTGAATAACTCTATTCTTCAGGTCCAAGATTGGTTTACGGTAAATAATTTGGTACATACTACATGAAAAAAAAAACCAAAAATTTGATTTAAATTACCTAATATTAGAAGTAGCGAATGTGATATCATATTGAATGGAGTAAACTGGAATGTATTAATCAAACGGTTTTTCTAGGAATCACGCTAGACGAGAAACTACAATGCGGAACACATATAACATCCCTTGCGGGGCAGTTAAGCTCAGCCGCTTAAATGCTGTTAGAATGATAAGACATGAACATAATTATATAGAAACCGCGCGTTTGATCTATTTTAGCTACTAAACACATACTAAAAGTACACTTTTGTAAACAAGCATGTTATAAATCAGAGGATTATATCCAAGATAAGAATGCTTGGAAATATGCTGATCCAACTCCATATACATAATTATACAATAAATTATACAATTAAAATAGCAACCAGTTTGATTTTGTCTAGACACTAGACTGCCCTATTGTCTAGAGTCTAGACAAAATCAAACTGGTTGCTATTTTAATTGTATAATTTATTGTTTAAATGCCATTAATTTTACATTTAGTGATTACCTTAACTCGCACACTGACTTATCTATTCTTTTACGATGTTTGTAAATATGTGAGCACCATTTATCTATCACATAATTAAATGATCTGTCATTGCTTCATTTTGAATTATTTCTACCTATTGTGGTACCTACAGTAATTTTATTCGAAGTCTTCACACATAATTGTTTAATTAAGTACATAAACAAAATATTGTTTTTTTTTTCAAAGGAGTAACGGTGTAGTTTCTTTCCCATTCATCTCCACACGAAACTCCCTTTTGGAAGGGGCAACTAGAATCATTTATATATTTTTTTAATTTTGATGTTCAAAAGTGTCTTTTATTTGAAATAAATAATTTGACTTAGTTTTTGAATTTTCGCGGTGGTCCCATATAAGTTTTATTAACTTTGTTTGGGCAGTTTTTGAGTTAGCTTCAATAATACGTATTTAATCCACTTGGTGTATGTTGATGATGTTATAAAACTTCCTGTCACTGTTGTTTACCTAGCAAGTAGTGGTTCACAAATTGGTTGTACTTACCACAACTAAAAAGTAAAAAAAACCAAAATATTGCACAATCATAATACACGTATTCATAATACATCGTAGTTGATAACTAAATCATAATTATATAAAAATGAATATGTAAATATATAAGAACGATATGCACAAAATAAAACAAAAAATTCTCCATACAAACTGTTAATTTCAGAATTACAGAAACTATTGAAAGATATCATAAAACCATTCCCAGTTGTAAAGAAAATCGAGTCTTTCACAGTAGAATTAGCGTTCAAATTCCTAAGACAATTTAAAACTGGTTTATGTATATTTAATTTTCTTGTCTATAATTACACATGTAGTTAGGTTGTAAATAAAGGTATTTGGTGTTTAGCGGATATCGTCCGGTCTACGTTAATTACAGCTTGTTCTATGCACTTCGTAACACTCTGTCAGTTCACTGAGTACTCCGAAGTTAACGTTTTCTGTAAAAGAAAGAGAAGGATACCTTGAATTATTAATTTTGAAGGAAAACTACTTTAATTGGGAATGGCATGTGTCATCGACACGCAGTTAGTTTATGCTGCAAAAATGCATGGCACTTAGGCATCAATATCAGATATTGCAGCCATAAATTTTTGTAGTGTAAACTTCATTGGCCGCGTTGAGCGATTTTTAGTACTTTTAGGTACTAGCAGGACCATTTCGTAACGACAAAATTTATATAGCCAAAAGCGGCCACACGATTGTAAGGAACACTTACGCTATCTAGAAAGCATGATTTATCAAGTACTGCAATCAGTAACAGTGAAACAGCATTGAAAAAACTGCACTAATGCAAAAAAAAACCACCTAGGTATGGGTTTAGGGCCAATGCCTGCCAGGGTTACGAGTTTGTCTGAAAGGGATATCGTGGCCCTGGCACACAGGCAAATGAAGGAATACGGGTGGGTTTTAGTCAGTAAAAGTCTGAGACGCCCTCCCGCTCCGCCCAGAGCGGGAGAAGTTATTTGATAATTTCCCACCCAAAAAAAAAAGTAATGGGTAGGTACTTGAAGGTTATTGAAAGCCATCCATAGCTATAGCTAGCTATAGTCTTGCTTTCTCACCCAACGATAGGTTTATTATCATACAATGAATTCCTAATAATAATTAATTGTTGTGCTGAAAAAACACTTCATAGAAGAAATATATAAGACCCAGGACAAATTCATTTGTATGTCTTTGACTCTTTCATAAATGATAAATTGTCTCTTGCAGAGAGAGTGCATAGCTATAGGATACTTTGATTTAGTCTTCACTTCTGCTCATAATACATTAACATGATCAAAGAAAGAAAGAAAAAAAGAATAAAGTTTATTTATTCTTTCTTTCTTTCATCATGGTTTTCTTTGAATGGTAATGACCGGGTCGTTTTACGAGGTGATTATTATTTTAAGTTTAGGCGGCAAAGTAATTATAATTATTCTCACCCGTAGCCGCCAGAGTATGCAGTGGCCGTAGCAGTCGCGGTAGCAGTCGCAGTGGCACTGCTGCCACCGTAACCACCGTAGTTGGGTTGTTGGTACTGTTGGTAGCCACCGCCGTAGCCGCCACCTCTGTGATGTTGACCGCCGCCATGACCTGAGAGATAATTATAATACGTAAACTGGTATAAAAGTTTGTTAAGAATAGAATAGAATAGAAACTTTATTATCAGACACATAGTCCATAAGTTACAAAACATTGCAATAAAAAAAGACAATAGACATAAAATAAAATAACATGCACATTAAATAAAATAATCACAAATATAAATAAAATTATTTAAGGCATTGGAATGACGCTCTGTGAGTCGTCATCCAATGCCACATTATGGGGCTGTCCATCCTGCTGGCCACAGTAGCCAAAAGACTGTTGGGACTATCGCGCACTCGCTGCATCAGGGACGCTATACGCAGACGCATCAGCGCGTAAAATTCCGGCACGCCGGTTTCCGCGAACATCCCCGACGCACTGCAAATCTGCGGTAGTCCCAACATCACCCTGAAGGCATTGTTATATTGGACTGGCAGAGCACCGTACGAGTTTTTTGTATAACTGACCCATACGCACGTGTACAGAGACTGGCAATATGGGTGAAAGTGTGCAAAGAGTGTAATTTTTACCTCTTCTGTACATCGTGCAAACCTACGGGCCATCATGTTACATCTAACTGCCAATGCTCTGCGTTCCCCTCCAAATCCGTATCATCGGACAAACTGGCAGTCACCCAGTGTCCCAGGTAATTGAACCGTGTCACTCTGGTAAGCGGGACGTCCCCTAAGGTGACTGATGGGACTGTGTCATAACATTTGTTATTCGCCTTAAAGACCAAGAGCTCACTCTTGGTTGCATTATACCTGAGACCATCACATAGTCCTCACAAATACGGAGAAGCCTTCTCAGGGCACTTATCGATGGGTTCAGCAACACTATATCGAAGAAAAAGAAGAAATAAAGAAAAGAAGAAAGAAGTTGAAGTTGTTTGAAGTTGTTAAGGTCCTGAAATGTTGTGTAACATAGGTGGTGCTACCAATTCTAAGTTCAAATAGGTACCTCTAATATCTAACTACAGTCCATAATCTGCCCATCTTTACGAATCTACAAGCGTGTAGAACCAATATGGTGCTACTAAGCTAGAGAACTATTTTTGCCATTAACTGAGCATCAAATATCATTCAATTCTTATCAACTTAAATTTGAAATAAGGTAGGTACTAGGGTCCAGAAACCAAATCATCTACTATTACACAAGCATAACTTTCTTATTTCTTGAAATATTAATAACAAAAACACAAATAAGCGTTCCCAAAAAGCACTTATAGTGTCTGTGCAAAACGCTATGCAGTGCGTCCGTACCACGCTTTTTCACCACATTAATAATGATAGTTTTGGATGGTTGTACGTAGCCTCCACCATAACCACCGCCGTAACCTCCACCATAGCCGCCGCCGTAGCCTCCGCCTTTGCCTAATTTCTTGTACGAATGGCGTTTCTGTCTGTTGAGTCCAGGCTGTTCTTGGTCTTCAAGTTTCTGAGAACAACAAATGAAATCGTTTAAAATAAATTACACATGCAAGTATGCACGCCTAGGAAAGCTAACCGGTACACTAAACTTGAACTTATAAATATGCTAACGTTTTCTTACGTCAATTTTAATATATCTTGGAAATGTTTATTGTGGTCATAAATATTGATTGGTTTAAACTTAATAGCTAGTGTTTTTATTCAAGCCGATGAACAAATAAGCGTCATAACATCATCATCATTATTTTTGCGTTTTTCCATCCACTAATTCACCTATGACCATAATTATTTCTACGTCGATCATATGGGTAATTTAAAAAAAGTTCGTACTTTCAAAGTAAAATAATTAGAAAGCAATCCATCTATGAGCTTTGTTTGACTCAATGAATGCTTATTCTTCAATTATCTGTCCTGACTCCCTCTGCGAAATAAAATGGGTATACATTATACTTTGTTTTTTTTTATGTGAAAATTGAAGCAAACCGTCTAACGATGGTTAACTAGCGGTTACAACCTGATATTAGTTGGAATACCTGCTGATTAACGATCATGTTTAAGTGCATGCTATATCTGTTGTTTTACATAACGATGACTATCTAGTTAAATTACAAATTAGCACTGAAAGTAATAATGGAAAATTGTACTATGTAAGTTCTAACTAGATTCAACATAAATAAGTATAGACAATGTTGCCAGTAACTGAAATTATTTAAAAGAGAAGGAGGAAAACTCGATCAGTAATATATATATGTATTTGTAAGTTACTTCATATTATTTAATCAACTACAATTATTTGTTCAAATTATAACTTGTATATTTGAATACAAGTTATCGATAAGTTACCTAATAATTAAATACCAATAAATATTCAATGCATTCTAGAACATGCAAGCATGTAAACAAATCGTTTACTAGCATATTATAATTTATTTCCTTCATTCATTCATAATACCAGGGTGTAGCCTGAGCTGATTTCAATAATTTAAATATACATAGGTAACCCCACCATCGAAAGTTAATTCACGAAATCATACTTGTCAAATAATTACCTGAACGTAAATGGGCTGCGGGTTTTTCAATGATTTAGCCTCGGGTTCCTGATGCCCATAATGCGGGTTGGCCTGGGCAAGGAGCACAAGTATCGGGAACTGCCTCGAGCGCGTCGTGTCGTGTAACCTGGAGTCCCGCGGAGGGGCCAGCACCGGTGACACGAGCACCACTCGCTCCCCAGTGTCCAAAGAATTGTCTCCGATTGACGGCACTGCTGCTGCAAGCGCTGAAAGCGCCAGCACGCTCACCACCAAACTACTGTATCCCATCGCGATCACTAACGCAGGACTAACAAAACAAACCTATTTATATAACGCGATTTTCCTGCGGACGCTACAACGTCATGGACCGACTACTACAGCAATCAGTCCAGTATAAAAAAGTCTTTGCACTTATTCTTTTTTGGAACAAAGTTTTATTACGCAGCTTGCGGTCGGAGTAAACAGGCAGAAATCGTCATGCGAAAAAGCGTTCATACTTGCGGCTGTGTTCTTCTAATTCATTCAGAGTGAGAGGGAGAAAGTGTGAATTTGATCGAAATGTAAATTCACAACATGAAAATCCAAGATGGCAGCTACAAAAATTTTCGTAGGCATTTTTATAGTTTTTGAGGGGTGCCTTAACCGATAGTGAGGTCAAATGTAAATCTAAGATGGCGACTGCGAAAACTTTCAAATTTTTCATAATGGGTATTGTTTTCATGGTTTTCGAGGGTGCTAGAGCTGATAGTGAAGTCAAAATAAAAATCCAAGATGGCGGCTGCCAAAATATTAAATTTTTTCGTATGGGTTGTTGTTTTCATAGCTTTTGAGGGTACTAAAGCTGATAGTGAGGTCAAAATGTATGGCTGCGAAAATATTCAAATTTTTCATCATGGGTATTGATTTCATGGTTTACAAGCAATTATTGCAATTAAATGAAAGAAAATTTAAAACACATATTAAAAGTACACTTTCTAAACAAGCATATTACAAGTTAGAGGGTTATATCCAGGATAGGAATGCTTGGAAACATGCTGGTCCAGCTCGATAAAGGACAATCTAGATTCTAGACAAAATCAAACTGGTTGCTATTTTAATTGTATAATTTATTGTTTTTCTGACATTGATTTTACATTCTGTGATTACCTAGACTCATACACTGACTTTTGTTTGAATTATTTTAGGAAAATTTATACACTCACAGGCACAATTAACAGCCCACTTATATCATTCGTCACCCTGTTTGTTTACGTTAACTGTGGCTTATCAACTGTTTTGTTTTTTGTTAAGTGGGTACTTTAGCAATAAATTAAATAATTACCTATACTCTTATTTCGTTTCCTAAATTTGTGTCACCGAAGGGTTTTTGGAATTTAGTCGTCATTTGACATTGTTGCAGTTGTGTTACCGTGTTAACATTTCCTGTTCTGTTCTGCCATAGTGTGCGAATATTGTTTAATTTGAGATTGTAGTGTTTGCTCATTATTTGTGACTGTAAAAAATGCCACTCGATGCAACTGGTGCAGCTAGGGCAGTGGCTTTAGCTGACGCTGGGTACAGCCAACGTCGCATCGCTCGTACACTCGGTGTACCTCGAACTACGGAACGAGATGCCATCAGACGATTTCGGGAGAAAGGTTTATACACCCGCAGGCCAGGTCAAGGTCGACATCGATGCACTTCAACTCGAGATGACCGCTTCGTCGTCAGCAACGTGTTGAGAAATCGATTTTCGACCGCTAATGAAAGTTCATACGCGTCTTTTTGAGGTGAGAAATGTCAGTGTAAGTGAACGTACCACTATAAGAAGACTGGCAGAAAGAAATCTGAGGGCTTTACGACCAGGTCGCGCCCCACAACTGCTACCACGACTTTGTTTTGCGCAAGAATATGCTGACTGGACTGTAGAGGAATGGAAGGACGTACTGGTCTCACATGAGAGCAAAATAGCCTTAAGAGGTCCAGATGGACGTCAGCGTGTCTACAGGCGCGTCATAATGAAAGGTTTGCTCCATGCGCTATAACCGAAACAGTGGGTTACCAAGGAGGGTCTATAATGGTTTGGGGAGGTATCTCTTACGGGGCTCTTACTGAGTTTGTTTTATTCGATAGAGGCAGTGTGAACGCTCAAAGGTACGTGGAAGAAAATCTTCAAGACCATGTCATACCCCTTCGCACCGTTTTTAGTGGAAACTTCAAATTAATGCATGACAATGCACGTTGCCATACCGCAAGATTCGTCAGTGAGTACCTTAATGAGGTCAGGATTCAAGTTTTACCATGGTCGGCACGCAGTCTCGATCCTAACCCAATTGAACACATTTGGGACAACCTCAAAAGACGTGTCCGAGCAAGAGTACCAGCCCCTACGACCTTAGGAGAGCTCAAAACGGCTGCGGTAGAGGAGTGGCACAATAAACCCCAATCGGATATCCAAGATATCATGGATGGATTGCCAAACCGGCTCCAAGAAGTCATAAGGGCCAGAGGCGGCAACACCCATTATTAATTTTAATTTTTTCTTGTAATTGAGCTACTATTTATGAAATCAAAACTTTTCAATTTTCATCGCAGATTTTCAGAAAATCGATTTTTGGTAAGCATCCTTTAATAAACGACATTTTTTCCAATACTTTTGTTATTTATTTTTCCATAAAGGTAGTTTTTTACGTAGTACCTTTCATAAAATGTGGTCTAAGTTTGAAAATTTCTGAAAATTTAAAAAAATACGAGAGGGCGGTTAATGCCTGTGAGTGTACTTTTACGATGTTTGTAATTATGTGAGTACCATGTATCTATCTCATAATTAAGTTATTTTTCATTGCTTCATTTTTAATTATTTTTACCTATTGTGGCATAGTAATTTGATTTTATTCTAGGTGCTCTGTCTTCACATAAATAATCTTATAATGAATGGAGGTACTTTAACAAAATATTGTAAAACATTTTTAAAAGAGTAACGGTGGAGTTTCTTCCCATTCTTCTGCATACTAAACTACCTTTTGGAAGGGGCAACTAGATCTGTTCAATTTTTTTTGTAAATTTTGACGTTCAAAAGTGCCTCCTATGTGCCTATTTGAAATAAATCATTTGACTTTGACAAATGTTTTAACTTTCGAGTTTATTCTATTTTTTTGTTTTTATTTAGTTACTCTCAAGCGTTGTTAATTTATTTAATTGTGCCTGCATGTTAATTAATACAGTGAACAGAACTTCTTCGCATGACACCTCTTGATTTTTTTACAAGCTTTATTTTTGACTCTGTCAGTCGGCTACAGCACAGTGTTTCGGTTACAGATAATAATAATAATAATAACCCCATCGCCGTATCTCTACGTTGACGTCGTGGTAGGGCTTGCGTGCTTCGAACTCTAGGTTGGAGAGAGTAGAGTTTACTTTACCGGACAGTTCTCTTAACTCGTCTAAATGTATGGAACAGCTGATTTTTTTTTTCACGGTTTCAGGTTTGGTCCCATAGGTAAAGTTGTTCATAATGATGAGTACAATGCCCCCTTAAGAGGTTGTGCGTTATTTATGTTACATCTTGTATAGATTGTAAGTAGAGGGGGTCGAATTTTTACCAGTGGGCGATCACTAGTTTCATTAAAAACGTCTTAACGGACCTCAGCAAATTTATTATTTATTTATTAACTCATCATCACTATAATTACGGCCGGGCCGGGACCCTGGGGCCCAATTGGGCCCCAGGGTCCCGAGATATCGACGGTCCCGACGTACAATCCCCGAAGTGTATTGAACGTCTGTGATTTGCATGTTTTGTTTTCGAGACCTTCAGGCCACCCTATACTATCGTTAAGTTTAATAAAAATAACTCTAAGTTGACAAATTGGACTTTGAATCCAGACACCTGATCACCAGATAACTACAAAATTTACTAAAATTTCTGACGTAATAAAACATTAGCGGTAATTCAGTGATTTTACGTTGTAAAATCAATCGTACTTACGTGCGCCTCTCCCACAACTGCCACTTGCTCTATTGCGTTCGTGGCATAGCTAGGATACTTTGATTTAGTCTTCCTTTCTGCTCCTAATACATTAACATGATCACCAATCATGGTTTTCTTTGAATGGTTATTGACCGTGTCGTTTTATGAGCTGATTATTATTTTAAGTTTTGGTGGCAAAGTAATTGTAATTATTCTCTCCCATAGCCGACGGAGTGTGCAGTGGCTGTGGCTGTCGTGGAAGCTGTCGCAGTGGCGCTGCTGCCACCGTAACCGCCATTGCCCCGGCTAGAGAATACAATCTCGTTCTCGTGAGATCGTGCCATATTTTACGAGACTCAGTCTCGCACTATTTTTGTACGAGATCTCGCGAGATTTCGAGATTGAGCGGGGCAGCATAATCCGTGTGTATCATAGCGCGGCCGCAGGGTTCTTGGCCTGCAAAATCAGGAGTCGTCTGTCAGATGAAACCCTTGATAAGCTGTGTTTTTCGAGAAGATATTCAAAAAATAACTTTTTCCATTTATAACGCAGCATGACAAAAGTTTAAACTTAACCTCCTAAATTCATAATTTGTGCAATTCTTATTATTTTAATTATTTAATTTAAATCTATATGAACAAAAATCAATGTTTGTTTGTGGCTATAGACTTTGAAAACGCTGGACCGATTTTGATGAAACTTAGGTGAGTTTTTCTGCATACGTCCACGAAGGTTTAAGGGTAGGGTAGGGTAGCAGTAGGATAGGGTAGTGGTAGGACACCATGCGAACGAGGTCGCTTCGGTCAGCTAGTGTTTTATATTTTTTTTATATTTTGAGAACTTGAGAAGTTCAATTTCATTTATTAGTTCTTATTACTTTTTAATCTTCTTCTTAGCACGTAAATAGCAATCTAAATGTTTGGCTACGTGTTTGGCGACATTATCAGCACCATCATTAGCGTCCACCAGGTCCTGTAACGTGCAGCTGATAGGACACGCAGGACATATACTAAGTGTAAAACACCACATATACACTCCAAGGTGGAGTCGTGTATGAATCTCCACCTGAACAGGTTTTCCTTGCATCGGCCAACCTAGGTGGTTGGTGGGTGAGTCTGAAACTCTTTAAACACTTCTAGGGTAGCCAAGGCAGCTCATGTCCAGGTGGGCGATCTTCAGCAGGTGGGGCGAATGGTTTGGGTAAAGAAGCAGTGTCTCGCCACTTAATCTTTCTTTTGATCGCTTGCCAGTGAGTGGGACACACTTTGAAAAACTGTTTCGGCAGTTCAGACTTTGTGGCACAAGGATGTTGTCGTGTAAAGCGTGTCGTGTGTCGGAGAGTATCTTGCCACAGCTTTAGTCTTACTTTTGATTGCTTGCCACTGAGTGGGACACACTTTAAAAACCTATTTCGGCTCTTCAGACTTTGTGGCACAAGGATGTTGTCGTGCACAGCGTGTCGTGTGTCGGAGAGAGATTTTGGCTCTTTCGCTGGAGCTTGCCACCACTCTGCGAACTACTGTTGGCGCTATTCCTGCTAGTGTTTACAGCATTTATACCGGAGTCAGTTTTAAGCAACCAGTGATGATCACACGTTTCTTTCAAAGCTGTATTCACTGAATTTGCATGGGCAGAGCGACTCAACACGGGGTACGAGAATTCACCCGCAGAAAAATATAGTGCCAGCCCAGTAGTACGCATAACGTCAGGCGAAGCACCCCTCTTCGATGAGACTAGTCGCTAAATAAAGAAGACTGTTGCATGTGTGCAGTTTTGAATTATACGAACTAATAATTTTAATTCTTAAAACTTATTGACTTCTTTTTATAGAATGTATGTAACAACAATTTTAATCATACATTTTATTTTTTTTACTCAATAACAAAGGATTGTTGTAGACGTTAAAAATACAGTTTTACAAAATAAGTAATATAATATATCTACAAACGTGTGGGTGAGCACTGCTCTCCTAGCTAGGCTATGAAAACCTGTGTTAAGGAGAAGCAGTCCACCGCCCCTAAGGTATAATGACGTAAAGGTTACAAGTGCTTCTAATATTACTGTTACAATTTTGGAGTATTGAGATGGACAAAAAAATTAAGATACGTTTTATTAAACGTGATAATAAAATATTTTTTATTATAAGGTAAATAAATGTGTGTGTGTGTTATTGTTGACTTCAGAACTCCAGAGCATCAACGAAACTACTTTATTTCCGACAAAAAAAAACTGTATTATTACTTTTTTTTTTTCTAATCCAATACAGAAATTTTTACATCAATATACGAATGAGTGCCACTCTTCTGAGGAAAATCATAACACTGTGGTTCAGAAAATGATGATATTTACTCAACTCGATCTATCGAAAACCGTGGATAAGAAGGTGAAGCTTGCTCTGGATACAATAAACTTTTTTAAAGCAAACTAAAACCCTAAGCCCCTTATTACAAAACAAGATGTATCTTCAGACCCTGGTTTAAAACATGGAGCCATTATTGAATTTCGGACTTTATTCCGACTATGGTAAAGTTCCTAAACACAAAACTGACAACTAAGTATCGAACTAAGTATTCAGTTCTGTATTATGAACGGTATTTCAATCACTGTTACGTTCTTATTACAAAAACTAGCTCCATGGTTTAATCATGTCAAAATATAAATCTTGTTTTGTAATAAGGCGGAAAAAGTTGTTATGATTTAAGGCTTCTACATACCGGGGCGACATGTCGCGCGACGCGACGCGACACAAAGGCACCGCTCGTCCCGCGACACGCGGGGCCTTTGTGCCGTGTCGCGTCGCGCGACAAGTCGCCAGACATACCAGCGCGACTTGTCGCGCTGGTATGTAGAAGCCTTTAAACTAACATTTTATTTTTTAAGAACACCACATCAATCATTTGTATCTTACATTATCACCACTTTTCATTTGAAATTCTTTGAGCGCCACTAATCAACCACCAATGGAAAGCGATTTTTATAAAATTATATTAATTATCATTACTTTTTTAAATAATTCCACTAAACTGTTCTCCACTGAAACTCCACTGCACTAAACATTAAACATAAAATTTTACATAACATTTAACACCTTTATGACGTACTTTATTAACAATAATTATTAAGGTTATCACATACATTCGTTAGTACCATTTGGCTTACTTGAATACTTTAAATTCATATATCTTTTGATAGATTGAAGGCTCTTACAGACTCACCGACAAAGAAATTGTTCTACTAGTGTCGTGTCGCGCCCGCGATATCGCGTGAGTCTGGAAGAGCCTTAGAACAATTGCGATGAAACAAAAAGTAATCAAAACTCCGAGTTACACACAATATTTGAGTATAAAAGTTAATCAAATGGGTTTTGTACTTTTTACGTGATGCTGTAACAACGTAATCTCTCACATACAAACAGATAAACAGACAGAAATTCCGAAAATGGGAGAAATGGCATCTGTTGGTTATTCTTCAACACACCAACCATTTTTTTTTTTTATATACAGAAACGCCTCATCTATAGATTTATTATTATATTAAATAAATAGATAATTATAATATATGCAATATTACATGCATGTTTTATTTGTATCTTAGATGTTAATAATCAGTAAATGGAATAAATAGAATTTGCAGTTTTCAGTATAAAATACTCAATCTCGCGAGACCTCGCAAAGCTCGAGACCTCGCGAGACTGTCTCTATTGTCTCGCGAGATCTCGGCTAGGTCTGAAATCTCGCGAGATTGCATTCCCTAGCCAAGGCAGTTGGCGCTGCATCCAAAACCACCACGAAAAATCCGTCCGGGTTGTTGACGGCCACCACCGCCATGGCCGCCGCCTCCGCCGTAGCCTCTGCTATAGCCGTACAACTGGCGTTTCTGTCTGTTGAGTCCAGGCTGTTCTTGGTCTTCAAGTTTCTGCGAAAAACAAATGAAATCGTTTAAAGTAGATTATAATGCAAGTATACACGCTTGGAAAATTAACCGGTACACTAAACTTGAACACATACACACACATACACCACACACACACACACGGACACACACACGGACACACACACGGACATATGATAACGTTGTGTTACGTCAATTTTAATATGTCTTAGAGATATTTATTGTGGTTATAAATACAGATTGATATTAACTCAATAGTGCTTTACCAAATAAGCGTCTTAACATCATCATTATTATTTCTGTGTTTTTCCATCCACTACTTCACCACATTAGTTTTTTCTATGTTGATCATATCATCGTAATTTAAAAAAAAAATCGTCGTACTCTCAAAACAAATAATTAGTAAGCAATCCGTCTATGAGCTTTGATTGTCTCAATGAATCCTTATTCTTCAACGATCAGTCCTGACTCCACTCGCAAAACCTAAAAGGTAGACATTATGCTTTGAGTTGTTGATCCGAAAATTGAATTAAACAGTCTAACGGTAGTTAACCGGTTATAACCTTATTAATAATATAATCCTCATTTTTGGAATAACTGCTGATTAACGATCACGTTTGGGTCCATCCTATAACTGTTGACGATGACTTAGTTATAGGTATCTAGTTAAATAAAAAATTGGCACAGAAAGTAATAATGGAAAGTCTTAGTAGGTAAGTATTAAGTAATAGGATCCAATATATTTATAAACATAGACAATGTCGGCGTTACTGAAATTGTTTAAAAGAGTAAAACTTTATCAGATATACAACATTATTTTTAGTATATCGATTTCAATATTTTTTACACCATGTTATATTTTGTCCGAATAACATTAAAGTGTGATTGAAAATGTTATCACCATTTAATTACTTAAAATACAATGGCCGTACGGTTAGGTACCTACTGCCAAATTATTATCAATGAGCGCAAGACGACCCAGGAGGCGCGGGGGCGCCGTTAGCATGTTTTTGTACGGACAACCCGGTAACATAACAACCTTATAACTTTGTGATTTTTCATGATACAATTTTGACATTGTGTACATAGATTCTTTACATAAAAACTTTTTACAAAAAAATAGTAACCGACTACCAAAAATAACACTACAAAGTGAAAAATAACTTTAATTTCGGAAGTCGGTGTCTTTGGATCTGTATTTGAGTTTTTTGCCACCGACTTCCGAAATTAAAGTTATTTTTCACTTTGTAGTGTTATTTTTGGTAGTCGGTTACTATTTTTTTGTAAAAAGTTTTTTATGTTTCACTTTTTAGTGGCTCAGTTTTGAATTTATCTAAATTACAATAGCCTAATGTCAACTGCTCATCACCTTTTATAAAATATTGCTTTTCCCGATGCTGGGACGTTGATTGTTAAGGAGTTCTCCTGCTAAGAACCAGGAGAACTGCCACTCACCATATGCATAGTGACGAGCATAAATTGCTTAATCGCAACCCGTTAAATAGGTACTCATTATTTTATTGTTCCGGTGGCCATCTGTGGTCTCCTTCATCAGTTCCACTTCACCAAATGGTGCTTTCCGAGAGCAAATGCACGAGTTACTATAAAAAGTTCCCAAATCGCTATAAGTTTGCATATAAAATTTGAGGGTTTCTCTCGATTTCCATGGGATTCCCTCATCAGATTCTTATTTGGTGGAAATGGGACCACCTTGGGAGTATACCCTTCCAAACAAAAAAAGAATTTTCAAAATCGGTTCATAATTGACGGAGTAATCGCGTAACAAACATACAAAAAAAAAAAAAACATACAGTCGAATTGAGAACCTCCTCCTTTTTAGAAGTCGGTTAAAAATACTAGACACGTGTTTCGGGTTTCGCATATACTAAAACTAATGTTGTATATTTTTACTTCATAATTAAGTACTTCAATAATTATAATATAATTATATAATTTATAATAGTTCAAATTATATAATTTGTATATATTATTTGAATACAAGTTAGCGCAATGTATCGCTATGTATAAATCATTAAATACCAATAAATTTTCAATGCAATCTATTATAGAATATGGACCCGTATAAACAAAACGTTTAAAAACTAGCATATTATAATTTATTTCCTTCATTCATAATACGAGGGTGTGACCTGAGCATAGTGATTTCAATAAAAACCGATGGTTGATCGAAAGTTAATTTACGAAATCATACTTGTAAAATAATTACCTGAACGTAAATGGGCTGGGTGTTTTTCAAGGATTTAGCCTCGGGTTCCCGATGATACTGCGGGTTGGCCTGGGCAAGGAGCACAAGTATCGGGAACTGCCTCGAGCGCGTCGTATCATGTAACCTGGAGTCCCGCGGAGGGGCCAGCACCGGCGTCACGAGCACCACTCGCTTCCAAGAGTCCAAAGAATTGTCTCCGCTTGACGGCACTGCTGCTGCAAGCCCTGAAAGCGCCAGCACACTCACCACTACATTACTGTATCCCATCGCGATCACTAACGCAGGACCAACAAATCACACCTATTTATATTGCCGTAACGTATTTTCTTTTTTTTCTTTCTTTTTTTTTCTTTATTGATGTGATTTTCCTGCAGACGCTATGACATCATTACCGACTACTACTGCCATCAGGCCGCGGGATCAGTTTACGGAACGGTCGATTCCCACAATGACGTTGACAAACGGATAAGTTCGATTGCTTTCAATGTGACGAGAATAATTAATATCCACGCATCAGATATTATTCGCCATAACTATAGAAAAACAAAAATATGATATGTAAGAGAAAAACCGGCCAAGTGCGAGTCGGACTCGCGCACGAAAGCTTCCGTACCATTATCTATAAAAATGGCAAAAAATCACGTTTTTTGTATGAGAGCCTCCCTTAAATATTTGTTTTATTTTAATTTGATTGTTTATTTTTAAAGTTCACTTAATAATAAGTAACTACTACTATTATTATTAATTTAGATATATATTCATAATATAACTAAATATTCTGTGAATACTTCAAGCGTCTACCTGTCGCCGTTATCAATATAGAGCAAAACGAGCAAAAAAATCACGTTTGATGTATGGGAGCCCCTTTAAGGCGCGGTGTTACCTCAATATTTCCAAAAACTGGTTTCTTGGATAGTCGAGTATGACGTAACGCGATGAAAATATCCGACGCAAAAAATACAGTGGACAGAAAAGGGTTTAAAGAAAAAATTCAACCGAATAGAATAGTAAAATATAGTTTGATATTCCCAATAAAAAAATTTGAAGTTACTTCACAAAAATAATCTTTGGCGTCGAATATCTCTGTATTTTCAGCGAAAACAACACGTTTTTTTTATGGATTCTAATTGCATTAGCTTTGTTTTAAAACTTTAACCGGACAATTATTTAATATAATGTGTATTATCCGAATAATCTAAATAAAACCCGTAAAATAAATGCCCATTCGCAGCTTAGTCACATCGTCAACACAAATGTTTATTCAATTTTCAACCTTATTTCAAGCGATTGTGTGAGTGCAGTTGCAGCGTTCAAAATCGTAGTCAGTCCGCGCCTTAAATATTTATTTTATGTTTTGTTATAGCGGCAACAGATTTCTGTTGCCGCTATAACAAAACATAAAATAAATGTATGATGTATTTACATCATCTGTGAAAATTTCATCTGTTTAACTATCACGGTTCATGAGATACAGCCTGGTGACAGACGGACAGACAGACAGACAGACAGACGGCGGAGCCTTAGTAATAGGGTTCCCGTTTTACTCTATGGGTACGGAACCCTAAAAACGTGACGCCTGCCATTTGCAGAGTCCATGCACGTATTGGTTATTTCCATCAACCAGATGCTCATCGTCTGTGTATGTTTGGATCATGGACGTATGAAAAAAGTTTTGGATACATGGTTTAATAACAGCGAACAGGTTCGTTATGGTTTTTGTGGCGCTAAGTCTGAGGATAAATAGAAAAACGTAGATTAAAACTACTACACGAACTTGTTTTCGTGTTTAGTTGAATACTAAGGTTATTAATGTTATTGACGTAACCTACTCGTACGATCGAAAAATACCAACTCCACCAATGTCAAGTTATAGAGTTGCCTAGTGATGCGAAGATGGAAATAGATATAAATTCCGAAAAGTAAATAAAATGAAAGTGAGAATATCTGCAATTACGTTGTAGCGGCATCACCGGTACACGACGAAACGACCCGAGTCGCGACCCTACAACGCGCGACACTAGTAGCACAATTTCTTTGTCGGTGCCTGTCGCGTCCGCGATATCGCGCGAGTCTTTAAAAGCCTTAAAGCGGACAAAGTAAAATATTTGTGAATAATTGACAATAATCTATATTTTCGACCTCATACGTATAAACATAGTTACTTCTAGGGTGTGAAAACTGATATTCATTTTAAAAAGTCTAAGAAATGCAACTGAGCCTAAATTAATTAAGCAAGTATACCTAGAACTTGGCCAATCGGTACTGCAGTATTGTATTTCTGTATGGGGGCCTCATGTCCAAAACTATACTTAAACCTAAACCGCCTTATTACAAAACAAGATCTATATTTTGACATGGCTTAAACCGTGGAGACAGTTTTTGTAATAAAAACCTAACAGTAATTGGAATACCGTTCTTTATACAAAACTGAAAACTTAGTTCGGTACTAAGTTGTCAGTTTTGTACTTAGGAACTTTACCTTAGTCGGAATAAAGTTCATAATCAGCCTATAATGTTCCCACTGCTGGGACACAGGCCTCCTCTCTTCGAGAGGGACTGGGCTGTAATCTACCACGCGGGCCCAGTGCGGGTTGGTAGATGTCACATGTCTTTGAATTGTTGGTTCTAGGACATGCCGGTTTCCTCACGATGTTTTCCTTCACCGTTTTGAGAGCAGTGGTGATGAAATTATTTACACAAAGTAAAGCGCCTGCCTGGGTTCGAACCCACGACCTATGACTCGTAAGTCGGGGCCGTTACCACTGGGCCACCACTGCTCCTTGGAATAAAGTTCGAAATTCAATAATGGCTCCATGTTTTAAACCAGGGTCTGTAGATAAACCTTGTTTTGTAATAAGGGGTTAGAAGTTGCACAAAGAGCAATACTCAAAATCAGTACTTTCCGGCCCTATCTTTTCTTAACATACCTTTTGTATCACTCTTTGTTCTGGACGCAGTCTTGAGACACCATGCTGATACAAAGTATCACAAGTCCGCCCATATATCGAAGCGTAGATGAAAGTCTGCACTTAGATAACTGGACTTGTGACTGCGTGCGTCCTTTAAACACCCATACGTTCGCAATTGTTTCCTAGGTTATTTTCTGTATGAAAGATTAAATAAGCTTGTAGATAATTATGTACCCCTTAAGGGTGCTATCACAAAAAAAAAGTTTTTCGTCAATATCTTATCTAATTGTGAGAAAGCTTGAAGTAATATATATTTATTTCAAAAAAGTGTGGTACAGTCTGTTACACAAATATGATTAAACAATTTAGGGAAAAATATTAAAGAGCGTAAGTAACTATTTGATCTGGCGTCCTAGCTAGGTTACATGGTAACCTGTATTAAGGTTCGCCAAAATTAATTAATTGAAACATTAAGTCTGTACAACTATAAAAGTACAGTTTTCACGAAAACTGTACTTTTATAGTTGTGTTTAGCACCACGGTGCTAAACCATTCGTGTCAGTCTCAGCACCTGTTAATAGTTTCATCACTTTTGCGCTCTTGAAAATATAGCTTATTTCGCCGTTGATTTACTTAATGAAGATATTGTATAATCATAAAATAAAATTTTGAGTTTATCACACGGCTAGCTGAAGTCCAGTGTGTGATTTTTAAATTTCTTGATATGTTTTGTTAAATAATAGGAAAAGAAACATTACCGACAGTGTTTTAAAAAAAAATTGGCGTTTTCAACATTATTTTCTGAGACTATTTGTAACATTTTGATACTTCTTTTTGCTACCGTTTTGAGTTGAATATGTCTGCTTACATAAAATATTTAAAAAAACTAAAATGTTGAAAAAAAATGTTCCTAAATTCAACACGATATCGTCAATTATGTGTGAAGAGGCAACGGATTTTTTTTTTTACAATATTATTAACCAACATTTTCGAATAAAAAATTGCTACTATTTGAGATGAAGGAGTAATCTATCTGGGGCAATAATTAGTTACAATTGGTTTAGTTTAATTATGCCGCAAAATATACCCAAAAACTATTATCAAATTTTGTGAATGCGTCCTTAACTAGGAACAAATGTAAACTTATGGTAGTAAACCATATTCGCCAGCTTATAATAATACGCACCCTCCTACACACATCCACTCATTTACACTACTCACCGGAGGCCATCACTATACAACCAATTTAAAATTATTCTCCTACATTTGTTCCTTTTATTTTAATATTTTTTTATTATAGCTCGGTGATTGAATGTGTTATAGATGTGTATAAAGGTCATACAAAGTTAATTTATAAGTTGCCTACAACAGGGGAAGAGCGCTGATGCCTAAAATACAGATGTTTTATATCTAGTTCAGATCAATTTCTGATCATAGAATAAAGTGTATTATAGTGATATCACCATATTATTTAAATGTCTGTATATTTTTGAACAACTTAATTATTCTTATTCTTATTTGGTAAACGCAAGCCAGTTGCGAGTACAACGTACCTGACCTTTCTGAATAACATCATCAATAAGGTCATTAAACATCTTTTATAATTACCTATTCCTTTTCTTATTCATTCTTCTAACCTACTGTCCTTGAGTAGGTACTTCATGCGGCCGTTCGGCTGTGGATTCTCCGTGCGGGTCGTTGAGCTCCTTAAGTTCAGAGTTGAGTTACACGATCACACATGAGTGCACTGTATGGACAGGTCCACTCAAACCTGTATGGTGCTTTCCTCAAGAGACCACCTCAAACATCAACTAAGCAGTCGTCATAAATAATCTGACCATTACAATGATATTGTTTGGATCTAAAAGGGACTGACTTGTGTGTTTGCTTCAGTGTTTGCGTCTGTGTTTTTTCCCATAGTACCTAGTCGGCTAGGAAACATCGACCTTCACAGGATTAAATAAAAAAATACGTGTAAAAATGTAATTTTAACCAATGTCCAAAAATGTATTTATCATTTTCTAATTTTTTTTCAAAACCAAGCGATTTCAATATAAATTATGGAATACGACTTCTCTGATCAATAAATTTTGAAAAATAGGTAAATAATTAGAGGGTCGTGAAGCGGTGACAAGAGTCAAGCATGACCTACATAAATCTAAGAACACATAAATGCACCGTCGAAACGAGAAGGAGACTTAATACTAGTCTTAAGACGCAGATATATGCCAGTGACCTTGAGATGTTAGCTTGCGTGTTCTGTACTGAGCTCACGCAACGCGTCGTACGTTCAGCCAGTAATAGGACTCGCCCATCAAGGAGCGCTGTCCCCAATTTGACGCATTATTAATTTATTATACACAAAACAAAAGGTAATTTAATAAAACGCGTATACCCTAAGATCAATAATTAAATAATATTTAAATTGGTCAAGATTCCAGAAAAATACACATGGTAGATTTTGCGCCATTCTCAGTTTTTTATCCGCGTTAGACATAACTTTACAAATTAATTTCACTATGTAATATAAACATAATCTAAAATATTCAAATATTTCGTTATTGAGAAAATGCTCTAATTTAACATATATTTTTTTCAAATCATTAAAAATACTCCTTTAGACGTGAGCTTCAGTTTAAAATCATTAAAAGTCGGTTATCGTCCCCTTAAGTACCAAATGCTTGAATTTTGAGTTAAGTGTTGTAATATTATAGGCCATATTTGAAAACATCGACATCTACTTTCATAAAAAGTTACAAATTACATAACATAACATAAACCCTGTATTCCTCGAAGGGTTAGGCAGAGGTATACCTATAGTACACCTACATTTCGTTAGTTATGTTTAAGTCCCATGTAATAGGGGGCGAGCCTATTTCCATCAACCGGGCACAAATACAGACTCGGGGCTGCTACGAAAAATTCCAGATGGAAACATCCTATATGACTTTCGCCCGACCCGGAAATTGAACCCAGGACACCATGCTTGTGTGGACGCGTGCGACCACTAGACCAACGAGGCAGTCAGATAAAAAACAAGGTAATAAAAAACACGATAACAATGGGGGATTTTTATCTAATCGCCGACTACAGCTCTTTCTTGGTACTGTTCTTCAAATTATAGGCTTGAATTAGTGAATTTTCTTCGCAAGTAACTTCTCTATACCACATGTCCTGGAATTAACGCACAACATCTTAAGGGGTAATTTTACTCATCATTATAAACAACTTTTACTATGGGACCAAACACTAAACCGTGATAAAAAAATCTGCTGTTCCCTACATTTTGACGAGTTATTCGGACATAAATGTAGGGAACAGCTGATTCTTTTTTCGCGATTTCAGATTTGGTCCCATAGTAAAGTTTGTTCATAATGATGAGTACAATGACCCCTTAAGAAGTTGTGCGTTGATTCAGGGACGTGTTGTATAGGAACAAAGCAAGCCGGAGGTTACATGAATGAAATGACATCAATTCCTTGCATGATTAAGATTCATTGTTTAAGGTACATCATCGCATCTCATAATTATCCCCGCTGATATTCAATCATCAAGGAAAAGGTAAATTACCTGACCTCTGAGGTGAGACAATGGAAAATGAAACGAGTTTTATTAAAGATAGAGCTTCATTTTCAATAGCAAATATGGATTCACGTTAATGTAATGAGGCTATAATCTGCTTGATGGTACAGCGTATGGGCTGTTTACTACCGGTGCACGGTGTGATGTAGTTAGTTGTCATCTGTGAAAGAAAAAACGTAAAAAATTAATCGTGCCTTTTACCATAAAACATTCTCAACCACCGTTGTTACCATGTTAGCTACGATAATTCGATAGGTACTAATGAATATTCATAGGAAGATTTAAATGTAAATAATCCCCGAGTTTATGATAAAAAAATATATATTGATGTCACTATCCTGGGATTTCCTATTCTTAATGTGTGATTATTTTTGTAGAAAAAGGCAAATGTATATAAATTCATAGTATAGTGGGTAATATATTGTTAGTTTTATTTGTTTGGTGTAATGTTTCGGAATATATTAAATTTAATATTTTAAAGTCTGACTTTCAAAAGAATACGTTTTAAATTTTTCGTCCACCATGTAAAATCACAATTAATACACTTATTTTTTATTATTAAAAAATATAATAATTTGACTGCAATGAAGATGCTCCATGTAAAATATTGGTATATATTCAGCTGCATTTGGTTAGCATGGAAGACGACCCGAACATAATTAAGAAAAAGTTAGGCAAATTATGAATCAACATAGCCATCATCATCATCATTCCAGCTGAAAGACGTCCACAGCTGGACATAGGCCTCCCCCAAGCACCGCCAGTTCAACCGGTCCTGTGCTTCCCGCATCCAGCGGACACCTGCGGCCTTCACAATGTCATCGCTCCACCTTGTAGGAGGCCTTCCAACGCTACGTCTTCCAGTACGCGGTTGACATTCCAGAACCTTATGGCCCCAACAGTTCTGCGAGCAATGTGCCCTGCCCACTGCCACTTAAGTTTAGCAATTCTTCGGGCTATGTCAGTTACCTTTGTTCGCCTGCGGATCTTTAAACTATACCACATTCACTAACAACCAAATATATATTTTAGAAAACGTCCACTCTGTCTTGTTGAGATAAAAAAAAAAAAACTTGAATAAAGTTTATAATTAATAAGTTAGTTGGTTAGTTTAGTTTATTTTTGTATTATTAAATTATACTTATTGTGAATTAGTATTACGATGGTTTTATAATAATCGAGCGAATACTTATCGTATGGAAAATCTGATGACCACAAACGCATGGAAAATTTCCCTGGCATATGGGTATTATTCAACTTAAAGTTAAAAAAAAACATGATCTCTTTTCCGTTTCTCATAAGTTTGTGTATTGTCTGGTTTGAATGAGAATATTTTTAACAAAATAACATTTAATAGATAGTAAAATATATTTTTTTGTATATTTTTAAATGTTGGTTTAAATATTTTATACAAATATTTAAAAATATAATTAATATGTAGTTATGTTACTTTGTGGGTGTACTACTTTGTAGGTACGTACACCTCTGCCCAACCCTTCAGAGAAACAAGGCGTGATGTTATGTTATGTAACTTTAATAAAGGAAAAATAAATATTAAAAAAAACTTTGCTTACCCAGTTGGGTAGCAGTAGGTATATTGTTGGCATCATAAGGAGGTTCAGAAGACAATCTGGGACCATAAGAGGAGCCTGGTCCCCGGTATAGAGGCGGAACTGAAAAGACAAGAAAACTAAAAGATTACATAACGTTAAGGAAAATGTAAAGGCCAAAAACCCACAAGCCGACTCAAAAACATGAGATCAATATAACCGTTAGGAATTAATTGCCCATAATTCATCGGTGCTATATAAGTAGACGGTTATTTTTATACCTCATACAACATGTCCCGGAATTAACGCACATCCTCTTAAGGGGTCATTGTACTCATCATTATGAACAAATTTTACTATGGGACCAAACTTGAAATCGCGCAAAATCGTTCTTCAATCTTCGTTCTCATAACTCGTCAAAATGTAGGGAAAAGTAATTTTTTTTTCACGATTTCAGGTTTGGTCTCATAGTATTTTTTTTTAATAATGATGAGTAGAGAAAATACTGGTGCTATACCTAGCGCTACCAGGAGTCAGAGCCTCACTATTTTTGTTAAAAATCATTTATGCCAATAAATAAAGGATTATATATTATTATTATAGCTACATAGCGATGGCGCACGTGGGTGCGATCCGTAGCCTTACGCATCGAAGCCCCAGCTACGAGAAGTAGGCTAGTCTATCCGCTAGCTGTTGCACTAAAGTCCATTAAATTTAATTCCCCATTTAAAGTAATTCTGTCACTTTCTGATTCGTTCCGTTAGATAGAGGCAGCATTACTTTTAATCAGGAATTATGTACTCAACTCGTTTATCTAAGAAGAAGACACTTGCTGTTACTACTTTGGTAAGCGCACAAGAAGGTACGTAGTACCAACGTTAGCGAATGAGCTACCCCCCAAACTTATATCGCATGTCAAGTCTAAGGCTCAACTTAAAAGAGTTCTACAAAAACATTATCTCTCATTGTGTCCATAGAAAATATTTGTTTTTTTTTTTGTAAAATGTGAGATTTTTTATTGTAATTGTAGGTATTTATTTTAACACAATTAAGTTATAGCATATTAATTTTTAAAATTTGTAATCTAATTGGTAGACGAAAAGTACTGCCGACAAACTGTTTTGCAGTTTGGCAGACTTTATTTATGTTATTGTTAATACAGATTATGAATAAATAAAAAAAAAAAAATGGAATTACGTGCAACTAGCGGTATCCAGTCGCAGTTACGCTACGCACCATAGCCTGACATGGGGTGGTTTTTAGTCAGTAAGTCTGACAGACGCCTCCGCCCGCCCCAGGGCGGAGGACATCCATGAGGATTTTCCACCCAGTGAACAAAAAATAAAAAAAATGTAGCGGTTATCTATCTGTTAGAAATTCTTGAGGAAAAGCCATTGTTTATCCAGAAAAGCTAACATGAGCTTTTTATACGCTTTAAAAAAAGTAGTAGGTTTCAAACAACACAACTTTTTATCGTCTTTATAAATGCGCAGATTACGATGCTAATTTTCTATTTTAATAACAGATAGGCATACAAGACTATAAAGATACTGGTCAAACGACTTCAAATATCTTTGATTTAAAGGTGAAATATTTTAATGGTTAATTCGAATGGATGATAAATGATAAATGTATTTGCCATAAAAATACAGATGGGATTCATTATAAAATAGTGTACATTGTATACATTTGGTTCTATGTTAAAATCTGTACTCAAGTATAAAACCCTGCCTCTTAAACTAGGTAAACCTGTATCTTAAGAGACAGATCTTAAGAAAGAGATTTCGTTTTACTTGACAGCTCTAATTTGCTTCTTTGAATCTGCATGGAATATAGGGACAGTAATAATAATCAAGGGACACGGCTCGTCTTGTTAGTAGCTTCCTCTCTTTTGAGCCTTTTTTTTTTATCCGTGTGGAAATCCTCTTAGATGTCTTTTACCCTGGGGTGAATGAAGGGGTCTGTCAGACTCTTACTGACTAAAAACACTGTGTTCTGCTGCTACCTTCAGCCGGGGTGCTGGAGTGCTTGCGCATTTCATCACGCTCCCCCGGCTAGGTGTTGGCCCGCATGAATTCATGCGGACGCCGTCACCCTCAGCGGCCGCATTTCCTATAGAGAGAGGCGCGCACGGACCACGGCGCGCCGCCGTCTCGGGCCTTTCACTGTTCAGGCAATAAACTCCCCAAGTCTGTTGCCTGCAGGCCTCACCCTAAGGCGGCTGGAGATCGTTCCGCGCCCTCCGGTGTGCGGTGACTCTACTGCGGATTGGAAGGGGGAGGTTGTATCCTCCCTTTCCGCTCTCTCTCTCTTTGGAGTCTTGACTGCCGTAGCTGCGACTCTGTTCCCGATACCGGTGGGATACAATTTGTATATTTTAAAATGTAGGTATTTTATAAAAATAAAAAAAACAGCGAGCTTCACAATAGTCGCGTGTGATGTGTAACATCTGACATCTCACCTTGGTAATAAGAAACTGAGCAGCGACAGAAATTAACCTCAAAATTTTAAAAAGCTAAATATTGAAATATTTATTCTTTATTCATTACTAGTGATCGCCCACTGGTTGTCATTCAACCCCCTCTACTTACAATCTATATAGAACTTACTAATTCCACGAGTACAATAACTCATGCTATTATAAAGTACTAACTAATTCCATGCTATTACAAAGCACTTACTTATTCCATGCTCAAGCTGTCACTTCCTGTTACACACTCTCACAGAAAGCGAGAGGAAAAATGTTACACATCAAAAATAATTTTTTTAAGTCATCATCAACATCATCATTTCAGGCGAAAGACGTCCACTGCTGGACATGTTAAAATGCATAGAGAACGCTGCAACACAACAACAACATTTATATCTGTAACTTTTATGGTGTACATAATAAAGAGTATTCTATTCTATTCTGTCCATTCTCTAGTAAGTCCATTAGTCGCCTTTTACGACACCCATGGGAAGAAATGGGATGGTGATATTCTTTACGTCCGACACCAAACGGGCAATTTTTTAAGTGATTTGAATTAATACAAAACAAACAAAACATAAACACGCACATGTTATGAAACATAACTGGCAAAATGTACGTGTTACTATAGGTACATCATCATCATCATCATCAGCCCATAGCAGTCCACTGCTGGACATAGGCCTCTCCAATTGCACGCCATTCATCATAATCATAATCATAAATCTTTATTTATCTCAACATCATATTACAAGCACTGGTTAATAAAATGTACAATCTTAAATAGAGAAAGGTGTCTGAGGTAGGAGGGTCCTGAGTTACAGATCACCCGGCTCTCATAGATAGGACATGGTAATTTACAAAAACAGTTAAGTCAAGATACTATAAGGAATAATAAAAGTCTGAAATTGCAATGAAGTATAAGCAGAATCTATAAAATTAAAGATATAGTCAGTTAAAAATGTACATAATGTTTTTGATTATCATGAAATTGGGGAAAATTGCATATTATATTGTCTGTTATCTAATTTGACTTATACATAATTATTATCTGTTTGTGAGAGTTTGTTTGAGTATACAAAATTCAGAACATAAAATTAAAAAAAAAAAAAAAAAAAACACATTCAGCTCGATTCTCGGCAACTCTCATCCAGCTGCCACCAGCCACCCTGCGAAGATCGTCGCTCCACCTAGCCTGAGGGCGTCCTACCTTACGTTTGCCGATTCGCGGTCTCCACTCTAGAACACGTCTACCCCAACGGTCATCGGTTCTACGGCTAATATTGCCACTTCAGCTTGCTTATTCTGTGGGCTATGTCGACAACTTTGGTTTTCTGCCGGATCACTTTGTTCCGGATTCGATCAATCAAAGAGACTCCAAGCATAGCTCGTTCCATAGCTCGCTGAGTGACCTTGAATTTATGGACCAGCCGTACCGTGAGTGTCCCACATTCGGCTCCGTAAGTCATAACAGGTAGGACGCACTGATTGAAGACCTTCGTCTTTAGGCTCTGGAATACGCGACCAGAAGACTCGACGAAGCTTCCCAAATGCTGCCCAGCCCAGCTGAATTCTTCTGTTAACCTCTCAAAGTTGTTTTTACCAAATTGCAAAGTTTGCCCGAGGTAAACGTATTCTCGAACAACCTCAAGACCACCGCCTTAACAGCAATCGGTACTACTATAGGTACACCTCTACCTAACCCTACGGGGATTACAGGCGTGATGTTAAATGGACGATTGACTTAATAATATTATAATAATATTATTAATAATATTATAACCTTGTAGCCAGGATTATCCATCAGCAACTTGCTCTGAAATACAGCCTTGTGGAATCAGAGGTGCCGTACTACAGGTATGTGCCCGACCCAGTTCTCGAGAATGGAAATATCACATTGTACTGGGACCGATCCATCATCACTGACAGGACTATTGCTGCCAATAAACCTGATATAGTGGTGGTGGATCGAATAGAGCGGCGCACAATGATTATTGACATAACGGTCCCTCATGACGGGAACCTCGTGAAAGCCGAGAAAGATAAACAAATCAAGTATCTTGACTTGGCTCGCGAGGTTGTCGACATGTGGGATGTGGACTCAGCAATCATTGGGCCGATAGTTGTATCAGCCAATGGCTTAATTGCCAAGAGCCTCGACCAACACCTAAGGAGGCTCGCGTTGGGCGGCTGGATTAAGGGCCTGATTCAGAGAGCGGTAATTCTGGACACGGCTCGCATTGTCAGGAGGTTCCTCTCTCTGGAGCCCTGACCGCCGGTAGCTTGGACCCTGTTCCCGATACCGGTGGGCTATTATTTTTTATATTTTTAAATGTTTTTATATTCTTTTTCTATATTTTAATATTTAAAAATATAATTTATATGTATATATAGTGAAATAAAGGAAATAAACGAATGACTTAATAATATTAAGGCGCAATTCCGTAAGGCTCTTTTATAAATAACACTAGCATAAAGTATTTGCTACTTACCCCCTGGCATGACGACCACAGGTCGAACCGCCGCTTCTTGCATATAGTTCTTATAACCTGTAATTACCATTTACATCATAATTAAGAAACTTAAATCCTGTTTATTAAACAGATGCATTAATGTATGTTAATTTAACAGGTTCACTGTCCAGGAGACATATCAAAGTCAAAGTCTGTGTCTTTTTTAATCTAGTGACTTTCACTAGATTAAAAAAGATAGGTCGGTACAAACTCATAACAAACTACGAAGAACTCGAAGTTTATACAAAACAACATAAAGAACCAATCTTCTTTAACCAGCAGATTCTTTGGCTTGAAATACCACTTTTTTTTTTTTGACAAAAAAAGCTTAAATCAAAATATCCAACCGAAAATTAACATTTAAAAATCGATTTGCCACGATTCCAATGCCGTGACAGTTGGCCAAATTTATTTGTAAACATCTGTAGCAACAACAAATAATATTTTGTATTATTCTATTCCAAATTATGCATACCTATGTCTTGTGGCATGCAATCATCATAATGTACTAAGAATAAATAGATATTCACTGTTTTTCTTATTAAATGCAAACGGCCTTAGAGTGACGTGATTCGATACAAAAATATACATACCAATTAAAGGACTTTGTCGTTTAAACCGGCTTAGAGAAGAATTATCCTGTGATAAAATGTAGGTATAAGTATTGCTGAATTATGGACCGTATAAAATATCTCATTTAAAAATAAATAAATAATTTACCTGCTCATAACTTTGAATTCGTTTTTGCTGAATATTTGAAAAACAACTCACATTTATACATACTAGGGTCAAAATAAAACAAAAATACAATTTATATGGCATCGTGTTCGCTGTATTTTTTTGTCCATATACTACAACATGGTAGGTACTGAAAGTCCTTTATATATAAAATTGTCAATTGTAGATGGTATCTCAAATATAATTATTGTGCTATTTATGTCCTAATTATACCCATAGTTACGCAGTTTACTTTGTTTACTTCCCATTAAACAAGCACAGTATCATGACAAAATGATGGAATTTTTCTACACTTCATTGTTATAAAAACACCATGATTTTTCTAATAACTATACTTTTATAACATTAACAATTTTATTTATTATTAAACAACATCATTGGTTAGTAGATTTTAAGATGTATTAATTATATAAAAAAAACAGCTGTCCTATACAGTTTAGAACAGTAGATGTAAACATTTAATAAATTTTATTAATTATAAACATTAATAAGGTACAGCAGATTTTGTTTTTCGCGATTTCGAATGTGTTCCCTTAGTAAAAGATATTCAGTTCAATCGTAATGCACTCTATACAGTTTGTTGAGTTAACTTTTAAACACCTTATTTATAAACGGCTATTTAATGGATTATTCTAGAAACTCATCGATATGCGTATATGTAGTGCTGATGGCTACTTTATATCATGCATCATCATATTATTGGACTGAAAGGACTGAAAACAATTATACATGTAAACCAGCGTTTACATGTATAATTGCTTTCAAGGACCTTTACATAAGCATGTTAACTTGAAGAAGCATTAATATCTACATAATACGGTTTTATGTACTTCTACATTCTTACCAGCATCTACAATTGCAGCGGTCTTTAACCAAGAACTTTATTATTTCTCATTAAGAAATAACATTAATCACTTACTGAGAAACTAAATTTACATAAAATGTTAAAGACTCCACTGTACTTATCCGTAACATATTCCACTGTGTTTACTTCCTTCTACCTTTTTTATGAGAGTTTCAATCAAAATACTCAATTCGTTCTGGCAATAAATGCTCATCAGTATTCTTTTTTTGTCCACTCGTTAATATTTGTGTACAAAGTAGATCCTGCTTGTTTTCCTACGACGTCTCAAGAGTTGTCTTTGGTCTTCTAGTTTCTGAAAAATACAAAAAAAGCAAACATTTATTTTACGATGGATTTGGTACAGGTGTATATATATACCTACTGTATACAGGATGGCAGAGAAATCGACGCGCAACCTGTAACCATGGGCAAAAAAATATATTTATTTATGTTCTCATAACTCGTCAAAATGTAGGGAACAGCAGATTTTTTTTTTCGCGTTTTCAGGTTCGGTCCCTTAGTGAAAGTTGTGTATAATGATACATGACCCCTTAAGATGTTGTGCGTTAATTCTAGGACATGTTGTATAGGTTTTTATTCTTCAGTAAACTTACTTGCACGTATACAGGATGTGGTACTTCGTAGTTTTCCACAGTTTTCGCTCTATTGGCTTCCGCATCTTTGTTATCACTGGCCAGTAACATTAGCAAAGGGAAATCTTTAGCCGTTTCATTTGTCTGAGCTCTTGCATTTCTATAAGGAGCTAACAACGGCGAAACTAATACAACTTTGTCATCCTTACTTATTTCACTTTTCGCAATACTTGCAATGATAAGAAGAATTAATAATTTGAGTACTAAACAAGTATATCTCATCGTGTACGAATATAAATGTGTACTTGGGTGTTCTCAGGAAGCTTTATATATACGATCCTTGTTCAATAACATCACGATTTTATGAAATGATGGACACCAGACTGTTTAGTCACGGAAATATTTGTGCATTATATATTGTAAGTGATGCAGACACTTTATTCAGTTTTGATGATTAATGAAAGAAGTCGAACAATAATAAAAATACGCTTCAATGTGATTAGGTTATTTTGCAAACTGAAAATAAGGTAAATCACGTGAAGTACAAGTAAAAAAATCCAAAATAAAACAAAATTAAAAAAAATAAAATAATAATAATTAACAATATAAATTTATTTATTTTTATTAATTATTTAAATAAACCTTAATTAAAATATACATGTTAACAGTAAAATATTTAAAGTATGTACAAGTTTAAAATAAAACAGAATAAAATAATAAAGGGGGGGGGGGGGAAAGCTCATTGGGCATCAAAAAATTCGTCCGCATCGCTGTCAACGGGAAAGGTGCCCAAAAGGCTGGCAGCATTGCCACGTTTGATGGCAATGCTGATTCTTTGGGGTAAAAATAGACCAGCCCTCTGGTCGCATGAAGAGTCGACCAACCGCTTGGCGATGTCCTGAAAAACTCGATGAGCACTCGGACCCCAAGGCCCTAGCGTTTCAACCCCAAACGGCTCAAACATATAACTCCCAATAAGGTTGTTATATTTGCGCCGTTTGAGGTTTTCTGCTCCTGTAGCTGCTGCCCCGGCACAGCCCGTCGTGCTAGGAAGATGGGATGGCGCGAGGGTGTCGACACAGGTTGCATCCCACACCAAAGGCCTACCCAACTTCCACGGCATTATGGTCATTCCGTCTGGCCTCTTCCCATCGTCGCGTGCCAAGCCATTGGGTTCTAAAACAGCTGGCACCCCAGCGGTGACAAGAGCCCGACGGATGATGTCGTTAATGCTAGCATGACGTGCCATCCGACCAGCGCTCTTGCTACAAGATAGGCCGTGGTGTCCTAGGCAGTCGACTTCTTCACCGCATTGACAGCGATGTGGAGCCCCGCAAGGAGCGCCCAGACGCAAACACGTAGCGAGCCGGAATGTGATGTCACCCAGCATGGTGCCAATGTTGGGTGACGGTAGTGCCTGAAGCCAGAGGCCCGACTCCCATTCACCCACAGCCAGCAGGCGGGCACGCTCGGCAGTATTGGTGGACGTATTAATAAGTTTATTCCGTACCAACCTGCAGAGCGGCTCATACCACTGTCTCTGGGAAGATGGGTTCTCGGGCTGAACCGTAAGCAAGCCACTTTCCAGGCGTTCATAGCATCGGTCAAACACGGCACTTCAGAGTCGGCAGCCAGAGAAAAGGCTAAAATTCTTTTGATTAACTTTTCAGTGCTGTGGACCGAGGACAGGAACGCCGGTAGGCTTACACTAGAAATTTTGCGGACGCCGAGCCCACCAAAACGAATGGGTAGTGTGGCTTGCAGCCACGCTCGGTCGTCTAATGCCACATTTAAAATGGAAGTAAGAGTACTTCGAATAATAAGATCAATTTTGTCTAAAAGGTGTGGCTGCTTCCATAAAGAGGAAGAGCGGAGAAAATACATAAAATTTGGACCAAAACAACAATATCTGATAAGGGTGAATGCCGAGTGTAAATTAATTTTAGAAAGTCTATCCGAAATATCGATGAAATGTTTAATTTTTTCCTCGATGAATGGTGAAAAACTGTCCTCTAAAATTGGGGAACCTAGGAGGTGCAGTGAACTATTTTCCAAAACTTTGATATCTGGGGCTACTAAATTGAATTTTTGTATAGTCGATTGTCTGTCAGTATTGTCACAAAGGTAAATTTCACATTTGGAGTTGTTGAGGTCAAGGTCTATGGATTGGAACTGCTGCTTTAGGAATTGAAGATCTTTTAGAACGGTGTCTACGTCACCTCCCAGTGTTCCATCATCTAAATGCCACACATTAAATTTTGAATTTAGATAAATAACTTAAATTATAATTACATATGTCGTATTCTGTATTTTACTGTCTGTACCTGCATAAATAATAAAATAATCATCATCATTTCAGCCGAAAGGGGGGGGGGGGATTGCCATAATAAAATAAATAAATAGATAAAATTACTAATAAAAATTTTGCTCTCATCTACGCTACATAAACAGTCAGTTCAGTCCCTACTGATTTTATTAAACGACTACACAATAGGGCCTTTCATATTTTCATTGGAAACATAACTTAACGATGTATATATTTATTAGATAAGTGTATGCTTTGTGTATGTATGTATTTATTGTATATGTTAAAGGTACACCACTGAGCACCTGCAGTATTGTCTCTCCTGCTCCCTTTAATCCATCCAAAGGTTGTCTGTAAAATATTGCTTTTAGCGATAACATCGCCCATTGTGTCACCCTATGTAAAATTTAAACATTTATATCTGTAACTTTTATGGTGTACATAATAAAGAGTATTCTATTATATTCTATTCATAACATCACGCTTCTAATCCCCGAAAGGTTGGGCAGAGGTGTACCTATAGCATACCCATATTTCTCTTTTAGTTTTAGTGTTTATCTGTGGAAGTTTGTAAATGGCATTCAATATCATATTGTATAAGAATACTGTATAAGTTATCTGTAAATTTCCCGAATAGAATAAAATAAAATAAATAATATTAGCGTAGATTGTCTAGTAATTTATTCAAAACTAGCTGTTGCCCACGACTTCGCCTGCGATCCAGGATGAAAAGCCTGTCCTTCTCAGGTCTAGGTCTGCCCATGTCCCAAATATCATCTAAATCCGTTCAGCCGTATTAGCGTAAAATCGTATTTAACAAACAAACAAACTCACTTTCGCAGTTTAGCGTAAATTCGTATTTAACGAACAAACAAACTCACTTTCGCATTTTATAATATTAGTTAGGATTGTCTAGTAATCATGAATAAGATCTCTTATAGGAATAAAAGATTATATATAATATTAACGATGCATGCAGTTGGTCAATGAGCTCATCTCATCGTTTTTTGTATTGTATGTACACTTTTAAAGGACACTCAGACAGACAGAAAACGTGAATATATCTACTTAAACAGAGAATGAAGTGACTTAAAAAAACCGGACAATTCCGAGTTGAACACGTGTGGTGAAGGTTCCGTACGATGAATATGTTATGCACCATGTTTTATATCCCAAGATAATTTATCCCAAGAACAAACTTAATTAACATTGTAGTTGAAAAACTTGTTCTCCCATACATTCCAACTACAAATGTACGTTTGTAAAATATTGAGAGATTTACCATGTTACAATAAGACCATAGACTTCTTTAGGTTTTCCTGTAATCTATAAATTGAGACTTACAACAAGCCCTTTCATTTCATATGTCACACGGTACAGTTGGCTCACAGACGCGCTTAGCGACTGAAATGATTTTGTTTATGTATAAAAAAGATGTCATCTTTTATGAATATGCGGTAGCCTACTCCAAATCTGTGGTCACATGTCTTCGAATTTTTAGTTCAAGGACAAGCCGCGATCTCCTCACGATGGTTTTCTTAACTCTTTTGAGAGCAGTAGTGAGAAATAATTTACACAAAGTAGAGCGCCTGTCTGGGTAAAACAGGCCATATTTACCGGAAATGTGTAGCTGTATCTCATAATTCCTGTTAATGTATTAACGTACCTACAGATATTAGAATAATAATTTCGCATCTTCATTATTTACAGGTTTATATTTTTGACAAAGAACGTCCATATACCTAACAGTCACGTTTTGTGGTCCTGTGAGGCATTGGATATTTAACTAGTCATTATAAGACAACGATTGTGACCAACCAGTCGATGCCCAAAAAGGCTCGACTGGCTGTTCACAATGGTGTGCTGGTACACGTTTATGTATGGAAGTGAATCTTGGGTGTGGCAAAATAAGCATGAAAGTAGAATCAATGCTGTGGAATGTCCTGTTGTCTGCACGCTACAGGCACTGATGGACGCTACTGAGGGTGCCAAGCTCGTAGCCAAGTTCTTGGTTGACGATAAATATGGCACGGTGTATGGGTGTGTTTTTGTATGACCTTTTTCATTCATCGTGATTGAGATAAGGAATAAAAACGCCCGATACTCAATACATTTTATTTTGTAGGTATATAATTATTGTAATTGATCTTCAAATCTTTCAACCTAATTGTTTGTCGTGACTGATGCCTGTTTTTTGTCCAAACTTGCCTTTTTTTCCTGTCCCTGGAACGATACGAGTTATTAGTAAAAAACATATTGTAAACAATACATCGCCTCCATATCGTCATAGACGCATTAGTTAACGAGCGAACTTGTATAAAAAGTCTACGGAAGTTTATACTGTTGAAGTTAAACTTGCTAGGAAGGAAATTTTTCTAGTTGAAGAGCAGGTATTTTGTGAAGATTTTACTTTAAAGGTATTTTGGTAGTTCTGTCTTGAAAAAAGAACTACATTTTGACGACTAGCAGTATCAATAAAAATCATCATTTCAGCCGTAAGACGTCCACTACTGGACATAGGCCTCCCCCAAAGAGGGGGGGGGGGGGGGTTTGCCATAATCGCCACGCTTGGCAGGCGGGTTGGCGATCGCAGTATGGTGTTAAAATGCATAGAGAATGCTGCTGCCCATTCCCTAGTAAGTCCCTTAGTCCGTGTGGTGCCGGATGTAAAGAATTGCTCCGCCCTATTTCTTCCCGTGGGTGTCGTAAAAGGCTACAATCAAAATCAAAAGTCATTTATTCAAATCAGGCTGAGAAACAGCACTTTTTTAACG
Organism: Tiliacea aurago; assembly: GCA_948098905.1. NCBI lineage: Eukaryota > Metazoa > Arthropoda > Insecta > Lepidoptera > Noctuidae > Tiliacea > Tiliacea aurago. Next base: position 22,526,131 of record OX402577.1, read on the forward strand.
TCAACATAGAAAGTCCCCCCAAACAGCAGGCGTTTCATTACTTTCTCGTGCCTTAGCTGGGAAGAAGTGGCGCAATAAACTCCCCAGCAGCACAGCTGTCTGTTTAGTTAGGAAAACTTGATTCTATTCAATAGTATGCAAAGTAATTAACAGAACGAAACACAGAATAATAAATCAAATTATTTGCCATAAATATCAGCTATGCTCACGCCAATATACCAACAAAAAACATTGAAAACTATACTCAAGTAGAAATAAAAACGTAAACAGAACGTAATATCTAAATATAACCCTCCAAGCATAATTCAGAATTAAAAGTTGTTGTTATTAATTTTATCAACAAGTTCGTTAGTTCAATTGTTTGTTATTATTTCACGCTTTTCAACAGGTTTGAGTTCATCTCTAACAATTTGTTAATTATTTCCTTAATCTGTCAGTGGTTTTTCCAGACAAAGAACTTCTGTTCATTTGACCTTTTCTAATCTTAAATAATAACAAGGCCATTGTGACCCCACATTATTATTGTATCTGAAAATAGAAGCCACTATCTTCTTATTTATTTTAAGTATTTTGTGTCCCGCAAACTAATCAATGTCGCTCTGCAAATTTTCCTCTTCATCATCATCATCATTCACAAACCGATTTCACTCACTGCTAGACCTCTCTTCGTTGGTACCTCTGGTCTTGAAGGCATGGAAAACTAACGATTCCTGTAGCAAGAATAACTTAAGAATGTTGGGAAACGTAATTACATTCTATTTAAAGCTATCCTTGCCAAATAAACACAAATAAATCATGATTGTTTCTTACATTGTAATGCAAATATTTAGATTCTCCAGTCAAAGCTTCGTCCTCGGGCTTGAAGTAGATTCCATCAGGAAAACTTGACGGGTCTCCATCCACTTTGGTCAAGGTCAACACATTGTCCTTTGGCTTAAAACCGCGTATTAGATCAACGAGCTCGATGCCAGACACTTGGTATGTCGCAGTTTCCTTAGAAACATTATATTGCACTAATAATATAAGAAGTGATATTATCGGTAGCCACCTCATTATCACGAGTAGGTAGTGTCACAAGGATAATATCAGCACAAATGTTTTTTTGAATAATTCAACGTGTCTTATATAGACCTTTGTAAGCATTAAGTTTTGTAGATATAATTGAGGTAGAATCTGTATAGGTGTTGTTTAAACTGGATTTTAGCGATCAATCATAAGTAGTTATGAGTATCAGTTAAGATAATCATTTATTTTTCCTACTCGAATATAAGGATTTTTACTTCTGTTATTTAAAAGTATTTAGGATAATACGTATATACAAAATTAGTTTTTGTTTACCCTACCACACAAACCAGCTGTTCCATACATTTGTGTTCACTTAAATCGACAAAATGTATGGAACAGCTGATTTTTTTTTCGCGATTTCAAGGTTGGTCCCATAGAAAAAGTTGTTCAAAATGATGAGTAAAATGACCCCTTTTCGGGTTTAGGGTAAACAAAAACTTATGTTATATATTGAGTTTATGATTGTTGAATGATTTTCCCTGTATTTTTATAAGGTTTCACTACAAGGAAAGATGATACTCCTGTTCAATATCTAATTGCACTACAGTTTAATGACGAGTACGCTGTATGTAACAGAGAATGAAGGCTTTACCAGATTACTCATCTAATTATGTGTGGATGTACATCGTTATTCCAATGTATGATGATATAATTAATGTACAATGATGGGAAATAAAAGGCAATAACTTGTGTGCGTTTATTATGTTGCTCATATAACGTAGTGGTTTGGCTGGTCACCGGGGATTCTCCATGATCAGCATGCGAGACAAAGGCATCGTGTTTGGAGTGCCTACGTTATGAACCTTTTTAATAGGGCTGTCAACGACGTGCAGTCGCTGGACCGAGATAAGTATCCACCTAACCTTTAGATAGAACTTAGATTTACCCCTATGTAATAAATGCGAAGAACTTCTCAAAGGTAGCAGTGCGATCTAGAAATATGTAAAAATATATCTATGTATGTACCTACCTTATAATTCTATTCTATTTATGATTATGGCAAGCAAAGCCGATGTCGACTATTCTGCCAATGTCTAAAGTGAATTGGAAAAGTAAGTGTGCATTACAAGTACTTAATGAAACAATTTAAAAAGTTGAATGATAAAAACCTTTGATACTACTGTTGAAGTTAATGTAGATCTTGTGTCATACCTAATAATTGTTTATCACACGGCAACACGATGCAACTACATATTAATGAATTACATTAATATGTAGTTGCACCGAGTTGCCGTGTCTGGCCATTCCGCTGTTAAACCCGCGATGGTTTGTGTGGTATGTTTAAGGGTTCTACAAATGCCTGTAAATTGTTTTTGATTAATAAACAATAAAAAGTAAACAAGTTAAATAGGTACCTACTAGGCTAGGTTCTCAACTTCGTTTACTGACTGTACAGTCAGGTAAATTAATTGTTAGGCTAGGTTAGGTCAATTTTGTTGTGTTATAGCCGTTTCATATAACTTTCAAAGAATTATAGTTGTGATTTATATAATACCTACGGTCAATTTTAGTTGGTAGTGAATTTGCTTTCCAATAATTAACTTAATTACTACTTACTTTTTACTTTACCTTAAGAAAATTATTACCATATTATGGATGTGGATACCCTGGAAGATTTACATTATAAATTAAGTGTCAAAGTCAGGCAGGATGTTAGTAATAAACAATTTGCATACACTTTCTCGTACCTACTTGTAGCTTTTATACAGATTGACTTGGGATTAATTTTCAATATTTCAGGGGCGAAAAGTACTCACGAATGTAAAAAAAATAAAAAAAAAAAACGACTTCTAAAAAACACTACAAAGTGAAAAATAACTTTAATCTCAGAAGTCGGTGTCTTTGGATCTGTATTTTAGTTTTTTGCCACCGACTTTGTAGAAGACACGCTTGGTAGAAAGGTTGACGATCGCAGTATGGTGTCCATTCTCTAGTACCTATGTCCCTTAGTCGCCTTTTACGACACCCACGGGAAGAAATAGGATGGTGCTATTCTTTACGTCCGGCACCACACGGAACTACCACATACTTAAATTGAAATTCACACTTTCTCTCTCTCTCTCTCTGTGTCAAACAGAGATAGATTTTGTTAAATATATTTTTCCGTTGATAAAATGAAGCTTAGTTTCCCTCATTTTGATATGTGCACTTTATCAAGACTCACACTGTATATTCAGGTTTCGCATATTCTAAAAATAATGTTGTATAAAACATTCAAAAATAAAACATTTAAAAATATTAAAAATAGTAGTGCATCGGTATCAGGAACAAGGTCCGAGCTGCCGGTGGTCAGGGCTCTAGAGAGAGGGTCCTCCTCCCTATGTGTGCCGTGTCGAAGAATACTGCTTTGAGAATCAAGCCCTTTACCCAGTCGCGTAATGAGAGCCTCCGAAGTTGGTCGAGGCTCTTCGCTATTAGTCTTCACTAATCCTTCGATTAAGCTATTATTATTATAACAATTATTTTAATCTAACGCAGTTTAATACAAATGTACCTACTCATGGTAATCCGTGTTCTTGGCTTATGAATAGATAATATGGAAGATAAGAGTGGTCGCCAATTAACCCCGCATTATCATGAAGAAGTAATTGTTTCTATTTAATTATTAATTAATTTGTTATACAGACTAATTATAAATATTCAAATTTGCGTAAAGTAAACCTATCACATAATTTCTCATCTTTCAATTTTGCTTAACAATATGATATTAGTTTTATTATTTAAGCGGCTTTTTGTTGTAAATAATGTTTTTTTTTAATTCAGTCTACAGAATTTATTTCAATCATTAGCTGGTGATTTTAAATACAATAAACAAGCTGGTAAGACTGTTTGTCAGACTTTCGGGCTTCTGACGTACTGTAACAACTGTCAAAGAGCTACAAATGACAGCCGGGACCAACGGCTTAACGTGCTTTCCGAGGCACAGAGGGGTCTTGGTATATAAAGGACGATAAAGGAAACAATAAAGGAATCATGAACATAATACTTATCACTGAATACAAAAAGTGGGTTTACCTTTATTCTTGTTAAAACAATTAGCAATTAATAGTCGTGACAGCCCTAAGGAAACAACCAACAATAATACATACATACACTCGTACATATCTAAAACGTGTAATTTAATTTATCAGATAAATATACATTCGTCATGAGAAACATTAATTTGTGCTATAGTAGACAATGATGCTAGAATTTGCATGCAGATTGTAGGGATTCCCAAAGTATTTAAAAAAAAAAATCTTAATTATTATGTTAACTAGCTGTGCCAAGAGTTCCGTTTGCAATCGGGAAATAACATGTTTTCGCAGGCCAACATTGTTTGTTGTGCGCAATGTTTCAAAATACTTTGAACAAAAAATCCAGATTTTAAAGAGCCGATACTAAGTAGAATTGATGTTTGACGAACCATGTGGCGGCAAAACTTTTTAGCGTGTGCTTGTTAGGCTCCACATGGTTCGATTAGACGACCACCTTTTCAAGTCGGACATTACCAAATTATCAGTTTTTGGGATAGGACTAAATTAGCGGAGTGGGGTTTGGGAAGAAGCATGATATGACTTTATTACAATGGAACTATAATATAAATAACTATCTCACTGTAAAGATTTGACCATAATCCATTCAGCTAAACTGGAGATTTGGTCATATGACCGGTGGGAATACTCTGCTTTTTCGGGACAATAAGTATCCCAAACATTTATAAGCTATCATTATAACAATTTTAAACAAACCTATCCATTACTTTTAAAATGGTGCGTACACAAACATATACATAAAAAGATAGACAGACCAACAAACGAACAGACAAATACCCAAAAAATTGTTGAAACGCATTCCATTGTTTAGCTTTGTTCCCCACAAGAATTTTATTTATAAATATTTTCAGTGTACTGACATGAAAACTCTACAGTTCTTTTTGAATGTGATTTTGGGTAATCTTAAGGTAAGTGCTTGAATTATATAAGTTGTAGGTCCCGAAGATATCAGTTATGTCGTTCATGGCTCGTGATTAACGTACTCCGTCTGAAAAAATAAGAAAGTAATTGGTAAGTCAAATGGTACATGAATGGCTGTCAGACAGCTTACATTACGAGCTGCTTCAGAAGAACACAAAGGCTTTTTATGTCTTCGGATATGGATAGCATGTTTTCTGAATTTTTACTCTTCAGTTGTTTTTAGGGTTCCTTAGTCAACACCCTTAAGTTTCACCATGTCCGTCTGTGTGTTAGTCCCCAGCTAACCTCAGAGACTGTTAGTACTAGAAAGCTGAATTTTTGGCATGGGTATACATATTAATCACTCCAATAACGCCGTAAAATAAAACCTTGAAAAAAATTTTTTTTAGGACTTACACGTGAAGTGAGGATGATATTTTGTTTTATCGTCTATCCCATGATATGAGGTATCATTCGATGGACCGTTCAGAAATACTGAGGTTCTGTCAAGATCATTTTTCGATTCAGGGATCCGTTTGCGTAATATTACGCTTTAAATTACAAATGTTCAAGTGTCAAGTGTAAAGTCAAGTGTGTGACCCTGCCAGCTAAATGGTTGTCTTTGGATATATGTGAAAACATTCATGGCAGTGGTATATATAATAAAAATAAAAGGAAAACTATCACAGCTACTTAGCTGTGTTAAAGCCTACTTAGGCTTTACAAGTTAACGAGGAATAGTCGACCGACTTGCATTTGCAGTTGGAGAAATGATCGTGACGTATATCGATGTATGGGAGAACATGTTTTTCAACTACAACGTTAAGTTTGTTTTTGGGATAAATTTATCTCAACTATACGAAGCCGTTCATTGTGCGTAGTCCGACACGCACTTGGCCGATTTTTTATCTACGTTAAATGAGATATTACTGTACCCCAAGTGTAAGTTTGCAAGAGAGTAAACGTAACTATTTCGTTTGCGTTAAAATTTGACCGATAGATCATAATGCTAAGAGTATAAGAGTGAGAATAAAAATCTTAACGCAAACGCGCTAGTTACGTTTACTCTCTTGCAAACTTACACTTGGGGTACTGATTAGGCGTACGCCTTCGGGGAATGTGTAGGGACCGAATGTGTTATTTGCGGCATTAGGATGGAGAAGCACATTTTTGACGTCCTGTGCCATCTTATAGCACTTTATTCAACTTTACTGTGACAAGGCGATGCGTGCCAAAACGTAGCATTGATCGATCAGCCGTATAGCTAATCATCAATGGATTTTCGCTCATTTGTTTTTTTTTGTTTTTTGGTGGGAAATTATCAAATAACTTCTCCCGCTCTGGGCGGTTCCTGGACAGGAACCTCCCGAAACAACCATGTCCGGTGAGTACCTGCGTCAGGCGGAAGTTGAGGACGCCGTTGCGCTTCTCTAGCCACCCCCAAAGAGGGGACTTATCGCCACTATTGTGGCGTGCCCAGCGCTGGGTTGCGACAATCGCACTCTCCATGCCGCCATGAGATCCCGCCGGAGCTCTGTCCGCTGTACAATGATTTCTCGCGGCAGCGGAGTTTCGCTCCGGCGTTTCGACTCCTCGCGCCACTCCCAGATGTGCACGAGGACTTTTGCCTCCAGATCTCATGGCGGTAATCACGGGAGACCGTGCGGTATCCTCGGACCAGCCTGATTGCCATGACCCTTTGGGATGCGTTCAACCACCGGGCTGGTCGCAGCCTAATAGAACGCGCCCACACCGGTGCCGCTCATGTGTCTTGCTACCCAAATACTAAATTATTTATTACACTTCCAACTTCAAGGTAAGTTTAATTGGTAGCGACAACCCTGAAAAGATTTGCCCAACAATGCTCGACTTTATGAGTGGTCGTAGAATATTTGAATCATTTGGAACAACATTCGTCTCGCCATATAAGGATTTAGCTATCCATTGCGTTATGTGTGAGGAAACATCAACGAGCATTTAGAGAAAAACCAACATTAGACTGAGTCACGGAAGCAAATGTGGAGCAGATTATTGCGACTGATGAATTTGAATGCAAACAAGGAGATTATATCAGTTGTTTATTAGATGCAAAGCTGATGTCATTCTAGATCTAGATACTAAAGACTCAAAACATCCTATTAATATTTATATAGATAGATAAACAGGGACTATTACATCACTAATTGGGTCTAACAAATACAATGTAAGTATTAACTAAATGTGTGTTTTTGGATCATTGTAATATTTGAGGCGAAATAACTTTTTATTTATTTTATTATTTATGTATGTAGCAGCATCAACATCGCCACATGCGAACTACGCGTCACGCTGACGTCCAAAATCCTGCATCGCGCAAGCAGAGTGTACCGCGCGACTAGCTTATATACAACATCCCGACATCAACCGTCGGGCAATTGCCCACCAGACGCAACACCCGTCTGGTCGGAGGATCCTCCCTTTTCAAAAGAGGATGAGTGAACTTTACACTCTGTTCTTCTACCTCTAAATGTTACACACAGTAAAATACAGGGTGATACTACATAATTATAATGTAAGTACAAAGTAAAAAAAAAAATTGAGTTATGGACATGATAGCATGACGTATTTACAAACTGAAATGATAAATTATTATGTAAATACATTCACAAAAATAATCCTATCCTCATCATCATCATCATTCAGCCGAAAGACGTCCACTGTTGGACATAGGCCTCCCCCAAGGGGGGTGGTTCCATAATCGCCACGCTTGGCAGGCGGGTTGGCGATCGCAGTATGGTGTTAAAATGCATAGAGACCGCTGCTATTCACTAGTAAGTCCATTAGTCGCCTTTTACGACACCCACGGGAAGAAATAGGATGGTGCTATTCTTTACGTCCGGCACTACACGGAACAATCCAATTCAATCATATCCTACTTCCTGATAACCTACTAATATTAAAGTTTGTATGTTTGGAGGTTTCTTACTCAATTACGCAAAAACGGCTGAACGGATTTGGATGTTTGGCACATAGATTCAAATTCAAATTAATTTATTTAGCCAACAAAAATTTCTTAAAGTATCCTATGTGTTCCAAGAGCGTTTACGACGTACGGCATTTCATACAAACTTTCAAGCCCTTGTTTTTCGAAATTACTGAACCAATTGTAATGAAACTTGATACGCATAAGCAGGATACAAAGGCCTAAAAAGTTAGTTAAGAAATTTTTCGAAATGTCTTATTTAAAAACAGATACTTAACTGGAAATCTCTGTTTTTATGGAAAATTTAAAATCGGTCTAATATTGGATGTGACACTATTAGAAAGATGTAGATTATAGGTTATCTACCCAAAATTTGATCTTCAAAAACGGAAAAATGTTACACTATTAGAAGACACGTGCATGGAAGTCGGACGGCGTGTCGTAATTATCGGGAGCGAAAAAGAGACAAGACGAAGAAAATGTGGCTAATTAGCCAAGTTTTAACGTGTCACTTGAGGAGCGCGTATAACCTATGTACCACCTTTTACTTATAATATCGTTGAGCATAGGTATAATCATTGGCAACCTTGAATAACCAGATATTATATTAATTACACAAACAACTTGATAGATGACTTTGAAGATGTTTTACATAAATTATTTTTCTTAATTATTGTAGTTTATAAATAAAATACTTAGGTAGATATATTTTAAAAATTTGCTATCCAGCCGCATTTTCATTTGCTAGCCGGTCAGTAAGGATGGAGACGAAGACGAATTTATCAAAATGAAACAGATTTGAAAAGATATTATCAGAAGAATCTTTCCAGATTCCCTCGTGAAGACCAAAATGATCAGCACTCAACCAACTAAGCGTGGATAGTGGCGATTTCCCTCAAAATATGTCAGTTCTAGTACAATTTAATAGTCATAAATCACATAGCTTCTCGGCCCGCGGTCGCATCCTTGGCGGTCCAGCAATGGCTTGGTAATATATTTTTTTTTACTACTATTCATGTCTGAAAAAGAAAAGAAAATAGACACTTACACTAACGCGAAAACAGTTTGAGAATTGCGACAACCACTATTGGGGCAGGTATTAATAACTTTGTTATGAGTAAACAATGTCAAACATCTCATTGATTGAATTTTATTAGTATCATTTCCTGTTTCTAGTCTTGTAAAAATGTATAATAAATAATTGCAGTGGTTGTTGTTTCTTAATTACTTTCCTACGTATAAGTTATAAATGGAATATAATCAATTTCCTTTGTGTTGAGACCCGCCGAATCAAAATCAAAGTATTCTCGGCCCTTGACTTCAAAAAGTTTGAAGAAACTTGGGCATCGTTCTACGGCAGGGGGCCGTAAAAGGATGATCAAGTACCTACTTTTTATAAAATTCTTGGTAATAGAAATTAATTTCAGAAGATGCTCTAGCTTAGCTGAAGACTTGGACAGGTGGTCATTGACGATCTATATTATAATATGTATGGTACTCATCATTCCAGCCGAAAGACGTCCACTGCTGGACATAAGCCTCCCCCAAAAGGGGGGGTTGCCATAATCGCCACGCTTGGCAGGCGGGTTGGCAATCGCAGTATGGTGTTAAAATGCATAGAGATCGCCGATTCTCTAGTAAGTCCCTTAATCGCCTTTTACGACACCCACGGGAAGAAATGGGATGATGCTATTCTTTACGTCCGGCACCACACGGAGCACGTATGGTACTTTAGGGGCATGAGGAACAGGGTGTAATGTTCACTCATCCACCATAGAAAAGGGAGGATCCTCCGACCAGACGGGTGTCGTGTCTGGTGGGCAACTGCCCGACGGTTGATGTCGGGATGTTGTATATATGCTAGTTGCGTGGTTAACTCTACTTGCGCGATGCAGGATTTGCGTGACGTCACTGTGACGCGTAGTTCGCATGTGGCGATGTTGATGCCGCTACATCACTCCCCTCCGGAGACCGGAGGTCGATAGTGGGATGAGTCGTGTATCTTGCGATGCTTGCCAGTGCCAGTAAACGGTCCCATTGAGTCGAAACCGGGTGCCGCATAGTTCTCGGTGAGTCGGAACTGTCTGCGGTGATTCCCCAGTGAGTCGGAGTGGCGCTGCGTTATGCTCCAGTGCGTCGGATGTAGTACAGCACCGGGTTGTGGCTGACTGCTGGCGTCGACCAGGAGAGGCATGTTCTCTGCTTGTGGACCGGCCGAAAGTGCAGTGTGCTGTGCCAAGGTTGCTGATGAGGCTGTGGGTGAGGACCAGGAATGCGCGTCCGCTGCATGCTGGTGGTCAGGATACCCGTTGAAGCCGTGGGTGCTGGCTGGCTGTGTGACTCGCCGCTCGAAAGCTTGAGGAAGTGATGATGATGATGTCACGCTGAAGTAGTTGCACATAGGCTGCGCTGACGTTCATACTCGGGGTCACCAGTTTAGGGGCATGAGGAACAGGGTGTAAAGTTCACTCATCCACCATAGAAAAGGGAGGATCCTCCGACCAGACGGGTGTCGTGTCTGGTGGGCAACTGCCCGACGGTTGATGTCGGGATGTTGTATATATGCTAGTTGCGTGATAAACTCTGCTTGCGCGATGCAGGATTTGCGTGACGTCAGTGTGACGCGTAGTTCGCATGTGGCGATGTTGATGCCACTACAGTACTAATGGAAATTAATTATGGTCAGTCTAAAAATAGCTGCTAGTTCATACATCTCTGTCTACGTGTGATTATTATCGGTAAAGTTCACTGTGGTCACAGACATACCCAGTATAAATGATGTAGGTATCTCTATGTACCATCGCGGACAATCCCGCCTGACCACTTTTCAACCTTATGCTCCTAGTAATAAGGTCGAAATGTGGTAAGGCGCCAGTGTCCGCGATAGTACATTGTAAGTAAGCGCTTCCTACCGGGCCCTAAACGATCAAATAAATTTCACAAAACTAGCTGCTGACCGCGGCTTCGCTCGCGTGGCTTTTTCTAAAGTAAAAGAAAGAAAGAAAGAAAAAAAACCTAGCCTTAGTTAGTTACTCCGTATAACATCAGCAGGGCAAGTCCCGTATTTTTAAGGACGTTCGCATTCTAAACTCAGTGTCAGCATTTTTCAGCATTTCAGCCGAAAGACGTCCACTGCTGGACTTAGGCCTCCCTCAATGGGGGGGTCAATCTGTCAAAAAAATCTCTATAGCTAATTTCACTATATTTTTGACAAGTTTTTGACATTTATTGTCGTTGAGATAAGATTGCAACTTGAATTTGAACGTTTTTAAGCACGAGAATTGGCCTTCTGGTATCTGCCAGTGAAATTCCCGTCAACCATGATTCATATTTTAACATGGCTTAAACCATGGAGCCAGTTTTTGTAATAAGAACGTAGCAGTGATTGAAATACCGTTCTTTATAGAAAACTGAAAACTTAGTTCGGTACTAAGTTGTCAGATTTGTATTAGGAACTTTACTGTAGACGGAATAAAGTTCGAAATTCAATAATGGCCCCATGTTTTAAACCTGGTTCTAGTCGTTTCGTAGATTAACCGGAACAGGCAGATAAAAAAAAAAATAAAAATAGGTGTTTGATAGTACCGTATAATATACTTTCATATCCATTTAGGAAAACGCTGTTATTTTGACATTACAAACAGACACTTCAGTTTTATTTATGTGTAGTATAAATATCACGAATTACGCAATGTTTTTGACCGTTTAGGGTTAAGATTGAAGATTGCGCAATGATTGAACCAAAGTTTGAGCGAATTAAATTTTGATTGTACCATATTTGTATTGCATTTTGTAGGATATGTATTGCGCAGTGCTTGCTCGTCAATGTCTTTGCGTTAAGATTGAAGATTGCGCAATGATTGAACCAAAGTTTGAGCGAGTTTAATTTATATTGTACCATATTTTTATTGCATTTTGTAAGATATGTATTGCGCAGTGCTTGCTCATCCATGTCTTTGCGTGAAAATAAATGGATCGTTTGAGTGCAAGAGCATTCATGATTCAATCATGTTGTACTATAAAAATATTGCGCATACTTATTGTAGGGGCCGCCTTTCTGCTCAAATAGTCAACGAGTGATATTTTGTTCAGTAATGTCAAGGCAAGAAGATATTGAGCCCCCGAGCGTCGGGAGTCGCAAGCCGATTTCCGGCCACCGTAGGCGCGGGCCTGCGGACGGTGAGCGTTGGGTAGCTCACCGTCCGATAAGGACCAGGCCCGGGTCGACAGCGCGTTGTGTTCTACGCGCGCCTCAAAGAGTTGTCAGCACCAAGTGACGGGGTCCGTTAGGGCCAATGCCTGCCAGGGTTGCGAGTTTGTCCAAAGGGATATCGTCGCCCTGGCACACAGGCAAATGAAGGAATACGGGTGGGTTTTAGTCAGTAAAAGTCTGACACGCCCTCCCGCTCCGCACAGAGCGGGAGAAGTCATTTGATAATTTCCCACCCAAAAAAAAGAGGCCGCCTTACTGCTCAAATAGTCAATGAGTGATATTTTGTTCAGTAATGTCAAGGCAAGAAGATATTGAGCAATATTCACAAAATTACATAAACTTTTTCTACTTTATTGGATTTGTTTTGACCCGTCCGTCTCCCCTTCTAATGGCGTAATACCCTACGTAAGACACCGTGTTTTCTGTAAGTGTAAATTATTTAAGACCATTGACCTTTAGCAATGCTACACAGACCCACAGTGAGTTTAAAAACCGGCCAAGTGCCGGTAGGTTAGATGCAACTTGCAAGTAGTTGGGATGAATTTATCCCAAAAACAAACAGAACTTAAGAGGGCGTAGTAAGCCAGAAAAAAACAAGTTTCACCCGCGCCTCCTTGCCTTCCCCTCTCATCAAATACGACGAAAACAAAATACAATCCCTTCTCGCCGTGGTCGCGCCTGTAGAAACTTTTCGTCCGGCGTATATATATTTGAATTTTGAATCTTCTGTAGTAAGTATATGCAAAATAATCAGATGAAACAAATAACAAATAATCATAAAAAAATATCCTATTATTCATTAGCATATTAAATACAGATCGAAAACACGAGAAATTTTGAGGAAACTTCGTGATGTTTTTTATCGGGAAAATTTTAATATTTTGTGTTCCTGTTCCACAAAAAGTTTGTAAATATCATGTAGTTACTCATTTTATTTTTATTTTATACCGAAGTCTTATCAATTTCCTGAAAAATCAAGATTGAAGGTACGCAATTTTGGTTACTACCCCCTCATAAGTAAGGAAGTACCCTATAGGTTTTGATTTATTTGCGAGTATCTAAATATATGTCGCATAAATTGCCGTATTTTTTATTGCGTTGACTTAAAAGTTTGAATTTTTTAGAGCTCCAAGAGACCATTTATTTACGTATTTGATATTAATTTCAACTTGATATCTCCACGCGTTTCTGAGAAAAAGGGTCTTGACAGACTGACAGACAGACAGACGGACAACGAAGTGATCCTATAATGGTTCCGTTTTTTTCCTTCGAGGTACGGAACCCTAAAAATGAAGAAGTAGTACTTATAAAAACCTGATTAGCTAATTAATGAAAATAAAAATTCACTAAGTAACAGAAAACGCATGGCCTTAACCGCTTGTCATTAGAAGTTCGAAAATGAGTGCAAGAGTTCCCTATACAGGTTATTTGAAAGCTAGGTGCTAACCCTTAGGTGCTGCGCCCACTGGTGGCACGGCACGGCAAGTGATTTTTATGCGACGAATAAATAAATAAAAATGTTTATTTCAATTACAAAGGACATATAGAATGTGTTGTTGGAGATCACCTTTTAAGCAAGGAATTGCTTGTGTTAGGAGACTCCGCGCTTCCACTTATCATTATCTTTTATGCAATTGAAATGTAGACAATGTACTATGCAAAATTAAAAATAAAAGGTAAAAGGTAACTTAAATTATACAAACAGCAGAGCAAATAAATGATTGATATGCCTAAAACAGGGCCAAAACGCGCGAATACGTGTGATATGTGTGAGTATGGGTGAGAGTGTGAAGAGTGAGGGTGTGTAGTGTGTGAGATATAATTAGCTTATTTTAGTCTATATATTAACAAAACTCTCCTAATATTATAAATACGAAAGTGTGTTTGTTTGTTTGATTGTTACGCTTTCACGTCAAATTGTCTTACCAAATAGAAATATAACTTATTTTATGCGACAGTAAAATTGTAATTTCAATGATGATGTCTAAGAACGTCGCGGCATGCCTATGGATACCGTAGCATCGTTGCCGTAGAAATTTAAATTTTATTTTTATGCTATTATCTATTCGCCACACAAAAATCCCTTGCCGTACCGTGCCGCGTGTGGGCGCAGGCCCTTAAGGGGGTGACAGCATTTTGAGCAAGTTTTAAAAAAGGTTCGAACCATTGAGGCCATTGTTTTTATCAAATTGAAAAAGTATTCAACGACTTCAAAAGTATCTAGTATTTTTTTTCAATAACACGGTCGCTTCGAACTTGGTTTATTACATTAGATGCACATCAGATACACCACATAAAAGAAAAAAAAAACATACCCGCTTTAACTGGGGCACTGTTGGAAATTAACTAAAAATTGCAAATGACAAAAAAAACTTACTTCGTCTAAGATAATATATGTATGGCTCAAAATGCTCTAAATAACTATCAACCCTTTAAGGCTTTGCACCCAGCTTACAAACATCCTGTATAAAAATATGAACAATAAGGAAGGATTTTAGAAAGTTCATCTCCTAAAGGGGTTAAATAGAAGATTACATTTTGTATGGAAGTTCGTATTTTTTGCAGATGGGAAATACCATCGGGAACTCAGCTTTAACTAAATAAGTACCTTAGGTGGAAGCAGATCTGATGATGGCACGCCGACATCTTGTGTAGATAAAAAAGGTCTGGCAGTCGTGGATAATAAATTAAACTTATTTGGAAAATTGGCTTTTGTAGATGCTACTGGAAACCGCGGCAGAACAGTAGGCTTCGCGAGATTATTTGGAGAGAAAATGTCTTTTGAAAACACTTTCGGAAACCGCGACAACACTGGAGTAGGCGTAGGTTTTACCGGTGCAGACGCGAGAGCATCCGGCAAAGGAAACACTCTCCAACCATTTACAGAACATAAAACAACAGACAAAACTAATAACATGAAATAATTTGTAATCATTTTTTAATTATTTTTTATACAGCTAACACGAAAGAACTGGTCGACTGTTAAAACTGGAATGGATGTCGTGTTTTTAATTTATGTAGATTTTAGCACTCTACTGAAGTGTTGTATTAAACTATTAACATAAATTGTTAAGTAAGAGTTGTTCACCGTGAAACGAGATCGGTTATCGAGACCTATACACCCACACACATTAGATAGATGAGCCGCGGAAGATGGCTTTATTACGATTGATCACGGCCGACATCCATATGAAACGCAAAGATAACTATTTTAATGGAAATTCAACAAGAATTATGTGAACAACAAATAAGGATGTAACTTGAGCTATTATGTGCACCTATTTAAAATTCCATCATATAACTCATATCGTGTCTACGTAACTACCGGTTCTGCGAAGAGTAGTCCTCGCAAGCAATTAACAGACCAGCCGATTCCTCTGGAAGAAATCTAAAAATGAACAATTTACTGCATTTTTAGGAGCTATTCTGCTCATTACGCCGAAGATCCTCATCAAATCTTCACAAATTTACTATGAGACCAATTATTGAAAGTTACTACCTTTCAAATAAAAAAAGAACCATCGAAATCGGATCTCAGAAGCCAGAGATATCCAGTAGCCCCCTTTTTGTCCCTTTTTGGAGGAAGTACCCCTCCAATAAAAAAAAACCTTGATGACAAAAAGTCTAAGGTCGTAATAGTCGACACATATCTTAAGTCGTAAAACCTGTGTACCAATTTTAGTCCAGATGGGTTGTAAAATACGACGTGTAGAGAAGTACCAACAAACTGACAGAGGAAAGTAAATGTTGCCAGACTTGAAGCAAATACGCTTCGCTCGCTCGGTCAATAAGGATATAAAATATATTCTTGACATAGAATAAATAAAAATGAGGTACCTCAAGTTTCGATCTCATCGTGAATTTGCGCCATCTGTTACGGGATTATAGTCCTGTTTCCTCGTTTTCTATTCCTCAGTATATTCCAATGAAGTGATGGAAATAATGAGACTTATACTTATTATTAATATGACAATAAACAGAGACATCTCCAATAAATGCAACTGTTTAGCTATCACTGAATGAAGTCTGGTCTCCGCCGGACATGCATACTTATCATGAAATGATAAGAATATAATAATATTATGTTTATAATGTCGCAGGGTTAAGATGAAAAACGGTGGTTTGATCAAGTTTGATTAAAAGTCGTATAAATCCATATCCTATATGACTTGTGGAGTAATTCGTAACACACATAAAATGACAATTTATTTCATTTTGATAGTTCAGCCACGTTCATCGCGTTATTTACGATGTTGAGCAGACAAATTTTTCAAACCCATGAAGCATACATACCTACATTAACTCACGCCTTCTTCCCATGGGGGTAGGCAAAAACTTCAGAACGCCACCTTCTACGATCCTTACATACTTCTTTTGCTTCTTTTACGCACACGTTTGTTGCAAGTACTGCGCACCTAACCTTTCCAGGTTAGGTGCGCAGTACTCGCAACAAACGCGAAACGCACTTATTGGTGATGTTCTACAGAAAAAGAACTTCACCAATAAGGTCACTAGTCCTTCTAGGGCTTCCCCTCCACTCACTTCTACCTTGTGAGTGGCCTCTCATTTACCCTCTCAACATAACCAAACCATCTAAACATACTCTTTGAATTTTTGTCACTGCATCTTCTTTTAAACCGCACCGTTGTCATATCACATCATTCCAACTCGCGCCACACATGCTTCGCAACGAACGCATTTCCACAGCATTTAATCTACTTTCATGCCCTTTTTTGCAACCAACACTCACTTGGCTTTACTTTACAAAAGCGTAGGCACCAGCACACCATTGTGAACAGCCAGTTGAACTTTCTACAATCGCATGTATAGCACCATTTACTTTATTACCCACATTTACTCTCCTTTTCACATCTTCATCATTCTTTCCATCTCTTGTAAACAAACTTCCCAAATACTCGTATACAAACTTATTCACTTGCTCCACACTCTTATAATTTATTTTCACATCACACACAGACACATTCTCTTCTATTTCAAACACCATGACTTTCATTTTATTCACATTTATATTCATCCCTTTCATGTTATAAAGCTTCATCTTGGGATAAACCAAGAACGAACTTAACATTGTAGTTGAAAAACAAGTTCTCCCGTACACTCCAATTGCAAATGTAGGTTGGTCGACTATTACACGTTAACTTGTAAAGCCTACTTAGCTGTGATAGTTTTTTTATTTATTTTTTAAGACTTTATTTTACCACTTCGCTGGCGTGATTAATATATGTATAGTATACCCATGCCAAATTACAGCTTTCTAGTACTAAGAGTCTCTGAGCTAAGCCGCGGACAGACAAACGGACATGGTGAACCTATTGAGGTTCCTTGTTGACTTTAAAACTTTGACCTTAATTGATTAATTTATACGCAAAGATAACTATTTTAATGGAAATTCAACAAGAATTATGTGAACACCAACTAAGGATGTAACTTGAGCGTCTATTATGTGTACCTATTTAAAATTCCATCATATACATACTCATATCGTGTCTACGTAACTACCGGTTCTGCGAAGAGTAGTCCTCGCAAGCAATTAACAGACCAGCCGATTCCTCTGGTAGAAATCTAAAAGTGAACAATTTACTGCATATTTAGGAGCTATTCTGCCCATTACGCCGAAGATCCTCATCAAATCTTCACAAATTTTCTATGAGACCAATTATTTAAAGTTACTACCTTTCAAATAAAAAAAGAACCATCGAAATCGGATCTCAGAAGGCAGAGATATCCAGTAGCCCCCTTTTTGTCCCTTTTTGGAGGAAGTACCCCTCCAATAAAAAAAAACCTTGATGCCAAAAAGTCTAAGGTCGTAATAGTCAACACATATCTTAAGTCGTAAAACCTGTGTACTAATTTTAGTCCAGATCGGTTGTAAAATACGACGTGTAGAGAAGTACCAACAAACTGACAGAGGAAAGTAAATTTTGCCAGGCTTGAAGCAAATACGCTTCAGAAGACAAACGAACATGGTGAACCTATTGAAGTTCCTTGTTGACTATGAAACTTTGACCTTAATTGATTAATTTATTCTTAACGGTAGACAGCTAGAGGTGGATGGCTGATGGCTTTCCCATGCAACCACCACGTGTATTTTATAAGTTGTTGGCATGTCTAATGTACTTTCATTAGAAAACCCGCATCATACAGCATCTGTCTGGCATTAAGACGCTGAAAACAGCTAAACTGCAGTCACTGTCAGACTGAATACAAAAGAAAGAGAAGCGAGATAACACAACGCTTGTAATTTATTGCAAAATATGAAGCAATTATCTATTTACTCAAAAATGAGTTGAGTAATCGAAAATAAAAAAACAACCAAGTTCTGCATACAAATAAGACGTTCTTGTTAATAATTAAATACAACCGTACGTTAATATTTAATACAGATATTTTGGATTGAAACTCAAAGTAAAGGGTTAGTTTACCGTTCATTTGTATCGAGTTGTGGGAAATATGTCCAAGAATAACATAAGTATATTTTTTTCGCTACCACAAACTATAATTATAGATTTCGCAATTTTTTTGTTTAAGACAAGACTACTTTTATCATTTGCCTCTTGTCAGCGACTTAATGCTGAAATGAACCTTTTTGGCGCAGCCGTGAGGCACACACTATTGTTCTTAGAACATTATTTTCACTTTTTAGGGTTCCGTAGTCAACAAGGAACCCTTATAGTATCGCCATGTCCATGTGTCTGTCTCTCTATCCCCGGCTTAGCTCAGAGACCCTTAGTACTAGAAAGCTGTAATTTGGCATGGATAAACATATTAATCACGCCGACAAATTGGTAAAATAAACCCTTGAAAAAATAAATTTAGGTACCTCCCATTAAAGTGGAAATTATATTTTTGTTTTCTCATCTGTTCCGTAGTATGGAGCATCGTTGTATAGGCTGCTTAAAAATATTGTAGGGTTGTGAAAACCATTTATCGATTCAAGGATCCGTTTGCGTAATATTAAGCTTTCAACTGCAAATTTTCGTTACAACCAAGTGTCCTTATCCATAAACAACCATTTATGAGCTAAATGGTTGATTATGGATATGTGAAAAAATCATGGCAGTAGCACATAATTATAACGAAATTAAAAGGAAAACAATAACAGCCAAGGGTTTTACAAGTGAACGAGTAATAGTCGATCAACTTATATTTGCAGTTGGAGAATTGACCGTGACGTATATCGATGTATGGGAGAACATGTTCTTCAAGTACAATGTTAGTTTATTCCTGGGATAGATTTATCCCAAATACGGAACCTTTTTATTTTGTGTTGCATGAACCGTGTGTGTGATAAATGTTATTCTTTTTTATTCTTTGTTCTTTCATTCTACAATGAGATAAACACAATTTCATATTTAGAAGGATAGAGAAAACGAATAGAGAGACAGCCCCCGTGAGATGTAAAATAAATAAATTCATTGACAGAAATAAGTATCATAATTATATGAATTGAAACTACGCCTTTCATTGTTCGCGGTACTCTAGGAGCGCCGAGCTCATAAAATACCTATATTCTATTTTTACCATGCTGGTGGATAAAATTTATGGCATGTAATATATAAAAATATTTATAACAATGAATACTTGACTTACCTAATTAATAATTATTGCCACGTTTATAATATGTTATGAAGCGTGAAGCTGTAATTAAATTGGTTTTGAAACTTGCATTTAATGAGAAATTTTCTATCCAGTTTTTTGGAAGATTTGTTTCACTGCCGGTAACAATATGGATTAATAATCCAAGTATTATTAATAATAATAGTGAAAACTTCATGATTGTTGGCGCGAGAACTTCGTAATGACCACTGGAAAGGCTATCTCTACGTGTTGGCTCCATATGTTGGTCGCAACGTTGGCCCCAACGGTGACCACCCGTCTAACGTGTGTATGGAGATAATTTAACAGGTGCCAAAACTTGACCATAGCCCGGTCAAAACAGACAGAGAAATTCAAGGTTACATTAATTCGCATAATGCTGAAAATTGGTATGAATGTTGGAAACATCAGTAATGGTTCTCAAAGGTCCCCATAGATCCGATGTGTGCAAAAAAAACATTCAAGGTTTACCTTACAAAAAAACTTTTGCATTTTTCAGCAAAATGGTAAGTTTTATTAGTAATGATCGATATGCTTATCGGACTTGTACAAGGTGTCGATAAATTACCGAGCTTGATTGACAGCGTAAATTGGCGAACTCAACTGTCAAGGTCTGCGTCAGGATGACTGGTGTCTGCATTTTCGTAAAGTGGGTGATAGACGAACTTAAAGTTTACGGTTTTTAAGTTTGCAAACTTACTCGGTTCGACGTTGGTGTCACACGTGAAGCTTGCTCACACTGTATCGCGATGTCGTCGACAGAGGAAGCTTTGTGTTATTTAGGAATTATATCATATGACATTTTAAAAACCAATAAAAGAAGACGAAGTCGGCGAGTGTGGGTGAAGCACTGGCTTACAAAAAGAGAGCAAATCAAATGGCTCATTTTTTAAAGCAAAATAACAAAAAATACATAAAATGTTAAATCACTCACAAGCGGTGCGCACCCACAGAATATCAAAACAAAATGTCGGCTCGCGACTCGCGGTGATGACAGACTTACGAGCCAAGGCAACCCAAGCCTTGGCTCGTAAGTCTGTCAAGCATAATTTCAAACATGTTGGATCGCCAACAAACTTACTCGTACTTGCTCGCACGTCTATCACCCACTTAAAAATCATCGTATAATTGTCAATTTTATGGAATCGAGTCCTACGTACTTGCACTGCTGAGCCGTAATACAAGTAAATCTATTAGTTTTCGTGGCTTAAACAACATATTATACAATTTTACATATTATGAAGAACACAACTATTTATTAACTTTTTGAGTCGCTATATCCCCAAAATGGTGATTCTTAGGAAAAAAAGTGTAAGAACAATTTTTATAGATAATTGCATGATGAACAATTTTATTCTCATCTATTTTTATGATAAAACTTACCGTTTAGCTGCAAAATGCAAAAATAACGATTTTTGCAAAATTTTACATAGAATACAATTTTTTGCACACGTCGGATCGATGGGGACTTGTGACAATTTATTTCTAATGGTATTTCCTACATTTACACCAATTTTCAAATTTATGCGGATTTATGTAACCTTACCCCTATTTTTGAAACCAACTTGACCGGGCTACCAGTGCTAATTCACGATCCACACGGACGCGTACCTTGGGGCCGACGTTGGAACCAACCCGTGGCGTCGGTGAAACTCCGGCACCACACGTTGCCCCAATGTTGGTCTCAATGCTGTTCCTGCAACGTATGGATCTATAGAATTGCATTGGCTTCAAAGTTGGTGCAAGCGTTGGCAGCTGGCCGGCGCGTATCGGTTTTATCAAAGGAATCTACGCCAACACTCGCGATTCATCCATACATTGGCCGCTTGTTCAACCAACGTTGATACCGGCGTTGGGACCAACGTGTGGAGCCGGGGTAATGCGTATAAGACAACAAAGAAAGATAAAGGTCACCTCTGGACCAGATCTCTGAATCTAATGGAGTACAGTATCTAAACCCGTCAGATGGCGCTACGGACGTAAATAATAAATTGCGAGATTGAATGGTTGTCAGAAAATCATCTGTGATTGGCACCAATCACAGATGATGCATTTGTATGTATGTATTGTTTATTCCAGTAAAAATATTAAAAATAAATTAAAGTTACATCAAATAAAGAAGTACATTTTGATGCAAGTGTGTAATGACAAATGCTCATGCATATCAAACGATGATTTTCAACATACCCTGGTGTCCTGAAATACAAGTCACGGCTTAGTTTAGGCACCAGTCTCCCACAAATGAACATTGTCCTACATCATAATATTTGTATGCCCCATTTTTAAGTTATAGTTAATAAGTGTTATTTGTGGAAGAAAAATAAACATTTTTATTTTATTATTATTATACTTTTTTTTTTTTTTTTTTGGGTGCGAAATTATCAAATAACTTCTCCCGCTCTGGTCTGAGCGGGAGGGCGTGTCAGACTTTTACTGACTAAAACCCACCCGTGTTCCTTTCGTTGCCTGTGTGCCAGGGCCACGATATCCCTTTCGGACAAACTCGCAACTCTGGCAGGCATTGGCCCTAACGGACCCCGTCAATTGGTGCTGACATCTCTTTGAGGCGCGCGTGAAACACAACGCGCCGTCGACCCAGGCCTGGTCTTTAACGGACGGCGAGCTACCCATCACTCACCATCCGCAGGCCCGCGCCTACGGTGGCCTGAAATCAGCTTGCGACTCCCGACGCCCGGGGCGTCTCCTGTGGCGGCTAAGGGCGTAAGGGCGCGAACCCTGCCTCACCCCCACGCGTTCCACCTCCTCCTTCGCGAGAATTACTGCTTCGCAGAAGGAGGTGACGGCCTCCCATGCACTCTCGCTCCGAACCATGGCCTGAACCAGGGCCAGACGCGAGAGATCGCCGCCGCCGATCGCCTCCGTGAGGACACGGCGGTGCTCCGCCCAAGCCGGGCAGACCTCCACCGTATGCTCCACCATGTCCTCCGGGCGATCTACACAGTGGTAACACCCGGGCGTTTCTTCCCGCTTTATCCTGAACAGGAACCTCCCGAAACAACCGTGTCCAGTGAGGACCTGCGTCAGGCGGAAGGTGAGGACGCCGTGGCACCTCTCTAGCCACTCCTCAAAGAGGGGACTTGTCGCCACAATTGTAGCGTGCTCACCGCTGGGTTGCGACAATCGCACTCTCCATGCCGCCATCCTGCCGGAGCTCCGTCCGCTGTGCTGCGATTTCTCGCGGCAGCGGAGTTTCACCCCGACGTTTCACCTCCTCGCGCCACTCCCAGATGTGCGCGAGGACTTTTGCCTCCAGATCCCACGACGGCAGTCCGGCAAGGAGGCTCGCCGCCTCACGGGAGACCGTGCGGTAGTCCCGTACCAGCCTGATGGCCATGACCCTTTTGGACGCGTTCAACCGTTGGGCTGGTCGCAGCCTCAGAGAACGCGCCCACACCGGTGCCCCGTTAAGGGCCATGGACCGCACGATCCCTGCGTAGAGCCTCCGGCAGGAGGCGTTTGAACCCCCTAGATTGTGCAGAAGCCGCTTTAAAGCAGCCCCGGCCCTCTCCAGTCTGGGAGCCAAACGTCGGAAGTGCTCCACGAAGTTCTAGCGGCTATCGAGGACGAGTCCCAAGTACTTCATCGTCGACTCGACACCGATGTGAACTCCTCCCGCCGTTATCTGGGAACCCGACAGTGGCGCGTTCCAAGGACCATAAAAACACATGGCCTCGGACTTGTGCAAGGCCACCTCGAGTCTCAATATTTTAAACATACCTGAAAAGGATAAATAAATATTTCATAAACACGCATTGTGACAGATGTCAGATGGGCTCGCGGCTTTTTTTTTCTCGTGCCTGACTGCAGCCATACCACCTAATAGTAAGGCTGCGTGCAGACGACACGCGCCCGCTCCGCGCCCGCTCCACGCCCGGCCCGCGCCCATCCCGCTCGCTTTGAAATTTTTTGTATATAATTTGAGTCTTATGACACATCAATCGATCTCAAATTGCATTTATCGAAGTCGACCCACATACGCCACGCGCCCGCCTCGCGTCCGCTCCACGCCAACCCCACGCTCACTCTGCAGTGCACACGCGCCGCACACGCGCTGCACACGACTTGTGCCCGCGCTTCGGCCAGTGCCGTATTCACTGTGATCAAGGGCGTTTAAGCAGGTGCGAGGCGGGCGCGTGGCGTGCGCGGATTTTACGCGTGGTGAACGCGGGTGCAAGGCGGGAACAACGCGTGTGCGAGGCGTGCGCGTGGTCGGCGCGAGTTATACGCGTGTCGTCCGAACGCAGCCTTAAACTAAAAAAGTAAATAATATGTTTATTTACAGAACACTAATGAATGATAAGAGCTCGTGCTTAAGTAGTAACAGCCGCACGGGTCGATTCATCAGGTTAAGCTACGCTTTCCGGGGTTGATCCGTGGATGGGTTACCATCTTTATATACCGAGACTCCTTGCCTCGGAAAGCCGTTGGTCCAGGCTGTCATTCGTGGATCTTTGACAGTCCTTAGGGGTCGTCAGAAGTCCGAAAGTCTGACAGTCTTACCAAGGGGTATCGTGTTACCCAGTTACTGGGTTGTGGAAATGAGATAGGCAGTCGCTCCATGTAAATGCTGGTATTCAGCTGCACCCGGTTAGACTGGAAGCCGACCCTACTATTGGCAAATTGGATATAGAAGACTAATGAATGTTTGTTTCTTTTTTTATATAAACAATTTGATGAACATTTTATATGACCAGAAATCACTTACTACGCCAAATCTTCTCAAGTCCTGCGAACAACTGGAATGGCATTTTGTTTCTCTGCTGGTGAACATCCTGCCTGTCCTGTATGTGGCCGATCTGTCCATGCTAAATTAGTGGATACATCACTTAATCATATCAAATTTTTTATTTCAGAGAAAACGTCCAATGAGACGTGCCGGATTATAACTGGTTATTTAAAACCGACCCCAGTTCGAATGCTGTATCCACTGGCTAGCAATGCGCCTCCAGAAATTCGCAGGACAATAGCCAACTGCATCGAAAGGGAGTAGGTTGACCCATGCCCCCCATTGCACAACAACAACCTAGTTTCCCAGAGGCTTAAAAACCGCAAAAAAAATGTTGGCTGTGTGAGTCCAACCGATGGCAATTCCTCCAAAGCAAGAAGCGAACTTTGGCAAGAGCTGCGTAAACTCCTTGATTTATTTAATGGATTATCAGAGACCATCCTATTCGGACACAATTTGCTGTGGCCAACTTGTCTTGCTTGCTCACGTTACCGCGAGCAGTAGTGTTCGATCTAGACAAAGAGGTGGCGCTGATGGAATCTAAGGCCCGTATTTATAGAACGTTACTCAGTACTCAAGCATTACTTAAGACTAAATTCAACCAATCCAATGGCTTGAATCTAGTCTTAAGTAACGTTTGAGTACTGAGTAACGTTCTATAAATACGGGCCTTAGAGTATTCTTCATCATTTATCGCAGTTAATTTAAGTAATCCATTTTATAGAACAATCAAACTTTAAAAGTGTTTGGTATAAAAATGAATACTTCATTTAAAGTAAATTGTTGACATTCAACTTGTTTGGATATCTAAGGTCAAGCTATTTGTAATAACTCTGATAACGCAATTTTGAAGAAAATAAACTGTAGGTTTTATAGTACCTCGCCGATAATTAGTAAGTGTTATCTAACGACGAAATAACTAGTAATTATTGTGAAATAAATAATAGTAATACATTAGTTTAATAAAGAACATTTATAATGGTTTGTATTTAATCGAACCTCGTATGAATTGTATGTAGCGCTCCTAAAAATATTATTGAACACACTAATGGGTATATAACTAGTAGTTCTGCGAACAGTAAACTTCGCGAGCACAAACTTTTTTGCAACAATTAATATACCATAAACCATGTTTTTAAAAACAAAATCATGGTACTATACCGTTTTAAATAACTTTAGTAGTGAAAATCACCATAAAAATATTATATTCTACCAACGCACTTCTTTCCGCCTGACCTACTTTTTTCCTATAAAAATGACAACGTTCAATAAGTCAAATTCAAAAACCAGTAAAATTATGAGTAAAAATTTGTAGGCCAGCTAGAAAACTTAACTAATAGTTTTTAATTGGCAGAGTAAACGCTGCAGCCTAGTTTTGTGATGAGAAGGTGGTCCCAGGTGCTCCATCAATCCCTACCTAGTAGTTAATAAAGGGCCGATTCCAATGGTAGAAGTCTACAATATCAATAATACGAGTAGTCTAATCTAAAAGTGAGCAATTTACTGCATTTTGAGGAACTGTTCTGCTCATCACACCGAAGATCCTTATCAGATGTACACCAAATCTCTATAGGAAACCAATTTAAAGAACACACATCACAGACACAGACATTTCAAATAAAAAAAGAACCATTGAAATCGGATCTCACAAGGCGGAGATATCTAGTAGCGGGGCTTTTTGCCCCTTTTTGGAGGAAGCACCCATCCAATCCGAAAATCCCCGACGACAAAGAAAAAAAAAGTCGATAAATCTGTAGATACCAAGTTTCGTCCAGTTGTAAAATAGGACCTGTAGAGAAGTACCAACAAGCTGACAGAGGAAAGCAAATTTTGCGACTTGAAACAGATGCTTCGCTCGCTCGGTCAATTAAATTACCTTTATCTTCTCTTTTAGCATAAAAGCGATTTGTAAAACTATATTTAACATTATTTTGGCAGTAGTATATGTCGGTGCATGGTGACGCACCACTGTAAACAGCACGTGCAACGGGCCGAGTTACGCACTTCAATGTGTCACTTAGGCCTCCCCACTCTCCCCACTACTCGAGCCGCTCTACATAAGCGATCGCGCAGCAAGGAGGGGATCATTCTTGTCGCAGGCTCGGCCCGGTGCACATGTTGTAGCGCTTAGATACTGTAGTCTGAATTAAACTATTATTACAGTGAATTAATAACTTGTGGAAATAAAAGCTGACTTCTGCTATATCTCTTACTTTCATTTAAGATGTTGGACCCTCTGCCTTCATCAGAAGTGGGAAACGTTCCACCGTCCACTAATGATAGCCACAGTAATTTAATACAAGACCAAATTTCATTGCTTTCTGCTGGCATGGACGCTATATTAAAAATAAAAAATAAATTGCGGATGCCATGATTAGTTGTCAAGCTACTCCAAGCATGGGGGTGGCGCGAGGAGGCGAAATGCCGGGGTGAAACTCCGCTACCGCGAGAAATCACTGCACAGCGGACAGAGCTGCGGCGGGATCTCATGGCGGCATGGAGAGTGTGATTGTCGCAACCCAGAGCAGGGCACGCCACAATCGTGGCGATAAACCCCTCTTTGAGGAGTGACTAGAGAGGCGTCACGGCGTCCTTTCCTTCCGCCTGACGCAGGTCCTCACCGGACATGGTTGTTTTGAGAGGTACCTGTTCAGGACAAAGCGGTAAGAAACGCCCGGGTGCCACCAGTGTGTGGATCGCCCGGAGGACACGGTGGAGCATACGGTGGAGGTCTACCCGGCTTAGGCGGGGCACTGCCGTGTCCTCACGGAGGCGATCTCTCGCATCCGGCCCTGGTTCAGGCCATGGTTCGGAGCGAGAGTGCACGGCCTTTGTGGCACGAGGATGTTGTCGTGCAAAGGGTGTCGTGTGTTCGATACCAAATTGGCTCTTTCGCTAGAGCTTGCCACCACTCTGCGAACTACTATTGCCACTATTCCTGCTGAGTTGATTTTAGGTAACCAGTGATAATCGTCGACGTGACGTTTCATTCAAAGCTGTGTCCACTGATTCTGCATGGGCAGAATGACTCACGGGCCACGCGAATTCACCCGCAAGAAAAGATAGTACCAGCCAGTGGTCCGCATAATGGTAGGCACCTAGGCAAACAACCCCACTTTGATCGAGTCGCTGAAGAATACTGTTGGTCGTTGCTGTGCTCGATGGACACACCATCTCTAATGGTTTTAAGTTGGCGGCACGAGTCTCTATTGCAGAGATGAATTAAGTACAACTGGGTTTGGCTCGGATTGGGCCCGAGTCAGTTAGCGAGGTAATACGGACCTCAAATTCCTTAAATTGTGACAAGGTCGCCTGCATAGAAGACGCGTGATATGTTCGGGCTGGATAACTGGTTGTTGGTATGGATGTTTAAAAAAAAAGAGGAGGTGTCAGGACACTACCTTGAGGTTGTCCGTTTTCCTTTTTTTTGTGAGAGAAGGTGGCCCAGAAAACGGTGGTTGTGGAGAAATTCTCGAAGTATTTGAACAAAATTCCGATCGCTGATAAATGTCTCCACCTTACACAGCAACCGTGTGAGGTTGACTATATCGTATGCAGCTGCCAGTTCTACAAATACAGCGCCTGTGACCGTTCCTTGTCCCGAAACCATCCTCAATGTGTTGAACGAGTTTGAGGGTCTGCAGCAAAATTTGACTGTCTGAAACCAGCTCGCTCCGGGATTAACTTCGGGCCAATAACACTCGTTAGTTGGTCTAGCAACTGTCCCTCAAACAGTTTGTAGGTATGGCAGAACAAGTATAGAAGAATGTGTGATATTGGACGAAATTTTTTTGGATCGTCTGGTGCTTTACTTTGCTTCGGATTAGCTACGACCTTTAATGTTCTTCAGAGACGGGGTATTGAAGCTGATTCTAGACAGTTGTTGTATAGTTGCAGCCACCACAACTCAGCAACTGGGCCAAGCTATTTGATTTGCTCAACTGAGATGTCGTCTAAGCCAGAGGCTTTACCACACTTAAAACCCCTACCTAATTGCTCATGCTGATATCAGATTGGTCCAAAAATTCTATAAACCCATTTATCAAATTTCAGATTGATAATAAGAAAACTGCAGCTGGAGCGGGTATGTGTCTATGGCAACCCATTGAGAAGATTCCAGAAGCTAATTGGTCAGAAAAATAGTGACGGGATTTACCATTTCAGTTTTGTCTCAATCTCAATGTGATGATAAAATTCGACCCAAAACTGAACAACCGAAACCAGACGTAACGTGCTATGTTTACAGTAAGCACGAATATATGGCCAATGTCTGCCCCAAGCGCTGAAAGAACGAAGGCTCCACACCGAGCATCAGCACCAATCAAGTGAACCTGTGCTCCAGAGCAGCTGGTGGAGTGTGACACATAGGAGGTACAGATTTCCCTGTTATATTTGACTTGGGATCAGAATTCCAGATAGAGCATAGTAATTGAAATCTTGTTAATGATGAGCAATTTCATGAACAAGTGATCCTTAAAGGTATAGATGTGGGGAACGTAGTGTGCTCATTACAAATTAAATGTCCAACCATGGTACAAAACCACAAGCTTGAAATATTTCACGTTGTATTGCCGGAAGAAAACCGGATATATCCAAGTTTTTCTAAATTAAAGAAACCACTATTACTTGGCACCACAGGCGATCATGTTGGCTAAAATTCATATTAGTGGTCGCGTTAGTGCGCCATGCCCGATTAAGATAATCGCGTTAAAAACGCGTAACATAAGGGGTTAAGGGTTGTCGTTCGTACAATAGCAATGATAAAAACTACCTTAAAGTAAGACTAGTCGGGTGTTTATAAGCGTTATACAAATTTCGTATTTTTGAGGCAGTTAAAACCCAGTTCATTTGTTTGGTGTCCCGAAATGAATAATGACTGATCACGGGCGATCGTATGAAAATTCTGCTTTTAAGATTTTTCTTTTTGTACCATGTAAGAAAATAACCGTCACGTTTTTTTGAAATATTGATGGGAGAAATAAAGTCTATAAGTATTCTGACAAAAATTTACGTATAGTAAATTGTGGTCAAACAAAATCTGGTAGATATCATATCATGGCAAATTACGATGACGTGACGGCGGACAGTAAATTATGACGATATCCTTGTTCACGAAACAAGCCACGAGAATAATACCATGCCTAACAGCAATATAACTTTGGCATTAAGTGATACCATGTCTGTGAATAGCAATCCTACATCAATTAATAGTGATATAATGTCAGTGAATAGCAATCCTATGTCGAATATTAGTGATACAATGTCTGTGTATTGCTATTATTGCTAAAGCAGTCATAATAATTAGCAAAAGAGGTGATCCTGTGTAGTCTTATATAAATTCTTATATAAGTAGTATTGTATAAATTCAAGTATTATATGTGAACAGACAGCTGTGCTGCTGGGGAGTTTGTTGCGCCACTTCTTCTTCCCAGCTAAAGCACTAGGAAGTGGTGACGGGGGGGCGTTTTTGGGGGACTGTCCCATGTAAAAGTGCAGATTCTCAGCCTAGTTTGAATAAAAGACTTGATTTAGTCGGCAATGTCTGGTCCAGGGGATAATAGTTTTGCAGGGTCATTAAGTTGTAATGGCCGGAGCAATAACAAAAAAAAAATTGAATAATTTCTGAAGGCTCAGTAACGAGTGGTCCAGAATAAGTAGCAACTGAAGGGATGAACCGGACCAGTATGCTAGTATAAGTCCTTAAGGCTCAATGTTGAGCGGTCCAGAGTTATGAGCAAACCCTGAAATTATGAACTGGACCAGATCGCTAGTCAGGATGAACGAACATTAATAGTATCGTTGTCTTTTTAGACACTGTTTGATGAGACAATGCGTACGAGGACGTTCGCACGTCAGTATGGCCGTGTCGGTGCATGGTGACGCACCACTGTAAACAGCACGTGCAACGGGCCGAGTTACGCACTTCAATGTGTCACTTAGGCCTCCCCACTCTCCCCACTACTCGAGCCGCTCTACATAAGCGAGCGCGCAGCAAGGAGGGGATCATTCTTGTCGCAGGCTCGGCCCGGTGCACATGTTGTAGCGCTTAGATACTGTAGTCTGAATTAAACTATTATTATAGTGAATTAATAAGTTGTGGAAATAAAGGCTGACTTCTGCTATATCTCTTACTTTCATTTAAGATGTTGGACCCTCTGCCTTCATATATTTAAAGTATTGTAACTACTACGAGTAAGTTTGTAGACTTGTCGGGCAGCGCAACGCAAGTACCCATATTGCTAGCGGAAAAAATATATCTTTATATATATTATATATAAAAAATGCAGTAAATTGCTCACTTTTAGATTTCTACCAGTGGAATCGGCCCTTTAACTACTAGGTTGCGATTAATGGAGCACCTGGGACCACCATCTCATCAGAAAACTAGGCTGCAGCGTTAACTCTGCCAATTAAAACCTATTTGTTATTTTTTCTAGCTGGCTTTCAAATTTTTACTCATAATTTTTCTTAACACACAAAACTTTGTTGCAAAAATGTTTGTGCTAGTTCTACTGTTCGTATAGTATCCTGCTCTAATAGAGGCCTAAATGTATTTGTAAAGAAAAAATATAGTAACCGAAACTACTTTACTTTTATTTAAATTCCAAATGGCGAAATTATCGCAACAGGGCCAGTATTATAATTAATCTCATAAAAGCTGAACTAATGGTATTTTGTAACCTTAATTTAGAGTGTAAAAATTGTTATGAAACATAATAAAAAAAACCTGTTAATAAAGGTTCATAGTAAGTATAGGAACTATAGATGGAGATTTAACCCAGGTGTAACAGACTTGAATAATTACAAATAAAATACAGATTACTTTACTAACACAGAATTTAATAAACGACTTCCCTAAATGTTTTACACTTGTACATGTATACAATAATAATCATCCATCTCGCAAATGGATTCCAGCAATAGTCTGTGAACGTTATGAAACCTTTCCGAAGGTGTCATTCCGACAACTGGAAGTTAGTAGTTTTTGTATTTAGTACAGATAATATTAACAGGAAGTCAATGCACGCTAACAATAGTAGCAAAGAATATGCATTTAAAAGAATAAATGTACATATCTAAGAAACATACCTAATATAAACTTTAATATTTTTTCGGCATCTACTATATTTTTACTTGATTTAGATTTATTACTGTTGTTACACTGTTGTTATACTAATTTGACTGTGTCTTGGACAAAAATACAGTACCTGCGTTCTTAAAATTAAAATAAAATCTCTTATAAACTTTAAAAAAATACCAACCCTGCCATTGTTTAACCGACTTCCAAAAAGGAGGAGGTTATATGTTTGGCTGTATGTTTTTTTTATGTTTGTTCACAGATTTGTTCGTCAATTATGGACCGATTTTGAAAATTCTTTTTTTGTTTGAATGGGTATGCTCCCGAGGTAGATTCCATGGAAATCGAGGAAAACCCACGAATTTAATAGGTTATTTGATTATTTTTTATAGTAACTCATGCATTTGCTCTCCAAAAGCACCATTTGGTGAAGTGGAACTGATGATGGAGACCACAGATGGCCACAAGAACAACATAATAATAAGTTTAGTATTTAACGGGTAGCGATTCGATTAGGTACTTTATTATGGTTGCTAAGCAATTTATGCTCGTCACATTGCTTATGGTGAGTGGCAGTTCTACTGGTTCTTACCAGGAGAACTCCTCAACAATTAACGTCCCAGCATCGGGAAAAGCAATATTTTGTAAAAGGTGATGAGCAGTTAACATAAGGCTATTGCAACTTAGATAAATCAAAAACTGACCCACTAAAAGGTGAAAAATATAAGCTTTTTACAAAAAAAACAACTGACTTCCAAAAAAACACTACCTACAAAGTGAAAAATAACTTTAATTTCGGAATTCGGGGGCAAAAAACTAAAATACAGATCCAAAGACACCGACTTCCGTAATTAAAGTTATTTTTCACTTTGTAGTGTTTTTTTTTAAGTCGGTTATTTTTTTTTTGTAAAACGTTTTATTGATTCAGTTCGTTATTGAAAAATTCTGATCTAAAGTCAACGCCATGAGACGAGATAAATTTCATACTTTGGGATTTAAAACTTTAACTGAAATTGCGTATGGTTCAGTTTCCATTGCAACTAAAATTATTTTATGACGTTTAGCGATAATTTCTTCATTCATAAATCAACTTAGATATCTTGAGTTTAAAGTTGATAGTTGTATAATTTGCAATTTTATGTATTTATAGCTTCTCATGACGGTTACTGTAGGCTGATCAGATAAACCAGTGACGTATTTCATACCTATTTTTTAGTATGCACTTTAAGCGGTACTTTGTATTTAAGGATCGTTTTTAACAGAAGGTTGGTGCTGAGATAAAATAATTGTGAGTCATTGGAACAACCTGATTGTAAGCGATGGTCAATTTATGACAATACCTAGTGTGCTTTGTTCGTAGTCAAATTACGTAATATTCCATGTAGGCATTTGTGATCGTTTCAATTCAATGGGACATTCGGGAAATCCTTGATATTTTTGGTCTTTGAATGGTTGTTTCTGTATTGAATGTTAATTTGTTGCGGTTTTTTCTTTTCAATAAAGGAGTATATTTTTTTGCATTTGTTTCGGGAAAGATACTCCTTTCCGTAAGTAACATTATTTTTGTACAATTATTTAAGAATGAAAGTAAGTCGCTTTTAGCTAACCATACCTAAGCTACGTATAGGAGATCAACAAAATATTCTACCACGTTGACTGGTGCATGTCCAATAGACTAGGAACATGGTCACGTTGAAGTTATACTCTGCTTATCTTTTAGCCAAAGAAAAAGCAAACCTTTTGGTCATGGGAATTGACGAGAAGTGTCAATAAGACACTTCGAAAGTTGTTAAGAGATTTTACGACCAGCACCCTAATTGCGTAACACAGTTTGAATCGGAATCGGAATGATTTTGAAATATATTGCTAATCTATTGCTTCATATGGTAGAAAATAATGTCGGCTCAACAACGTAAATAACGCAATGAATGTTGTTGAACTGTCAAATTGAAACCGATTCCTACTGATAGTGTGTTACGCAATTAGCCCTCTGTATAATTAAAATATGTTACAATAAAATTGCAACACTCTACCTGGGATCTGAGTCTACTAATTTACAAACATTGCAATGTTTTCATTATTCTGAGGTTTTGCCATTGTGAGTTTTTGACAGATTTTGTATGGCAAATCTGTCAAAATGTATCTATGAAGAGACCGTTTTTTAATTAGTAGAATTGGCCCCAGTTAAGAGTAATATTTTGAAAAACCCCAGAGGGGTTGATGATGTAAATTAAACAATTAACTATAAATAAGAGCCAAAGCAGTAAGGCATGGTTTTTCTATATTTTTATAAGACATACAAACATTACAATGACAATACAGAAATTAAATTACGAAGAGTACAAAATACAAATAAGTATTTATTTATTTATTAAATTGGTTCACCAAGAATTGTTTACACAGGTTATAAGATAAAGGTAACATACAACATGTTCCAGTAAATATGTGCTGTTCCCTACATTTGGACGAGATAATCGAACATAAATGTAGGGAACAGCTGATTTTTTTTTCGTGGTTTTTTTTTTAAAAAACGTTGCCCACTAGGAAATTCTCCTGTATTGTGGGTGCGTTTACAAACATTTAAACTCACATACACAAACAGCCAGACCCGGAACAACTACTTGTAGGTAATACAAATATTTGTTCCGTGAGGGAATCGAACCCGCGACACGCAGCGCAGCAGTCAATCGCTTAACCACTTCGCCAACCGTGTCGTAATGTCGGTTTGGTCCCAAAGTAAAAGTTGTTCATAATGATGAGTACCATGACCCCTTAAGAGGTTGTGCGTTAATTCTGGGACATGTTGTATAGTGTACTCTAAAGAAGAGCCAAAGCAGTAAGTCATACCTAGTTTTTCTATATTTTTATGACATATATAAACATTACAATGACAATATAGAAAATCGATTTTATAGGGTACAAAATACGAATAAGTAGGTATTTATTTATTAAATTGGTTCACCAACAATCGTTTACACAGGTTATATGCTAAAGGTAACATAATATACCTAATTATGTAAAACACACATTTTATTTAGGAGGATTTAATACATACTTGTACTTGGACTGCTTCGTTAGTCCAAGCAGCAGCAGTTATGCAAGCGCAACTGCTGAGCATAAGGTCCTGGGTTCAATTCCCAGGTCAGGCTAAAGTATTATTGTATTTTACCATCTGGAATTTCTCAGTAGCAGCCCGCAGTCTTGATTTGTGCCCGGTTGATGGCAATAGGCTCGCCCCCTATTAGATGGGCATTAAACATAACTGGCGAAATGTGGGTGTACTTATAGGTAAACCTCTGCCCAACCCTTGGGGGGAACAAGGCGTGATGTTATGTTATTACATACTTTGAGTACTTACTACAGTTTTGCAAAATGTTTAAACCAATCAAGGTGTACCAAGTTCTTACATTCTTGTTCATTGTTTAAGAATTTAATATTACATATTATGAGCGTTTACACCTTACGGTATTTCATACAAACTTTCAAGCCCTTGTTTTTCGAAATGACAGAACCGATTTTAATGAAACTTCATACGCCTAAGCAGGATACAAAGGTCTAAAAAGTTAGTAGAGAACATTTTCGAAATGTCTTATTTAAGAACAGATAACTGGAAATCTCTGTTTCTATGGTTTTCCATCAATCTAATTTGGCTGTAACACCATTTTTCGAAAATGTTCTTTACTAACTTTTTAGAACTTTGTATGCTGCTTATGCGTATGAAGTTTTATTAAAATCGGTTCAGTAATTTCGAAAACGAGGGCTTGAAAGTTTGTATGACATGCCGTACGTCGTAAACGCTCTTAAAGGGTCATTGTAATCATCATTATGAACAACTTTTACTATGGGACCAAACCTAAAATCGCGAAAAAAAATCAGCTGTTCCCTACATTTTGACGAGTTATTCGAACATAAATGTAGGGAACAACTGACTTTTTTTTTAGTACACTTCTGCCCAACCCTTCGGGGAAACAAAGCGTGATGTTCTGTTATTACATACTTTGAGTATTTATTTATTTATTTAACACTTTAAGCACACAAAATGTACAGAGGCGGACTTAATGCCATAGGCATTTTCTACCAGTCAACCTTTGGGTGATGCAGAGACAAGCAGTGGTAGGTGCAATAACGAAAATTGTGGAGTAAATATTTATTTAAAGGACATTGACCAGACCTGGTATCGCTATTTCTTCTGTGGTGACTTAAGTTTGTAATGTTGATAATTCTGGTTTTTAAATATAATAATTTTATCTAGTAATGCGAATCTTTAAATTCTCCGAATAAAAAACTTCATAAAACTATTCGTTTTTATTTCGATTTCCTATTTTACCCATACATAGTTTTTTTTTTCACGCAAGGAATGTCACATGTCATTGGCATTCAAAGAGTATGGAAACAATAAAACCTTCTTGACTTAGGCAAAAATAATTAAATGCCTCATCCAACTATTGAAATTATAGTTGAAATTAGAGTAACAACAGATATTAGAAAAGAACAAATTATTATTATTACATTGTATCTGTTAAGGTGTTAAAAGTACCGAAGCAAAACTTTTGGTTATACGAAAGGCAGAATGTTTTTGAGACCTTTGCCTGTTTGATTCATCATAACTCTTTGAAAGCAGAACAAAAGCGCGCCATATGATTCTATATGCGCGCGCATCCCGGGCAGAATATTATTACTCTGCTGGCGACCGAACGACGGGCGTTATCTTTCTAGCATATAAGCACGTCTCATTCGTTTTGTTTTAAGTACAGCCTCGAACGGTGTTTACTTTTAAAAAACGCAATGGATGATTTTTCTACCAATTTTTTTTTTTTTTTAACTATGCCCCACACTAGGAATTTCCTGTATTGTGGGTGCGTTTACAAACATTTAAGCCACTGTACATGCGCCAACTTTTGGCGCCAATTTTTTAATGCGCGGGCATAATGGTTACTTCTTCTATTCCTTCTACAGATTGTGTTTTTGATGTGAAACATCTATAGGCGCACGTAAAATCGATTGCTGGCGGGGCGACGCATGCCGCGTGGCGATTCACCGCTCACTCCACGTGCGCTGTCCCCACGCTACGCGACCCTGACCTTTTTTTCGATGTTTATTTGTTTGATTTCGATGTTTCACATCTGCCAGGCGACATGTGACGGCTTGCAATGTTTTTTATTTTTAAGTAAGTATGTGAATATTTTTATTTATTATAAAAATATTTTAATTGCGTTACATTAGTAAGTTGTTCACTATGGTAGACTCAGTTTGTCGGTGTATGAACTGTTCGATTCTACTGCGGTACCTATATACCTTGGCAGTCGTTGAGAGAAGTTAGTGAAAATGTGTACAATACTCTGGCTTCTTGGATTTCTCCAACGCTGCGGACGGCAGCTACATAATAATTATTATGATTATTATTAAGTATTATGTTTAATAACTTCTTACCTATTAATACTTCCTACATGTTTATTAGCGTTGATATTGATACCGCGGAGGTACAGGCGCCACAGTTTCTGCACTGTTCTCCTGGTGCCTACAATGTTTCCACTGCTGGGACACAGGCTCTCTGTGAGAGGGAGTGGGCCGTAATCCACCACGCGGGCCCAGTGTGGGTTGGTAGATGTCATATGCCTACGAATTTTTGGTTCTAGGATATGCCGGTTTCCTCATGGTGTTTTTCTTCACCGTTTTGAAAGCAGTGGTGACGAAATTATTTACACAAAGTAAAGCGGGGTTCGAACCCACGACCTACAAACTCGTAAGTCGGGGCCATTACCACTGGGCCATCACTAATATTATTATTAAATCTAATAGCGTCATAATACTACCTATATAATCGTTTGGAATATGATTGGGAAATAAAAAGTTGATTTAATACAAAAATAACATAAACATTCCAATTGGAATAGCCCAATAACACTGTCTGGCCTAGGAATTGAACCCAACGCTCCACGCTCAGCAGTCGTGCTTGCGACTATACCAACGAGCTCGACTAAACAGTAGGTAATGTTAAATGTTATTAATGCCGTGTGGTGCCGGACGTAAAGAATAGCGCCATCTTATTTCTTCCCGTGAGTGTCGTAAAAGGCGACTAAGGGACTTACTAGAGAATGAGCAGCAGCGTTTTCTATGCATTTTAACATCATACTGCGATCGCCAACCCACCTGCCAAGCGTGGCGATTATGGCAAACTATGTCCAGCAGTGGACGCCCTTCGGCTGAAATGATGAATGATGATTATGGCAAACTATGTCCAGCAGTGGACGCCCTTTGGCTGAAATGATGAATGATGATGATGACTGTTATTAAGTACTATATTTATCTTTTTCCGTTATAGTATTTTTATTTTTTCATAACAAAGTCAAACAGTACCGCTGTTTCCTCGTCGAAAGTCCGTATTATCAATGCAATCATAAAAAATAAGGATTTCAGCGAAGAACCTTCATGGTTAGATAGTTATAACACACTTCAATGAGGCTGGAACGATATAGGTACTAGATAGTATGTACAGCGTTCACGAATTAGTGAAGACTCATTATTATGCGATAAGTTCTATTAGACGCAGAACCTCTGTTTGTAAGATAGACCAGATCCTAATTTAATTATTTGGTTTAATAGATTTCACGTGATGACATAGTTTACTCTGAATGCTTTTCTGGTCTAAATGGTGCTCTGCAAGCTGGGCCTGCATCAGCTCCTTCATTTGGCCATCGAAGTGTATGCTTTGCGTGTGGAAAATCGCCTGGATCAGGCTTATGCCCAGCACTCATTACGTACGCGTACGTGCAATAACAATGCCTTCAAACGGTGAAGAAAGGAATATGATTCTTACTCGGATAATTATTTCCTCACTTGGTATGCATCTTATTTAATTTCTCAAGACTTGTGTTGAAATTAAGTTAAACACAATGGTAAGCGTTGTGAAAAGGGACTGATGTAATAACAGACTACATTTTCATGAAAACCATCCTTTGATATTTTTGATGCTAAATGTTCGATGTTCAAATTGCTAAATGTTGATGTTTTGTTACATGTAAATTCTTGAGTTTGTACATACCTCTAAAGCCTCTACGTCAACCTTTATCCGTCGGAATTGACGAGTAATATTAAATATACTCGAACGTCATTTTGACTCATTCGTATTTTGAAGTTACCAGCATACATTGTGACAAAAAGTAACTAAGAGATTCGATTCTAAATCTTGATTTTAATACCTAATTACCGTGTAATGCTAAGAATTATGATTAAATGATAAAGGACATTTGAATGCCCTAAAATCATCCTTTATAATAAAGCATAAATCTTTGAGTCACCGCATCTTTCATACCGATACTAAGTTTCTTAATCACTCGGTCAATCTCCTTTATGGATATACATACATATACCTATTAAAACTTTAAATATAATATATAAACCTAATTATAAATAAATATAAGACCTTATAAATACACGAATATACCAACAAACCAAACAATCAATGGGAAAACATTACCGTTGTGATGATTTACTAGTTTTGCAAAATATTTAAACCAATCAAGGTGTACCAAGGTCTTACATTCTTGTTTATTGTTTAAGAATTTAATATTACTTATTACGAGCCAGAATCAACGAGCGGAACGTTCTTGCAACTACTTGTAAGGATATAAAACAAAAAGTTTATTCTTAAGATATTTTTAGCCAAGGCGGGTGGGACCGGTTCCATGGTCCTTGAACACGTGAGATACATCTTCAACTTACCTGTTTTATTTTGTATACTGCTTGGAAGAATAAAACACATAATTATATAATGCCCCGTCTTCTTTATACATATTACGGTCTTATTCATAAAAAGTTATCGAACATCTAAAACCTATTTTAGTTACTTATAATGGTGGGTTGGTTTTGTCACTTTCTAACAAACACATAGGGCAAAGTGACAAATAAGGACAAACGAACATTAGCAGAATTTTAACTAAAATAGGGTTGATAGACGTTTATGAACAAGAGCCATAGTCTTCTTTAGTCTTTTGGCTTTTTCTTTTTTTCTTTCTTCTTTTGTCTTTCAAGCTTTATTTGTATTTCTTGTGCGTGGCCCGAATATAACAAACCCGAATAAAATATTTTTCTTTATTTCTTTCTTTCTTTAGGATAATAAATCAGACCTTGGAAATGTCGATACATACAGACTAAAAATCAGGAATGTGGTAATGGCTCTTAGAATAAGAGAAAAAAACCGGCCAAGTGCGAGTCGGACTCGCGCACGAAGGGTTCCGTACCATTATCCATAAAAACGGCAAAAAAATCACGATTGTTGTATGGGAGCCCTCTTAAATATTTATTTTATTCTGTTTTTTGTTATAGCGGCAACAGAAATACATCATCTGTGAAAATTTCAACTGTCTAACTAATATCACGGTTCATGAGACAGCCTGGTGATAGACGAACAGAGAGACAGCGGAGTCTTAGTAATAGGGTCCCGTTTTACCTTTTGGGTACGGAACCCTAAAAACATAGGCAGTCATGGGGACTGCCAACAGAAGTGAAAACTTACAACTATAGTTATACTTATAGTTCCGTGTGGTGCGTAGAGAATAGCACCATCCTATTTCTTCCCGTGGGTGTCTTAAAAGGCGACTAAGGGACTTACTTGAGAATGGGCTACTGCCTAACTCTTCCCTTGGGGGAGGCCGATGTCCAGCAGTGGACGTTTTCCTGCTGAAATGATGATGATAGCTATACTTTTAAAGTGTTAACATTAGCATTTCGGTGACACGAAACCATAAGTTTTGCCCAAAAATCGCTCATTGCGCCTATAGTTGTCACTTACAATAAAATAACGATTATCTAAAACACAATTTAAGCAATAGAAAGAAAGAAAGAAAGAAACATATTTTATTCAGGACACGCACAAGAAATACAAATATAGCATTTAAAACTAACTTAAACAATAAAAACAACCAAAACTTGTGCGATAAGATGTGCAAAAAGGTCCCTATCTCAGCATAATGCCGCGATATTTGAAAAATAAATACCGCAGCGCTGGTATTCTGATAGGGTCCGCTGTGATGCCACGGACTCACCTACGGATACGCATAAACGCCACTAGGGTAATAAAAATAATTAAAACTACACCCACAATCAAGGCTTCTACATACCAGCGCGACTTGTCGCGCGACGCGACACGGCACAAAGGCCCCGCGTGTCGCGGGACGAGCGGTACCTTTGTGTCGTGTCGCGTCGCGCGACAAGTCGCCCCGGTATGTAGAAGCCTTAAAACACACTAGCGTGTGTATTGCTTTTAGATTGTGTTTTAGTGAAGTTAAATTGACCACGTGAAAAGTTCAGTTAGTACTTAACTTTTCACGTGGTCAATTTAACTTCACTTAATGCTACTACAACATATCGGTGACGTGGTCACATTAGCATGTCAGTGACGCGAACCCATAAGTATTTCCTCTACAAAAAAAACCGGTCAAGAGCGAGTCGGCCTCGCACACCGAGGGTTCCGTACGTATATATGATGTTGATGATTTCTTAAAAACAATGCTACTGAGAGACATCGTTTTATTTTTCATTTAATCTTTACATAAACTTCTATCACATAGAATAATTTCAGATTTTTATCTATGCAAACTTCGGAGATAAGGGGGGGGGACGGTATTTTTTTTACATTTTTCATCATAAGCCGGAAACTATGCTGCCTAAAAAATAAAGCTTTGAGAATGTGCAAACAGTGCTCTTTCATATGATACCCCACATGCCTTAGTAGCCCCACTTCACATTTTTAAGACTCCCTCTCAGTCCCTTTTGCAAAAAAGGTATATTTTTTTAATTTCTTTATTGTTTGCAAAATAGTCGGGCAAACGTCATCTAAAACTGTTCTAAATTTCAAGTTGATAGCATTATTAGTTCTTGAGATATCCAGGTGTGACAGACAGACAGACAGACTTAGTCTCACCATAAGGGTTCCTTTTTACCATTTTGGTATGGAACCCTAAAAACGATCAACGCGCCTTAAGGGGGATGCGCTAAGTTCATAGAATTCTATTGAATGACTATTTCAGAAATAGTCATTCATTAAGAGTCTACGAAGAGAGTTAGGGCGAATTTCACCAATGAAAACTGAACGCGATCAGCACATAAAATACGTTTAAGAGCTGACACTGTCATTATTTTCTTTGTAATATTGACACTGACAGCTCTTGAACTCGGTTTAGATGTGCTGATCGCGTTTAGTTTGATTGGTGAAATTGGCACTTAGTTGTATTGCTGATTCTAATGATTATAATTCTGTAAAGCCATGTTTGTTACGGCCGCGAATCATATTTTAATTGTTGATTAAAATATGATTCGCGGCTAACTAACATGGCTTTTACAACCTGACACACCTGACAAATTACAAAATACGTAAGAAAATATGAATTTCACGGGCTACCTTAGCGCATCCCCCTTAAGAAGTTTTCACATCAAAAATACTTTTAACGCCATTTGGCCATAAAGTCGTAAATTATTGTAGAAGCGATGTTTGTAAAAGCAGACTGTCTCAGTTTGTTCCCTGTTCATTTTTAGAGTTCCGTAGTCAACAAGGAACCCTTATAGTTTCGCCATGTCTGTCGTCTGTCTGTCTGTCCCCAGCTTAGCTCAGAGACTCTTAATACTAGAAAGCTGTAATTTGGAACTAGGCTGAGAGTCAGCACATTTCGAACGTCAAAATTACATAAGACAGTCCCCCA
This sequence comes from Tiliacea aurago, assembly GCA_948098905.1. Classification (NCBI taxonomy): domain Eukaryota; kingdom Metazoa; phylum Arthropoda; class Insecta; order Lepidoptera; family Noctuidae; genus Tiliacea; species Tiliacea aurago. The sequence continues at coordinate 22,568,445 of OX402577.1, forward strand.
AAACGGTAAAATTTATTGTTAATTAAAACGGTAACACCAATTACATTCATTACCATAGAGATTACACAAACAAAACGAACAAAAATACATCAAATACTAAAATATAATGGAGGACACCCTAGCATACTTTATGCGTGTCGACACGCATAATTCTACTCCATTCATCAACAATCAGATCACATTCAGGATTGGTTGTCAGGAGCGGTGGTTGCGTTGAGCATCCTTAACGTACGACACACAGGGGACTCAGCTCTGGCGACAGTTTTAGAATATATCAGTAGCCTATCATCTCGATAATAAAAATACGTTGCTCCTGCAATGTGGTGTTGCAGTAGGCACCTACTTACTTACATCTACTTACCCCTGCTCATCTGCTGGAATTTCCTCGTGATGTGTTATGTTGACGAAGCTGAATACCATTTGCCTGATCATCTTATACGAGCAACTGCATGGTTTGCATTGCAGAAAGATTATGTAGGCGCTGAGTAGGCTAGCCCGAACAATCTATCGTTCATTGGGCAGAGTATATTCTTGTAGGCGTTGCGAAGTACTAAAATATTATACAATTAATTCACTAGTACAGTCAGAAAGCCTGTATTCCTTGAAGGGTTAGGTTAGGTATACATATAATAAACCCACATTTCGCCAATTATGTTGAAGACCCATTCCAATTAAATAGAGGGCAATTGCCATCAACTGGGCACAAATTCAGACTTTGGGCTGATATTGAGAAATACATATCAATCACACACATACAACACACACACACTAAAATACATACTATACCTCTACCTAATTACTAAACTAAAAAGTGTCCGTTGGTGTGGATGGGCAGCAAACAGCACCTCTTTTCTGATAACAATATTTTCAGAGTTTTGGGTAAGCTTTTTCACAGAACAACAGTCACTTTAAAAGTTAAAGGAAAACGCGGTCATTTACTTACCCCGTAAAAAACCGCCAGCAATGTAGTTACTTGAAATATGAATTTGGATACATTATCAGCTTATTTATTTGTTTTATCGTATTTAGATATACTCCTAACGCCTATAAGGTGTCACTAGCTTATTTAATTTAACCCTGTATGTATAGGTGGGGCATACGAAAGTATTGTGTGATGCACAACATGCATCTTGTAGTTTTGATCTAGGCTAGTAGACAAGGAAAAAAGCGATTTCAAAACAAACAGAACAACGGTCACCTTAAAGGTTAAAGGAAAACGCGGTCGTTTACTTACCCCGTAAAAAACCGCCAGCAATGTAGTTAAGTACTTGAAATATGAATTTGGTTATATCAGCTTATTTATTTGTTTTATCGTATTTAGATATACTCATCACGCCTACAAAGTGTCACTAGTTTATTTAATTTAACACTGTATGTATAGGTGAGGCATACGAAAGTATTGTGTGATGCATAACATGCATCTTGTTGTTTTGATCTGGGCTGGTAGACAAGGAAAAAAGCAGTTTCAAAATACAATTTTAGAACACAGTATTTAGATATACCCATCACGCCTATATGGTGTCAACCAGCTTATTTAATTTAACCCTGCATGCAAAGGTGAGGCATATGAAAGTATTGTTTGATGCATCGTGTAGCTTTGGTCTGGGCTGGTGGACAAGGGAAAAAGGGGTATCAAAATACAATTTTAGGACACAATATTTATTTTACAAAATAATATTAAATTAACACAATAACTTAAATAATACATCAATAAATAAATCGCAGTCTACGAGTAAGACCTTATTCCTATGCAGGTAGATTAAAAGAAGTTCTTCATTGCTTAGTAGATTACTTGCCAAATTATTAAAAACATACCAAAAGGCCAATAATAAGTAGGTATCTATTCTGTTCCGAATAAATTTTGACGAAAAAAGTTACTGATTTAAATAAATTACAAGTTTATGGCATACTTCCAATGTAGTGAAGCAACCTCATTTGAATTGGAATCTTAAAAAGTCGGAAATCTTCTAATTATGTGCGTCGAATCTTTTTTGTTGGTTGAATAGGTAAAAGATTCCTAAAGAAGCTTGAAGTTCCAATTAACTTCTAAAACATCTACCGCCTTATTACAAAACAAGATTTATATTTTGACATGGCTTAAACCATGGAGCCAGTTTTTCTAATAAGAACGTAACTATGAATGAAATACCGTTCTTTATACAAAACTGAAAACTTAGTTCGGTACTAAGTTGTCAGATTTGTATTAGGAACTTTACCGTAGACGGAATATAGTTCGAAATTCAATAATGGCTTAAACAAGGTTTAAACCTGGGTCTAGAGATAAAACTTGTCTTGTAATAAGACCGCTATTGTTTTTCAATGCTAAAACTGCATTGCAGCGTTATGAAGGTCAGTGATATCATAAAAAATAAATAATTTGTCGATGACTGTCCATACTTATTCAAAACGTACTACAAGTAGCAAATGCTTTGCAGACGACGCCTTTTTACGTTAAGGCGAAAGTGTCAGGGTAGCCCGCGAAATGCAAATTTTCTAACGTTTTTTTGCAATTTGCTGGTCAGTCACAGGTTGTATGTTGATCTAATTATGATCTATAATTCCGTAAAGCCATATTTGTTACGGCCGCGAATCATATTTTAATCAACGTACAACCTGACATCGACCTGCAAATTGCAAAAAACTTAAGAAAAATTTAATTTCGCGGACTACCTTAGCGCATCCCTCTTAAGTCGAGGCGTTTCTAATGTGTGCAAAGGAATTTTGACAGGAAATGCGGTCTCGTGGTCGTTGGCGTTCATTCCATAGGTACTATTACAACGTAATCCTCTGTTAGGTATCTCCGTAGTCAATGATACTAGTCCAAATTATTTTTTAACGATATAATGTATATCTACCACTATCGTGTTCCTGTTTTGCTTTTTGGCGAGATAGAGCACATGACAACTTTTTCGCGCGTCATTGAAGCGTAAACAGTCAGACCGAATCAGACGCAATTAAAACGACAAGCGGGTACATAAATTCACAGGCAAACTTCCTTTACACACATTATTTTTTAAAGGCCCTTAGATAATTTTTCCTCAAAAACCATTCTTCCAATTAACCTGCGTGTGGTGGTGTCCTTTAATCAGAGACGAGAACCGCCAAAAAGTCGTCCCTATTTCTCGACGAGGGACCACTTTTCCCGCTTCGGAAAGCCGCAGCACCGACCCCCTTGCTTCTGCCCCCAAAATTGGGAAAGGGGAAGTTAGGGATTCCTCTATGTCTGACATCTAAGAGGCCGTCGCCGTAGAACTGAAAAGTGAAAATAAATTGTTATTAGAATACTGGCTTTTACCCGCGGCTTCGCCGACGTGGATGTTGGAAACTATCCACGAAAACTTACTACCGGGATAAACAGTATCCTATGTGTTAATCCAGGTTATAAACTATCCGTGGACTCTGTGCCAAATTTCATCCAAATCCTATTATAGTTGTCAAAAAATAATAGGCCCGTTTTGACATTTAACTTGAATCGATTGACCATCGTGACGTATCTATTCACTAGTTACGTCGCGATGGTCAATCGATTCAAGTTAAATGTCAAAACGGGTCTATTATTTTGTAACCATACGACTCGGTACTCGATACTCACGATAAATCGATTCAAGTTAAATGTCAAAACGGGCCTATTATTTCTTGACAACTTTAGTAGCTTAATACTAATTAATGATTAAAATACTGTACTGAATTCATGCAAGCCTGGTACTTTTTGTTAGGTTACTGTAGAATGGACAGCTAGGAACAGTTTGAAAAATATGTGGTTTTTATGATTTTCCGTTCATTTTTTCTCGTCATAAGAACCTTTCTTCCTTGGACTCCAGCGAATATTTGAATAAAAAATTTAGCCGAATTGGTCCAGCCGTTCTCGAGTTTTGCGATTAGCAACACATTTAGCCATTCATTTTTATTTAGATTAGATAAGGTTAAATTAATATGGCTTTAGAAAATTTAGAGAGTTGCATGGTCACTACAATAAACTAAAATCTGCATTTAAAATGTTAATTATCAGACTTGTTATAGCCTAATTTCGTACACCAGCCGCAATTTCTAAAGCTTTCATTTTGACACATCAACAAATTTATTTATTCAATGAGCAGATCGCCGAATATATCGACATGGTGTAGTACCGTCCTGTATTTTAATGAATTCGTTGTTATTATTTAAATGAATCTAAGGACCTATAGCAAATTAATCTTCTTCCTATACATATATTTGGGGTTGGCCATCTTTGTCCTTCTTTTTCACTGAGCACTATTTCGTGCTGTATCGGCGGCGTCGAGTTTAACTTCTTGGTTCACGATAATTAATGGATTCTTTGCGTTATTCGCAAAATAACATGACAAACAGAATTATGTTCGTGTTCTTGACTCTTATCTTGATATTATATTTGTTTCTGTATGAATGTCTCATTTAATCGTAAATTAAAACCGTTTTTGTGCTGACCATCGAACGAATAATTCAGTCAACTGAACTCAATTTCGAAATTATTATACTCACATCGGGTTGCTGTTGCTGGAATCCGCTTAGGGAGTTAAAGCCGAAAGCCGAGGACGCGCTCTGGCTTCCACTTCCACTTCCACCGAACCCGCTGCCGAGAGCTGAGGCCGAAGAAGCAGAACCTGACCCTGACAGGCCGGAGCCACCGAATGAAGCCGCTTGACTATTCGCCTGGCTACCGCTCAAGCCGCTGGAAACATACAAAAACTAGTTTAATAATGTAGTTGAATTTAATAATATGGAAAGCATTATTTTGCTTATTTAAGCCACAAGTTGGAATCAAGAGGACTGGCAACAGATAATCGTAAACCATTTCTGAAAATGGCCCTTTCAATCAATGGTTAAGCCCGTGGTCCTGCCAGGGTTGCGGGTGTGTCCGATGGATAACGTGGCTTTTACTGACTAAAACCCACCCGTGTTCCTTCAGTTGTCTGTATGCTAGGAGTGCCAGGACAGGCAACTGAAGGAACACGGGTAGATTTTAGTCAGTAAAAGTCTGACACACCCACCCTCCTCCCGCTCCGCCCAGAGCGGGAGAAGTTATTTGATAATTTCCAACAAAAAAAAAACGATAGTACCTATAGTGTAGTGTATTACGCCGGGTAGACATTCAGATTTCAGTAGATAAGTAGCAGGGAGCCGGGGACCCTAACACCCCACTTAGAGGTAGGTCGTTCATTCGGATATCCTTATGGAGCATGTAACAACTTGTATGACTTATGTAACAGTTTCTAAACCCATGAAACTGAAAGCCAATCATCACTTTGGGTTAGTCTTATTATTCTGGTAACCTAAGTCTAACCCATTGACACCTTCAAAAACCTTTTTTAACCCTTTCGAGGGAAAGAGTTTTTAAAAGTACTGCATCATTCAGATACTAATGCGTTTTTGAATTTATCAAAATTATAATAATTTTCTTTTATTTATGTCTATAGTCTTAGAATAATAATAGGTATTTACAACTCTATAAAAATAGGAGGGGAAAGAATCATAGGGCAAAGTGCCCAAAAGACTGGCAGCATTGCCAGGATGTATGGCAATGATTCTTTGGCCAAAAAATAGGCCAGCCCTCTGGCTGTAGTTGAACAGTAAGTTGTTTAAAACTATTACAAAGTTGTTTATTTAATTTAAAAAAAAACTATGTTAATGACGCGTTTTTTATGTAAGTATGGACATACTTAAGTATGTAATACACATGTCGTATACCGTAAAAGTAAGTCTGTGAAACATTGAGTCACAATTGGGAAACCCGGCATTTTTTTGATGGTATTGCCCTTATTTGGGCCACGCAACTAAAGCAACAGTACCTACCTGTCGATGTATTTAAAGTAGCTATTTTTAGGGTTTCGTACCTCGAAAGGAAAAACAGGACCCTTATAGGATCACTCGTGTGTCTCTCTGTCCGTCTGTCACAGCCGATTTGCTCCGAATTTACTGGACCGATTAAGTTGAAATTTGGTACTCTTAAGAATTTCTATGACTCAAACACAAACGCCTCACGTAAGTAAATGAATTCTGAATATGGGGATCACTTTTGGCGGCAAAATATAAAATTTTAAAAAACTTTGCAAACTGACATATCAAATGAAAGGGCTTCTTGTAAGGATATCGGAAATATTTTTTTATATATTTAATATTTTTTTTATAATTTTAAAGTTATTAAAGAAAATTTATGAAAATTGACCATTCTTTGCCACAATTACTAAGCCAATTAAAAAAAAACAATTAAAAATTGTTCTTTACTTATAGTGTCTTATAGGTTACAGGAAAGCCCATAAGAAGTCTATGGTCTTAAAATAACATGGTAAATTTTCAATATTGTGCGTACAAAATAACATTTGCAGTTGGAATGTATGGGAGAACATGTTTTTCAACTACAATGTTAATGTTGTTCTTGGAATAAATTCATCCCAACTACGGAACCCTTCATTGTGCGTGGTCCGACACGCAGTTGGCCGGTTTTTTATTTTTATAGAGAGATTTTTGTTGTTATCTCGATTGCCAGACCCTGTTTTAGCTCCACAAATAAGTACACAATAATGGTTTTATGATTAGGCAAATAAATAAACTACTTAGTCTAATTCATTGTCCCAAATATGACAACTGGATATTTACAACACCATCCAGTGGCAATCAATACGATAGTGTCAACAGGGATGACACCGTAAATTAATGTGGAAGTATTATCAAAATAAACCGCAATAGTCTTGAAAATGCAACATATTTCGTAATTTTCGTTCGTAATCCTACTTAGTCTAATTCATAGTCCCAAACTATTTAGTCTAATTCATTGTCCCAAATGTCACAATTAGATATTTACAACACCATCCAGTGGCAATCAATACGATAGTGTCAACAGGTAAGACACCGTAAATTAAAGTGGAAGTATTATCAAAATAAACCGCAATAGTCTTGAAAATGCAACATATTTCGTAATTTTCGTTCTTAATCTGAGTTCGTAAACGAAAATTACGAAATATGTTGCATTTTGCGACAATCATCTTTGAATATGTCTACAAAACTTCGTTTCACAAATAAAAACAATCTCATGCAGTCAGAGGCATCTTCTTAAATTAAACAACTCAGACCTATTTATTGCCTCCGACTGACATTGTTTAAATATATGTCTAGAAATAGGTCATCTTGTTTCCACCTTTTTTTCAGTTCACTTTTGACACAGTCGGGTTTTTGTTTTTTCTAAATTTACTTTTTTTTAATTTTACACTTTTGAATCATTATTTTTCACGTTAAATAAGACCTATTATACGATTATATAAGAACTTTATCACAGTTATATTTATACGTTTTGAAAATTTCAGTGAGAATGGTTGCTAACCTACTTTAAAATCTAGATCCTAAACGGCCTTTCACAATTAAAAATTATTACAGAAACCAAAAGATGATTTTCAAAGACCTATTCAATGATACCCCACTGACATACTTCGTCGACTTTCATTGTTATTCTTTTCACAATATGGCGCCTGGTTGTCGCTACATATTGAATTTTAACTACTGTCATGTCTTTAGTGACAGACAAATCGATTGACGTAAAAATCATCTAAATCGGCCCACGTGTTTGGTCTCTAGAGCGCCACAAACGAACATACATAGGCTGATAAACACATTACCCTCCTTTGCGTCGCGCGGTCGAGTAAAAAATATTTAAATACGCCTTATTATAATAATGTTACATCAATCCCATTCATCTAAATTCTTACGTAAACAATAAGGTGACTGACCTTCCGAAACCATTGAACGACGACGCTTGGCTGGCGGAGTGCGAAGCGCTGAAGCCTTCGTTGAATCCGAATGAGAAGGACTGCGACGCTGATTGGCTGGCACCAAGCCCACTCGCACTGCTGCTCACACTTGCCGTCAAACCGCCGTTCCCAGAGGGAGCTACGTTAAAACCTCCGCCGAACGAACCGAACTTCGGTTTCACTTGACTAGGTCCCGGAGCCCGCCTCTCATGCGGCAACAAAGTACTCGGATCACGCTCCAAATGTTCCAAAACAGGCAGAACGGGTGGAGTGATCACTGGCTCCAGCTTCTTCTCGCGCCTCCTCTCATCCGGGAACACGAACCCATTCGCCGGCGCCGGCAGAACGATCTTCAGCACAGAGGCGAAGCACAAGCACGTGTAGATGAACCTCATGATGTCTTCTGGTGACTACGTGAGATTCACGATGTATCTTGTTTTAATAGGGTCGCACGAGGTCACTGGCGGTGTTGGCATGCGGCACGCGCCGCAGCCTTCAGAAAACCCACTGCGGTGCGCCCGAGACGACATCCTGCCAACTATCCATCCCCCCTACTACACGCCCATGCCCATAAAAGACGTATTCCTTTTAAATTTAACGACGTTATTGTCTCCAGTTTAGTGGCGACGGGAAAATTAGATGGAGGTGCTCGTGATTGGGAAATCCAAGTGTCCTACTTTATTGGTACAGTTAAAACTCCGAGCACGTCGTCATTGTGTGGTCAGCCACGGAAGCTGATGAGCTCGGAGGTATTATTCTAAGCGCATCTCATATTCTCACTTATAGCAACTTTGTTGTGTGGTCTTTTTATTCCAAAAACATTTATAAAAACAGCTAAACCAATACCTATATAATAAACTACGTCCATTTATTATAATATTCCTAAACGGTTGTTTTTTCGTTAATAAAAGAATAAATTATACATTTTGTGTTGCAATAGGTCAGGGGGCAGTAATTTGGCTTGGTATTTACTATAAATATACGATATTTTATTATCTAGAAAAAACCCTTCCTACATAAATGTATGCAAAAGAGTATCGGTATTTTATAAAATGTCTGTTAGATATCTAAAAAACTAATTAATTATTTTTTAGCAGACCTTACCACATAAATACCAATATTAAGATGCAAAATAAAAACAGTATGATTTGGGAAATACCTAGAAATGTTATTTATTGTAAAAAAAAAACAAAAAGTAAAAATAACGGAACGGTTTAAGTGCACACAAAAATTCTATTTACGTCATATCTATACTTACCACAAGAATGTTGTAAGTAGCTACTCTACAACACAGCTGGAAATATTTTACCTACCATAGATAAGTTAAGGCTCGTACAGACGGTCTGCACGAGCCTTTACCACAAAGTGATTAGCATAAGCATTATCAACCTATATGTTCCCACTGCTGGGACACAGGCCACCTCTCGTATACGCTTTTACAACCAACTTCCTACTGACATTCGGTACTTACCCATTAAACGATTTAAAATCTGTATTAAAACTAAACTTTGTAAAATTTAGAGGACAAAAAAGCTTGGGATTGAGCTGCTCGCTCTGCTAGCCTTGTGATAAAACTTGACATTTTAATTATTATGCATGATTTTATATACATATTGACATTGCAGAATATTGTATACAATTTTACATGAATGTTTACTTTGAAAAGTATTATATTTACTGCTTTAATTTATTGTGAATGTGAGCACTATGTGGGTCATTTTTTTTTTTCTTTAAATGTTTTCCTTTCTTTTCTCAGTTAAGTTTTAATGATGGTCTGACATTTTGAGCGCTTTATGCGGCCTACCCAAATGTCCTTTTTTTGGTACTGTTCGTCGAGTCGTTGAGCTCCTTAAGTTTTGAGTTGAGCTGCACGATTACTGACAAATGCTTACACTGATTGGATAGGTCCGCTCAAATTTGCGTGGTTCTTTCCTCAAAAGACCATTTCACCCACGGATCTACATGGTCCTCACATGATCTGACCAAGATTATGTCTGGACTTTAAAAGAGACTTTGACCCCTGAGTTTGTTTCGCCATTTCTTCTCAGGGGTAGTCAGATAGGAAATGTCGGCTACATCTAGATTTTTTTTTTTTATTATATGACGTGTAAAAGTGATTTTAATATCCTATTTACAGAATAAACGATTTCATTTCTCTTCGAGAGGGAATGGGCTGTAATCTACTGCGAGTTGATAGATGTCACATAATATGTCTTCGAATTTTTGGTTCTAGGACATGCCAGTTTCCTCACGCGTTGATTAAATTAACTAAAACCACAGTTGCTTTAGAGACACTCATTCCTGAAATCCATTCAACGTCTGATTTCAAATCACATCCCTAAATTATGAAAAGATTTGATTAGTATCAGATAAACTACGATAACATGGCGCGTCCCTCCAAAATTTCGTTTGAAAGTATTTATGACAAACACAGCTTAGAAAAAAATTGATCCATCATCAACAAACTGTACAAATTTCAAGTAAACTTTTCATATTAGGTACAACAAAGAAGGAGAAATGAAAAAAAAATATAAGTTGATAAAAAATAACGAATTTCAAATCATAGGTATGATTTTAACTTCGAATTATATTGTTTTTTTTTTTTTTGTTTAACTAATTAAGTATGCCATTTGTTTCTACTCCGTTCACCTATTATACCCATTTTTTTCGAGACGGTAAAAAAAGTCATTCTGTATAAACAGATATGAAAAAATTGGGAAAAGGGAGACCGCTATAAACTATACTAATACTAATAACTATTCTCCACCACTTAATAAGTAAAAGTTGTCGAAGTCATTCAGTGTCTCAGAACAAGAACGCCAAAGTTGGCCATTTTATGCAAAAATAACGGTCGAAATGTACTAGAATAGAAGGCTAACTTGAGATTTGAACACATTTGTAGTCACAGAATCCATCACTTCCGATCACATCAACATAATGACTGTATCCTCCTTACTCGAACCTTGTAAACGACATAATTCACGTCAATACCTCTAAGTAGCGCTTAAGTCAAGTTACTATTAACTTTTCATAAAGTATCAGTTATAAAGCAGATTGCCCTATCGGTTATCATTATTATAACTAGGGTTGGCGACATACATTTATTTATTTTGATTCAGCCGTGAGCACTTGTGTCATTTCAAGTCGTAGGGTAAGTTGGGATAAAATCCGATGCCGTAAAACAATCGGCAGAAGGTCTTACGGTTTTATGAGACCACACATATACGCAAAGCTCAACGGTATACATAATATACTAAAATTAACACAAAAAAAATGCAGAGAGACGGTAACAAACTGGCTTGTTACACTGGACTACGACATGACAGAAAGTGTCTTAATTTAGGTAAAAACTAACAGTACATACATGATTGATATTTCACAAATACACGTGCACACACATACGTATAACTTAAATACACTCTCTTACAACACCAACACAACTGACTCAAATCACACCACTATATATACACTCTTTTTATATCTATTTTATTTTTATTATTTTTTTACATTTTAATTAATTCTTAATTATATGGATAAAATTGTGATCGGAACGAAGGAGCTTCTCACAACACAGGGAATCCTAGTGTGAGGTCTAGGAATTCAACCAACTGGAATGTAAATTTTGAGAAATAAATTTATTTTTATCTTATCTTCTTTTGCTACCTACTTATTCCTTACCTGTATGAGAAAAGGCCTTTGCTACAGATTACCAGATATATAACTCCATACAAATTTTTCAATACCTATTGCTATAATAGCCTACACAACTAAATGTACCTAATCCTTCAAGCGTAAAGTGAGTTTTACTTTGTAGCTGGGCGACGCCGCCGCAACGCGCGACCCTCGCGTCTTTCGCCAAACCACTGAGAAATGGGTAGCGTGCGACCCGGTAGGTAATTAGCGCACGTAAGATCTGGTAATCTGTGCCTTTGCCGTACACGATAATAGTAGGACGATAATAGGCTGGAATAGATACATAAGTAAACGTTAAGTGGTGTAAATGCTCCCGCAGACAATATAATAATTGATATGCAATAACGCGACGGGACTCTAGTAGAACAATTTCCATTACATCCATCCGTTCCCATTTCTATCGTTCGTTTCCATTTTTTCATTTCCATTTTCATTTTTAACCGACTTCCAAAAAGGAGGAGGTTCTCAATTCGGCTGTTTTTTTTTTTGTTACGTGATTACTCCGTCAATTATGAACCGATTTTGAAATTTATTTTTGAGTTTGAAAGGGTATACTCCCGAGGTGGTCCCATTGGCACCAAATCAAAATCTGATGAGGGAATCCCATGGAAATCGAGGGAAACCCTCAAACTTTATATGCAAACTTATAGCGATTTGGGTATTTTTTTATAGAAACTCGTGCAATTACTCTCCGAAAGTACCTTTTGGTGAAGTGGAACTGATGATGGAGACCACAGATGGCCACCGGAACAATATAATAATGAGTACCTATTTAACGGGTTGCGATTAAGCAATTTATGCTCGTCACTATGCATAATGGTGAGTGGCAGTTCTTACCAGGAGAACTCCTCAACAAGCAACGTCCCAGCATCGGGATAATCAATATTTTATAAAAGGTGATGAGCAGTTAACATTAGGATATTGTAACTTAGATAAATTCAAAACTGACCCACTAAAAAGTGAAAAATAAAAAACTTTTTACAAAAAAATAGTAATCGACTACCAAAAATAACACTACAAAGTGAAAAATAACTTTAATTTCGGAAGTCGGTGGCAAAAAACTCAAATACAGATCCAAAGACACCGACTTCCGAAATTAAAGTTATTTTTCACTTTGTAGTGTTATTTTTGGTAGTCGGTTACTATTTTTTTGTAAAAAGTATTTTTTAATTTTTTTTCCATTTTTTTTTCTATGAAATCTTTATGGAACTGTTCTACCAGAATCGGGTCGCACCGTCACGTTGCGTCTGTCTGCGGGAGCCATAATATCATAAATTTTATTTGTTAAATAAACATCTTATAATGTATAGAATGCATGCCAAAAAATAATTTATGTAAATAATTATGTACCTATTCATCAATATGTTGTGTTAAATTCACGATTCTCCAAATCAATTTTAAACTGCCGTTTAAAATTCAGACCATACCTATGTGTAGTGACCGTTTAGATAATATGCCAATTTTCGACTAACCTGCCCATTAGTCGGAAATTGGCATAATTCTCTCACAGAAAACCAGAGAAAATAATGGGTTTTAGAACAATTAGCGTTGTTATGCAACTAAATATCTATCTATAATACACTATAACTATACCTACATTCTAGTATTAAAATAAACTTAAAAACGATTTTTTTTATCAGAAAATTCTTTGTTTTTTCGGACTCAGAAATCCAAATTTTGTAGCAGAGATAATTAAAGGTTGAGACGAAATATTATATATCATATTATTTATTGTAAAAATGCTTTTATAGTGCACGCATTATGTTAGTACTCGTAATATCGCGAAAAATGGTAGTTACAATTTTAAGTTCACCCCGTGCACTTTGGGTAAGTAATGTCCTTGAGTGCACTTGCGTAATGCATAAAGGGATAATCGTCGGTTGGTGCCTTCTCGTCATTTAAAATTGTCTAAAGGGCCTCTGCGAGTTGACTTCGGCCTCTCGTACGCCTCCCAAAGGTCCAGAACCCCAGAGTCCCGAGATATGAACAAGGCATTAAAAAAAACAAACATTTTTGTGCCATATAAATTTGTATTTAACACCATTTTATACCATGTTTTATGTTTTTTTTTATGCCTTGGACTCTGGGGTTCCGGGCCACCTCAAATCTGGAGGTGGGACCGGTGAGGTGTTTGACCCCCCGCGACGTCTGAAAGAGGCGTGCGTGGAACACTACGCCACCACTTCAGGTCCTGTAGGATAGGGAGCGGCGCACATCCCCAAGTCTGCCTGCTGAGCATGAGGGGTTTAAATCCCAGGTCGGGCTAAGTGTAATTGTATTTATCCTTATGACTCAGTAGCAGCCCGGAGTTTGGATTTGGTTGATGGCAATAGGCTCGCCCCCTATTACATGGGACTTAATCATAACCGTCGAAATGTGATGTACTATGAGTACACCTCTGCCAAACCCTTCGGGGCTTAAGGTGTGATGTTATGTTTTGTTATTACGGCAGAAAGGAAGAAAACCCAATAAACCGGTTGTCTGTGGACACTTAAACATGCTGTGATAGCCCTAAAAAGTAGTGATTCGAAGTGTAAGGTGAGTGTGTGCAGGGCCGGGGTCACACGTCTTGTGTCACGGTCGGCGACCAATGCACATTATCGCACATAAACGTGTCGCTACATTTCATTGTATAACATGGATTGCCGCTTGAGCAGGGCAAAATCCTTATAAAAAAAATTATAGTGGATTCTGCTCTAATTTTAATGAACTTAAAGTCATCAACATGCTGTCATATGCTCATAATAATTTCACTTCTAGTTTCTGTTGAACGAGAACCTTGTAAAGTTCTAATAAAATTTTAAATTGACGACGTAGATGACAAATTCGTCACGACATCGTGACGGTCAACGACGCTCTTATTCTAGTCATTGCTATGCTGAGACGGAAATGTGATTGCAGTCTAATTCTATTCCGAGTGTTATCACGGTTGATAGCAGCATGTCTTCTAGAAGGTATTCTTCTGTTCAACAGACGTAACATATAAGACTGACGTTGCAGAAATAAAGGCAAATCTGACTTTGTTATTTGTTTAAAATTCATTGATGCTCCTGGATTAATGAGTTGTGACTGAATAAAATGAATGAATCATTCAGGATGTTAAACTAATTATTTATTTACGTAGGCGCTCATTGATTCCCATGACATTGCAGTTACGTGGTGTTACTTTTCTTTGTTGTGTTCTTCTTCATGGACTACCGTCTTTTCGCAAGTAACAGGTAAATATCCGAGTTTGCTCCTACCGTTGTTATAATTCATGATGAAAAACCCAGCAAATTAAGTTAAATATTTCACTTTTAGCGATTTATTAAATACACAACTATTCCAATATTGAAGAATTAGTGTAGGAAGCTAAATGAAATAAAAGCTATTATTTAGAAACTAATATTCTTAATAAGATCCTATTCACAGCTACACGGCTTGTAAATGAGTCACTAGTGAGAATGTTATTGTCTGCTAATCCCTGTGAAATGCGTTCACACTTAGTCATCGGCTTGATGATATCAGAATTTTTGTATTTTACATTTTTGGAAACAGTTTCTATTGAGATATTGGCTAATTGCTTGTTCGAAGAGAAATACAATTTTTTATTACTATTTTACTTATTTTTTTACTCATTTTACGAGGGCATTGGTGGCCTCGTGGTAACGACAGTGAGTCACCGTGACGAGCATAAATTGCAACACGTTAAATAGGTACTCATTATTATATTATTCCGGTGACCATGTGTGGTCTCCATCATCAGTTCCACTTCACCAAATGGTGCTTTCCGAGACCAAATGCACGAGTTACTATAAAAAATACCCAAATCGTTATAGGTTTGCCTATAAAATTTGAGGGTTTCCCTCGATTTCCATGGGATTCCATCATCAGATTCTGATTTGGTGGCAATTGGACTAGCTCAAGAGTATATCCTTTCAAACAAAAAAATAATTTTTAAAATCGGTCCATAATTGACGGAGTAATCGTGTACAAACATACCAAAAAAAAAACATACCGCCGAATTGAGAACCTCCTCCTTTTAAGAAGTCGGTTAAAAAAGAGACAGCTAGTGTTGTTAATTGCGCGTGAATGTAAACAAACATTATTCTGGCCACCAATCACCGCATGTTGGCACCACAGACTAACAAATACGTCCTAATTAGGACGTTTTCGAGTCTACACGATTGCGCGCTCACAACATATCTGTTTAATATAATATCATTGCTTGTATGCCTGTAATTTCTAACTATAAATCTGTTGCACTTGAGTGCAAAAACGACATCATAGGATTGATCCTATGATGTCGTTTTGAAGCATTTGTTACTAAAAAAGCAATAAGTAGTTAAATATTTCTTTTCAACTTTAATTTTCTCATGTAGATATTTTTGAGTAAGGACCTTCGAATATTGAATCATCTTAGACGTCTAGCCATTCGTTGATGAAATTGTGCACGTACACCAAGTGTAATCTTGACCTGATTTGTCTGGAACTCTTGCGCACCTATTTACACTGTATTCATGGAAAATACTTTTTTCTTTTTTTAAGTAATTTTAATGATTTTGTTTGCTTAATAACCTTATAACGATTTTTCCATGTGGTTAAAGTGTAATATGTAGTCTAAACCTGTTTTTAGGGTTCCGTACTAAAATGGTAAAAAGGAACCCTTATGGTGAGAGTAAGTCTGTTTGTCTGTCACACCTGGATATCTCAAGAACTACTAATGCTATCACCTTGAAATTTAGAATAGTTTTAGATGACGTTTGCCCAACAATTTTGCAATCAAGAAAGAAATTAAAAAATATACCTTTTTTGCAAAAGGGACTGAAAGGGGGGTCTTAAAAATTTGAAGTGGGGCTACTAGGGCATCTGGGGTATCATATGAAAGAACGCTGTTTGCACATCATGTCTCAAACATTTTTTTTTAGGCATCATAGTTTCCGACTTTTGATGAAATATGTAAAAAAAATACCGTTCCCCCCTTATCTTCGAAGTTTGCTTAGATAAAAATCTGAAATTATTCTATGTGGTAGAAGTTTATGTAAAGATTACAGGAAAAATAAAGCGATGTCTCTAAATACCACAGTTTTTCAGAAATCATCAACATCATATATACGTACGGAACCCTCGGTGCGCGAGTCCGACTCGCACTTGACCGGATTTTTTTCTTTAAATATTTTCTGTGCGACATGGGATCCTTCATACCTACAAAATATATGAGTGTATATACCATGCTGTTGTCAGATAAGTGGATGAATGCTATATTTTATAGGTAATGATATCCACAATAATTAGCAATTTTTGACTGTCAGAATGGTTACCAAATTTATTATAAGTTTAAAGAGGTAGATAGCTGGTTATACACGTTTAGCAAGTGGCACGTTAAAATATTGCTAATTAGCCACATGTCTCTTTTTCGCTCCCGATAATAACGACATGCCGTCCTACTTCCACGTGTCATCTAATAGTGCGACATTGTGTCGTTTTTGAAGATCGAATGTTGAGTAGGTAGCCTATCTACGTCTTTATAACTTTCGAGAACATCATTTAGGTAGTCCATCTTTCCCAACAGTTGTATCAAAAAGTCCTTGAATTGGAGGGTACACGTATTTTTATAGTCTACCAATATACTCAAGTCTTGTATACATTCAATATTGCCGCCATTTTAGACCAATAATTGCAATGGTCATAAATTATTGTTTAATAATTTTATAATTTATTTATTATTTAACTAATCATAAGTAGTGGAACCATTTTAAAGCTTAATAACATAAATTAGCAATTTATTATGTATCTACAGTCGCTAGTAAATCATTACTGGTGGTTATACCAAACTGTATAATTTCTCAAAATGATTTTAAACCATGATGTTGATGGTATAAGTTCAAAATCGAATAAGAAAATTTGACATTTTGTGGTAATTTGATGCGCACTGTAACTGTACTTATTTGTAATCGAAACGTAAATCTGATATGTTATTAACATCAACTTTAAAGTTCTGGAAATCGTTTGAAACTACTTACTTGTTACTTGAAAACTGCAATATAAAATCGTAATAAATATTATATGTATCATTTTAATTATAAATTAATCATTTATTGTAATTCTAAATTAATAAACATTTGTTTTGGTTATTCAAAAACCACAAATCGTGACTTAAGTTTGGATAAAGGCTTACCTTTATAGAATAGAATTGTTCTTTATTTGCACAGAAAGTAGGCACATGTTACAGATGTTGAGTTTAAAATTATCCCTAAACTCACATGCAAACAGTTTAACTATAATAACAAAGACTCACTCAATATAAATTGTCAACACATTCAATCAAATCAATACAAGTTTACCATGTCAAGATGAAATTCAGTAAATAATTTGAAATAGGCAATACAATACATAATGTCAAGTTTAATAAAATGGAATTATAAATTCGTCAAGTTCGAGGTCAATACAGTTAAATTAAAATATAAATGACTTAGTAGTCGTGTGTAGCAGTCGTTTAAGCTACAATAAAAATCATTGATATAGAACAACGTATAACATCGAAATACGGACCTCTGAGTTTGTTTCGCCATTTCTTCTCAGGGGTAGTCAAATAAGAAAAGTCGGCTAGATCTAGATATTTTTTTTAATTTTTTATATGACGCGTAAAAGTGATTCTAACACGTTCTAAGTGGTTGTATTTACAGAATAAACGATTTCATTTCACCTTATGAATGAATGATATTAAAATACAATTTATAATTCTGAAACTATTAAATTTTAGGTGAAAGTAGACAAGTTTTTGTATTTATTTGGACTGACCGGTTTCGTTCGGAATTGATAGAAATACTACGACAGTTTTAATTTTATATATTCTGACAGAGTCAAGTAACGTGTATTTTTATTGCTTAAAAAAGCTGTATCAATAAAAGACAACCACGTGTCTTCTGATATGTCGTTAGAAGAGTAACCGTGGAGTTTCTTGCCGGCTCTTCTCCATAGGAAACGACCAATTGGAACCGTGCACCTTCTTACGTTTGCCCATGTAGGTTTATGTGAAATAAAACATTTTGAAATTGATTTTGATGTACACCGACATGTACAAGAGCTTGTTCTCCGCAATCACTCGGTCGGTCGGTCGGTACTTATCCAAATAAGTATATACAATCAGAAAATACAGCTGTGATTTTTTTACCTCATTACCTCAAACAAGCAGGTTTTGCTATTTGACAGTGAGCAAAGTTCGATTTTGCTGCGACCGTGAGACAAAGTTATTTTTTAATTATTTTCTTTAAAACCCAAGAACAGTACTGGGTCTACTCACAAAATTCGAAAGGTTTGAACTTCACTTTGTTCTGTCACTTTTACTTCGCTATGAAAAAAGCGAGAGAAAGAAACAAGTCGATTCGAAGTTCGATTTTCAAATTCTATTACTAGTAGGTAGGCCCAAAAAGAAACAAACAAAAAACGTTCGGATCTTATTCTAAGGTTCGGATTATACACATATAACCGTAACATTGCAAGTCATCTGAACGTAATTAATTAAAACGTTCAAAATCTAGTCGCAATCTCATCTTGGCGACAAACAAACGTCAAAAAATTGACAAAATGTCCCTACATTTTGTCAATTTTTCCCTAAACCACAATCTGTCAAAAATACCTCTTATTTCCCTAAATAAGAGGTATTTTTGACAGATTGAGACTGAGATCAGACTGTGAACGTTCTTAAAATTAGTAGAATTGCCCCTCTGTTAGGGTTTTAAATGTGTCGGGAGTCGCAAGCTGATTTCCGGCCACCGTAGGCGCGGGCCTGCGGACGGTGAGCGATGGGTAGCTCGCCGTCCGATAAGGACCAGGCCCGGGTCGACGGCGCGTTGTGTTTCACGCGCGCCTCAAAGAGATGTCAGCACCAACTGACGGGGTTCGTTAGGGCCAATGCCTGCCAGGTTTGCGAGTTTGTCCGAAAGGGATATCGTGGCCCTGGCACACAGGCAACGGAAGGAACACGGGTGGGGTGGGTTTTAGTCAGTAAAAGTCTGACACGCCCTCCCGCTCAGCCCAGAGCGGGAGAAGTTATTTGATAATTTCACAGCCAAAAAAAAAAAAAAGGGTTTTAAATGTAATTATTATATTACCTATACTTTTTTAACTTTGATTTCTTTGATATTGGTTGTTTTACATGTGGTTTAATTGTACCATGTTGTATTTTTTTACCTTTAGGTAGGTAATATGTTCTTTATGTGTATGTGGTGTATGTTCTGCTGAGGTGAAAAGTTGTATGTTTTACACGAGACCAAAGTTATTTGCATCTCGTGTTTTTGAATCCCTCGCTGCACTCAGGATTCTAACCTAGAATCACTCGCTACGATCGTGATTCAATTATAGACTCCCTCGCTTACTCGGGATTCAAAATCAACACTCTCAGCAAAAACCAACATTGCTCTCTTGTCGCACAAATAACTATTTTGTTTGCAGAATGCTTTCTACCTGATTTATACAGTTTGAATCATAATACGCACACGTAATAGGATTGGAAATGAAAATCGTTACAATTCAGAGAAGATTACAACAATAATAAAGAACTCTAAAGTCGTGGGCGTGTCGGTATTCTAATGTTTGGTTCTAATTTGGGGTAGATGCGTAATTTCACAACAATCGTCGCGTGCGCATCAGTTAGCAATGACATTGAACGGGTTGCTTAATTTGTTTTACGAGCAAAGAATATATTATCTGGCGGTAAGGTGCATAGCACATCGCACGCTACGAATATGGCAGAATTACCTAAGCATTACCATTACCGGAACAACTTCTTCAAAAATCAAAAACTCAAAACTCAAAGCATTTATTTCAATTAAACCAATTACAGGCACTTTTGAATTGTCAAAGAGTCGGTCAGTTAGTCAGAAAGCTACGAGTATTTGCCCATTCCAAAAAGTAGATCTCTATGGAGAAGAATAGGCAAGAAACTCCAAGGACACTCTAGTAAATCAGGATATTACAAAATCCTGGGTACATTATTCTTGTCGCTTCTCTATGTGAGAACAATGTAAAAAAATAAATTATTTAAAAACAATACAAAATATAAAAGATTACAAATAAGCCCTGGCAGATAGGAGATGACCAGTCACACCTGACGGCGCCCGTTCACGAAGATAAAATAAATAAAAAAAAATAAAATAAAGTTTATTTGGAACAACTTAGGTTTACAGAGTACACAAGAAAAACGAAGATAACTACAAAAGTAAAGTACTGTGGCGCAGCTATCAACGCCCAATTCAAAATACATACAATCATAGACATTGTTCCAGATTAACCTAAAAGAAGTTAAATTGAGGATTACAAAATAAATCAAAAATAGAACAAAAAAACAAATATAAAAATATAAAGAACACTATGTTGTATAGAGTGGAGGTGGGGATGAGGTGTGTATTTGTGTGTGTGAATGTGTGTGTGTGTGTTTGTGTTAGTGTGTGTGTTTCTACCGCGTTTATGACACCATAAGTTGCTCAGTCTCATCATAGGACAAGCACTTAAGCCAGTGGGTCACATTTCTCTTCAGTTCATTCCTAGTCATAGAGTATATTTTAATTTTTATATTTATGGCATTATAAAGTTTGGAGCTGGTGTGAGTGAAGTGGCGACTGACCATCGCTAACCTGCAGCGTTCAGTCTTACAGACTCTGTCGGCACGACGCTTCTTTGTAAGGGACTGAGGTTCGTAAGGGAGAAGTAGGTGCTTCCTAAGAACTGTTTGCAGCACGAACAATTGTCTCACAGAGAGGACCTCACAAAGTGAGTAAAGCTCAGATGTGGGAAATCTAACAGGTTTCTTAGCTAGCACTTTCAAAACTGCTCTCTGAGCCCTCTCTAGCCGCAGCATGGTTGTCTTGTGCGTTCCCCCCCACGTGGTTATGCAGTAACCGAGTACTGATTGAGCGAGGGCAAAGTAGACCATTTTAAGGCATTGGAAATCAGCAGCCGCTCGAAGTTTTTTAAATAAGTAGATCAATCTTCTGACTCGAACCACAACTGAATTAATCTGTTTTTTCCATGTCAAAAGATTGTCCAATATAACTCCAAGGTATTTTATGCTATCAGACCGTTCTATTTGGGCACAGTTACAGGTGTTGGCGACTGGGTTTGTACACACATGGGACCTTATCTCAAACGACAATGGCGGTTGGCTAAGAATACTTGGGGTGAAGGGGATGAACTTAGTCTTAGAGATATTGAGCGTGAGCAGGTTCGAGGTTAACCACCTCATAACCATGCTCAGTGCCAATTCTGCCTTTTCACGAGTTTCTGACCAGTCCTTGCCATGGGTTATGAGAGCTGTGTCATCCGCGTATGTAATGATTTTTGTGTTCGGAAGAGATAACTGACACAGCTCATTAACATATATGAGGAAGAGGGTTGGTCCTAGGACACTGCCCTGAGGGACTCCATAAAACAAATTTTCTTCATCACTCATATATGGTCCGACCTTCACAACCTGTTTACGCCCCGATAAGTAGCTACGAAAGATTTCGAGGGCAATTCCACGTATGCCAATCTGTTCCAGCTTGTCAATCAATTTGGGGACAGAAACGGTGTCGAACGCCTTCGAGAGGTCTAAGAAGACACCAAGCGATTTCTGGTTATCGTTAATGTGTGCAACTATTGTACTTGTGAGCTCCAAGGTAGCGTCCTCTGTTGATTTTCCCGCTCTGAAGCCATATTGGTTTTCGGCCAGGATATTAAGTTTCGCTAAAAATTTCACAAGCCTCGCGTTGATGACTTTCTCGAAGATTTTTGAGATGGTAGAAAGGACGGATATAGGCCTGTAATTGGAAACAAGATCCTTGTCTCCTCCCTTGTAAATAGGGTGAACTATGGCAGTTTTGAAAACATCCGGAAAAATACCAGATGATAGCGAGAGGTTAAATATGTGGACAAGGAGAGGGACAATTGTATCTTTTGTGGCCTTGATAACTATGGATGGGATTTTATCATAACCAACGGCACATCCATCTCTGAGAGATAAGATAATGCCTTCAATTTCGGCGTCATCAACATCGTACATGACCATCGATTCGAGCGGGGCTGTCATAGAAGAACTAGCTAACTGGGGTGAAACGTGGAGGTCTGAAAAGTTATTTTGTGATGGAGAATTCGGGAACTTGGATGCAAGGGTGCTGCCAACATTCGCAAAGTATCGGTTTACCAGATTGACAGAGAGAAGAGGGTCGTCTTCACATTTCAGTAACTCTGAAGAGAAAGTTTTATCCTTGTCCAAATGGGATATTTCTTTAATGACTTTCCAGGTTGCTTTTGGGTTCCTTCCTGCCTTCTGAAATTCTGACCTTTCATATTCGCGTTTGAGCTTCTTTAGTAAATTATTACAGAAAGTTCGATAGCGAAGATAAATAGTTTTATTAGTGTCGTTTTCTGGGTGTTTCTTGAAGGTTTTATGTAATTTATCTCTTTGTCGAATACATCTGAGGAGGCCAGGAGTAATCCACGGCTTGATGATTCGCTTTCTACTAGGAATGACCGAAAAACTTGTATGGAGGTTTACTGAAGAGGATAGTAGTGATACGACTGTTTCGGCAGCAAAATTTGGGTTATTTGAATTTAGTATTTTAGAGAAGTCTGCTTTCTCGATGTCAGATTTCACTTTAGCAATATCAATTTTAGTGACTAAAAGTTTTCGTGTATTTGTTGTGATATCAGGATTACAAAACAGAACAACAGGATAATGGTCAGTTATGTCGCATTCTAATACCAAAGTTGTGGCAGTGTGTGTCGACTTAAGCAATACATGATCTAGACAATTAGCAAGCCTAGTGGGGAAAGAATGCGCGGGAAGCATAGCGTGTGATGCAGCAATGTTTAGATATTCATCATAATTTGGATCCACACTCGTAGGTGCAATGTTAATATTTATATCCCCGATAAGAGAAATAGTCTTGAATTTTCCTAAGTGGTGGAGCAACGCATCTAGACTGCTTAGAAATGGAAGATGACGCGTGGATCAGCACGATCCAGCTCAACCATTTTGTAGGGAACCGAATGGTCCAACACACGCGCCACCATCAGCGAGACATTTAAGTGAGCATGATATACTCTTAACTGCCAAACTTTTTTAATTCAACATATATCATAACATAATAAACGGCTCCATGGTACTCACATTTACAAAAAAATTAAAAATGCTTTTAAATTATACAAAACTATATAGTTATACTAGCTTGCAATGCATTTCAAAGATTAATACAATGTTACTAGCAAAAGGAAAAACATTATTTCCTATTGAAGTTTTCAACAACTAAAAAACTTCGGAAAAGCAAACCGTGCTTGATTGAGGATCATATAGATACTGGTCGCCTGGATACCCGAACTTCTGGAACAAAGTGGCAATTCTTTACTCGTACGGTCGTAATTAGGGCTGACACGATTAAAGCCTGATATACATGGTGCGATTTAATTACCTATGGAATACCATATGTTAAAGCAACAATGAAAGTTGCACCATCAGAACAGTGTTTAAACGGTGCAAATCATTTATCGATTCGATTTGATTGTATGCCAAAACTTGAAACTTGCATCATGTAGATGGGGCTTAAGATTTCGAGCGAAATGCAAAGAAGAAATGTACTAGACTGATATTTACGTTTAATAAAGTTTAAAACAGAGCACAAATTTAATAGTACTGAGGCTGCAGTGTGAAGTGAGCTTTATTAAATATTAAAGATGTACCTACTCAGTTGGCCACGAGTATACTGTGTTAAAATTTTGTGTTCTCCTGACAAAGAACAATCATTAAATCATTTAGAAGGGGCACTGTAGGAGGGAAAAGTGAACCTTACGATCCATGTATTAGGGTTGAATGAACATACTCCAGGCTGCTACTGAGGATTTCATAATGGTGTAGCGACATCAAAATCGCCACACGAGAACGACGCGTGACACTGACGTCACGCAAAATCCTGCATCGCGCAAGCAGAAGTTACCGGGCAACTAATGATACAATATCCCGACATCAACCGTGGGGCAGTTGCCCACCAGACACAACACCCGTCTGGTCGGAGGATCCTCCCTTTTCTATAGAGGATGAGTTAACTTTACACCCTGTTCCTCATGCCTCTGAAATGGTAAAGCAATTGTTGCCATCGCGAGTAGAACCTGGATGAGGATGACATAGGAGCGTGGGGATTGGCACAAGCAAAAAGAGGCCTATGCTCAGGAGTGGGTGAAGTGGAGCTGTGTATGATGAAAATTATGAAACCAAATAAAACTACCCGACCGGGTGATCGACCCAGGACCCAATGCTCAGCAGTAACATTTGCAAATAAAACTTTACCCGACCTGGGAATGGACCCAGGACCCAATGCTCGGCAGTAACACTTGCAAATAAAACTTTACCCGACCTGGTGATCGACCCAGGATCCAAATCCCGGCAGTAACACTTGCAAACACTAGATAACTAGACTAATGAGGCTGTTGAAAAATCCCTTATAATAATATTAATCCCATCCAGCCAGTCTCTTGCTCTCTTCCCCCAGCGTCACCCTAAGCCGAGGTCCGTACCCCACAGGGAGTGCCCTTATAGTGTGTCGCTTAGTTTGTTAGTGTTTTGCCCTGGATGGAGGCCTTAATTTATTGAGGCACGCATGACATGCAAGACGCCAAACAAAAACAAAAGTATTGACGAATCGAGAGTACGATGTGATGTTTGGAGAATAACACTACTGCAGTAGTACACACGGCTGCACATCAAGCTATACATTTACAGTATACGCTGACCTCTCATTTCACGGAAATCCTATACAATGCGAGATCAGCTTATACTGGACTTGTATAGCTTGAAGTGTGGCCGTGTGTACTTACTATGCTAATGTTTACGTGTGTTGGGTGCTCTGTAGCAATAAGTCGATCAGGTCGTGTGGTTTCACAACGTGTTATGTACAGGTAAATAAACGACAGAATGTTGTAAAATTATTTGTGTTAATACTTAGTACTGTTATTGGCCGACTGAACTGTCTTGTTGTGACAATGTTGTAAATCATGTGGCAAGCTGTTTAGTTGTTTTACGACTGTGTTTTTTATATGCTGTTATAGCAAGATTTTTCATTAGATTTTCCAGATGATAAATAATGCGACCGAAACCGTAATATCGACATTAAAAGTGGGCTAAACGCAACTTTTCTGATTCGTAGGAAAGCTTAGGACTCTAATACAAAATTATTCAAACTCCAGTAGTCATCATTATTATTTCAGCCCAAAGACGTCTACCGCTGTACATGGGCCTCCTTCATGCGTCACTACATCGATCAAACAAGAAAAAAAACCGTTCAAGAGCGAGTCGGACTCGCGCACTGAGGGTTTCGTACGTACCTATATACAGCGTGTTACGGAAAGGGTATATCCATACAAACAGGGTGAACAGTGGATCTGGTTCAGAATCTCTGTACAAAATTTCAGCTCAAAAAGAAGAACTTTGAAAATTATTGATATTTTTTTATTTGTATAGTTTTTTTTTAATTTAAATAATAACAAACGTGTCACCGGACTACGAGGGTCATTATCCATTATCTGTGTCTGTGCGCCTAGTACACACACACACCTGCCACAGCTCTACGACACTACACCACACCACACGTGGCGGCGCGGCGCGGGCGGTACAATTGGCGGCGGGATCAAACGAATGGGTTAAAACGTGTACCAATCAGCTGACTTGGTCTAGTGAGGTGTAGAATTCAATTGGAAACATTTTATTTTTATTAGTTAAATGTTTCTTAACTTTTTTAATTATAAATTTTTATAAATATTTATTTATTGAATAAAAGGTATTTGTAGTACGTACATAATAGAGCTTAATAATTAAGTAAGCGTAGTAGTAAAACTAACAAATATCTGTAGGGGTGAACTACTGTTCTCCTAGCTAGGTAGCAAAGCAACCTGTGTTAAGGAGAGACAGTTTGCCTCCCTCGATAAAAATCTTAAAAAGAATGCTACGTGTTGACTCCTAAATCAAGTCATTAGTTACATTACATACATTATTATCAATCTTGTTAACTAGAATAATACGAATTAATTTAATACTGTAATTGGTTACAGATACGAAAAAAAAAAAATGGTTATAAAAAAAATAAGTATAAAATCATAGTAGAAAAGAGAATGTTTTAAGTGAGACGTGATGTATGTGTGAGTGTTTGTTGTTTGTGTACTGCGTGTGTGAGTGTTTGGTGTTCGTAAGTGCGGGTTTATAAGCGCGTGGGGGTGTGGGTATGTGTGTATGTGTTGGAGAAATTACTATTGGGCTATTAAACGGTTATGTTGAGCCAAGAAGTTATGAGAGTGATTTTAAGAGATCCTCAGTCTCATCATAGGTTTTCAAAAGCAGAAACGAACGGACGGCAGTTTTGCATTTGGAATATGGTAGGCTATAAATCTGTAAGTTTGCGTTTATCTTGTTGTACAAATATGGACCAAGGTAAAAAAAGAATCGTTTCGTGAATCTATAGTACGGTGCTGGGATAGTGCAGACCATATCTTTCCGACGTTTCGTGTCTGTAATTAAAGGCGTTAGTCGGTGTTGTAGAAGAATGATCTGCAAGACAAAGTGTTGTCTAACGTTAAGGACATTCCAATCTTTGTAGAGGGTTGTTGTTAGGTACATAATCGGTTTAAACGTGGCTACCTTCAATATTGCTCTGTGGGCCGTTTCTAGCTGTTTCACTGTCGTCTTAGCGGCGCCGCCCCAACATGCAATACCATACGTCAAAATAGATTGGCATAAAGCATAGTAGACAGTACGTATTACAGCTGACACGGCGACGTGTCTTAGATTTTTAAAAACATAAATGAGTTTTCTAACCCTGCTTGTAAGAAGATTGATGTGAGTTTTGAAGTTAAGAAATTGATCTAATGTTATGCCCAGATATTTTATATTGTCAACGCGTGTAATAAGAGGACACTGACAGGGTAGACCTGCCTGGTAATCTGTGCGGCAGGAGTGAGCTTTTATGAGAATTGGAATTTCGGGCTGTGACTTAGGTGAAGTAGAAAAGGTTATAAACTTTGTCTTTGATGTATTTAATGTGAGAGTGTGAGAAAGTAGCCATTCATTTGCAGAATTGAAGCCATTTTGTGCTGAGGTCTGAAGCAGTATCATCTGCGAATGACACAATGTTAGCATTAGTAATGTGTAAATTACAAAGGTCATTAATAAAAGCAAGAAACAAAGTCGGCCCAAGGATACTGCCTTGTGGCACACCGTAACAAATTGGAAGATTATCACTTGTGTGATCACCTATTTTGACCGACTGTGTCCGATTTGTAAGATAACTGTGAAAGAACTGTAACTGTAGGCCCCTGATACCTAATTTTTCGAGTTTATTTAGAAGTGTCGAAGTCGGAATGGTATCAAAGGCTTTAGCCAAATCAAGAAATATGGTGAGAACTTTTTTGTGGGCGTTTAGTTTATTCACAATATACCCCGTTAACTCCTGTACCGCATCAGTAGTACTTTTGTTCTTTCTAAAACCGAATTGCTGGGGAGAGATCAAGTTAAATTTTTCAAGGTAGTGTACTAGTCTCTTGTTGATCAGTCGCTCGAGAACCTTCGATAAGGTAGTAAGAACCGCGATGGGTCGGTAATTATTTACGGACTACCGACCCATCGCGGCCATTATGTAGGTATTATTAAAAAAAAATTGCCATGTATTTTGTTTTCACCAATAGAATCCGTGCCTTTGATATGTATACAGGGTTACTGGTAATTCGACGTATATCCGTCAGGGGCTGATAAGGGAGCCAAAATGCAACAAATTGAACCCCCCATATGTATGGCCGAAATTCAATAGTTTTCGAGATATTAGAATTTTAAGGGTTTTTTGATATTTACTCAAAATTTGACATTTCATTCCAAATAAAAAATAAACTACATATTTGAATGGGTACCATTAAAAATGATGTTGTAGCTGGCACTTCAATTAAGCTATTGACATAATTAAAACTACTTAATTTAACAAAATAATGAAAATAATGAGCGATATAAGAATAATATCTTACCAATATTTTCATTTTACGCTTCAAAAATGTTGTCTCGTCACAAAAATTTCTATGACATTAATCGTACAAATAACTAAAACAACTTGCTTATTCTGTAAGCTTTCCAGAAAGCTATAAAAGTCAATTATCATCAAATACATAATTCTTGCCAAGGCATGTGTTTGAATCGGCGCGGGGAGAGAAAGGGTCATTTGTATTTGTATGAAATAAAATGCATAAAAAAATGTACATCAAATTTTATTACAAATTTTACACATCTTGTTCAAAATGAGCCCCTCGATTACGAATGCAGGTTCGAATTCTCTTCCTAACTTCGGTTTTCGTCACTCTTGATGTGAACGTTGTTCTCATCTGTTGCGCCGCGTTTATTATTCGCTGTCGAAGTTCTTCGACTGAATTTATTGGGGTCACATAAACTAATGCCTTCATATGACCCCAAACGTAAAAATCAAGTGGTGTGATATCAGGGCTTCGTGCTGGCCACGGAATTGGCCCTCCCCTCCCAATCCATCGGTTTGGATATCTCTCATCTAGCCACTGTCGGACAGTAATCCGGTAATGTGTTGGGCAACCATCATGTTGAAACATGAGGTTGTTTTTTATTTCTTCGGGAACATCCGCCAACAAATCGTCTAGGTTGTTTCTCAAAAACTCCTCGTAATTTTCGCCGTTCAAATTTTGGGGCAAGAAATGAGGGCCCACCAAATAATTATCAACGACACCCATCCATACGTTCAGGGAAAATCTCATTTGCGACGCAGTTTCTTTTAGTTTTTTTGGATTCCTGCCTGCTTTAGGTGCCCAAAAATGTAAGTTATGGTAATTCGTTATTCCATCCCGGTCAAACTTTGACTCGTCAATCCACAAAATATTTCTTAGGAAATGTTCCTGGTCAGCGTCAGCGTTTAACATAAACCGAGAAAATTCGAGTCGCCTGGCAGGATCTCCCTCGTGCAATGTTTGAACAGGTTGATAATGGTACGGGTGTCTACCTGATAGATGTACTACCGACCACACTTTCCACTGGGACATACCGAGCTGTCTTGCAACAATGTTCGTTGAGATGTTTGGGTCATCAATAAAACACTGAAGAATGGTGTCCTCTTCGTCAGCCGTGTACCGTCGAGGTCTGCCAGCGTTGAATTGTGCTCTTTGAACACTGCCAGTTTCAGACAATCGTCGATAGATGCTCCCGAAAACAGTAACGTGGGGAAGTCGACGATCGGGAAAGCGGCGTTGGTATTCTCGCCGAGCCGCAGCCGCGTTTCCATCGGCAAAACCATAACAAAACATTATGTCTGCGTATTCGTTATTAGGATACGAAGCCATGTTATCCGAAATAACAATGATAACAAAAAGAATAACAAGAGAAACAAGAATTAACAATAATGATCGATAACAAATTAACGGGATGAGAGATTGGTAGCAAGATAACAACACACGTGCTTGCGCGGCGGAGAGTCAAAACTTACTAAGGAAGGCGACGCGAGCGCCGGTTCAAACACATGCCATGCCACGAATTATGTTTTTTAAAATTGACTTTATACCTTTCTGGAAAGCTTACAGGATAAGCAAGTTGTTTTAGTTATTTGTACGATTAATGTCATATAAATTTTTGTGACGAGACAACATTTTTGAAGCGTAAAATGAAAATATTGATAAGATATTATTCTTATATCGCTCATTATTTTGTTAAATTAAGTAGTTTTAATTATGTCCATAGCTTAATTGAAGTGCCAGCTACAACATCATTTTTAATGGTACCCATTCAAATATGTAGTTTTTTTTTAATTTGGAATTAAATGTCAAATTTTGAGTAAATATCGAAAAACCCTTAAAATTCTAATATCTCGAAAACTATTGAATTTCGGCCATACATATGGGGGGTTCAATTTGTTGCATTTTGGCCCCCTTATCAGCCCCTGCCGGATATACGTCGAATTACCAGTAACCCTGTATACCCTTTCCGTAACACGCTGTATGATGTTGATGATTTCTGAAAAACTGTGCTATTTGGAGACATAGTTTTATTTTTCCTGTAATATTTACATAAACTTCTATCACATAGAATAATTTCAGATTTTTATCTATGCAAACTTCAAACTTTTTTTTAATTTTTCAGCAAAAGTCGGAAACGATGCTGCCTAAAAAAAAGTGTTTGAAAATGTGCAATCTGCGCTCTTTCATATGATACCCCACATGCCCTAGTAGCTCCACTTCAAATTTTTAAGACCCCCTTTCAGTCCCTTTTGCAAAAAAGATATATTTTTTAATTTCTTTCTTGTTTGTAAAATAGTTGGGCAAACGTCATATAAAACTATTCTAAATTTCAAGTTGATAGCATTAGTAGTTCATAAAATATCCAGGTGTGACAGGCAGACAGACAGACAGACTTAGTCTCACCATAAGGGTTCCTTTTTACCATTATGGTACGGAACCCTAAAAAGAAGATATACAGCTCTATTCCAGACAGTAAAATAGTCGGGGGTGTCGTGGGACACCAGCAGGCTAATTCACGTAACTAAAGAAGTGCAGTTGCAGTGCAGTTGCAATTAAGTTTCGATCAAAACAACGCATTTCGTATTCTACTATTCTCTACGGCTGTCAGATACTATATATATTCAGCGATCACTCAAACTTAAACTTCATTGCACCTGCACTGCAACTTGATCGGCGCGTCATGAAATTACGTGAATTAGCCCTCTGGTTGTAACGTCTCGGAACTGTTGGGCAGAGGTGTACATACCTATAGTACCCACATTTCGCCAGTTATAATTTAGTCCCACGTAATAGGGAGCGAGCCTATTGCCATCCGGGCACTAATCCAGACTCCGGGCTGAAAAATTCCAGATAGAAAAACCCAAAAGTTCTTTGCGGTGGATATTATGTAGGTATTAATACAGAGTCATCTAGTAGGTTTGGTCTCAAGTTTCAAGTGTCAAAAGTATTTTTTTGTTTTTTTAATACAGAGCCATCTATACTCCATTTGAAATAAGATTAGACATTTAAATAAACTTTTTTACAGTCCGCTCAACCGATTTTGACTTCTATTCCGTAGGCATAAGGATGACACTAAAGCAAAAACGTGGTTACAATACCAACTGTTTATTACAAGTGCCATTTGTCATGTCACCAACGCAATAGAAGTCAAAATCGGTTGAACGGACTGTAAAAAGGGTTTAAATAAACGTTTAATCTTATTTCAAATGGAATATAGTATAAGTTTTTAGCAAGCTAAAAACTTAGAGATGGTTCTTTAGTAAATAACAAAAACAAAAGCTTTTGACATTGACTTTTTCGGGCATAACTCTCATTCGTTTTGGACGATTTCTGCCAAGTTTACTCCTACCGTAAGCCGCGTTCCAAAATACTGAAAGTCGAAAATAAAAAGGCAACCCCCAAACTGGCGGCCTTCACCTTCTTATTTAATATTTAAGCTGAGATGAAAAAATCAGCTTAAAAAACTTTCCAGCAACGGATTTATATCTATAACTCTACGGAACTTAATGACAAAACCAGTTCCTATCAATAACTCTCAAATATTCCTAGACTTAAGAGCAGCTTATGATTTTGATAGCTAATAGTATGCAAACGAGACATTTATTGTTCTTATTATGGCGATACCGTTATGGCCGACAAAGAGTTAGATCCGCTTGTGGGTACCGACGATAGAAAGGCGCATTATGAGAACGACTCAGCTCTGACGTCATAATATATGTGTCTGAGATCCGGAATCCTGTCGGTCGAATCTGCCAATGAACTCAGGAGTGATGAACACAGGGCGGATTTAGAAGTTTCTTGAAACCCGTACCTATAGTTGTCACAAAATAATAGGCCCTTTTTGACGTTTAACTTGAATCGATTTATCATGAGTATCGAGTCGTATCGAGTATCAACTAGTTACGTCGCGATAGTCAATCGCGACATAACTAGTGAAGTAACCATACGACTCGGTACTCGATACTCACGATAAATCGATTCAAGTTAAACGTCAAAACGGGCCTATTATTTTGAGACAACTATAAATATAGCCAGAAACGTATTTTTGAAGAGAAAACTTCTTTAGGCGCGTTGGGCACTTTTTGGGTGAACAAAAATCATGGAACTCGCGTCATCGTCACCGAACGCTTTCCATGTATATATGTATTCGGTTTTCACTTCTATCGGCAGTTCCCAAAGACTGCCCCGTTTTTTTTTCTTATATTACGACAGTGTCGGTCTGATGGTCTACTTGTATTCAGCCACGGTTATTCTGAAAGCCAACCCCAACATGAATTTTTGGGAAAAGACAAGACGGAAGATGATGGTGGTCAGATGTAGGAATAGGACAGCCGTAGTACGAGTAGTGTACGGTTTTCAAGACTATCTACCGGAGCTGCCCCACGCAGCCGCGAATGTTTCTGCAGGTTACGTAGTTATCTCGTTTATCATCTTCTGCCGTCTTTTCCCAACCGTGTAGGGGTCGGCTCTAGTCTTACCGATGCAGTTGAATACCAGTGTTTTACATGGAGCGACTGCCTATCTGACCCCCACACAGGGCTTGGAAACCGGTTTATTTTCTATGTAACCTTAACCGTTATTAAAAAGGTTTTCGTATTTCGTTACTTATTTAATATTTTGTTACAAAATCAATGCTGAACATGTGATGAAGCAATCTTTGAAGCTAATAATTATCAAATTGTAACAAAAATAATTTGTATCTTCGGAAATAAAAATTAACCGGTTTCAAGCCGTGCCCCCACAACTCAGTTACTGGGTAACACGACCATTAATCTCGTTTATGATTTGGACTAATAATTACGTCAAAGGTCATTTCAGATTCGGCGCAAAACCAGAACAAAGCCTAAATATTACTCTCGTTAGCGCTTTTATTTTGTATTTACAAGATTGTACTTACTCGATTGATTATCAATCTCTGACATTGCTAATCGTAGGTAGATGTTTCAGAAAATCGTAAAAAACAACATATTTCAAATCAACCAGAAAAATCTTTGCTAAGTCTATCTATATCACAAATAACTACATACAATTTTGTGTCTGAAATTTTTACAAGTATCATTATATTAACACGTGAAGCGAAAACTTTGTATTCTTTTTACGAAAATTACGCGGACGGAGGAGTATGAAATTTGGCACAGTTAAAGTTTATATAGGAGGGAGGAGTGCAGAAAGCTAATATTTTTATACAATATGCCTTAGAAATACATTAAATTAATACTTACAAAAAACATTACACACATTACCAAACGTTTGACACACACACACATTTTTTTTTCATTACACAGTTTTATATTTGCAAGCCAGCTCGAAATTTAAATAAAACCTTTGATAAGTTACCTCCTTGGTTGCCATGTTTCGAAGTAAAAGATCGTTCCATTTTTAAATTATATGATTTATTTGTAATTTATTTGATTTATGTAATTTATTTGATTTATTCCAAAAATCCCCACCTACAAATCCCCACTGGTGGGGATTGTTACTTTTTTTTCCAAAAATCCCCACTGGTTAAATAAACTCAGCCTAGTGGGGATTTTTGGAAAAATAAGTAACTATCCCCACCAGGTGTTGTTGTTTCTAAATAATTAAAACAAAAAATGCTGGCCGCTAAACGACGACACATGAATTTTCATACAACTTTTGGTTGCCGCTGCTCGCATGTATTTGGCCAGTACAGCAATTACGATTTATCTCGAAGAAGGTTGTCAAAAAAATGCTCGAATTTCAAGCATGTTTAAGAAAAGAGTATTTAATAACCCCAGCACGCCGTTTCATACAAAATTGAAAATTCAAAAAACGCTCCTGCAATGGATTTGATTTTCTTTGTCCGTGAATTCGATACTTCGCGGGTTCTTTTTTCGAAAATAATGACAATATTTCCATGCTTGTTTGAGAAAAATGTATTATGTGGCTCGTAAAAATGTAGTGTCAATTTTCAGCTTGAAATGCTACCTAATCCGTACCTACTTATCAATCCGTGGTAGGTATTGATAAGGCCAAATAGTTCTAGAACTAACTCGCCTTAAACACCTTACTTAATGTTTTTTTTGTTTCAATAATACACTAAACATTGTAGTGCTTACAACCCGCAAGTAAAAGGCCATAACCCGAGTTTTTAATTTTCGTCATCTTGAATTAAAAAAATCACACAACTCATCGCAAACTTCGCTTAGGAACCCATTTATTTATTTATTTTTGTCCGTATCATGCAACAAAAATCCATAACAATTTTTTCCATCAGAATTTAATACGCGACATTAAAATCTTAATAATCATTAAAATTAACCCAATACCGGCTCAACGCAAAAACTGTTCAGGTTTTTAATAAAAGGCAATACCTACTGCATCTTATGACGTTACAACTTATATAACACTAAACTGTTGCAATTTCGAAAGCGCATTCACTAGCGCAAGGATGCATTGGGTGACGTCACCAGTCATGTGAGCCCGTGTGGGTAGCTCGAATGCGCCTACGTAGTCCAACGCGGATGTATTTGTACATTTTGTACCAAATTACTGTAAACCATGTTGCGGCATATTTTGCGTAAGATAACACATTCTTGACGAGTTTATTCAAATATTCACTGACCTCAAAGTTTGTCCGGCTTCGTTTACATCGGATGAACTTTATCTGGTGCTACAAAGTTATGGTGTTTTCGTTCAGTCCCGTTTAGCAGTAGAGCTGGCGCATATTTTCATTGATACGCATTGCAGTTATGCAGAATTTTATTGAAAATAAATACAGCGTGTCTACATCATTATTATCTATTGAACGCTATTTTTAATATAAATTATTATTTTAAATTAATAGAATTGTATTTAGTTATAATTTTATTAATTGCATTGTAATCTAAATTTAAATTATAAAATTATTATTAGTATTTGTATGTTATTGCTAATTAGGTACTAAATGTGTACTGCATGTTATATAACCAAGATGGAAAGTCTAAATATTTGCACGGCTGAAATGCCGAATATAGTGAAACCCATAGATCTTAAGAACTTATGTTCGCTACCTATACTCTTCCAAATAAATATATCATTCATTCATTCATTCATACCTACTTATGAGTCGGAGATGAACCCAAAAACTACCTTCGTGAAGCTCTGATAAAATACTGCAAACAGGTTTATCTTGATTCTCCGAAAAACCCGCAATGAGATATTGATGTGAAACATCTATAGCCGTACGTAAAACCGATTGCTGGCGGGGCGACGCATGTCGCGTGGCGACGCGTTGCTACTATACAGTCTCTATGTAGTAGTGTGTAAATAATTTCGATGCACACATCTGCCGGAAGAGAACCGGAGTTACCGACATAGCTTGCAGAGTAAGCAAACTGAAGTGGCAGTGGGCTGGTCGTGTTTGTCGAAGGACCGATGGCCGGTGGAGCAGACGAGTCCTGGAGTGGAGACCGCGTATCGGCAAGCGTAGTGTGGGACTCCCCCCAGCTAGATGGACCGATGACCTTAAAAAGGTGGCTCGGACAGACTGGATGCGGAAGGTGGAGGACAGGGTGTTGTGGCGCAGCCTGGGATATGTCTATGTCCAGCAGTGGACTGCGATAGGCTGAGTTGATTGAATATTCTAATAAAAATGTCAAAATTTAGCTTTTTTAAATTTTGAGGTTATTTTATGTCGCTGCTCAGGTGCTAATTACCAAGGTGAGATGACAGATGTTATAAGCCGATTCATTAAAGAAATGAATCTAAAATGGCGGTGCTTATCATGTTTCTCGCTTGCACAATATCACTTACACT
Organism: Tiliacea aurago; assembly: GCA_948098905.1. Taxonomy (NCBI): domain Eukaryota; kingdom Metazoa; phylum Arthropoda; class Insecta; order Lepidoptera; family Noctuidae; genus Tiliacea; species Tiliacea aurago. Next base: position 22,604,666 of record OX402577.1, read on the forward strand.
AGCGTGCAAGCGAGAAAACATTATGAGCACCGCCATTTTAGATTCCTTTCTTTAATGCATCGGGTTATACACATCGTATACGACTATTGCAAGGCTCGCTTTTACTAAGAATTCGATTAAAATGTAACCCAAAAAACAACATAAAGTTTTCCATACAAATAGCTACACGTACGAAAACATTATTGTAAGACTTATCAGTTTTGTTTTCCATGAAAACTGAACGGTTAATGCATGTACACGTTAGATTTAATATGGTCATTAAAAGCCATGTTTGTATGACGAGAAGTATTATATACTTTGAAGGAATTTCCGGCGTTTTATTTTTCTCATATAAGTAAGAGAGTGTGGAGTTTCCAGGCGTTCATCCGTGCACGTTTTTTCGCCATCTTGGACTGCAAAAAGTAAGTAAAACAACAAAATAGGTAACGGAAAACATTGTTGGTTATTAGTCATGACAAACATTATATACTTATTTTATTAGAAAACACCCGTCACCGTCCATAAAAAATGCAGCAAATCACGTTTCGTGAAACGGTTGTTCCATGAATTCAGTGCATAGAAAGAGTGCGGACGAACTTGTATTACACGTAATTACTCTAAAATATTGTGGCTCCTATACAATACAAAAGTCAATGTTGAACACACTTTGACGTACATCGATCCTTTTGTTAAATAAATACTTGTAAAGTTTCATTGTAAACCGTCAGTGCATTAAGTGTGATCAACTGGAGTTTTCTGTGCAGAGGTCAGCTTTTGAACAAAAAACAAAAGAGGACCAATGTATGTTATTCAACGGTATAATTTAATTAGTTACAGAGGTGACATGGAAATGACAAACATCGAAGGTAAATATCATGTTTTTAATAGGATCAGTGAGAATCATAAGTGATGATGAGTCAATAGAGGCTTGTAAGGGAATGTTGTTTGAGCAACAACTTTGAATTATTTAAGGTGACACTCTTGGAATCAGCCATAAACAAGCTAATATTTGAATTGATCACAACGGCTCATCTGCTCCTCTAATTCACTCCGCTCACACGCGATTTCGTTCAACTAAAGACTAAATATTATTCATTGTGTGATACACCAAACTTAATTCGATACCAAAATAACGTAACCATTTCACTATTTCAGCATATAAAGATTTAATTTTTGGATATATCGCACCTCAACTCAAAAAAAATTAAAACTCTTATAATCTTCCATTCGTTTCAGAAAACTTCAAAATCTTATCTCAAATAGTGTCATACTTATGACTGTTTTTTTTGACTTACGACACTATTTCAGCGGGGCCGCGGGGGTGCGATATGTTTATTGACTATTTGATTATTACTCTGACTGAAGAAATGAAATGAAATGAAATGAAATGAAATGAAATCGTTTATTCTGTAAATAGGATATTTAAATCACTTTTACACGTCATATAAAAAATAAAAAAAATCTAGATGTAGCCGACATTTCCTATCTGACTACCCCTGAGAAGAAATGGCGAAACAAACTCAGGGGTCAAAGTCTCTTTTAAAGTCCAGACATAATCTTGGTCAGATCATGTGAGGACCATGTAGATCCGTGTCTGAAATGGTCTTTTGAGGAAAGAACCACGCAAATTTGAGCGGACCTGACCAATCAGTGTAAGCATTTGTCAGTAATCGTGCAGCTCAACTCAAAACTTAAGGAGCTCAACGACTCGACGAACAGTACCAAAAAAAGGACATTTGGGTAGGCCGCATAAAGCGCTCAAAATGTCAGACCATCATTAAAACTTAACTGAGAAAAGAAAGGAAAACATTTAAAGAAAAAAAAAAAATGACCCACATAGTGCTCACATTCACAATAAATTAAAGTAGTAAATATAATACTTTTCAAAGTAAACATTCATGTAAAATTGTATACAATATTCTGCAATGTCAATATGTATATAAAATCATGCATAATAATTAAAATGTCAAGTTTTATCACAAGGCTAGCAGAGCGAGCAGCTCAATCCCAAGCTTTTTTGTCCTCTAAATAATCAGAAATCTTATAGTACCCTTTTTTACAAAGTTTAGTTTTAATACAGATTTTAAATCGTTTAATGGGTAAGTTCCGAATGTCAGTAGGAAGTTGGTTGTAAAAGCGTATACATTGACCCATGAAAGAGTTGCCTACTCTGTGGAGGCGAGTGCGATGTACAGCAAGATTGTGTTTATTCCTGGTATTTAAACTATGAATATCGGACATTTTCTTAAAATTTGATTTATTTTTGTGTACATATAATAGATTTTCAAGTATATATTGAGAGGCTACAGTCAGAATATCTATTTCTTTGAATATTTCACGAAGTGAATCTCTTGGACCTAGATTGTAAATGGCTCGAACAGCCCTTTTCTGTAAAATAAAGATATTATTAATGTCCGCACATGTTCCCCAGAGAAGGATCCCATACGACATAAGACTATGAAAATAACTAAAATAAACAATTCTGGCAGTATCTACATCAGTAATCTGTCTAATTTTTTTAACAGCATAGGCGGCCGAACTAAGCCTTCCTGACAATTTTTCTACGTGTGGGCCCCATTGTAATTTACCGTCAATAGTTATTCCAAGAAAAACTGTCGACTCAACAGGGTCCAACTCTATTCCATTAAGTTGAACATTAGTAGTTAGCTGCCTGACATTTGGCATTGAAAATTTAATGAGTTTAGTCTTTTTCTCGTTCAGGAGAAGATTATTTACATTAAACCAATGGACAACTTTAGAGAGTGCATCGTTAACATGTTCAAAATTGACTAGCTGACGTTTGATTTTAAAAATGAGTGAAGTGTCATCTGCGAATAATACAATCTTGTGATTATCCCTTATGTGAAAAGGTAAGTCATTTATATAAATTAGAAACAAGAATGGACCTAGAATTGAACCCTGCGGAACACCCATAGTGACCGCAGATCCTGCAGATCTCTTGCCATTAACATCAACCCTCTGAATTCTGTTGTTCAGATAAGAAGTCAGAAGGTCGAGAGCACTGTCCCTCAAACCATAATGGTGCAGTTTTCTGATGAGTGTATCATGATGAACGCAATCGAAGGCCTTAGACAAGTCGCAGAAAATGCCAAGAGCATCCCGCGACTCCTCCCAGGCCTCGAATATGCTCTTCAGTAATTCCACGCCCGCGTCTGTAGTTGAACGACCCTTAGTAAAACCAAACTGTTTCAGATGTAGTAGATTATGTTTATTAAAATGTCCTAACATTTGTTTCAAAATTAATTTTTCAAAGATTTTGCTCAATGTAGGTAATATCGAAATAGGCCGAAAATTCGTAGGATCAGTTGTGCTGCCAGATTTGAACAGAGGAATCACTTTGCTAAGTTTCATCAGATCAGGAAATACACCAGATGCAATACAAGAATTAAAAACAATTGCTAAAAAGGGTGAAATAACATTAATTATTGAAGACATGGTATGTACTGATAACCCCCAAAGGTCTGCAGTTTTTTTTATATCAAGGTCTTTAAAAGATTCTATAATGTCTTTAGCGGTAACGACCGTGAATTTAAGGTGTTTATCACATTCTGGTACACATTCTTTTAATATTGAGTAAGCAGAAGTGGAGGACGACGATGACAGAGTTTTGGTTGTTAAAATAGGAATATTAGTGAAAAAAAATTCAAACTCAGTTGCCACCTCCATGTCTGCCTTAATATCTACATCATTGATTTTTAGATGGAAGTCACGATTCCGTACTGTCGTTCTTCCCATTTCTGAATTAATAATATTCCAAGTTGTTTTAATTTTATTTCCAGAAGATTTTATTTTATTTTTAATGTGTATGGCTATTGCCGAGGAACAGGCTCTTTTAAAAGTTTTAGAATATTTTTTAACAAATTCTTTAAAAGTTTCATCATGGTTATATGTTTTTTCATCATACAATTCATATAACCTCTGCCTACTTTTGTAAATACCTGGTGTTGCCCAATCACTAAATATTACGTGGTCACAAACAGGCAATGTTTTTGAGGTGAACACCTTCCTAAATTCACAATTAATGAGATTAAATAGTAAATTATATGCTTGATCTGGGTCGGTGTGATAAGGCAAACCCGGTAGTTTTTCCATTAAATTATTTTTAAATTGTTCTAAGCGACTTTTGTTTACAGGAATATAACTCACTAGTTTTCTTTGAGCTCTGACTATTTTCCGAGGGAAAGTTACTAACTGGCCACAGTGATCAGAGTCCAACTCGTCAACACAAAAAAGAAAAACGCAATTGGGTTAAACTGCCTCGATTGCATATGGAATGCAATAAAGAATTGAGAATTGAATTGAATTGAGAATTGAATTTAATTCCAAAAAGATCTCTACTTTTTTATATATTTTTCTGTAAAAATTCTAAAATCCTAAGTCATTTCATTGCAAAATTGCATTCAAAATGTGCGTAAACGCACGTGTGCGTGTGCGCAATTAAAAACTTTGGCTGAAAGTATTTTTGATACATAGCTTAATTTATTTCTAAACAATTTTTATTACGTTTGGCGCTTTAAATTGTTTTATATTGGTTTCAGCCATTGTTGCGCTCTCTTTTTTCGCACGTGGGAGTAATTGATTCTGTCACTTTCTAATGCCCGCCCAGTTCGCTAGGAGTTATTTTTTACAAAACCTGATACTATGATAACTGACACACCATAAAACGGATTGATGTGGATGCACCACTGGGCGCATACCAAGTATGACTAACAAAAGCATATCATAAACGATGCTGAATGTCAGTAACGGACAGATTGCATCATAAATAAAAAATAAAAAAATGATGTATCACTTTAACTTCATTACAACCACCGCAACGGATCGTATTAGGCTAACAAATGAAATTAAGTACACAAAACTGACTGTATTTTGTCTGATGTGATGATGAATGGATGTTCCTTCTAAATGTTTGTCATCTAATTAAAACATCATATAATAAGAAATAAAGAAAATACGTTTATTTGCGGTAAACATGACGCAACAAAGAACATAAACACAAAAATAAGAAAAGGTTGGGGGAAACATGCATCACATCCACGCAAAACGGCTATCGCTCAGCATTATACTAATCATCATACATCATACTCCATGTATGAATGGGATGCGATTGTTTATCAGGATGAAGCATGGTGCCCATGCCAAAAAATCTTATTAAAAGATACTGAAACAAAAATATCATATTTCTGGTTTCGGTTTATTTTTAGCATGAATGTTTAGTGGTTTTCTTTGTCCATATTTTTAACAAATGGCAAATTAGATACGCCCTTAACAAGGGGATCCGTTAGATGCGGGAAATACAGGACTGGGCGTTGTGTCATGATTGAGAGAGGCCTATGACCACAGTTGACTTCTTCCGGCAAATGGCGAAATTTTTTAGTTCGTTATCAAATTCAATCCAAGCTTATGCTCATTCAAAAATCTGACTTAGTCAATTTTAGCAGATTAATAATATTTTTTCAAGGAAAATTGTTATTGATAAAATGCCAAGAGGATTATCAGAAGTTTTACGAGCAAGAAATGTAACTTTGAGGGAAGAAGGATATTCCTCCGAGAGAAATAGCATGCAGAGTTGCTGTATCCCAATCCTATGTCGTAGTCACGTTGCAGAGGTACTCCGGCATGGACAATTTAGCTGACCGACCCCGCAGTGGTCGCCCAACTGTTCTGACTGCTGCTCAGAAGCGCTATATCAGACTGCTGACGCCTGTGACCCCGCAATCAACGCCACTAAAATAATCGCAGAAGTGCGGGCCGCCTCTTGACTTGAAGTTAGAACTCAGACCATTCGGAATTGCTTACACCAGGCTGGACTACGAGCACGGAGGTCTTGGCGAGCCCTTCTGAATTCACGGCAACGCCAGCGACGGAGATTGCAATGGCTAGGCTCCAGGAAAATAAAGAAGATGAAGGAAAAACATTTGGCAAAAATGTCTCTTTGTTGACGAATCGCGAATCAATACTCATCCTTTTAACCGACGTGTCCGTGTCTGGAGAAGACCTAGAGACTCTGAAAGGCAAAGAACTGCCACTGGAACCGTTAAGCAAGGTGGGAAATCGGTGTCCTTTTGGGGTGGAATTATGATTGGAACTAGAACGCCTTTGATCGCGTATCGAGGCTCCATGATGGCAGATAGGTACAAAACGGTCGCTAATATAGATGTAATTGTCAGACCTTTCCAAGTAAACCATGGGCACCATTTCGTACTGGTCGATGATAATGCGCCCGCACATCGAGCTCAACGAGGCAATGCTGCTCTCCGAGAATGCAACATCACAAGGTTAGACTAGCCAGCCGACTCGCCTGACTTAAACCCAATAGAGCACGCGTGGGATGCTCTTAAGCGAGCTGTTTGGAACCGTCAGCCACCTCCCCAGACAGTGCCAGAGATCAGGGAATCCGCTATTCAAGAATGGGACAGGTTACTGCAAGAAATGCTGGATAACTTGATCCACAGCATGCCCAGGAGGATCACCGCATGTGTGCGAGCCAGGGGATGAGTTATAGAGTATTAAATAAAAATCTTCTTGTTGTATAAGTTTGGTTAAACGATCTTTTTCTTTCCATCAAATTTCTGTTACAATTACATTAGGATTGCCTTACTCAATTTTTGTAAAAAAAAATATTTTTAATTTCAAACAGTGTATTACTATTTAAAAAAACCGGTCAAGAGCGAGTCGGACTCGCGCACCGAGGGTTCCGTACGTATATATAATGTTGATGATTTCTGAAAAACTGTGCTATTTAGAGACATCGTTTTATTTTTCCTGTAATCTTTACCTATACTTCTACCACAAAGAATAATTTCAGATTTTTACCTATCCAAACTTCGGAGATAAGGGGGGAACGGTATTTTTTTTTACATTTTTCATCACAAGTCGGAAACAATGCTGCCTAAAAAAAATTTTTTTGAGAATGTGCAAACTACGTTCTTTCATATGATACCTCACATGCCCTAGTAGCCCCACTTCAAATTTTTAGGACCCTCTTTCAGTATCTTTTGCAAAAAAGATACCTTTTTTTAAATTTCTTTCTTGTTTGCAAAATAGTTGGGCAAACGACATCTAAAACTATTCTAAATTTCAAGTTGATAGCATGAGTGGTTCTTGAGATATCCAGGTGTGACTGACAGACAGACAGACTTAGTCTCACCGGTTCCTTTTTACCATTTTGGTACGGAACCCTAAAAAGATATAACGTAAACACTTTTTCTTGATAAAGTTAAATTTTAAAAATATATATCAGCAAAATTTTTTTTATTGTGTGTATGACTGTAAGTGGAACGGTAAATAGCTATAACGGTACATATGGTATAGAAATCAGCTACTAAAAACTAACAATTCATTTGCTTATTTCGTCCAGCCTAACCAAAACCGCATCTAACGAGTACAGTCCAGCAACTCATTGAATACGCCGTATCAAATCGGTAACTGGTAAATTTTCTGGGTACTAATAATAAATTATGATTTGTTAAGCAACAATGGAGTGAATTTCGTCACACAAAAATAACACGCAGGACAGAAAATTTACAAAAACAAAAGTGCTGAACAAACGCGTGTAACAAAGCGAATGCGCATCTCCGTCATCTCCACTGAACCTCACAAATATGATAGCCAATAGGCTGTAACAACGTAAAGTCTAACCATATCCCAACGAACTGTCAAGGGCCGAAAATGTTAAGCAATTCTCAAATCAATTCCTTCCACACACAGTTGGCGCATGTCACATTTCTGAACTGAACATTTACTCAACATGATGTATGTTTCAGCCGCTGAGCAGTGTTGAATAAGTTTCCCTGAAAAGAGTAATTCGCCACACTATTTGTACAGCTTGGTGGATGAACAACAACTAATGAACGATATTTAAAAGAACGTTTATTGCAAGCAGCTCAGTTATTCTGCAAGTGTTGGTTACTACAACATAACGAATAGTTTATCACTAATAATAAAATCTTGGCCATATAATGGCTTTCACGACGTTTCTTGTGACCGTATCTATGGTTGCCATCGCAAGTGGTAAGTGCCTTTGTTACTTTTTAACCGACTTTCAAAAAGGAGGAGGTTATTTATTTGCTTTTCCATGTTTTCAAACAAGTTACCGTTAATGTGATTTCTCTGAAGTATTTATAGTGTAGGTAAGATGTTGATGTTTTTGTTATTATAAAAATATTGCAAAACAATTATTCGATCCAATTAAGGTTTTGTTGAACCGATTTTGTTCTTCGCTAAACACTTTTGTTGATAGACCTTGTTTTTAGATACTTCTACAACATTATTTTTAGTATATGCGAAACCTGAATATAGTTTGTTCAGAATAAGGAACTGAATCGATTTCAATAATTTTTACACCATGATATATATTGTCCCAAAAAATTTAAGTGTGATGGAAAATGTTATCGCCATTTAATTACTTACAATCAACTTACAATACAATCGCCGTACGGTTAGGTACCTTCTGCCAAATTATTATCAATGAGCGCAAGACGACCCTGGAGGCGCAGGGGCGCCGTTAGCATGTTTTTGTACGGACATCCCGGTAACATAACAACCTTATAACTTTGTGATTTTTCATGATACAGTTTTTAAATACATAGATTCTTTACATAAAAATACTAGACACGTTTCGGGTTTTGCATATACTAAAACTAATATTGTATTGCAAGATTTAAACCTGGAACTCTTAAGCTTGATATAAGTTTATTATATACTTCTAGAATATTAAAATAGAATGTGATCAAGTTGACTTGACGCGTGCGCAGTTGCGTCATAGATCTGTAATTGTACAGTTGCTCTATATTCAACATCACATTATATTAAACTAAGATATATTAAGTGTTATTATTGTCATTAAAAAAAAGGATTTTGATGCTTTTGCTTAAGTTAAAACGATGGTTTCGGTTGTGTAAGGAAGGACATTTAAAGGTGCGTGTTTGTTGAGAATACATGCCCTGCACGCGTAGCACGTCCATTGCTATCTCTATTCTACGAAGACAAAGTGACATTATTTCTTATTTTTCTTTTCATCATTTTTGACATCGCACCGTTGCAATCTGTCTGCATTCTGTCATTACCTATGTCTTTCTTTTGTTCTGTTTCTACAATGGTCATGTTCAAGAAGCTTATAGTTAAAAGTGGAGGAGTCTAAACACCTGTATGAAGAATACATAACAATTCACTCATTCCGTTCAAGTGAACGAACATATGTCAAACGTCAGTATTCATTTGCAATCTGCCAGTGTAACACCTATAGCTATTTCTAATTTATATTAATGTACCTTGTGCATATTTCTGTTTAAATACAGTACACTTTAAAGTTTTTATTTATGTGGTGGAGGACACTGGTAATTACCAGTGTCCTCCACAATACCTAAGTGACGACTTTGGTCGGACTCTCTCTTTCTAAATACACACTTAAGAACGAGACAGTGATATGTGTTTTCTGTATCTTATGTATGTATTCAAAAAGCAAGAGTCTGACCACAGTCGTCTTCTCTTAGGTATTTAGAGTATAGCCTCCACTTTTGTCTATACCTTCATGGTCATGCTACGCCACTACGCGTGCTGCCCTCCAGGCTGTGACAGCACAGGGCTGTCAAATCAGTCAACAGTTTTAAATAAAATTATACAATTATATTAATTATAAAAAAAAAATATATATGTACATATATATATATTTTTTTTAAATTATTTGCTGCTTTTTTACATATTTTTTGGATTAACTGTTTGTATTAGTAACAGTGTCACCTAGCTTTACAGAATCGATACCATTGTCCAGTAACCGCTACGCTAAATCCTTACTAGAATATAAGGACATAATTTTTGTATAATCAAAATGTATTTTTTCACCAAAACAGGGCTTAATTTTGGGTACTTCTTTTTAGCTGGCTTTCCAGGATGGCAAGACAACGATAATCCATTTCCAGGGTGAGTATGAAGCAAGCATGATTTGAGGGGCTAACATGCTAAAAGTAATCTTCGACTGTACGACCAATCCTTCAAGTAAACAAAACAAGAGATAAATAGTGTGTGCGATAGAAGTAAAAACTCACGACTGGAGCCGAATATATCCGATTCAGCGTCACCCACCGACTGCAGCCGACTTTACACGATTCAGTGTCACCGACCCGACCGTGACGATTCAATTATGTTCAAAAAAAGCGCAAAGTGCGCCAAAAGAAGTATTCACTAATAAAAAAAAAACCGGTCAAGTGCGTGTCGGATCACGCACAATGAAGGGTTCCGTAGTTGGGATAAATTTACTTGTGCTATGAGACCTTGTTTTTTGCCAAATTTCATGATTCTAGGTCAACGGGAAGTACCCTATAGGTTTTGATTTGTATAATATTGTAGTTAAAAAACATGTTCCCCCATACATCGATATACGCCACGGTCAATTTTCCAAACAAAAAACTAAAAATTAACGATTTTCGGACATTTTTCTTTACTTGTGCTATGAGACCTTGTTTCTTGCCAAATTTCAAACTCTCAAACTCTAACTCCCTTATTACAAAACAAGGTTTATCTTGAGACCCGGGTTTAAAACATGGAGCCATTATAGAATTTTGAACTTTATTCCGACTATGGTAAAGTTCCTAAACACAAAACTGACAACTTAGTACGAACAAAATTTTCAGTTTTGTAAAAAGAACGGTATTTCAATCACTCTCACTATTTCTTATTACAAAAACTGGCTCCACGGTTTAAGCCATGTCAAATATAAATCTTGTTTTATAATAAGGCGGAAAACATTTATTTCAATTAAACCTATTACAGGCAATTTTGAATTGTCAAAGAGTCGGTCAGTTAGTCAGAAAGTTGAAGCTATTTGCCCATTCCAAAACGTAGATCTCTATGGAGAAGAACAGGCAAGAAACTCCAAGGACACTCTTTTAAATCAAGATATTACAAAATCCTGGGTACATTATTCTTGTTGCTTATATATATATATATATATTTTTATTTTTTTATTGAGGTAAATAAAGATTTTGATGTACATGAGAGACTTAAAAAGTATGCATTATTGTAAGATGGTGTAGGTACATATAATCGTTGGGTGAATCGCTGCTCGCCTAGCTAGATTACTGAGTAATCTGTATTTAGGAGAGACAGTTTCAACTCCCTATTTGAGTATCACAATAATCATGTACTTATATTTAAAAAATAAAAACAAAACATCTTAAAATTAAAATAGAATAAAACTAAATTAAACAATATTAAACAAAAAAAAAAAAATTAAATTGAATGAGTGCTGGTGTGGCGAGTCGAGTGCATGCGTGTGTTTGGATATGAATGTGTGTGTGTGCGTATTTGAGAACAATGATTTTCATGATTCTAGGTCAACGGGAAGTATACTATAGGTTTTGATTTATCTAACATTGTAGTTGAAAAACATTTTCTCCTATACATCGATATACGCCACGGTCAATTTTTCAAACAAATACTACAAATTAACGATTTTCTGACTTGTTCTTTACTTGTGCTGTGAGACCTTGTTTCTTGAAAAATTTCATGATTTTCAACGGAAAGTACCCTATACGTTTTGATTTATTTGCGAATATCAAAATATGTCGCATAAATCATCATATTTTTTATTGCGTTGACTTAGAACCTTGATTTTTTTAGGGTTCTAAGGGGCCGTAAGCGTATTGATATTAATTTCAACTTGATACCTTCACGCATTCTTGAGGAAAAGGGTCTTGACAGACTGATAGACAGACAACGAAGTGGTCCTATAAGTTTCCGTTTTTTTTCCTTTGAGGTACGGAACCCTAAAAACTACAAATAAGATTTTCAATGAGAATGTATTAGAATACTGTCGTAATAAATGATCTAGCCAGCTAATTTTACCGATATTGTTTCAGATTCCCTTCGCCCATGGTAAGCTTTGAAAACGTTATAAGGTCACGTACACACCACACAATACAATGCATAAATTCGATGAGTATAGTTTGTCTTTGTCGTTAACGGCCATACATAAATTACGTCACACGTTATGGGTGTGGGAAAAATGGGGTAGGAAAGTGTAACATCGTGTGACAAGGAGGAATCGAGTCATAAGCTTCGTGACGTCACATTTAATCTTAAGTATGCATAATAACTCATAACTTTAACTCAAACGAAAATCTTTAAAATATAATATTATCAATATTATCATATGGTTTTTAGTAGTATCAAAAATTGACACATAGGGGCTCACAAATATGACCATCAGTCACAAGGACGGGATGGGGTTCCAAAAATCATGAAATTTGTGTGACGTCATTTATGGATGGCCTCTTATTTGCAGATGCCGTCATTGCGTTTTAGTCCTCTGGCTTTACCTTCTATGCCTGGAATGCCCACTTTTCCGCCAAACTTCCCCGCCTTTAAATTCCCTGCTTTCCCTGCCATGCCCACAATGCCATCAGTTGCAGATATAGCCAAAACGGTCCCGAAAAATGGAGGGTCCTTCAACGGCGTGGTAATCACCTCAAAGTCTGATATGAAGAGGAATGAAGATGGAACGTGTGTCAAAGAGGACGGGACTACAATTATGACGAACACAAATGGAGTAATTAGTGTGAAGAAAAGTATGTATAATAATATAATTATGCTTTCTTGGTGGAGGAGTATTACCAGTTTGTTTTCAACGATTTTTTTCACGACAGGAGAATAAAAAATAAAACATTTATTTGACACTTAAAATACATATTACAAACAAGTAGGTCGAAATAATATAGCACACAAATGTATTGCCAAGAATCTGGTCCTAACCCCCGAACTAGGCCTGGACCTGTATTTATTTTGAGGGCCAGCGCTCAGCCATGGGCTCTATTACTGCTCTTACAACATCATGTAGAAGTGTCGCTACATAGTTGACAGTTAAGTGTCATGTGATAAAACATAATAAGGTAGTTAAAATTAGTATCTGTAGACGGTTAAAACATAGGTAAGACTTATTAACGGAAAAAGAGCTATACATATCTACATTATGAGAAGATAAATATTTAGAATAGTGAAAACACAATGTGGTGTTTGTTGAAATTTTAACTTAAATTGTGTAACTAACTTTCGTATAAATTCAAGGAAGTTTTATGATGTGTCTGAAGTAAAGAAAATAAAAGAAGTTATAATAAAAATGCAACGAGAAATAGTTAACACTTCCTAATAGGGTAAAGAAATCCTAAACGGCGCGGCGTAGCATGTATGCTATGCGTAGCGCTACGCGTAGCGCTACGGCGTAGCTGTAACAATCGCGTTGCGTTATTCATTCCCCCGTTGGGAAAATAATGAAAAGTTTTTAAAAAGTTTCTGTGAAATAAATAAAAAATCAAACACATAAAATTTCATCTAACCCTTTTTTTTTGGGTGGGAAATTATCAAATAACTTTTCCCGCTCTGGGCGGAGCTCAGGGCGTGTCAGACTTTTACTGACTAAAACCCACCCGTATTCCTTCATTTGCCTGTGTGCCAGGGCTACGATATCCCTTTCGGACAAACTCGCAACCCTGGCAATCTAACCCTGATGTACGAGTCACACTCCAGAGTATTAGTATAACCCCGTGGCCACGAGTTACACGCTCAAGCGACACACTAGAGCGACGCGCATCTTGCGACAGCGACTGTAGAGAAAACAAATGAAAGAAGTTGTTTAGAGCATGTCACAAGTCATGCAGAGCGATGACGGTACTCACACGAAGGAAACAAGTGAAATGCGTGCGCGTCGCTTGACGCAAGTCCTGTCACAAGTCGCATCGCTCGAGGCCATAAGCCTTAGACAAAGAAATGTATAGACGGCAGGTAGCTCCATTTCATTCTCACAAAAAAGGGATGTAGTATTAAGTTATTATACGTAAAGGAAAAGGACAAAGCTATACTATTTCCGTCTCTCAGTGCGTGTCAGTGTTTTCAAGGTCAGCGACATATGTAGCTTCGACTTTCATGGCGATTTTGTGAAATTGTGAAGTTTATATTGGCACTTTTCTACATCATAATTATAATCATCAATTTGCTGATTGGTTTTTGTTTTAAAACCCAGGGTAAAGGGTTAGGTTTTTGGTATCATTGGGTCCTTTATACATTTCTGGATATGTATGTAATATGCTGTCTCATCTGGCCACGCTAACCGAACCTCTTAAGTTTTATTACTCTAAGCCATAAGCCCTTAGAAAGATGACTCTATGTAACTTATTTAATTTGCAGTTGGAAGCAACCCGCCTGACCTAAACATCAAGTACGTATTCCTGTAATGTAGTAACTATATTATGTTAAAAGGTCATGTACAAATAATTGTCAAGTAAACTCGTACCGCCTTATTACAAAACAAGATTTATATTTTGACATGGCTTAAACCATGCAACCAGTTTTTGTAATAAGAACGTAACCGTAACCGTTCTATATACAAAACTGAAAACTTAGTTCGGTACTAAGTTGTCAGTTTTGTGTTTAGGAACTTTACCATAGTCGGAATAAAGTTCGAAATTCAATAATGGCTTCATGTTTTAAACCTAGGTCTGAAGATAAACTTTGTTTTTTAATATGGGGGAAAGACATTAGTATGTTAGTATGATTTATAAGTTTTTATTTTGACAAATCTTAAATGCAAATAGATTAGGCACTTTTCCAATTGACAGCGATGCGGAAGATTTTTTATGCCCAATGAGCACTTCCCTTTTTTTAATATAGAGTACTTGTACATAATACTTATTTTAGTGTAAGCATGTATGTAGACTGTATAGTGGCCGATCGCCACGCGGCATGCGTCGCCCCGCCAGCAATCGGTTTTCACATCAAAAACTTACATGATTTCGTATAAACAATAATGTTTTTTTACGAAAAGACAAACGTTTTCCTTTGCTTTGCAACAAAATAAATAGAATCTAATATTTTCATTTATTGTTAACTATAAGATCACGAAATAATAATTGTCAAGTATTTTCTTTTTTTTCCAGTCCTGCACCGGTAAGCAGCGAAAAGCAATAGACGGAATCAAATAATATAGTTTATTAACACTTATTATAACAAATATAAATACTATACATAATTTATTACACATACTAAAACATTTTAATATATTAACTACAGGAGGAAAACACTACAGAATGAGGTAAATACAAAAACTACTAATCATACTAAACTTTTAATAAAATTTATTAATATTTTGTTTCACAAAGACGATCTATACTCTTCTCTACTTCTACACACTTTGCACACTTTGCTCACTACACACTTTTGACTTATTTTTTTTAAATTGATACTAAAGTAATTTTTTTTTTCGTTTCAGTTTGACTTCAACGACCCAAAGGTATACTTTTAAAATTTAGATTTACTGTTTCTAACGTTTTTCCGTAGCCAGGCTTATCTATGACAATAAACAACATTTGGCGGTTCCATTTTCTTATTTTTTTTCCTATTTTATGCGACATAAGTTTCGAATAATGCCAGGAACTTACATGCCTGTAACTTGCACAAAGGTATGCAATTTGCTTGTGACATACCCACGCTATCGCCAGTCTTAAGTTGTTATGGCACAATGTCATTCAAGCATGTAAACCAGGTATGCAATTCGGTAATCCTCGTATAATTTCCAAATTAGCACGAACGTTGCACCACAGAATTACCCCCCCACAGAGGCAATGGTGCGCTATTGTAGTAGTGCATTATCATTGAGCGTTTGTATGAAGTGTACTCCTTCTTGGGTTGGCTACTCCGGTCGCAGATCGTCCTTTGTCACTCAAAAGTTTTAAAAAGTTTTTGGAATTGCATAGAGTTGTTAATCCATAATTATGTCATCATGATAATACAAAAGCTGATGCTGCCAAGCAGTGGACTGGCCATGTTTGTCAAAGGACCAATGGCCGGTGGAGCAGACGAGTCTTGGAGTGGAGACCGCGTATCGGCAAGCGTAGAGTGGGACGCCCGCCTTATCTAGACCGAAAAGGTGGCTGGGACAGACTGGATGCGGAAGGCGGAGGACGGGGTGTTGTGGCACAGCCTAGGATAGGCCTATGTCCAGCAGTGGACTGCTATAGGCTGAGGATTGATTGATAATTAGTTCCCATCATCGTGCTTCCGTATATCCGGGGATTAGATACAAGAGGATTTCTGAAACGCATACTTTGCCTTGGAGCTCTGTAGCTTCTGACATGTGCATTAACACCAATATGTGTTTATCACCAATTTGTGCAAATTAGTGGCGTGTTAATTCCGGGCTTGATATTATTTTGCATGAAATATACGATACAAATGGTACTGCGAAAACTTATAGGTAATATTTATAAAGACATCTTATTAGACCTATTTAGAAATAATTAATTTTGCTCAATTGTTTGCTGTTATGTAAGTTCTGGCTACAGTCTATAGACTTTCTTTAACAACTGTAATTTATCTTGCAGCCCCCTGCACTGAAAATTTGTACGTAAATTAATATTACCTTTTGCCCGGTTCCTAAATTTAAGAGGATTTTATGTTTTTTTCTGCTAATAATCAAATATTTCGGGTAATAGAAGGAAATATTTGTTCTTCAGTGAACTAACCGTTAGGTTATAGAAACCGGGCTTAGGATCTTCTCTTTGTTGTGACACTTTTCTTTATGCAACATTATCTTTTAGCAGTAGAGACTTTTTAGTTTGAAAAACTAAATTTTATAACTAAAAGGTACACGCTAGTTGACAGGTGTTGTTTTTATGTGTGTTGAATGTCTTTCCTAAACTCTACACTTCAATGGGACATCAGAAAAATTCTTTACTTTTCAATAATGTTTAGTTTTAGTAATGTGCAATATGTATTGTGGTCTTACGGCCGAAACACGTTGAAGCAATGAGACAAATTCACCAGAATTTATAAAAAGAACAAAAAAAATACAGCCGACTTGTGAAGTCGGATAAATAATGAGCGAGCCTTACAGTAGTCGCATAAATGATGTGTAACATCTGACATCTCACCTTGGTAATAAGAAACTGAGCAGCGACATAAATTAACCTCAGAATTTAAAAAAAGCTAATTACTGATATATTTGTTCGAATAATTATTAATTACTAGTGGTCGCCAACCGGTCGAAATTCGACCCCCTCTACTTACAATCTATAAATAACTTACCAATCCCATGCTATTATAAAGTACTTACTAATTCCATGCTATTAAAAAGTACTTACTTATTCCATGCTCGACCTGTTACTTCCTGTCTACACACTTTCACGAAATCACTCCCATAGAAACCGAAATCAAAGATGTTACACATCAAAAATAATATTTACAATACGACGACGGCGCATTGCTTTGTTGTATGTCGGTGTCTCTTTGTTGTATGTCGGTATCTCTTTCTTGTTTATTTCTTTTTCATGAATTCAAAACTTTCCCACCTGATGGCTACTGATCCTACTATTAGCCTGCATCATCCCACAACCGGGCAAAGGTCTTCCAGCTACTTCTTCCTATCTTTCGTGATTACTGGCTCTATCCAAGATTCAATAAGCACAGTGCCCGCTACTACAGATTGTTTTCCATCTTTGTGTGTTGTGCACGTGAGACTTGTATCTGTAAGCGCACCAAGTAGGAAAGGCCAGCATTCATTGTTTTTGTTTGAAAACGACTACCGCACTTGGAGACGTCACTTAATAATAATCCATCAATAACTTTAATTTACCAGCATACGTTGGTAAGTAGATCATAATAATGTGTAATATTTGACATCTCACCCTTGTAATAAGCAACTAAGCAGCGACAGAAATGACCCCCTCCACTTACAATCGATACAATATATAACAAAAACCCTGTTGTTCCTTCTACCTACGTTTTAAGAATCGGTATACATACGTAATAAAGCAAGTCATGTATAAAAACTGATCAAGAAAAATAATTAAATTAAATATTTAATTATTAATATTTGTAATGTTTAACTGATTTCTAACCTCTTTCATTCTTTTATTTTGACTCCTCGACTAGCCAATACTTATTTTTTTTTTAATTTTAATTCCACCAATGTTGTGCTTGTAGGTAAATGTATACGTCCCGAAAAGGAACAACAGGGTTTTTGTTACATACTGTATTGTACTTACTAATTCTACGAGTACACTAATTCCATGCTATTATAAAATACTTACTAATTCCGTGCTATTAAAAAGTACTTACTTATACCATGCTCAAGCTGTCACTTCCTGTTACACACTTCCGTCCCTTTTCACGAAATCACTCCCACAGAAATCAAGATGAAAGATGTTCAAAACACAATAAAAAAAAAACTATGTACCGATGTGTGTGATGTATGTGTGTGTGTGTGAGTGGGTGTGTACTTTTGACTGATATCGTTAAAATAATAATACACTAGTCAGTCTATTATTATATCACTTGTTATTGATTGATATCTCTGAGTGCAGTGTATGTGATGCATCTTGCAATCTTTGGTAAAATTAGTCACTTTTGAGTAACATAAAAATAATAATTATTTTTCTATGTTCAGATCAAGCCTTCTAAACCAAACCAGTTCGGGAATTTCAACAACTTCAAAAAATTCGAAGATCGCAACATCTTCGGGTCCCACCACACGTTTGATTTCATTGATCCTAAGAAGATAGAGACGTATGTACCAGGTGAAGGCGAGACCTTCAAAGGAAACTCCGTCAGAACTCGCTCGTTTTCTACCAATATTAATGGCAAGGTTAATGAAGGAGGCAGTGCAGTCAGAATCAACAATGACAACGGCCGCGTAAATAAAGAAAAAATTGCCTACAACAGTGATGGTACCCAGCCCTAGAACTGTATTTCTAAACTTCGTCCTTCAGTTTAGTTAGGCCTGTCGTCCACGACGGAACCCAAAAGTGCCTAACCAGTTCAATAAAAAGCAATGAATAGCCAGAAAGTCACAACTAGTATTTCAATGGAGTTCATACACGACGCATCCAAACAATAAATCAATCTGCATAGCCAGAAAGTCACAACTAGTATTTCAATGGAATCCATACACGACGCATACAAACAATAAATCAATCTGCATAGCCAGAAAGTCACAACTAGTATTTCAATGGAATCCATACACGACGCATACAAACAATAAATCAATCTGCATAGCCAGAAAGTCACAACTAGTATTTCAATGGAATCCATACACGACGCATCCAAACAATAAATCAATCTGCATAGCCAGAAAGACAAAACTAGTATTTCAATGGAATCCATACACGACGCATCCAAACAATAAATCAATCTGCATAGCCAGAAAGTCACAACTAGTATTTCAATGGAATCCATACACGACGCATCCAAACAATAAATAATCTGCTTAGCTAGAAAGTCACAACTAGTATTTCAATGGAGTTCATACACGACGCATCCAAACAATAAATCAATCTGCATAGCCAGAAAGTCACAACTAGTATTTCAATAGAATCCATACACGACGCATACAAACAATAAATCAACCTGCCTAGACTTTCCCCAACTATGTTGAGGTTGGCTTCCAGTCTAACCAGATGCCGCTAAATACCAGTACTTCACATGGAGCGACTGTGTATCTGTCCTCCACAACCCAGTAACTGGGTAATACGATACCCCTTGGTAAGACTGGTTTCCGGGCTTCTGACGACCCGTAACAACTGTCAAAGATCTACAAGACCCCTCCGAGGCACGGACGGGTCTTGTATGTAAAGATGGAGACCCATCCACGGACCAAACCCGACGCATCCAAACACAAACTATTTTTAATAACGCGTTAGTTAGTCGCGTGTACGGACCGCAATTGAAATATTAGTGCTCTCATATTCTGACTACTCTTTGTGATTTGGGTTAGTAACTGGCTATTTTTGAGTAGCGTCGCGCGTCGTCGTGGACGATCGGCCTAAGTGTAACAATGTTTAATAATGCACGTAAACTTTAATTTATCTTAAATCAAGGCAATGTAAAGTATAATCATTACTTTTTTTCAACGTAACAATCAGTGTAATTTTAAGTTTTGTATAACAATTAATTTCTTTTTGATTGATGTTAATAAAATAATAGATACATACGATTTTTTTATTTATTTATTTACCTTGGTGTGCACAAATAAACTTTCACAGCTGTCTTAAAATACCCGTGATATTAACAAAGAATGTCTATAAATAGTTAGGTACCTTTTGTATACGTTTTATATTGAGTTTTTAATTTTAAGGCACCTGCACGAAGAAAACCCTTCTTTGTCAATTTCTTAACTAATTGTGATAAAGCTTAAAATAATTGAAACATTCAGTCTGTGTAACTTTATAGTTACACAGACTTAATGTTTCAATTCAAATGTTTCGATCAAAGTCAAAATAAACTATATTTACGAGATCGTGAAAGTGATGAAACTATTAACAGGTGCTGAGACTGACACCAATAGTTTAGCAGCACGAAAACTTTTATAAGTATAGTTTTCGTGCTGCTAAACTATTGGTTACACATTAAGTCTGTGTAACTTTGTAGTTACACAGACTTATTGTTTCACTTTTATAAGTATAGTTTTCGTGCTGCTAAACTATTGGTGTCAGTCTCAGCACCTGTTAATCGTTTCATCACTTTCACGATCTCGTAAATATAGTTTATTTTGCCTTTGATTTACTTAATGAAGATATTATAAAATCATAAAATAAAAATGTAATTTTATCTCAAGCATACCTAAAGCCCAGTGTGTGATATTAAATTACTTGGTTTTGCTAAGTAGTAGGAAAAAATATATTACCGACTGGGTTTATAAAAAATAAAGGTATTTCCAACATTATTTTTTTGCTATATTTAAGTTAAGTTGAAAAAAGTGCTACAGTCACATGCAAGTAGATCATATAATGATATTGATGATATTTACTAATGTTCAAAATCAAAAGTAGTTTCTTGTGGAAAGATGGTCAAACGTCAGTCTCGCGCCATTTTTTGGCAAACTTGTAGTTAGTAGTAGTATTATTAGTGACTTTCCATAAATACTTAATTTATTTGAAAAATTTCTTCCAGCCACATGGAAAACAAAGAACTCGACTTTTCATATTACAAATAATGTTTTTTCCCTTTCTCACAACCAATGAACAAAATTGATCAAAATCAGTCGGTTTCGTGCACGGCCACGGGAAGGTTTTTGAAAATCCTTTATTTAATTAATATCTACAGGACCCAATAGTGACAAAATGGAAGATCCAACGACTATTTTGTGACGCAATAGCTAGAAAACGCTAACCTGATCCTGATTTAGAATTGTGAAGGTAAACGTCACAGAACCATCAATTTGGTAGAATCTTGGCACAGCAAGATTTAATAGAAAAATCGAAACGTCCATTTTTCAATTTTTTCCAAATTTTAAGGCGTTCGTTACATTCTAGATGCCTCCGACAGCATTAATGTATTTTTGTACATAAAGGATACTCGTTTTTCTTTTCAACTTGTTTCCATCTTTTCAGTATCGTTTTATTATAGTCGGGTTTTAGTTTTTGTAATAATTTGTTTTATTTCTTTTTTTAATTTTGCAATAAAAATGTCTACATCAGTTTACTTACAATTTTCCTGAGCAAAAGAATTGCTTGCTGGATACACCTCCAATACACCCTTAATTCTTTCCCTTACACTACATTTTTCCCTAAAACAACCTGGATACATCCCTGACTCACCCCCTGGATTCTTCCCTAACACACCCTGGATATATCTCGGAAACATTTAAAAACACATAGCACTAATATTTTGGACACGTCAGTACGAGGATTGGTCAAGTGTGAACTTTACAAATATATTTAATTTTATATTTTGAGGAACTTGGAACTTGGGGACATCCGACATCACCTCATAACACCCCCCCTCCCTGATATGGTCCAACAGTAGGCTCCTTATGTGCGGTTTTGCAATATTGTGAAAGGTACGCTGCTGGCCATGGTCTGGTTTACAATTGTAAGAAGAGCTTTTTCATGATTTTTAAGGCGTTAGGAAGCAGTCATACGAGCCAGTTATCACCCTCAATGGCCAGCCCTTACAAAGGGTGAAACTTACAAAGTACCTAGGGTATTACGTAACGGAGGACCTTAATGATCATGATCATATCGAACAGGAGCGCTGGGCTCTTGCTGTGAGAAGCAATATGCTGGTTCGCAGGTGTGCTTGTTGTAGTAAGTTATGATAACGTTGTTTAAGGCATACTGCCAGACCTACACGAGCAGCCTGTGGGCCAGCTACACACGGAAAAGAGTTCTGAGATATAAACATTAAAAAAATACAGACGACTTGAGAACCTCCTACTTTTTGTGAAGTCGGTTAAAAAGAGGCGTTAACCCCAACCACAGGTCAGCAACGTACTGTAGGTACCAAGATTTTAATGCTGCAAAAGCAGAGTGCGTGAGCATTTCCCTATTACATAGGGCTTAAATGTAGATATAACTGCGAAATGTGAGTGACACTTCTGCTTACACTCCGGGAAATACATTCGCAATGTTGTGTTACTTTGTTGAAACCAATTTGAATATTAAGCCCCTGGTGCTTATGTCATACCTTGAAGCCGTTTGTCTACATGTTGCTCTTAACGAATTGAAGACGTTTACGTACTAGCCTCGTTCGTTCCGGTACGTAAATAACAATTATTAGCTCGTTCATAAAATAACTGACTAATGACCGCGGAAACGACGAAATATGGTGACTGATCTAATTCTACGTTTTAGTCGCAAGACAAGAAGAGCCTCTAATGTACCTGATTCAACAAGTCCTCAATAAATAGGATGTGGGTAAACTTGGCAGATCATTTCCCAGCAGAGCATAAAAAATGTGAGTTCTATTCGCATGCGGCTGAGCTCTAGAGTTCCTGATACTTCAAAAAAACTGTTCTGGCGTTTTTACCTGAAAAAAGTTGAATGAAAATTTGCTCTGCTAACTTCCATTAGCAGATCATTTTTTCCAAAGTTTAATTGTATAACTGATTTAGGGGCATAGTGGTGAGTTCTATACTTCCTAATACTTTTCCGAAAGAGTTTAATTAAACTAGAATAAAATAGGTAAGTATTTTTTCTAATTAGACGGTTTTATAAAAAGGAAAGATAATAATAATGTAGATAATGTACCTAAAGCTAAAAAAATATTAGTTAGGTCCTAGGTATCAGTCATCACACCACTCTCTTCATCAATCTAGGGCATTGATCAGATTCAAAAATAAACTCTTTCTAATATTTTCTAAACATAAATTTTCTGATGTACCTATAGCTGAAAAATGCAAAAAAATACAAAAAATAACCCAAAATTCTCACTCAAGTATCAGCAGAGCCTGAAACAGTTAGGTTAGAAGAAATCGAGTTTTCATTCAGTATTTTAAGTTCATCATCATTTCAGCCGAAATACGTCCACTACTAGTGAATACATAGAGAACGCTGCTGCCCATTCTCTAGTAAGTCCCTTAGTCGCCTTTTACGACACCCACACACAAATAGGATGGTGCTATTCTTGATTGATTCCTTTTTCGGCACATTCCTTTTTGGACATATTCCGTTTTCGGCATATTCTTGTTTCGGCACATTCCGTTTTCGGCATAAATCATTATATACAACAAAGTATCATTATTCTGAAATTTTAAAATGCCTAGGGCTATTTTGTAATTATATACTTACCCATAACAGATACCTAATACAAGGTAGACGGCAGTGAAATAGTAAGGTAATTTTTGTAATGAGGATCTTATCAATTGAAGAGCATATTAGCACTGGCCACTAACAACGTTTGATAAAACTAAATCAATTTAATGTCATTGTCAATGAGGGAAGCTAAGGTAAAACCATGTGCAACGTTATTTGACTTGTTTATTAGAAAATAGTTTAATTTTTTAATCTAAACAATGGACGCCAACAGGCCTAAAGATGGACTTGTCTTTATAATGACTTTTATAAAAGACGGGTCCATAAGTTTAAGCATATGAATTTAGATACCTATTTGGTTATCATTAGTTAGTTGCCCAATTATTTTAAGTAATCAGTGTAGATACTGTTTAATTTTTGTCTTTTATTTTTATTGATTAAGTAAAATATAATATTTTACTAATAAATATTATTTTATTTTATTACGCAAGCAAAGTCACAAGTATTTCATAGTATAATTTATTAACTAAAATGTGCCGAAACAAGAATAAGTCGAAAACGGAATGTGTCCAAAAAGGAATGTGCCGAAAAAGGAATCAATCTTCTTTACTTCCGGCACCACACGGAATAAGTAAGTGGGATCAAAAAACAATTTAGGAGCGGGAACTCCTCGTTTACTGATACATCTATATCAGAAAAATGCGAAAATATGATAAAGTAACCCAGAACTCTTACTCAAGTATCAGCAGTGGTTGAAAAATTAGATTAGTAGAAATCGAGATAAAATGCAGTGTTTCAATTCAAAATCAAGATTTAATTTAGTCTGTAACACTAAATTAAATCTTGATTTTAACTTATTCAAACCTTTAGCCATGCTCTGTTGATACTTGAGTGAGAGGTTTTTTTTTTGGGTGGGTCATTATCAAATAACTTCTCCCGCTCTGGGCGGAGCGGTAGGGCGTGTCAGAATTTTACTGACTAAAACCCACCCGTATTCCTTCATTTGCCTGTGTGCCAGGGCCACAATATCCCTTTCGGACAAACTCGCAACCCTGGCAGGCACTGGCTCTAACGGACCCCGTCAGTTGGTGCTGACAACTCTTTGAGGCGCGCGTGGAATACAACGCGCCGTCGACCCGGGCCAGGTCACTATCGGACAGCGAGCTTCCCATCGCTCACCATCCGCAGGCCCACGCCTACGGTGGCCGGAAATCGGCTTGTGACTTGAGTGAGAGCTCTGGGTTACTTTATACCGTTTTCACAGTGTTCTGTTATAGATGCATCAGTAAACGAGGAGTTCCCCTCCTCAGTCCTACTCAAATTATTTTTTGATCCTACTAACTTAGAGACTCTGCTGATACTTTTGTGAGACTTCTGCTTTCATTTCTTTTTTTTTCTGTTACTAGGGTTAGAAGTTAGAAGTTACTTTGGGTCACTAATCATGGCCCAAAGAATCTATGAAAATCCAAAAATTACGTCATTCACCGCTGTTTTATCAAAATTATTGTCTTTTGCTTTAAATAGGTCAATATTTTTGTTTTCTTATTGATTTAGGTTATCAGAACTCTTTCAGAAAAGTATTAGAAACTATCCTAAATCAGTTGTAAATTTTTTTTTGGAAAAAAATTATCTGCTAACAAAGGTCTAAAAAGTAATGAACATTTTCGAAATGTCTTATTTCAAAACAGATAACTGGAAATCTCTGTTTCTATGGAAAATTTTAAATTGGTCTAATTTGGCTGTAACAATATTTTTCGAAATTATTCTTTACTAACTTTTTAGACCTATCCTGCTTATGCGTATGAAGTTCCATTAAATTGGTTTTGTCATTTCGAAAAACAATGGCTTGAAAGTTTTTATGAAATTATGTAAGGTGACGCTCTTAAAGAAAATGTACCTAATTTAACACTTGGTTAGTTTTGCTTTATAAGTAACGCTGCTTTGGAACAGCAAAGTAAACAGAATATGTCATATGTGCGTAGAACACTTGTTCGAAAATGTTCCATCGCCCTTTGTTAACAACAGCATTTGTTTTAAATTCGGAGAAAAATTAAACAAAAGAAAATCGTTTGTCATCAAGATAAATACGTGGGGACATTCATCCTGCTATAGATATTGTAATGGTGTCGTTCAAAACTTATTCTTAAAACTATAGCCATTAATGAATTTTGACAAAAACAAGTTCATTTGTCAAAATTCGTATGAAAGGGTAAGTTTAACCATTGAATACATGGTGCTAACCATGATTGCTTTAAAAAAAAACTATTATTAAACAAAGCGTACCGCCTCCTACAAGGTGGACCGATGACCTTGTGAAGGCCGCAGGTATCCGCTGGATGCGGGAAGAACAGAACTGCACAGAAGCACAGAAGAAGGCTTGCGATGGAAATTAACTACTCATAATTATAGGACTAATACCCTACTATATGCTACTACTACGTAGTACTACGCTGCTGACTATATGGGACTACCAAAGGGCAATGGAGAGGGCTATGCTTGGAGTTTCCAGACGAGATGGAATCAGAAATGAAGAGATCCGCAGGCGAACCAAGGTAACCGACATAGCCCGAAGAATTGCCAAGCTTAAGTGGCAGTGGGCAGGGCACATTGCTCGCAGAACTGATGGCCGATGGGGCCGAAAGGTTCTGGAGTGGCGACCGCGTACCGGAAGACGTAGCGTTGGAAGGCCTCCTACAAGGTGGACCGATGACCTTGTGAAGGTCGCCGGTATCCGCTGGATGCGGGTAGTACAGAACCGGTCGAAGTGGCGGTGCTTGGGGGAGGCCTATGTCCAGCAGTGGACGTCTTTCGGCTGAAATGATGATGATGATGAAACAAAGTATAAATGCAAAACCTGAAAACCTCACTCATCATTATGAACAACTTTTACTATGGGACCAAATCTAAAATCGTGAAAGAAAAAATCTGCTGTTCCCTACATTTTGACGAGATATGCGTACATAAATGTAGGGAACCGATGATTATTTTTCGCGATTTCACGTTTGTTCTTATAGTAAAAGTTGTTCATAATGATGAGTACAATGACACCTTAAGAGGTTTTCAGTTAATGCAACTACACCTTGTATAGAAACTGATTATAAAAGACAGTTCCAGGAAATATTCCTGCCGATATTCTTTAAAAAAATCTCCTGGAAAACATACGTGAAGTGAACTTGAACTGGGCTGTCATTCCACCTGATGCTAGGGATCATTGAGGAAGGAATACCTACTTGGGTTTATAAGTCAATGCTAGGGATTGACACTAAACATCAACTCACTTTTACGGTGACGTTTTTTACTGAATAGTAATTGGCAGGACTCAGAGTTATTTATAGAACTTTAACCAAAAAATACAACAACATTTACCGTTGAACATCCCTCCCACCCCCACCTATGAAATTCCGAATAAAAATAAAAAATAAACTTATAAAAATAATTCAGTCTGAAAAAATCCGAGCCTATCCAATATAAAAAATCCACTTTACCCGATTTTCCCCTTTACATGTGTATGAGAACTATTGACTGTTTCAAGGTTTCAACACGCGCTATGCATAAATACCTCCCGATTTTCAATATTTTTCATAATATTGTGAGGTTCGGTTCAAACACTTGCTACTCATTAAACTAAGTTATAAACATGGTGAAAATCGTCATATTTGTTGCAATCGTAGCGTTGGCGTGTGTTAATGGTATTTATAATTTTTATTAAGGATATTAAAATGTGTAACAATTTTATTTTTTATTATTTTTGATTTCTGTATTTCGTGAAAATTGTGAGGAAACGATTTCTCATTTAAAGAATCGTAAGAAGATTTAAGTATTTTTATTTTTGTTGGTTATTAGTTAAAAGGTGAAACTGAATCATATCTTAATGAAATCGGTTAAAAAACTACATATTATTCATCATCATTATCATTTCAGCCGAAAGACGTCTACTGCTGGACATGGGCCTCCCCCAAAAGGGGCGGGTTGCCATAATCGCCACGCTTAGCAGGCGGGTTGGTAATCGCAGTATGGTGTTAAAATGCATAGATAATGCTGCATATTATTATGTACAATGCGATTCAACTAAGAATAGGAATGTTAATGACCCTGTTATCTTTGGAATTATACAGCTTGCATAGAAAATTTGTTGTTATCTATTTTTTTAAATTTGTTATATCTCACCGACTTTGCTCCAAAACGAGTAAACGAGGTACAGTTTTCTGCTATAACGCCACAATATGCCGCAATTTAATTCCTATTCTTAGTTGAATCGCATAGTACAGTCAAAACCGTTTTACCGACTTCGAAGGGGCCGATTACGATTGTTATAGCCGATAGTCGTTATAACCAAAAACTATGTTAAATAAACAGAAATACTGGCACCTCAAAATTTCCTCGTAATAACCGATACGTCACAGTCGTTTTAAGCGATGTCGTTATATACGGATTTGATTGTAAGTTTTAAAATCTCTTCTAAAAAGAGATAGCTATAAGTAAATAGGTGCTCGTCTCTGATTCTAGCTCATAAAATCACTACATAGTATAAAACAAAGTCGCTTCCCGCTTCCTGTTTGTCACTATGTCTGCTTAGATCTTTAAAACTCCGCAACGGATTTTGATGCGGTTTATTTTAATAGATAGAGTGATTCAAGAGGAAGGTATACGTTAAGAAAAAGCCACGCAGGCAAAGTCGCAGGCAACAGCTATTATATTAAAAAAGAATAATCCACCTACTAATACGTATCTTTATTAAGTTTTGTAACATCGCACCAAATTCTGTTTCTATTTATCTGGAGTTTTTTATTATTTATTCGGCAATATTGTCGTTCGCCACACATTCCATGTTTATTTTGTTTTTATTTTAATTATTCAAGCAAAACAACCTATTGGTATAGGCCCTATGTGTTTTGCGTTGTTTATTTGAAAAACCAATTAAGCAGATTAAAAGTATAAACCAGCAAAATTATATTATTCTCAGTATTTTTACCTTGTTGTGTTTGAATAAAACGCCTGACTAGAACGCTATATGCGCAAATGGAATTAACACTTGTGTAAACAAAATGTTATAGTAGCAAGCGAGTTTTCAGAAATAACTTACTAAACTTTTTTCTAGATTATTCCAAATTTTAAATTCTTTGGGCCTTATTACAAAACATGGTTTATCTTCAGACCCAAGTTTAAACCATGGAGCCATTATTGAATTTCGAACTTTATTCCGTCTACGGTAAAGTTCCTAATACAAAACTTACAACTTAGTACCGAACTAAGTTTTCAGTTTTGTTTATAGAACGGTATTTCAATCACAGTTAAGTTCTTATTACAAAAACTGGCTCCATGAATATAAATCTTGTTTTGTAATAAGACGGATTAAGTTCCAGTTAGTTTTTTATTTTTTTCAAGACAACGCATATGTATTATGAAATAGAGAGAGAGGGGAATATTTAACTGATCCTATAAAAACTTTTTGACCTTCTATGAACATTTTCTAAAATTATTAATGAACCTCTTAAAAGTAAACACTTTATTATTCTTGAGGCTATTTTTAATTTAAAAAGTGTCTGCAAAAGCGCTTCTAATGATACTTTCATTTAATAAATTGAGCCTCTTTTTGGAGATTATCTTTAACTTTCTAGCCATTTAGTATTTTGAAGACCCAAAAATATGAATCACTAGCTAATTCCCACGGCTTCGCCCGCATGGAGGTCGGAAATTATTCCACGGGAACTACCGGAATAAAAATAATATAATTCAATCATGATTTGAAAGACACGTGGCGCCATCTATTATCATAAGAACGTTATTGTTGTTTTCCTCGGGAACAGTAATTTTTTTCAGGATGAAAGGTACCCTATGTCCGTTTCTGTACACCTGACAACGTATATGCAAAATTTCAGGATGATCGGTTCAGTGGTTTAGGCGTGAAAAGGTAACTTGCTTGGCTTTCTCATTTATAATATTTGTTAGGAATTGAGGTTCACAAAAAGAGGCGCACAATCATTATATTATTATTAGAGATTTCAAAAACAAAAATTCGGATCGCTAAATAGGAATGATCGGAGGTTCGATTAAAAATACAATGCTATAGAGAAACAAACATCCAAATATCTTCACGCAATTCCACTTATTATTCGTTCTCTTATCATATCTTCTATCTTATCGAGACCGCTCCGTGGCTCGGAAAGCACGTTAAGCCGTTGTTCCCGGCTGTCATTTGTAGATCTTTGACAGTTAGGTAGTCAACAGCCCGAAAGTCTGACAACCAGTCTTACCAAGGGGTATCGTATTGCCCAGTAACTGGGTTATGGAGGTTATATTATAGAGGCTCCATGTAAAATACTGGTATGTGCTGCTACATCTAGTTAGACTGGAAGCCGAACCCAACATAGGAAAAGGCTAGCATAACATAATTAGCCTATAATGACCCACTGCTGGGACGCAGGCCTCCTCTCTGTGAGAGGGAGAGGGCTGTAACCCACCACGCGGGCCCAGTGCGGGCTGGAAGATCTTAATTTTTTTTAGTTTTAGGACACGCCTGTTTCCTCACGATGTTATTAATTCATCACTACTGCTCTCACAACGCTGAAGAAAAAGGCTAGGCCGATGATTAATTCTTATTTTTCCAGCCTGTATTGTTTCACTGTAGCTCAAAAGCCACCCTATTTTTTTTTCTGAACGTTCAAACTGATTGTCAGCATACCTAAATTGTTTTTCAAGTTATTTTCTTCTTTTTTTTCAGCCCAACTATTTCCTGAATTTCCTGGATTTTCGTAAGTATTATCATATGTTTCTATTTTATTGATTTAGGATCTCCAACAAAATATGTACACAATACATGACATATAAATAAAGGGTAAGTAGGTCCTTCATTCACATGAAGACATGTAGACATGTACAATAAAGTTTACAACTAAGCTAAAAAATTTAAAATATTAAGTAAAATTTGGTTAATAATTGTTTCAAGGACATAAAAAGAAGAAAATGTAACATTTCGAGATGCTTAAATTAAATTAAATCTATTAAACATTTCTTATAACTAGACAGAGACTCGCAAATGTCTAAATTCGTAGTTTTACCTTGTGATATATTGCCTACAAAGTCTTGGCACAGCGGCGTAATGACCCAGGCTAGTTTTTGAGCTAGGGATGTAAAATAAATCTATTGATATTATATTATGTGATACATATTGCATTCGGCTTTCGACATAATTAGACATATTAAGATGTGATATTTATAAAATACAATTCAATAATAATTCAAAATATACTACTACACAAAGTGAAAGATGGGTGTAGTACAGATAATCAAACAGAACAACTCATCATCGAACATGAAGGAATCCATGGGACCAATATCGTAATCGCGTAAAAATGATCAACTGTCCCATACATACTTTGTCTAATGGAGAATGTTGTTCAGTTTGATGGTCTGTACCGGACCCTTAAATTTGACTACACCTTTCCGATACACGCTGTACCTAGATTTATCCTTCGTTCGTCCTGAATTTTTGTCCCACATTCCAAAAAAAATCTTAAGTTTGTCCCATATCACTATTGAAGTTGTGCTTAGTCCCAAATTCCAAGTACTTTAGAGGTCAACAAAAAAAAATTACTTATTTACAGAACAGTCAGATCTGTGATAAACAAATAATTAAGACATGTAATTTTAATGAGAGTATCAAAACAAAAGATTTGAAAATACAACACAATGCACAATTTAATGTAACTTGATAGAGTGGCTAAAGAGTGTTATTATTAAATAATACCTACCAGTAAATTTTCTCTCACGGAGAAGACAGAGAGGAGCGTTGTTATAAATAGTTGATTGATGTTAAATATTTAATAATACGTAACCCTTTTTTGCCGATTGTACAAAAAAGTAAATTAGGCATATACAAAAAAAATATGGGCCGTAAAAAGAATATAAAATAGGACGAAGCGAGAATAAAATAATTAAAATTATATTTTGGGACGAAGTAAGCATATTGTTTGGGACGACCCAGGATTTTTTTTATGTAGGACAAAACTCAGTAGGCCAAACGAAGAATAAATCTGTACATAAAGTGGAAATGTTTACGTAGCGAATCATAAAAACACATCATCTGCTGTGTTTTAGATTCGCTCCGGAAACGTGTCAACTATGCAGCTGTTCCTAATCTTCAAAATTAGGGCACGGTGGGGTCTAACGAGGTACCCTGCATTACTTGGCCCCTTTAACAAAGAAGAAGAGGGAAAGAGGGGTCAGGTAATGCCGGGCGCTAAACATAAAGAAACGGTGGTCTGTTCAAGTGCAAGAGTATCTTTTAAAACTCGTATAGAGATATGAGCAGCACAGTCACTTCAGAATATGAATAGTTTCCATATAATAATATTGTAATTTTTAATTTTAATTTTTAATTTAATTCAATTTTGCTTGCAGGACGGGCGGAATTTTTGGTAATATGTTTAAGGTGAGTGTACAATACCATAACAAAACGGTTTAATAATTCAGTCTAATGTAAGGTACGTAATTAGAAGTTCTAAATCATAATAACGTGAAGTAAAAACTTTGTACTTACCCCTTTTTACGCAAATTACGCGGACGGAGGAGTATGAAATTTTGCACAATTCAAGTTTATATACAGCGTGTTACGGAAACGGTATATCCATACAAACTGGGTGAAGAGTGCATTAGGTTCAGAATCTCTGTACAAAATTTCAGCTCAAAAAGAATAACTTTGAAAATGTTTTTGAAAAACTAAAATGTTTATTAAATTTAAATGATAACAAACGTGTCACCACACTACGAGGGTCACTATCTATTATATGTGTCTGTGCGCCTAGTAAAACGACTACCGATCAGCTGACTTGGTCTAGTGATGTGTAGAATTCAATTGGAAACATTTGATTTTTATTAGTTAAATGATTCTTAACTTTATAATTATGTAGGTATATAAAAAATATGTTTTTGGGATTACAAACTTACATTTGCAGTTAAATAATAAAATTTAGTTTTATTTAGGATAAATTCATCCCAACTACGGAACCCTATATTGTGCGTGGTCCGACACGAACTTGGCCAGTTTTTTTTTTATCAAAGTGTTCGGTATGCTAATGATTAACTGTTGGTTAAATTAAATTTGAAATTTACAAAAAAAAAATACAGTTTAAATTATAGCCGGTGACCTTGATAGACCTAATAAAGGCAACACTTGTGGAACAATTTCTATAAAAACTTCATGGAAATTGTTCTACCGATATCGCGTCGCGCCTGTCTGCAAGACCCTTAAAACCCCTAATCCAGACTGCCGCTCAACCTTAATGTAACAATAATCAATTTAGAGTCAGGGACATTAATTGTTAAGCAAATTGACACCCTACGTCAATATACAACATTAGTTTTTGTTTATACTAAACCCGAACAGGGGTCATTGTACTCATCATTTTGAACAATTTTTTCTATGAGACCAACCTTGATATCGCGAAAAAAAATCTGCTGTTCCCTACATTTGTGTTCACTTAAATCGACAAAATGTATGGAACAGCTGATTTTTTTTTCGTGGTTTCAAGGTTGGTCCCATAGAAAAAAAAAACAAAATGATGAGTACAATGACCCCTTTTCGGGTTTAGTATAAACAAAAACTAATGTTGTTTATGGCTTATAGTCATTTTATACAACTGTCAAAGAATGGCAGTTGTGATTTGAATAAAGGTACAGATAATTTAAGTTGATAGTCAATTTGCTTAACACTGAATTTCCCTGACTATACATACAACGACATTTGAAGCTCTGCTTATCCAGTGTAAGATGACTTTGCACTGTATAGGGTTTCCGTGCAATCCGAGGTCAGCTTAAACCTCAATGATTGATTGTTATACCTACTTGAAATGTAAAGCTTCAGAATGTCGTCGTATACAACATGTCCCAGAATTAACGCACATCCTCTTAAGGGGTCATTGTACTCATCATTAGGAACAACTTTTACTATGTGACCAAACGTCAAAAAATCAGCTGTTACATTTATGTTCGAATAACTCGTCAAATGTCCAACAACTGATTTTTTTTTGCGAATTCAGGTTTGGTCCCACAGTAAAAGTTGGTCTTATGTATGAGTACAATCACCCCAGAAGAGGTTGTGCGTTAAATCTGGGACATGTTATATACAGCCCGATGCAGGCATTGTGGCGGCTCTGAACACGAGGCGATCGAAGAAATTATCGTTCGATGCTGTCGATTCGTTTCATGGAATCGAATGATGAGAACATTTTCTAGTTAATTTCTTTTCGTTGACCTATGATCACGTGACATTTCTATAGCTTATGTCAACCCCACATATTTTGTGGGTTTTTTACTAGCGTTATCGCTAATCGA
Organism: Tiliacea aurago; assembly: GCA_948098905.1. NCBI lineage: Eukaryota > Metazoa > Arthropoda > Insecta > Lepidoptera > Noctuidae > Tiliacea > Tiliacea aurago. The sequence continues at coordinate 22,638,514 of OX402577.1, forward strand.
ATGTTACTTTGTCTAGGTCCTCAGAGCTGCAATAAAGTTTGAAGCTCACTGTGCAATGTGTTGACTTTTTTTTTACAGCACGTGAAAATAATGACTCCCGAAGAAATGATTAATAGGAAGCCAGGGCCGAATGAACATATTCAATCACACTATATCGGCTCTCAAATGTCTGGAGACGGGAAGATTCACGCCACCATGCTCTCTAACATTGATGGTGACAAGAAAAGCTATTCATTTACCAATTAAATGATAGTTAGAACCAGCCATAATCCTAAACAATATAGGGTAATCTTCATAAAATTAAAGAAAATAATAATAATTTAGTACCTACTTAAATCATAAGGGCATTGCATTTGGCGATTTTAATCGATTATTAATTAATGCTCAATTATCTACAAGTTCATATAGTTCTTCTCAAATCAAGTTTTTCCGAGTTTCAACTTCAAATGTCTGATAATAAAATATGTGCCAGTTTTCGAATATTGTTTTAATCCTTATTATCATTTGACTACCTAGATACCGAATCTAGTCTTAACTCAATAACCCCACTACTGGACCCTTTTTGCTTGGACGCCCACATATTATTGCTACCGTTGATAAAAATAAGAACACCCTGTATATCTTAGGCTGCGAGCAGACCTGAGTCAAGATTATGTTTAGTTAGTTAGACTATCGCTCAATGAAAACAATCTTGTTTTCGAGACGTTGAATTGTATTTAATGAATCGATCCCAGTGGAAACAATGAAAACAATGATGCACACATTCGCAACGAAACAGCAATCAATCAAAATAAATCTGCCTAGCCGGATGTAGCTAAATATCAGTATTTTACATGGAGCGGCTACCTATCTGACCTCCAGAACCCAGTTACTGGGTCACACGATACCCCTTGCTTACTCTGCAGGCTATATCGGTACGGGCTATGTCAGTGGGCTGGCCATGTTTGTCGAAGGACCGATGGCCGGTGGAGCAGACGAGTCCTGGAGTGGAGACCGCGTATCGGCAAGCAAAGTGTGGAACGCCCCCCAGCTAGATGGACCGACGACCTTAAAAAGGTGGCTGAGACAGACTGGATGCGGAAGGCGGAAGACAGGGTGTTGTGGCCTAGCCTGGGAGAGGCCTATGTCCAGCAGTGGACTGCTATAGGCTAAGCTGATTGATTGATACCCCTTGGTCAGACTGGTTGTCAGACTTTTGGGCTTATGACTAGGTACTTAACGACTGCCTCAATGGCAATGGTATTCAATTTCACTGTCACTTTTTGTTTTGTGATAATTATTTCTAGCGTATAAACGTTTTCGTTAAACTGTAAGTATTAATAGCAAAAATGTCTAAAATCTAAACCTTTTTGTCTGTGATGTCCGCTCATCTTCTTCGAAACAAAAACACACTGCCCCTTATTACAAAACAAGGTTTATCTTCAGACCCAGGTTTAAAACATGGAGCCATTATTGAATTTCGAACTCTATTCCGACAATGGTAAAGTTTCTAAACACAAAACTGACAACTTAGTACCGAGCTAAGTTTTTAGTTTTGTAAAAAGAACGGTATTTCAATCACTGTTACGTTCTTATTATAAAAACTGATTCCATGGTTTAAGCCATGTCAAATATAAATCTTGTTTTGTAATAAGGCGGACTTAGTTTAAAAAAAAACTTGTACCAACTAAAAATCATTTAAATTACTAAATTCACAATTTTCCCGCTACAGCCAACACATTTTGAGTACCTTATAAAATATGACTATATTATTTAAACTGAACCATAAACTATATTGACATTTTCCTTTATTTTAAAACCAGTTGTTTTATTATTGTTGCTACTTTAAAATGATGTCGACTTTGCTTTTTGTTGGAAAAATAGATGATACTTATATTATTATGGTCATGTAAATTTATTTAAATTATGCCAATAAACTAGATTTATACAAAACCCGATGATTTTATTTAACAATCCCAAAGAATGCTGGCTGTCTACGAAATTTGATAAGTAGGTAACGTATCAATGCGCCAAATTGATAAAGGCTTCTTTTACATACTGGCACGACTGGTCTCGCCAGTATGTAGAAGCCCTAATACGATACAAGTAGTTACGTAATAAAGTAACAACGTCACAAGAAAAAAAAATACGTCATTAGAAAGGAACAAAGAAAAGATAGTTATTTTGGTCTCACACAGGAACATTCAGAATCTTCTACGTCGTTCCCTCAATGCTGAGGATCGCGACCACATCCGACGCGTCACCAAGTTATGTGGTCTTCTGTAGTGTGGACTGCTCTTTATATGCTGCCTCTAACAGCAGAAGTTCCGAAGATCACATACCTAATTAACTATACATATACATGTACCCATGTAGTGTCTGTGTGGTGCCGGACGTAAAGAATAGCACCGCCCTATTTCTTCCCGTGGGTGTCGTAAAAGGCGACTAAAGGACTTACTAGAGAATGGGCAGCAGCGTTCTCTATGCATTTATCACCATACTGCGATCGCCAACCCACCTGCCAAGCGTGGCGATTATGGCACCTCCGCCCCCCTCCCCCGCCCGTTGGGGAGGCCTATGTCCAGCAGTGGACATAGGCCTCCCCAATTTTTGCTGAAATGATGATACATGTGCCTACTGAAAGGCTTGTGTGGTGTGACACGAATGGATGGTATATGAAATCAGTTCATAAGAGGAAGTCTGAAACTGGCACCGGTGACTGAAAAATTGTGCGGAAATCGGTTGTCATGGTATGGGGATGTGATGCGGAGGAATGAGCAAAATGTCGTGAGGAAAGTTATGAGTATGAATGTCCATGGCTATAAGAGTAGGGGAAGACCAAAGAAACGATGGATGGACTGTGTGAAATATGATATGGCAAGAAAGGGAGTGACTACCGAGATGACGACTAATAGAGAATATGGAAGAAAGGGACATGTTGCACAAATAAATTGGGATAAGGGCAGGAGAATGATGATGAAAGCCTTAAGAAGTCTTTCAAAGAAAACCTTACGTAGATTTTATGTTATTCAGCATCATGGGCGTACCCACAGTGGGGCTAGGTGGGGGGTCCGCCCCACCCTGCTCCCTGACTCGATGCTAAAATGTAGGTTTATCAAGTAACAAAATTAATTATTAATTTGGTAAAATTCAAAATTACCCCGCGAAACAATGCAGTAGATCGATATATCGAGCGCCGCACATACGTAGGACGTAAAGTTTGTTTTTTAATCCTTAATTAGGATTAAAAAACAAACTTTACGTCCTATTTGGTGGTCGTAATTGGACATTTCAAATCTTTGTTGTTTGTGTTCGGGTTCCGTACCTCAAAAGGAAAAAAAACGGAACTATAAGGTCAGTAAATTAAAAGCATTTTTAAACTACTACTTATCGAGATTATTCTCTTCTGCCCACCCCTAAAAATATTCTGGGTACGCCATGTTCAGCATACATTAAAATATCATAAAAATCGGTGACAATTCATAAAAAAACATGTTTATAGAAAGTTCTCGTTTAATGATGACGTTTAAAAAAATAAACGCTAAGGTGCGATTAAGGATTCTCGAGATGCTGCAATTAAGGCTAACTATTATAGTCAGCGACTATAGTCATTTCTATCTTCAAATCCGTCTGACCTCAACAAAATCCGTATCGTATGTTTTAATTTTATTTAACATCAAGATGACCGGCCCAGCCGATACCTTGCAGCAGTGGCTCATAAACGCACAATCGTGCCTGCTTGCTACCATAGGCAGGATGCTGTTGGTGCTGCCCCGCACCTTACTAACCAGGAATGCGGACCACTTCTGTATCACAGTGTAGAAGCAGTCAACGCGAGCTTCAGCAAACATCCCTGATGCACTGCAGTATCGAGGCAACCCCATCAGCACCCTGAATGCGTTATTGTATTTAACGCGAAGGGCGCCGTATGATTCTAAGTATAATCAGCCCACAGACTGCAAGAGCCCTGCGTCTGACCTCCTTAGATGCACACTTGAATCTGCCGGCAATCATGTAAACTCTCACCCACAGAGCCCTCCGCTCCCTGTCAATATCCTCATCATCTTTGAGGCCAGTGGTCAATAAGTGACCCAGATATTTAAATTGGTCCACCCTCACAAGGGGCAAACCGCTTAACTTAACTGAAGTACCACCTTCTGGGTACCTACGAGGCGTACTACTAACATGCTCGGCTCGCCATGATCGGGCGGCAAAATGCGGCGAGTGGTGGCCCAGTGGTAACGACCGCGATTAACGACTTGTAGGTCGTAGGTTCAAACCCTGACAGGCGCTATACTTTGTGTAAATTATTTCATCACCACTGCTCTCAAAACGGTGAAGGAAAACATCGTGAGAAAATGTTCTAGAACCAAAAGTTTGAAGACATTGTGACATCTACGAACCCACACTCTGGGCCAGCGTGGTGGATTACGGCCCACTCCATCTCACCGAGAGGAGGCCTGTGTCTCAGCAGTGGGAAAATTATAGGCTGATCATGCTGATACTTATGCTGGTCGGCAAAATTTACATTCGATTTTGCCGTTCGGTCTTTGCTGCATCATGCCGACCCGAACATATGTGTATCGCCCCTAACAAGTTCAAGGTCTACTCGTCTACGTCAGCCGGAGCTTTCACTCCCTAGTTACTTTAAAATAAGGAGATGGTTTCGTTTCTGCGTCGTTGGTCTAGTGGTCGCAAGCACGACCACTGAGCATGAGGTTCTCGGTTCGATTCCCAGGATGGACAAAGTGTTATTGGGTTTTTCCATCAGGAAATTGTCAGAAGCAGCCCGGAGTCTGGTATTTAATTGTGCCCGGTTGGTGGCAATAGGCTCGCCTTATTACATGGGACTTAAATAATAAACACACATAAACAACATTATTATTAGTATATATGCGAAACCTTAATATAGTTTGCTCAGAATAAGGAACTGAATCGATTTCAATAACTTTTACACCATGTTATATTTTGTCCCATAAATATTTAAGTGTGATGGAAAATTTGATCACCATTTAATTACTTACAATACAATCGCCGTACGGTTAGGTACCTACCGCCAAATTATTATCAATGAGCGCAAGACGACCCTGGAGGCGCGGGGGCGCCTTTAGCATGTTTTGTGTAGGCGGGTTGGCGATCGCAGTATGGTTTTAAAAATGCATAGAGAACGCTGCTGCCCACTCTCTAGTAAGTCCCTTAGGCCCGGTTTCCACCAAAGCGGAGAGGAGAGGAGATGTTTGTAAACGACCAATAAGATATCGTTATATCGATGCGATGGTACGGTTACGGTATCTTATTGTCAAAGTCAAATTGTTTATTTCAAATAGGCACATAAAAAGCACTTTTGAACGTCAATATTTACAAAAAAATAGAATTGATTCTAGTCGCCCCTTCCAAAAGGTAGTTTCGTATGGAGAAGAATGGGCAAGAAACTCCACCTGTACTCTTTTAAAATCTAGTACAATATTTTTATAGGTACATTAATTATATAAATTATATGTGAAGACGATGCACCTAGAATAAAATTACTATACCACAATAGGTAATAAAAAGAGTTAAGAATGAAGCAATGACAGATAAATTAATTATGTGATAGATACATGGTGCTCACATATTTACAAAAATTGTAAAAAATATATAGGTACAATTTCCTAAAAAATAACAATATCAGTGTGAGTTAAGGTAATCACAGAATTTAAAATAAATGTCATAAAAATAATAAATTATACAATTAAAATAGCAACCTGTTTGATTTTGTCTAGACTCTAGATTGTCCTATGGAGCAGGACCAGCATGTTTCCAAGCATTCTTATCTTGTATATAATCCTCTAATTTGTAATATGCTTGTTTACAAAGAGTTCTTTTAATATGAGTTTTGAATTTTCTTTCATTTAGTTGCAATATATCACAAGGTATTTTGTTGTAACATTTAACACAGTACCCCATAAAAGATGTATGTACTTTAGATAACCTGAAAAATGGTTGATCTATTTTGTCTTTATTTCTAGTATTAAAATTATTGTTGTAACATTTATCACAGTACCCCATAAAAGATGTATGTACTTTAGATAGCCTGAAAAATGGTTGATCTATTTTGTCTTTATTTCTAGTATTAAAATTATGTCTATCACTTATTTTATTAAAAAGATGTAGATTTTTCCTTACATACATAATATTTTCATAAATGAATTGGCAAGGTACCGTCATAATATTAATATTTTTAAATAGTTCCCTAAGAGATTCGCGGCGACTTAGATTATAAATTGCTCTGACAGCTCTCTTTTGCAAAATAAAGATGGACTTAATGTCAGCAGCCCGACCCCACAGTAAAATGCCGTACGACATAATGCTGTGGAAGTAGCTAAAATAGACCAACCGCGCGGTTTCTACATCTGTTAACTGTCTTATCTTTCTAACAGCATAAGCCGCCGAGCTTAGCCGCCCCGCAAGAGATATTATATGTGGTCCCCATTGTAATTTCTCGTCTAGAGTGATTATTGGTCGTTTACAAACATCTCCTCTCCTCTCCGCTTAGATGGAAACCGGGCTTAATTCGCCTTTTTACGACACCCACGGGAAGAAAAGGGGTTAGTGCTGTTCTTTACGTCCGGCACCAAACGGAAAAAATATTATAAGATAAAATAATTCGTTCATTGAAAAATTTAAATTTTCAAACAAATTAAATAATATAGGTCTCTTTTTCCTTCAATTCACCTACTCTGTGTACGTTATTCGTTTTAATTTCATTGATATGATCCGTGACCCCGAAAAATGACCACTGCGCTATAGTTCTTTAAGTACAGTTTGCTCCAAAATGCTATTTTAGAAAATTGTTAACAAATCAATAAATAATAACTTAAACAAATAATTAAAACATAAATAAATAAACTTTTATGAAATTAAAATATCTTCATAAAAACAAAACGCGAAACCGTTTATGTGTTATAAATTAATGTCGCCATTAAAGCGACACGCTGTATGTCCACTCAACCGCTCAGACCGATCTTCAATAGGGCAGTCTGATCAGATTGATATTATATCGATATTTAGAAAAAACAAAGTAGCAAAATAGGCTATTAGAAACATTAACACGTGTGACGTAGAACACTGTGACGTAAAAGGCTATTGTTTCGACTTTCGCTTAATACAAAACTATAGACAAAGACACGACAGAAATAGTTTACATGTAGTCATGTAGTCTAGACAGTACCTTAAACAATTGTTGTGATAAAACTGTGAGAAAACTTGACATTTTAATTATTATGCATGATTTTATATACATATTGACATTGCAGAATATTGTATACAATTTTACATGAATGTTTACTTTGAAAAGTATTATATTTACTGCTTTAATTTATTGTGAATGTGAGCACTATGTGGGTCATTTTTTTTTTTCTTTAAATGTTTTCCTTTCTTTTCTTTTCTCAGTTAAGTTTTAATGATGGTCTGACATTTTGAGCGCTTTATGCGGCCTACCCAAATGTCCTTTTTTTGGTACTGTTCGTCGAGTCGTTGAGCTCCTTAAGTTTTGAGTTGAGCTGCACGATTACTGACAAATACTTACACTGATTGGACAGGTCCGCTCAAATTTGCGTGGTTCTTTCCTCAAAAGACCATTTCAGACACGGATCTACATGGTCCTCACATGATCTGACCAAGATTATGTCTGGACTTTAAAAGAGACTTTGACCCCTGAGTTTGTTTCGCCATTTCTTCTCAGGGGTAGTCAGATAGGGAATGTCGGCTACGTCTAGATTTTTTTTTTTTATATGACGTGTAAAAGTGATTTTAATATCCTATTTACAGAATAAACGATTTCATTTCATTTCACAATGACCTGCGTTTAGGAGGGCTCAACAGTATAAATGTAAAATCAGTCTAAATATACTCGTACATATCGCTCTTCTTCTCAGTGGTATGCAGCTTCCCGTCTTCATTGCTTTTAGAGCTGATGTAATGTTCTTGAAAAAGGAGTCGGTATTTTCACGTGCTGTAAAAAAAAAGTCAACACATTGCACAGTGAGCTTCAAACTTTATTGCGGCTCTGAGGACCTAGACAAAGTAACATTCGATTAGCGATAACGCTAGAAGAAAAGCCACAAAATGTATGGGGTAGGATAAGCTATCGAAATGTCATGCGATCGTAGGTCAACGAATAGACATTCGCTAGACAATGTTATCATCATTCGATTCCATGAAACGAATCGACAGCGTCGATCGATGACTTCCATAGAGTTGCGTAGCCAAGTGGTACTATTTGACAAGCGTTATCGCTAGTTGTCGATTCGTATGAAGGAATCGAATCGAAAACTCGTGATAACGCTTGTCAAAAAGTGAAATAACGATAGCGATTGTAGTAATAGAATCGCTCCGAAGTGAATACCATTAATTACGATGTTTCACATCTGCCAGGCGTCCCGTGACGGCTCAATTTTTTTTATTTCTGCTGGAGTATAGATTTCGAAGTTATTTTTATTATTTTTTTGTATAGTAGCGTGTATTAGCTAACATATTACATGGCAAATAACTTAATTTAATGCTTTAAATTATTTAATTAAATTTATTTTACATACTATTGTATAGAATCAAGTTTTTTCTAAATGAACAGACAGCTGTACTGCCGGGGAGTTTGTTGCGCCACTTCTTCTTCCCAGCTAAAGCACTATGAAGTGTTGAAGGGCGGGAGTTTTTGAGGGACTGTCTTTAATTTTGACGATCGAAAAGTACTGATCCTCAGCCTACTACTTTTATGGTGTACATAATAAAGAGTATTCTTTTCTATTCTACTTTGAATAAATTACTTTTGATTTTGATTTAGATTTTTGATCCAACCTTTTCGGTGAATCCAGTAACTTCGTAACAAAACAAGGCGGCGCCACTTACTGCGCCGTCATAGTTATCATTGATTTACACGTATGTAGGTTGTTTAAGTACAATGTCATTGCCCTAGAACAGTGCACCGAGCTGAATATCTAATAAGGTGAATCGCGTGCAACTTCAAAATAACCTCATTAATGTTAGGTCACTGTGACATTTTATCCAACCGAATTTAATTTATATGTTTATCGCAAAGTTAAGGAACAAAATAGAAAAATATAATCTAGAGTCACCTATTTACATATAGGTACTAGTGGTCGCGCACAGGTCGAAATTCGACCCCCTCTACTTACAATCTACCTATATAGTACTTACTAATTCCATGAGTACCTATACTAATTCCATGATACTTATAATAGTAGCATGGAATTAGTGTAGGCTAACTTATTACTATAAAGTAGGTACTTAATATTTTAATAATATTTTATTAGACCAAGAAAAGTAAACATGTTACACAATTTGTCTTTGTTTAAAAGTAAATCAAGTACAAATGTGTAAATTATTAGCATCTGCTGCCGAACTAGGTATATGGCCTGTATTTCAGCATGCAGCGCCTCAAGCCCTCGAACTGGGTATGCAAGTATGAGCTTACAAACAAAAGCGAACAGTTTAGATAATTACTAACTCCATGCTATTAAAAAGTACTTACTTATTCCATGCTCAAGCAGTCACTTCTGTCACCTATCTATCTTCAAGTTTTCTACGCTAGTAGTGTGTGTAGTGTTTTTTTTATTATTTTAATTTCTTTCTATAATGCATATTATATAAAAATATTAGCTTTCTGCATTGCTCCTCCATATAAACTTTTACTGTGCCAAATTCCATACTCCTCCGTTTGCGTAATTCTCGTAAAAATGGGTACAAAGTTTTCGCTTCACATATACAAGGTTATTTTTAAAGCGTCAATAACCTCTTAAGTGGTCATTGTACTCATCATTATGAACAATTCTTACTATGGGACCAAACCTGAAATCGCGAAAATAAAATCAGCTGTTCCCTAGATTTTAACGAATTATTCGAACATAAATGTAGGGAACAGCTGGTTTTTCTTTTCGCGATTTCAGTTTTGGTCCCCTAGTAAAAGTTGTTCATAATGATGAGTACAATGACCCCATAAGAGGTTATTGACGTTTTAAAAATAACCCTGTAAAATGATTTAGGGTTCCCATGTCTTAAGCTATTATGTAGTCAACGTTTTTAAGTTCTATGATCACAATACTACAATTAATACTAAATTCGAACGTATGATCACTGAAAATTAAAAGAAAAAGGCAGATTTCGAGAACATTTAAGTGTACCTAATTGATGCGTCCACAAAAACAATCCATCTGCCTTTATCCTGGTTGTATTATTAAATCAACATAATTATCTGAATTAAAGATTAGCCAACACAAATACAAAAGTTGAAAATTAGAAGGTCTTACCACAAAAACTGAGACAGAATGCCAGATTTTTGAACTAGACGCCAGTCTAAAATCTGAAATTTTAGACTCGCGTTAAACAAGGGTATAACGTCAAATTCCATACAAAAATGTCGTAGTTTTTGGCCAAAGAATCAGCATTGCACAACAACACACACAACGTGGCAATGCTGCCAGCTTTTTGGGTACTTTTCATATTGACAGCAATGCGGACGAATTTTTTGATGCCCTATGATTCTTTTCCAAAGTGTGGAAGTTATAAAACGGCCGAATGTTCGGCCGTTTTATAACTTCCATAGTTTCTTTTTTGACTTTGAATGGTTACCCAACTTATAGTCACATTTTCGACTTTGGCTTATCGCTAGATGTCTTGCGCGTCCAATATAATAATATTTTCAGAATGCTCTTGAGACTGGCCCGTTTCTGTAGTGCGTCGGAAATGTTTGCACAGTATCGAACCGATGGCTTTCATGCGATCTTACGAAAAAAAATCGCACCGTTAGTTACTAGACCACGGGCCAGTAGCAAAAGCATTCTGAAAACAGTGTCAGAGTGTTTCTATTCTCCCATTTTGAGGCATTTTGTGGAGAGAATGGCCAGGTGAGAAACTTGTACCCTGCTTGGTCATCTTCTGTGCAAAGTGCTTCAAACTCTAATAATAATAATATTACTTTGCTTACTAACACTAGCTATAAGGTATACTAACAATATGGATCTCAGTTGTCTTTATGAATAAATTTTGATTAGATTTTTTTGATTTATCTCTATAATAATAATAATACCATTTATTTCAGGCGACATAGGCCCATAGAAAAATACCTTAACCTAAACATACATACTGTATATAAACAAAAACTTGTGTTAATAAAAAGGCTTAGACTATGTTAGTAGCACTTCACTTTGCACTAGATTGTGCTGTCCTGTGGAACTTGTCCGCGAAAGCGACGGAACACCACGTCCTGCGGCCAAGTCTTCTTCCATGACGAGGGGCAGATAACAGTTCGGAACACGTACGACGAACGCTTTGAAGTTGACGTTCCGGCGCGACTCCAGTAACTGCACCCTCGGCGTGTACTTCGTCTTTTGGCGCACGTACTCCACGATGTCCTCCGCCTTAGTGGTGTACGACACTAGGTTTTTTATTTTCGCCCTATTTAGCCGAAGTTAAGCAACGGCCGAACATTCGGCCGATACTTCTGATTTATCTTCGGAATAGACCCCCAGCTCTCACATAGTTCAAAACTGTGAAGTGCTACAAAACCATTGAGAGAGAAAATAAATAAACATAGTTGTTTATTTATTAAATAGCTGTTTAGCCTCAAATGATATAAAAACAAGATTTTGCAGAAATAAGGAAAAAGCATAAACATAAAAAGGACCAAGTAGGTAATTAATGATCATAGGAACGTCTTATAAATCATCATCATTCTTGATCGTTCATTGATACCAAACCAGACTCTTGCAGTTGTCAAGCCAGTTCCACAAGGTCTTACAGGGACCTTAGCCTGCCATCCTTGCTTGCAAAACCAGCTGTTTAGATTACTGCCATCGGTAAGCTAGATAAGAAAAGCCGACTGCCCTTTAGGTTCAATAACATTGTAATAAACAATAACATTAGTTGGTAAAGCTAGAGAAATTTATTGTATAACAAATATTGACTACCAAATTAAATTGTAGAATTAGTATCTATGTACAGTCAAATTTTCTCATTCGATTTTGAATTGAGCATTCAACGTTTTAAGGTTTAAAATCATTTGGAGAAAGTTTGCTATAGCCTGCTGGCGACTGTACTATACAAATAACAATCTTTGTCAGTTGTATGAAATGGTTATAACACGGCAAATTGACGTAATGTGTCAATTTAATAAACAATTAACCCTGAGCGTACCTAATATAACTTTATTTTTATTATCAACTAGCTATTACCCGCGACTTCGTCTGCGATCCAGGATGAAAAGAACCTATGTCCTTCTCCAGGTCATGGTCTACCCATGTGCCAAATTTCATCCAAATCTGTTCAGCCGTTTTAGCGTGAAAACGTAACAAACACACTTACTTTCGCATGTATACTTAACTAGCTGCACCCCGCGGTTTCACCCGCGTAAGTCTCGATCCCGTGGGAATATCGGGATAAAAAGCCTAGCCTATGTCTTAATCCAGGGTCTCAGCTACCTCCATACAAAATTTTATCAAAATTGGTTCAGTTGTTTGAGCGTGAAGAAGTAACAAACATACACACACACACACAAACTTTCGCCTTTAGTGTGATGAGATTAGTTAGGATTTTAACACGCGTTGAAATCCACGAAGAACGTTGCCTCCTTTCAGTAGAATTACAACAATGTATGCACCAAATGCAATAATAAAATAGGTACTTAAAACTTTTCTAATTCTAAGGCCCGTATTTATAGAGCGTTACTCAGTACTCAAGCATTACTTAAGACTAGATTCAAGCTATTGGATTGGTTGAAACTAGTCTTTAGTAATGCTTGAGTACTGAGTAACGCTCTATAAATACGGGCCTTAGAATTATGGGCACGCCACAATTGTGGCGATAAGTCCCCTCTTTGAGGAGTGGCTAGAGAGGCGCCACGGCGTCCTCACCTTCCGCCTGACACAGGTCCTCACCGGACATGGTTGTTTTGGGAGGTTCCTGTTCAGGATAAAGCGGGAGGAAACGCCTGGGTGTCACCACTGTGTGGATCGCTCGGAGGACACGGTGGAGCATACGGTGGAGGTCTGCCCAGCTTGGGCGGAGCACCGCCATGTGGAACGTGTGAGGGAGAGGCAAGGTTCCCGCCCTCACGCCCCTAGTCGCCGCAGGACACGCCCCGGGCGTCGGGAGTCGCAAGCCGATTTCCGGCCACCGTAGGCGCGGGCCTGCGGACGGTGAGCGATGGGTAGCTTACCATCCGATAACGACCAGGCCCGGGTCGACGGCGCGTCGTATTCCACGCGCGCCTCAAAGAGTTGTCAGCACCAACTGACGGGGTCCGCTAGGGCCAATGCCTGCCAGGGTTGCGAGTTTGTCCGAAAGGGATATCGTGGCCCTGGCACACAGGCAAATGAAGGAATACGGGTGGGTTTTAGTCAGTAAAAGTCTGACACGCCCTCCCGCTCAGCCGAGCGGGAGAAGTTATTTGATAATTTCCCACCCAACAAACAAAAAACAAAAAAAAAGGGCCTTAGAATTAGAAAAGTTTTAAGATTCAAGCTATTGGATTGGTTGAGTAGTGTAGTAGTACCCAGTCTTAAGTAATGCTTGAGTACTGAGTAACGCTCTATAAATACGGGCCTAAGTCATTCTGGTTGCACCTAAAAATTTATCATCTGCCTTTTCCCAACAATGTTGGGGTCAGCTTCCAGTCTAACCGGATGAAGCAGACTACCAGTATTTTAAATGGAGCGACTGCCAATCTGACCTCCACAACCCAGTAACTGGGTAATACGATACCCCTTGGTTGGCAGACTTTCGGGCTTCTGACGACCCTTAACGACCGTCAAATATCTACGAATGACAGCCGGGACCAACAACGGCTCAACGTGCTTTCCGAGGCACGGAGGGGTCTTGGTATTTTGAATAGAAGAATATTTAGAGTCTAGCGTAAAATAGCGATTTTCTCTAATGTACGAAATTGGCAATCTGTCACATACAAACAATACGATTTAAGTAATCTATCCTATTTAACTTTATATAAAATTATAATTATAATTTAAATTGTACCTACTACCTGAAAAGGATGACAATAATATTGCTGAATAATTGTATTAAATTCATTATTGACATTTTAATTTTGACATAACTATAATTTCTCAATTTAATTGTACTAATATAAAAGAAAATAGTTAAGTAATGTTTAATGCATGCTAATTTAGGATGATAAGAGTAAGGGCGAGATGAATGATAATTGCATGCTTGAAATGCTTGTAAAAGGCTGCTAAGTCATAAGTAGTAACATAACATAACACCTACATTGTACACTTAGTTCGCAATAAACGTTTTGAATTTATGAAAGATGGTCACCCATCCACCGACCAACCGCGGCAAGCGTAGCTTAACCTGATTGATCGACCCGTGCGTCTGTTATTACTTAGCCACAATCACCTAAAAATAGATTCCTACGCATATTTTGTTCAGTGCACGAAAGCATTTATTTAAGAAAGACAACTACATTATGTTCGCAACTATAATAATACCTAATATTTCATTGTCACCTGTCTGAATAATACTAGCAGATATTACCTACAAATTTATTATGATTAAAAGACACGTGTTCTCATAAAACATCATAATGATGAATATACAATACAAGTGCTTAAACTTGATGAAACTGACATCAGAATAATCTTTTAAAGTGAAGGCACGTGAAGATATACAAGAAGTTGGCAGAAATATCCCAGCCCATTTGTTGGATTCGTTATCTCCTCTACTGCAGGCTTAGCACAATTAATCAATCAACTCAGCCTATAGCAGTCCACTGCTGGACATAGGCCTCTCCCAGGCGGCGCCACAACACCCTGTCGTCCGCCTTCCGCATCCAGTCTGTCCCAGCCACCTTTTTAAGGTCGTCGGTCCATCTAGCTGGGGGGCGTCCCACACTTCGCTTGCCGATACGCGGTCTCCACTCCAGGACTCGTCTGCTCCACCGGCCATCAGTCCTTCGACAAACATGGCCAGCCCACTGCCACTTCAGCTTGCTTACTCTGCAGGCTATATCGGTAACTCCGGTTCTCTTCACGATGCATTCTATTTCTACTCTACTCTAAATAAAATAGAAATCGCTAGTTAAATGTTCTACTGTCTACACCAGGGATGGCGAACCAATGGCACGCGTGTCATTGGTGGCACGTAACAAAATAATTTAGGCACGGCATCATTTCAGAAATGTAGTAACCTAAGTGGCTAAGTCACCTAGTTTGCAACAGCAGAAGTCACACACATTTGATATTTCATTTAAATCAATATAAAACTTAGTTTATAGGAATTATTGTGAAAGTTGTATAGGTATACGTAGTTTTTTTTTCCAGTAGTCACTATAAGTCAAGATTGTTTGATGGCACGTCATGGCCACATTCAATATTTATTTGGAAAAAATATCACGTAGATGTATGGAGGTTCGCCATCCCTGGTCTACACGGAAACGTCATTTTTGTCTACTGTTCCGTCGAGAAGACGCTTCTCTATGGTTACTGTGCTAAGCCTGCAGATCATTATTTCTCCTGACAAAGTTTGTTCTGTTCATATGTATGTATATATCTATGTACTTATTCTTATATTTTATAGTTATTTTGGTAATATCTATCCCATAAGTTGCTCCTGCCATGTTTCCTCTCTGCATCGCCCTTCTTTTTTTTTTTGGGTGGGAAATTATCAAATAACTTCTCCCGCTCTGGGCGGAGCGGGAGGGTGTCAGACTTTTACTGACTAAACCCACCCGTGTACCTTCCGTTGCCTGTGTGCCAGGGCCACGCGTTCCGTCTCCTCCTTCGCGAGTATTACTGCTTTGCAGAAGGAGGTGACGGCCTCCCATGCACTCTCGCTCCGAACCATGGCCTGAACCAGGGCCGGACGTGAGAGATCGCCGCCGCCGATCGCCTCCGTAAGGACACGGCGGTGCTCCACCCAAGCTGGGCAGACCTTCACCGTATGCTCCACCGTGTCCTCCGGACGATCCACACAGTGGTGACACCCGGGCGTTTCCTCCCGCTTTAACTTTAACCTGAACAGGAACCTCCTGAAACAACCGTGTCCGTTGAGGACCTGTGTCAGGCGGAAGGTGAAGACGCCATGGTGCCTCTTTAACTACTCCTCAAAGAGGGAACTTATCGCCACAATTGTGGCATGCCCAGCGCTGGGTTGCGACTATCGCACTCTCCATGCTGCCATGAGATCCCGCCGGAGCTCTGTCCGCTGTGCCATGTGTTTGTGTTTCACCTACTCGCGCCACTCGCAAATGTGCGCGAGGACTCTGGATCACCCTAAGGTTGACTGGTACGGTATTTTTTTTAACTTGTGCATAAAGTTTTAATACATAAATAAATAATAAGCACATCATAATTTTAAAAGCTAACAAAAAATAAACACCAGTATAGTCTATTCCAAACATAAAAAAGTAAAACCGATTCTATATAAAACAAAAGATATTAAGATTAGATTTATCTTATTACCTTTTGTTTACCTAGCTAACAACAGAAGGAATTTGGAAAAAAGGACGATCGCTAAATGAATATTTAAATATGAGGCAAAAACAAATGAAACTTGAGACCCTTTAAGAGTATCCTGCTAAGCATACATAGATACAGTATGTGCAAAATATTCGCGTTTATAAGTCTTGGGACGCTTTTGATAGCGGCATTTAGACGCGACAATTCACACAGACCGCGCGTGTTCTCGTGAAACTAGTTACTTAGATATTCTTACGAAATGGCAAAATTAGCTTCAACTTTAATACTAGTGGGTGTTATTATCACCGTCCAAGGTAAGCCACATATTGTATCTTTAAGTCCATAAAAGAGGAACAATTAAGAAATAATAATGTTAAGTGATCTATTCAAACTTAATTAATTGGGTTGTTTTTGTAAAATAACCGGTGCACACCAAGTTGCTTCTGCTCAGAAATATTTTCTGAAAATGTCGTCGTACCATGTTTAATTATGGCACTGCAAACGAACTTATTATTTGAATTCTAAACGCGGATTTCTAAAAAGATTTTCCAGGACTTTTCCAACAGATTTTTAAAGAGAATTCGATTTAGTTATTGTTTGAATAAGCTGTCATGCTTTAAAATTGTCTATTGAAAAGACCAAAAAATTATAATTTAGACCTTGAAAAGCACCTAGGTCAACCCGAAAAAACTTTGGTGGGATCCATTATTACCGATATCCCAAACTGCAAAAGCAAGTTATATTAAAGTTTATTTCCTGTCATGTGTTTGTAGATGCTTTGTATTACATTTTAATTCTAAAACATTATGGTAAATTGAACAGGATAAAATCTTCAGATAAGTAGCCACTTTTCCAATAGTACATCCATTTAAAAAAACAATTTTACTCAAGACCTCATTATTTACATAAAATCTGTTCTTCAAATCAAAACGTCAAATACTATTTTTTTATTTATTTAACAGTTTATGTACAGACTATATTTTTCCAGTATAAGCTGGTCTCGCATTGTATATGATTTCCGTACAGTGCGAGATCAGCGTAAACTGGAAATGTATAGCTTGATGTGTAGCCGTGTGTATTACTTTTTTACTTATTTAACACATATAAACAGACAAGAAGAAAGGACATAAAACAGAAAAATACGTACAAAGGTGATGCTTATTTCTAAAGAGATCTTTTCAGCATACCCAGCTAGCATATATCATCAGGAAGTTGTACAATATTTTTGTGCATTGGAATTAAAGTACAATGAAATAAAATAAATAAATAAATTAGAATTCGGATAAAACTGGTATTTTTGCAAGATGTCGTTTCAGTCATGATGATGTAGATTTGGACAGGGAGCGTAGGGCGTTGGCGGTTCGGTGCAATATGTTAGCCCGCAGGTTTGCGCGCTGTAGTGGGGAAGGGAAGATGTATCTTTTTAAGGCTTACTGCCAAACCTTCTACACATGCAGCTTGTGGGTGAAGTATACGCAGGGGGCCTATAACGCCCTACGCGTTCAGTATAATAATGGGTTTAGGATGTTGATGGGGCTTCCGAACTTCTGCAGCGCTTCGCAGATGTTCGCGGAAGCCCATGTCGATGATTTTCATGGTATAATGAGAATGAGGGCAGCGTCAATTATGGGTAGATTGAGCGGAAGCTCCAACAGCATCCTAAAAACATTATGTGATAAGGTGGACAGCCCCTTTATTAGGCACTGGGTGCGGAGGCACGTGCCAACATGTGTTCAGCGTAGGTATTAGTTGTTAAGTGAGTTTCTAAATTTACTAACATAGTTTTTAAGTTGTCGTTACTAATTATATGGAACATGTGTATTTTATGTGTGATCCGAAATAAATGAGAATAATATATATATAATAGGAAAATAATATAAATACATGGCGGAATTCCCAATAACAAAATCTAGTATAATACGAGGTAATTTAAGATAATATACTCATACTTTGATAGGTAAAAGTAATCATATAGCTGAACTTTAATTTTGGGGGTCAGATTGTTAGAAATACATAGTTAAATATTGCATATTTCAAACATTATGTAAAAGCAAGTTATGTCACGGCCAGCAACATAACTTTACGACAAGTTCAATAACATTGAAATAATTAAGTGCCAAAGATGACGACTTCACTCAAAATTACATACATACATAAACTCACGTGTTCTTTCCACGGGGGTAGGCAGAAACTATAGAAGGCCACATGGTACGCTGCTTACATACTACTTTTACTTCGTTTACGTTCATACATCTGGTCATAAACGCACGCCGGTTGCAAGTACTACGCACCTGACCTTTCTGAAGAACAAAAATGTTAGTTGAAAAACCACTAGGACTGATTTAATAATTATGTAAAAATCATATTATTATTAAATCTGACGAATTAAATAGTATTCAATCAGTTTCATACCACCGGTTATGATTAGAATATTCTTCTTTGATTTTGAATGACTTGAACCAATTAATTCATGGTTTTATTTCAAGACTCGGGTTCGCCAAACAATGGGGCATTTGAAAATACTCAAATACTCATGTGGCAATACTATGTAGTCAAAGTAGATATTCGTTGCAATACTATGGGCCAGCTACGAGCGAACCGTATTCCATTTAAAATAATATTATAAATTTAAATAATTTTTGCAGTCTGTTCACCCGATTTTGACTTCTATTGCGTTGGAGGCATGACAAATGGCAGCTGTAATAATCAGTTGGTATTGTAACCACGTTTTTGCTTTTAATGCCATCCTTATGCATACGGAATAGAAGTCAAAATCGATTGAACGGACTGTAATTTTTAAAGCTATACTCCGTTTGAAATAAGATTAAATATCCGTTCAACCGATTTTGACTTCTATTCCGTAGGCATAAGGATGGTTTAAGGACGTAAAGAATCACTAAAAGCACTCCCCTATTTATTCCCATAGGTGTCATAAAAGGTGACTAAGGGACTTACTAGAGAATGGGCAGCAGCGTTCTCTATGCATTTTAACACGATACTGCGATCGCCAACCCGCCTGCCAAGCGTGGCGATTATGGCATAAACCCCCTTTGGGGGAGGCCTATGTCTAGCAGTGGACGTCTTCCGGCTGAAATGATGAATGATGATGATGAAGGATGGCATTAAAAGCAAAAACGTGGTTACAATACCAACTGTTTATTACAGCTGCCATTTGTCATGCTACTAACGCAATAGAAGTCAAAATCGGTTGAACGAACTGTAAAAAAGTTCATTTAAATTTCTAATCTAATTTCAAATGGAGTATAGTTGACCGAGCGAGCAATGCGTCTCTGCTTCAAGTCGCAAAATTTGCTTTCGTCTGTCAGTTTGTTGGTTCTCCTCTACAGGTCGAATTTTACAACCAATCCAGACGAAACTTGGTATACAGGTTTTACGACTATAAATAGACTTTTTTTATCGTCCGGGATTTTTGATTGGAAGGGCACAGCAAAAAAAAAGGCTCTCACGTTACCTCTGCCAATTAAAAGCTATTAGTAATTTTTTCTAGCTGGCCATAAAAATTACTCATATTTTTTCTTTACCTAGTTTTTAAAAACAAAAAACACATGGTGAATTTGATTGTTGGAAAAAAGTTTGAGCTCGCTAGCTCTTCTGTTCTCAGAACTACTACTTTGCAGTTTTCACAAAACATGCAAAAATATTTTCCTTATGAATTACCAAAACTTTAAATACAACGTTCTAAAATATAAATTGTTGTTGTGAAGATAAAACAACGTTTTTCCTTCTTGGGAGGCCCCGTAATAAGCCTTTGAGGAAGCTTATTAGCTTATTTATTAAAAAACATAATTCTTTAAGGAAATAAGTACCTGTCTGATGTACCGAGATGTTTGTTTCCATATTAGTTGAACGCCAGATTAGATATTATTTAAACCAGGGACCGTACAACCCCGGTTAAGAGTTAAGCCTTTCGAAGGGGTAAGCCATTCAATGGGTTACCTTTATCATGATGTAACCCATTGAAAGGGTTTTATACTAGAAACCCATTGAAAGGGTTACATGATAACCGATTGAATGGGTTTTATACTAGAAACCCATTGAAAGGGTTACATGATAACCCATTCAATGGGTTCTATACCTACTTGAAACCCAGTAACATGAAAAAATCATAATATTATGTTATTTCGATATCCCCCACGCACGCGTAGCATGACCAATTCTATCTCTATTCTACCCAGGGACCATTTTGGTTACCATTTTATAAAAACCCTATCGAAAACCCTTTCAATGGAAAGGGTTTTCGATAGGGTTTTTCTAAGCAGTTAATCAAAAATGCATACGTATCATATACATACCCATACATATAAATTAAGCCGTTCAAAAAGGGTTACCGATGCCGTATGGGTTTTTATCGAAAACCCTTTCAATGGGTAACCAAAATTTTACTTTAGCCGTTCATAAGGGTTACCCTTATCGTTTTTGTTTAACCGCTTAGAAAAACCCAATCGAAAACCCCTTCAACGGGTAACCAAAATGGTCCCTGATTTAAACCAGTAACCAAATAAATAGGTAGGTCGTCATCTGCCCAGCATTTTCACACGACGTTGGGGTCAGATTCCAGTCTAACTGGATGCAGCTGAATACTAGTATTTTACATTAAGCGACTACCTATCCTGACCTCCACAATCCAGTTAGGTACTGGGTAATACGATACCCCTTGATAAGACTGGCTGTCAGACTTTCGGGCTTCTGACGACCTGTAAAGACTATTAAAGATCCATGAATACATATCGCCGGGACCAACACGGAGGGGTCTTGGTTTGTAAAGATGGTCACCCATCCACGGACCAACCGCGGCAAGTGTAGCTTGCCCCCTACGGCTGTTATTACTAAGCCACAAGCACCTTCCATCCTACCAAATAAATAGGTAGGTATTTTAGTATTATCCTTATCAAAAAACGGAACATTTTTGCAAGAATCATTAAAGCTTTAATTTATCAAATGCTAATTTATTTTCGACTTGGCCTTTAAAAATATAATTAAAAATATAGTTAACCCGTTAGTAATTACCTTTTGATGGATGACAAGTAGACGAGTCTTTCAAAAATCTACAGGTTGCTGAGTACGTATTGTTACTTCACTAGTGCGCTTCTAACTTCATTCCGCAGCAAATGCGTATGCAAATATTATCAAAAATGTGAATCCTGGTAAAAAATGCGTGAATTGAAAGAATAATCTTGACCAAAGACCGAGTTCCGTATTTATACGCATGTTATCATCGAGTTTCTAATGGAATAACTCAAAGTAATTTATGAAAATAAAAACATTGATACAACTTAAAGACGTCATCAGGCTTTTAAATAATAAGGATATTAGTTTGTTGTCTCTTCGATCGGCCACCAAAGTGGAATTTTCATAATCTTAGAGAGAGGAACAGGGTGTAAAGTTCACTCGTCCTCCTAGATAAGGATCCTCGGACCAGACGGGTGTTGTGTCTGGTGGGCAACTGCCCGAGGTCGGGACGTTGTCTATATGCTAGTCGCGCGGTAAACTCTGCTTTCGCGATGCAGGATTTTGCGTGACGTCAGTGTGATGCGTAGTTCACATGTGACGATGTTGATGCCGTCACAATCTCAAACGTTATGTCCTCGGCAATCTTTAGTACCTACTGAAAGGATGCCGTGAACTCGCTCTGAGTATGAGCGGTGACCTGACCACTGTTCGTTAATTCTCTAGAGGAGAAGGTCAGCAGTGAAAACATTACAGGCCGATACTAATAAACAAATAAGTTATATACCTATGGATGCAGTCAGCCCACACGGGGTAATTATCAAAACGATCCGTCGTTCGATGTTCAAATCGAACGACGGATTGTACGTGTATTGCAATATCGCATCCAATTTTGCTGTCGAATTTGGATTGTACGATTTTCTTGACGATCGATCGAAACGACAAATCGTTCCGTGTATGTGGCCGTCCGCGACTTATCAAACTCAAAGTCAAAACATTTTATTTCACATAAACCTATACATGGGCACTTATGAAACATCAGAAGCTAGGTGCACGGTTCCAATTGGTCCTTTCCTATGGAGAAAAGCCGGCAAGAAACTACACGGTTACTCTTTTAAAAAATAATTGGCTTTTACAATGTTTTCATATTCTTATGAGTGTGTAGGTTGGAAATTCGGAATTCATCACCACTGCTCTCAAAACGGTGAAGGAAAACATCGTGAGGAAAACGGCATGTCCTAGAACCAAAAAATTCGAAAACATCTGTGAAATTTTCCAACCCACACTGGGCTGGCGAGGTGGATTACGGCCCACCCCCTCTCACAGAGAGGAGGCCTGAGTCCCAGCATTGGGAACATTAAAGGTTGAATAAGCTATGCTAATTTATAATATGTTTCGTTTCTGTTCCAGCACTTCCACCTACGTATGATGAAATCCTAGCAGCGGCGCGGGAAAAACAATGGGACCAGGTTCATGAACTGTAAGTAATCATCTTATACAAATTATTTTAAAATTATTACAAATATTACGTATCTAAAAAAAATATTTCTAGATCAAACAGTCGGTTTCGGCATGTAGTAGTTATTTATGATAAGCGGTCTCGCTCGGCCTTTTGCGGAAAGATGGTTTTTACATACTAGTAGACGAATATATAAAAAAAAATTAATTGCCGTCACGGGACGCCTCACAGATGTGAAACATCGAAATTATTTACACACTACTACATATAGACTGTATAGTTGCTAAGCTTCGATCAATTATTGATCGAAGTGGCAAAGCGTCGCCACGCAGCATGCGTCGCCCCGCCAGCAATCGGTTTTACGTGCGGCTAATAGAGATGTTTCACATCAAAAAAAGGGTCATACAACGTTTTTCAACACATTTGCCAGAAGTCCCATTTCTTCGTACAAATTATTGATCGAAGTTCTATGAAAAGTCGCAACAATCTTTGACATTTCTAATATCAAAATGGGGCGCCGTGCGCGTGGTGAAAATTAGAACTACATCTTTCGTTTAATTTTCTCTATAAACTTATTGAGTAAAAGCGCTTCCGAGGTTCGATCATACAGCCTATTTATTCTCGTAATGTGAAACTCCTTGGTGGAATTCTTAAATTTAATTTTATGGAAACTAAAAAAAAACGTAAAGGATACGCACGCACGGCTCTATAGCTAAGTACCTGTTTTATCGCATACACCGTGTATGCGGTAAAACAGGTACTTAGGTGAGAGAGGAATTTTACCGCACCTTCCGTTATGCATAATTTTTAACTTTCGATCAATGTAGGTATACAGGAGTTAAGGCTTCTACATACCAGGGCGACTTGTCGCGCGAAGCGATGCGACACAAAGGCACCGCTCGTCCCGCGACGCGCGGGGCTTTTGTGCCGTGTCGCCTTTAGATTACTGAGTTAGGTTTGTTTCCCCAAAGTATGATTTCATGAAAAAGTCATTAATCAAATGGAACAGATCTAATCAACTTAGATAGATGTATTAATGATTCTAATGATTATAATTCTGTAAATACATATCTACTATAGTCGCGAATCATATTTTGATTAAGACACAACCTGACAATAATTATCTGCAAATTGCAAAAAACATAAGAAACTTTGAATTTTGCGGGCTACAGCTACGGAGTCACCTTAAGATGCAGATATATGCCAGTGACCTTGAGTGGTTAGCTTGCGTGTTCTGTATTGAGCTCACGGAACGCGTCGTACTTTCAGCCCGTAATAGGACTCGCCCATCAAAGAGCGCTGTCCCCAATTTGACGGATTATTAATTTATTATACACAAAACAAATGGTATTTTAATTAAACGCGTATACTAAATGATCAATGATTAAATTATCTTTAAATTGGTGAAGGTTTCAGAAAAATACGCTTGGTAGATTTTTCGCCATTCTCCGTTTTTTATCCGCGTTAGACAACTTTACAAATTAATTTCACTATGTATTATAAACATAATCTAAAATATTCACGTATTAAATTATTGAGAAAATGCTCTAATTTATCATATATTTTTTTGAAATCATTAACACTGCTCGTTTAGATGTGATCTTCAGTATAAAATCATTAAAAGTCGGTTATCGTCCCCTTAAGCAAATCCTAAAATAACAACGTAATCCGTTGAAACTGTCTCTGAGGTAGCTGCAGGTCATGGATCGTTAAGATAAGAGCTGTAATAACGTACCTCTACCGAGTGGTTTGCTTCCAAATGGCTTGTTAAACTCAACTGGGGAAATCCTCAATTACATACTTTAAGTTAGATGACGGTCATCTGCTTGCAATGCTGGCACTCGATGTACCGGTGATATCGTACTTTTGCGTACTTACCTTGTTTTATTAATAAAAAAAAAATTAAAAAAATAAAAATCTTTATTTCAGACATTAACACATATAGGTACATGAACAGTCCATAGATTGTTTAGTGACGTGTTAGTAACAGAAAGTACTTAACTACTGAACTAGCTGCTGCCCGTAGCTTCGCACGCGTGGCTTTTTCTAAAACAAAAGTTACTCCATATAAGAACTCTGCCAGTGAAAATTCCGTTAAAATCGGTCCAGCCGTTTCGGAGATTAGCTGGAACAAACAGACAGACAAAAAAAAAATAGTTTTCTTTATAAGTTTCATATACAGTGTCAAATTAAATTAGCTAGCGAAACTCCGCAGACGTGATGGGTATCGATATCCAAAATGATAAAAAAAAAAAATTGATGATTTTTTTGGGGTCATCAACCGCAGTGTAGTTTATAAATATCCATTTAAAAATGTGATTGTATAAACTTAAAAGACGTGATATTATGATTTTATCGTTATCTAAACAAGGTAAAACAAAAAGAAAAGATTTCTCAACGTTCGAGTGACAAAAGTATGAGCGGTCGTTGACCCCAAAAAGAAATCTGCAAATCATTTTTAATTTTTTTTTGTCGTGTTTAGATATCGATACCCATCACTTCTACGGAGTTTCGCTTTTTTTTCTTACTTTCATATGCATTTAGTAAAAAGCTATTATTTTGACATTACAAACAGACACTTCAATTTTATTTATTTTTATAGATCAGTAAGTAAACTGATTTAAGGCCTTTATCTGCCATGAAAAAACTAGTGGACATAACCTTAAGTCACAGTATTTTTAGTGTTCCGTACCAACATGGTAAAAAGGAACTCTTATGGTGAGACTAAGTCTGTCTGTCTGTCACACCTGGATATCTCAAGAACTACTAATGCTATCAATTTGAAATTTAGAATAGTTTTAGATAACGTTTGCCCAACTATTTTGCAAACATGAAAGAAATTAAAACAAATATATATTTTTTGCAAAAGGGACTGAAAAAAAAATTGAAGTGGGGCTACTAGGGCATGTGGGGTACGAGTATCATATGAAAGAACGCTGTTTGCACATTCTTAGATGTGATACAAAGATTTTTATTTATTTTTTTAGGCAGCATAGTTTCCGACATTTGATGAAAATTTAAAAACAAATACCGTTCCCCCCCCCCCCTTATCTCCGAAGTTTGCATAGATAAAAATCTGAAATTATTCTATGTGATAGAAGTTTTAGTAAAGATTACAGGAAAAATAAAACAATGTCTCTAAATAGCACAGTTTTCAGAAATCATCAACATCATATATACGTACCGAACCCTCGGTGTGCGAGTCCGACTCGCGCTTGTTTTACAGACGCGTGCGGCGCACATGAATTAATTACCTCCCTTTTCTAATGTAACTTCAAACATGAGTCTCCAAATGTGGATAACATAATCAAAATCAAGGGCTCGTATGAAACGTCAGAAGCTAGGTTCCAATTGGTCGTTTCCTATGGAGAAGAGCCGGCAAGAAACTCCACGGTTACTTTTTAGGGTTCCGTACCAAAATGGTAAAACAGACAGACTTAGTCTCACCATAAGGGTTCCTTTATGGTGAGACTAAGTCTGTCTATCTGTCACACCTGGATATCTTAAGAACTACTAATGCTATCAACTTGAAATTTAGAATAGTTTTAGATAACGTTTGCCCAACTATTTTGCAAGCAAGAAAGAAATTAAAAAAAATATATCTTTTTTGCAAAAGGTACTGAACGGGGGTCTTAAAAATTTGAAGTGGGGCTACGAGTACTAGAGCATATGGGGTATCATATGGAAGAACGCTGTTTGCACATTCTCAAACATATTTTTTTTTTTTTTTAGGCAGCATAGATTACGACTTTTGATGATAAATGTAAAAAAAATACCGTTCCCCCCCTTATCTCCGAAGTTTGCAGACTAGATAAAAATCTGAAATTATTTATATGATACAAGCGTATGTAAAGATTACAGGAAATTTAAAACGATGCCTCTAAATAGGACAGTTTTTCAGAAATCATCAACATCATATATTCGTACGGAACCCTCGGTGCGCAAGTCCGACTCGCTCTTGACCGGTTTTTTTTTAATAATTGGCTTTTACTATCTTTTCAAATTGGTATGGGAGGACAGTGTAGGCCTGTCAACAAGTACCAGGTACTTAACAAAATAGAGAATGGTCTGCAAATCTGCAGTCTTTTAAGCCTACAACGTTTGCACATTCACAAAATATAAAGGAATCTTTAGAAAATATTAATAAAATAATAAAAATAAAAACCTATTTAAAACAAATAACATGATTGCCATTACAACTGTAACAAATCTGAATTAATATCCTGTCCACAAAAGCCACTAATATATACTTTGTTGACATTACAATTGTAGGCCATAATCGGCCTTTCCCACATCTGGAACATAGGCTTTCTCTCCGTGAGAGGTATAGGATGTAACCCACCACGACGCAGGCCCATTGCGGGTTGGTGTCTTCGAATTTATGATGATGACATGATGACATTCATCACAATGTTTTCTTTCATATTATTTATTACATGAAATATAACTGACAAAATGTGTGTAAATTTTTTTTTTGGGCGGTAAATTATCTGATAACTTCTCCCGCGGCAGGGCGTGTCAGACTTTTACTGACTAAAACCCACCCGTGTTCCTTTAGTTGCCTGTGTGCCAGGGCCACGATATCCCTTTCGGACAAACCCGCAACCCTGGCAGGCATTGGCCCTAATGGTATCCGTCAGTTGGTGTTTACATCTCTTTGAGGCGCGCGTAGAACACAACGCGCCGTCGATCCAGGCCTGGTCTTTATCGGACGGCGAGCTACCCATTGCTCACCGTCCGCAAGCCCGCGCCTACGGTAGCTGAAATCGGCCTGTGACACCCGACGCCTAGGGGCGTGACAGCGCGCGTTTTGCCTCTCCCTCACGCGTTCCGCCTCCTCCTTTGCGAGGATTACTGCTTCGCAGAAAGAGCTGACGGCTTCCCATGCCCTCTAGCTCCGAACCATGGTCTGAACCAAGGCCGAACGCGAGAGATCGCCGCCGCCGATCGCCTTCGCGAGGACACGGTGGTGCTCCGTCCAAGCCGGGCAGTCCCCCACCGTATGCTCCACCGTGTCCTCCGGGCGATCCACACAGTGCTAACAGAGCGTTTCCTCCCGCCTTATCCTAAACAGGAACCTCCCGAAACAACCGTGTCCGGTGAGAACCTGCGAAAGGTACACCTCTGCCTAACCCTTCGGGGAATATAGGCGTGAAATTGTATGTGGGAGTTTGTGTGTGTTAGTTTTATTATTGTAGGCAATATCCCGGCCTGTTGTTTACAATGAAGATAATATAATCGATGTGATCATCCAAACATTATGAACGATATTAATGCTCGTCTATTGTTTCATGGATTTGATGACCACAATACTAGGAAAAAGGAAATAATGAGTTCACAAATGCGATTATGTAAACAAACGACTAAAGAGACAGACAATTTTGATTGTAATATTATTTAGAATTAAAATGTAATGTACTTATAATAAAATAGTAACGAAGAATTGTTGTCCGTTTGTCTGTATGCATGTTCCGGATTGGCGCAAAAACGGCTGAACGGATATGGATGAAATTTGACACAGTTATACGTGTCAAAAAAAAAAAAAAAACGAAATACACGAGGGCGAAGCCGCGGGAAAAATCTAGTAACAGATTCATATAAAAGCATACTTTCATAAAGTAATATGCAAAATAAAGTTTAAACTTTATACAACAAGATATTTTCAAAAACAACAGTATCTCTTTGAAACGAAATTTTTAAACGATCATCAATCTCATAATATTTATAAACTTAATGAAAGGGAGGAAGTTGTCTATCTATACGTTCCATTTTCACTAACATTTTTCTTATTATTATTTGCAGGTTACGAAACAATTTCGCTAAGAATGCTGAATTTAAGGTACGTTTAATAATAAACAACGTGGTTATTGCGCAAATACGCAATATGTCATGGAAATAGTTTAAATAATTGGTCCTTAGAGCCACTACTTGATAACTATAACTTGACGACTGTGATCGTCAAGTTATATTAATATAATAAAAATATAAAACGTTTATTTTCTCAACAAAAGTTAAAAACTTAAGAGGGCGGCGATGGATGCGTAGTTCATTCAAACGTAATAACAAAATAATTTGTAAATCAGACATATTCTTAAGGTAGTGTGTCTTTATTCCGATTGGAATATAGAATATCTAGGTTCCCAAATATATATTTTGAATGGACACTGATTTAAACAAGAGTTATGAGAATAATAAGTTTTCTATAGAAATCTTAAATTCCTCAAATTTCGTCTTTGAATCATTGTCCTTTCAAAATATATTTTTAGGAACATAGATATTCTGTAATCCAATCGAAATAAATACACACTACCTTAATAATATGTTTGATTTACAAATTATTTTGGTATTACGATTATACAATCGTAATACCAAAATAAGCATGCCCCTTAATGCTAAACGTTGACAGTAGTGCACGAACAAGGAGCTAACTTTGTGAGAGACTGGAGCCTGTGGTAGGTTTATATAAAAAACCTGTATTACACGTCACCAGCATAGCTATTCACAACCATTCGACAGGTTGTCGAATCGAAAATGGCATATTTCTATTACTAATATGCCTTGCACCCGACTGCACATAGCTGTCGCCAGAATGGCGGCAGTCTATTTGAGCTCAACTGACAAAATTTACGGGGTTTTGGATTTGTGAACAGCCTTTAGAGGACTCTTTTGATAACATTGATTGGTGTTCGATTCGGCACGGAAGCGTATTAGACGTTTGTGAATAGCTATGCTGGGTTCTCCCGCGGCTAGATGCCTGTTAATTGGATACATGACTGAGTTATCAAGTATCACAACTAAAAAAACCTCATTATAATATGCCATTCTGAAGACTTTTCCTGTTGGCAATGGTTCTTGAGTCTCGCCCATTTGCTACTGTATGTACGTATATATAAACAGTCTTAAGATGTACATTACACATAAATGTATTCTGTTGTGGAGCTAAGAAACATGTCTTAAGCTGTTGCTGTATTTTTCATGTCTAATGAATTAAGGTGAACGTCCACTAGTCCGGCACCGGCCACAAAGCACGCTCGGCACGCAACGGATGTTGGTTTGTTTTTTAAGAATTGATAGAGCACTACGTCCACTACGGTACCGCCCGCACCGAGCGGAACGCAACGTATTTTTTATTTATATATGTACAAAAACTGCGTTGCGTGCCGGTGACGTAGTTTGGACTAGTTCACCGCATGCATCGCTCACTGACTCACTTTTAATTCTATTAGTAGAAAGATATGAAGAATTGTACAATCTGAAACATCAACAATATTCAAATTTGCAAAGATGAGTTAAGGCTTCTACATACCGGGGCGACTTGTCTGGGGCTGACTGCTCGTCCCGCGACACGTGGGGCCTTTGTGCCGTGTCGCGTCGCGCGACAAGTCGCGCGACGCGACACGTATGTAGAAGCCTTTAATATCCGAATACAGTGGACGCATATTTATATGTCATCGGAAAATCTGTTCAATACGTTGCATGTCGTCCGTGCGTTGCAGCCGGTGTGGACCAGTGGCCGTACACCTTTAGGTAACATTTAATACACTCTGGACTTCCTCCACGAACAGTGCCCGTATAATCATGTATTTGTTGTTAATTAAAAAAAATACTTTTTTTTTACTTTTTAACTTGATTTGTAACCTTTTCTAACGAGAATATGAAGAATGAAACATGAAGTATTCTGAATTTGAATAAATGATTGCGAGTAGTGACTCGACTCGGCTTAAATCGGCTGTAATCAAAATGACTGCATTGAGTCATAATTGGTCATAATTTAAGGTCATGTGCATTCGCGGAATGTTAATGTTTTCTACATACTAAGATAAATACCTTATCACATTGATATTGAAGTTATGGTACTCGAGGACCAGCTTTTTAGACCAATTCAAACATACAAAAAACTAGTAAGAGCGTTTACACCTTACAGCATTTCATACAAACTTTCAAGCCCTAGTTTTTCGAAATGACTGCACCGATTTTAATGAAACTTCATAAGCATACGCAGGATACAAAAGTCTAAAAAGTTAGTAAAGAACATTTTCGAAAAATAGTGTTACAGCCAAATTAGACCTTTTTTTATTATATTATATTTTTTATGGAAGATTTTAAATTTTCCATAAAAACAGAGATTTCCAGTTATCTATTTTTAAATAAGAATTTCGAAAAACAACTGCTTGAAAGTTTGTACGTGGAGGCCGTAAGGTGTAAACGCTCTTAAACGGATTTAAAATTGTTAATCTATGTTAACACAAGCTCGCGTATATTTACAATTATATACCCTAAATCAATCGCTACAAAAAATAAAATAACAATAATAGAGCCGTACACAACTCAGTAACCGAATTTTTTGTTGAGATGCTAATTGCTAACGCTCTTCAACTTTTCTATTTCAGCCTGTTGCCTTCGACGGTGTGCGAAATCTGAAGCCAGTAGACGGTGGCCATGTTTATGGTGAAGCAGAGTACTCCTTCCACTCTGCCTCCAACATCGATGGCAAGACCACTGAAGACAAGGCAGGTCATAAAGTCATCAACGACGACGGAAAAGTCAAGGAGTTCGATTTCACACCAAAAACTGAACTGTCGCCCCTTGTAAGTACAATTTCATGTTATTACTGTAGGTTGGAGAATAAGGCAAAAGCTGTACAAAAAGCCGTATTGGTGATGGCTGTTACTTGTTATTCGAATGTAAAGTTTCCATGCCATGAATGTAACAGCCATCACCAATACGGCTTTTTTTCTTAAGTGGCATTCGTATTTATCATATCTGCGTCCGAGATTAGCCTTTACTCGTCCCAGATTAAACCTAAATAGGTCAGGTCCGTCTTTGCCATTGGCCACTCTGAGCAAGTGCCCAGGGCCCCGCTATCCATGGGGCCCTAGTTCCTGCCAGCGTCGTAGTTAGAGGCTGTCAAAAGAAAAGATAAGTAAATCTCAGACGGGGTGCTAAAATTTTCAGTAGTTAATAGGTACATCCCATGTTTTCTTAGTTCCCAGACTTTTCTGCTTATGTGGACAAAGTAACAACTATTTCTGTATTAACGATCAAAAAAAAAAAACCGGCCTAGTGCGAGTCGGACTCGCGCACGAAGGGTTCCGTACCATTATCTATATAAACGGCAAAAAAATCACGTTTGTTGCATGGGAGCCTTTTGTTTTATTTTAATTGAATTATTTATTTTTTAAAGGAATATATAACTAAAGATTCTGTGAATATTTCAAGCGTCTACCTGTTGCCGTTATCTATAACGAGCAAAAACGTTTGTTGTATGGGGGCTTCCTTAAATATTTGTTTTATTCTGTTTTTTAGTAGGTATGTGTTGTTATAGCGGCAACAGAAATACATCATCTGTGAAAATTTCAACTGTCTAACTATCACGGTTCAAGAGATACAGCCCGGTGACAGACGGACAGACAGACAGACGGCGGAGCCCCCCGGTTCCCGTTTTACCTTTTGGGTACGGAACCCTAAAAACTAACCTATCCGAGCCGGGATGCTAAAAATGTCAAGCTCACCCTTGCATCCTGCATTCTACATATTATTATCCTAAAGTGCCCAGGGCCAATAGATGGCGCTGAAATAGATGCAACATTATAAAACATAGGATTAAAAATCACAAAACATTAGGTAAATCAAGGTCGTGGCTAATTAATAACAGCCGCATGGGTCCATCCATCAGGTTAAGCTATGCTTGTTGGGGTTGGCCCGTGGATGGGTGACCATCTTTACATACCAAGGTTCCTCCGTGCCTCGAAAAACACGTGGTCGGCTGTCATTCGTGGATCTTTGACAGTCGTTACGGCGGGTCGTCATTTGCCCAAAAGTCTAACAACCTGTCTTTCGGGGTATCGTTACTCAGTTACTGGGTTGTGGAGGTCATATAGGTAGGCGCTCCATGTTATTTTATTTATTTCCGCATGATCTTTCCGTGACATCACAGCGGGCCCTATCAGAATACCAGCGCTGCGACACTTATTTTGTGCCGCAGCATCATGCTGAGATACGGGCCTTTTGGCCTCATACAGGACTATCTGTTTTAATTTTAATTTTCACTTTGTTTTATTTTTAATTTTGTTTTTTGTTTCTATGCATAATCAGCCTATAATGTTCCCACTGCTGGGACACAGGCTTCCTCATGTCTTCGAATTGTTGGTTCTAGGACATGCCGGTTTCCTCCCGATGTTTTCCTTCACCGTTTTGAGAGCAGTGGTGATGAAATTATTTACACAAAGTAAAGCGCCTGCCTGGGTTCGAACCCACGACCTATGACTCGTAAGTCGGGGCCGTTACCACTGGGCCACCACAGCTCTCAGTCTCTCTTGTTTCTATGATTGTGTTTTATTATTTTAATTTGTGATCTGTGCGAGTCCCAATAAATGCTTTTCTTTCTTTCTTTATTTCTAATATACTAGTATTCAGCTGCATCCGGGGACTGGAAGCCTACCCCAACATCGGGAAAAGGCTAGGCAGGTGATGATCATTAGGTAGAACAAATGACGCCGTGATCACCAAGGTCCGTTGAAACACTAATCTGCACTCACGCCAGATGCAATTCTAATATTACAGTCTTCTATTTCAGATTCACCCGATCATCCCCCAGCAGATCGGCCATGACTACAGTGCTTCGGATTACTCCTTCCAATATGCTCCGTCTTCTGCCGACCACTCAGCGGACTACATCAGCATCGGCGACAAGAAAGTCGGCAACAATATCATCAAAATTGGACACCCAACAAATCTACCCGCCATTGTAAGTACCTACTCAATTTAACATAACTAATATCACGCCTTTTTTCCCCGTAGGGTTGGGCAGAGGTATACCTATAGTACACCCACATTTCGCTGTGTAATAAGGGGCGAGCCTATAATTGCCATCAACCGAGTACAAATACAGACTCCAGGCTGCTACTGAGAAATTCCAGATAGAAAAACTTAATAACCCTTTGCCTGACCTGGGAATAGAACCCAGGAACCTCATGCTCAGCAGCGACCACTAGACCAATGAGGCAGACTACTCTCAATCAATTGACTTAGGGATGCAAGAAGTGCCAAAAGGTATCGATATAATATATCGTACCGAAATTAAAAAAACAATTGATATCGATTTCGATTTATCGAAAAAAAATCGATATTTCGTTAAATCGCTGATATTTTCTGAAAAGTATAATAACTCCGCCCCTAAGACGACCCACAGACAATGACCTAATAATATGTACTCGGAATTGTATTGTTTAGTTTTTATTCATAGAAATACCAGACTAGAAAATCATTTCTGATGTAAAATCTTAAACTAATGCAACATTGATAAGAATAAGTTTGCTTTTTTACGGCTCTGAATTCTAGCGGTTTTAGTCAGTGAAGACAACGGTGTTGCTATTGGAAATATATCATAATTATTTGATACATTTCATCGATACTTCATATTTTATATCGATGTATCGAAATAATATATCACGGAAAATATCGATATATCAAACAAAAAATATTGATATTATTATATCGATACATCGATATTTTTTCTACAATCTTTGACTCAATTTAAAACTGTAACTTGCAAAAATAGCATAGACAAGAGCCTCGTACAACATCTGAGGAGGCTCTCGTTAGGCGCCTCGATCAAGGGCTAGATTCAGAAAAGGATACTACTGAATACGGTACCGTATTGTTGGAGTTTTATCTAACTATAGCGGATGGCCGGTTGCGTGCACCTTGTTCCCCATGACGACGGGATACCATTTTTTTATGAATAAATGGTAAACAATGTATGAACCCCAGACTGACTATGAAAGTTTATTCGTAGCAAAATTTTCCCATTAAGTTCCAATTGCTGAGTGCTGGGGCACAGACCTCCTCTCTGTCAGAGGGAGTAGTCCGTAATCTGCGACACGGGCCCAGTGCGGGTTCGAGGATGTCGCATGTCTTCGATTTTTTGGGTGCTAGGACATGCAGGTTTCCTCACGATGTTTTCCTTTAAGATTTCAAACTTTATTTAACCATGCGTTATGTTATTTCAGCCACATTCGTTCACCAGTATACCAAGCCAGGGAGCACAGGGCAGCCATAACTCATACAATCATCAATACTCGTACTCACACTCACACTCCTACGTCAACGGCAAGCCGGTAGAGGGCGGTGTTGGCAACCATGGCGGCAATTTCCCCCTAGACACACAAAAGGCAGTAATTTCCGTAAGTTATTTTCTGGTTCAAATAGAGTATCTCTAAGGACTTTTTCTCGTCGTAAGCAAGCTGCAGTGGCAGTGGGCTAGCATGTTTGTCGAAAGATCGAAGGCGGGTGGAGCAGACGAGTCCTGGAGTGGAGACCGTGTATCGGCAAGCGTAGTGTGGGATGCACCCCAGCTAGATGGACCGACCTTAAAAAGGTGTCTGGGACAGACTGGATGCGGAAGGCGGAGGACAGTGTGTTGTGGCGCAGCTTGGGAGAGGCCTTTATCCGGCAGTGGACTGCTATAGGCTGAGTTGATTGAGATTTGAAGGACCACTATTATTGGTTAAGTCCAATGCCAAATTATTCACACTCTTTGCGAAGACCATGGCCATTACCTAAATCACAAACAACCTATAATGTTCCCACTGCTGGGACACAAGCCTCCTCTCTTCGAGAGGGAGTGGGCTGTAATCCACCACGCGGGCCAATTGCGGGTTGGTAGATGTCACATGTCTTCGAACTTTTGGTTCTAGGAACGTAACGGTTTCCTCACGATGTTTTCCTTCACCGTTTTGAGAGCAGTGGTGATGTAATTATTAACACAAAGTAAAGCGGCCACCACTGCTCTGGGCCACCGTTACCTATAATGATAGTGATTTTAATAATGTAGATGTCGTATGAGGCAATTTTTTAACGTATTGTTTTATTGAAAATCTATCGTGTTATATCCATGACATTTATTACCCAACTTTTGCATAACCTATGAAATTCTAAATTTTCAGCCTATTTTGTTCACGGACGTGCGGGATCTGAAGCCTCCACAGGGCGGCGAGGTCTTCGGTGAGGCCCAGTTCCAGTTCCACACGTCTTCCAACATCAATGGCAAGGTCTCAGAGGATCAGGGTGGCCATAAAATCATCAACAATAATGGTCAGGTCCAAGAGTTTGATTTTACACCAAGTCCCAATAAGTCACCTGTTGTTAATTATTTTAATTAAGCTTTTTAATCACTTATGACTTGAGTCATTTACATTCCTCTGTTAGTGTATTCCTTTGAAGAAGAAGCGTTTTTTAAACATTTTTTAAACAAAGTTTAACGCCTGATGTTTTTTTAGCTCTAGATGTTGCCTTCATCCGTATTCGATAGAGAAATAGATTGTTGATTGCATAAAAATGTTGCCATATTAGGTATCTGATATTTTTGAAGGCTAAAAATAACTAGGACAATAATTGTTATTAAATATCCTAACCCCGAAATTATTCTTGTTTCGGATATTTTTATGCGTGAGTTAATCGAGTTGAATAACTGTAATTTTATTAATTATATCTGAGTTTGCTTGCAAATGTTTTGAGCCCTACAAATGCTGCTATTAGTTCAAGGTAACTTATATGGAACTTTTTATCATGAGCTGTCCAGTGTCTGTTACTTTTGATATCATTACGTACCAGTCTCCAGCCAGTCTGAGAAGTATCGGAGAATGTTTAATTATATTAACGCCTATTAATTAGATGCGTTTAGGAAATGCAAACCATCTAACGATAAATTAGTTCTACGTATATATAACTAATAATCAGCTAGACAATGCTAAGGATATAGGGGAACTTTAAGAATACCAACCGAGCCTTGCAGCGGGCTGAGCACGGGCGTGCCAAGACGTTTGTGACAAGACATGATAAATTATGTCATGTCAATTTATACTAGCATTTTATGACAAAACATTTTTATCGCTCAAACTGTGATAAAATGCGTGACTCAAGTCATGTCACAGTAGGCCGTGCTCGCCCCACTGTATTCGTATATGATGTGTAACATCTGACCTCTCACCTTGGTAATAAGCAACTGAGCAGAGACAGAAATTAACCTCAAAACTTAAAAAAGCTAAATACTGAACTATTTATTCGAATAATTATTCATTACTAGTGGTCGCCCACGGGTCGAAAAACGAGCTACTCTACTCGTCTTCTCTACTTTCAATCTATATAGTACTTACTAAGTCTATGAGTTCACTAATTACATGCTATTATAAAGTACTTACTAATTCCATGCTCAAGCCGACACTTCCGTCTCTTTTCACGAAATCACTCCCATAGAAAGCGAGAAGAAAGATGTTACACATCAAAAACTGAGATTTGAAACATTCGACTAAAAGATCGTGCAGACTGGCGCGACATCGCGGGCGCGACGCGACTCTAGTAGCACAATTTATTTGTCGCTGCCTGTCGTGTCACGACCGCGATATCGCACCGGTCTATACGAGCCTTTATGTAAAGAAAAACCTTGGTAGATACTACAATTCAAGTCAAAGTATAACTTACTTATAATTGTAAAATTCCAAACCATTTTTAAATGTTGTTTTAATTTAATTAACTAATATGAGATTATTTAGTCGTTTATATACTGTGATCGTAATTATTATACATATAATTATGTATTGTAAAACACCATGTGTATTGTAATTGCCTCTTCAGTCTAGAGGTAGCAAGGGCTTCTGCTGAGCAGTCTGGGGTTCGATTCCCAGGTCGGGCAAAGTGTTATATCAGTAGCAGCCCGGAATCTGGATTGGTGCCCGGTTGATGGCAATAGGCTCGCCCCCTATTACATGGGACTTCAACATAACTGGCGAAACGTGGGTGTACTATAGGTACACTTCTGCTAACCCTACGGGGATTACAGGCTTGAAATTATGTTATATTGTTGTATTGTAAATAAATTAATGTAGTAATACTTTAAATTGGCTTTGTTTTTTTATTTATTAAACATCTTTCAGCTCTCTAAACACACCTCCCTACGAAACGGTTTTCGAAGTAAAATGTCAGCATTTCGAGAAAAAGACATCGAATTAACGACCGGTCGTTACTTCGATGTCTTTTTCTCGAAAGTTTACTTCTTCGATGGATCGATAATACGTCGAAGGGTCGATTCAGTGAAACCTTATGACCTAGAAAGGTTTTAACTTCGAAGGTATATTTAACTGACGGTTCATTGTCTATATACAACGTGCCGCTACAATGGCAACATTAATTTAACACACGGGTAGGGCTAGTGACCAGTAATCATGAAAAATATAATAAGATAAAAATAATTCGTACATTGAAAAATTAAAATTTTCAATCAAACTAAATAATAAAGCTCTCTCATTCCTTCAATTCTACTCTTTGCACGTTATCCATCTTAATTTCATTGTTGCGATGTTATGATCCGATCCAATGAACTCTGCGCTACAGTTACCTAAGTACAGGTTGCTCCAAAATGCTATTTTAGAAAATTGTTATTATATCAATAAAATAATAAATAACGTTTAATAAAATTGAAATATCTTTACAAAAAGAAAACGCGAAACCGTAGACAGATGTATTAAATTAATGTCAACATTAAAGCGGCACGATGATGTTGTTTCCTCGAAATCCACAATCACTACTTATTATAAAACAAAGTTGCTTCCCGCTTCGTGTCTGTCCCTATGTCTGCTTAGATCTTTAAAACTACGCAACGGTTTTTGATGCGGTTTTTAGGGTTCCGTACCAAAATGGTAAAAAGGAACCCTTATGGTGAGACTAAGTCTTTCTCTCTGTCTGTCTGTCTGTTACACCTAGATATCTCAAGAACTACTAATGCTATCAATTTGAAATTTAGAATAGTTTTAGATGACGTTTGCCCAACTATTTAGCAAACAAGATTTTTTTTTTTTAATATACCTTTTTTGCAAAACGGACTAAAAGGGGGTTTTAAAATTTTGAAGTGGGGCTACTAGGGCATGTGGGGTATCATATGAAAGAACGCTGTTTGCATATTCTCAACCAGTTTGTTTTTTTTTAGGCAGCATGGTTTCTGACTTTTTATGAAAAGTGTAAAAAAAAATACCGGTCCTTATCTCCGAAGTTTGCATAGATAAAAATCTGAAATTATTCTATGTGATAGAAGTTTATGTAAAGATTACAGAAAATATAAAACGATGTCTCACAGTTTTTCAGAAATCAACATCATATATATGTACGGAATCCTCGGTGTGCGAGTCCGACTCGCTCTTGACCGGTTTTTTTTAATAGATAGAGTGTTTCAAGAGGAAGGTTTATATGTTTAGAAAATGCCACGCGGGCGAAGCCGCGGGCAGCAGCTAGTAACAGAATAAAAGACATCGAGATAACAACGGCTGACGAAACATCGTTCGAATCAATCTGCCTAGCCTTCTCATACTCGGTTATGTTAAGTGGAAGAGCGGAGTCACCTAACACAAGCATCTCTTTGCTTATAATGTGATCTCCAAGAAATGTCTGCTATACAATATGTAACTGAACTAAAACGTTTTTTTTTTTTTATTCTCCCAACTAGTTGGGGTCGGCTTCCAATCTAACCGGATGCAGCTGAATACCAATATTTTCATGGAGCGATTGCCTATCTGACCTCCACAACCGAGTTACTGGGTAACACGATACCCCTTGGTAAGACTAGTTGTCAGACTTGGCATTCTGAGTACTCATAACGACTGCCCCAATGACAACGGTATTGAATTTCTGTCACTTTTTTTTTGTGATAACTATTTCAATCTTGACGGCACGGTTGGCGCAGTGGTTAAGCGATTGACTGCTGCGCTGCGTGTCACGGGTTCGATTCCCGCACGGAACAAATATTTGTATGACCTACAAGTAGTTGTTCTGGGTCTGGCTGTCTGTGTATGTGAGTTTAAATGTTTGTAAACGCACCCACAATACAGGAGAAATTCCTAGTGTGGGGCAACGTTTCAAAAAAAAAGAAAGAAAATAAAAAATATTATAAGCATTTTGGTTAAACTGTACGCTTATAATGTATTTTTTTTATTAAATAAATAGTTACTGGGTAACACGATACCCCTTGGTAAAACTAGTAGTCAGATTTTTGGGCTTCTGACTCCCCTTATCGTCTGTCAAAGATCTACGAATGACAGCCGGGACTGCTTATACTACATTATTGTAGTGGCCTGCAAAAGGGGCATTGATGGACGAACGTGAAGATGTGGGCCGAGGCGAAGCCGAGGCACTCATACCATGTGAGTGCGTCCATCAATGCCTGCAGGTTGCGGCCCAGGCTTGTATAGTGCTTTTCTCAAATAATGCGCGGAATTTCAAACAAAGTAAATTATTTATAAATTCCAGGTTCAATTAAGAACAACGATAATTTTTCACGCGCCAATAATGTTAATTTGTTTGTTTTTTACTTTAAACAGCTCTTTTTGCAAGCCTGTTCGAAAATATTTAAACTAAATCTTTGATAAGCTACCTCCTTGGTTGCCATTGTGTCGACGTAAAAAGTTCGTTCCATTTTTAAATTACACGACAGTTATGAGTTTTCGTAGTAATTTATTCGGCCGCTAAACACGAGAGAATTATGATTTTCATATTAACATTGCCGGCCGCCTGTTCGCATGTACCGACCAGTACAGCATTTACGATTTATAAACCTTCTTCTTCGTCAAAATAATGATCGAATTTCCAAGCATGTTTGAGAAAACGTACTTTCCGAGGTATCTAATCCACGTATCCACGAAGTCACGAACCGACCGTAACAAGCGTAGCTTAAACGTCGATAGACCCGTGCAGCTGTTATAATTTAGCCATGAGCCAAAACCGAGCTATATGTACAGACGCCAGCACATCAAACTACTACAATCTGTCAAATTTCTTTAAAAGATTTTCAACTTTATCGTTAAAGCATAACGTTCAAGGTTGATAGGGAAAATTTGACAGTTTCGGGTAGCTTGATCCGCTGGCGTCTAGCGTCTGTACATCCCATACTCTTTTATAACCGGCTTACAAAATGGAGGAAGTTATTTGTTTGTCTGTATATATTTCATTTTTTATGTATGTTCACCGATTTCTCCTTGAAATATTGTTTTGTTTGAAAGTGTATGCTTTCGAGGTGGTCCCACTGTCACCAAGTCAGAATCTGATGAGGGGATCCCATGGAAATCGAGAGAAATCCTCAAATTTTTTAGGCACACCGATTTGTATATTTTTTATAGTAGGTACCTAACTCGTGCATTTGCTCTCGGAAAGCACCATTTGGTGTAGTGGAACTGATGATGGAGAACGCAGGTGGCCACCGGAAACTACTTAATAATAAGAAGGTAATAACAATGCATATGGTTAAGTGGAGCCGATGGTGGAGTTCTCCTGGTTCTTACCAAGAGAACTTCTCAACAATTAACGTCTCTGCATTGGGAAAAGCAATAAATTGTCAAAGGTGATGAGCAGTTGACATTAGGCTATTGTAACTTAGATAAATTACAAACTGATCCAATAAAAAGTGAAAAATAAAAAACAACCGACTTCCAAAACTATCACTACAAAGTGAAAAATTGAATTTCAGAAGTCGGTTGCTAAAAACTTAAATACAGATCCAATGACACCGACTTCCGAAATTAAAGTGTGTTCATGTGAGGACGTTGTAGGCTTAATAGACTGTAGATCTGTAGACCATTTTCTATTTTGTTAAGTACCTGGTACTTTTGACGGGCCTACGCTGTCCTCTCATACCTATTAACACTGTAATCTGAAAACATTGTAAAAGCCATTTTTTTTTAAGTGTAACCGTGGAGTTTCTTGCCGGCTCTTCTCCATAGAAAACGACCAATTGAAACCGTGCACCTAGCTTCTGACGTTTCATAAGTGCCCATGTAGGCTTAAGTGAAATAAAAATATTTCTGATTTTGATTTTGAAAGTTGTTTTTCAATTTGTAGTGTTTTTTTTTGGAAGTTGGCTGTTTTTTATTTCCCCTAATCTCTTATACTGCGCATCGTTGTTTACCTTGGTAAGTAGGTAGGTATTCTTTTTTCATTTCTAGAAGTATAAAAACTGGTTGTTTTGATAGTGCACACATCCGGTCTTCAGTGGCGTCATGGTCCCCACTGTGAGAGCCATACAACTGGGTCGTGAGGCACGATTACCATTAATTATACTCCCGCACATATAGTTATATGCTTTTATAGGTATATACTACATATAATTATATGTATAAGTAAAACATTTCCATGACTAACCGACTGACTGACTGACAGGCATGAGGCAACGCACGGAAAACCCCTGAAAATAGTAAGTATCAAAATACCAAGAAATTTTTGAGATGTACTGATAGATATATTTTATAAAGATGGGCACATGTTTCAATAGGGTTGAAGACTGTTGAAGAACAAAGTCGCGAGTTTTTAATAATAATAAATAAATAATAATGATCTTTATTGACATATTATAAGTTAAAGCATATTTTTTTATGAATTCCCTAGCTCCTGCGCTAGTATTACAGGAGCTAGTTTCAACCTGTGTTATGATATTTATAATCTCCTGGTCACAATTTATATACGCTGAATAGACAGCCTCCAGCAGACAGGCGCGACATGATCTGGCGCGACGCCACGCACAGTGATCTGAAAAAAACTTTTTATTAAAAAAAAACCGACTCCAAAAAAACACTACAAAGTTAAAAATAACTTTAATTTCGGAAGTCGGTGTCTTTGGATCTGTATTTTAGTTTTTATCCGAAATTAAAGTTATTTTTCACTTTGTAGTGTTTTTTTGCAAGTCGGTTATTTTTTTTTATAAAAAAAAAATATTTTTCACTTTTTAGTGAGACAGTTTTTAATTTATCTAAGTTACAATAGTCTAATGTCAAGTAGTCATTTACCTATTGTTGGCTCCTTGTAAGAACCAAGAGAACTGCCACTCATCATATGCATGAGCATAAATTGCTTAGCAACCACATTAAAGTACCTAATCGAATCACATCCCGTTAAATACTTATTATTATGTTGTACCGGTGGCCATCTGTAGTCTACATCATCAGTTCCACTTCACCAAATGGTGATTTCTGGAAGCAAATGCACGAGTTACTATAAAATCGCTATAAAATTTGAGGGTTACCCTCGATTTCCATGGGATCCACTAATTTTAATAATCGGTCCTTAGTCGACGGAGATATCGGTGAACAAACATAAAAAAAAAACATATAACCTCCTCCTATATGGAAGTCGGTTAAAAATCGAGCTCCAAAGAAACATAAAGTAAGGAATTCAAAATAATAGAAAAATCATGTCTCTGGGATAAGGTTCCTTTACGTAATATTAACGAATGGATGGTATTAGTAGCTCCACGCGTGAAAAGATTTTGTGTGTGTTTTAGTTGTATGGGACAAAACACTTACAGTACTTTTTTTAACTGTATGTAACTGACTCTGAAGGACTGGAGCTCAAACGAGCTATTGTACCATACACAGCAATCAAGATGACATACAATTCATGCACCAGGGTGCCATTTTTTAAATGTTGTATTTTCAGTATGTGATTTTTCAAATCTTTGACGCTGTTAAATGAAGTTGCCGATCGAGTTGCTTATACTATCGTTAGTGTATATAGCCTGCTAATGACTTTTATGATGGATGACTTTAAAAAAGATATTGATTAAACACGTTTTCATTATGAAATTGCATTCCAAGAACTAAGTACTTAACTCATTTATTTGTTAATCATCGTGATTATGGTTGAAATATTATTAAACCCAGAAATCGAGTTCGAGATCAAAAATGTAAGCAAAGGTGTTGCCAATTTTAAATAAAAACCTCAATTGTGCAGTTTGCCGAAAAGTACTATATTATAGTGATAAAATGGTAGGTATATCTTAAACAGTTAAATTATAATATTGCACACTGTTTTCAACCTTAAAGTGACGCAAACTACGATTCAAGAATAAATTATAACTGTTTGAAATAAAATCGTGCAAATTATTTTTATGCTACTGGCAATATGGCACTGGTCTTAAACATTTGGACTACATTTAGTGTTTTCAACTAGCGAAACGCCTCGGCTTCGCGCTTTCGGTGCTTTTTACTAATGAAATAAATGAGAGTTTTCTTACACACAAACCTTGTCCTGACAAATTATGAACAGAA
Organism: Tiliacea aurago; assembly: GCA_948098905.1. NCBI lineage: Eukaryota > Metazoa > Arthropoda > Insecta > Lepidoptera > Noctuidae > Tiliacea > Tiliacea aurago. The sequence goes on from OX402577.1 coordinate 22,682,466, forward strand.
CCAAAAAGAAAAAACATTATGGACAGGGTAATGGATCAGTTCATAATTAGTGTAACTGATTCGGACTTTTCATCAAAGTCATCAGAGTCCGAATCACAATGTGAATAAATCATAATGTTATTTAAATCCTAATTTCAAATAAACATGAGCAACTTGTTCATAAGAATATAAATCTTTTATTTTCATTTCGTTTACCTTACCTATAATATTAGGACTTACATTGGGCTATCTTATTTTTAATTTTGACACGCTGCTTTAGCGTTTTTTCAAAAGAAAAAATAATAATAATTAGAATTACTAGGGAAATGTTGACTACCCCTGAACTGTCACTTTGACAATCACATTTCTTTGTTTACATTTTTGATCTCGAATTCGATTTCTGAGTTTTAGATACAAATTACATGAGCATTAATGGAATGCACCTTTGGGTGCCGCTTCGCACGTAGCAATTTTTTGAAGTTATGAGTTTTTAAACATTAATATAATTAATTTATTAATTTAGTTAATTAACAAATGGTAACTAAGTTCTTGGAATGCAATTACTTATTTAAAAAAAACGTATAATTATAATCAAGATAATTTTTAATTATTGTCATCATAAAGGTCAGTAGCAGGCTATAAACTTCATTTAACAACGTCAAAAATAGCATAGCGCAAAAATAAAAACTTGCTACGGGCGCAGCGGCATCCAAAGGTGCATGAATTATATATCATCTTGATTGCCGTGTAGGTATAATAGCTCGGGTGAGCACCAGCCCGCCATTCAGTAAAAAAAAAACTAAGTTTTTTACTCCTATACAAAAAAAAAAAAGTTTTTTCCTCCTATACAAAAAAAAACACAACACTTTTTTTTCTCACGCTCATTTGAATGAAATGGCTTTAACAGACAAATTAGTTTGAGGTATTTTTGGTTGACTTCCGAATCCAAATCCACTCATTAAATTCCGCGTTCGTGGGCCAGACGTAGACGTCCAATTGACGTAAGGTGTCAATTTGGTTAACAATTAATTTCCCTGACTTTACATAACGTTAAGTTTATGTATAAAACATAACAAATAATTACTACGTACCTATCTCATAATGATATCAGATGCGACCTTTTCAGATAGCGCCATCTGACCTTGGCTTGAGAGATATCCAACGGTATGCATTTACGTGATAATGCCCGCGATTATTATCTTTATAATTAATTCATAATTATCTTGTAACAATTACAAGTAAAATACATTTTAATAATATTCCCACTGCTGGGACACAGGCCAGGGAGTGGGCTGACAGAAAAACTGACTTTTATCTGGCTGACCACGTGCGGGTTGGTAAATGTCACATGTCTTCGAATTTTTGGTTCTAGGGCATGCTGATGGTTATGGTCATCTCGATTAAGATTGTAAATGTAATCCTTGGTCAATCCCTAGCATCAGTGAAATGACACTGACAGCTCACTCCACGCAGGATTCACGGTAAGATTTTTACAGAATCGACATGCTGATGTATGAACGTAAGCGAAGCAAACGGTGTGTGCGCAAATATGCAAGGATCGTGGCTGGTGCGTTCTGTAATTTCTGCTTACCCCCATGAGAAAAAGGCGTCAGTTTACGAATCTTTATGTATTTAAAGCAATTATAGTACATTACTGCAGCAGCCTGCAAAAGGGGCAGTGATGGACGAACGTGAAAATGTGGGCCGAGGCGAAGCCGAGGCACTCATACGTGAGTCCATCAATGCCTGGTTGCGGCCAAGGCTTGTTTAGAGCTTTTCTCAAATAATGCGTGGAAATTCAAACTAAGTAAATTAATTATAAATTCCAGTATCAATGACGAACAACGATATTTTTTCACGTGCCGATGTGTTCATTTGTTTCTTTCTTTTACTATAAACAGCTCTATTTGCAAGCCAGTTCGAAATTTAAACAAAGCCTTTGATAAGTTACTTCCTTGGTTGCCATGTATGGAAGTAAAAAGTTCGTTCCATATTTAAATTACACGACAGCTACGAGTTTTCATATTAATTTATTCGACCGCTAAACACGATAGATATGGATTTTCATACTAACATGCCGGCCGCTGCTCGCTTTTTATTTGACCAGTGCAGACAGCATTTTCGATTTAGCTCGAAGAAAGTTCTCAAAATAATGCTCGAATTTCCAAGCATGTTTGAGAAAAAATATTATTGACGCGCAATATTAAACACTTGTACAAATATTAAGTCATTTGTGTAGCTTTGTTTGACTTACTTACTAAGAAGTACAAGAAGTTTCAACGCGACACAAAGGCCCCGCGTGTCGCGCGACGAGCGGTGCCTTTGTGTCGCGTCGCAAGTCGCGCCGGTTTGTAGAAGCCTTTATTCCTTTACTTGTGCTGTGAGACCTTGCTTCTTGCCGAATTTCATGATTCGAGGTCAACGGGAAAGTACCATATGATAGGTTTTGATATAATTGCGAGTGTCAAAATATGTCACATTAATGGGCGATTTTTTTTTGCGTTCACTTATAGGCTTGATTTTTCTGGAGCTTAAAGAATTTCTGCAACTGCAAAAAATAACTTTTATTCCAACTACCTAGTAATATCGTAGTTGTTAACTCAAAATGCCAGCAGAAACCTGAACATTTCTGCGTCGCTTAAACAGTGCAGAAATTATGGAATATATTTTCATTACTGCATATCTAAAACGATGCAGAATGGGTGTATGTTTTTCATTGCTGCTTTTTTAAACTTTTTCATTGACCAATAAGTTTTTATAAGTTCCATATAAAATGTACGCAGACAACCAAAGAGAATTAAAAATAATACGTGCTGTAAACAAATAATAATAATAAAAAAAGAAAACGAATTGGCGCGAACTTTATAATTTTTACAGCTGACCATTACGAATTTCATCAGTACCCCAAGTGTAAGTTTGCAAGAGAGTAAACGTAACTATTTCGTTTGCGTTAAAATTTGACCGATAGATCTTATTGCTAAGAGTATAAAGAGTAAGAATAAAAATCTTAACGCAAACGCGCTAGTTACGTTTAACTTTCAAACTTACACTCGGGGTACAGAATTAGTAAAAAATTGATTATTCTAGTGAAAGTGAGTTTTTCTTCCTTCCTACCATCTTTTATTGCTGTACCTAGTAGTTGAAAGAAAAGCAGATTACGCACGTCCGTCGCTCGACGTGACTTCTTGTTCGATGCAGTAATCTACTATTGAAATCTTCGATAAAATAATTACTAATCGAAGATTGTAAGTCATGGTATCATTATGAAATACAACGATGAAAAATATTCTTCGCTTACATCTTGTACGATATGATACGGAACCCTTCGTGTGCGAGTCCGACTCGCGGTTTTGTAAAAATAACCGACGAAATATTTCAACGCAGAGGGGTCCAGAATCATGTAACTGATAAATGATTTATTTTCTGTAAGTAGGTTTGTACAAACACTTTTACACGTCAATCATATTAAAACAAAAAAAAAACTAGATGAGGTCGGCGTTTCGTATCTGACTACTCTGAGAAGAAAGGCCGAAACCAACTCAGAGATCACAGTCTCTTTTAAAGTCCAGACATAATCTTCATAAGATCATTTTGATCATTTTTTCATTTTTTCATGATCTTTTGATGAAAGAATCACACAGATTGAGGGGACCTGTCCAGTCAGTGCACGCATTTGTCAGTAGTCGTGCAGCTCAACTCAGAACTTGATAAGTAAGTACCTACTGAATCTTTGTAACAGGTTGCATGTCGATGTCCCTGCCACCCTGTGTATGCAACAATCACTTGTAAGTAAACTCCGCATGCATAAAGAAGTTTTACAACAACAACAAAAAATAACATATGTAATTAATTCATCGTAGTATCCAATTCATAATATTTTGTTATACGGGCTGACTTTGAAAACATGCGACAAAATTTAAGGGAGTGTTCTACCCATCAATATGAACAACTTTTACTATGGGACCAAATTAGAATTCGCAAAAAGAAAAGTCGACCTTCCTATAAAAGTACTTAACGGATTGGACCATTTTGTATAAGAAGGTCGACTTTTTCTTTGCGAATTCTAATTTGGTCCAATAGTAAAAGTTGTTCATATTGATGGGTAGAACACTCCCTTAAATTTTGTCGCATGTTTTCAAAGTCAGCCTGTATATGTCTGTTGCCTTATAAGGTTATTCTTTTTTTTATTTCTTATTCGTTTATATTTATTTTTATTATTCATTGTGATATAATGATGATTGTGTATTGATTGTGTTTATTATTCGGTATGAGACAGCAATTTGATATTTTCTCCGGGACCTTAGCATCAGCCAAAATTAAAATAAGGATGAGCCTGTGCAACCATTCGACTAATAATAATTAGTCCAATGGCATTGGCTGCATACTATTTATAAGCTTATTTACTTTGAACTAGCTCATACATTGTGCATGCTGTGTTCACTATTTTAGGGCATGCATTGTGATGTGTATCTTTAAGTTTGCCTTGTATATCTAAGTAATATTGTATTGCCCGATTTGTGAACCATTAAATAAAAAATAAATTGGTTTTGTAATTCACTTTTTTTTCTTTGTGTGATTTTTGTGTTAAGTATTTGTTTTTACCTTGTCCTTGGTGAAAGTAAATGATGTGGTCTCCTATAATTGGAAGCGCATAGGTACTTGAATTCGTCCCTGTTCTATGTATACTTGCATGTAATTGTGTAGCCTCTGTTGGAGATAAATAAATAACTGAATAATAAATAAATCATTATCAGATCATCAATATTGACATAAAATAATGATATTTCGATATTTTTTGTTCGATATATCTATATTTTCGGCAATATCTATTATTCGATACATCGATATAAAATATCAAGTATCGAAATGTATCAAATACGATATATTTCCAATAGCAAAACCGTTGTCCCCACTGACTAAAACCACTAGAATTCAGAGCCGTAAACTTATTTTTATAAATGTTTTATTAGTTTAAGATTTTACTTTTTAGGAATTTGTATGAATAAAAAACAAACACAATACAACTTCATAAACTTCATATACTTTTTTAGAAAATTTCACCGATATATCGACACATATTTTTTTTCGATAATATTTATCAAAAGCGATATCAATATTGTTTTTAATATTTTTTATCGATACGATATACAATATCGATACGATAAATATCGATACTTTTTGGCACTTCTTGCATCCCCACGACTCGCCTCATGTTACGAGCCACCATAAAGTTTGAATCGGACTGTAGGTACCATAGAAATATATGGGCTGTACCTACATAGACATACAAATCTAGAAATTTAAATAGAATGTCTATTGAAATGTAAATATATCGATACATCCATATATCGAAGAGCTGTGTGTTATTCATGAGGAGCCCTAGAAGGAACTCCTTGTTATATCAATGACATTGCCCCCGGATGTTTTCAAACACATGATGGATACATGTCGCTGTTGGGGGCTCAACTCCCCGCCGTGACAAGAAATGTGTCGTGAGCTTTTTATGAAACATTCATGATGTTTCGCCAAAATCTGTGAAACTTCTTGTCTTGCCAACGCAGAACTTGGTAAGTTTATGGCACCTGTTAGAATTTAGTTGAAATAAAATAGGTTATTGATTTTTGAAGTGTAATCTTTTAGTTATTGTTGTGTGGGAATGATGACAGTCTTACGTTAGATATGATTGACCACTAGATGGCGTTACTTTTGGTATGCTTAGGATCGTAGCGCGTTGGCTCAATCAAGATGCAGTCTGTTACTAACTGTGGTGCAAGCAACTGATATAATAAAAGTATTAAATGTAGCCGTAGCTTATACGTGAGTTTTATTGGAACTGATTCAACTCACCCCAGAGGGTTTTGAGCAGGCATAAGCAGGGCATTTTTTTTTTGTAAAGTTTATAGCTGAGTAGGTGTATCATGATTCAGATATGAGCCCCGTGATCAGAGGTCAATTTCTGATTTCCAAAAAGGACTAAAGTGTCCGTTTCAAAACCCAACAGTTATCAAAACTATAAGGTTCGTTTATTTAGAGATAAATGAAAAACTATTACCGCTTTTGGGTACTTTTCGAATCGATGAAATGTTGTCCTCTCATTGTGCCATCCATACCTATTCAGCTATCAACTTTTCGCCCTCCAAATGCTTCCTCAAAAACCCTCTTGGCTCCCCTACAACTAAGAACTGTTTGCCTGACACTCATGACTCATCCCTGTTTGGTACGTTTTCGTTTAATTTTCATAAGCGCCAGTGCTGGAAAATGTTCCTTCTGATTTTCTAGTAGTCCACTATGATATTAATAAGAATGCATATGAAATTAATACAGTACTTATAACCAAACCAAAATTTTTAAAATTACAAAAAAAATAAAAATTCTGTTTGTTCCGGCTAATCTCCGAAACGGCTGGACTGATTTTGACGGGACTTTCACGGGCTGATGATAGAAGGAGTAACTTGGGCTACTTTTATTTTAGAAAAATCCACGCGGACGAAACCGCGGGCAGCAGCTAGTCAATTAAATAAAGACAATGTTAAGACTGTAGGTAATCAAAATTTTGTTTCATTTGGTATAAACCGAGCTATCCATCATTATTATAAAGGATATAAAAACGTAAAATGTCAGGTTTAGAGGGAGGGTTCGCTGACTACAAAAAAACCTTGACCTCGAAAAAAATCCCGAATTCCGATATCATGTTATATTTCTTAAATAAAAAACGTTAATCTACACGACACGACGTCACGTCGACGTTATTTCGTTCCATCAAAACGAAAAAAAACAACGTTTATTTATGTAATAATCTGCACATACGAGTAACGCAACAAATTAGCACGCACATCACGCGCAATTTAAATCCACTACCCAACTATTATCAATTATTAAATTGAAAATGTCATCTCAAAACTGAAATGAAGTGAAATTGAAATCTCAAAAAAAGGCTCGAGATTGCATTTCCTAATTCCAGGTAAAAATGACTTGACAACATTTTTTTTTTTGGGTGGGAAATGATCAAATTACTAACACGCTCTGGGCGGAGCGGGAGAAGTCATAACCCAGCGCTGGGCACGCCACGATTGTGGCGATAAGTCCCCTCGAGGTCTGCCCGGCTTGGGCGGAGAACCGCCGTGTCCTCACGGAGGTGAACAGCGGCGGCAATCTCTCGCATCCGGCCCTGGTTCAGGCCATGGTTCGGAGCGAGAGTGCATGGGAGGCCGTCACCTACTTCTGTGAAGCAGTAATGCTAGCGAAGGAGGAGGCGGAATGCGTGAGGGAGAGGCAAGATTCGCGCCCTCGCGCCCCTAGTAGCCGCAGGAGACTGCCCGGGCATTGGGAGTCGCAAGCCGATTTCCGGTCACCGTAGGCGCGGCCTTGCGGGCGGTGAGCGATGGGTAGCTCGCCGTCCGATAAGGACCAGGCCCGGGTCGACGGCGCGTTGTGTTCAACGCGCGCCTCGAAGAGATGTCAGCACCAACTGACGGGGTTCGTTAGGACCAATGCCTGCCAGGGTTGCGAGTTTGTCCGAAAGGGATATCGTGGCCCTCAGGAACACGGGTGGGTTTTAGTCAGTAAAAGTCTGACACACTCTCCCGCTCCGCCCAGAGCGGGAGAAGTTATTTGATAATTTACCACCAAAAAAAAAAAGAAAGGGGGGTGATACAGAAGCTACGACGTTAACTATTTTTTAGTTTGGTTTGGTTGTTGGAACGGAACTGATTCACTAGTATAAACTGTACTACGGTGGAACATTACAAAGTAATTGGTTGGCTTCCAGTCTAACCGCATGTAGCTTAATACCAGTATTTTACATGAAGCGACTGCCTATCTGACCTCCACAAAGCAGTTACTGGGTAACACGATACCCCTTGGTAAGACTGGTTGTCAGACTTTCGGGCTTCTAACGACCCGTAACTACTGTCAATCATAATCAGCCTATAATTTTCCCACAGCTGGGACACAGGCCTCCTCCCGGTGAGAGGGAGTGGGCCGTAATCCACCACGCGAGCCCAGTGTCTTCGAATTTTTGGTTCTAGGAAATGCCGGTTTCCTCACGATGTTTTCCTTCACCGTTTTAAGAGCATGGGTGATGAAATAATTTACACAACAAAGTAAAGCGCCTCCCAAGTACCATTATAAGCTGTTTAAAAGCTGTATTTAAGTACGTTTTATACTAGAAGCTCATTCAGACTGTATAAAGGCTGTATAAGTTCTTATAAAGTCCTTGTAAGTAAAAAAGAGCCCATATTATACATCTTTTTGCGTTAGTAGAGCTGTATAGTAGCTGTAAAAGCAAAGGAGAAGCTCTATAGTAACTGTATTAGTGCTGTTATTCGGTGTACAAAGAAATCGTTACACAAAAAATATCATCTTATAAGTATCTTGTAATGGAAAGTTTTCTAAATAGGTTCTTGAAAAGAATTACAAAAGAATAAAAATCTATTTTCGATGACACGTGTATGAAACGTACTGAGTGGCGACATTATTATTTATATAATATTTATTAGATAGTATAAAAGATAATCTTGGACTTAGATATCTGATGGTGTTAATTGATGAATTGAAACTGCAGATTTAAATTTATTGCAAACCTGGGTATGTTTTCCGTCAAAATATTCACGCGCCAGCAAAATCGAGCTGACTCAGTCCCAATAGAATCGCACCATTATCATATCACTAAGTGAAGGGATATGATAACGGAACCTTCATGAACAAAAAAACACATCAGCCTTTAGATAAATAGCTCCAGCTCAAAATGCTGTGTAAAAAGGCCATTATCGTCATATGACGAAGCAGTAAGAAAAGTAGATCTAATGGTTCAAAATATCACTGTTTCATGTTTTTGCCACGGAACCCTCTCCATTGGACATTTTTTTTTAGGGTGGGAATTATCAAATAACTTCTCCCGCTCTGGGCGGAGCGGGAGGGCGTGTCAGACTTTTACTGACTAAAACCCACCCGTATTCTTTCATTTGCCTGTGTGCCAGGGCCACGATATCCCTTTCGGACAAACTCGCAACCCTGGCAATCTAACCCTAATTGACGCTTGACTGTACACTCACACTCACACGGTTGTCCGATTTATTAATGATTCTCTATCTTCCTCAATACATGATGGTTCACTATCAGTACTGTTATTCGGCTGGTGACTTGTAATATTCAAATATTCCCTTTCAATCAGCCTCTTTTTCTTTTTTCCACATATTGTATTTGTTCACAGTGAAAATATTAATTCATGAAATCAAGCGACTGTGTCAGTATTACAGACTAAAGTTGTACTATATTTGTCATTATTTTGTTTAGTTTAAAAACACCCTCATAGACAGAAGTCATAAACCACTGTATTTACAAAAGTGTACAATTACGCCATCAAAATAAGTTTGAGAACGGAGTTGTCATATACCATTGTACAGAAACAAGTATCAAGTAATACTATAATAACACTTATAGCTATTAAGTAAGGGATCACATGCAAAATACAGCTTGTATTATAGCTTTAACAATAAAACCAGATTGAATATATATATATATATATACACCTACACATAATTATGCACCCAACTAAACACATATTAATAATTTATAATAATAATGAATTGCTTGAATTTTATTGTTACTTAGGTCTCTTCCTCTCTCCTAATTTTTGCTGTGCCCGACAGGGTCCATATTGATCTTATACTTTTTTATACCATCTATTAATACATATGGAATGCAATAAAGAATTGATAATTGAAGTGTCACAAAATACTTAAAGTTGTATAGTAGAGTTACTATACGCGGATCCCTTAAGGGGCCGGCGTAGCATGCGTAGTTCATACAAACGTAATACGAAAATAATTTGTAAATCAAACATATTATTAAGGTAAGTGTGTATTTATTTCGATTGGATTACAGAATAGCTATGTACCCAAATATATATTTTGAAAGGACAATGATTTAAATAAGAGTTATGAGAAAAATAAGTATAAAATTAAATGGGTTTATCTGGGTTCTAACCTACTACTATAACTCTTAAGTCGCGGCCGTTGCTACTGGATCCACGGGACCACTGGGCCACCTCGCTCTGACTGATCTCAGCACAACTGTCAATACTTATATTATACCTCAAAGTCTATAACACTTATAAACACACATAAAATATCAGTAAATTAAAAAATTAAATATTAACTCGTTCACCACTTTCACACTTCACAGAATGATACAATTATAATATAAATATAACAAAAGTTTTATTTTATACAAGGGAATGGGCACACCTCTGGCAGAATTAACAGTAAGTATATTTAGTTTTTTATCACATAAATCGTATAACGTTATGGGTTAAAAACCGGTTAGTGACTCGTGCGCAGATATTGGCCCTATTACATACATCACTAGGGAATAATAATTATAATAATAACCTATATTTTATTGTATAAGTACCTACCTTTTTACAATAAGCAGATAAAATTATAAATATTTATATTGAGTTTGAACATAATGAGCTATTTAAGAGATAAAATAGTTATTGTTTATTTTAATTATGAAACAAGTTATCGACATAACTCGAAAAATATCTTATAAATGGGAATTTAGGTAGGTAGTAGGTACATATGTGAATGTTACGGAATTTAAGCACTTAATTCAATACAGTTAAAAATATTATACTTTATTACTCAGCCGTAGAAGCCAAACAAAATTGAAACAAGAATTTTATGATAAGAACATTGAAAATAATAATTTCCTTACAAAGAAAACACACTGCTCTTTTACCGCACGCTTCAGTAAACATATTATTATTATTCAATTTAAACCGTGAAAATCGAATCAAATAAATAATAATATAAGTAGAACAGTCTGCAGTTTGTTAAATCGCTAGTGATGTGATAAGCGCAGTGAAAAATATTTAATATAACCGTGCGTGTTCCGACGACCATCACAACACTCCGACCATCCGACCGACGTACTCGTGTATCGATACTCTAATTGTGTTCCATTAGAGGTGTTACTCGTTCTTCATTTGAATTTAAAAATAGAATCCTCAGTGAACGTTTCAATATGATGAGAATAATATGCGTAGTGTTGCTACCCTTGGCTTGGAGTTATGGTACGTTTATTTTTTTACTTTTATTTGTTTATTTGTCATAAGTTTTAATTAAATATGACAGTTCTATTAATTTATTTCAATAGTTAATGGAAAAATCCAGTCATTAACAAAATTGAAATCAAAAAGTATTTAGTCATTATTATTATGTAGTTATCACAATTGTTATATTTAACAATGCTGTTCTTTAACGACTAAACAGGTTATACTTACTTAAGTTCTGTATTTACTTTAAGAACGTTTCCATTTAAACGTGTTTGTCATACACGGTCTTAAGCCATTGTTTTTGTTATGGAATGTTTTCTTCGATGGATAGAAATATTATCCATGACAATAGGAGATGCATTTTATTCTCAAGACTTGTAAAGTTCTTGACTATTATTCAACATTTTTACTAAGGACATAAGGGTGAAAGTGGTCAACCCCCAACCCCCTCATTTTGAGGGAGGCCTATGTCCAGTAGTGGACGTCTTTCAGCTGAAATTATGACCCGGATAATGTTAAAATTCGGGAAAATTTGTACACAGGGCTACAAATCAAGCTATACTTTTCCAGTATACGCTGACCTCTCATTGTAAGGAAATCCTACACAATGCGAGATCAGCTTATACTGGAAATGTATAGCTTGGTGTGCTTGAACTATTTAAATCTGAACAGGACACCGTTTACGTAAACGTTGTCCTGTTCAGTACCCCAAGTGTAAGTTTGCAAGAGAGTAAACGTAACTATTTCGTTTGCGTAAAAATTTGACTGATAGATCATAATGCTGAGAGTATAAGATTGAGAATAAAAATCTTAACGCAAACGCGCTAGTTACGTTTACTCACTTGCACACTTACACTTCAGATTTAAATAGTTCATACAAATATCCCATAGAAAAGAACGTACACACGGCTATACAGTTAGTTAATAATAACATAGAGTAGCAATAACATTCGCGCATCGTAAACATTACGTCAGGTCAAGATGAATTACGTCAGGGATATAAAAGGTACCATGTTTGTTCATACTGCTCAGAGACATATTTTGAAGAGGATCTTGATAGACTTGATAGTGGTTTGGATAAATAAAAGCTTGTCCAGTGGATTTAAACTTAATGAATTATGTATAATGTATTAGAAAGAACAAGTAAAATTACAATAAGTTCTGGGTCAAGCTAAAAATGCATCCGACCAGATTCCTCTATCTGTTCTATTAATAAATTCGTCCGAATTTAGAACAAATCATTTGAATGCAAAAAGAAAAATAACTTAGAATTGAAACAATACCTATAGCTAGCCAATAAGAGCGAGCATAATGTTGACGCGAAACTGATTGCATTTAATAATAAGTAATAATAACATCGGCCTATAGGCTCCGCTGTAGCAGGACTGACTCAATTATCTCACAAAAAAAGTACACAACACGCATCTAGAATCACAACGCTGTACACATCAAGCTATAAATTTCCAGTATAAGCTGTTCTCGCATTGTATAGGTTTTCCGTACAATGAGAGGTCAGCATATACTGGAAATGTATAGCTTGATGTGTAGCCGTGTGTACCTAACTTAATAAGTATGAACAACATTTGTTTAGTAGCAATTACAGTAAGATTAAGTGCTCAACGGGACTTGACAGCAATAACTTAAAACCAACTTAAAAGTAGCCTATTTATAATTTCCTTAAGTCAAGAGTTAAGTACATGAATACAAATGCAAAGTTATTAAGTTACATTTTGAATTTAAATAGGGATTTTTGCGAAATTAGACATTCTAGAGACTGGAAAACAGTATAGCATTTGTAAAATTTATGGCAACGAATTTTTATTTTTGTTTCATGATAGAATAAAAATAACGACCTGTGAACTGCAGGCATCCTGCTTTCGGAACTTATAAAATAAACATGATGCACAAACATAGGTCACCTATATTTTCTCAATTCACTCTGCTCTGGGGGTCAACTCCGAAGCGATAATCCGAACTATCGGCCGTTTCTTGACTTCCAAAGTTTCCTTTTTGACTTTGAGTCCTTACCCGACTTCAAGTCACATTTTGACTTTGACTGTCGTTTTTAGGGTTCCGTACCAAAATGGAAAAAAGGAACCCTTATGCTGAGACTAAGTTCTTGAGATATCCAGGTGTGACAGACAGACAGACAGTCTGTCTGTCACACCTGGATATCTCAAGAACTGCTAATGCTATCAACTTGAAATTTAGAATACTTTTAGATGACGTTTGCCCAACTATTTTGCAAACAAAAAAGAAATTTAAACAACAAAAACAAAAAAGAGAGCTGTTTTCACATTCTCAAACTTTTTTTTTTTAGGCATCATAGATTCCGACTTTTGATGAAAAATTAAAAAAAAAATATCGTTCCCCCCTTATCTCCGAAGTTTAGATAGCACAGTTTTTCAGAAATCATCAACATCATATAATACGGAACCCTCGGTACGCGAGTCCGACTCGCTCTTGACCGGTTTTTAATTTTTCTTTCGTCATCATCAGCCGTAGTCAAGAAACTCGGCTACCAAAGGGCTGTTTTTCTCCCAAGGTTTGATGCCCACAACGGCGATACTCTTTCTTTTTCTATACTTTCTAGTCTTTGAAGGTCAGCAACTATCCTTTTTTTTTTCGTCTGTTCCCCGACGAAGACGGCTGGACCGACTTGGTTTTTTTTTTTTAAAGGTTGTAGCTTTCTAGGTAGTTTTTGAGTTATCTTCAATAATACGTATTTTCCCACGTAGTCGAAGTGGATGATGCTAAAATATCTTCCTGTCACTCTTATTTACATAGCGTATGCGAACTTGTGTAGGGTAGGCACAACAAAAATATGAAAAATTTAAACATTTTTACAAAAAAAAACAACCGACTTCCAAAAAACCCCACCACAAAGTCAAAAATTGTATTTCATTTCCGAAACTAAAGTTATTTTTCACTTTCTAGTTTTTTTTTTTTTTTGGAAGTCATTTTTTTTTTTGTGGCTTTTGTTCTCCGTGTCATCCAAACAGATGCGATTGGCTTTACTTATTGAATATGGAAGAAATTGAGGGCTTCAGCCATTTCTAGAGCTGATAATTATGCCTTTATTACATGTCATAAAAAACGCGTAAACTGTCAGTTTGATAAGCGTTCGATGCACACGACATTTTTATTGATTTCCTCTTGAAGCAACCTTCACGTAATTCATAAGGCCGCAAAAGTCAATAAGGGAAATTAAGGCTCCCGCAAACAGGCACGACGCGACAGTGCGACGCGATTTTGGTAGATCAATTTCCTTGCAAGTCCTCATAGAAATTGTTGTATTGGTGTTGTCACGCCTGTCTGCGGGAGCCTTTATGTGATAAATAAAATAATTATAAATGGTTTTATTTCTGTAAGTAGGTTTATACAAACACTTTTACACGTCAATCATATTTAAAAAACTAGATGAGGTCGGCGTTTCCTATCAGACTACTCTGAGAAGAAAGGCCGAAACAAACTCAAAGGTCACAGTCTCTTTTAAAGTCCAGACATAATCTTGGTCAGATCATGTGATGACCGTGTGGATTGGTGTCTGAAATGGTCTTTTGAAGAAAGAACCACACAGATTGAGTGGACCTGTCCAGTCAGTGCACGCATTTGTCAGTAATCGTGCAGCTCAACTCAGAACTTAAGTAGCTCAACGATTCGACGAACAATACCAAAGAAAGGATACCTCTAGGGTATAGGATAGGATTGGGTATACCGCATAAATTACTCAAACTGCCAGACCATGATTAAATATACTGAGAGAGAAAAATAAACAATGACCCACATAATTATTGTATGTGCATAGGTATGTACTATAAAATATATTACAAAATTAGCCAAACACGCATAGACTCCATTTGAAATAAGATTAGACATTTAAATAAACCTTTTTTACAGGCCGTAAGTTTATTTAAATTTCTAAGCTTATTTCAAATGAAGTATAATTTCGTAGTTACAAAATTCGTAGCGACGAAAACGATTTAAAAGTTTTATAATAGGGCTTTTTTTTTGGGCGGGAAATTATCAAATAACTTCTCCCGCTCTGGGCGGAGCGGGAGGGCGTGTCAGACTTTTACTGACTAAAACCCACCCGTGTTCCTTCATTTGCCTGTGTGCCAGGGCCACGATATCCCTTTCGGACAAACTCGCAACCCTGGTAAGCATTGGCCCTAATGGACCCCATCAATTCGTGCTGACATCCCTATGAGGCGCGCGTGGAACACAACGCGCCGTTGACCCGGGCCTTGTCATTATCGGATGGCAAGCTACGCATCGCTCACCGTCCGCAGGCCCGCGCCTACGGTGGCCGGAAATCGGCTTGCGACTCCCGACGCCCGGGGCATCTCTTACGGTGACTAGGGACGCGAGGGCGCAAACCCTGCCTCTCCCTCACGCGTTCCACCTCCTCCTTCACGAGCATTACTGCTTCGCAGAACGAGGTGACGGCCTCCCATGCACTCTCGCTCCGAACCATGGCCTGAACCAGGGCCGGACGCGAGAGATCTCCGCCGCCGATCTTCTCCGTGAGGACTTTATTAGGGCTGCGCCGTTAATCGATGTTGTTGCTACATCGGGGACGTGTGAAGTGGATGGTTCTTTTACTTCTGTTTCTCTGCAAACAAGCACATATTAAGTATAAGGCTCACTGATCAAATGGCCCAATACCCAATAAGCTGTTTGAAGGACGTTATCCTTTAATCTATTTAGCCCATTGTCGATGAATAAACTGGCGTGAAGGTAATGTTTTGACAGCGACATGATTGCCAATAAACCCTTTGTGTTATAATTCTTGACTTGAACTTGTTTGACTCCCACTATCCTGGTTGGATGTAAATTATTTAAGTACATAATAATTAAACATAGTAAATTATTTACATCAACAATTCTTATTAGATTTAATTGCCCCTCCCGATTGGTTTATAAAACAGACTGAACCCAGGAGGATCACATCTGAAGCTACATCTATGGGTACTGTATAATAAAATAGTAACGAAGTCAGAACTGCACATTGAATAGTTTTGAAAAAAGTAATTGCTACGAGGTGTTGAACACGTTTGATGCCGAAAATATAGTTTATAGAATTTTTGTCTACTCAATACTTTTGTTGCATTCCACATGTAGATATTCTTAGGTGGTAAACTTATAATTAGATCATAAGGACCCTGTCGGGCACAGCAAAATAAGTGAGTTATTTAGAGTCTATATGTATGTTCCGGATTCGCGCAAAGACGGCTCAAAGGTGTTCGATGAAAATTGGCACACACATAGTTTATAGCCTGGATTAACACATAGGATACCTTTTATCCCGGTAGTTCGTTCCCATGGGATAGTTTCCGACGCGGGCGAAGCCGCGAGCTAAAGATAGTACCAAATAAAATCTGAAGCGTTATCACTTATATTGATAAGTGATAACGCTTCAGATTAGATTTTTTTTTCAGCACCTTATTACCCAGATTTACGTTAAGGAATTTTAAACCATGACACCAAAATTTGATCGGATTAATAAATGGAATTATTTCATCTACAGCTTAAATAGCTAGAGGTGCTTATTTGCCGTAGACTGTGACGAATAGTTTGATTAAAGAAATTCTTTGGTCACACATTAATATCATTATAGCCGATCCTTTACTACTATTTGATGATATTAAAGTGTGAATATCACTATAATAGTGGTAAAGGATCGGCTACACTTCTGATCCTACAATAATCAGCTCGAAGATTTGTATGGATTTAAAAAATGCATTCGGAATTACAGATCTGGATTCAAACCAAAAACTTCAAAATAGAACTATGTTTTTTTATCATAAACGATTTAAAACAATTTTTTACACTCCCTAATTGATACTGTTTGTGAGAATGCTCGATTCTCACAAACAGTATCAAATAAGGAGTGTAAAAAATTGTTTTTGGTTTGAATCCGGATCTGTAATTCCGAATGCATTTTGTAAATCCATAAAAATCTTATGAATGTCAAATAGCTTTTAATAACAATTTCCTAGTAATTTTTTGTTGCTATTTCCACTCGGATCAAATCGCTGGGGGCGTCTTAAGTTTGGTGATAAAAAAGCAAAAATTAACTGCTTAAAAAGTCATAATGATGAGCTCATTATTTAGAATTAGTTGACAGATTTATTAAACTTTCACAATAAAACTGTTTAAATAAGCAAATACATCATCGACGATATCTTTCTTTAGCAATAACTTATTTTAAACAATTCTGAAGCTTTAAAAAAGAAACGCCTGCAGGCAAGCACAGTTCACTAATTGCTATTTTAGCATAATTTCTTGGGTATTTTTCTATTTTACAAATGAATAACGATCTTTGTTCGTTCTTAACACTTTCAAAATTCAAAGGATTTAGTTTAAAAATATATATTATATTCTATAAGATTGAGTACTTCGCTTTTTGCGGTAATTTAAAATATATTAAAAATATACTCCCACGCATGCAAAGACCCATTCAAAGTATTAGTGAATTTTTAATTATGTAAGATTCAATTTACTTTGTTCTCTTTGGCAGTAGGTACCACCGCGAACGTTGCCGGTCGACCACTTTTCGCCCTTATGCCCATAGTAATAAGGTTGAAAAGTGGTCGACCGGGAACTTTCGCGATGGTACCTACATGAAGGTTTAAGTAGGAATGACTACAAATTAAAATAACTTTAGATTGTAGTGATTTAATAATTCCTTGAAAAAATAAACCGTATCCTTTTTTTATTTATAATATCTAAACGAATAAGTGGAAGATAATAATTTTATTTTTTTATTTTATCGCAAAAGAAAAAACGTACCATAGGTAAAGTTAAATAATTTACTGCGTAATACTTAACTGTTTAGGAATTATGTGTTTGTTAGCTTTTATATAAAATAAAATAAATGTAGAAAAATCTTGTAGATTTTGTAAAATTCGTCTCGCATCAAGTAAAGGTAATCAATCAGATCAAAGGTTGAAATTGTTTTGAAATTAATATTGTATCTACAATAAATCGTTTAAACTTTAGCTTACTTAATTTTAAAAGTTGTTGAGTTTTGATAGTGAGTAAAGTTGGAAAAAATAAGGTTTTTAAATGGACATAGCAACACGGCAATTTAATAGTTTAATATTGAAACTGCTTAATTGACTAACATTAACGGTTATGGAGGTGCTCATCTTGCTAAGAGCACCGTATATTAAAAATAAAATAAAATAAACCAAGTTTCAAGCAATTAACAAAACAAAGGAATGTCTGACTACTACAATAAACTCGTTTGATCACAAGATAATACCTACATATACCTCAAAGAATGCTTTTAAGATTAACATAAATTTAAGAAAGTATGTTTGTAACTTGATAGTATTTTTGTAAATAATAAATATTATGTTGACAGTTTTAATAAATTAATTTAAATAATATACCTTACAACTTGTTTAAACTGTCTTGACTAATTGAAAAGTAGGTCCTTTAAACCTTCTAGCATACGTCCCTACTGCTATGAGAAACGTTCGTTAACAACAAGCCTTCAGAAAGAACTAAAATTTCACGATGTGTTTCACCTCATCCTTCATCATTATTTCAGCCGAAAAACGTCCACTGCTGAGGGGGGGGAGGGGGGGTTGGCATAATCGCCACGCTTGGCAGGCGGATTGCCGATCGCAGTATGGTATTAAACATTAAAATGCGTAGAGAACGCTGCTGCTCATTCTCTAGTAAGTCCCTTAGTCGCCTTTTTGTTATTTTTTTTAAACCGTTGACACTAACACTAGGAATTTCTCCTGTATCGTGGGTGCGTTTACAAACATTTAAACTCACATACACAAACAGCCAGATCCGGAACAACTACTTGTAGGTCATACAAATATTTGTTCCATGCGGGAATCGAACCCGCGACACGCAGCGCAGCAGGCAATCGCTTAACCACTGCGCCAACCATGCCGTCTTTTACGATACCCACGGGAAGAAATAGGATGGTGCTATTGCCATGTCTTGAAGGACTTCTAATCTTTGACCCAACACGTAGCACCCAAATCCTTGATGTTACTTTCAATGTTGTCAATTTAATTGTAGGATTTTCCGTTTCAGTAACTATTAGATATTGTATGTTATAGAAAGAAAGAAAGAAAGAAAAATGCGTTTATTGGCATTACAGCAAAAAAATATACCTTAAAAACTATAAATAACACAGAAAACAATTAATTATAATGCCAAAAGGGCCTCAGCACAGCATAATGTCAGATGACAACACAAGGTGTACCACCAATTATACAACATGTCACAGAATTAACCTACAACCTCATAAGGGGTCACTGTACTCATCATTATGAACAACTTTTACTATGGGACGAAACCTGAAATCGTGAAAAAAAATAAGTTGTTCCCTACATTTTGACGAGTAGGTACATCATCAGTACACTACTATATTAACGTTCGAATAACTCGTCAAAATGTAGGGAACAGCTAATTTTTTTTTCGCGATTTCATGTTTGGTCCCATAGTAAAAGCTGTTCATAATGATGAGTACAATGACCCCTTAAGAGGTTGTGCGTTAATTCTGGGACATGTTGTATAAGAGAACCTCGAGACTGCCTCGTTGGTCTAGTGGTCGCAAGCGCTACTCTGCTGAGCATGAGGTGTTGGGTTCAATTCCCGGTTCGGGCAAAGTGATATTATTGGATTATTCCATCTGGAATTTCTCAGTAGCAGCCCGGAGTCTTTATTCGTGCTCGGTTGATGGCTATAGGCTCGCCCCCTATTACATGGGACTTAAACATAATGTGGGTGTACTACAGGTACACCTCTGCCCAACCCTTCGGGAAAACAAGGCGTGGTGTTATGTTATTTATGAGAAAATGCAAGGTCACATGATAATAAGAAACTACAGTCCGGCCGTTGAGAGAATGCGTTCTTTACACCTGTCAGTTTCTTACCAACGAATATGTGTTTTGCGAATTTGATCCTTATTACAACTAAAAAAATTCCAACTGACAGGTGTCACGAACGCATTCTTTTATTAGTTTTTTTTTTTTAACATAAGTAGGTAATTGTATTTTTTTTTTACGATGAGCATCTGTTTTTCCAACTCACTTTTGGCAGAATAGTCGTCACCGGCTTTGCTTGCCATATAACAACAAAAGAATATAATAGACGGCCGACTATCTACAAACAATTTGGCCTCAGACACCCCGTAGTCTTTATTCAATATACACATTGTTTATGCGGGTTTCAATTTTAAATATGTTTCTGGACCCCACGGTCAAAATGCATGGAACAGATTTTTTTTTTCAACGCAGTGCGGTCCAGAATCATTTACTAAATCCATGATAACAAGTTGCGCGTCGTTGTCCCTGCCACCCTGTAATTATGCATGTATAATTCTGTTAAGGCTTCTACATACCGGGGCGACTTGTCGCGCGACGCGACGCGACGCGACGCGACTCAAAGGCACCGCTCGTCCCGCGACACGCGGGGCTTTTGTGTCGTGTCGCGTCGCGTGACAAATCGCGCTGGTATGTAGAAGCCTTTACAATGTGCTCATTCTAAAGCAGACAAAATTAAGTCCCTGACGAGGAAAATAACCACACGTACTCGTACAAAATCGATATGATATTTTCACACCATGTGATAATGGCTAAGTGACTGGGTACTCAAACTTCTTAGAAGTGGCAGTACACATCTCAATTTGGAATATTAAATACCCAGCCGTACCTACAAGTAAGATGACGGAATCGTCCCATTGAAAATTGTTAAGTAATTTATGTTGATAACATCTATACTCCATTTATTAGCATTAGAAAAATAACGGTTATCACTCTTTCGTTATTTCGATATAAACGTATCTATTAAACTCCGTTATTTCACGATAAACACAAAGCAATGATAGTCTATTTACAATTTACATTAAAAAAATAACTCGTAAAGTGCAGAAGTTTCAACAATATTAGACAATTACTGTGTTTGACAGCACGGTTGTTAAGCGATTGACTGCTGCGGTGCCTGTCGCGGGTTCGATTCCCGCAACGAACAAATATTTGTATGACCTACAAGTAGTTGTTCCGGGTCTGGCTGTTTGCGTATGTGAGTCTAAATGTTTGTAAACGCACCCACGATACAGGAGAAATTCCTAATGTGGGGCAACGTTTTCTGCCTTTATTTTTCTATAGTAAATGTATATCCTGGTTAGGGGTCATTGAACTTGCTGTACATGAAACAATTTTCACACGTTTGGTTTATTTGGTACACACGGCTATACATTTCCAGTATACAGTATAGGAAATACTAGACAATGCATGATCAGCTTATACTGGAATGATAAGATAATTACTTGCATTGTTGGCGCCATTTTTGGATAGATCCTTCATGCTCTAAGTAGGTAATTACCTGTCCTGTCCGTATGTTGGGTGGATTCTAATCTATTCAACAATCATCGTCATATTTCAGCCAATTTACACAAAACTTTAATTAATTATACACCTAAACCTTCCTCTTGAATCACTTCGGTAGTTTTTGAGTTTATCGCGTTCAGACAGACAGACGCGGCGGCACCCGGGCGGCGGGGGGACTTTGTTTTATAATATGTAGTGATAAAATCAATTTTAGGAAAGGCAGTGTAAACCTCAATTTCTTGAGACGGAATCCGGTAGAGAAACCCACAATAACGTTAATTTGCAGATTTATTGTTGTCCTTAGCATAATTTTACAATTTAAACTTTTCTATTATAATAAAACAATACTTTATTCATATAATAGGTATGGTGCCTATCTCAGAAGGCATTTGTTGGAAAGCTGTTAAACTTTACTGTAATTTAACTGCCAATTAACTGTTTTATTTATCTATATTTAACATCACATGAGGAACCCAAAAAAGATGAGGAATGATGAAATGTGAAGGATTTCTCGTTGCAAACATATGGCATATTTTTTCATCATAAATACCAAGATATTTATTACTAGCTTTTTTTACCGGGATCAAAAGTACCCTATGTGTTAATCCAGATTATAAACTATCTATGTGCCAAATTTCATCAAAATCTATTCCGCCGTTTTTGCGCCGATCAGGAACACAAACGGACAAAAATTCTTCGTTACTGTTTTATTATAAGTATAGATAGATGACTGATGAACATAATATTGTGGGATATAATCCATTAAGTACCTACTTTCATTCTTTATACCCAGTGTATATCAGGCACTGTTCCAGTTCCGAACCTGAGAATAGTCGTTTAGTCCTTCCTTTTATCACTTGCCAAAAAGCGGTTGCCTTTTGGCAAGTGATAAATGGAAGGACTAGGAGTCTTCTGAAACCAATAACAAAAAACACAAAAAACTATTTTACAAAAAATAAAACTAAAACGTGAAAAATAATTTTAATTTCGAAAGCTACTGACTTGCGAAATTAAAATTAAATTTCCACCGCGGAAGTTTCTTCTAACAAATGAAAAAAGAATCACGTAAATCGGCCCAGTAATCACGAAGAAATCGATGAACATACATACAAAATACATACAGACGAACATAGGATCTCCTCCTTTTTAAAGTCGGTTATAAAAGTAGGACAGAACCCAATCACTACCACCTCACCACCTCCGCACCACCGACATATAATTATAGTAACAGAAACACGTCCCATTAAAAAAAACATCTGAATACCTAGTTTCTTAGTTTACATAACATAAATACAAAAGGGTATACGTATTTTCAAAGCATGACGAATATCTACAATTCTACATTATGCAGTATGCAACTGAATGAGCTGCTCTGGCGGCTGTTTAAATATTCAATAGTCGGATTTACCTGTCACTCATATCTTTGTGAATTCATCGTAAATAGCAGTAAATTCATACCATGTTTTGACCATACTGACCGACAAAATACCTACTAAGTAAATGACAATGACTTTAGTATATGGGTTGTCTTAAGAATTCCTAATGAGGCTGCCTAAGAGCAATCAACCGGCTGCTACCTTGACATTGGTCAAAAACCCTTGAACTGTGGAGGACGGACGACAGTTCCAACTTCGTGATATCACCCGGATTATCTTCTAGTAGGTATAAGAATGCACCATAATAACTAAAGCAGCTCCTAATAACCTTATGACAAGGCTAGACACATTACTAAAGATATTTATTCATTGAAGATGTGTCAGTCCTAACATTACAAAAGCACAAGCTACGACTTATTTTTTTTACAAAGCAAGGAGAATATATTTATACTCGTATATCTAAACTAACTGTAAGTATGTCACATACTCACCTTTGAAACCGCAAGAAACAATAAGAAAGGTGAACAAAACTTGAAATGATTCATCAATAAAAACATCATTTTCTGGACGAAATAAAATTTTCCACAATGACTAGTTGTTAATGATTAAAGTGCTAATGATCATTTCAGTCTCACGCAACAGGACATTAAAATGATAGATGAAGCGTTGACAGTTGCCACTTCATTCGATTAATGCGATGAAGCGTTCACTCATTTCAAAGAGGAAATAAATGAGAGAATAGTAACAGACAACATTGCCCTATCGAGAGACAAAACTAGAATAAAAATAGTGGAGTTTGTTCTAACCATGTTCTAATGAATTCAATAAACAGCTTCTTCAGCTACTGTGTAAAAGTCATTTAGAGATTTGAGTTATCATACAATCCTACAGTAAAACCCCTTTTGTTCTAAGAGAACCGTTACCTGAACTAATTCCCGAATAAACTTTTAAAATCTCACAGACACAATCCTCGGTATTTTCACACATAAGAATTGCAGACTCTATCTTCAAAATCTAAACTAATTTCGTTAGCATTCTAGACAGATAGATAAATAAACAATGCAAGAACATTCCTCTAATTACACGTTTAATTTATTTCACGTCCTACTCCTGTACCTAGATTTTGGTCGCCGACTCCATTTTGCAGTAACAAGTCTCATTACTCTCATTTGATAGACATGATTGTTATCCGGAACAAGTAACGTCCGGCAATTTGGTATTAATTCACTTTATTATTTTATACCAATTTTTTGGTTTTTTAATAATAGTACTGCTAAGAATAATTGAACTGTGGTTAACATTAATTCCCCTCATACTTATATACTCTTCTATAGCTAGTGCTTCACTAGTCACTACTTTTTAAAACAATTTTCGTTATAAAGGAGTGATTCCTTTTGCATAACTTAGTATATTCCACTGTCCATGCCTACACCATTAAACACTTCTTTATGCATCATTACGTTATTTTTGAGCTTCGATCAAAAATACTTACCCTCACTTAATTTTGTCAGTAAGGAAATTCATTAACCTGTATTTAATAAATTAATAAACCTGCTACAATTAACTTAGGATGGCACCTTATTGTGTCCTTATCGTTAAGTAAAACCTATTAACATATTATAGTCATTGTTTGAGCAATATTATGGCCCTGTAAAGTTGTTATCAACATGTTTCATGTTATATTCTAGAAACATTAACTACGCCTTTCTTTTCGATTCTATACATGATTGACGTCATTTGATGTGTTCGTGCAACCTGCGCCATTATTGCAGTTGCATTTGTTTCTATTGCCCTCTTCACACCTGTGTCCACTAGTGTATTAATTTCAGTACATTATTTGCTGCTTAGGCGTTGACAACTTAAGGTTAGATATTTATTTTATAATTACTTGAACATTATTAACATATTCTATTTTTGTTATTGTTCGTCGATCATCATTCGTTAGTGGCCAGTGATTTATTTTATTATAATTATTATTTTCATCTATTTGTAGCCCCGATGGCTCAACTTTTCTACAAAAAGTTAATGTGATCCGTAAATTGATCTCCTAGTGTTAAATTATACATATCTACATTATTTCATCAAATGAATATAACATTTACTTATAAATTCTACACCACACTCGTCAATTGAGTCATGTTTATTTTAACAAAAGAATCTCATTGCCTTGTAATTTTTAAGTGCGAAGTTATGGTTCTGTAACTTTTCGCAAACTAATACGACGTAATTAAAGTCATAATTACAAAGTCCATTACATTACAGGGATTCCCGACGATTAAATCATGATCTCAGGCTGATGTGATGCGCTTGAGTTTTTATACTAACCACGGTGCTAATCGGCGCCGAAGTTAAACGCTTTGACACGTTTAGTTATCTGCCTATAATAGAAGATATATTGACTTTTTACATAATGAACAAACACGTGTTATATGTACAAATTTTTAAAGTAGATGACTTACCAAATTATCGTTTCAAACTGATGTATTGTTTTGCTGGGTTTCCCCATTCTGAATGTGTCTACTTTTAAGATTTTGATTATAGGTTCATGTAAGTAGTTAGTAAAAGTAATATTGATTAAAGAATATCCCAGAGATACCTACTAAACCTGTTTTCTATCATTATTTATTTATTTATTTAAACATCTCGCACACAATGAGGTACAAAGGCGGATCATTCAATATTTAATTCAAGTTATTTATTCGGCTAAGCCTAAATACGGCACTCTTCTAGTGAATATGCACATAACTTTAAAATATCTTACTAATTAATAGTTTATCGATTTGATTATTAAAATTAATGGGTTCAAAATTGATTGATTTAGTGCATTTTTCTTAAATCTACAAATGACGTCAATTCAATTAATATACTATCATCGTAGGTGTATCTTTCCATATCTGGACTTCTTTATTATTGTATGTCTTGATGAATCCTTTTCACTTTTTCGCGCGTCTTGGCACAGATTGTCTGTGCCAAGACTGTTTCCAACATCATCAATAATTAAAAGTTTATCTCCTCTGTTTCCAGGTGGACCAAATTCACAAGGAGGTGGGGCATTCTCGTACGTGGACTCATCAGGCAATAGGTACGGAGTTACATACGGCCTGAAGGACGGGAGGGTCGTAAGCAGTACTGGCGACGCGTTCCCTCAACATTTTGCCGATAACATCCCGTTCCCTCAGCCTTTCGCCGATACCGCGTACCAAGGCGAGGACGAATTCGGCCCTGCCTATTTCGCGAATCTCGAGAATTTGCTCCAAGAGTAAGATCTAAAACGTGTCTGAAGCTTACACGCTTCCGGTGGAGGAAAAGCCGTGTATCTTAATGGTGAAGGGGACTTTAGAACGGAATTCGTATACCTTTTTATTTTATAGCTTTATGGTCAGGTGTCAAAAGTAGGTTGATTTTTTCCGTATCCCTACTGAAAAAGTTTTCACCTATAAAATAAGTTTTATTGCCTCAGGCTTAGAATACAGGTTCAGACAAAAAAGGAACACGCGGTCTTTGTAGACAGTAAAATTAAAAAACTCTGAATTATTGTTAGGTGTTTCTACTCCTTATTTTGTCTGACGCATTAAATAATACTTTTAATTAATAACTTGCATTTTATAGTGATAGTAGCCCACATGGAGCCCGGGTAAAAAGGTAAACTTTGACATTGCAAGTTGCGTGGAGTGCTTTTATGATCGTCATAATTTTCCAGTGTTCCAATCAGATTAATACCGCTTTACCTTCTCTAGCGCTTCCATCAGATGTCTCTAACATTGCATACTAGGTAAACAATTTAGTGTGATTGACAATTTTGTGCTTACAGGGTTTTCAATAATAATATAGACAGCCAGAGGCTAGCGTTCAACGCTGCAAGAAAAGCCTTTGACTTAACGTCGAATCAGGCTGGTGGCGGCTACTCTGGTGGCTACTCTGGTGGTTACTATCCGAATCCAAACATTGCCTCCAGGTTCCCAGCGTTCCCGAGTTTCCCTGGCTTCACAATGCCTGGACCATCGAATTTCGGAAATAGCGCTTTCGCTAGCGCAGCCGCAGGACCAGGATTCCAACATCAGGTTGCCTCAATATACCCCAGCAATCCAGTAAGATTTTTCTTTTATTTATCTATGAGTAAATCATGCCCATGTTTGTAGGTAAGTACATCGTTTTAATGATTAGATCACGAATTTTACCTTTAGTGGCCCTGCAAATCCTGACTGTTTTTGTATATTAATTTTTTTGATTCTTTTTTTAACTAAGTACCTTCTGAACAAAGCATTTTTATTGTTTATTTTTCATGGTCAGTAAATTAAGTGTTATTGTTTATTTGATCAATATCATTTAACGATTTATGATAATGAAATATATAGGTACCTATACCTCTTCTGAATTCGAAGCACGAAAAAGATTTTCCCAATTGGGTATTTTAATTGTTTTGCCATTTACACTAAGGCTTTATTTAAATATTGTGTTTATATCGATGTTAACATTGCTATCATATCAGTCGTGACTAAACTGCACAAAAGTATAATTTCAATAGACCTGCACGGTTTTTATTGAATTCAATGTACCTTAATATTTGTTTTGCAAAAAAAAAAGATTGTAGTATTATACACAATACTTCCGTGATCAGGAGGATGTACTTCCAAATAATTTTATAACTTTGGTTCAAATTGTTTGTTGCATTCGTTTTGTTCGATGCTTTACAATTCACAATAGATTTTGAAGAAGCATATTTATCAAACATTGAACTCTAAATGGTCCTTAATGCAATAGAATACTGTTCAAAATTCCCATCTGCAACTCAAGAATTTTCAGCATTGCTAGCGCAATAAAAACACACTTCAAAAGGATCACACTCTGGGACAACTATGAATCTAACAACACATAACTTTTCAGGGCAACCCTAACGTGGATGAAATAAACCATTTCTCCGATGCCTCAGCGCCAAGTAACGGAGGGTTTTACTCAGTCTCCAGCAAGTCATACTCTTCATCTTCCAACGTCAATGGCAAGGAATTATCTAACAGAGGTGCTGAAACCATGGTCAACGATAACGGAAAAGTCACCCATTATAAAGTACAATCCTAAGCTGAAATAAACGATATTTAAAATGCTTCTACTCGTATGACATTTATTTGAAAACATGGATCTCATGATGCAATTATTGGCGATGTTTCACAAAAGGATGAAAAAAAATTGTTATTTATTTATCCTAATTATAAACCTACTATTTCGTTAGGCAGAGGCGCACAGAAATTATAATAATGGTATGATTAGTTAACCTTAACTATAAAACATATATTTATACATAAAGATGTATCAATAAACTGATTATACGGTTCATGGCTGCTCATTTACAGGTATAGAAAAAGTATTGTAAAAACACTACACTATAGATCTTTCAATCGAGAGTCAGTCGAATTTTTTGTATGTTAATAATCATCGAGACAAATTGTGAGTTACTGATACTTGTATTGGAAAGGGTTTTCGATAGGGTTTTTCTATGTTGGATTACGTTTTTACTGAGGAAAAAGACTAGATGACCGATCATCTAGTCTTTTTCCTCATTAGGAGTCCCTTGAAAAGTTCATCTTTATTAATAAGTAGCTCTGTTTGTTAATTGTTATAAAGCTAAATACAAAGAGCTATAAATTATAATTTTGATTCGCTAGGTAAATGAAATGTAAAGCATACATTTTTGCACATTTTACTTCGATGATATCAGCGTTAGTCTAGTTTTTACAAAAGTAACAAAAATAAAATTCGTCTACCTTGCAGACAGAAGCAGTAATTAAGCACAATCATGCTTTTACATAAATTAATAATTAAGAATGCTCACCTATTGATGAAGGAGAAGATATGGACTTAATAACAACTGACGAAAACAAGCATTAGCGAATACTTGGAAACGTGCGCACAATTATGAACGTCTCATTATTCCATGCCTTTCAACCTCTGCGCTACGTCTCAAGGTCGCTGAGATAACATCTTCAAGTTTTTTCTGCATACTTACGGATACGGGATGAACAAAAACAATGACCGCAAACAACTTAGTTTAATTTCGCCAATTTTCCATCCAATTTCAGTTTAGGAGTTGTTGTCTCGTATATCCAAGAATTGCGCCTTTGTATTGGACCTTGTGGCTCTTGTGAACATCCTCTCATACCGTTTAACTCTCTACATTTCTTGCAATAGAACTCTTTCATTCCATCATCTGTTATCCTTCTATGGAACTTTCCAGGAGTCTGGTAAGCTGGTCTACTCACTTTCCAGCCTGTATTGTATTCTGTTATTGGTACTTCTTGACTCATCCAATTGATATTGTTGTAAAAACTTGAAGGTTTCCACTGCGAAGGATTTGTTATATAGTTAGGGTATATATCAAACTCGTCTCTTACATTTCTATTTATAAATGCAGAATCGGGGTAGAATTGACCCCTAGTCCTTGTGTCTGGTGTTCTTATTTGGGTGGTTTCAACTGATTTGTATCCGTTTACTATGGGAACCTCTCCACTATCTTCCTTTGCTTCTTTGTGACCGACATTGTACGACAGTGCTCCTGTATTACCTGAAAGTATTGAAAAATATAGATATTAGTTTAAGCCTGAAAGGCCGATGAAAAAAAAAAGAACCAAAGGGGGAGAGTCTTATTGGAGGAGATTTTACGTAAATAGACAGATTAGATTATTGGGGTATAGTCTGCACCTAAACCCGCAAATGTCAACAGATAACTAATTCATTATAATCAGGTCAGTAGCATCGACCTTCTGCCGATGGCTGATATCTGCATGATGGAATCCTATGTTTATTTTTCGATCGATATGATCATTATCAATAATCTTAACCTAAACATTCGTTCAAGACTGTACACGTATGTCGAATTTTAATGTTCTCATTATCTAAAAGACCATCTGCATGTTGGCTCGGGTCAGCCGGCCGGAAAATTACGCTTGCGTCCATTGCCCCACTCACACGCAAGAGGTCCTACATATTCTTTAAAAATGTACACTTATTAAAAAATACTACGGATATGATTGCCACGTTGAAAGAAAATTAAAAAAGCGTGCAAAAAAATGGAAAAAAATCAGTTGTCCTGTTCCTTTGAACATAAAATATAGCTAGTTCAATCAAGTGAAAATCCTCAAATACCTTCATTAGAGCTATGTAGTCCTCTTCTATTATTGTTTTTCAATTTTGTTGACAGAACAATAGTATGTTGTACTTCAACATCTTCGTCTTCTACTTTGGTAGAATTGGAGACTGTTGTTAGGACCTCATCTCCGCCAAAGTCCATCTTTGTTGAGACAGCTTCACTCCAACCGGCAAAGGCTGAAATTACATTAACGTTTTTAATTTTAGTGATTTATGAAGCTAAGACATGCTCTTATTAGTTGAAATAGTAGGCGATTTTTTGTACTCTGCCTCTGCACTTTTTGAAAAGTTTCTTTAGCGTTCTTTAAAACTGCTGTATCAGGAGGAGGTTTACCAGTAGACATAATAATTACATAAAGAATCACATATGTTTAGTTTAGTTTATCGATTGTCATTTTTGAGTGTGATTTCTACATATTAAAGTATGACACTTAGTTTTAAATCAATATGACATGAAAACTAATCTTTATCTAACTAAAGGTAAGACATAGTGTACCGTTTAACCAAATCGTCAAACTTTGCTTTGTAACCCAAAAGCTATTTGCCAGGATATAAAGATATCGATCACAAGCTCTTTGCAAATTGAATGAAATATTCACTTTCTGTTCACAAAGATTTGCAGAACAAATTTGAATGCTTAGTTCCAAATCAAAATGGCCTATTAATCAAACTCAAGGATACATTGGTTGGCCTTGCTCTTTAGATCCTTTCTCCTTGGAAAATTGCTTTCATTTTCTTTGACTATTTCCGTCTCAAGGCTATTCGTTTCCAATATGTCAATGTCAATGATACTTTGGCCACAGAATAGATTAGCCTTGGGCTTTTGTCTGTACCTATTCAACGTTTTTCGTCTCCAGCAGTGATATTTTTAAGTCTATAAACTTGAGTTTATGTAGATCTATTCAAAAGTAGCAGCACATTAGGTACCTATAAACCTAATTACTAGAAGAATGGGCTTGAAACTCCACCGTGACTCTTTTAAAATCTTTTACAATATTTTCCTATTCCATCGAGTTTCGAAAAATCCGTCCATCAATTTTATAGGTCCAAGAGTTTTGGCAGTGCGTTGATGAGTCAGTCAATCAGTGAGTCAAGACTTTTTACCTGACTGCGTGACACCAAAGACAGGGTAATTACATAAATGTATTGATAATAATTGATGTCTGATGATTGATTGATGAACGATTAACAAATTAAACCACCTACGATTTGTTTTTTCTTACTTCTTGAAACAAAATCTCATCGTGATTCATAGTAATTCTTGCAAACGTGCACATTGAGCCCAGTTAAGGAAAACATATATTATAAACAAACAAATTGACGTGATAAAGATCTAGTACCTACAATAGGTACACAGGAAATTATGAACAAGATGATAAATACACTTACCGTCGAAATTAAGTACCCAGAGCAACATTTTCATACAAACGAAGTAACTTCGAAGCGTCGCGTCGCCGCGTCGGTTGTCCGTCCGGTAACGATTCGGATGAGATCTGATAGCAGCTTTCCAGAGTACGGATGGAGGAGGTCTAGAGCGCCTGGGGCACTGATCAAACCGACATTTTGGTTTATTCCAAAAATCCCCACCCACAAATCCCCACTGGTGGGGATTGTTACTTTTTTTTCCAAAAATCCCCACTGGTTAAATAAACTCAGCCTAGTGGGGATTTTTGGAAAAATAAGTAACTATCCCCACCAGGTGTTGTTGTTTCTAAATAATTAAAACAAAAAATGCGTTAATCAATACCTACGATAAGTAACTAATTATGTCAATATTATAATAACCAACTTCCATTATAAATTGTTTGCAGTGAAACGAAACTCAATTGACTAGATTCAAACAAAAATTATTTAAACATTATAGGATCACGTAAATCGTGGTTGAGAATTTATCTCATTCTTTCCAAAAAAAATGGCACTGTAATGCTGCCACGCATTAACTCTAGTTGAGCATCTAAGATGAACTGGTCTTTTTCTTTGCTTCTTTGTGATCGCGGTTTCCGACGGTGACTTTCGTTAGCACTTCTTTCATAAAACAAAGCGTCTTCATGCAAAAAATGTAGGAGTTTCAGTAAACTTGGTCTTTTTTTCGATATAGCTGCATTACGTTTATTATGCCACCCTTCCAAAATGTTTGTCGTTCTGTGCCTCTCTCCGTAAACACATAATACTTTTATGAAATCTTCTTTTATCCATTGGCTTAACATATACTGGCGAAAACTGTCACTGTTTTGATTGTCTGGGCTTTGGCTGGCAACATAGAACCAGCCTTCAATTCGACAGCATATAATTCGGCAGCAGCATCGTACAATGATTCAGGTTTTCAGTTGAGTGAGTCACAATTTCCTCTTTTTTTGTTTATCCACCGAAATAAAACGGCACCAGTTAAAAAAAATTGAAGTCAGGAACCTCGCAGAAGTTACAGTTCCTCTAAAATTTAAATCATTGCTCATAGCAGATTTTAATGATTATAAAACTCGCATATTATTATTAGCTACCAAAAACGCTCGTAGTCGCATGAAAACGATAAACGTTTTTTTTGGAAATAGGACATTCAAAAGGAATTGAATTAAAATCGACATTCAAATCCATTTTATCAACTTTATACAGTACATGGTAATCTCGGTAGCAGTTTACTGAAACTCCTACATTTTTTGCATGAAGACGCTTTGTTTTATGAAAGAAGTGCTAACGAAAGTCACCGTCGGAACCCGCGATCACAAAGAAGCAAAGAAAAAGATCAGTTCATCTTAGATGCTCAACTAGAGTTAATGCGTGGCAGCATTACAGTGCCATTTTTTTTGGAAAGAATGAGATAAATTCTCAACCACGATTTACGTGATCCTATAATGTTTAAATATTTTTTGTTTGAATCTAGTCAATTGAGTTTCGTTTCAATGCAAACAATTTATAATGGAAGTTGGTTATTATAATATTGACATAATTAGTTACTTATCGTAGGTATTGATTAACGAATTTTTTGTTTTAATTATTTACAAACAACAACACCTGGTGGGGATAGTTACTCATTTTTCCAAAAATCCCCACTAGGCTGAGTTTATTTAACCAGTGGGGATTTTTGGAAAAAAAAGTAACAATCCCCACCAGTGGGGATTTGTAGGTGGGGATTTCTGGAATAAATCGACATTTTATACCGGAGTTGTCCATGAAACAAAAACCTCAAAATGGCATCAAAATGTATAAAAATCTGAACACTCAGAACTCTACGCACTCTCTGGTGTAAATGGTTTGTCTGATCGGTTGGGTGCCTGAGGCGCTCGACACCTCCTCCATCCGTACTCTGGAGAGGTGCATCAGATCACATCCGAATCGTTACCTGACCGAGAACCGAGGCTTCGAAATTACCTCGTTTGTATGAAGAAAATGTATGAAAATTTTGCTCTGGGTACTTAGTTTTGACAGTAAGTGTAGTTAGGAAGGAACGGAACACCAAGATAACGGGTGCTAGTAGAGATGCAGGTACGTATGGAAGAAAAATACGTATTTTGCCGAATCCAAATAAATTTACATAAGGGCAGAAAGATCTTCGATTAATAATAATAGATGGTATTTGATGATTAAGGTTCTAAATCTTGCCCGATTTTGTACAAGATTCAACAGGTCCTAGTGCTGCTATATCAACTAGGAAATATTAAATGAAACCGTGAT
The DNA here is from genome assembly GCA_948098905.1 of Tiliacea aurago. Taxonomy (NCBI): domain Eukaryota; kingdom Metazoa; phylum Arthropoda; class Insecta; order Lepidoptera; family Noctuidae; genus Tiliacea; species Tiliacea aurago. Next base: position 22,716,053 of record OX402577.1, read on the forward strand.
TGTTCAGTACCAATAAAAATAAAGTTAATTAATGCCCGGCTTGGGTGGAGCACCGCCGTGTCCTCACGGAGGCGATCTCTCGCGTCCGGCCCTGATGGTTCAGGCCATGGTTCGGAGCGAGAGTGCATGGGAGGCCGTCACCTCCTTCTGCGAAGCAAAGCAAATGCTTGCGAAAGAGGAGGCGGAATGCGTGAGGGAGAGGCAAGGTTCGCGCCCTCGCGCCCCTAGGCGCCGCAGGAGACGCCCCGGGCGTTGGGTGTCGAAAGCTGATTTTCGGCCACCGTAGGCGCGGGCCTGCGGACGGTGAACGATGGGTAGCTCGCCGTCCGATAAGGACCAGGCCCGGGTCGACGGCGCGTTGTATTCCACGCGCGCCTTAAAGAGTTGTCAGCACCAACTGACGGGGTCCGTTAGGGCCAATGCCTGCCAGGGTTGCGAGTTTGTCCGAAAGGGATATCGTGGCCTTGCCACACAGGCAAATGAAGGAATACGGGTGGGTTTTAGTCAGTAAAAGTCTGACACGCCCTCCCACTCCGCCCAGAACGGGAGAAGATATTTGATAATTGCCCAGCCAAAAAAAAAAAACCCGTCACCCTGTAAATAACTTAGTAAATAATCAAAGCATCAATTTCTTACCACAAACGCTCAAGCAGAAATATAACAGCCCTGTCATGTTGTCACTTCGCTCACAAACAATATGGCATCCTTCGCGTGCTACTACGTTTTATATAAACTATACAAAATTGCTCTAAATGATGTCGTAAAGGAAGCTGCACAATTACCTTTGTGTCGAAGCTACGAGTATAAGAAACATAAGACACCTCACTGTAATGATGGTAGGTACTGGCTAATGTTGATTTGTCATGGTTTGAACGCACGCAGAAATATTGTTTTATGCTAGTCACATGGCAAAGTGTTAAAAGTTGGACCCTTGACCATAACACTATGCAAATCTCTAAAAATTTGTGCACACAGGTTATAAGGTGTAACAACATTATGTAGGTAGGTAGGTACTTAACTGGTACACCACTGACTACCTGTAGTATTCTCTCCTTCTCCCCTTAACTCCATACAAATTTTAGCGATAAGACCGCACGTTGTGTCCCTTATGCATTTTTTTTACATTGGTTTTTCTAAAATAAAAGTAGCCTAAGTTACTCCTTATAACATCAGCTATCTCATCTGCCAGTGAAAGTTCCGTCAAAATCGGTCCAGCCGTTTCGGAGTTTAGCCGGAACAATCAGGCAGACAGACAGACAATAATTTAAACATTGTTTTTTTTATAAGCACCAACCGTATGTACTTTCATCATGCCAGGGTTGCGAGTTTGTTCGAATGGGATATCGTGGCCCTGGCAGACAGGCTACGGAAAGAACACAGGTGGGTTTTAGTCAGTAAAAGTCTGACACGCCAGCTCCGCCCAGAGCGGGAGAAGTTATTTGATAAATTCCCACCCAAAAAAAAAAATGTTCCTTCATAATTTAGTAAAAAGCTGTTATTTTGACATTACAAACAGACACTTAAATATTATTTATTTGTATAGATTGGACAGCACAAGTTCTTTCGTATGTTACCAGCAAATTATTTTTAATATACAATAATAAGTTACTATAGTAACCGTCATGAGAAGTTATAAATACATAAAATTGCAAATTATACAACTATCAACTTTAAACTCAAGATATCTAAGTTGATTTATGAATGAAGAAATTATCGCTAAACGTCATAAAATAATTTTAGTTGCAATGGAAACTGAACCATACGCAATTTCAGTTAAAGTTTTAAATCCCAAAGTATGAAATTTATCTCGTCTCATGGCGTTGACTTTAGTAACAAAAGACTAGATCCATAGACAACATGTTACAGAATTAACGCACAACCTCTGGGGTCATTATACTCATCATTGTCATCATTATGAACAACTTTTAATATGGGACCAAATCAGAAATCGCGAAAAAAAATTTGCTGTTTCCTACATTTATGTTCGAATATCTCGTCAAAATGTAGGGAACAGCTGATTTTTATTTCGCGATTTCAGGTTTGGTCCCATAGTAAAAGTTGTTCATAATGATGAGTACACTGACCCTTTAAGAGGTTGTGCGTTAATTCTGGGACATGTTGTGTATATAAGAAAAAAAAACGAATTAATCAATCATTATATCTTTTAATTCATTTGGAGCCAAAGACATTAAATTATTTACTAAGCCTATTGCAGTCCAAGAGTGTTTAAATCACCAAGTAGATCCTAAGCTTAAGATAGTCCTGGTTTCCATACCCGAGGTAGCGGCGCGTAGTGTTCCACGCGCGCCCCTAACAGACGTCGCGGGACACCTCACCCCCCCCTCACCCCCAGACTTGAGGTGGCCCGCAGAGGCGGGCCGGCACTAGCCGGGGATTGCGGAAGGAATAACAGATCCCAAGATCCCCGGTGCAAGTGTGGGAGGGGAACACTGGGGTGGTTTTTAGTCAGTAAGAGTCTGACAGACCCCTCCGCCCGCCCCAGGGCGGAGGACATCCATGAGGATTTTCCAACCCGTGAACAAAAAAAAAAAAAAAAAAGGCCTGGTTTCCATGTAGTTGCATAATATTATGTACAATAGAGAATCGTTTGTATGCTAATATCAAACTGGTGGTAAAAAGTGTTATTTATAGCCATATTATTTTGTCTGTTAATGCTATTCACAAATATTACCGTCATCATTATGATAGATAAATAGAATTTACAGGGTTATTTCAAATTAGCTAGCTAAACTCCACAGACGCGATGGGTATACAGCGTGCCGCTGCAGTGGCGAGCTAGTGGCCAGTAACCATATTTTTTTAAATATATTATATTAAGATAGGTAAATAATTAAAAATTGAAAAATAAAGCTCTCTCTTTCCTTAAATTCACCTACTCCTTGCACGTTATTTGTTTTAATTTAATTGATTATATGATAAGATCCATGACCCCCGCCAATTACCTCTGTGCTACGCTGTTTAAGTACAGTTTGCTCCAAGATGCTATTTTAGAAGATTGTAAATAAAACAATAAATATTAATGTTTAATGAAATTAGAATATTTTCACAAAACTTAAAGGCGAAACTGTATACGTGTGCTAAATTAATGTCGCCAATGTAGCGGCACGCTGTATTATCATAAATTCATAACATGATAAAACAAGAAATTCATTAATTTGTTGATTTTTTTGTGGTCATCGTCCGCAATTATTGTAGTCACTTGAAAATAATATCAAATAAAGAATCTGGTTTTTTTTCTGTTTTCACAGACGTGATGGGTATAGAATAAAGGCTTTTACAGACCGGCGCGACACGCGACGCGACACAAAGGTCCCACGTGTCGCGCGACGAGCGGTGCCTTTGTGTCGCGTCGCGAGTCGCGCCGGTCTGTAGAAACCTTTATATGTAGATATCTAAACACGATAGCGGAGTTAGCTAGCAAACTTAAAATAACCCTGTGTACACACGGCTACATATCAAGCTATAAATTTCCAGTTTAGGCTGATCTCGCATTGTATAGGATTTCCGTACAATGAGAGGTCAGCTTATACTGGAAATGTATAGCTTGATGTGTAGCCGTGATGTGTACATGATTGTGGGTACAGCAAAATTTTAAGACAGCTCTAAGGTCCGTTTTACAGAACATTACTCAAGGCTCAAGCAATAAATCAATCAAAAGTAATTTATTCAAAATAAGCTGAGAATCAGCACTTTTCGAACGTCAAAAATTACATGAGACAGTTCCCTAAAAACGCCCTCCCTTCACCACTTCCTAGTGCTTTAGCTGGGAAGAAGAAGTAGCGCAACAAACTCCCCGGCATTATTTAAAACTATGCTCCATTTGAAATAAGATTAGACATTTAAATAAACCTTTTTTACAGTCCGTTCAACCGATTTGGACTTCCATTCCGAAGTCATAAGGATGGCATTAAAAGCAAAAACGTGGTTACAATACCAACTGTTTATTACAGCTGCCATTTGTCATGCCACCAACGCAATAGAAGTCAAAATCGATTGAACGGACTGTGAAAAGGATTTATTTAAATGTCTAATCTTATTTCAAATCAGATATAGTTTCAACAAATCAAATGGCTCGTAAACGAGTTTTAAGTACCTAATCCTTGAGTTTTGAGTGATGTAGTAACTCGTTGGGCCTAATACTGTACCCCGAGTGTAAGTTTGCAATTGAGTAAACGTAACTAGCGCGTTTGCGCTAAGATTTTTGTTCTCACTCATAAACTCTTAGTTTTGTGATCTATCGGTCAAATTTAAACGCAAACGAAATAGTTACGTTTACTCTCTTGCAAACTTACACTTGGGGTACAGATCAACAAACAAGATCAAGGTCAGTAGTATTTACTGGGCCATTTTCTTCGTACTACTGATAAAAAATATATTCTACTAAAAAACACCAAAAAGTCAACGTCACGTGGTGTTCCCGGGCGGTCACCCATCCAAGTACTGACCACGCCCGATGTTGCTTAACTTCGGTGATCGGACGAGAACCGGTGTTTTCAACGTAGTATGGACGTTGACGAATGTAGTGCTGGAAAACATGTTTACTATCTTAAATGTAATACTGAGTCCTATCATGATAATTTATAGTCGACACAGTCATAATAATTACATAAATAATTAACAGCCAGGTAATTTCACAATTACAATTTACCAGAATAAAACAAATAGGTAGAACACTATTATGTAGATAATAGGACACATACTGGGCCATTTTCTTCATACTACTGATAAAAAATATATCCTACTAGCAAACATCAAAAAGTCAACGTCACGTGGTGTTCCCAGGCGGTCACCCATCCAAGTACTGACCACGCCCGATGTTGCTTAACTTCGGTGATCGGACGAGAACCGGTGTTTTCAACGTAGTATGGACGTTGACGAATGCAGTGTCGGAAAACATGTTCAATAACCGTGTAATATTGAGTACTATCATGATTTATAATTATAATCGGCGCAGTCATAATAATTATGTAAATAATTAACAGCCAGGTAATATCACAATTACTTATCAGATTATAGCAATCGGATATAAATAGCACCCACTGTGCAAGACAGCCTGCAAGAACATCAAGTTTTGCTATATTTAAATCAGCGCCATCTATGAACTTATGCATACACTTGTAGGAAGAGTAATAACAAATTATTTTAAAGCTTCAGACATTTTTGGCAGATGGCGCTGACCAGAACAGAACTCTAAATAGCAAAACAAATCATTGTAAAGCTTCAGAGATTTCTGGCAGATGGCGCTGACCAGAACCGAACTTTAAATAGCAAAAAGATGCGCCCAACGTGGGGCTCGAACCCACGACCCTGAGATTAAGAGTCTCATGCTCTACCGACTGAGCTAGCCGGGCTTGTATGAACACAGTTGAAATTACTGTTTAGTGTCTGATGTAAATAAATATTAGTAATTTTGTTTTGTTTGCGGATGTTTATGTTAAATCTTTATACATTGCAGCTTTTGCATTTTCTAACGAAGGTATAAAAAATAATATTGATATTCAGTAGCTACACGCAAACGCAACAACAACAGTACAAATTAAGAACCAAAAAAAAATTGTAAGTGCCGAAAAAGCTGAGCCAGCATTGCGAGAATTTTTTCAACTTAAAAAAAAACAACCGACTTCCAACAAAGACACTAAAAAGTGAAAAATAACTTTAATTTCGGAAGCACATAACATAACATCACGCCTTGTTTCCTCGAAGGGTTGGGCAGCGGTGTACCTGTAGTACACCCACATTTTATATTATATTTAATTTAATTTCGGAAGTCGGTGGCCATAAACGAAAACGTGTTATTTTTGGTAGTCGGTTATTATTTTTTTGTAAAAAGTTTTTTATTTTTCACTTTTTAGTGGGTCAGTTTTGAATTTATCTAAGTTACAATAGCCTAATGTTAACTGATCATCACCTTTTACGAAATATTGCTTTTCCCGATGCTGGAACGTTGATTGTTGAGGAGTTCTCCTGGGAAGAACCAGGAGAACTGCCACTCACCATATGCATAGTGACGAGCATAAATTGCTTAATCGCAACCCGTTAAATACTTCACCAAATGGTGCTTTCCGTGAGCAAATGCACGAGTTACTATAAAAAATACCCAAATCGCTATAGGTTTGCATATAAAATTTGAGGGTTTCCCTCGATTTCCATTGGATCCCCTAATCAGATTCTGATTTGGTGGCAATGGGACCACCTCGGGAGTATACCCTTTCAAACAAAAAAAGAATTTTCAAAATCGGTTCATAATTGACGGAGTAATCGCGTAACAAACATACAAAAAAAAAAATAAACATACAGCCGAATTGAGAACCTCCTCCTTTTTGGAAGTCGGTTAAAAAGCCATCAAAAAGGAGTTTATGCAATTCCTACAGAATTCCTTCTCCTCATTGAAATGAAATGAAATCGTTTATTCTGTAAATAGGATAATTATTAGAATCACTTATACACGTCATGAAAAAAAAAAAAAAAAAAAACTCGATGTAGCCGACATTTCATATCTGACTACCCCTGAGAAGAAATGGCGAAACAAACTCAGGGCGTGCAGAAAACCTCCTCGTGTGCCTGACTGCTGCTCGTTCCTTGCGAACACGTTCGGGGGAAAGAGCAGTCGTCGGGCCGGTGCACCCTGGGCGCGGCCAATAGTCTCTCCATGTCGGAGAGGGTATTGACTGCGGCGGATTTCTGCGTGGGGGGGAGAGCCTAGGGCTCTTGGGTCTCGTGAGGCCAATCGGCGGTCGTCCACTCCCTCCTCTGTTAACAGAGGGAGGTCGAGCGGACGCAGAATGGGAAGGCGGACGGTACAGTCCGCGGTGGATGAGCCCACTGGTTAGGTTAAGTTAGGATAGATATTTATATATATTGTATATATATTATGTAAATATAATTAAGATAGGTTAAATATTATAAGTTTAGAGTTAAAATAAAAAATGTACATATAATTAGGTTAGGGTAAGTTAGGTTAGTCGGGGACGGGATAGTCCGCGAAGGACGGGCCCAATATTGGCCAAAACAGGAGGACGTTTCTCCATTTAGGAGAAGCAGGGGCGGTGCTCGTTGTGCACTCACCCTGCCAACGAGCTAGCAGCGTCGAAATCGTAATCCGGAAAGAGATCACGGTCATGTTTTGTGACTCGGAACGGGACGAGGATCTTGGCTTGGTCGCCCGGATCGCGAGGATGTAAACCTCTATAAAAAATTCCTCTAATACCAAGTTTTGGTGCGCGGCGAGGGTACGAATGGCTGAGGAGTAGTGTCATCTGTAACTTGTAGTTATAGGTGGCGCATCAGTCGTTAGCGCACCCCCAGCCAGGGACCAGTGGAATCCCTGGGTTGGGTTACAAATGTCACACTTACCTAGGCACAGGGGGTAACCCTAGGAATGACTTTTTAGATCCCCCACACTCGTGGGAATAAGTATGGAAAATATTAAAAACCAAAAACAAAAACCAGAAGACGTAGGAGAGGAGTGGAGTGATACGGAGTCGGAGTCCGACGCCGCATCTGGCGCGAAGGGCGCGAAGGGCTCTTTTAAGAGCCTGGCGCGCGTTGATGAGGGGGCTGCAGGGAAGAGTAAATTCTTCAAGCGCTCCAAACCAGGGGACGGCCAGGGGTCGTCCTCTGAAGATGGACCAAACACGGCTCGCAAAAAAATCAGCAGCCGGGGCGGAGCTCGGAAACGGGGGGTAGGCAGAGGGCTCACCACCCAAGAACCGATGGAACAGGAGGTTCAACTCGGAGAGACCAGCCGCAAGGCGGCCCTCTCCGAGTCCTCGGGCGGTGAGCCGGAAGCCGCTGGCAGCTCCAAGGTGAAGGGAGCGGCCAGTAGCTTCGAGGAGGTCGTGGTAGCCGCGATCAGGGGTGTGGCCTTGAAGAGGATTCAATCCTCCAAAGACAAGATCGTACCCACTGCCACGGCCTCCATTTTGACGGCAGCGAAAGCCCTTCAAGTCGGGCCTTCGTCAGATGAGATCGGCCGCTTAACAGCCGCCATGGAGCTTCTCCGAAAGGAGAATGAGGAGCTCCGAGCGGACCTGGCCCAGCTTCGAGGAGCTGGACCCCGGGAGGTGCCCCAGGGGGGAGCGCAGCAGGGGCAGGGCCTGCCCTTGCCGGCGGAGGACCGGGTTCTGACCCTGGTGCGGCAGGAGCTGGCTGCACTCAGCAGCCGGTTCTCTGTACTGGAGGGAATTGTCCTTCGCCCACCGCTAGCGGCGAGCAGGCCGGCCACTTTTGCCGCCACAGTGGCTGCCTCGGCCACGCCCGCGGCTAAGCCTGCAGCTAAGCCTGCGGCTAAGCCTGCAGCTAAGCCTGCGGCTAAGCCTGCGGCCAAGGCTGCGGCCAAACCCGCGCCTCCGGCGAAAGAGGTGCCGCCCAAGCCCAAGAAGGGTGGGACGGCTGCGCAGAAGGCGAGGGCCCCCGCCATCGCGGCAGGAGGGTCGCCCCCGCCTCCGCTTACAAAATCCTCTACGGCAGATGCCGAATGGCAGGTAGCTGGGGAGAGCAGGAAGGCAGGAAAGGCAGCAAGGGCTGCCAAAAAGAAGGAGAGGCGGCAGCAACGCAAGAAGCGTAGCGCCGCAGGTAGGCTCCGCGCCCCGAAGTCCGCAGCTGTAGTGATAACACTACAGCCGGAAGCGGAAAAGAGGGGCGTGTCGTACCGCGAAGTGCTCACCAAGGCGTGGAAGGCGGTCAACCTCGAGGAGATCGGCGTCACCGAGGGCTTCAGAATGAAGGTGACGGCGACGGGGGCCCGGATGCTCGAGATCCCCGGCGCAGCCAGCGGCCCGACCGCTGACGCCCTAGCCGAAAGACTTAGGGCGTCCCTCGATGCGGAGGAGGTCCGAGTGTCCAGGCCAACTAAGTCCGCTGAAATGCGCATCCTGGGCCTGGACGACTGCGTGACGGCGGAAGACGTTGTGGCCGCCGTGGTAAGGACTGGGGGGTGCTCTGCCGAGCAGGTGCGGGCAGGCACCATCCGTCCTGACACCACGGGCATGCAAACCATCACGGTGAGCTGCCCCGTGTCGGTGGCCCAAAAGATAGCCGGGGAGGGCCAAAGGCTCCGGGTGGGCTGGGTGTCCGCGCAGGTGAAACTGCTGGAACCCAGACCTCTGAGGTGCTTCCGCTGCCGGGTGGGTCACCACGTGGGAGTATGCTGCACCTCAGAGGTGGACCGCAGCGACCACTGCTTCCGCTGTGGTCAGCCCGGTCACAAGGCCGCCTCTTGTGATGCCACGCCGCACTGTTTTGCATGTGCGGCGGCTGGCAAGCCGGCCGATCACCGGGCTGGAGGTAAGGCCTGCGCTCCCCCCCCCAAACCCAAGGGAAGAAGCAAGCCCTCAACAACCGTAGTCACCGCCGCAGCCGCCACCATTGCAGCCGCCGTTGCCGCCTCTACCGTCGTCGTCGCCGCTAACACCGCGGCAGGGCCATCTCAGGGGGCCCGGGAGGAAGCTCAAATGGATTGCCAATAAATGGCCCCATTGCGCCTCCTCCAGGCGAACATCAACCACTGCGCCGCCGCTCAGGATCTGTTGCTCCAGAGCATGGCGCAGTGGTCGATTAACATCGCCGTGGTCGCTGAGCCGTACTATGTTCCGCCCAGGGATGACTGGGTGGAGGATCTGAGCGGCTCAGTGACCCTAATTTCGTCGGCCGCCGCCGGTACCCTGTCCCTCGAGGCCGTCAAGAGGGGACAGGGTTGCGTAGCAGCACGGTTCGGGGAGATTGTCGTGGTAGGAGTATACTTCTCCCCGAACCGAACTCTCGCCGAGTTCCACAACTCCCTTCGGGAGCTGAGAGTCGTCGTCGTCGGGTACCATCCCCTCCCCGTGTTCGTCCTCGGGGACTTCAATGCCAAAAACGTGGCTTGGGGTTCCCGGTATACGGACACACGGGGCAGGATGGTGGAGGACTGGGCTCTGGAGACAGGCCTGGTCGTCCTAAACCGGGGTTCTGTCCCCACGTGTGTGCGGATGCGGGGTGAATCAGTGGTGGACATCTCGTTCGCAAGCCCCGCTCTGTCGCCGCGTGTCATCGACTGGCGCGTCATGGAGAGGGTGGAGACATACTCCGATCACCGGTACATCCGGTTTGATGTCTCCGCCCCGACCTCGAGCGCGCCTGTCCGACAGGCCCCGAGTGGTCCGCGGTGGGCGCTGAAGCAGCTGGACCGGGAGCTCCTCCTGGAAGCCTCGATCGTGCAGGCCTGGGTGTCATCATCGGACAGGCCTGCCGACATCAACGACGAGGCGGAGTGGTTCCGGGAGGCCATGTCCAACATTTGCGACGTGGCAATGCCCCGGGTCCAGCCCGGACGTGCCCGGCGCCAGGTGTGCTGGTGGTCGCGCGAGCTGACCGCTTTACGCGAGGCGTGCGTTGCTGCGCGACGCCGGTATGCCAGGCACCGCAGGCTCCGTATCCGCCCTCCGGATACGGTAGCCATTCAGGCGGAGCTGTACGAGGGTTACAGAGCGGCGAAGAACGCCCTCCAAGAGGAGATCCAGCGGGCCAGAGGACTCTCCCGCGAGCAGTCGCTGGAGATCATCGACGGAGACCCGTGGGGACGCCCCTATAATATGGTGCGGGATAAACTCCGCCCATGGGCTCCCCCGCTGACGCAGAGTCTCCGGCCCCAGCTCGTGGAGGACGTGGTGAGCGCTCTGTTCCCTTCGCGAGGGGAACATACTCCCCCGCCCATGGCTCCGCCTCCTGCGGTGCCCGATGCGGACCACACCGCCGACGACGACGACGATGCTTCGGAGGTGACCGAGGTAGATCTGAGAGTGGCGGTACGTAGGCTGAATGCCAAGAATACCGCCCCAGGACCCGACGGCTTGCCTGGAAAAGCCTGGGTTCTGGCCTCAGAGGCTCTCGGGCCTCGACTAAGGGGGCTCCTAAGCGCATGCATGGAGAGGGGCCAGTTCCCACTTCGTTGGAAGACGGGGAAACTGGTCCTCATTAAGAAGCCGGGGCGCCCAGCGGACTCTCCGTCCGCTTACCGGCCCATCGTGCTGCTCGACGAGGTGGGCAAGCTCTTTGAAAGAGTCATTGCAGACCGCCTTGTCGGGCGGCTGGTACGGGTGGGGCCGGATTTGGCGGAGAGCCAGTTTGGTTTCCGCAAGGGGCGCTCTACGGTGGATGCCATCATGCGCGTTCGAGCCCTCACGACGGGGGATGCTGTGGCCCGGGGTGGGGTCGTCTTGGCGGTGTCTCTTGACATCGCCAATGCGTTTAACACCCTGCCCTGGAGCTGCATCAGGGAGGCACTTCGGTATCACCGGATGCCGACCTACCTCTGTCGCGTGGTCGAGGCCTATTTGACGGACAGGGCCGTCATCTACCCCGGCCACCAAGGAGAGTGGAACCGGCGAGAGATGTCGTGCGGTGTCCCACAGGGATCGGTTCTGGGGCCGCATCTGTGGGACATCGGGTACGACTGGGTGCTGCGCGCTGACCTCCCCAGTGGCGTCAGCGTAGTCTGCTACGCTGACGACACGCTGGTCCTGGCACAGGGGAGTTCACATCAGGCGGCGGCCGAACTGGCGGAACGTGGGGTTGCGACAATCGTCGATAGGATCCGGCAATTGGGACTCGAGGTGGCATTGCACAAGTCCGAGGCCATGTGTTTTTATGGTCCTCGGAACGCGCCACTGTCGGGTTCCCAGATAACGGCGGGAGGGGTTCACATCGGCGTCGATGTGACGATGAAGTACCTGGGACTCGTCCTCGACAGCCGGTGGAACTTCGTCGAGCACTTCCGACGTTTGGCTCCCAGACTGGAGCGGGCCGGGGCTGCCTTGAAGCGGCTCCTGCCCAATCTGGGGGGTCCAAACGCCTCCTGCCGGAGGCTCTACGCAGGGATCGTGCGGTCCATGGCCCTTTACGGGGCACCGGTGTGGGCGCGTTCACTGAGGCTGCGACCAGCCCAGCGGTTGAACGCGTCCCAAAGGGTCATGGCCATCAGGCTGGTACGGGGTTACCGCACGGTCTCCCGTGAGGCGGCGAGCCTCCTTGCCGGACTGCCGCCATGGGATCTGGAGGCGAAAGTCCTCGCGCACATGTGGGTGTGGCGCGAAGAGGCGAAACGCCGGGGTGAAACTCCGCTGCCGCAACAAATCGCGGCACAGCGGACGGAGCTCCGGCAGGATCTCATGGCGACATGGAAAGTGCGATTGTCGCAACCCAGTGCTGGGCACGCCACAATTGCGGCGGTAAGTCCCCTCTTTGAGGAGTGGCTAGAGAGGCGCCACGGCGTCCTCACCTTCCGCCTGACGCAGGTCCTCACCGGACATGGTTGTTTCGGGAGGTTCCTGTTCAGGATAAAGCGGGAGGAAACGCCCGGGTGTCACCACTGTGTGGATCGCCCGGAGGACACGGTGGAGCATACGGTGGAGGTCTGCCCTGCTTGGGCGGAGCACCGCCGTGTCCTCACGGAGGCGATCGGCGGCGACGATCTCTCGCGTCCGGCCCTGGTTCAGGCCATGGTTCGGAGCGAGAGTGCATGGGAGGCCGTCACCTCCTTCTGCGAAACAGTAATGCTCGCGAAGGAGGAGGCGGAGCGCATGAGGGTGAGGCAGGGTGCCCGCCCTTCCGCCCTAAGTCGCCGCAGGAGACGCCCTGGGCGTCGGGAATCGCAGGCCGATTCCCGGCCACCGTAGGCGCGGGCTTGCGGACGGTGAGCGATGGGTAGCTCGCCGTCCGATAAGGACCAGGCCCGGGTCGACGGCGCGTTGTGTTCCACGCGCGCCTCAAAGAGACGTCAGCACCAATTGACGGGGTCCGAAAGGGCCAATGCCTGCCAGGGTTACGAGCCTGTCCGAAAGGGATATCGTGGCTCTGGCACACAGGCATCTGAAGGAACACGGTGGGTTTTAGTCAGTAAAAGTCTGACACTCCCTCTCGCTCCGCCCAGAGCGGGAGAAGTTATTTGATGATTTCCCACCAAAAAAAAAAAAAAAAAAAAAAAAAAAGGGGTCATTGACAGGTTCCAAATGAAATTGAAAGATAATTATGGTACACGGTATTTTGATCTAGATCAAAATTGCGTGTAGACCTTTTATTCAGTCGAAGTTTCAAATAAACATTTCCCTTTCTATCACAGCACAGTCATCGTCTCACCGTAAACAGTCTTAGAAGTCATGATATCTTGGCAAGCAAAGAGACCTACAAATAACTAACTCTTTTCCGGCCAGATACGCGCATGTTTGCCTGTGGATATTGCGCGCTCAAAGCTCAAAGCTGTGTTGTACCTCCTAGGGGGGTTGCAGACGAGTAAGTATTTGAGATATACCTACGGTAAGTTGGAACGTCAAACGGGCCTTATTTGACTTGGTTGATGGTATGGGTTGAGCGATTGTGAGGTGATTAGAACCTTTTGCCGATGCACGATGGAGGAAAATTGAGTCGCGGTTTTGAAAAGGATATCATGTAGTAATCATTATAGGCACCTACTTTGAATAAGAGGTAAAATCGATTTATTCAAGAAAGTAAAATAAAATTGTGAATAGATTTTTGAGGAACTAATTATTTATTATTAAGATCTCATGTAAAATGTACCAAAAATCACACTAATACCTAAATGAATTTTGAATTTTTGAAAAAGTAAAGAACCCAAGACATTACATCAATTTGTCACAACACCAGTTTATCTCGTCTACTTCACGTTAATTTGTCACTGCAGGGATCCAGCAGAATATCAGCATCAGATACATTTGCCCGACACATGCTGAGCTGGACTCCCATTTGATGCAACCTTGAGACGCAGACCGCACCTTTTTTGTTCGTTAATTGATTTGAGGTATCTATGTTATAGTGTCACATTATTTATTTTTTCTCATGAACCGTGATAGTTAGACAGTTGAAATTTTCACTGATGATGTATTTCTGTTGCCGCTATACCAAAAAATACTAAAAAACAGAATAAAATAAATGTTTAAGGGGGCTCCCATGCAACAAACGTGATGTTTTTGCTCGTTTTTTCCCGATATTCATAACGGCAACAGGTAGACGCTTGAAATATTCACAGAATATTTAGTTATATATTCACTCTATTCATTCACAATAATTAAATTAAAATAAAACAAATATTTAAAGGGGGCTCCCATATTACAGACATATATTTTTTTTTGCCATTTTAATAGATAATGGCCAAGTGCAATTCGGACTCTCGCGAATGGTTCCGCCATTCGCGAGAGTCCGACTTGCACTTGGCCGACTTACCTTTGTTTTTATATAATATTCCTGTAATTTATTATCTATTCATTGTACTATTGTGTGTTGTGCTTTGTTTTTTGTGTGCACTAAATAAAGGTTTTATCTAAGTATCTATCATTTATCTTAGATCTATCTATCATGATGCCGAACGAAATCGAAACTAGTTGCACAACCCCGATAAAAATACCCATATTTTCAAAGGGTAGGTACAAAGTACACATAAGGTTCGTCAGGTATGTGCTATGATTATGGAAAGTGAAACCGCAAGAAAAGTTGTGTTTTTCTTATGGTAAGCATGTACGGGGGGAGGTGCGGGTGACGCTTTCAAATTACCAAGATGCTGTGCTAGTTTCGTACAGAACACAGGTACAGTCGGCAGGGAAATGTTCTGTTCTTACGCTAGTGGTTTGATGTTCAAAATTGGTTTGGATTTTGTCAGCGTATATCTCATCGTCGTCGTATATATTGTTCCGTGTGGTGCCGGACGTAAAGAATAGCACCATCCTATTTCTTCCCGTGGGTGTCTTAAAAGCGACTAATTAGGGACTTAAGGGGACGATAACCGACTTTTAATGATTTTATACTGAAGATGACGTCTAAACGAGCAGTGTTAATGATTTGAAAAAAATAGATGATAAATTAGAGCATTTTCTCAATAACTTACTATATGAATATTCTAGATTATGTTTATATTACATAGTGAAATTAATTTGTAAAGTTATTTCTAACGCGGATAAAAAACTGAGAATTGAGCAAAATCTACCAAGCGTATTTTTCTGAAACCTTCACCAATTTAAGAATAATTTAATTATTGATCTTTTAGTATACGCGTATTGTTAAAATACCTTTTGTTTTGTGTATAATAAATTAATAATGTTGTATCTACATGCCAGGCCATGTCATGCTGTGTGTGTGTTTGTTGTGTATGTTATGTGTGTTGTTTTGTACTGTGCTCCTGCTCATCATCATCATCATTTTAGCCGAAAGGCGTCCACTGCTGGACATAAGCCTCCCTCAAAGTGGGGGGGGGGGGGGGGGGGGGTTGCCATAATCGCGACGCTTGGCAGGCGTGTTGGCGATTGCAGTATGGTGTTAAAATGCATAGAGAACACTGCTGCCCATTCTCCATTAAGTCCCTTAGTTGCCTTTTACGACACCCACGGGAAGAAATGGGATGGTGCTATTCTTTACGTCCGGCACCAAACAGAAATGCTCCTCCTACAACTACTGATATAGGTTCAAATTATAGGCGAGGACGATGGTACCTGGTAAACACAATTTAAATCTTAATTGTGTGCCAGAGTTCATCGAAAACACTCTTACCCTTAGTTGTAACGCTGCATAGTGTTTAGATAAGTATTTTTGTACAACTGAAGGTAATACATATATTTTTTTATCTCGTCTTACCATCTTTTATTTTTACATACTTCCCTGACATAATCCTGTGCAACATCTTTCCTCTGGCTTTCTGTGCGAGTAATTTCGTGAAAAGGGCCGGAAGTGTGTAACAGGAAATGACAGCTTCAGCATGGAATAAATAAGTATTTTTAATAGCATGAAATTAGTAAGTACTTTATATGGCATGGAATTAGTGAACTCATGGAATTAGTAAATAAGTACTTTATAGACCAGTAGGCGACCACTAAAGTTCGTTTTTAATCCCAGAGACTAATTTGACATTTCAAATGATTGTTGTTCGTTTTTTTCAATGTGGAGTTTGACATTTGCACCTGTTAAATTAGTATCTGGGATTAAAAAACGAACTTTAGTAAGTAATGAATAATTATTCGTATAAATATAACAGTATTTAGCTTTTTTCCAAGGTGAGATGTCATCTTTCCTGTGGCTTTCTCTGGGAGTAATTTCGTGAAAAGGGACGGAAGTGTGTAACAGGAAATGACAGCTTCAGCATGGAATTAATAAGTACTTTTTAATAGCATGGAATTAGTGTACTCATGGAATTAGTAAATGCTATATAGACCAGTGGGCGACCACTAAAGTTCGTTTTTTAATCCCAGAGACTAATTTGACATTTCAAATGATTGTTGTACGTTTTTTCAATATGGAGTTTGACATTTGCACCTGTGAAATTAGTACTTATCTGGGATTAAAAACGAACTTTAGTAAGTAATGAATAATTATTCGTATATATATATATCAGTATTTAGCTTTTTTCCAAGGTGTCATCATATGCGAGTACTGTATGGCTCGCTCGTTTTTGTATATCGATATTTATGAAAAGCGACCTGTATTCTTCTTCCTCCGAGTGTACAACTGGTGTTCACAGTACACCAATATGGCTGATGCAAATGGCGCGCTCGCAATCAGTGGAGTGGGCCCCATACCGTCACAACTTACCTTTACCTCATGCTCTTATGCGAAATATTGCATATATGCTAAGTTTTTCAAGGAAAACACTTACGTAACGTGGCCATTCGTGGGCCAGTTTCCATTAAAGTACCGGTCGAATAAGATTCCAAGCAACTTTTGTTAGCGGTTACGTGTTCAATTAGCTAATGCTTAAAGGATAGTAGGTAGGTACTACGTACTTGTATTCAAACTAAAATTTTTTTGGTAAAAAGTTTTTTATTTTTCACTATTTAGATATGGTAGGTACCTATCAATCCGCATGCCACTACTGGACTTGCTATGAACAACAGTGACAGGAAGTATTATAACATCATAGCAGTGGAGCTGCACGATTCCTGACAAATGCTTGCACTGATTGGACAGGTCCACTCAAATTTGTGTGGTTCTTTCCTCAAACGACCATTTCAGACACGGATCTACATGGTCCTCACATGATCTGACCAAGATTAGGTATGTCTGGACTTCAAAAGAGACTTTGAACCCTGAGTTTGTTTCGCCATTTCTTCTCAGGGGTAGTCCGGTAGGAAATGTCAACTACATCTAGCTTATTGTTTTTATTTTTTATATGACGTGTAAAAGTGATTCTAATATCTTATTAGCAGAATAAACGATTTCATTTCATAAAGATTCAAAAAGTGGATAAAATACGTACTATCGAAGCAAACTCAAAAACTACCCAAGTAAAGGCTTCTACATACCGGGGCGACTTGTCGCGCGACGCGACGCGACACAAAGGCACCGCTCGTCCCGCGACGCGCGGGGCCTTTGTGCCGTGTCGCGTCGCGCGACAAGTCGCGCTGGTATTTAGAAGCCTTTAAGTTAATAAAATTGGTACGGGCCCACCGCGCAAGCTTCCTTTCCCAAATGAGAACAGCATTTTCAAAATCGATCCACAATTGACTAAAATATCGATGAACATACATAAAAACGTCCAAGTCCGCCTTTGTACAGTGTATTTTTTACTTGTGCATAAAGTTATAATAAACAAATAATTAATAAAATTTCCTCCTTTTTTGAAGTCGGTATAAAATAAAAACTCTGCCCGCAACAAGTCAAACACGAAACCTTTTTATATCAAATAGTTTCCAATTTATAACACAGCAAACTATTAAAAGTTTTGACAGGTGATCAGAACGCGTTATTTTATATTAATAACTTTTTCATACTTTGCTAACAAGGCAAAAAATACCGGCATACACAAAGCGTTACTGGAATTTATAGCATGCAAAATAACTGACTTGTATGTACTTATGTACCAGGTTATCAGGCAGTCACGATTCGGACAAAAAACGGACACAATGTATATATTCAATAGTGAGAGGAACTGGCGGCTACTTCTGAGAGCATCGCTGTGCAGTAACCATGGTTTGGAAGTTAGATGGGATAGTCCTAACGTGTCTTTGTGAGGAACCTTTAAATGGAATTGATTACCAATCCCAAGCTTTGTTAGGTACCCCGAAGTGTTAGGCTGCAAACTCGGAGCAACGTTTCTAGGAGCGTGAACGGGGCGTTACATGGGCAGTTCCATTAAACGCCCCGCTGCACGCTGCTAGAAACGTTGCTCCGAATTTACAGCCTTAGGCAGAGGTGTACCTACCTATAGTACACACACATTTCGTCAGTTATGCGAAAAATCAAAATATTTCATTTCACATAAAGCTACATGGGCACTTATGAAACGTCAGAAGCTAGGTGCACGGTTCCAATTCGTCGTTTCCTATGGAGAAGAGCCGGCAAGAAACTCCACGGTTACTCTTTTAAAAATAATGGGCTTTTACAATGTTTTCAAGTTACAGTGTTAAGACGCAGATATATGCCAGTGACGTTGAGTTTGCGTGTTCTGTACTGAGCTCACACAACGCGTCGTACGTTCAGCCAGTAATTGGACTCGCCCATCAAGCAGCGCTGTCCCCAATTTGACGCATTATTAATTTATTATACACAAAAAAAAGGTATTTTAATAAAACGCGTATACTAAAAGATCAACAATTAAATTATCGTTAAATTGGTGAAGGTTTCAGAAAAATACGCTTGGTAGATTTTGCGCCATCATTCTCATCTGCGTTAGACATAACTTTACAAATAAATTTCACTATGTAATATAAACATAATTCACATATTAAGTTATTGAAAAAATGCTTTAATTTATTATATATTTTTTTTCAAATAATTAACACTCCTCGTTTAGACGTGATCTTCAGTATAAAATATTTTTTTTTTTTTTTAGAATTTTAAAGAAAGCTTACAGACGAATACACGTAAACGGTAACAAAATAGTAACAACTGACAATTGCTAATTACAAGCTTCCACATTTATAAAAAAGTCAAAAGTCAGTTAACGTCCCCTTAATAGGTATGGGACGACAGAGCAGGCCCGTGTTTGTCATGGTATGGGCATGTGATGCGGAGGAATGAGGAAAATGTCGTGAGGAAAGTTTTGAATATGAATGTCGATGGCTATACGAGTAGGGGAAGATCGAAGAAACGATGGATGGACAGTTGATAAGATGATATGGTCAGAAAGGGAGTCACTACCGAGATGACGACTAATCGATAAGTAAGGAAGAAAAGGACATGTTGCGCCGACCACAAATAAATTGGGATAAGGGGGACTACTCCGAACATAAATCCGAAGTATCGGCAGAATGTTCGGCCGTTTCTTCACTACGGCTAACTATGACAAAATACGGCGAAAGAAAAAAAAAAACTGGCCAAGTGCGAGTCGGACTCGCGCACGAACGTTTTTTGTATGGGAGCCCCCCTTATATAATTATTTTGTTTTAATTTAATTATTTATTTTGAAAGTGAATATACAACTAAATATTCTGTGAATATTTCAACCAACTACCTGTTGCCATTATCAATATAGAGCAAAAACGAGCAAAAATATCACGTTTGTTGTATGGCAGCCAGCCCCCTTAAATGTTAATTTTATTTTGTTTTTTAGTATTTGTTCTTATAGCGGCAACAGAAATACATCATCTGTGAAAATTTCAACTGTCTAACTATCACGGTTCATGAGATACAGCCTGGTGACAGACGGACAGACAGACAGACGGCGGAGCCTTAGTAATAGGGTTCCCGTTTTACCCTTAGGGTACGGAACCCTAAAAACGACAGTCAAAGAGATAAGCCAAAGTCAAACATGTGACTTGAAGTCGGGTAAGTAGTAAGTCAAAAAAATAAACTTAGGAAGTTATAAAACGGCTGAACATTCGGCCGATGCTTAGGATTATTGCTTCGGAGTAGACCCCAAGGGCAGGAGAATGATGATTTTGCCCGTTATGTTTAAGTCCCATGTAATAGGGGGCGAGCCCTTTAAATTGCCATAAACCGAGCACAAATCCAGACTCTGGGGTGCTACTGAGAAATTCCAGATGGATAAACCTAATAATACTATGTTACCTACGTCAAGCAGAAGAGAATACTAAGTGAAATGAGTTTGACGCAGGCAAAGCACAATATTATTTGTCTTTGAAAAACTAAAACAAAATTGTTATGACGACGTGGTAAATTAAAAATAGCTATCTTATCGAAGTACCGTATTTTAAACTAAAACACTGAAAGCTTTAATATAACACGCGCGTTTTCTCTACACAAGTGTTATTATTATTATTAAGGCCTTCATTTAAAAAAAAACAAAGTATAAATAAAAAAAAATAAAAAGTTGTGAAATTTAATTAAGGACCTCTTTGGGTAAAGGCTCACAAGTTATGTACTTAATTTAATGCTAATATTTGACCATAATGCACGAACAAGGAGAGGCTTGTGAGAGGTTGGTGCCTGAAATAGGTTTATATAAAAACTTGTATTACAGGTCACCAGGGACCTCCCGCGGCTACAATGCAATATACTTAACTAAGGTAGAATTAAGAAACAAAATATAAAAGAAAAATACATAAAGTTAGTGGAAATACCAGTGTGTATGTTCGGTACAAAATTTGCTACCGAACAGCTCAACACTTTTGCCTGCATGCATTTCCATAAATGCATGTATCTCAACTATTACCAGTTAGTACGTTTTACGTATGTACGTATAATAAATAAAATGAAAAATAATAATAATAGTTGTTCCATAGTCCAAGGTAACCAATCCACTATTATGTAACCGGGGGTTGTTGTCCTTGGGTGTACTTGTATAGTGCTTACAGAGATAATCGTCGGTGGTGCCTCATTCCATTTAAAATTGTGGCCCCTCGTACAAAGGACCGGGACCGTATAGTCCCGATATATATAAACATAATAATAATAATAAGAGAACTATAATAAATTGTAGTATTCAATATAGCTTTTAAACCATATAATTTCGTATCAGTATAATATGATACCAAATTAACCAGATTAACCAAAAAGCAACCAACCCAGAAGTTAGTGCTGAATCACGCGCTAACTTCGAACAGTGTGTGTGAGTAACCAGAGTAAGTGGGTAGAAGAGATGTGAGAGTGTATGTGATTGGTTGCTTGAGTGAGTGTGCAAACAGTATGGTTGATGGTATAGTCGCCGGCTCGTAACTTGGCAAGGTTTTGGCGTTGTGGGGTAAGTTCACGCATGTACGAGCAAAGTAGTGCAACAAAAAAATTGCCACGTTTATTCCTTGTCATTAATCTACTGACTATGAATGATAGGCTGAAAAATGAGGTGATAAGGCAACGTTGCAGTTTAAAAGAAGATGTATTAAGATTGAAAAGAGTATGCTTAGATGGTTTGGTCTTGTGGAGAGGATGAGTGAAAGGCGACTAACAAAAGGTATATATCCTCTCTCGTGTCGGCTTTTTGGCGCGAAATGGGGATTTGCCACTATACGAACTGAATCAGTCGGTCTGAACCAGATCGGATGGCGAATCCGGCATAATTGACATCGGCCTCATGTAGGTCAATTGACAGATGAGAGGGTAACCTCTTCTGAACCAGCCTATTTGGCGCGAAAATGGGTGTGCGCCACGAACGAACTGAATCAGTCGGACTGAATCAGACCGATTGGCGAATCCCGCATAATTGACTCATTAAGGCCGCTCGGCGAAAGAGAGGTTATAAAGCAGAGGTGAGTGGAAACGCCGGTAGGGGACGCCCTAGAAGGACATATAGTGACCAAATTGGTGATGTTCTTCAGAAAGGTCAGGTGCGTAGTACTCGCAACCGGCGTGCGTGTATGACTAGATGTATGAACGTAGGCGAAGCAAAGGAGTATGTAAGGAGCGTAGCAAGTGGGGTTCTATTGTTTCTGCCTACCCCCATGGGAAGAAGGCGTGAGTTTATGGATGTCTTTAATCTATGGTTATTGTCTTCAATTTATTTGCAAATATATTATGTCTGTTTAGAAAAAAATTAAAGAAAGGAGAGAAATATCTAACGGTTCTTGCCAAGTTACCTGCCGGCGCCTATAATTATGTAGAAGCAGAAGAGGGGATGAATAGTAAGTAGAGATAGCCTCTGAGAGGAATAACAAATATGTAAGTAGTGACTGAAGTTTTACATTAGTGTTTAGTTTGAGAATAAATAATTTAAAATCAAACAGCGTCGAATTACTCGCAATTTTTTTTTTATATTTTCCCAAAATTAATGCAACACCTACAAATCAATTTCCTTATGCTAGGCTGAAAGTTGAAACTGGAAACTGCCGGTAATAAGGCTTCCGCCATTAATTGAAATATGACAGGAGGGGTACGGCCCAAACCACAGCGCGAGCGTCGGGAAGGCACCGTGATAATATCCATAGTAAATTACTATTAGTTCACAGGTGGCGTTGCTACCCATCACTTTAATAAATACCTAATCCCTACACACCCTTAAGGTTTGTGGAGAAAAGTCCTTTTGTTGCTGAATGGAAAATTATTTCTCCATATTTTGTTTCAATATGTGAGTATGATGAGGTCCCTTTGAAAGAAATAGAGCGTGTTTAGTGTTGTATTTACCTACAAATTAAAGTTATACCTAATAAGTACTAGCCACAAGACTGAGCAGAGCACGGAGCAGCTAAATGAGAAGCGTTGAAGTCGATCCCTAATTTCTAAAACAAATAAATTTGTATTAGTTAAGTACCGAGTTGAGTTCAAGTAGCAAGTTAAAGTCCATTTCACGAAAGAAGTCCCGCAGACGAGGCGCGACGTGGCGCTGCAGGCATTGCTAACTTGTATGATAATAATTAGTTCCACTTAATTCCGCGGGACTTCTTTCGTGAAATGGACTTTATGTGTCCAGACATCAGTTCAAAAGTGACAGTTTTTCATTGTGAAGTGTCACTTAAATGCGTAGACGCCAAAGGACTTAACTCGCTACAAGAGGCTTAAGTGCAATTTTTGAACATCCACCCTTTATTATAATTATTTTACATACATAAACTCAATCCTTTGCCCCATGGGGGTAGGCAGAAACTACAAAACGCCATCTGCTACGATCCTTAGTTACATACTGCTTTTGATTCGTTTATGTTCATACAGTACCCCGAGTGTAAGTTTGCAAGTGAGTAAAAGTAACTAGCGCGTTTGTGTTAAGATTTTTATTCTCACCCTTATACTCTTAGCATTATGATCTATCGGTAAAATTTTAACGCAAACGAAATAGTTACGTTAACTCTCTTGCAAACTTACACTTGGGGTACTGATCATCCACGCACACAGTACTACCCACCTGACCTTTCTGAAGAACATCACCAATAAGGTCATGTCCTTCTAGGGCGTCATCTTCCGGCGTATCCATTCACATCTGCTTCGTAAATACAAAGGTATTTGTTAGTCGCTATTTATTCATCCTCTCAACATGACCAATCCATCTAAGCATTCTCTTTTTTTTATTATTGTTATCACTACAACTTCTTTTATTAACCGTAACGTTACGTTAACACATTATTCCTCTGCCTCATGCATAGTTACACCAAATTGAGTTTAGTTGGGTAAAAAACATCTTATTTGCGTAAAAAAAATCATAATAGAGTACTGCACTATAGATCTAATTCCGCCTTTCTTTTTGCACGAAACTCAATGTTTTTTCCCTCTATAAATTACATTATTCTTCCCGTGAAATTCAATTTTCTCAACACGAAATGTCATGACATGTGAGTAATGGAAATACATATGGTTCCTTTTCCTAGTGATTGACTTGTCATTTCCTTGTGTTTCTATAACGTCAGTTTTGAGAGAGAAATACACAACAAGGTGCTATTACTAAAGGAGCAATTATTATATACAGGGTTAAATTAAATTATCTAGCGAAACTACGCAAACATGATGGCTATTGATATCTAAATATGATCCAACAAAAAATAAATTAATTTAATGAGTTTTTTTTTTGGGGTCGTCAAGCGCAGTTAGTTTTGTTTTGGGTAAATTTCACAGACGTGATGGGTATCGATATCTAAAAAAGATAAAACAAAAGAAAACAGATTTTCTCAACTCATACTTCAAGTAACAGTGACAGCGGTCGTCAACCCAAAAAAAAAACATCAAATCTTTTCTTTTTTAATCGTGTTCAGATATCGATACCGATACCTATAACGTCTGCGGAGTTTCGCTAGCTAATTTAATTTGACCCTGTATACAGGGTGTTAAAGAGACTGCGTGCCATAGCTTAGGGGTAGGTTCAGTATCGTTAAAGGAATCCAGGGAAAAAAAAAATTGCAAGATCAACCTAATTTAGTACCTACTAACTTAAAATAGCAATTGTTTAGAATAAAAAATATTTTATTTGACGGTCCTAAGCCCGTTAAAGTACGAAAACTAATTTTTATTTATTTTTTTATGGTTAGTTAAATTTTTTGTTTAGGTATAAGTACATATATATTTTTCTTCTTTATTTTTTTGTTTTTTTTCCTAGGTTCCTTTATCGATTCTGAACCTCCTAAGCTATGGCACGCAATTACTTTAACACTCTGTATATATGTATATATTTTTTTTTTTGCCTCATTTTGTTTCTTTGGTGAATGACCATCTTTGACAGTCGTTAAGGGCAGTCAGAAGCCCAAAAGTCTGACAACCGGTCCTACCAAGGGGTATCGTGTTACCCAGTACCTGGGCTGTGAAGCTCAGATAGGCAGTCGCTCCATGTAAAATACTGGCTGCATCCGGGTAGACAGAAAGCCAATCCCAACATAGTTTGAAAAAAACTAAGCAGATTGATTAACATATTTATTTTACTAACAACATTCAATCTTAAATGTAATTAGGTAATAATAATTCTTAATTTACACAAAGTTATGCGCCCATCATCATTAAAAAAAAAATGTGATAGGTAGCAGAATTAAAAAAAAAAAATCAAACAAGCAAAGGTATTCTTTAAAACCATGCTAATGAAAAATCAATTTAACCCTCGCGTACACTACCTGAAGTGGTCTTTAAAAACCAGTGACTCAGTGATGACTAATCCTGCATGGTAAATATTCGTGTGCACCCTACCGCGAAGAGGGCGGGTCAAATGTTATTCACTTATAACAAGTTATCTGTCAAGTTGAGAAGTAAGCTTGAAGCGTCACGTCAGACCGAATATATTTAGTGTCCAGTCTATGTTAGACTCGCAACGTTAACAAAGGAGCGAATCTTCCAAAAAGAAAGCAACTGAAGATATTGATATTTAATCATGCAAAGTCAGGGAACTTGATTGATAACAACTTAAATTGGACGTAACTCACAACCGTCATTATGAAATGGCTATAACACGTTGTAGCGGCATCAACATCGCCATATACGAACGACGCGTCACACTGACGTCCTGCATCGCGCAAGCAGAGTTTACCACGCAACTAGCATATTATATACAACGTCCCGACATCAACCGTCGGACAGTTGCCCACCAGACACAACACCCGTCTGGTCAGAGGATCCTTCCTCAAATAAACGTTGTGTCAATCTGCTAAAGAATTCATTTCCCTGACTGTATCTACACGCGTACGGGCGCTCTTTCTAACACGACGGCGTCGAACCGTCAGTTGAAAATCCAACTGTGCACGTTTTCAATACGCTAGGGATGCACTTTGTTGGATTCTCAACTCTCGGTTCGACGCCGAGAGGTCAAAACCCAGAGCACGGTGAAAACCTTCGCTTTAAAAAAAGCGCCCGTGCCAATGTGGGCTTACATAACATAACATAATCAGCCTATAACGTTCCCACTGCTGGGACACAGGCCTCCTCTTTCTGTGAGAGGAAGTGGGCCGTAATCCACTACGCGGCCCAGTGTGGGTTGGTGGATGTCAATACCAATGTCTTAAAATGTTTAGTTCTAGGACATGCCGGTTTCCTCACGATGTTTTCCTTCACCGTTTTGAGAGCAGTGCTGATGAAATAATTTACACAAAGTAATGCGCCTATCTGGGTTTAAACCTCATCATCATTATCATCATTTCAGCCGAAAGACGTCCACTGCTGGACATAGGCCTCCCCCAAGGGGGGTTTGCACTAATCGCCACGCTTGGCAGGCGGGTTGGCGATTGCAGTATAGTGTTAAAATGCATAGAGAACGCTGCTGCCCATTCTCTAGTAAGTCCCTTTAGTCGCCTTTTAAGGACCCACGGGAAGAAATAGGGTGGTGCTATTATTTACGTCCGGCAGCACACGGAACACGACTCACGACCTACTTACTCGTAAAGGCTTCTACAGACCAGCGCGACTCGCGACGCGACACAAAGGCACCGCTCGTCGCGCGACACGCGGGGACATTGTGTCGCGTCGCGTGTCACGCCAGTATGTAGAAGCCTTAAGTCGAGGCCGTTACCACTGCTCAATCCGCAGTGTGGGCTTACCTACTGGGAATCAATTATTTACAAATGAAAGCCTCTAACAGAATCTTAAAAAAAACTCCTTTGTATGTAGCTTTTGTGCAAAGATAGTATGGATCAGCAGCCATCTAAAATTTCAATAAATTCATTTTTAATACAACTGAGGATCCCCATTTGACCACCGTTCAAGTAATTCTGGACATATCGTAGAATGCCTTAGTGCTTAGATCATTGGCGGCAGTCGCTTTGATCTTGACTAGAACAAGTAGGTACCCTGATACTTATCACACTATGGATATAGGTATCCATAGTGTGATAAGTATCAGCTACATTGTTATTGCTTGATATTTATGAGCAAATATTTAACGTTTTTTTTTTAATTTTGTTTTTCTGACTGAATTTTTGTCGGAAGATAACAAGCCTGAGAAATGTTCCGAAATAGAAACCTACCTACTTAATTAAATTCGGCGTAAAGTTTTTTGTTAGAGACGCTAAACAGGGCCGGATTTAAAGGCGTGGAGACCCTGGGGCAACCAAGAAGTAGCCCCGAAAAATTTTTGGAACAGGCGGAAAAAAAAATCACAGTTTTCAATCATTATACTACTAATATACTCGTACTATCATCATCATTTCAGCCGAAAGACAACCACTGCTGGACATAGGCCTCCCCTAAACGGTGGGGGTTGTCCATAATCGCCACGCTGGGCAGGCGGGTTGGCGATCGCAGTATGGTGTTAAAATGCATAGAGAACGCTGCTGCCCATTCCCTAGTAAGTCCTTAAGTCGCCTTTTACGATACTCACGGGAAGAAATGGGAATAATAATAATATACTATACACTAAAAGTATTCAAAAGAAAAAAAGACTTTTTTCGTCGAAAAATCATTGATCGTTTCGGTGAAATCCAGTTCTCGGAGTAAATTACTTTCAATACTCAGTAGGGATAACATTGATAGGCGGTTTTGTGACAATAAAGTCGGAATTCCATTTTTATAATTTTCATCTCCAAAAAAAGGTTCCTTGTCCACGTGAACTTTTTTAAAATTAAATAAAACTAATTATGGAGGCCCATATTTTACGGAGGCCTGGGGCCAGGGCCCCTTTTGCCCTGCCTTAAATCCAGGCCTGGGGCTAAGCTTGAAATCAAATCATGAAATAACTGTTTAATTACTACATTAAACATTCTAATAAGTCCCTAGTGTTGAATACAATTAATTTACCGTTTTTCCAATTAGCAAGCAAACCTCACTTTTACTTATTGCGTTATAATAACATAAGTAAACCGTATAATCAAATAAAATAACCAGTCACCGTGAAATATTCAATTAAGTCCAATAAACGAACCGCAGACTAAGGTCACCAACTTCACAAGTGGCAGCGACGGACAATCCCAAAGGTTAAATAAAAATATTATAAATAAAAGAAATCACTCACAAGTCTGACCGTCCACTTACATTCGATAATCACGATCGTGTTTAGATAAAAAAAAGAAAAGAAACAATAATAACAAAATAAACAAGGCCCGTAATCACCTCATGCCAGTCGAATGAGGAGTAGGGTGACCAAATATTACTGCAGTGGTTATGGTTACTAAATTATATTTACACAAACGATTTCTCGCTGGAGCTCGTGGCTAATTAATAACAGCTGCACGGGTCGATCCATTAGGTTAAGCTACGCTTGCCAGGGTTGGTCCGTGGATGGGTGACCATCTTTACATATCGAGACTCCTCCGTGCCGTCGGTCGGATCCCGGCTGTCAATCTTGGATCTTTGACGGTCGTTACGGGTCGTCGGAAGCCCGAAAGTCTGACAACGAGTCTTACCAAGAGGTATCGTATTACCCAGTTACTGGGATGTTGAGGTCAGATGGGCAGTCGCTCCATGTAAAATACTGGTATTCAGCTAGATCTGGTTAGACACCATAGTTGGGAAAAGGCTAGGCAGATTGATTGATACGATTTCTTGCTGGCTGCGAGAAGCGAATTGAACGGTGAGGCGACACTTGGACGAGGTCTACGTCCTTGTCGAGCAGACCAGAGGAAGAAATCTTTCAGCTGAAGAGGAAAGCTGAAATAATGATGATGATAATGCAATTTCATTATAAATATTTGCGGATTATGATAAACAGTTATGTTTTTATAATGCTTTTTACACATATAGATGGGCGCAAAAAAAATGAAATTAAAACCAGACAAATACTTGAATACAGACTGCTGGATATTTATTTATAATAAGCACACCAACAGCACAGTCACTTACAATTCAAATTAAATATCTTCCATTGGCACTTCAGTAACCATGCAAATAACAGGTATGCATGACATAAGCTCACTTCAGTAACCATGCAAATAACAGGTATGCATGACATTAGCTTATAAACATTAGAGACAAAAGAGAAAAATACAAAGTGTGTTTAGAGACCTAAATCTAGAACGCTACAAAACAAACCAATTTGAGCTACACAGATGTGCGAAACGAAAGCGAAACTCATGGAGAAAATATGAAATGAAGGCTTCTTCATTTCATATTTTCTCCATGAGTTTCGCTCAAATTGGTTTGTTTGAGCTACACAGATGTGCATTCTTCGCACTGTTTAAATAGAGAACGCCTTTATGAAACGAAACTCATGGAGAAAATATGAAATGAAGAAGCAGCTTTTGTGGAGCACCTTGCGAAAGTCGAATGACGCGTGGCTCCACAAAACTAATACAACGCTAACTAACTAAAACTACTAACTAACTAACTAAACTAAAACTGAAAATATTCCCTTTCAAATAATGTATGGTCACCGTACGTTACACTTCAAAGTCAAGTTGTGAGTTTCTTCAGACATGACGTAAGAACGAGTGGCGTCAAAAATACTTATTAAATTTTATTTAATATTAAGTGTTTAAGCACTTACGATTTAGTAACTGTTTATTAGATTTTTTTTATTTTTAAATGCATTGCTTTGACAGTAACGACATTTTAAGCTTCACGTGAATAGTATGACAGATTTGTTATTATTGGTCACTTTCTAATATTGTAATTACTATTTTAAGTCGAGGCTTGTATAGGTTCCGAGAGAGAAAACACGAATTCCTAAAATCAATCACTGTCTTGACGTTAGCAGAAAAGCTAAAATAAAAACGACTGACAAATCAAGCTTTTACATGACTCTCATATTCCATGAATTCCTTCAGTACTGAAATCGAATGTACCCAGCCGTCACAAAACAAAGATAATACCTATGAATAATTAAATAATGTCAAGGAAACAACCATTTATTTGAATCTCGTAACTTAAGACGATGGGGACTGCCAGCTGCGCCAAATGCACTTCTGTAACTTTGCTATTCCTATATTAACTTCCACAAAATAATAAACAGACCTTAATCTGTAAGAAATAAGGTTGAATATTGCAAGATAAGGATGTTGTACAGGTATGTCACAAAGTTGGTCAGTAAGTTCGTAGAAGTCTACGGTGTTTCGTTGATGCAAGTTTAGCCGTGAAGTGTTATGGTGTAGTACAGTTTACAACCAGTCATCTAATAGATAATAAAGGGGAGGACACCTGGGGCTATAGTTATTATACTTACCGATACCTACTAGCCAGCGGTGCAGCGCTTAGTCGGCCTGTAGAAACAAGAATTCTGGATACGCTGTTTATGCTGTTTTTACAGCGATGCTGCATTCGCTTTTTTGAGGATGCCAGTAAATCTATATCGTGCACCTTCACTCAAAATATCATCATTCAAAACAGTTTCTTCCATGTAGTAAGCTAGGGTCCTCAGACAGTATATCTCTGAAACATTATTTTTAATTGCTGTTAAACATTTACCAAAGTTAATAAACAAAAGTCATCAAATTATACATTTAGCATTTTAACCCTCTCACTGCGCTTATAAGAGCAAATTTTGCCCATAATGTAAGTAAATTTTGCATAAAATCATCTTATATTAGCTTGAGCAAACAACTTTGGGTTGCTAGATAGGAAAATTGCGGTTATCGTAAATTTTAATCATAATTTAAGGAGGGCGATGAAGAAATATGACATAATAAGGAAGTAGATGTTGAGAGCCCGACAGGCTTTGGTTAGCAAAGAGGGCGCGAAGGTAACTGAAGAAAAATATTGTTATGCATTATGTCGGTCCGGGAACTGGGTTATTTATTATACAAGCTAGTGTTAATTTTTTTCACCGAGATCTGAGTGAATTTTTATTTACGCTCCCTTTGCTATTTTTATAATTACGGTTTCCAGAGATACCTCGTATTCATTATGTTTAAAGGTGTCGAAAGCTTTTGTAAAATTCTTGTAGCTTTGTATGAATTATCAAATACACTAAATTTAAGATTGTGAACTTATGTTTAAAATGACATAGGTAATATAGGAAGGGTTTCACGAATAGGTTTAGTTTAGTTATCAACCCGTTCCAAGATAAGTTACAAGCTCACACAAGCTTACACAACTTACAAGCTCAAATCTCAATAATTTCTTCACCCATAAACTATACCTCATAATTTCAACAAACAAATACTCTATCCTCATTACAGCTCGTCGAACGAGTTGCGGAGGCTGCAATTTAAAATCTCTCCGTTCACTCGTTATCCGATATTGATCCGACAAAATTGCAAATTGCATTCCTTCTTACCTGAAAACACGTTCAGGCTAACGATCCTCTTCATTTAAACCTCTGTTTATTTTATTTTGGGTGTCTAGTGCGTTAAGGCTTGTACAGACCAGCGCGACTCACGACGCGACATAAAGGAACCGCTCGTCACGCGACACGCGGGGCCCTTGTGTCGCCTTTAATGTCTGGGCTTGAGTATTTTGCATTTTGATAAATGATTATTTTCTGTCGTTGGTTTTGTAGGAATGCTACAAGTAAGTATTCTCGGTCCGTCACCGAAGTTCATCTTAATAGTACATTACTGCAGCGGCCTGCAAAAGTGGGATTTATGGACGAACGTAAAAATGTGGGCCGAAGCGAAGCCGAGGCACTCATACGTGAGTCCATCAAAGTCTGGTTGCGGCCAAGGCTTGTATAGTGCTTTTCTCAAATAATGCGCGGAAATTCAAACAAAGTAAATTATTTATAACGTATTTGTTTTTTTTTTTCAATAAACAGCAATCTATTTGCAAGCCAGTTTGAAATTTTATATAACCTTTGATAAGTTACCTCCTTGGTTGCCATGTTTCAGAGTAAAAGATCGTCCCATTTTTTTAATTACACGATAGATAAGAGTTTATTAAGTAATTTATTTGACCGCTAAACCACGACACATGGATTTTCATATAAGTTTTGGTGGCCGCTGCTCGCAACTATTTGCCCAGTAAAGCAATTTCGATTTATCTCGAAGAAGGTTGTCAAAATAATGCTCGAATTTCCACGCATGTTTGAGAAAAAGCAATTTTCTCCTGTCATGTCGTAACGTAATAAATATAAGAGTACAACGCATTCTGTGGTAAAAATATTAGTCAATCAGTAAGGTAGCTATTCGTAGAAGCAGCTTTAATGAACCCACTTAAATCTGCACCCTATTTACGTAACACACTATCAAACACAATTTGAATGATTTTGAAGTATACCTATTGTTAATCCATTGCTCCATAGGTTCGAATTTGTCTGCTCAATAACGTAAATTACGCAAGGAATATTGTTCAAAATTAAACCCTTTGCTACCTTAACACTCAGTTGCAGAAAGCTCACCATTAACACTTCATTACATAAAGCAGCATTATCGCTAATGAATTCATTACTTTAATGAAGTTGCACAAACAAATTTTAGATGGCATTAGACATTTTTAATGTCACTTTAGTTAAAGAAGACTTTAAACAATATTGCCAGGAACAAATTAACATATTGAACGAAAAGAGTGAACATTTGCGTTCTGATATTATCCGTACGTACAAGTACACCACAATTTTAGCATAAAATATAGTAAATGTAGTTGATTTATGTGTATTCAGTGTACTCTGTGGTTTAGTCTAGTTTAAATAATCTGGTTTAAGTGGTATACGCTAAGGTAGCCCGCGAAATTCAAATTTACCAACGTTTTTTGCAAATTTTATACTTCTGATTCATATTCTAATGATTAATTCTGTAAAGCCATATTGGTTATGGTCGCGAATCATAATTAGATCAACATACAATGTGTTACTGACCTGCAAATTACAAAAAAGGTAATAAAATTTGAATTTCGTGGGCTACCTTAGCGCATCCCCCTTATTCTAATAATTTTAACATGTATGCAGTCTAGAGCTCCTGCCACACGTGGAAATCCATCAATTTCTACGTAGTTCCGTCCGGTCTGGCATTTTAATATAGAGGTGGCTTAATTTTGCTAGTTCACGGGATACTTTTTGTATAAACAAACTGACAAATAACCCGACCCAACCTGTTTCCGACAAACTGTTGATTTATTTATGTTTATTAAATCACCCAATACTTTCTGGAAAGATCCAGTGGCGAAAATTCTCAAAAATATTAAAAGCTGTGTAAGGTCATTAATGGATTTATTTCTTTGCGTCACTGGTTCTAAATCTTAATCAAGTAGGTTACAAATTTGAAGAAATGCCTCCTTGGAAATTCTATACCTTACACGAAACTCTTCTCCATCATGTTTTAAAAATAAATTCACTCGGTCTGGGATTCGACGGCGAGGTACCTAAATCTATTAAATAAGAATCAGATAATGACGAAAGACTGGTTAAAGACATCTTTCAATTACAGAAATGCATTCAAGTACCGTAGAAAACACTAATGTTGCTCTTAATGGATGCTTTTCGGTCCATTAAAATTAAAAAATCTGAAATGTCAAACTTAAAGTTCACCACCTGCTAATGGGCGCTAATGAAGTTACGTGCAACGTAAAAGTGTTTAAAATGGCCGGTTTCATTAGGTTTGACATTTCATTAGTTAAATTTAATGGAGCATTAAAATAAAATAAAAAATGGTTTTGTGCAATGATTTAATGCTACATTAGTGTTTAATGTAGTCTTTAAAATTTAAAGATCGTTTCTGCAACTGAGTGTAAATCATGCAAATTACATCCAGCGTTATGAAAAGCTGGATAGTTTTATTAGCATATTTTTGTTGGCACGAAGTTTCCTGCATTTTTTAATCCTATGTACATCCCTACATTTGTTCTAATTACGGCAGATATTCTGTGATATAAGTTACGTAAATGGGCTAGTTGCCTTGCGTTGGTAGTTGAGCACAAATGATAAATTAATAAATATGAAGACTCCATGTTCTCCATGCAAGTAGATACGTAACTCTGTAATGAAGGCACAAGCAACAAGCCAATAATGCCTACCGGCACAAAAACACACGCTTCGGAAATTATCCAGGATTTTTTACAAGAAGTAATTTCTTCAGAACAATCATGTTTGTTTTACCATCAATACTCGGGCAAATTACCCAGACGGCTTATTGATTACCAGACGTGCCCTACAATTATGATAATGTTACGATTACATACCAATTTCGTTGAGATTGTCTTATTATTTTTTAAGCAAATTATCGTCGTTGTTTACCTACTGTAAGTAAATAAGGTGGTTATTTCATTTCGCGTGTGTGTTCGAAGGGTTTAATTGTACTTATTGGAGTTGGAGGTATTATTAATTAATTAAATGTAATGGAAATTGTTACGTACGTTTCCGTTGCATCATTATTCAATAAGTATGTTGTTGGTATACTTATTATAAGTAATAACTAACATAACTGTTTTTATCGTCGTGGTGCTAACCTAATAATCGCTGCGTGCTACAGCCCGATTCAAACTTTATAGCGGATCGGAAGATGAGGCGAGTCGCTGCGCTGTAATGCATCCATGTGTCAGTGGGGGTGAGGGGTGGGGACGGGGTGGTACTCCGCAGTGAGTAGCGCACTTCAGCGCCGCCATTAAAGTGCTGACAAGAGTCAAATGATCTAAGTAGGCATATCTTAAAAAATATTGCCAAATCTATAATTATGTATAAGTAGTAAGTGGTAGCGGAAAAAAATATATGACGGAAGCCATATTGTTTAACAGCTGCGAGAGGCGGCGACTAGATGGCGCTAGTGGAACGTGCACCATAGACAATCATTCATTCTATCGGTCATTTGACTTAGAACACTTGAAGTCAATTGAGTGAAATATTGTAACGTTACCCCCCACTAGCGGATCGCCTTTATAAGGAGCTACGCTGTTGAGTCGGTACGCACTTTGAACGGATGCGTCGTGGTGCACGGACCACTGTCTCTCGACAGTCAGTACTTCCCGGTTATTGGAAGTGGAACGTTGTCTCCGACAAATTAGTACTATCCTTATTGCGGTGGGTGCATGGACCACTGTCCCTGACAGTCAGTACTGCCCTATGTGACCGCCACTACTATTATTAGTTATTTAATTAATTTCATTTCTATATTCTCTCGATTTAAAATAACTGATAGTTCGATTGAAATAGATTTCTGTTTTGCCATATCTGAGTATTACTTCTGATGTCTGGACCTATCCCGCCATCAGAAGTGGGATACGAAGACCACCCTACTTCTGGAGACTCAGCTTCCAATATCATGCAAGACCAGATGCTTTTGTTTAGTAACGGCATGCAAGCCTTAATTTCTAAAATCGTTGGAAATTTGTCATCTACCTCCTGTACACTGAGTCCATTAGTCTCATTCGACCGTGATGCGTCCGCACGCATCGTGTTTAATGAAGGAGAGTATTACTTGTAAATTTAGAGGTAGAAGAGTAAATGATGTGGTACCTTTAGTAGGTATAGGCAATAAAAAAATATCAAGAATACTTTGCAATTGCTGTGTCAGGCAGAAATTAACGATTTAGCGACGGAGTTTCTATTCCAAGTTTTGCTAGATATATACTTGCGTAGTAACATCGTATTGACTCGAGACATTTTAAGTAACGGTTTTTGTTCGAGCAACTGAATTAATTTTGCCTAGAACTATAAACGTGTGTAAAGCTATTTAGACTACGGCAATAATTAATTTTATCGATTAGGTTCTTGTCGGTTTTTTTTCGTGATAACTGGGGGGTTGTTTCTTTGACTAAAATGTTCACATTATCCATTTTGACGTAGTAAATCAATTAAAATGCGGCACGAAAAACTTCTGTCAGTTAAAACAATCTCGCGCTCCTGATTGGCTGAAAGGATTTCACGTCTCGCTCTTGATTGAATGAAATGATTTGACTAAATTTGTTAATAAACTTCGAAGGATTTGTCTGAGTTAGATACTAACGTGTATTTTAAAACCGGTTTTTGCCTTAATTTAAGTGGATTTGACTAATTTTGTAAATGACAACGATGTACCATTCTCTACCTACCTCTACCTCTACCATTCTCACTCTTAAATAAACTTGAGACATATGGAATTAGAGGAAATGTGAACAATCTAATTAAATCTTACTTACATAACAGAACTCAAATAACAAATATAAACCACATTAATATGAAAAGTAAACATGAAATTGTTTCTCAATCCTCGGAACGTATAGTTTCGTTTGGTGTGCCACAGGGGAGTGTTCTAGGGCCCCCTTTATTTATATTATACATTAATGATCTACCGAATGGCATCCCTCAACCTCTGACGCTATTTGCCGATGATAGCACCATAACTATACCTTGTACAAGTGTTGATACTTATGAGAGTGACATAAATGATTCTATAAATCGAATGGTAAAGTGGCTAGATACCAATAACTTAAAAATTAACCTGACAAAAACTAAAGTAATACATTTTAGTCAACGGATCAATAGTAAGAGTGATTTAAGTATACACTACGATAACCAGCCTATAGAAGAGGTAGAAACGACAAAATTTTTAGGGCTCCACATTGACAAAAAACTAAATTGGAAATCCCATATCGAAATCTTGTGCAAGAAAATCAGTAAATCTGCCTATGCCCTACACACATTGTCGTCAATAATAAGTGTGGAGGCATTACTTACAGCCTACTATGGCTTAACAGAATCTCATCTACGCTATGGTGTCATTTTCTGGGGCAATTCAACAGAAAAAGACACGGTGTTCAAAGCTCAAAAGAGATGCGTTCGATCAATATTTAAAATGAAACCGACTGATAGTTGCGTGCCTTACTTTAAAAAATATAAAATACTTACTTTGCCATGTCTGTACATTTTAGGAGTGGCTGTTTTTGTCAAAACAAATCCACATCGATTTAAACGATTAGATGAAGTAGTCTCACGTAATAGGCGAGACAACAGCAGGATATGCTCTCATACTGCGAGAACAACCCTCATGCGCAAAAGTGTCTTCTGTATGGCTCCTATTATATTTAATAAAGTACCTAAAAGTTGGAGAGAACTGCCCGTGTCACTTTTTAAAAATAAGCTTAGAATTTTTTTAGTTAGTAAAGTGTATTACAGTGTTACAGATTTTTTAAATGAGAAGGACTTTTCTCTTCCGACTTCTAATTTACATAGATATGAATAACAATTTAATGTGATCTTAAATCAATTGGCTTTTGTACGATTCCATTTACTGCATTAATGAATATTTTGGACATAATTTAATTTATTTTGACTATATTATTATACGTAAACTTTAATATCCTGACATCAATTATTATCTATTTGTTTGTTATTTTTGTAATGAAATTTAAAATGACTAAAATATGTAAAAAGCAATTAAATGTATATATATATTTTTTTTTTAACCTACAAAATTTGTACGCCGTTTATTGGCAAAACATGGACGTACACAACATCTATGAATTAAATACCTTGCATGTCTGATTAAGTCAGTTTATGTATACGCATGTTTGACAAATAAAGTATCTTTATCTTTATCTTTACCAGTTGATAAAAGACGTGACCTTGTAAACATCTTAGAATTATACTCTGAACTTTTTTTATTAACGGTTTTCCGACAACACGTGTTAACACTGGTGAGTTGGAGGTAGGGATTGTAAATATTCGATAATTTTTAGTATTCGAATACTTCTTCAGCCTTGTTCGAATTTTTCGAGTGATGTTCGAACTGTTCGAGTGATGTTAGAGTTATTTACTCGAACAACTCGGTATTCGAATATTTGATTGCAATACCTATTTGAAAGTAAGATTGATAGACCCTAATCGTACAGTGCAAAGACGTTCTTACAGACTGTCTCCGGACAAAAGTCGAATCATGCGCGATAGGGCTAATTTACTGTTGCAAGCCTAAATAATTAGACCCAGTAGTAGTAATGTAAATTAATGCGAATTCTTGATTCTTACCATGCTAATTGCTAATGATATGCTATTTGCTAAATGTCATCCCATCAGTACCCAGTAGTACGCCGTTTGCTAGGCCAGCCCTTTTGGTTATAAAGTATGATGGATCAGACCGTATGTGCATAGATTATAGAGACATTAATAATAATAAAGTGACAGATCGTTATCCATTACCGTTGATTTCTGACCAGATTTCTTTCCAAAGTTACATCCAAAATTTAAGGGACCGTTTGAGGTCATAAAGGTTCTTTGACGGTGATCGCTACACATTGAGAGCATTCAATTTCAATCGTATTTACAAGTACTATCGTGGACGCTGGCGCCTAGCCACTTTTCGACCTTATTACTAGGAGCATGGGGTTGAGAAGTGGTCGGGCGGTGGTATCCTCGATGGTACGTGCATGATAGCCATTTGAAGTGGAAGACGTTGAGTCGAGTGATAGTGGTGAATCTTGGTTCGGCTGGTTGGACCGTACCAGTAACCATTTCGTAGCCGTAGTCCGTTAGAAGTCGGTATCTGCTTATAGTAGTCCGTGGATGAGCAGTGCGCAGGTGGCTCTAGTAGAGGTCGGGTCTTGTAGTGACCATAGTCCGTGGGACTCGGAATTCAGGAGAATTCAGTGAAAAAAAACATGGGGTTTGTTAAACGGGCTTAGTGAAAAGTCACAGGCCACTGATAAGATTCCTACTTTGTGTTTTGTTATGCTCTAAGGCTGATTTATGAATTGCTGTCACATGTTTGGTTTGATTTTGTCTTTTGCGAGATGCGCGATAAATCTTTGACTTCGACTTTGAATTTCCTGATTATTGATAACATGTTAATTTTCTTCTAAGTTCTCGTTGATTTATAGTAATATGGTACTCTAGTTTAATTCAAAATGAAATAAAGCGTTAGGTTTAAAGAGTACTTTGACGAACGAAATAGGGAAAAGGGTGTCTGGTATAAAACTATACATTGTCAGCCTCCTCGTATACCGTAGTTTGCTATCAAGGAAATGAGTAGGCATCATATTGTTCTATTTCATTGATTACGCTTTGGTCACTACCCATCCCGCAAGTTTCGTTATTTGATGAACAAAGTAAATTCTCCCAATTGTGAAACATGCGGATCGGTTGAAGATGTTCACCATCTACTTATAGAGTGTACTAAGACTAAGAAGGAAAGAGAATCATTGTTGAGTGCGGCAAAAGGTAATGAATATGATATTGGTAGATATGTTAAAGTTTTGGCGCAGCCTTCACCCGAGATAGAAAACCTACTTACTGATTTGTTTAGACATTAATAATTTATATTTTATTTGTAGAGTTAATTTAGAATAGTTTAAGTTATGATGAGGCTGGCATGCCACTGTGGATAAAAGCCTCATTTCGACTTTATTGAACTCTGATAAATCAGACGTTCACTTCATTTAATGGCTAACGACAATGATGACAAGACCTTGATGACATAAGGAGATTGGCATCTGAAGGCGTTGAGAAGTCCGCGCGTTATGATGAAAGTCGTTTTGATAGTACAAAGGCAAGCGTGAGTAGGTTCTCTGTCGGTGAATTCGTGCTTATTGGAACGAGAAGCGTTCTATGTTAGAGGGTTTGGTTTCCGCACTTAGTCCTTCATGTGGACCATTGTGCGTGTTATTCCAACCAGCCCACCTACCTCCAGAAGCTGATTAGGTCTTCTGTACCC
Organism: Tiliacea aurago; assembly: GCA_948098905.1. Lineage (NCBI taxonomy): Eukaryota > Metazoa > Arthropoda > Insecta > Lepidoptera > Noctuidae > Tiliacea > Tiliacea aurago. The sequence continues at coordinate 22,755,259 of OX402577.1, forward strand.
TAATTGCGTAACATGGTTTGAATCGGAATCGGAGTGATTTTGAAATATAATGCTAATCCATTGCTTCCTATGGTAGAAAAAAAATGTCTGCGCAACAACGTAAATAACGCAATAAATGTTGTTGAACTGTCAAATTGAAACCGATTCCTACTGATAGTGTGTTACGCAATTAGCCCTCTGGACTGCATAGGATATCTGTGAAGGATCTGAGTGACCCGAGGGTTTCTGTTCAGATCTGGGTGACGCCTGTGCAGTCAAAGAGCACATGCGAAACGGTTTCTTCAGCCTCCATGCAAGCCCTGCACAGAGGGCTGTGCGTTATACCTATTGTGTGGTAGTGTTTGTTTAATGATCAGTGTCCCGTGATGGTCCCCGTCACCGGACGCAGGCCGTTCCTGTCCAGGCATAGCAAGCGCCTGGTTAGCTTGCCATCTAGGGATGGCATGGCTTTCCTGGATTGCCTGCAGCCCGGTGTCGAGGTCCACCAGTTCTCCGCTTGTGTGTGGATGAACTCCTGTAGCCAGAACGAACGAGGAGCGTAATCAAACTAAGTTTGAAGTGAAGTATAGAGGCCCTTTCAAATTTTTGAAGTGTTAGATGGCAATCGGTATGTTTTAAAAATCTCTAGTTAACAAGCGTACTTAAAAACGCTCATGACCGTGTTCGGAAGATGCCCGATGCCAAGTACCAATTGAGATTGTAGACGAAATAGATGAGTTGGCATCACTTAACAGGTTCTCGGTTCAGTGGGTCGGAGACTATACCAGAGTATCGTAGTGCTCAATGAGTAGTCCATGGGTACGCGGTAGGCGGTAGCTCTGGGTGGTATAGTCGGGTTTTGCCTAGAAGCAAAGACCATAGAGTCAAGGGTTGACTCGGTATTCCCGTGGGGAATAGTGTGTGTACAGATCAGCTTAAGCTTACAATTCAAACGATCTGCTAAGGCTGGAAGTGGCTACAAGTCCCTCAAAGTGACCATGAATGAGATACCTGAGGTTTTGTTTTCTTTGCTCGGTAATCTCAAAACTAGATAGTTCCAACTAGAAGGTTGGTCTAGTTTATAGTTTCTAAAATTTGGTTTCAAATTGCTTAGAAATTAAAACGGATTTTAAAGAGATAGTTCTCAAAACTTTAAATGCCAGTCGTGTCTTAGAATAAAAAAAAACATTATCGATTGGTTCACAAACAGTAACTATTAATTCTGAAGATACTTTATCTATGGATTCTGAGGCGACTGTATCCTGTAATTCTGTTCTGTATAACCCAGTACCGGAACAAGGTCCCTTGCTGGATGTTTAAATGTACTAGTAAGTACTAGTTTATATCGTAGGGGTTGCAAGAGTTGTGACCTAGCCCAGTTGTAGCTGAAGGGGTTTCACCTGCTTTTGTGGGTGACGATTTAAACCAGCATGTTTGAACTGTAGGGGTTTTCTGTTGTAAAGAAATACCTAGACCAGTGATATTAGCTATTTTGATATGTAACGATGATGATGATGTGAATTAATGAAAGTCTTCTTTTAATTTTTTTTGGATGAATTCATGCACTCGAGGACGAGTGATTTATCAGAATGGCCGTGACGGAAGCCATATTGTTTAACAGCTGCGAGAGGCGGCGACTAGATGGCGCTAGTGGAACGTGCACCATAGACAATCATTCATTCTATCGGTCATTTGACTTAGAACACTTGAAGTCAATTGAGTGAAATATTGTAACGTTACCCCCCACTAGCGGATCGCCTTTATAAGGAGCTACGCTGTTGAGTCGGTACGCACTTTGAACGGATGCGTCGTGGTGCACGGACCACTGTCTCTCGACAGTCAGTACTTCCCGGTTATTGGAAGTGGAACGTTGTCTCCGACAAATTAGTACTATCCTTATTGCGGTGGGTGCATGGACCACTGTCCCTGACAGTCAGTACTGCCCTATGTGACCGCCACTACCATTATTAGTTATTTAATTAATTTCATTTCTATATTCTCTCGATTTAAAATAACTGATAGTTCGATTGAAATAGATTTCTGTATTGCCATATCTGAGTATTACTTCTGATGTCTGGACCTATCCCGACATATATGTTAATCTTGAACATAATATATGACTCAGAACCTGGTTGTTACTAAAACACGTCTTGAAAAAAAAATCTAGATACAAATGAACGGTAAATTAACCTTTTACCTTGATTACCAAACCAAAATATCTGTAAGTATTAAATATCAACGTAAGTACGTTGGTATTTTATTACTAACAAGGACGTCTTATTTAAATGCAGAACTTGATTGTTTTTTATCTTCGATTACTCAACAAATTTTTGAGTAAATATTTTGCAATAAATTATAAGCGTTGTGTCATCGCGCTTCTCTTTCATACAAATGCAGTCCAAAAGCGAGACCGCGCTTTAGCTGTTGTCAGTTTGAAACGTACTATACGAATGGCTACGAGCCTACGAAACGACATTATGTGCACTTTACAGTACCCTTCGTTTTTTTTTTTTTTTTATAACTTCTACCATGGATTTGAGTGTTTAGTTTATCCACGAATTATGGGTTCTACTAATACAAAAACAACAAAGGATTTCTGTTCAAGTTTTCACGATTTCATTCTATTTTGATAGACAAGATTTATGCAATAACCGTATTAATATATTATTAAATAACGTAAGTACTTACCCACTTAGTTATTAATAATTTATTTCATCGTAAATATTGCCATCTACAAAATTACGACTCATTTACGTCGCGTGTCACCGTAGGGTTGTCGCGAAAACTATTGTGTGCGTCCCCAATAAAATAACGAGAGAGATAAATTAAATAAACATTGGTTTAAATAAAAAATAACGTCCGTATTGTTCGGAGGCGTTGTGCGTGGGAATGACAGACGCCTAGGGTGATCTCTGGGAATGACGTTACTAAATAAATGATACTTTTGGTGTAGCCCTATCAGATGGTTAAGTAGGTATTAATATTATCTGTATGTGCAACTGTGAAATATTTTTACTGACTAGCTTTTGCCCGCGGCTTCGCTCACGTTCATTTAGAATTTGACAATCAATTCGGGTTGTACACTGCTTGTTGTTTGGCATTTGGCGGCAAAAAACTCATAACACACTATCATAGTTTCTATAATAATATAATTCAATCATGATTCGAAAGACACGTGGTGCCATCTATTATCATTTGAACGATATTGTTGTTTTCCTCAGGAACAGTACTTTTTTTCGGGATGAAAGGTCCGTTTCTGTACACCTGACAACATTTATATGCAAAATTTCAGGATGATCGGTTCAATGGTTTAGGTATGAAAAGGTAACAAACAAACAAACTTACTTTCGCGAGCAAATTTTTATAAGAGCTTTTATTCATTAATGCTTTTTTTGTGGGTTTTATGTTCAAAAAACCTAATGCAATCAACAATTGAGGCTGGCAGGGTGAACTAGGGTGCTATCACCACTGTTTATTCATGTTTAGGGTTCCGTAGTCAACAAGGAACAGTTATAATATCAGCCATGTCCGTCTGTCTGTCTGTCCCCGGATTAACTCAGAGATTCTTAGTACTAGAAAGCTATAATTTGGCATGGCCGCATATTACTCACGCCGACAAAATGTTGCCAGAATGCAAAACAGTTTAAAGTAAAATCAATTTTATAAATCGATGAAATAAGAATATCGCCCGTTTTAGGGTGCAGTCAAGCAGGAACCCTTACAGTTTCGCCATGTCTATATGTCTGTCGGTATGTCCGCGGCTTGGCTCAGAGACTTAGTACTTACTACAAAGCTGTAATTTTTAATCACGCCGAAAAAGTGGTAAAAGGAACCTTGAAAAAAAATTTGTAGGGTACCTCGCGTGCACGTAAATTAGGGATGAAATTAATTTTTCACGTCTATCCCATGGTGTGGGATATCTTAAGATTTGACTTGAAACAGAGACGCTTCGCTCGCTCGGTCAATAACGAAGTTAAAAGGACAACTATCACAGCTAAATAGGTGTAGCGGCATCAACATCGCCACATGCGAACAACGCGTCACACTGACGTCACGCAAATCCTGCATCGCGCAAGCAGAGTTTACCGCGCGACTAGCATATATGTATACATCATACCGACATCAACCGTCGGGCAGTTGCCCACCAGACACAACACCCGTCTGGTCGGAGGATCCACCCTTTTCAATAGAGGATGGGTAAACTTTACACCCAGTTCCTCATGCCTCTAAATAAGCATTGCAAGTTAACGAGTAATAGCCGACCAACTTACATTTGCAGTTGGAACGTATGGGAGAACATGTTTTTCAACTACAATGTTATGGTTTTTCTTGGGATAAATTCATCTCAACTACGGAACCCTTTATTGTGCGTGGTCCGACACGCACATGGTCGGTTTTTTATTTCTATGATTGAAAAAATATTTCCTGATGCAACATAAATTCACTCTTTATTCATTACTTACATTGAGCATTATGCCCTACCCTTAAAACCTCATAAAAAATAGTGACACGGCCGTTTCTGCATAATCGCATCAAAACTGTCACATGTGTACAATATAACATGAGTTCTACCTTTTGCTGTGACACAGCATTTCATACAAATCTTTTGACATCATGCGACTAAACTGTCGCAGCTCCCCACATGACGGGACAGTTTTGCGACAAAAAATCGGCCCTGTTTACCCTAACTTAGTTATGGTCGCTGGTAGATAGATAACGATGCGACGCGAAGTAATTCGAAGGTGCTCGTGCATGGCATTTTTAAATTAAGAACGCGTTTGTCATGTTTCACTTATGTGATTAAAATGTAGATGGCCTGATACAGGTTCCGGTAAATAATTTCTTTTTTTTTTGGTTTTTTAGTTGCTATTGAAGTTTCGTGTTCCATGCAGCAATTGCATTGGTTTTTAACATTGATGTAGGAAGATATGGTACGCGCTCCTCGATATGGACCGCATAAATTCGGGGAGAGGACACAATCGACCTACATTACTCCTGGTTTGCGGGGGATACCCAAATCGTAGTTTGTTAGCGAGTTGTTATTTCCCGTTCCCGCTATAGCCCGCGTAATATGTCTATCCATTTCGGTTGTCTAGCACATAACGCACGACATCGGGTCCATTTAATATTTACGTGATGTTAGAGAGTGGCCTATCTTCCTATTTAATGCATCAATGGTTTTTAAGCTTATTTTTTTCGTAAATTATGGATAATTTTCCTACGTACGAACTACAATTTTACTGCTAGTTTTACAGTATTAAGTCTTAGGCTGCTTTTTCATCAGAGATTTGCTATGCTGCGAGGATGTGAAAGCTAAGCTACGAAACTATGTGATCGTTTCTACTAATGTAAGCTGTGTAGCGGAGTGAGTAAGATGTGCTTTGAAATGCGCCGCCACGAGGTAGCTGTGCGAGGAGGATGTGCAGCTCGAACTATGCAATGCATCGACAGTACCCCGGAGACACCGGGAGCGGCTGCGGCGTGGTGAGGGGAGAGGCGCTTGATATCAAACGCATCCATAGCACGCATCCTTCCATAATATGGAAGGATGCGTGCTATGGATGCGATTATAAAAAACCGGCCAAGTGCGTGTCGAACCACGCACAATGAAGGGTTCCGTAGTTGGGATGAATTTATCCCAAGAACAAACTTAACATTGTAGTTGGAAAACATGATCCCCATACTTACATTCCAATTGCAAATGTAAGTTTGTACGCACAATAATGAGTGATTTATCATGATTGTTATTTTAAGATCACAGACTTCTTATAGGTTTTCCTGTAATCTATAACTAAAGAAGTATTTTCTGTATTTTTATCAAAATTTTAGGTTCAGTAATTACGGACATAAAGGGGGGGGGGGGGTCATTTTTCATCTATTTTCTTAAATAATTTCAAAAGTATGTATTTTAAAATTATAAAAAAAAAATATATAAAATCCTTAAACCAAGCCCTTTCATTTGATATGTCACACAGTACAGTAATTTAGTATATTAATTTATTGACGTAACTCGTCCGTATTTGGGTCACAGAAGTTCATATATGTACTAAATAACAACTTAATCGGTCCGGTAGATTCGGAGCAAATCAGCTGTGACAGACGGTCAGACAGACAGACACACGAGTGATCCTATAATATGGGTTCGTTTTGAGGTACGGAACCCTAAAAAAGACAGCTGAACCCATTTCCACCAATGCCTTGCTATCTAGACCAATAAATATGATTGGTGGATATCAAATGCATCCATAGGCTGCATAGCAACGTAGCTAAGCAAAATTCTGGTGGAAACGCAGCCTTATACCTGCATTTTCCCTGTAATGGACTTTTAACTTAAGATTCAGATATATGCCAGTGACCTTGAGTGGTTAGCTTGCGTGTTCTGTACTGAGCTCACGCAACACGTCGTACGTTCAGCCAGTAATAGGACTCGCCCATCAAGGAGCGCTGTCCCCAATTTGACGCATTATTAATTTATTGTACACAAAACAAAAGGTATTTAAAAAAAACGCGTATACTAAAAGAAATAATAATTAAATTATCTTTAAATTGGTAATGGTTTCAGAAAAATACGCTTTGTAGATTTTGCGCCATTCACAGCTTTTTATCCGTGTTAGACACAACTTTACAAATTAATTTCACTATGGAATTTAGATTATGTTTATCATAATCTAAAATATTCACATATTAAATTATTGAAAAAAGGCTCTAATTTAACATATTTTTTTTTTTTCAAATCATCAACACTACTCGTTTAGACGTGATCTTCAGTATAAAATTATTAAAAGTCGGTTATGGTCGCCTTAACATTCTACTTCCAGTTTTGTTGAGCGGGACTAAAGGAAACATTCAATAGATAAGACGCGGCTACCATACAAACAGGGGTCGAAAAATAAACAAACTAAAGATATTATTATGTTTAGTCCCGGCCACTGTGTGTAAATGTCCATTCGAACAAATTTATGCTCAAAATCGAACTCGATTTACTATCGACAAGCCCGTGTTTATTGATATTATTATATATATTATATATATATATAATATATATTATTAGACTACGAATATTATAATTTTAAAGATTTCTAATTATGATTAAATACATGTCTTTGAACCATAAACAGCGTGCCGCTACAGTGGCGACATTAATTTAACACACCTATACAGTTTCGCCTTTACGTTTTGTGAAAATATTTTAATTTCATTAAACATTAATATTTATTGATTTATTTACAATTTTTTAAAATAGCGTCTTAGACCAAACTGTACATAAGCAGCGTAGCACATAGGTAATTAGCCGGGGTCATGTATCTTAATAACATCGAATCAATGAAATTAAAACAAATAACGTGCAAGGAGTGTTTATCGTATTCGGGGTCCTCCGGGACGGGGGCCTCGGGGATCGGGGTACTCAGGGAATAACCCGTAGGCGAATTGAAGGAAAGAGAGAGCTTTATTATTTTAGTTTGTTTGTTTTTTTTATTTTTGAATTTATAATTATTTATCTATTTAAAAAAAAAACTAATAAATAAATTAAATTATTTTATTTTAATATTTTACGTAAAACATATTTGTTTTAATGATAACCGGCCACTAGCCCTACCAGTGTCTAAAATTAATGTCGCCACTGTAGCGTATAATATAGTCGTCCTTATCGATTTCGATAACGGCGACCCTTAGAAATCAATTCCTTGCGTGTGCCCATAAATGGCTCGCTTGAACGAATTTAGTCTTAGACACGCGGTCGCAACTACAACAATAAAAGTTTGCCTGCAGTGCTGTGTTGTTGATCGAGCGAGCGAAGCGTCTCTGCTTCAAGTCTGGCAAAATTTGCTTTCCTCTCTCAGTTTGTTGGTACTCCTCTACAGGTCGTATTTTACAAACACGAACCTTGGTAAACCACCTATACAGGCTGTTAAAGTAACTGCGTTCCATAGCTTAAGGGTAGGTTCAGTGATAAAGGAACCCAGGAAAAATTAAAAAAAAAACAAAAAGAAAATACAAAAAAAATATTGCATGATCAACCTAATTTAGGACCTACTAACTTAAAATAGCAATCGTTTAGAATAAAAAATATTTTATTTGACGGTCCTAAGCCCGTTAAAGTACGAAGAGACATATGTTTTATTTTTTTATTAAATTGTTTGTTTGTTTTTTTTTCTTAATTTATTTTTTATTTTTTCTGGGTTCCTTTAACGATACTGAACCTACCCCTAAGCTATGGCACGCAGTTACTTTAACACACTGTATACTTAGGTGTTACGACTTTATAGTTTTTTTTTTAGTCTTCGGGGGTTTTTGATTGGAGGGGGTACCTCCTCCAAACAGAAGCAAAAAGAGAGCTACTGGATATCTCCATCTATGAGATCCAATTTTTTTTTAATATAATTATTTGAAAGGTAACTTCATGTTGGGCTTAGTAACCCTATACTATGATATTTCACTTTCATGTTGGGCCTGCGCATTCAAGCCATTATGAAATTGGCGTATGAGGTCGATGAATTTGTTTCGGTATCCAGACTTTTGAAGAACAAGCCAGAGCCTCTATAAAATGCTTTCTCTAGATCAACTAAGCACATGGAGAGACGCCTTTGATGTTCAAAGCTTTTCTCCTGCAGTTCTCTTACAAGGGATATGGCATCGATAGTAGTACCTCTGCGAGGAAGAAAGCCACCTACACTTGCCTTTTAAATATTTGAACTATACACAACAGTTCACATTGGTTTGCGACATCCCTACGGCGACTCGCAACGGAAATGAGTTGTAATTTTGTAGACTTACAATGAAATAAATTACGATGGCATATTATTGTCAAAATCTACAACATAAACAGTAGGTTCACTATACCTATATAACCTATTGCAGAAAAGCCATAGCATAATCAGCCTATAGTTGTTCCCACTGCTGGGACACAGGCCTCCTCTCAGTGAGAGGAAGTGGACACAATCCACCACGCGATGTTAAGTTACCTCTAGATATAAAAAGCGCTAACTACTCACCCTCACTCGCTCTTTTAAAATCAACTTAAACGTTTCCTGTTAAATAAGTGTCTTTATGTTGTTGAAGATCTATAACGATATTCCTATACATGTTGTATTTATGCATTGTTGTAATATTTAACGTGTTTTTCCATAATTATGTAATTTAATTTATTTTTAAATTTTTCATACCATGTAATTTCAGATACCATTAATTTGTTAATGAATAAATGACTTATTATGTCACAAGTCTTCGAATTTTTGGTTTTAGGGCATGCCGATTTCCTCCCGATGCTTTCCTTCACCGTTTTGAGTAATGACGAAATAATTTTATTAAAGTTATTATAGGTCGTTGCCTCGTAGGTTTGAACCCTGAGTTCCAACCTACTCGTACGACCTATAATAACTCGAAAGTCGCAGCCGTTATCACTGCTCTAGCAGATGAAAATCCCTGCTCCAGGGAAATCTTTCAAGTGCATATTATGCCAATATAGTGTATATATATAGTGTGGGTTATACGTTTATTCGACTGTAACAAAACGACTTTTTGTAAATACTGTAATGTATAACTGTTTTTTGTCCCAAATAAATAAAATTAAATAAAAATTATTCTAAAATCTATTTTATTAAACGAAAACGTCACGCCACGAACCCAGTCAGTGGTCCTATAATCTGATCTTCATAAAATACAAAAGCTAGGTAACTTAGTGGCGAAACTTGATCTAAAACAAACCTTTTATAAACCCACAAGACGCTATGCAGTTACTGTTAGTACGGTAAACAGTTTGGAGCGATCAATTAGGCGCCTGGCCCTGGTGTGGGGAGCTGCCTGTGCCCGACAGATACGGGCCGTAAACAAACATTAGGATTATGATTATAAATCCATTGGATACATAATATTGGGGCCATCCATCATTTGAGGGTTAATCGAAATTTGAATGAGTGCTTGGATATTGAGTTATGATTTTTTGAGAACTTTATTTTTTGGGTGATTTTCTTTCATATACAACATTAGTTTTTGTTTATACTAAACCTCTTAAGGGGTTATTGTACTCATCATTATGAACAACTTTTACTATGGGACCAACCTTGAAATCGCGAAAAAAAATCAGCTGTTCCCTACATTTAAGTTCGCTGAACTCGTCAAAATGTAGGGAACAGCTGATATTTTTTTCGCGATTTCATGGTTTGGGAAACTTGAATTGGGAATCAAACAAGCTTGCCTGTCCAGCCAAGCCTTGATTCTAATTTTATGAACGGCGATCTGAAATAATAATTAACTATGTACTTACTTATTCATAAATCCGCAAAACATGAAACAAATCCCTGCAAAACCGTTGCTCATTGATTTTCCAGTCCCTAGCCATATCATCCATAAAACTTACCTACATAGGTATTCGCCAAAAATCTGTCTGGCTAACTTATGCATGCACTTGTTAGAGTACTTATCCGGATCTAATATTAAAATGAGCCGCAATTTGTGCGCTGCCGATACGGAACGATCAATCTACTGGATTGAACACACCCTGTACCTACGTGTGTTGGAGGTGCGTGGAGTCGAATTGTTCCTTAATTACAGGGCTTGAAACCGGTAAATTTTTATTTCCGAAGATACAAATTATTTTTGATACAATAAATTGATATTGGCGTCATAGATTTCTTCATTACATTAAGTCAAGCATTGGTCTTGTAACAAAATATTAAATAGTTAACGAAATATCTTCGAAAACCTTTATAATAACGCTTAAGGTTACATAGAAAATTAACCGGTTTCCGAGCCCTGCTTAATTATACTAAAAACAAATACAGAATTACTGAAATCCGTAATCAATAATAATAATAATATAATCCAATAATATTTGTTGGAAAGTTGGTGTTGATTCTGCTGAATTCCAACTAAAATTATCGAAAAATAATGCAAAAATAATAGGCAAAGCGAGAAATACTTAGAAGAAATACATATAAGAAAAGTCTGTGGAAAAGTTATTTCAATACAGATTTTTATAGACCTCATTATTTAGAAGTTGAAATAGAACTGAATGTTTTGTTAAATCAAAAGGCAACATTACTTATTTACGAAGAACAAATGAATTGGTTAAACTGCTTCATGTTAAATTACCTATTTGATTCGTCAATTTCTCTTGCTTTTATTCCAAAAACTCAATAATAAAACACAGTCAAGAGTCTCCACGCCATTCGCTATCCAAAGGGCGTTATTCAAATAAGACGCGCTGCGTATCGCAGGCGACTTGTCGCTTGATGGATAGCTTCGGCCCATTTTTAATCATCCCTTGTAAACCATTTACATAGCCATAAACACCTTCACGCTACAACTGAAATTAAACTCTAATTGCTACTGCGAAGGTTAATTTTAGGTTTGCAAGCAGAATTCCTGATGGCTTATAAATTAAATCAATGAGTGCTTATGTGTTTAATATGAGTTCCGCTGTCAAATAACATGTCCTGTCGTTTGCATGTTTGTATTAAAGCAGAGTTGTCCACTTGAATAGTTGAAGAGCAAATGAGTAGATTAACCTAATGCTTTACTTTTCTCTTAATTATTAAATTAATATTAAGAAACGTAATGAGCTACATCTTAATGTTTTTGAATGCCGTGTTAAAAATACATTTGAGAAATTCGCTTTACTGAACCTGAACTTAGTAAAGTTGTAAGTAAATTAGTATTGTTTGAAACAATACGGAGCCTTTAGCCTTGCAGACTAAGATGGCTCCACGCACAGCGCACAGCCAGCTTATCCCCGGAGCCACTTCATGCAATAGTTTAATCCACTAAGCTGGGCTCCGTCAACTAGATCGTAGAAGCAAGATGAATTATCTTTACTGCAACAAAGCCTTTCATTCGCATTGTTCTGAATCCTCGCTACGTGCATTATACACCCACCGCTATTTTGCGACAAAACCCTCCATTACACGACGCATTGTGCCACCACTCAATGCATGATTAATGATTGCAGACTTCGAAAACATATTCATTCGTGGCAGGCCCTCTATTCCGCTGTCTCGTTCAACTACAATGCGAGATATCGATATTTTTCCGCGAGAAGCGAAAAATGGTATGTTTACATCCGCTCGATTAAGCGCAGAGGATGGGTTTTTGAAAAATCGACGAACGCCCGAAAGATATGCGTCGCGTGCCACGAACCTATCATTTACATAGCCAAAATTCAACTTTAATCCCCATATAATACGCTTCAAATTAAATTGTTCTGTACAACTTTACCCCGCACTTAGTGCTTCACGAAGCGTAGCAAGGATGTTGTTTTATTGGAAACGGATAATTTATTTTGTGTATTTATTTTGTTGCGGCACGTCCTCGGCGGATTCAATAACGTGGGAGCGAATTCAATGGTTACGGTCATGTTATTAGTATGTGAAGAAAGATTGGACACATTAAGGGGCCAATGTTCCCAAATATATATTTGGAAAGGACAAGGATATAAAGTCGAGAGGATTTTTGTAATTTCTATAAAAAACTTATTTTTCTCATAACTCTTGATCAGTGGCCATTCAAAGAATATATTTAGGAACCTAGATATTCTGTATTCTAATCGGAATAAAGACACTACCATGAATATGTTTGATTTACAAATTATTTTGGTATTACGTTTGTATGAACTACGCATCCATCGCCGGCCGCTTAACATACCTACCCAAGTATTTTTTCTGCAAAATGTTAAGTAGAAATAAGCTAGGTACGCTAAGCAAGGGAAAATACAGGTGCAGTTATACCGCAGCTATTTTCCCACACAAAAAGGCAAGGGAAATAGGTTAGTGGGAAACCTGCAATTTGTAAGCGATAAATTAGAAAAGCGTCGTTAACTTAAGTGGCAGCACACCTACTCTGAAACCTTTCTGTTTATCGCAGCAGAGAAAACGTAATTACATAAAACTTTTAATGGAGGAAAATGTTGCTACAGGAAACCTGACAATTTGCTTCGAGTTGTGAAAATATGGGAGTCCAGGGTGAGGATTGCAAAACAGAAAGTTATCTCATTGAACGTGAAGCTACAAATTTTGGGAGCGGGAATTCTTAATTGAATTAATTTTAAAAGTAGGACAGCACTCAGCTCTAAACATTTTCGGTTAACGAAATTTTCTTGGAGTAATTTTCACTAGTAGTCGCTCGATGTTATATGATGCGGAAGCTACGACGAAGTCTGGAAAACATATTACGTTGGAACTTTACTGAGCAACTCCTGAACTAGACATTTGAAAGAATTTGATCTCTTCTTGAAGAAGTTACAACTATATCAGACGACGGTGAAACTCAAATAAATCAGTTTACCCCCACAATTTTTGCACAAAAGCTATTGTATTTTGTGGCTGTTATTACACAGAGCATTCTTTACAATCCTTTTCGTAAGCTTTTCCTCCATACTTTCAAAAAGATTTGTAAAAAGAACCAAACTTCATTTGTTCCATTGTATCCAGCCAGAAAAAGTGTCAAGTGATTTTGAACCTTACGCGATGCAACTTCCTGCACTTGAACTGCCCTGAAAATGTTTATGGTACGGGCCCAGGACTCCCGAATATTAAAGCAGCGCAGCTTGATTTTGTTTACAAAATCAAGTCTATTAGGAGTCCGGGCGTTTCCGAATCCCAGCGGAAATTAACTGAGACCCGTGTCAAGCGGCAATGTCCTTTCAAAACTATCCTAATGACATTTCAATGGAGTTGACGGAACTAGGTACTTTACAGATCATTTGCATACAATATGAATCGGTTGTAAAGTTAGAGATCAAATGTTGAAGATCTACGGTCCTCTTTGTAGTACCGAAAACCGAAAGCTAACGGGATTAAATTGTTTATTTTTGTTCTGTTCTAAAACGGGCAAATGCAAATGAATTTGAAGGTCCTGTGGATAACCATAATAATATCTTCTACACTGTCTTTCGATTGTTGATTCCTTCTTTTCGTGAATCATTAATTTCGTTTTCAAATATCTTCGGAATTTCTATTAAATATTCTTTCTTAGGAATTTTTCAGTAGTAGCCCGGATTTTGGATTTGGTCCCGCTTGATGGCAATAGGCTCAACCCCCTATTACTTGGTACTTAAAGAAACATAACTGGCGAAATATGGGTGTAGGTACTACAGGAACACCTCTGCCTAACACGTCGGGGATTACAAGCGTGATGTTATGTTTATTTACCATTGATTCATCATTCATTTCAGCCGAAAAACGTCCACTGCTGCACTAGACCTCGCGCAAAGGGAGGGGGGGGGGCGCTGCCGTAATTGCCACGCTTGGCAGGTGGGTTGGCGATCGCAGTATGGTGTTAAAATGCATAGAGAACGCTGCTGCCCATTCTCTAGTAAGTTCCTTAATCGCCTTTTACGACACCCACGGGAAGTGGGATGGAGCTATTCATTACGTCCGGCACACGGAACGCGCGTGTGGATCCCATGAGAACAATAATTAACAAAATGCTTATAGTCCTTACTAGTGACTCGATTGTAATTTAAATTTTGTTTTGGAAATTGATTTGAATTTAATTTTTGGATTTGATTGGAATAATAATTTGTTTTTGATTTTTATGCTACTAACATATTTTTCTAAGTTTTATTACTAACACAATAAGGATGTTTTTTTCCGAAATAAATAAATTGAATTGAATTGAGTTGATTCGCCTTTCAAAGCTTATGAGAGCTAGTTTTAAAAGAATAGTTCATTTCGTAAATAAACGCTGCTGAAATTCACGTCATAAAACATGGTATATGCCCTTTACGACACACACCGTACCACTTTGGGTGACGCACTTTGGTAATAGCAACGGCAACGCTACTAACTCCCTATGATTTTCATTAGTTAAGTATTTCTACTTATCGGTATTAAGACTTCTGTGGTCAAAATGCAAATAGAAAAGAAACAAGTGAATATTACTGCAAAACATATTTTAACTGCAGCAGTGATGGCCAGTGGTAACGGCCCCGACTTGCGAATTGTAGGTCGTGGGTTCCAACCCAGGCAGGCGCTTTCATCATCATCATTTCAGCCGAAAGTCGTCTACTGCTGGACATAGGCCTCCCTCAATTTGGGGGGGTAGGTCGCCGTCCGATAAGGACCAGGCCCGGGTCGACGGCGCGTTGTATTCCACGCGCGCCTCAAAAAGTTGTCAGCACGAACTGACGGGGTCCGTTAGGGACCACAGACCCCGACAGTTCAAATTCGCAACCCTGTAGGGTTGCGAGTTTGTCCGAGAGGGATATCGTGGCACACATGCAAATTAAGGAACACGGGTGGGTTTTAGCCAGTAAAAGACTGACCCGCCCTAACTCCACCCAGAGTGAGAGAAGTTATTTGATAATTTTCCACCAAAACAAATAAAAAAAGGCATATGGCAGATAGTAAAATTGCCATTTTGGTTTTTCAGACTTTTTGTATGCTTGCACAGTTTATTGTATTCGTGTAATAACAAAAGAATAGTAGATTATTAACCAAGGGGATAAAGCAGTAAAGTCTTCTGTCGCGGATGACGATTTAAATCGCGAGCGTAACGAAGGACTCGAGGTTTACTCCCGAGCGCAGCGAGGGTGTTAAAAACTGGGTGGGTTTTAGTCAGTAAAAGTCTGACACGCCCAGAGCGTGAGAATTACATTATTTGATATTTTACCAAAAAAAAAAAAAAAGGCCTTTCAAGCACCGCCACTTCGACCGGTTTTGTTTGCTACGTCAAGTAGGTGCTTTACTTTGTTTAAATAATTTCATCACCACTGCTCTCAAAACGGTGAAGGAAAACATCGTGAGGAAACCGCTACGTCCTAGATCAAAAAATTCGAAGACATGTGACATCTATCAACCCCGTACTGGGCCCTCGTGGTGGATTACAGCCCACTCCCTCTTGAAGAGAGGAGGCCTGTGTCCCAGCAGTGGGATCATTATTGGCTGCTTATGCTATATTTTAACTGCAGTCAGGACTCGAAGAGTTGTTTATAAATTGAAACATTTACATCTAAAACTTTACAATAAAACATCAACTTTTAACGACCATGGACCTCCATAGCGACTACAGAAACGTTAAAACTATAATTAAAACTAAAGTGAGGTAGTTAAAGTGGTGTTTGTCGTACAAAAGCGCCGGGAAAGTTGGGCAACTGCTGGCAGAAGTCATTTTAAATGTTTTTCGCCGGCGAAATTAATTTCAGGGGACCAACTGAGCTGAAACACTGTAAATGCCAAAGTGAAAAGTTTGTTTGTATAAGTGATAAAGTCTGCAGCTTGAAAATACGGCTCTTGGCATCTAGAATACAGTCTGAAATATATTTCCTGTTGTGTATAAGTTCTATATTTTCCTGTGAGATAGGTATAAACTTATCTATAAGTAATAATCTCATAGCAAAGACTTGATGAATCGAATCCGGAATGAGGTGATCCGGCAGAGAACCAAAGTTGTCGACCACAGAATAAGCAAGCTGAAGTGGCAATGGGCCGGCCATATTAGCCGTAGAACCGATGACCGTTGGGGTAGACGTGTTCTTGAGTGGAGATCGCGAATCGGCAAACGTAAGGGACGCCCTCAGGCTAGTTGGAGCGACGATTTTCGCAGGGTGGCTGGTGGCAGCTGGATGAGAGTTGCTGAGAATCAAGCTGAATAGCGTGCAATTGGAGAGGCCTATGTCCAGCAGTGGACTGCTATGGGCTGACGATGATGATGATGAAAGACTTGAACTTATAGGAGTACTAGCTGTTGCCCGCGACATCGTATGCGATCCAGAATGAAAAGTAGCCTATCGCCTTCTCCAGATTATAGTCTACCCATGTGCCAAATTTCATCCAAATCCTTTAAGCCGTTAAAACGTAACAAACAAACAAACTCACTTCCGCATTTATAATATAAGTTAAGATTTAAATAAATATATTAAAAGGAAAAGTGGAATCGGTTGTCATGTGATGCGGAGGAATAAGGAAAATGTCGTGAAGAAAGTTTTGAGTATGAATGTCGATGGCTATAAGAGTAGGGGAAGACCAAAGAAACGATGGATGGACTGTGTGGAAGATGATATGGATAGAAAGGGAGTGACTACCGAGATGACGAATAGAGAAGTTTGGAAGAAAGGGACATGTTGCGCCGACCCCATGCGGGTCGGCGATCGCAGTATGGTGTTAAAATACATAGGGAACGCTGATGCCCATTCTCTAGTAAGTCCCTTAGTTGTCCCCGACTCGTTGATGCTGCTGTTCGTTTGATACTTCACGTTCTCCGAATAGGTAATAAATTAACTTTTTATATCCATAATTATGATCTACGTTGATAAAATGAACTATTTATGTCAATATATATATTAAGTACTAGCTGCGCCCCGCGGTTTCACCCGCATAAGTCTCGATCCCGTGGAAAAGCCACCCTTAACACTTAGGGGTATAAAAATAGATAGTAGCCGATTCTCAGACCTACTGAACTTGCATATAAAATTTCATAAAAATCGGTCAAGCCGTTTCGGAAGACTATGGTAACTAAAATTGTGACACGAGAATTTTATTTATAAGATATATATATTTTTTTTATTATAGTTTTTATTATTATTATTGTATTTTTGGTTTTGTAATTATATTTGTTTGATTTAATATTGTATATATTTTTTAATCTATTAAGTATAAAAATATGTATTAGGTAAGTATGTTGAAACTGTTGTACTTTCAGTCACTTGCCCCTAAAGGTTCATTAGAAAACCAGCGTCAGACAGCATTTGTCTGGCATTAATGCTGAAATGAACCTTTTTGGCGCAGCCGTGAGGCACATATCATTGTTGTTAAAACATTATTTACACTGTTTTTTTTATTGTTTGTATTTTGTGTTTCATGAACTGTGTCCAAATAAACTTTATTCTTTCTTTCTTTCTTTTCCTTAGTCGCCGTTTACGACATCCACGGGAAGAAATAGAGTGGTGCTATGATGTAAACTTTTTGATTGTCGCTTTTTACAATTTCGAGCAATTTTACAGCCGATATGAGGCGAAAGCTTTTGTATTTTATAGGTTTTTGTTGAAAACAATCTAACGGTTTCCGATACTTCCGTAGCCATTGTAATTTGCTTGACACTGGACTTGGTAGGCTCATTGCACTCTTTAAGTACCTTTCCACCGTATGTGACATTTTCCAGTTCGGAGAATATTTACGGCCAATATGAGGCGACATCTTAAATTTTTTTGGTATTTGCTGCAAATTTTCTTCCGGTTTCCCGAGAGAAAATTTGCAGCAAGTACCAAAAAGACGCTATCAGAGATGATAGCGTTGTAGCGTCGTAAGAATTTATTTGTTCGGCACTGGACTTTTGAGGCTTATTGCATTCCTTGTGGTGTAAACTTACACTGACATTGAAGAGTCTTCGCCTTAGTATAGAACTCACTGGATAGTCCATTTTCTAGTTATTCCGGAAAAACAAATTAGGAAGTATCTAAGAAAAAAACTAGTTAGAAAGCCTTACAATTGATTCTTCAGTGTTGTAGACCCAATATGGCAATTTCAGCTTGGTTAAGCATCGGGGATGTAACTCAGTGGTAGAGTGTCTGCTTCGCATGCTGAAAGTCCTGGGTTCAAATCCCAGCATCTCCAAATTCTATTTTTGCAACCGCTGTTACAATCTGATCTTGAATGATTGTAATTTTTGGTAAATTTATCTTAATAACTATATTTTTATTCAAAGTTAAAAAAAAAAAAATCCTAAAAGTGTTGTTTCTTCAGCGTTGTTTATATTTAATACTGATTTTTGTTTTCCTTCTAAAATAATACCTACACTATGTAAAAGTATTATGTCATACACACATTTAGGAAGCTAGAAAATATAGAACCTTCTACAATCCAAACCATAAATAAAGTATATCTAGGAAGGTTTGACTACAGTGGGTAGGCGAGGGTTGATGGCGACCATTACAACTTCGCTCACAACATGCCGCCGATACAGTTAAATTAGGGATACGCTTGAGCCATTCCATTGATTGCACAAAGAAAACCGAAGAGCCTCCATGAACATTAAAATTATTTGAAGCCGATAAGCAAACACAAGAGGCTATGAACACGCCGTTTCTTTACGCGCCTTTGCCATGCATTTAATGCAACTAGCGCTGCTTTTTCAAGACAGAAAACACGCCTTTCGGCCCTAAAGTGTTGAGACTTGAGCCTTTATAGAACGCAACTACCTAGCTGTCATGAATATGCTATAATTTAAAATGCTTGAAAAATAAATGGTGCTATGAACAAAAAGTGTGATGCAATTGGAATACTTACATAACAAGATATCTATCAGTTTCTTTCACTGAGATCGCTTTTGTGCTTTAAAAAAATAGTAATACTTGACTAAACGATAATAAGTCGTGGAAAAAGCTATTATTTCTAAAAATGCAAGTAGTCTAATAAATAAATAGTCTCTACCCATTTTACTGTTCTCAAGTCTAGGCAGACGGGAATCATCGTAGAGCTAATCTTGAGGGCGGGCAGCCGCTTACGCAAATGTCATTCACGCGACCCCTTCACGCTTTTGCACACCAATCATCCAAGACCTACCCTGCCTATCTTCCTCCTCATATATACAGGCGACAGAGGGGAAATCGTGGGGTGTACTAAAACTCTTATCTGATTGGTCATCCATAGATATGTGAGTAGAATGGGATTCGGGCACAATCCTTCGTGATTGCGCCTCGTTCCATTTTCAAATCCTCTACGACCGTTTGTCGTCCGAACTCAAACGAGCATCGGTTTGTTTCCTTTGCGAAGTTTGAATTTAGGACGTTTAAACGCTCGACGCAGTTTGTGAAAAACTCATTCATTTGGTGTTTTAGAAAGCCATTCCAAGGATGGAACTGATGATCGATCGATTGGAAAGACGGGGTGAACTGAAAGAAGATTTTTGACCAAAATAGACATAATGAATCAAAAAACGTCCTTTTAAATTCTGAAAAGTGGATAAATTAGTACTAACATAAACTTATTCGCTATAAATAAATAGTTTTCCTACGAGTATATCGGCTGAACTTTTGGGTATTTTTGGGATGTTAATCTTAAACTGCTATCAATCAATCAACTCAGCCTATAGCAGTCCACTGCTGGACATAGGCCTCTCCCAGGCTGCGCCACAACACCCTGTCCTCCGCCTTCCGCATCCAATCTGTCCCAGCCACCTATTTAAGGACGTCGGTCCATCTAGCTGGGGGGCGTCCCACACTACGCTTGCCGATACGCGGTCTCCACTCCAGGACTCGTATGCTCCAACGGCCATCGGTCCTTCGACAAACATGGCCAGCCCACTGCCACTTCAGCTTGCTTACTCTGCTAAGCTAAGCTAAACTGCTAAGTAACTATAAAATTCAGAAATCGTCCAATACCGTTTTTCTTATTGATTATAAGTTAAGGGGAAGACACTTGATTCACGTGTTCTTTATAGAAGTCAGCACTTGCACTACAGTTTAAGTTCACTTACACTGCACTAAACTCGTCGTACGTCTTATTACAAAACAAAATTAATATTTTGACATGGCTTAAACGGAGTTAAACCATGAGAAGCCAGTTTTTGTAATAAGAACGTAACAGTGATTGAAATACCGTTTTTACAAAACTGAAAGCTATATAAGTACGTTACTAAGTTGTTAGTTTTGTATTAGGAACTTTTTAATTGGTTAATTGATGCCAATTGATATAATTACCGGTGAAAAAATTGGGTCCCGCCACATTTACCTTATCTTAGTTCCCAAATTACAACAAATGATTCTATACAAATTATGCGAACATTAATTTAACTAAAAACATTACTGCCACAACTTCCGTATTACAAATTCCGGTGGACCATTATGATAGTATTAATCAAAGGGACGATAGCCCCAAATCTAAGACACACCCTGTACTCTTAAATTGTATTGTCAAACCGACACATGGTCCCAAAATAGCTCCTCTGGCTACTGTCAACAACAATTTACACAGAGTAACTTAAACACGACCTTAAAATTATTCTACTGCGAATTTCCCAATAAAGCTTTCATCGTACAAGTTCAGTCTGTGGCTTAATAGTGGGCACAAAACGCAAAACACTTGAAGAGGGAGTGTTACTAAAATGGACCGCCACTATCACGTAATTAAGTGCCCCCGTCCGCTGTTCACCGGACCGTAAGGGGACACTGTGCTAGAATGGCTGAGGTATTAAAATAACAAATAATTTGGACGAGAGAATTTCAACCTTATCATGTAAAAGTTAAAGTTTAAAGTTCAACAAGTAAAGCTAGTGGAATAAGGTATATTTGGCAATTGGGGTAATGTGTTAGGCATAAATTACTAGTTTTCTTTGGAGTTGAATTAAGTACGGATGAAGGCAGTTAGTAGTTAGTGTCCGGCATAATGACTATGGAAACGGGTGAGGGGCTGCGATAATAGATTAGCGAAGGACTTATTAATTTGTTAAAACCAACCAAAAAGCCAACTGCTTTACTGAAGTACCGTATGTAGATTAGATCCCAAATCCTTATTTATTGTTGGAACGAAGAGAGAAACAATTCTCAAACTAAAGATAGTGAACTAAAGAGTTTTTTTTATCAAAATATTCTGTTTAAAAAAAGCATAATCATTTTCACGCCATTTCTTCAATTTTTCTCGTTGCACGAGACTCACCAAAATCTGTAATTCTACACCAAATCTAAATGTGCCACAAAAAATATACAAGAAAGAAATTGTAATGCAACATGAACCTCAAACCTTAATCAAATAAACAAGGTTTTTATAGAAATAAAATGTAATCGGTGTTAATAAACATTACTTGTGAATTCACAAGCATGGTCGCATCCGGAGGTCGTATAAAAACGATTAATATTCTACACGTTAGCAGTAAGGATGGGAACAGGAACAGGGATTATCATCCCTGTTCCTGTTCCAGTAACAAGTATACTGGAATAGTGATTTGTGTTCTTGGAAAAACCTTTAATGAAAAAGAAGAATATTGAAAAACTAAAACAAATGAATGGGTTCACGATACTTGTAAAGGAATATGAAGTGGAGAATAACGCGTAATATGGAAAACGTTTATTTTTTAAACATCTGTCTTGAGCTCTTGATGCTGCATGCAAGACTCCTCATAAAAACTTCACTATGTGGAAACTTTAAGAGAGAAAAAAAAAACTACACGCAATTCTAGCACTACGTTATCCGCGAAAAATGTCCAAGCGGATCACTGTTCCCGAAAAGCGTTCCGAGTACTAGTAACAGGAGTCCCAACTACAAAATACCAGAACAACAGCACAGCTCTATCGTTTGATTGAATACATTGCGTGAACGCAATAAAATAGTTGGTACAAGATTTTAACGCTGTAAATCGACTTCGTACAGGAAGTCGGTAGTTAACGCATGTAGTACAAGATAAAGATAACAGAACACATTCATGTTTAATTAATTTTCCTTTAATTGATTTTAAAGCAACTATTTAAACGGATGCACTGTGTTTGTGTCATCGAAAATGTAGAAAGCTATTTATTTTATTTAATATGCATTAGAAATAAATTAAAATTATAAAAAAAAAACACTGCACACACTACCATGCGTTTGACACACACACACATAGTACAACATGACATCATGACTTGAAGATAGATAGGTGACAGAAGTGACAGCTTGAGCATGGAATAAGTAAGTACCTACTTTTTAATAGCATGGAATTAGTAAGTACTATATATTATATTGTAAGTAAAGGGGGTCTAATTTCGACCAGTGGGCTACCACTAGTTATTAATTTGGTTAGTTTTTTTTTCCATGTTATTAATTAGAATTTAGACCAACAAAGCAAAACTTGGGACATCCCCCAGCTAGATGGACCGACTACGTTAAAAGGCGGCTGTAATTGACTGACTTTTACTGACTAAAACCCACCCGTGTTCCTTCCGTTGCCTGTGTGCCGGGGCCACGTTATCCCTTTCGGACAAACTCGCAACCCTGGCAGGCATTGGCCCTAACGGACCCCGTCAGTTGGTGCTGACATCTCTTTGAGGCGCGCGTGAAACACAACGCGCCGCCGACCCGGGCCTGGTCCTTATCGGACGGAGAGCTACCCATCGCTCACCGTCCGCAGGCCCGCGCCTACGGTGGCCGGAAATCAGCTTGTGACTCCCGACGCCCGGGGCGTCTCCTGCAGCGGCTAAGGGCGTGAGGGCGTGAACTCTGCCTCACCCTCACGCGTTCCGCCTCCTCCTTCGCGAGCATTACTGCTTCGCAAAAGGAGGTGACGGCCTCCCATGCACTCTCGCTCCGAACCATGGCCTGAACCAGGGCCGGACGCGAGAGATCGCCGCCGCCGATCGCCTCCGTGAGGACACGGCGGTGCTCCGCCCAAGCCGGGCAGACCTCCACCGTATGCTCCACCGTGTCCTCCGGGCGATCCACACAGTGGTGACACCCGGGCGTTTCCTCCCGCTTTATCCTGAACAGGAACCTCCCGAAACAACCGTGTCCAGTGAGGACCTGCGTCAGGCGGAAGGTGAGGACGCCGTGGCGCCTCTCTAGCCACTCCTCAAAGAGGGGACTTATCGCCACAATTGTGGCGTGCCCAATGAAGGAGAGGCCTATGTCTAAGATTTTTCTACGATAGGTTAAGTTGATTATGTATTTCAATGCCAGCTACAAGACTTACAAGAATCAAAAATGCTAATTTTTGCATAATCATCATCTGCCTTGACTTTTCCCAGCGATATTGAGGTCAGCTTCCAGTCTAACCGGATGCAGCTGAATACCAGCATTTTAAATTACTGCCTGTCTGACCGTGACCTCCATAAACCAGTTACTGGGTAATACGATACCCTTTGGTAAAACTGACTTTCAGGATTCTGACGATCCGTAACGGTTTAAAGTGGTTTTCAAGGCACGGAGGGGTCTTGGTATGTAAAGATGGTCACCCATCCGCTGACCAACCGCAGCAAGCGTAGCTTAACCTGTTTGATCGACCCCTGCGGCTTTTATTACTTAGCCACGAGCAATTACATAAAAAAGACGTAGATAGGTTATCTAATCAACATCTTGAAAAACGGCACAAAGTCACACTATTAATAATACCATTTATTTCAGGCGACATAGGCCCGTAGAAAAATACCTTAACCTAAACATACATACTGTATGTTACGTGCTATAGCCGGGAGACATGACAGCCCGTTGGTGAGGTCGCTTGTCACCTGTACACTGTCTGTGTTATTAGTTAAGTACTAACGTAGGTTAAGACTATTGTTACTAACCCAATTGATCTTTGTTATCTGAAATAAATGAATTACGAATATGTAACAAAAACCCTGTTGTTCCTTCTACCTACGTTTTAAGAATCGGTATACATACGTAATAAAGCAAGGCATTTATATAAACTGTTCAACAAAAATAATTAAAATAAATATTTAATTATTAATATTTGTAATGTTTAACTGATTTCTTACCTCTAGTTCTTTGATTTTGACTTCTCGACTAGCCAATTTGCATTTTTTTTAAATTATAATTCCACCAATGTTGTGCTTGTAGGTTAATGTATGCGTCCCTAAAAGGAACAACAGGGTTTTTATTACATACTGTATAAACAAAAACTTGTGTTAATAAAATGGCTTAAGACTATGTTAGTAGCACTTCACTTCTCCTTCCTTCTTCTTTCTTCTTCTATTAGATGAACACGTGGAAGTAGGACGGCATGTCGTAACTATCGGGAGCGAAACAGAGACAAGACGAAGAAAATGTGGCTAATTAGCCACATTTTCTTCGCCAAATTTTGACGTGCCACTTGAGGAGCGTGTATAACCTATCTACCTCTTTTTACTTATAGATATCATTGGCCGCGAGCCCCTCCAATTCTTGCATAATACTCCCCTCTAAATTCCGATTCGTTACGACAAAAAATCCTGTTAACATATTCTGATCACACAACCCCATACCCGACTAATAACGTACCTCTTCGTCCGAAAGTCTATCCAATTCCCATATCAGATGTTAACATTCACAATGGCTTATTTGACTAACAAACAGTATCGGACGATTATCCTACGTGGTTCTTGAAATTCTTGAATTATGTATGAGTCACTTCCTTCCAGCCATTACATGAGTGACGTAATGTCGCCTACGCATTTTGTTACAAGAATATTTTGCTTTACGTGTTCTGTCAGTTTGGTTGCGATGATCGATGTGACGTCGTTTTGTTTGACATGTTTATCGTGATATTTTGGCTTTAGTTTCTTCATCTTCAATATCTAGGATTAATTATGTTGACTTTTGAAAATAGAAAATACCTTAGGTATCTTTCCCATAAATTGTGTTTTTGGATTCTATTTAATAATTAAATCATTTGCTGAACCGATTAATCCATACAAAAATAAATAATGTTCAATCTTCTATATATATAAAATTCAAAGTCCTGACTGACTGACTGACTGACTGACTGACTGACTGACTGATATATCAACGCACAGCCTAAACCGCTGGTCCTAGAGACATGAAATTTGGAGGGTGTGTTCTTTGTGAAAAGTAGGTATCCACTAAGAAAGGTTTTTTCGAAATTCTACCCCTAAGAGGGTGAAATAGGGGATGGAAGTTTATATGAAAGTCCGTCAGTTTTGAAGTTAGAATATTCAAATTTTGTGTTTAGGCTGACGATTGAAAATTAATTGATACATGTCTCAGCGTTTTTGATAATTCCACCCCCGAAGGGTTAAAAAGGGGTTTGATGATGTTGTGTATGGAAAGTCCTTAATTTTCGAAGTAAAATCACTAAATTTATTATCTAGGCTTATGGTTAGAAGCTAACGCAACGGTGTTGTTAGAATTTGAACCCATAAGGGGTGAAAAAGGGGATAAAAGTTTATTTTTAATGAAATTTCTTTTTAAGTTATTATTATTTACTTTCGGCTTATTGTTGGAAACTATAGGCATCCGCTAAGAAGGGATTTTTCGAAATTCAACCTTTAAGGGGTGAACAAGGTGGATAAATCTTTTTCCTTGAGTTAATAAACCTGAAACATGGCACGAATACTAACCTAAGTAAATTATAAAGTGTGACATTTTTCTTTTTTTTTTTAAACTACTCCTTATTGGGGTATTTGCGGATGACAAAGTTTGTATGGAAGAATTTTAACGCGCGGTCCGATTAACTCGAAACTCAGTATTTATACTGTAAACCAAAATAAATAAAAGAATTTATCAGTTTTTCGAAAATTGACCCCTTTTTTTGCGTGGGAAATTATCAAATAACTTTCCCGCTCTGGGCGGAGCGGGAGGGCGTGTCAGACTTTTACTGACTAAAACCCACCCGTGTTCCTTCCGTTACCTGTGTGCCAGGGCTATGATACAAACAAACAAACAAACAAAATTCGGACTAACATCACAACCCTGGCAGGCCCTAACGGACCCCGTCAGTTGGTGCTGACATCTCTTTGAGGCACGCGTGGAACACAACGTGCTGTCGAACCGGGCTTGGTCCTTATCGGATGGCGAGCTACCCATCGCTCACCGTACGCAGGCCTGCGCCTGCGGTGGCCGGAAGACGGCTTGCTACTCCCGACGCCCGGGGCGTCTCCTGCGGCGACTAGGGGCGCGAGGGCGCGAACCTTGCCTCTCCCTCACGAGTTCTGCCTCCTCCTTCGCGAGCATTACTGTTTCACAGAAGGAGGTAACGGCCTCCCATGCACTCTCGCTCCGAACCATAACCTGAACCAGGGCCGGACGCGAGAGATCACCGCCGCCGTGAGGACACAGCGGTGCTCCGCCCAAGCCGGGCAGACCTCCACCGTATGCTCCACCGTGTCATCCGGGCGATCCACACAGTGGTGACACCCGGGCGTTTCCTCCCGCTTTATCCTGAACAGGAACCTCCCGAAACAACCGTGTCCGGTGAGGACGCCGTGGCGCCTCTCTAGCCACTCCTCAAAGAGGGGACTTATCGCCGGCTTGTGGCGTGCCCAGCGCTGTATTGCGACAATCGCACTTTCCATGCCACCATGAGATCCCGCCGGAGCTTCGTCCGCTGTGCCGTGATTTCTCGCGGCAGCGGAGTTTAGACCCAGCGTTTCGCCTCCTCGCACCACTCCCAGATGTGCGCGAGGACTTTTGCCTCCAGATCCCACGGCGGCAGTCCGGCAAGGAGGTTCGCCGCCTCACGGGAGACCGTGCGGTAATGACCCTTAACAGGTTGAAAAGGGGTAGTCAATTTTACAAGAGAGGATTCCACTGTGTGGCTTGATTAACCCCAAATTATGTCGTGGGCATCAGCTAAGAAGGGGTTTTTGGAAATTCAACCTTTAAGGGGGTGAAAAGGGGGATTGAAACTTGGCACGAATACTAACCTTAGTAAAATATAAAGTTTGTCATTTTTTGTTTTTTTAAACTACCCCCCTTTTTTTTTTTTTTGGGTGGGAAATTATCAAATAACTTCTCCCGCTCTGGGCTGAGCGGGAGGGCGTGTCAGACTTTTACTGACTAAGACCCACCCGTATTCCTTCATTTGCCTGTGTGCCAGGGCCACGATATCCCTTTCGGACAAACTCGCAACCCTGGCAGGTATTGGCCCTATCGGACCCCGTCAGTTGGTGCTGACAACTCTTTGAGGCGCGCGTGGAATACGACGCGCCGTCGACCCGGGCCTGGTCCTTATCGACCCCCTAAAGAGGAATTGGGGGATATCAAAACTTTTATGGAATAATTTTAACGCGCGGTCCGATTAACTTGAAACTCAGGATTTATACTGGAAACTTAAAATAAAGAATAACTTTTATCCGGTTTTTTTTTAAATCTGCCCCTTTAAATGGGTTGAAAAGAGATAGTCAATTTACAAGGGAGGATTCTACTGTGTGGCGTGATTAACTTGAAAATTGGTATAAATAACCTATAAATCCAATAATAGAAACGTCAAAAACGATGTTTCAACAATTTACCCCTTTGAATGCGTAAAAAGGGGCGATATAGTTTGTGTGAACAGAATCTTATTTCTTTTGATATATAAACTTGAAATTTAGCCCGAGTACTTATTTACATAACATCACGCCTGCAATCCCCAAAGGGTTAGGTAGAGGTGTATCTTTAGTACACCCACATTTCGACAGTTTTGTTTAAGTCCCATGTAATAGGGGGCGAGCCTATTGCCATCAACCGGGCATAAAAGCAGACTTCGGGCTGCTACTAATAAATTCCTAATGGAAAATCCAATAACACTTTTCCCGACCTGGGAATCAAACCCACCCCTCATTCTCAGCAGTCGCGCCTGTGACCACTAGACTAACGAGGCAGTCATTACTTAAATAACAAAGATTGTCATAACTTTTGCGTTTTTTAAAACTACCCCTCAAAGGGGTACATAGTTTTCGGGAGAATTTTACTGCGTACCTTGAATAACTCAAAAGTTGGTACATCAATTATTATTTAAGAACAAAAACGTAGAAAAAATAAACAATACAAAATTACTTACAAATAGACTTAGACATGAAATGGAGGAGGACACGTAGGTATATTGAACAAGTATGTACAAAACGAAGTTTGTATTTATATGCTTTATATAAAGTTGTAAATCAAACTGCACTCCTATCTGCTTACCACGCGTACGTTGGTTCCAACTAAGATATGGTGTAATGTTTAAGGGGAATGCTGCTGATAGAGAAGCTGCTTTTTTTTCGACATCCACGCGGGCGAAGCCGCGGGCGAAAGCTAGTAATTCATATAATTACTCTTCACATAGGTACGCGGAATTGTATGATGGCATTATTAATATATCGATATTGGGAGTTTGGGACAATCAAATCAATGCAAGCAGAAATTATCTTTCCCTTAAATTGTGTTGTCGGATTCTATTTAATAATTAAATCCTTAGCTCAACCGATTAGTCCATACAAAAATAAATAATGATCAATAATTCCTATAATTACTCTTCACATAGCAATATTAATATAACGATATTGGGACAATCAAATCAATGCAGGCAGAATTTATCTTTCCCTTAAATTGTGTTGTCGGATTCTATTTAATAATTAAATCCTTAGCTCAACCGATTAGTCCCTATAAAAATAAATAATAATCAATAATTCATATAATTACTCTTCACATAGGTACGCGGAATTGTATGATAGCAATATTAATATACCGATATTGGGACAATCTAATTAATGCAAGCAGAATTTCCAAAACATGTCTTAGGGAATAATAGTTTAGCAATAAATGCTCTTCATCCAGGAATAGATAAAGTTTTAAATATAGAAGAAAAGGAACAGCCATGAAAACCATCAGACTGCGAAGCACAAAATATTAGTAAACTATTACAAGTAGTTCTGCGAACAATAGACCTCGCGAGCACAAACTTTTTTGCAATAATTAATTTATCACTAATTTTATTTAAAACGGGATATTTTAAAGATACCATGTTTTTTGTTTTTAAAAATATGGTAAAGAAAAATTATCAGTAAAAATTTGTAGTGCAGCTAGTAAAAATACTACCTAATAGGTTTTAATTGGCAGAGGTAACGCTGCAGTCTAGTAGTCCAGGCGCTCCATCAATCCCTACCTAGTAGTTAAAGGGCCGATTCCACTTGTAGAAATCTTAAAGTAAGCAATTTACTGCATTTGAGGAGCTATTCTGCTCATCATGCCGAAGATCCTCATCCAGGTCTTCACCAATTTTTTATGAGACTAATTTAAAGTTACTACCTTTCAAATAAAAAAAGAACCATCGTATTCAGATCTCATAAGGCGGAGATATCCACTAGCCCCCTTTTTGCCCCTTTTTGGAGGAAGTATATACCCCGCCAATCAAAAATTGCCGACATCAAAAATATATATAAAGTCGTAAAACCTGTATACCAAGTTTCGTCCAGATTAGTTGTAAAATACGACCTATATGTACCAACAAACTGGGTGAGGAAAGCAAATTTTGCCAGACTTGAAGCAGGGACGCTTCGCTTGCAATTACTTCGACGTTTGTTTTCGTAGTTAAGTGATACCATTTCAATAAAACCCTTGTCAATCCCAGCTTTTAAATTAAATACACCAGAACCTCGTCTATTTAGAATTTAATTGGTATTCAAGATAGAATGTACTTACGTATCTGTAACACCATCAAATTCTATTTAAAAGTACAAAAAAAATCACGTCCGCGGCTCGTAATCACACAAATTGTTCTTTAATTACTTTTTTTACTTCACATTAAGGTACAATTAGACTGTTAAAGTATTAACGATGTGACAGACGGACGGACCATGACGACGCGTAAATGTTACATATTGAAACGTAGAACAAGACGTATGTGGAGTAGTACCCTGTGTAATTAAAATGTTTGAACTCGATTTCCTGTACTGTGTGTTAATTGTATGTACAAATTAAAATTAGAGATTAATATCATTATTATCATTTTTTAATTTATATTAGAGACATCATAACTAAGTAAACCTCGCTTTTATGAAATCATCATCATCATCATTTCAGCCGAAAAGACGTCCACTGCTGGACACAGGCCTCCTCTAAAGGGGCGGTTTGCCATAATCGCCACGCTTGGCAGGCGGGTTGGAGATCGCAGTATAGTGTTAAAATGCATACACCCTTATATGCCCATATATGCCCTTAGTCGCTTTTTACGACACCCACGGGAAGAAATAGGATGGTGCTATTCTTTACGTCCGGCACCAAACGGAGCAATGAAATGAACGAGAAATATTTTTATTAGGTGCTAAATAGTTATAAAAATAGGTAAGTACCTTGTACTCAATCTTATCCTGAGTTTTACAGCTGCTTAAATCCTCAAGTTTCAAAAGTTTCTCCAAAGTCCAAAACAGTTGTTTCAAATCCATTATTAGAACATGTAACATAGTAACTAGGGGTTGACACTAGCTCCTGTTATACAGTTTATATTAGCGAAGGAGCTAGGGAATTCAGAAAAATGTTTGCATATTTACTTATGTCAATAAAGATTATTTATTTTATGTATATTATAATACCAACTAAACATTTTCAGTTTAATTAAACCAGTTTTCTATTATTCCACAATGGTATTTTATAATTTACTATTGTGACTTTATTAATACGAGTATCCTAACTCATAGTATTCTTCCCTAAATTCTAGAATATTTTTAAAACAGCTCCACACCTCTACAGGACAACACTCTACCAATAATTACATGATAACGATGACGATGCGTCGGCTCCGAAGGCTTGTTTGTTTACCATCATTGTTTTATTGCACACAACATCGTGGGCACATCTCCATACAATGCGCCCGCGCACCTACCGGCCGCCCGCCGCCCGCGCTCTCGTGACACCTCCTCATATTTTATTATCAGCTCTTCCAATTTATGGTTTTGGGATCGTATAAAGTTAGTTCGGAAAGGATAGTGTTACGCCGCAGGAAGATATAAATAAGGTGTTAGATGGTGTAATCCTTTACGAAGTTTGTAAAGTGTCCAATTTATTTAAATAAACTATCCAATTTCTCATAAAGGCCATGTTAAAACATCCTCCATGGACCGGTTCTTATTACTCTATAGTCTAATTCTCTAAGTCTCGGTTCTAAGGAATACGGGTGGGTTTTAGTGAGTAAAAGTCTGACACGCCCTCCCGCTCCGCCCAGAGCGGGAGAAGTTATTTGATAATTTCCCACCCAAAAAAAAAAAAAAAATGGTACATTAGGAAGTTCTATGATTGGTAATGTGCCTTTACAAGAGTACCCCAAGTGTAAGTTTGCAAGAGAGCAAACCTAACTATTTCGTTTGCGTAAAAATTTGACCGATAGCCCCCGGCCGATGCTAAGAGTATAAGAGTGAGAATAAAACTCTTAACGCAAACGCGCTAGTTACGTTTACTCACTTGCAAACTTACACTCAGGGTACAGCATGGATGGAACAATTTGCTATAAAACAGTTGTCATCCGCATCAAGGATAGACACAGTATCAATAAAGAAAAGGAACCGAACCAATCTACGTAACCTGTCAAAATATTGTCCAAAATTGTCAATCTCATCGACTATTCCGTTGCAGTAACGGTTTTTAGAGAGACCCGTCAGTGCATTCCATCATGTCACCCCAGATTTTTACAAAGAGCACCGAGATCACAAGATGTTTCCTAATTGCAACAAATAGCCACATTTTTCACTATGCCACCCCTTGTTCTGGGGTTACGTGATCGATCAATTTGCTTGTACGGCATCAAGCTGTAATGTTATTGGAAAGGCGTAACTTCCATTAGGGTTGAAGTTTAAGTGCAGACAATATGACAGCAACTTTGTAAAATGTCGAGTAGTCCACCTATGAGGCTTTTGATTTATTCAGAGAGTCATCATTATAATTAATACGTCAAGCGAAAACTGTGTACCCCTTTTTACGAAAATTAGGCGGACGGAGAAGTATGGTTAAATGTTATATGCAGGAGGAGTGCAGAAAGCTAATATTTTTATATTATATGCAAAAGAAATAAATAAATTTAATAAAAAAATCATTACACAAACTAAAATACTCATGACATGACTTGAAGATAATAAATGTGACAGAAGTGACAGCTTGAGCATGGAATAAGTAAGTACTTTTTAATAGCATGGAATTAGTAAGTACTTTATAATAGCATGGAATTAGTAAGTACTATAAAATTGTAAGCAGAGGGGGTTGAATTTGACCAGTTGGGCGACCACTAGTTCATAGAATTTAACAAAAGAAAGACTTAAATATTCTGTTAAAGAACAAGCAAAACTTTTTCCATTCCACGTCCGATAAAGTTAAAATCTGTTATACCTACAACACATAAAATCGGCCAAGTGCGCGTCGGACCACGCACAATGACGGGTTCCATAGTTGGGATAAATTATTTATCCCAAGAACTTAACATTGTAAGGTTGTCAAATAATAACAAGTACCTACAGTTGAAAAGCATATTCTCCAATACATTCTAACTGCAAATGTAAGTTGTCGACTATTGTTCGTTAACTTGCCTAAAGCCTACTTAGCTGTGATAGTTTTTCGTTTAACTTCGCTATATTGCCGTGATTTTTTTCACATATCAAAAAAAAAACCTTTAGCTGGCAGGGAGGCGCACTTGACTATAACAAAAATTTTCACTTTAGGCTTAATATTTAGCAAACAGATCCCTGAATCGAAAAATGGTTTTCACACACTTGCAATATTTTTGAACGACAATTTTCAAAGGTACCTCACACAATGAGATGGACGATAGAAAAAATCACCCCCACTTTACGCGTAGGAGCGTACGTGCACACAGCTACACATCAAGCTATTCTTTTCCAGTATAAGTTGGTCTCGCATTGTATACGCTTTCCGTACAACACTTTATCAGCGTGATTAATAATATTTCTATACCCATATCAAATTACAGCTTTCTAGTAATAAGAGAGTCTCTGAGCTAAGCCGCAGACAGACAGACAGACAGACGGACATCGTTTACTATGAAACCCTAAAAAGGTACGCAGTACTTCCAAACGTCAAAACGTTGACTAATTAACCCTCATTCATCAGATATTCGACTACCATTAAAATAACCGATCGTCCATCATCCCCTAACCCTTCACTTCTCAAGTTACCAGATCCCGATACCCGATAGACAGATACAAATTTATGACAGGACTCGTGAATTATTCGGCCTCCATTTATTGCTTATCTGTGGATCTAACCGCACGTGGCCTGGCGTGATGTATGGCCAGGCTCCGACCACAGAGCAGCAAAAAGCGGTTAAACCTACCACTTTAAAAGCGCGTGAAACGTAATCGGCCATTTTAATAGACCCAATCAGTTCCGAATTCTGATTGCTACCACAAAATTGATACTTAAAAATAATTTGATGATGATGTTTGAACGTGTATTGGTTAATTAATTTTATGCATTTCGTCGTTAATTTTTAAGTGCGGAAAGATCTGAAGAATCATGTCAGTTTTATGCAAATGATAGAGTTATAAAAGAAGTTAAGATAGATGAAACCGCTACTGATTATTTTCCTGATAAGTAATTATGACAACAAAATTACAGACAGTTAAATGTATCTTCCTCGTGACACAAGACTGGTCCATGAGGCGACGCTTGGAGGACCCTGTGTCCAGCCTGTAGTGGATTTCGTTGGTCTGAAATGACGATAATGATGATGAACTATATCTTTATTTTGAGGAATCTCGCTAATAAACTTGTTGTTCACCCGCTCTCCGTACAGCTTAAGAAACCACCACAGCTCGTCATGTAACCAAATACTGAAAAATTACGAGCGTATCATAAACGTGAGTGAGTCCTGCACTCCGCTCCTCCTTCCATGACAATTATGATGGCATTCGTTTTGTATCGCTATGATTTATGGGAAGCTCGCGTTTGGTGACCCTTGCTGCTTTTGGAAATAGGTCGTTTCCTAATGTGTTTTATTCAGGAGTTTTATGTGTATATTTAGCAAAAGGATTCAGAACTCATTTGGAACTTCCGGGTGCTTTAATAGCAATAACACAGAATGTGTAAAGGCTTAAGCGAAAATGCTTTAAAAGCAAATCAGTTTGCTTTTTCTCCAATTTTGTGGTCTGCAAAGCTGATTTTATATATTCTTTCTGGATTCGATTTAAGATAAGAACCTGGATTCTCAGCAGATAAAGAGGAGGAGTCTGTACAAGTTTATAAGATTTTTCATATTTTTTTTTACATTTCTACTAAGAACTTTAGTGGAACTTTTCACTAAAGCAGAAAGTTTCTTTAAGGCATAAAACTTTAGTCCAAGATTCTTAATAACATTAAGTTATTCTTTATAAACTTTGTGGAATTATGCAGAGCTAAGCCAGGTACAAAGCCAGCTATAACTTAGACGATAATAGAAGCAGGGTTACCAGGACCTCAGCCAGAGCTGGCTTATGTCTGGCATACTAATGTGAAACTAACAATCTTGCTGTCAGGGATAGGTGGGATTCTTACAAGATTTACATAAGTTAGCGAATTCGGAAGGCGTTCTTTAGGAAGGACTTATTGGATCGGGTTTTTCTAGATTTTTTTAGTAGACTGCCATTATTTAACAGGCCAGGCATTACATTTCATTAGGCCAATAGCGGACCTTCGCCATGACGTGATGTTATGCGTTGGCCAATGAGATGACCGCTACATCACGCCATACTCGCGCCCGCTGAAAACGGACACCGCGCGCCACTTGCTCGACCGCCACCTGTACTGTTGCATAGTTTGTGCTCCCTATTTTTAATCTTAATAATATTGTAACCTTAAGTCGTTGCCTGTTGTAAAACGCAATTAAACCCTAGTCAACAAAGTTCTAGTTTCTTTTAAAGTTTGTTCCCTATATCGAACAGTTTCTTATTTTAGAAGAGGTTACAAATTTTCATAAAAGAGAAGAGATAGCGAGTTGGTGACTGAGACAGCCATAGACAAAAGTTATCCAAAGTTATTAAATTGTTACCAATATCAAGAAAGAAAATGACATTCTTATGAACAGCTTTAGAATGTGGAAGTAAGCCATAGGTACACCGGAAAGTGCTAGACATGCAGTCAACATGCACCCTACGTAAGGAATTACCATCAACCATTTAGGAATAGGAACCATAAACAACGACATTTCTCTACCACCATATAAAGGCGTCCAGTACCATATTTTCCATAAAAAACTCCAAGACAAACACATAACAAAGTTAAGAAACAATAAAACCTTTTGATTTACGAGGATATAAAGCAATAAAACGGAGTTGTCTCCCAGTTCATTCATTACGTCTATTATAACCCCGCATCAGGACATTTTGATAAATGCTCGTACACTCAAATTGTAATACGTTTTAAACGGTCCACAATTAAAATGTTCAGCGGATTGTAAATTGTCTTTGCACTTGACTCTGTAGGTACTGCAACTACATCTGGCTTGTAAATGTACGTAATTAGAAATGACGAGCGGTTTTATTTGGATTTATTTTTGTTTCGATGCAACTTTAGTCACAGACTCTATCTGACAGGATCTAAGGTTATTTTTAGGGTTCCGTACCCAAAGGGTAAAACGGCCCTATTACTAAGGCTCTGTCTGTCTGTCTGTCCGTCTGTCACCAGGCTGTATCTCATGAACCGTGATAGATGGACACTTGAAAAAAATATTTAAGGGGGCTCTATATTAATAACGGCAACAGGTAGACGCTTGAAATATTCACAAAATATTATGATATAAGTATATTTACTATAAAAAAATAAAAAATGGCTCCCATACAATAAACGTGATTTTTTTGCCATTCTTATAGATAATATATATATATATATTGCAGGAGAGAGAGCGCCGCTCCAGAGATTAGTTCAAGCTTACAATAATAATTTTAACGATATCGACGTCTTTGCCTTAACTAAACGTAAATTTAAAAAACAAATGATTAAGCGCCTTGCTCACAATTTTTAATTATTATGTAGTATTTTAGTATTTATTTTAGTATGTATTAACTTTTTGGTTTTAAGATTGCGAAATAATTGTATTGTTGTTATATGTATATTGATTTTATTTAATTTTCCAAAACTGTATCTTTTATAATAGTAACATGTGGAAAGGTAGTGGATTGTACATCTACTTATAGCATACTCTGTATCTAGATTTAATATACAATGTACGATTGTTTGTCTTCCCAAATAAAATAAAATAAAAATAATGGTACGGAACCCTTCGTGCGCGAGTCTGACTCATACTGGGCCGGTTTTTATTATGGGTAGGTAAAACACAGAGATGCACCTGTTAGATCACTGGTTAAATTAAGTTCACGTATACAACATTAGTTTTTGTTTATACTAAACCTCTTAAGGGGTCATTGTACTCATCATTATGAACAACTTTTACTATGGGACCAAAGTTGAAATCGCGAAAAAAATATCAGCTGTTCCCTACATTTTGACGAGTTCAGCGAACTTAAATGTAGGGAACAGCTGATTTTTTTTCGCGATTTCAAGGTTGGTCCCATAGTAAAAGTTGTTCATAATGATGAATACAATGACCCCTTAAGAGGTTTAGTATAAACAAAAACTAATGTTGTATATTCCGGATAATTAGTAGGTATATTTCACTACAATCACACTTCTACTTAGTTCTAAAAACTTAAAATAATTATTGTTCAACCTTCTAAATAACAATCGCGAACAACATTCCTCGTTAATCACGAATCGATATCCTGTCAAAAGAAAATCTAACAATCAATCAAAGAGGGTAACATCAAAAAGATACAAACAAACAAAAAAATCCTCAAAAAAAAAATGGTCCAAACAAAAATGTTACCAAATGAATTAATTATGGAATTTACTGTACATATGTATACAAATCTTCATAAATGTTACCAGCTGAAAAAATAATAATGTAACAGTGTATAAAATACCTAATACACCTGTTAAACCTGTCAAATCAACAGAATTTATGAAAATAAACCAGATTTATAATTGTTTGGTATTATTCGACACTAGCGTTTTGAACACACCAGAAGGCCAATTCTCGTAATTTAAAACGTTCAAAATCTGAACGTTCGTAAAATTAGTAGAATTGCCCCTCTGATCCAAACTTATGAACGGCTGCAATTACAGTCAGGGAAACTAATTGCCAACCTACGTCAATTTGCCGTGATAGAGCCATTTCATTCGACTGTCAAAGAATGACAGTTGTGATTTGAATACACAATCAATTTAAGTTGGTAGTTAACTTAGTTATCAATTAACTTCCCTGACTATACCTGGAGGTTTCTGTTGCATTGCCAAGATAAAAGTTGAATCCACCACGAGCCTTGTATCTTTGTAGTTGCTTCAGAAGTCTATGTTTTCTGCTTGCAGTCCCTGAAGGGTCAGGAATCAAGCATGTTTATTTTATACCAGTACTCCTAAACCTACAAGTGAGGCAATTGTGTTATTTTAAACCTTATTGCTGCAACAAAACAGCACAAACGACACTGACACGATAATTTCTTAACTTTTACTGTCTGTGTATTCGCATACCTTGGTGATTGTTTCATGTTTCTCTCATTGTGCGTCGTGGCGGGTGTAAGTTACGACGTCGCATTTGTCGCGCCGCGCGCCGGCGCCGGCCGCGCGTCGAGCATGCGTGTCGCTAACGAGATCCTCGCTAGCGGCGGGAGTAGGGTTACCATTTCGAAATTCAAAAAGTCCTGACAAATTGGCGGACAATTGCTTTTCAATCTTTCTTTTTTCCGTAGGTACTCATTGAACTGTTTATATTTTCCAAAAAAAAAACCTCTTAAGTATAAAAGTCCGGATACCATTCGAAGACCGCACAAAGTTCGGACGGGGGGCCAAAAATCTGGACTAGTCCGGACACATCCAGACGGATGGTAACCCTAGGCGCAAGCGCACCCGTTACTAAATAGGGTGTTCAGACTTTAATGAAGTTATTTTACATAAACTTCTGTTTATGGTATTAATGAATTGCCCCTGTGGCGTATCTAGGAGTATTTAAATAAGGGATCACAAATAAAAACTGTTAGTTTTATAAGAAAATGTTGTGGATCTCCGTAATTTGTACTTTAACGTAATTATTCGTTTGTGTTTTACTGAACTGCTTCTATGGTCATTTGAGTGTTTTTCAATACCACAAAGAATAAAACCAAATAAAGTTAAAAATACATACTACATTAGGTACCCAATAGCAATAATAATCTCATGTTAGTAATGTAAATTACCTACTGCTCGTAAGTTTCCCTGGTTAGTTAGTCTCCCTATCCTATTTCTTCCCGTGGGTGTCGTAAAAGGCTTACCGCCAGTTGCACGTAAGTCCATTCAATTTAATTCCCCATTAAAAGTATTGCTGTCTTTATGTAACGGAAGGTATCAGAAAGTGACAGCTTAATTTTAGTGGGGATTAAATTTAATGGACTTACGTGCAACTGGCGGTAAGGGACTTACTAGATAATGGGCAGCAGTTCTCTATGCATTTTAATTAAGTTTTAACATCATACTCCGATCGCCAACCCGCCTGCCAAGCGTGGCGATCATGGCAACCCCCTCCCCCATTTTGGGGGAGGCCTATGCCCAGCAGTGGACGAATTTAGTCTGAAATGATGAAGCTTTGAAACCAAAATTAATTTTCAAAAATATGACACAAAAAATAAATCAACACCCTGAAAAATCCACATGCGCAGCGGAGTCGCGTGCATACCGCCCTGCGCCTGCGCAACCGATGCAAATAGTTGATTTACTCGCCCACTCGTTCGAGTTTACACTGCGCGCGCAGTTGTTACCCCCTGTCAGTGTACCTCGGATAAATAATATTGTCTCCAGCAAGACGTATGAGTCTGCAAGCAGCCCGCGACTCAGGCGCAATGAAATGAGTAATTGTGATCGAGAATAAATCGGGAACACACAATTTCAATTTAAACTCTGAGAACAGAGAGAAAGGGTCTAAAATTGAGTATGAAATACTTATTCTCATAAGTTACTGTATCTTTAACAATATAATTAATATCGAACTGCAGTGAGAATAATGCTGTGAGATTTAAATGGATTCTCATACGTTTTCCAATTTAAATAACGATGGTGAATTAAAATAACAGATGTATTGGTTACAATGCAAGACTGAAAGGTAAGAAAAGCAAAGACACATGGAATCTAAATCATCTTGATTTAATATGGGTATATGATGATTTGGTACGATTTATTTTTCGTGTGGTTAGTAACTAAGGGCGCGTTTTGATGACTACGCGTACACGCCGCACCACGAACGCGCAGCCACCAAGAGGCTGCCGCGTAGCTACCACGCAGCGTTCACTCAGCTGCTACGGTTTTCTGTTTTCACGTACTCCGTGAATAAAAGAAACTCCTATTTGCGTATAATTTTTATAAAAAATGGCAAAATTTAAGAAAAATTTGGGTGCATTCTCTTTTAGCTTGTCGAAAAGAACGTGGTGAGTCTTGTCCCACAAGACATACCTCTATTCTATTTACGAAATTAATTCTTCTGCAGACATCGTACTTCAAGATGCGCATCCGTCTCGTCCGTGTAGCAGCGTGGCTTCAAACTAAATGGAACGACACACTACTGGCGTGGAGGGGGTGCGGGTGCTGAGCGATACCTGAGCGGAGCGGGTCGCTGGTCGCTGCTCGGTGACTGTGCGGTTGCTGCTCGGTGGTTGTAGGAGGATTTCAAAATAAGCTTTAAGTAATTAGCATAGGACTCAAAATAGCAATAACCTTTGGGAGTAGAGATGACGCGCGCTGAATCCGCGCGTTCACAAAACGCGTACGTTGATACGCGGCCTAACCTAGTATCAGAGTTTTAACGCCGCCAGTGGGCCTCTGACTTGGCTTCACTAAACAAGTGTTAATTATACAATACGCACATGAATCCGAAAAATAAAGGGTTCTGTCAAGTCAGGGCCTTGGGTTCGAACTCAAGACCTATGACTTGGCAGTCCGACGGTTACACCACTTGGCTATCACTGCTATAATGTTAATAAACTACATAGTTGAAGTATGTATCTGCCATCAAATTTTTATAAATTTTAGGAGGCTCCTACCAGGAACGGCACGAGAGCCAGAACCCAGTAGAAGAAGATAATAATAATAACCCCACCGCCGTATCTCTACGTTGACGTCGTGGTGGGGCTTGCGTGCTCCAACAATCCCTAGGTCTGTGCCGGTAGAGTTTACTTTGCCGAGACAGATCTAGGGTGAGGAGCCAGACCAAGAGAGATACAATCCAAGCCAAGGTAGCACATGCCGAGGGCTTCATGGCTAGGGGAGAGCACTAGTCGTTAGTGTGCCAACTCTGGATAATAGGGGACCTCCAGTTTTATTCACCCTTACTACAGTGAACGCAGGGCTCTGCTGTGGTCGACTTTTTAAGTCCCTAGCTACTCGTGGGAATAACATGAATACTCGATCTAAAACAAAAAAACGACTTCAGGCGAATCTGCCTCAGTTAGATGACGAAACTTCACAAATCTCTTCGTCATCTCCTTCTCTTTTTCCATCAATTCCATCGTCATCACAATCTTTCCGCGTCACCCCGACGCCATCTTCATCATCTATCAGTATACAGTCAGCGGATGTTGTACAGGAGACAAATTTTGTCGACGATACTGTACCCACCGCAAGAACTGCAACAACTCGTAGGAAATGGAGCATTGAAATGAATAAATTCATCCTACGCACTTACCTACATCTTACTAGTATGGAAACAGACAAAAATGCATACCTTCCATCGCTTCACACAAAGTTTTTAGAAAAATACCCGGCTATGCAAGTAACCCGACAAAGAATAGGTGACCAGCGGCGAGCCATAGTTCAAAGGAAATTATTACCACAAGACACAATAGATCAGATTTATGAGGAAGTCAGTAGTACACACTCAAATACAGCAACACTCTTCACAATCTCTTACGCAAACCGGTCACCGCATGACATGTACGAACGAATATAATGAAACTATATAAAATAATTAAAATATATTACACTGCTACAAAATTTGAAACAGATAAAACAGCCTATAGAAAATATTTACATGAGGAATTCATAAATATATATCCGGAATTAACACATATAACAGAGCAAAGATTATCCGATCAAGTGAGAGCGATTTTAAATAACAAATATATACACCCCAACAGATTAGAAGAAATTAAAAACCAGATAGCTGCAGAATTAAGGGAAAGTAACATCAATACACAAAATATTGAATACATAAATATCGATGACTTGAATACGCAAGCCCAGAAAGACTTAGAACAACCTGATCTAAATACTAACTTCACTGACACACCTACAAATACTCTTAGAACTCATATAATCCTAAGTAATAGCACAGATACTGACATCGTATCTCAGACATTGGTAAATACAGATGAAGGCAATATCTTGAACGATATACATATTGATCAATTAAGACCTACGCAAACTTACTTTGGGGCTGCCCCAGAATTCAACACAGAAATTGAAGCCACATTTCAACAAGCTGAACATAACTTTATTGACACATTCCCCACTAACAGGCCATACATCCCCAAGCAGAAGACATCTAGAAAGTTTTCTGCCATAGTTACATACATAAATACTGTCATTCTCCCAAAGCACGTAAATGTCGACACCGAATTCATGAAACTGCAGACCATAATTTACTGTGCAGCATGGACGGCAGCTACATGCAACGGAGCTAAAATAATATCAGACTCTACACAAAATGAACGTCGTACTTATAAACAGCGAAAGCCAAAATGGCAAACTAGATTAGAAAATAAAATTGAAAATTTAAGAGCAAACATAGGTAGGCTGACACATTTCATTAACGGCAGTAGAAGTCAAAAATAATAGCTGCAGTAGAAGTAATAAAGAAAAAATACCAACTACACGCACAGCACGAAAACTCAAATACACAAATAGAACACTTTTTTGACACTTTAAAACAAAAATTAAGTGCAGCATCCAGTAGACTTAAAAGATATATAAAATGCACGAACCGCAAAGTAGAGAACACAAAATTTATTAACAATGAAAAAATATTTTATAGGAACCTTGCATCTAATAACAGAGACACCACTAACCAATCCTTAGAGACACCTTCATCCGAAACACTAAGGGAATTCTGGGCCAACATTTGGGAAAATCCAGTACACCATAATAATCGAGCAGACTGGGTCAACGAAACAACACAAGAAATTCCAGAAATGGAATTTGATTTTATACCTATAGATACATTTATAGAGGTCATCAAACGCACACACAACTGGAAATCGCCTGGCACTGATAACATCCACAACTACTGGTATAAGAAATTCTCTAACATACATCCATTCTTACATAACCATTTAAATACATTCATTCAAAACCCAAATTCACTTCCAACATACATAACACACGGAGTAACTTATATGATACCTAAAGACATGAATGACTGAAACTGAAACTACACAAACATGTAACAGAAGCAGATAAAAAACTTACACCACTCAACTTACAAAATAGAAACACTCAAGTTAATGAAAATCACTTAAGCACACAACAAAAAATTGCATCATGGTCTGTAAAAGCGCTACATGGAAGACACCGAGCCATCCTGAGCTAGCTACACGTCGATAAAATGAAGTCGAACGAATGGCTCAAACGAGGCGAATTGTTTCCCGAAACTGAAGGTTTCATGCTTGCAATCCAGGATCAAATAATAGCAACTCGTAACTACAGAAAGTACATTATAAAAGACCCCAATCAGCGGACTGATACATGCAGGCATTGCAACAGTGCCTCAGAGACCATTCAACACATAACAGGGGCCTGTAAAACACTCGCACAAACAGATTATAAACATCGACATGACCAAGTTGCCGCAATCATACACCAACACTTAGCACACAAATATAAACTTATAGGTGAGATGGTTCCATATTATAAGTACAAACCTGAAACCATTTTAGAAAACAACAATCAAAAAATCTATTGGGATCGAACAATAATTACAGACATACTATACATTACAATAGACCTGATATCACTGTTCACGACAAAATAAATAAAACAGTTTACTTGATAGATATAGCTATACCTAACTCGCACAACATTCAAACTACAATATCCGAAAAACTTAGTAAGTACCAAGACCTCGCCATAGAAATAAAAACCCAATGGAAAGCACAGACCGTACATATCGTCCCTGTAGTACTCTCATCTACCGGTGTAGTGCCGAAGGTTCTCACACAAAGTCTTAACACTCTACACATGCCTTCTCACACACTTTACATGCTCCAAAAAGCCACCATTCTCAACACCTGTCGCATCACCCGAAAGTTCCTGACTTCTTCTACAATATCATCCACCTTTTCAATTTAAATTTCCCCTTACCCACTTGGCTCTGGCCCGTGGGTAAGGTTGTAAAACTCTCTGAAATGAGAAGAAAAATAAAGAACTCAATATAATAATAATGTTATAGTAAAAAAAAAACATGTGGGGCAGTCTTTGGGTACTGCCGATAGAGTGGAAACAGTATACATATAGCTCATGGAAAGCGTTCGGTGACGATGACGCGAGTTCCATGATTTTTATTCACCCAAAAAGTGCTCAACGCGCCTAAAGAAGTTTTGACTTCAAAAAAACTTACGTTACACCCTTCAAATGCATGTTTTTACTGACCTATTCAGTAGCCAGCACTGGATTTTAATCAATTTCCGGAAAGAAATCCCCCTTCAAAAATATAATCCTAAAAAGTTTTTCTATTTCCCCAAACGTCACCAAACTTCCAACAAGAATTTCTTATCTGTTACATTTTTCCTGTTATCACACTAATAATAACACTATCAAAAGTAATAATAGTTTCCGCTTCTGATCGCGTGTCAGTTAATCGTGGGATAATCAACAACAAAACTTTATGGTAGTCTATGGCACTCCACAGCCCCTAATTGAATAGTTTGTAAACAAAATAGTTCCGAACTCATTTCATAGACCGCGGCTGAAAGTCGCATGCCTCTGCTTAATAGAGATTAATTATTGACAAGTGAAGTTGAGAAAAACAAAAGAAAGCTTTTAGAAAGAGGTTGATGATAATTTAGTGTTTGTCAGCATTATACGGTGCTTACGTTGTGTCTATTTATGTTTCTCATGCTCATCGTGTTGGTAGAGTTTAAAAGGATCATAGATTTTAAGAAGGTGTTAAGGCCTCGCCAATCATGCACGAGGTTATTTCGAATCCGGGCAATGTGACTTTTTCAATTCATATGCACCAACTTTCTCCACCTTATTACAAAACAAGATCTATATTTTGACATGGCTTAAACCATGGAGCCAGTTTTTGTAATAAGAACGTAACAGTGATTGAAATACCGTTCTTTATACAAAACTGAAAACTTAGTTCGGTACTAAGTTGTCAGTTTTGTGTTTAGGAAGTTTACCATATACGGAATAAAGTTCGAAATTCAATAATGGCTCCATGTTTTAAACCTGGGTCTGAAGATAAACCTTGTTTTGTAATAAGGGGGTTTATGTGTATCTTGGACATTACAGAGATCGGAGAAGCAAAAACATCGTGAGGAAATCTGGATATACAATATAGAGACAACAATACGACAATAAATGAAAACACTGGCAATACGCATATGAGTATTTTGAAATGATCAAATGAATTCACAAATAAAAAAAA
Organism: Tiliacea aurago; assembly: GCA_948098905.1. Classification (NCBI taxonomy): domain Eukaryota; kingdom Metazoa; phylum Arthropoda; class Insecta; order Lepidoptera; family Noctuidae; genus Tiliacea; species Tiliacea aurago. The sequence continues at coordinate 22,800,241 of OX402577.1, forward strand.
GTGATTTTTTCAAACAAACTACATAGCAGTGGTGTGCCGACTATGGATTTTGCCAATCTTTGACTAGCTATAGCGACTAAACTATTGGATATATTTGATTGAATTTTCGTGTGCAGACTGCGAACGTCATTAGATAGGGTGCGTCTCATATCATATAAAGTTATTTGGTATATTTCCATTTCAATAACGTTCACAAGATATAATAAACGTAAGTTATACCAACTGTTGATATAATTTCTTTGGATATAACATTTATATACTCAAAAACTTATTTCGTATAACGTTATTGGTAATAACGTTTATTTAATCGAAAATCATTACGCCTATCGTTTAAATTTAAAATATATAATATTGCGATTAATTTGATTAAACGTGCTGCGGGAGCGGCATGACAGAAACGAATCGCTGCAAAACCGACTCCACGTAGTCATGTCTAGACATGACTACGGGGCTAGCCCCTAGAGTGTTATTTAAAATCGCGTAGGCGCGTAGGGGAGAGGCGGCCCGCGAGCTGATGCCGCGGTGGTGAGGGTGAAACACATCTGCGACGATAAGCTCGCATAGGACCGCGCGCCGGAGCCCTGCAGCGCCGGAGCCGTGACAGAAACCATGCCTGCTGCATGTTGCATGCTTGCTGCATGCTTGCTTGCTGCATCCTTGCTTGCATGCAACAAGCATGCATGTTTTTTACTAGGCGTTTTATCATTTTAGACTAAATAGGTTTTATGTCTTTTGAGTGGTATATCAAACGATTTTATATTCAATGTATGTTATGCATATAAAAATTTGTTGCTTTATCCTATTATATCAATCGTTTATTATATTAACTGATCATTATATCAAATAAAATTATAGATTCAGTTGTTATATTTTGTAAATATTAGAGATTTTGTAGTTATATCATATATTATTCATACCCCATTATATATACGCAGTTGAATTTATTGTCATATTGTCGTCTCCACGTTGTCTAGTTAATATAAGTCTGAAATCGCAAACATGCCTTGAGCAAGCGTGGTGATCAATGCTCGTGCCTTCTGTGGATGAGAAGAGCCATTGGACAATGAAAGGCCGGTAATATTTATCAAATTACGAGACAATTCTCGTATAATTAAACTTGGTTGTTAATTAAGGCTACTGGAAACAAAATACAGAATAATATCGGTATCCACAAATAAACAGCTTTTGACAAAGCAATATTCAATTGTAAATTACTTACGCCACACGTTCCAGTGGCCATAGAACAAATATTTGCAATTCTATACACCGAACGCAATCAAGACTCAACTTTATTTATAGTCAAACAACAGTAAAAAGGATGCAGAAGGTTGATTGTACACACGGCTACACATCAAGGTATAATTTCCAGTATAAGCTGATCATGCATTGTATAGAATTTCCGTATAATGAGAGGTCAGCGTATACTGGAAAGTATAGGTTGATGTGTAGCCGTGTGTAGGTACTCAGGTCCGATTCAATGTCTAACACATACTCAGTGAAGCGAGAGGTTTGTAAAGCTTTGTTAACAGTTCATATAGAAATACAACTGTCAAAAATTTACCTGATGTTGGTGATTTGAAGCTACGTCACTGATACGACTTATTCAGATGCAGCCTTAGCAGCCAGCCCGCTATCAACCTTGCTGCCTGGCTACGGTTTATTTTATTTTATTTATTAAGGGATAATAAACAACTACAACAAGTAATAAAAAAAGTAGAAAGAAAGAAGAAAGAAAGAAGTAGTGGGTGGTGGGTAGTGGGTGCAGTGGTGGGGTAGAAAGTAATAGTAATACATAAAGTTAACAATATTTTTAGTAGCAATGTTGCAGTCCACTGCATTATCCGCAGCTAAGACATATTTAAAGATCAGTGGTTGCCACTAGGCGAGCATTACCACAATTAACAAATATTTTTAAATAAATAAATAAGTTACTATAAAGCTAGCTATAGCTAGAAAACCAAATCAGAAACAGTTTCATTTACTTAAATTATGCGATAAATGAGTAATAATAGTAAGATATAATTAATATACAATTAAGATAGAATTTTTATAATATTAGTTTTTTTTTTTTAAGTTTATCTTCCACCATCACGGCAAGAAGTTTTCTCGTCTCATTTTATCCTCAGCCTCATCCGTTCATTACAACAGGCCCTTAATGAGTGGTATTTCTAGCGGTCCTTCTTCTTCTTGGCGTATCGATGGCAAAAAGTTCAAAGGGCCAAAATTCAGCTGCGCGAACTCCGCTCACTGACGCAGTCATAAGATTATCAAATACACAGGTGACATATGCGGTGACATATGCACATCATGCGGCGCATGATGGAAGTTGGGCTATTGTCTGTGAGGAGATGCCGCATGCGCACTTGAGATCTGTACCCCGAGTGTATGTTTGCAAGTGAGTAAACGTAACTAGCGCGTTTGCGTTAAGATTTTTATTCTCACTCTTATACTCTTAGCATTATGATCTATCGGTCAAATTTTAACGCAAACGAAATAGTTACGTTTACTCTCTTGCAAACTTAAACTTTGGGTACAGAGCCGTCCATAATTGCTTTTTCTCCGGCAAACTTGGGTTAGAAGCGGTCCTTCTGATCGTACTCATTGAATGTCAGTCGTTCAGAATCAAATCACGCATGCTGCATCACGTGCCGTTAATGGGTGTCACCCTCATTATTGAGATCCGGAACATTATTACTTTTATTGAAATATCGATCTGGGGTATTTTTGGGATTATGTTCAGTTTTGTTTGGGTTGTTGTGAGTAATATTGCGAAGTTTGTTCAACACATTTTCCACCTCCATTTAAGAGTTCGAATATAACTTCTCCGGAAGGATCCATTCAGCTTCTTTCACAATCCCTCCCACCTGTCCAGCGTGATTGCTGTCACCTAACTTTCATAAGTGTACATTACAATTATGTATGCATTCCTAAACATATGTTTTTCCTTTGTTATAATAATTATTCTACAACACTTTGTTAATTTAATAATATAAAAATAATTAAAAATGGGGGGGGGGCTGGGTAACTTAAATTTAAAAATGTAGATCTGCAAACCCTACATAACAGTAGTCGTATATATTATGTATCTATTAAATTAGTAGCCATACTGATAATCAAACATGTTGTATGTTAAAAGAGGTGATTTAGCCTATTTAACATTGCTCTGATTATGTTAGTTTACATTTAGAATAAGATCTTTTGTTAACTTATAATAATAACCTTTCTGTTAATGAAGAAAGACCTTTTAAAATCAAAAAGTCAATTTATAAACTAACAATACCAAATATTTTACAAAACCCTCATCGGTAAACTGAATAAATAAATCAAAATCTCGCTAACAATCTGCCCGAATCCCTACAACACTGATCCCCGAAACAAATTATAATAATATAGGATACTTATCGGGCGTCAATACAGGGCGTGGTAATGAGACGGTCCGATTGAGACCTCGCAGCCACGGGGTCAGGAGCGCCAATCCGCCCCTGTACTTACCCTCGACGATCGGCGGTGAAGGCCGCTAAAACGACACTGAAAGAAAGAAAGAAAAATATTTTATTTCGGACACATGGAACCAGCTGTCGTAGAGAATTGGCCACCACTGGTGAAGGTAGCAGGCAGGCAAAGGTAGGCAAAACGTGTATTGTGGGGTTAAGTCGAGAGTCTGATTGTGCGATATTGTAGAATAGGCATTTAAAAACATAAGAGTAGTTATTAGGCTACCTTTTAATAAAATTTAACAAAGATCCTGTGTGTAACATAAGCGTGCAAAGTCAAGCGTTAAGGCTCGTGCAGACTGGTGCGATATCGCGGGTGCGACGGTAGTGTCGCGTCGCGCCTATCTGCGGGAGCCTTTATGAATAGATATGCACGAAAGAAAAAGTTTTCACTATCGTTCGATTTCTCAGAAAGGCGGGGTCCTGCACCATGTTTTCGTGTTTCGAAAACATGGTGCAGCGGACCCGCCTTTACAATGATTTTGTGCTGTGACTCATATTTATATTTATTCTCCCAGCTTCTTAACAGACCTAAAATCATTATTACAAAAACTTTCCGACTAAATAAATCGGCAGCAGGCCACCACCATAAGTTCTTTCCAATACATTTTAGCCATACGTCAATTCATCTAACGCTTTGTTATTTTCATACCCGGGACGTGACCGCGCATCCCTAATTCCACGCCGTTCCCCGTCAGCCAGTGAAATCCAAAGGGGATTTATAATGAGGTTTTATATCAGCATTAGTACGGGGCTATGTGAGTGGCCTTCCAAAACTAGAGGTCTTTTGTTCGATACGCAGTATTTGGTTTGTGAAGTTTATGTCTAAGGATTAAGTCATCGTTTTGAAAGTAAACTTAAAATTAATCTCTGGGAAGGCGTTACTAAATACAAATGTTAGTAGTAAATAATACCAATGGACTTGGAAAGTCAGATCATCATTATAATTTCGATTAATAAGATCCGACTCGCATGAACTACGACATGTCTGACACAATTGTGTTTGGCCCAGTTTGGTCAATTGTGAGTGGTTTAATTTCTTGACCAAATTAAAACCGTACAAAAGCAAGTCATGAACATGATAGGTACTTACCAGAATTTAAGAAAACCGAGACCGAGACCGTTAATTTAAGAAAATATGAAAAGTTGTCAAGACGACATTTTAGCTGTTTTCATGCTCAGTGGTATTGACAGAATTAAAGAGCTCATCGTTAACGTTGTGACTGCTCAAGCGACTAATAAAATAAAATGATTCTAATAACGTTAGAGGATTGAGATTACTAACTAGCAGAAAGCAGCTGTAAAGTCAAACTATGTATTTTGACATCATTTGAGAAGACTGTATGTCTCAGATGAGAATATCAAAATTATTAAATGATCAGATGATATGCAATGGAAACAAGATAAGTATGGATACAGAAATCTTGGAAATGGGCCGGCCATATTAGCCGTAGAACCGATGACCGTTGGGGTAGACGTGTTCTTGAGTGGAGACCGCGAATCAGCAAACGTAAGGTAGGACGCCCTCAGGCTAGGTGGAGCGACGATCTTCGCAGGGTGGCTGGAACCAGCTGGATGAGAGTTGCCGAGAACCGAGCTGAATGGCGTGCAATTGGAGAGGCCTATGTCCAGCAGTGGACTGCTATGGGCTGATGATGATGACAGAAATCTTTGTTGAATACATAAGTAAATGTCTCTTTCAAAACTAATTCCGATATACGGTAATCATTCACTGTCATGATATACTGGTACATTGGCTTGTTGTAGGTGTAGTGATGCCTTAGCCCATTCAAACGCAATCCCATAATCGCTTTTTACGACGCCCATGGGAGGAAATGGGTGATCAAAAAGCAACTCAAAGGGCAATAGTTATAGGTTCAGGGTTACAATGACAATTCCGCTCAATTGCTTCTTTTGTTGAGCACCCAGAACGACAGTTACACATTTCTCCTTTGTTCATTGAAAAATGGAAATTAATTCATATTCCCCACTTCTACTTGAATCCTTCATTTTATTAGCATTCTTCGTTGGCCGCAATATTTACAGGTTTGTCATTTTTATCTCGTTTACGAACGAGGCTTACTTTCAAGTAAATTACAAAATAAAACTTTTCGAAAACAAAGTGGGTTGAGGAAGAAATATTACGATCACGTTTATGAATGCCAGTCTTGAAAGTAATTCAACTTGGCCGAACAACTCGCCAAGATCGTTCCCCCTGATGATACTCCGACAATTTTTTTTTATTTTATGAGTGAACCATTCGAAATGTTTTCCGTTATTTCGTGCAAATTGTCTCTCATTTATTATCCTTCTTTGACATTGTTTGGCGTACTTACGTACTTTGCATTTTTGTAAATCACGAGACATTTAAAGAAGCAATTTCAAGTTTTTGATAACCACGTGACTTTACACTTTAGTATTTATCAAATACTTAGAATATAAATGAATAGAATACAATACTCTTTATTATGTACACCATAAAAGTTACAGATATAAATGTTGAAAATTTACATAGGGTGACAATTAATGGGCGGTCTTATCGCTAAAACCTTTGGATGGATTAAAGCGAAAAGGAGAGACAATACTGCAGGTAGTCATTGGTGTACTATTTACACAATAAATATTGTATAATATATACAACAATAAACATGAAAAAGAGCAAGGCACGGTATTATGTAATGATGTATAACATTTAAAAGCATTTAATTCGTCGATATACTTATGACAAACATATCAAATAAATTAGAGATAATCTCTGGCGCACCTTGTACAATACAGTTCCCAAGACGATTCAATTTAATATGATCTGTAAGAACCCACAAGTAGCAATATCACATTGTATTCCCAGCAAAATATTCTAAGAGACAATATGTTTCATTGTTGTGAAAAGCAATTTTTCTACCATTCGCCTATTGAATGAGAGCTATCAATACAAGTAGGATGCTGTCTCACGACTGCCACAATTCAATAACGACTCTGACAATCCGAATGCAGCTGCAGCATTCCGGTCCAAGCTAACAGCGGACATTTTTATACTTACTATCCTGTTTCTGTTATCAGCCCCAAGCTGAAATCGAAATGTTAGTAAGATTTTTTTGAAAGGGATAACTTATAACCATTGATGTATTAAATAGGAAGATAGGCCACTCTCTAACATCACGTAAATATTAAATGGACCCGATGTCGTGCGTCATGTGCTCGACAACCGAAATAGAGAGACATATTACGCGGGCTACAGCGGGAACGAGATAGCATAATTGGCACTGTTACGTACCCATAACAACTCGGAAACAAACTACGATTCGGGTATTTCGCGCAAACCGAGAGTAATGTAGGTCAATTGTGTCCTTTCCCTTAATTTATGCGGTCCACATCGAGAAGCACGTACCATATCTTCCTATTTAATACATCAATGGTTATAACTAACCATTTCCGTAAGAATGTGTTAAGGTCCAATAATTTCAATATTCTCGATCGACTGCTGGATATCTTAGAGTCTGAAGATGTGGAAATATTCAAACATCAAAGGATGAATTCCATACAACTGACTAAGGTACCGTCACGAATCTAATCGTCCTTAATAATCATTAAATAAATAATTATAGTGTTCAGGAAACAGTTACAACCCCAACACCCTATCTTCCCTAAACTTCAAAGCAATCCAAAGACCCGGTGTCTTCTAAGGAGTCAGGCCCCGATAGATAAGCAGGCACGAATCGGGAAACGGATATCGAATTATTTGCTCATGTCAACGATGAAGGATGACATGGGCACGGACGCATCCATCCATTTTGATAAGAGAATTCGGGTTTACTTACGATTGGCGTTCCTATCGTCACATGTTTTTTTAAGGGCGCAAAAACTATTTACGACTGTGATAAATTCTCTCTCTCATGTCCAAAAACTTTTTGTATGATACCAAGATTACTTTTTGTAGATTTTATTTTAAAGAGCTACAGATATATCTATTGTATCATTTCTATTCTTTTCTTTCAGCAATTTTATTACCTCATAAACTACATCAATGATGGCTTTGAGATCCTATTCAGAACCAATAGGGTTTTGTTGTAAATCAAACTTTACTACTGTTTTTATGATTATAACGTTATAACTAATAATTTCTGTCCACTTTATAGCTGTAATTTATGGTTGCTAAAAATAAGTAAGCTTTAATATTGTCAGATAGTAAAAAGATAAACGTATTTTCTTTCTGTTTTTAGATAAGTTTTCTCCAATAAAAATATTTTATGATTATTTTGGAGACACGTACTTTTGTTGCAAATGTAGTTTAAGTAAACGCCTGACCCTAACCTACCCCAGGATTAAGAACATCATCCTCATAAGAATTATTTTTATTTGTATGAAAAGACCTAATATTAGATAGGCCGAAATATCTATCCCCAAAATTCCAATCTAAATCTCTTCCATAGCAACCGTTCCCAACTTGCGCCACCATCTTCATCCAGTCTCAACCATTTCCCGACTCAATAATTTCCTTTGTGGTGAGTCCTATCGCTCCAGAACTTCATTGATTAAAACCGAGTGTAAATGCCACGGTCCATCGCCTGCCACTGCTAGGGCTTTGTTCATAGTAAGGAACTTTTTCTTTGTACCCACTGAACAATTGGAAATTGTACAACGCTCTTCGATGACCGAGTGGGTACACAGACGGCTGAGATTTTATTAAAGTGGTTAGAAACGTTTTAAAGTGCGGTAGTTATTTTCCTGAATGAAGTGCCAGAAGCAGAGTCACTCTTTCTGACTTGTAATTTACTTTCATCGTTTGGTCAACCCTTTGCCTATCTTATGTTAATTTGTGTATCTTATCTGTGAGTTATCGATGAGTTGAGATTGACCAAATAGCACAACCGTTACCTGCCCTTTTTGGAAGCATATTAGCCTAGCTATTATCGTCATGTTTTTTGATTTAGTTGTACTTATCTAGTTTCGAAATCATAATATTTGTATGATCTGCTTAATCAACTGATTAGTGACCGTCGTGTCGATGACTACCCCAATACACGTTATACGCAAACAAAAATCTATTAATCCAATAACAATATACCGAGTATAACAACCAAAAGGAAAATCATGAAAATAAACCTATACTGGCGACGATATCCCACAGTTGAAAGTTATAAGTGTTCGCACTCAACTTGAATAAGAATTAGTTTTCTCCTCTTCCAAGTTTTATGAAGGCTCTTGGGAATAGTTTTTATTAAAACGGACAAGTATACAACCTGTTTTTTTTGATATCCCATAACTCTAGGGTTATATTCTGTAGGTAAAAATAATACTAAAACTCCTAGAATAGGTGGTCCAAAAATGCATCGTTTCGGAGATATCATCAATCATAATTAAATTAGGTCAAAAATTGTCACCAGTATGACGAATCTTTACTTTTGCGAGGTTGCCAAACTTCGCAGTAGTGTAGTAAAATAAATAGTAAAATAAAATATTTAGGTATGTTGGTATCGGGGCTTCCCGGCGGCAGCTAGTGAAGGGAAAGCTACCTTGTCGACGTTGTCATATTTCACGTAAGGGTGTTTTACATTAATAATCGTGACTTTGCCGAATTATTTTGTATGAAAAATTAAAAAAAAAAAAAAACGAAGGATTGGAACATAACTCATATGCCAGTTGATTCTTTGATATGGCCTCAATCATACCCTAGAGTTATGGGATATCAAAAAAAACACGTTGTATATGAGCGTATTATAAAATAAAAATGGCGATGTGGGAACGAGAGGAAAAAAATAATGTAGATGTATGTTTGTTCCAAGGTTTCTTGGGTAAACGAGGCTTCGGGGACGACGTGAAGGATCGTAGGAGTGGTGGAGACCTGAAATGAAATATTTTTGGTTCCTAATGTAACGTTGGAGAAACTTTATCGGGTAATGATAGAATACTGAGAAATGGTGCCAGTCGAGCTATAAACCATAAAGCAAAAAATATTCAAGATGTTGTTACTGATTCGTCTATGAATGAATATTCTATTTATGATAAAGCACCATAAAATGCAGTCGTTCTATGCAACAAAGACCCTTTCGTCTCCACAACTGCAAAAGAACCGCTACTCCATTCACAAATCGATGAAATACAATCATTTATACCGTTCAATTGCAAACAAACTCGAGCAGACTTTACATTTATCATTTCACACCCAGCGATTGTTCAGTCAATAGAGGGTGTTTAAACTTTTAACTGTATGAATGGAAGCCTACATTATTCACTATTTCGCGTGCTCCCCTTGACAGAAGTAACGCAATTTCTGTGCGACATGTTAGCTTTTTTGTACGGACTACGTTAGTAACCCCCTGTTGTGAGGACCCCTGTATTTCTTGATAACTTCATTGGGAATGCGCACGTCGAGCCCGGGACGTTGTTCAACAAGAATGGAACATGATTTGCAGTTTATATTTTGTTAGCTGTTTGTTCTCTGAGATGTTCTAGTTTTTAATTGAATCTTCTTTTGTTTTGTGTGATGTCTGTTTTAAAGTTTGCTAACGTATTTGGTATCTGTGGTTTTTATTCTTGAGTTCTCTACAAACAGTCTCTTAATTTGTACACTATATAGCAACCCTTGATTTTTCTATTATTAATGTGGCAATCAGAAGCTAGTTAATATATTTAACATTCGAATGTCACAACAACATTTATATGAGTTTCGATATACATTCTTCAATGGTACCTATGCTTGGAATCCGGAAATGCCAACGTTGTCACTACAAGATTTTGTGCTAAACAAGATTTGTCACTGAATTTTTATCTACAAGACTTTTAGAAACCTAAGTAGGTATTATAAAGTTTAAGTACCATTCGTGACCTGGGTTGCAAGTTTGTCCGAAAGGGATATCGTGGCTGGCACACAGGCAACTGAAGGAACACGGGTTGGTTTTAGTCAGTAAAAGTCTGACACGCCCTCCCGTTCCGCCCAGAGCGGGAAAGTTATTTGATAATTTCCCACAAAACAAAAAAGTTTCATTGGTGAAGTCTTGTCTCAAAGCCTGACATTTTGTGTTTAACTTATTTGCTCTTATATTGCATGAACCGTGCTATGCACATATGCAGGTCGGATGCAGTTTGCTCCCCGGGGTCTAATTTTCGTAACCCTGCTCTGTGGGGACTTGACACGTCGTGCTACATTATTTCTACGTGATGAAGCTACTATAGGTAGTGTGTCTGGCTATAATTTTGGTGTGACAATTTTTTTCCGCTACCTACTTTATTTTTCACCGGCGAAAATCAAAATGAATGGTGAAGCTTTCCAACTAAATTAAAGCAATGCTAATTAGTGTTGCATAAGTGTTATTTAAAAAGATTTTATTCAGTTCACTTGAAGTCATTCAGTAGTTCCATGTATTTTTAATGTACTTATCTTGTTCAAGAGCGATTTCATACTGAGATACCTATACGCTACTTCTGAGAAAAGACTCATTTATATTCTAGCTAATCTTTTTATTCAACAAACAAAAATCTTTACATTATTAGTCACCTTGGTTTGCCTTTGGATTGGGCTAGGTCATACAATTTGTTCAATAAATGTTTTCTGGTCGGATCTGACAGGCTCTGTCTGGGGTGAGAACAAGACCCATCCAAATGATCTGATTCTGATAAAGGAGCTTTTTTTATCTATCCGTGAAAGACGTAATCTGCGAAGATAATTATTTCGCCAACAGCTCTATATCCATGATCGTTTAGACCTACCCTAAAAAAGGGAAGACATCCGTTAATCTACGCTACGGCTACATGGTTGTCAGTGAATTGGACGATATCCCCTGAGGCGGGTAGACCCCTGAACATATTTCAAGAGCAGGATTAAAACATCTATAGAGTGCGAATGCGCAGCGTTTGCTCCCGACAGATCGCCTTAAATTTAAGAGCTTTTATGACCCGAAGTGAGCCGGGAAATCTTTTTAATCCCACATACGAACCATTTAGCAGGTCCGTGTTAGTTACAGATGTTTTTAATTTTATAATTTATTGCTTTTTTAAAGCGATGAATTTGTTTGTAGTGCGGGATAAGTAACTGATGATGAATGGATTTTATAATCATAATAAAGTTGCATGTTAATTTGGAACATTACGCGATGATATGTTGAAATAACTTTTTCTAGATTACGAGTTCCGTCTTCCTTTTAACTTTTAACATTTTCCATTGTTTCAAGCATTTTTCAGCGTCAGTGGCCGCGAGAACTGCGAAGTAAGTAATCCAATCCTATAGCTTTATCTCAAGATGTTCACGGAGCTTTATTTATGAATCAAATTTCTTTGAAAAGAACTGCTATTTAATTTTCACTTGCTGCTAGATTTCTTTTGTTAGTATCTTTTCCCCCTTTCAATCATAATTTATGACTTTATGATTAAAGCTAAGTACAGACGCCAGCAGGTCAAGCTACCCAAAACTGTCAAATTTTCCCAATCAACCTTGACTTAAGGTTCAAGGTTGATTGGGAAAATTTGACAGTTTAGAGCGATAAAGTTGAAAATCTATTAAAGAAATTTGACAGATTGTAGTAGCTTGATGTGCTGCCGTCTGTACATTACCAAAGTCACATAGCATAACACCACGCCTGTATTCCCCGAAGGGTTGGGAACAGGTGTATCTACATGTAGTACCTACACTAAAGTCATTGTGAAAATATTTTTATGCAAAATAATATTTGATCAAGTCAATATACAACTTAAATCAGTTTAAGCAGCAGTTAAAATCATTTTTGATAGAAATGTGCTATTTACCCTTGATGAGTTTCTCTGTGACACATACAACTAGACTTTAGTTATCATTATATATTTTTATTGATAAGTTTTTTTTTAAATCTGATTTAATTTGTTTTTATATTCTGTAGTTGACTTAAAATCTATGACATCACTATTTTTATTGACATTAGATTATATTTTTGATATTTATGTAATAGTGGAATCTTTAGTTTATTTGTTTTGGTAATATTCTTAGATTTATTGTTTGTTATTTAACATAACAGGGAATTGCTAATGTTTTAATTTTTAATTTCTTATTTGGTTACTGTTTTAAATAATGATTTATATTGCAATTCTTTTAATTTTTAATTGTTATAATTTTGTGTAAAATTTCAGTACAATGTTAAAATTGTTACTTACAGAAATAAATAAATAATAACAAAATAAAGATCTATTAATTTGAAAGAAAGCAATATAAAATGTTATGTTTTACACAGGGCTGCATAGACTAAAAATAAGCCAGAAATATTGTGTTCCGATCATAGATCCTACTTCAATTACATACATTATTTATAAATTCATAACCTCATATTATTAATATGACACTAATACTGATGATTTTAATTTACGACACCTATTCAAATAACACGACTGAAGCTGTTGACGTAAGATAAGTGGACCATAATCTTAGTATAAAATTAGTACGGCAAAGCCAAGGGGCATTAACAGTGTAATAACAATAAATCTCAGCTGATTCGTCGTAAAAAGTTATATCTATTCCGAATATCAAACGAAAAATACTTCTACGAAGCGTGAATGCTTCGTAGAAGTACTAAATACTTTACATTCTTTTCTTTTAAAAGATCAACGGAACTCGGAACTGTAGTAGCCGTTGTACGCATTTTTGTTGCTATTGAGATCAAACTGCAGATTTTATACTCAACTAAGCATACTGCGAACAGTGAAATCAGAGTCTCAAATGAAGCCACAAAACATTCCAACAATCAAAACTTATTAGGCAGCTCGCTCTTTAAGGAAAGCTTTTATCATATTTTCGTAGCCTATTGCTGTTTTAAAAATGCTATGTCCAGTGTCTCTATGTTATCATTATCATCAGTGACAACGACGAGGAGAATTCTTTTTTTTATCTATACTGATGATGATTTGCACAGTTTCAAACCGACTTACGACTAGACCGACTAGTTGTATGAACGTAGGCGAAGCAAAAGGAGTATGTAAGGAGCGTAGCAAGTGGCGTTCTAGTTTCTGCCTACCCCCATGGGAAGAAGGCGGGAGTTTATGAGTATGATGATGAGTACGATGCAAACCAAACTACTCAAGTTCACACAAACAAAAGCGTGCCTACTCACATACCAAAATCCAAATATTTCACAGAAACCTACATGGACACTTTGTCACAAGCTAGGTGCACGGTTCCAATTGGTCGTTTCCTATGGAGAAGAGCCGGCAAGAAACTCCTCGGTTAGGTACTCTTTTACAAATAATTGGCTTTTACAATATTTCCAAATTACAGTGTGAAAAATGGGTAAAACAGGCCATATTTAATAAAAATTACACTTTAAAGTTAAGAAAGTGGTGAAACAAGAAGAAGCCAAAAAAAATTTTTTTTAAATATCCAGGGGTCAAATCAATTAAGGCTGAGTAAGTAGCAGATCACCCCACCTATCCACCATTTTCGTATGTTCAACGTTCTGCCAAACACCGTGTATACATACCTATACAATAGGTATGGGAGGACAGTGTAGGGCCTGTCAACAAGTAGATACCAGTAACCATCATGATACATAATAGCCCCTTTGGAACCAACATTGTTTACGACATTATTCTACTAAACTAATTTGGCGTCCCCGGCGACCACTCACGTGTTAATTAGTCATAAACTGTATCCAGCCGTAATTAATAACTCATGATAAAGCACGACACTGTTCTACGTAAAAACATAGCGTTTCGCATGACGTGCCGTGTGTGAAATATCCCTTCAGAGACTAGGGTTGGGCGTAAATCAAACACTCTTGTTTTTAAAGCAAAGATGATCTTTGAAAGGTAACACATTCAAGTCGATAGGTCGACTGGGTTTTAAATAGTTGTGGCAGGTATAATGGGTACATATACGAGCAAACCAGTACCTAATTTAAAATCTAGAGAGATAATATCGAATTCTACCAATGTTATTACTTACTTACATTTTTTTTTTCAGAGACTCAAATAAACAGAGTGGCAATTTCCATGAAATTCATCATGACATGATTTGCAACTTTTTCAAATAGGTATCGTTTGTTTCATCATCATCATTCCACTGCTGGACATAGACCTCCCCCAATTTGGAGAGCATTAAAATTAATAGAGAACGCTGCTGCCCATTCTCTAGTAACGACACCCACGGGAAGATATAGGTGGTGCTTTTCTTTACGTCCGGCAGCACACGGGGCGGATCACGGATCGTTTGTTTATTCATTTTAATTCCTTGAATAAATCTTTGAGGAAAGGAGTAAATGCTAGTCAAGATTATCTCATACTTACCTGTATTTGAAATCGTGTCCTCATTAAATTCCTAGACTTCAATCAACGTCCAAAATATAATTTATAATTCACTGTTGACAGAATTTTTTTAGACACTACTTAGAATTCGAGGGTTATACCAAAGCAGCAAAGGTCAAATGATTGTTCATTTAAACATGACAGACAATTTAATAGCCCGTGAACTTTTTTTCTTGTGGCAACCCTGACTACAACATAATAAAGACACCCTAAGTAATTACTGTGAAGAGCGTATAATTGCAGTTAAGTATTTATTGACACGTCATAACACTATTTTAATTTTTAAATTGAGTTTAATAGTCCAGCGTGTGGGAGCTTTTTGTTGATATTGATCTGCGGGGCGAGCACGGCCTACTGTAACATGACTTGAGTCACACATGTTGTCACAGTTTGAGCGATAAAACTGTTTTGTCATAAAATGCTAGTACAAATTGACATGACATAATTTATCATGATATATTAATTGGTGACTGCGTATGGTGGAGAGAGCGATGTTGGCCCAGTGGTAACGGCCTCGCCTTTGAGGTCGTGGGTTTGAACCCAGAAAGGCGGCTTTACTTTGTGTAAATTATTTCATCACCACTGCCCTCAAAACGCTGAAGGAAAACATCGTGAGGAAACTGGCATGTCTTAGAACCAAAAAAATCGAAGACTGTGACATCTACCAACCAGCACTAGGTCTGCGTGGTGGATTATGGCCCACTCCCTCTCTTATGAATGTGGTGGAGATTATTATATCGTGAAATAAATTAGACAACGTTAGTTTTAAAATATATCTAGTATCTACAGGCTGCATTGCTAATGAATGACCAAGGTGTATAAAATAATAGAATATAGAATGTATCAATTTTAAGGGGCTCCGTACCCGAAGTGTGCTACACGGAACCCTAACACTAAACCTCCGCTGTCCGTCCGTCCTTATGTCGGTCAGCGGGCTGTAGCTTATGAACCGTAGACAGTTAAGGCTTCTACATACCGGGGCGACTTGTCGTGCGACGCGACGCGACACAAAGGCACCGCTCGTCCCGCGACAGGCGGGGCTTTTGTTCCGTGTCGCGTCGCGCGACAAGTCGCGCTGGTATGTAGAAGCCTTTATGGACCGAAGGTAGACAGTTGAAATTTCACAGATTGTGTATTTCTATTGCCGCTATAACAACAAATAGTAAAAGTTTAATGAAGTTAAAGGCTTCTACAGACCGGCGCGACACGCAACGAGTGGAGCCTTTGTGTCGCGTCGCGAGTCGCGCCGGTCTGTAGAAGCCTTACTAAGTACAGGGTCACCATACAAAAAACGTGTTTTTTCGGCGTTTTTTGCTCTGCGAGTTTGGCCGTTTTTTTTTGTATTTTTGCTGGTTAGGATGGCGGTGAGCATAAATTATAACGGAGTACTTTTCTTTTTTTTTTTTAATTATGTTTTAGGCATTAGTTTACCAATGCAAGACATTTCGCAGTCTTTTCCCTCCAGCTGGAAGCTACGCCAGCCTTTGACTGCCATATTTAAATGTTAATTAGGAACTTAATTAATGACACTTGACATAAACAAACTACACATTTATCATTACTCGTGCCAAAGTGAATCAATAAATAGAGAGATAGAGATGAGAGAGATAGTTAATTTAATTTAAATAATCCACACCTGTTGATTACATTAGAACCTAGATACTGATATACGTAATACCTTTTTATGACCGCTGGCTAAGCCATTGGCTTAGTTATATCGATCCCTTTGAATAAGTAATTAAATTAACCTTTTTCAGCATTATTTTAGACCTTCTAATTTAGATTAAGTACTATCTTATCTAGGATAGGATGTTATAAATTCAACACTAAAAATGTAACAATATTTTTGTAATTTTATAATTTAAGAGATTGTCGATGGAGTTTCTTGCCCGTTCTTCTCCATATCTACCTACTACGCTTTGGAATGGGCAACTAGCTTCATATTTCTAACTGACCGACTACTTGACAATTCAAAAATGCCTGTAACATGGTTTAATCTGGTTTAATTGAAATAAATGCTTTGAGTTTGAGATTATACAGGGTTATTTTTAAAACGTCAATATCCTCTTAAGGGGTCATTGTACTCATCATTATTAACAACTTTTACTATGGGACCAAACCTGAAATCGCGAAAAAAAAAGCCAGCTGTTCCCTACATTTTAACGAATTATGCAAACATAAATGTAGGGAACAGCTGGTTTTTTTTCGCGATTTCAGTTTTGGTCCCATAGTAAAAGTTGTTCATAATGATAAGTACAGTGACCCCTTAAGAGGTTATTGACGTTTTAAAAATAACCCTGTATAGCATAATAAGCTTATAATGTTCCCGGAAACTGCTGGGACACAGGCCTCCTCTCTGTGAGAGGGAGTGGGCCGTAATCCAGTGTGGGTTGGTAGATATTTCACATGTTTTCGATTTTTTGTTCTAGAACATGCCGGCTTCCTCACGATGTTTTCCTTCACCGTTTTGAGTTTGAGTTTAATAAAATAAAATAATAAACATAATTTTTAGAATGCTGCTCGATTTAGAACACCATTAATTTCGAAAACGCACATTTGGACATCTACAAATCATTAAGCAATTCCCCACCTATACATATTATATTGACTATTATTTAGTAAGTCCAATAACAAACGAAAAATTATTCAATTTTCATTATCTATAGTAATAAATAATAAACCAATTATAATCATAATAAAAATAAACAAGAATAACCATGCCAAGTTTTTAACAAAACATACAAGGGGCTGTCTAAAGTTGCAGTGAGCGTGACCATTGAGAATGCAATTAGGAACGGTTACAAAAGCCCCAATGAGCGATGGATGACCGAACGGCTACTAACGTTAAAATTATCGTTAATCATCATAACTGTCCGCCAATCAAATAGTTTTATGGCTACGAATAATATTTAAGTTTTAGGTGTGGTGTCTTTTAAACTAGTACGAGTATGTAATTCTGCGAACAGTAGACACGAAGCGAGCACAAACTTTTTTGCAACAATTAAATTATGTTAAATGATGTTTTTTGTCCTAAAAAACATGGTAAAGAAAAATTATGAGTAAATACTTTTAGGCCAGCTAGAAAAAATAACTAATAGGTTTTAATTGGCAGAGGTAACGCTGCAGCCTAGTTTTGTGATGAGAAGGTGGTCCCAGGTGCTCTATCATCATCTCCGGGCTGGATACCAACCGTACGTTGATATTTAATAAGTACAGATATTTTGGATTGAAACTCAAAGTATAGGGTTAGTTTACCGTTAATTTGTATCGAGATTTTTTTTCTAAACGTGTTTTGGTAACAACCAAGTTCTGAGAAATATGTTCAAGAATAACATAAGTATATTTTTTCCGCTACCACAAACTAATATAATTATATTTTTATAGATTTGGCAATTTTTTTGTTTAAGACTAGCCTGTTTTATCATTTGCCTCTTGTCAGCGCCTTAATGGCTTTAATTTGGACATTGATGTTAGCATGGTCAGATAGGCATCATGCTGAGATAGGAGCCTTTTGGCCTCGTACAGGACTTTCTGTTGATGTGAAACATCTATAGGCGCACGTAAAACCGATTGCTGGCGGGGCGATGCATGCCGCATGGCGATTCACCGCTCACTCCGCGCGCGCGGTCCCCCCGCTACGCGACCCTGACCTTTTTTTTATGTTTGATGATTGATTTCGATGTTTCACATCTGCCAGGCTGGATGGCTCACAATTTTTTTTTAATTTCATTTTTTTTTTTTAGTTTTTTTTTTTTATGTCTCTACTAGCTGCGCCCCGCGGTTTCACCCGCGTAAGTCTCGATCCTGTGGGAATATCGGGATAAAAAGTAGCCATGTCTTAATCCAGTCTGTCAGCTACCTCCATACAAAATTTTATCAAAATTGGTCCAGCCGTTTGAGCGTAAAGAAGTAACAAACACACACACACACAAACTTTCGCCTTTATAATATTAGTGTGATGATGATGATATATAATATACGTATATAGGTACCTATAGTGTGAAAACCCACTCGTTTTAATTTAACTTGTGATCTCCTATGTGAGTCCCAATAAATAGTATTACTTTCTTTCTCTTTCATGGTGCCTCTTTTCATCCATTAAAAGTTTAAAACTAAAGCTCAAAATCAAGTTCAAAGTTCATAACATGAGAACAAAAAAGGCTTAGCATGACTTTCTATTTCTTCTCTACTGTAGAATAGAAATTGCTTGTCTACCGAAAATATTCTACTGTCTACACGGAAACGTCATTTTTGTCTACTCTTCCATTGACAAACCACTTCCCTACGGTTCTCGTAAAATATAAATATTAGGTTGGGGAAAAAGTCTTTTCGCATTATAGTATGTATGAACTTGTAATAAAATCTCTTTGGCTATACTATAATATTTGTATCTGGCTGGTTTTGGTATCATTGAAAGTTTAAATTTTAAAGAACATGTTCCAAATTCAAATTAGGAAAAATGTGTGATTTTCATTTGTTTTTCGTACTGTCAAGATGAGTGAATCTAATGAAGAAATTCGATACATTTTAAAATTTTACTACAAAAAAGGTAAAAATGCAACGCAAGCCGCGAAAAAAAATTGCGATGTTTATGGACCTAGTGCAGTGTCTGTGAGAGTAGCACAAATTTGGTTTAAGCGTTTTCAATCCGGAAATTTTGATGTCAAAGATGCACGTCGCTCTGGTCGCCCTATTACGGATAAAATGGATGCCATTTTTGAAAAAGTGGAGCAAGATGCATCAGTAGTTACGACGTAGCTGAAGAACTGGGAATTGACCACAAAACAGTTTTGGCACATTTGAAAAAAACTGGGTACACAAAAAAGCTCGATATTTGGGTACCTCACGAGCTCACTGAAAGAAACCTAATGAACCGTGTACTCATTTGTGATTCTTTATTACGACGTAATGAAACCGAACCATTTTTGAAGAAGCAGATAACTGGTGATGAAAAGTGGATCACGTACGACAAAAACGTGCGAAAAAGGTCGTGGTCAAAGGCCGCACTTCACAGACTGTGACGAAACCCGGGTTAACTCGCAACAAGGTGATGCTGTGTGTGTGGTGGGATTGGAAGGGCATTATTCATTATGAGCTGTTACCACCAGGCAGGACCATCGATTCTGAACTCTACTGCGAACAACTGATGAGATTACAGCAAGAAGTTGAGAGAAAGCGGCCGGAATTAATCAACAGAAGGGGTGTGGTTTTCCATCATGATAACGCTAGACCTCACACATCTTAAGCCACTCAGCAAAAATTAAGAGAGTTTGCCAGGGAGGTGTTAATACATCCGCCGTATAGTCCTGACCTTGCACCTTCAGATTTCCACCTGCTTCGGTCTCTTCAGAATTCTTTAGGCAGTGTCAGGTTAACATCACGAGAGGACTGCTAAAACCACTTGTCACGGTATTTTGATCAGAAGTCCCAAAATTTATATAGCAATGGGATCATGTCCCTACCTACAAGATGGCAAAAAGTTATCGAACAAAATGGTACCTACATACTTTAGTTAAATGTAAATAAACTATATTAAAAAATGTTTTGAATTTTCTTAAAAAATGCTTTTTCAAGAAACTTTTTCCCCAACCTATTATAATAATATAATATTAAACCGTCTAAAACCTTATTGACCTTCAAATGATGGACACTTTTTTAAATTAATGAACCTCTAAAAATCATTACGCTTATAATGATGCACTATTTTTTAATAATTGAGCCTCTTTTTAACGAAGTAATTTTAGGACCCCAAAATAGGAATTATTTGAGTCTCACAAAAAGAGGCCTATTTAGTAATTTTAGGACCCCAAAATAGGAACTATTTGAGTCTCACAAAAAGAGGCGCAATCATTATATTAGAGTGTTCAATAATATTTATAGGAGCGCAAATGGGAATTATTGTAGTTCGGTAATTACATGCCATAAAAAAAACCACATCCAGAACGTACTTTTCATCTAGCAGCGACCAACTCTATGATCTATCAGTAATTCACTATTTAAAAACATCATTTCCTTCTTCCACCTTCAATTGCATCAATAAAAGCGAGACAGCAATACAAATAATTCAAACTACAGACCAATCAAGATGGCGTCTCCCACGACAATTACAACGGTGTCAAAACGGAAGCGGAACCCGATAGGGAACGGGAAATGGACTGAACCCTGGATTTATGTGTTTGTTGCAATGGCCACGTCAGTTCAGGGGTAAACAACTTTATTTATTGTAGTTATTTTATTGAGCCATGAAATTGTTGGGGCATATTGGTGTTGCCCGTGTGTTTGGCATTTTGTTTATGGTCGTGTCAACGGGTAATCTTATTTAGTGGTAAGTATAATGACCAGAATCGTTTCACGCAAGTTATTATTAATACCAAACATCAAATATTTCAGCCATCTTATAAATTTGATTTTTTCTAACCTATCTTAAAAATAAAACTTACTCAAAACTCAAAAGTCAAAGCATTTATTTCATTTAAACCTATTACAGGCACTTTTGAATTGTCAAAGAGTCGGTCAGTTAGTCAGAAAGTTGAAGCTATTTGCCCATTCCAAAACGTAGATCTCTATGGAGAAGAACAGGCAAGAAACTCAAAGGACACTCTTTAATACAAAATCCTGGGTACATTATTCTTGTCGCTTCTATATGTGAGAACAATGTAAAAAAATAAATTATTTAAAAAAAACTTTCACTAATACTACATTACTTAAGTATGTAAAAAAGCAAGAAAAAATAAAAACATAATTTTGAGCTTATTTTCGTAACTCACTGAGTTCAAAACCTTATAGGACTTGGAAATGTCCGATTCGTTAATTATTCCATAGATCAGTCATTAATATTCTACTAACTTAACTCTGCAAGAAAATATTAAATAAACAATGAAATCTTTTATCCCACAGACCCATATTCAAATGAGGCAAAGATTTACGGGAAAAGTGAATTGACCTCTCTCAGCAGAAGTGGGATAATCTGGGAAATGTGAGGGTCCTGGTCTATCAGCCCGCGGGTTGTCCCGACAAATAGCGGGATTATGCTAAACTTACAGCGCTGCAGCGACGATATGGTTATAGAATCCTTAAAGAAGGTTACAGTTACAAGTAAAGATATATGTAGGATGGGACTATATGTTCTGATAATAGATATTGGAAATATATTTTTGGGGTACTATGGTCGTCTTAGATAATCGGAAACGATATTACATGAATCCTTATAAAATATTAGAAATTATCTTCAATTTAGATCTAATCTACATCGTTCGTAGATTGAATTTTAGTATTTTTTGTAATACAACAATTATGTTCTACTCAGACCTTTTCCGAAGCACGAAAAATAAAAGATCTAGACGATCACTAACGAACAAACGAAAACTAACAACCTTGGCAGATGGAAAACAAAGTTTCAGCAAAAATGTGCTGAAGCGAAATAATCAATTGAAGAGTCTTAGATTCACAAATAACAAACGGTGACTTTTCTTCGAATAGAAACATCTGTATTATTCTAACATTTACATACCTACATAGAAACACCAAATATACAATACACAAGAAAATCAAACACCATTAAAACTAATGTTAAAACAAAAACACAACACACATGAACACAGATTTATTGAACATTTCACACTGCTCTCTCTGATCGATTAGAGGATATTCGTTCCTCGTTAGAACCATGGACCATAACGATCTCGAAGATAGAAATAGTGTACAAACATATACCAACATATTGGTAGCAGAGAAAACACGTGCTATTTCTCTCCCTGGAATGCCCTGGATACTTACGACATGGCGACGAGATAAGTACCTGATAATATCACCTTATTCTCAGTCTGGAGGTGATAAAATGCCCATTTTACTACTCCGCTTTGGGAGTAGCAAACTGGTAGTTGGAAGGCGAAATGTAGGTGGCGAATTTATGTACTTCCTATAATATGTTACTTTATCGATAGTTGAATCTTTTACTCGGTACTGAGTTACTAAACTGGATTGAATTGCGTCTAAACTAGTACCTAACGGTTGGTTTCGCCACGTAAATTAGATGTTATCGTTTCTTTTAAGATTTAGCGTTTTATCAGACATAACGCTATCATATTTGATTTCTCAAAATCACGCATAATATTGCATAGAAAGACGTTCAACATAATGGATCCACAGAGGACAACGGGGTTGTCATGAGAAGGCCAAAAATCACCCAAAGCGAATTAGTGACAGACGAAAGAAAAACAAAACACAAACTAACTGTCTCCTGGTATACCGTTTAAAAAAAAACACACGATGATACACAAACCAAATGCTGACACTCTACTGAAAAACAAATAAACAAAGAATAGCAATAACTTACTCTGTGTTGTGACATTCAGATAAGGAGTCCCTTAGAGCGCTGTTTATTGTAAGGAAAGTCCACAAGTTACAGCTGAAACAATAATCAAGCTTGTTCTGAAGCAGCTAAGAATAACAGAGTAAAGATTTTTTTTTTTTAAATGCAATAAACTAAAAACTATTTGAGCGAATAAAAAATAGAGCAAGCAACTCGTAAAGGAAAGAAAATAAACTAAAAACCATTTGAGCGAATAAAAAATAGAGCAAGCAACTCGTAAAGGAAAAAAAATAGGAGCAGGTACTTACGATTAATTAGTGTAAGCTAAAGAGAGTAATGATAACACACACACATTCAATTAAAAGGGAGCCGTAATATACAATTTCTAACTAATCAAGCAGGAAATAAACAAAGATGCAGAACGTGTACGAAACATCACGCTTGTATACGAAGAGCAGAAACGTCAAGTAGGTACATTTTGTCACTAAAGTTACAAGCCTAGTATTAGGGGTTTATTGCCATCAACCGGGCACACACGACTCTGCTACTGAAAAGTTCGTGGAAAACTCAATAACAAAATCAAAAGACATTAAGGCGCTGACAAGAGGCAAATGATATAGTAGCTTAAGTAGGCTTGTCTTAAACAAAAAAATCGCCAAATCTATATATGTAGTTTGTGGTAGCGGAAAAAACATAATATATTTTATTCTTGAACATATTTCTCAGAACCTGGTTGTTACCAAAATACGTTTGGAAAAAAAATCTCGATACAAATTAACGGTAAACTAACCCTTTACTTTGAGTTGTAATCCAAAATATTTGTATTAAATATCAACGTACGGATGGTATTTAATTAATAACAAGAACATGTTATTTTTTTATGGAGAACTTGGTTGTTTTTTTATTTTGGATTACTCAACTCATTTTTGAGTAAATAAATAATTGCTTCATATTTTGTGATAAATTACAAGCGTTGTGTCATCGCGCTTCTCTTACTTTTGTATGCAGTCTGACAGTGACAGCGGTTTACCTGTTTTCAGCGTCTTAATGAGTTAATTAGATGCATTAATATTTTTTCTCATTTTTCTATTTCCGTATTCTTGTATCAATTTAATACCAATCAGGAAACTATACGTCTGATTCGAGTTTTAGGGTCCGATCGCAGCCGAGGGAGAAATAAAACAAATAAATAAACTTTTAATAACTTTAAAAAAAAAATGTTTCGAGCCCCTCAGGCTCCGCGGACGCCGACGTCGCGTCGCCGACTCCACTGCCGCTGGTTGTTGGTGGTCGGTATCACCTACACGGTTAATTTTGCCGGCAAATGTGGTCCGTGTGAATAAACTATTAATTTTCATACAAATTAGCGCCCCACGTGTTTTCGTAGTGGTGTGGTACGTATATTCGGGCCCTTATTATTCCAATACTTATAATACGGTATCCACTAACCAAACAAGATATTACGTTTTTATTACCCGTTTGTTTTACCTGCACTGACATTTATCTGCTCTGTAACATGTAAACTGCCAAATCGCTTTTAGGCACATTCCATACCGGGTTTACACAAGCCATAAATCTCAAAGATTCGCGAGTCATACACCGAATAGTGAAATAAATTTTAACGACTCTAAAAGTTATGGTTACTACGCTCTTCTCCCATACTGAACAACGAAAACTCCATAAAATTGTACAGAAATGTCCCATAAACCTCGTTTGCCCGATTTTAGGAACAGATAGGGAGGCATCGTTGACTCAGTAACCTAATTCCGGCCGGGAATGGCGGAAACAATGTTTGGATGAATAGAAATCAAATTAAGTATGTCGTGTTTCTGCAGTGTAATCTAATCTGAAGCGCTCTGAGCTTTTAGAATAATTAGAAAATAAATACAAACAATATGGATGTAGGCTAGGGATAATATAGACAGGATTTTCAACAAGGTGGATGTTTGTTTATGTAGAAAAGTGTGTCACTGCAATAGGTATCACTAATACCTCGATTGTATTAAGTACTAGTCATTGTACCCAAATGAGAACCAATAACTTAAAACCGGAGACTTAAACCATAACGGAGATCTCATTAATAAAAAAGAAACCATATCCAAAAGGGATCAAAAGTCCCAACAAAATTCCCAACCTTTTGATGTCCCTTCACCTACCGCACATAATTACAGCCAAATAAATAACCTAATAGACTTAAAGCTTCCTCTATCACGTGTAGTAAGAAATCGAGGAAACAACTACAAATGGAAATAGTATCGGAAACAGTAACGTTGGCGCAGACGTATTTAGTGGTCGCCGAGCCGGCGCGCACGCATGCTGACAGACAGATCGACTGACGACAACGCACGGGCTGTCAGCGCGAAATAAGAAGATGCAGAAGAACCGCTTCTTGTGACAACAAAAAATCGCGATAAATCAATCCGTGTTCTGCTGTGGTAGCTTACTTATCTCTAGAATAAGTTAAACTTATCTTTTGTGACGCAAAACTATCCTACAAAGTCTTATTATTAATATATCCTATAAAAACCGTACCAGGTTCATTATGTTCTCTCCATTCCTCTTTGACATACACACAGCCTATACATATATTTGTTTATCAGGCTGTGTGCTTGCTAGATAAATGGAAAGCCTCAAAAATTAGGTTCATCACCAAAGTGGCAGATGTTAGATGAGAGCTAAGACGGAAAGTTTGATGAAAAAACGGAAGAATGGTATATATACCAAGGAATAGATAAAGACGTAGTGGATGACAGGTGAAAAGGTGGGAGGA
This sequence comes from Tiliacea aurago, assembly GCA_948098905.1. Taxonomy (NCBI): domain Eukaryota; kingdom Metazoa; phylum Arthropoda; class Insecta; order Lepidoptera; family Noctuidae; genus Tiliacea; species Tiliacea aurago. The sequence continues at coordinate 22,826,075 of OX402577.1, forward strand.
TGATCTGCCAAAAGGTTGGTGAAGAACAGCTGTGGTCAGGAATAAGTGGAGGGAGATAGAGGAGGCCTATGTCACAAAACAGCCTCGTAGCGCAGCTGATGAGGGTTACCAAACAGAAATTATAATATAAATAAATGTTATATTAGTTTATAAGAATTTGTTTATGAATAAAGAGTCATAGGAAATAAAGGCAATTTTTTTTATTTTAGGTATTAACAGGGCAGTCTCAGCCAACGAGGCACTTTAATGGCCATGCAAAGGCCAGTAGAATGCGAATCCTTCTATCAATGTGCCCACTTGGAGTTTTATTGGACTTGCCAAAATTTTCAAAGGAATTTCCTTTCATACGCAATTCGACAGAAAACACAAATAAGTAGCAAATGCCTAACGTTCAAAATAACCTTTGCGAATTCCCTCAAAGGGCATAAAAAGTTATTGTTTATTTCATCGCCCTCGTAATGCTTTGCAATGGTGGTACGAGTAGCTTCAAAATGATTATATGTTATGTCCTGGTTTGTTTTGGTATTCGGTCTATCTACCTCATTTTTGTCATCTTTTCATACGTGCGTGCGCGCTTACCTTCTGCTTATTTCCTATTCCCTTTAAGAAGGTAAGTTAGTGCCAAAGCTGTGACAATTAGGACCTCATACGGCGTAATAAACACTTTACTTAGATGCAAAATAATGCTGAAGCTTTGTTGTTTTCGAACATGAGCTTCCTGCTGTGCTCATTTCTAGGCTCATTTTTAGACTGTAGTTGACAGCAATTGAATGTGTCCTCTGTAACTTAGTGAAGTGGAAGGAAAACTTAAAGTTCCCTTTAAATTTTTCCTAGTATTTATACGTATAGGTACTTAGCTGCAAGAGTTTTCAAACGTTAAACATCAAATTAGAAAATGTGCTTATGCGGAAATCTCTATTGGTGGAAACTATCATACAATAACCAAACCCATTACTTTAAACTCACACACTGATATTTTTTTTTTTTTATGAAGACGTTTTTTTTTTTATTCCACAATGTTTGTTTGTTTGTTTGTTTGTAGCACCATGTATCTATCACATAATTGATTTATCTGTCATTGCTTCATTATTCATTATTTTTACCTATTGTGGTATGGTAATTTTATTTTAGGTGCATCGTCTTCATAATTGATTGACAAAATATTGTAAAACATTTTCACAAAAAAAAGAGTAACGGTGAAGTTTCTTGCCCATTTTCTCCATACGAAGCCACCTTTTGGAAGGGGCGACTAGAATCAATTCTATTTTATTTGTAAATTTTGACGTTCCAAAGTGCCATTTATGTGCCTAATTGAAATAAATAATTTGACTTTGACTTTGACCATGAAAAGCATGATATTTTCCAACATTGCCTACCCCTGTAAGAGCAGTGGTAGCTCAGTAGTAACGCCTGCGACTCACGAGTTGTAGGTCGTAGATTCGAACCTAGATAGGCCCTTTACTTTGTATAAATTATAATAACTTGACATGACATGATTGTATTACCTATCTCTTATCTTTTTTGACTACCTACCTACTAATACTATCTGACTTAAAGATTGTTTGTAATTAATTTATTGTATTGTATTGTGTTTTTATAAGTTTTTACTAAATTTATGTTATGTACCTACCTACCTACCTACTAATTAATGTAACTCAACAGCAAACTAACATTATGTTTTGCAGTGCCCTGACAGGGTTCATGTACTAAAGCCGACAGTAATTTATTGTAAAATGTGTGATATGCATGAGATCAAATAACTAATTATTTCATCACCACTGCTTTCAAAACGGTGACGGGAAACATCGTAAGAGAAATGTCCGGCATGTCCTAGATAGAACCAAAAATTCGGAGACATGTGACATCTACCAACCCGCACTGGGCCCGCGTGGTGGATTACAGCCCACTCTCTCACCGAGAGGCCTGTGCCCCAGCAGTGGGAACATTATAGGCTAACACCGTTAATTCTACTTAAATATATCATGAGCAGGAGCACCCATATTAATTTATGACGTCATTTGGCTTAGAAGTTCTGAAATCTCAAGTTACACAAATTGAGCATCGCAAAGCCAATAAATTAATACAAATAGCCTTGATTGCTACAGTTCGAGCATATCATGCTCATTGCTCTCAAGTGACAAGCTGATGGAAACGTTGCGACTTGTGCCGGGTCGTTGAGCTAACAACGTAGCGTGGTTCAGCTAAACGATGCTGATTCATGCATCTTGTTGGAGGATGAGTGTCCTCTGTTGATAGGAGAGGTCGAATCAGAACTCGGCTTTATCCTTACTGATTTTGAAAATGTTAAAGTTTGTGAAGATGCATTTCATCATCATCATGAAGATTGCCCAATCAAGCATAAATGAGTGCTCTGGATTAATATAATTATACATAAGATCATTTTCAAAATATAAGGAAAAAAATAAACTGATTATGTAAAAAATTACTCTTACCAACTTTTCCCAAGAGTATACGAACTACGGCCAGGAATTTAAACTCTTAACGATTTTAAAGAAGTTACTGCATAATTTTTCCAACGTTCTTGTTTGATCTCATGTAAAATTCCCTCCAACTTTCGAAACTAAAGCTCGCTCTAGAAACTCTCTACGATTAATCATCGGCGAATGCACTGCAGTGCGCGAGCCGTTGATAATCTAATAAATTATCTAGGATACGGAAAACCGCAACTTCGGACCACCAGTTACTGAGCCCTGCAAGCTTACAATGTACATGCTATTCTCGTCTTTACGGACCGTTAAATAGAGAACATTATGGCCTTCGCTACACTTACTTTATGATCACAACAATGTTATAACATGTACTTAATTGAATTTATAGTATACGATCAGGCTTCAGATATTCTTTAAAGCCAACCAACAAACAATTTTTTCTTGTCCTTCCTCCATAACGCGCTGTTTTATCTCGTTAAGCCAAGTGTTCTAGTGATATGGCCTTTACTTTATAGAATAAGGCATAAACAACTTTATTTATTTATAAAGATTTAACCAAACGGTACAACACCAATTACTTACATTAATTAACATAGAAGCATACAAAATATTAATATTAACATATTTTGTTTATATGTTATACAGATTCAATTTAATTTAATTTTGCATTGTTAAAACTAACATGGAACAGTAGACTCCCCCTTGCATACTTTCTCTCACAGAACACCAGACATATACGCATAATGTTTCTCCATTCATCCACAAACACATCACATTCAGGGTTGGCAGTCAGAAGGGCGTTGAGCATCTTCAAAGTACGACACACTGGGGATTCAGCTCTGGCGATAGTTTTGGATGAAGGCTGCGCAAACAGATTGTGCCGGCGGCGGCTCGGTTAATAACTTTATGACACTACTGGACAAAGATATTACCATGATGTGTATCTTCGTGCTAAGCATTGATGACCCATGCTGGATTAAGAATTCCATAAAACTATGAATGTGTTGTGATAACTATGAATATGATTGTAAGAAATTTATATTCAATGACTAGAATAGAAATAATAAAACCAAAAAATTTTTTATAAAAAAACCGACTTCCAAAAAAACACTACTAAGTGAAAAATAACTTTAATTTCGGAAGTCGGTGGCAAAAAACTAAAATACAGATCCAAAGACACCGACTTTCCGAAGTCGGTTTTTTTTTACAAAAAGTTTTTTATTTTTCTCTTTTTAGTGGGTCAGTTTTTAATTTATCTTAAGTTACAATAGCCTAAAGTTAACTGCTCATCACCTTTTACAAAATGTTGCTTTTACCGATGCTGGGACGTTAATTGTTGAGGAGTTCTCCTGGTTCTTACCAGGAGAACTGCCACTCACCATATGCATTGTGACGAGCATAAATTGCTTAGCAACCATTTTAAAGTACCTAATCGAATCGCAACCCGTTAAATACTTATTATTATGTTGTTCCGGTGGCCATCTGTGGTCTCCATCATCAGTTCCACTTCACCAAATGGTGATTTTTGGGACCAAATGCACGAGTTACTATAAAAAATACCCAAATCGCTATAGATTTGCCTATAAAATTCAAGGGTTGCCCTCGATTTCCATGAGATCCCCTCATCAGATTCTGATTTGGTGGCAATGGGACTACCTCGGGAGCAAACCCTTTCAAACAAAAAAAATATTTTCAAAATCGGTCTATAATTGACGGAGATATCGGTGAACAAACATTTAAAAAAAAACATACAGCCGAACATATCCTCCTCTTTTTTGGAAGTCGGTTAAAAATTCAGCTAGACACAAAATACAATGGTCGAATTCCTTATCCGTTTTTTTTCACTTTACTTTAGTAATCACACATGCGATCATCATGTCATCATGATCATCTCATCTACCAGCCAAAATACGTTGCATTTTATTTCACCCACCAGCCTTAATAATTTTCCATCAAGCCCTATTATCCCTATTCCCTATACAAACCTTTTGTGTTACAATGAGAACACAGCATGGATGGATTCACGACTCCCACATAAATAACACCGGTTGCCGACTCATAGTTATAAACGCTCTCTTTGCGAACGCTCAGGTTTCTGGCTGCACGCGCGTGCCCGTCAGTAGCTGCGTGCTTTATGGGGGACGGGATCCTTTCCTCTTTAGCTGACAGAGTTATGTTTGTTCATTTGGTTAGTAATTTGAAAATATTTTTTATAAGAAGGCCAGTTTTAGGATCACTGGCTATTTCATCCACTTCTGATTGATTTGAGAGAAAGCAGTTTACTGACTGCTTGGTAACTAATGTTTTAATATTAAGACAGTATCTATCCAAATGGGTACCTGAATTTATCAAAACCAATTCATGTGTTTTTTTTACTAATCTATGTTTTTATGGTGGAGTTGTCAATAGTGGAATTCATTGGTAACAAAATATTCAGACAAATTCCGATAACTTTAATTTTAACTTTCACAAAGTAAAACCTCTTTCACCCCCACCTATTAACAAAAAACCTTGAGCACGTTGCGCTTGATTCCACTATAAACATCAAACTACCCATAAATATCCCTATAGAAGTCAAAAAGAGCCTGTTCAAATAAAACTAACATGACAAACATCCGCTCACTAATAAGCATACGACCATTTTTGATTTGTTATTATAAAACAAACACATATGCAAATAAGAAGTTTACCACCCGTTGGGCTTTAGCACCACACGGGGCCTTCTTACAAGTCCCAATGGTTAAAACCTCCCAATCAAAATTCAATTCTACTTTCACTTATCTAAAGTTGTTTATCCTTTAGTATTGTTTCATGTTGCTCAAGGTTAAGTTCGTGTAACAAGTCCAGAATGTATGTAGACGATCTGACGGCATGCGGGCTGGGTGCATATATCAATTTCTTGGGGTAGATGATAAATTAACCGAGATATGGTATGCGCCAGCGTCGAGTAAGTAACCATATCTTTTATGAGTAACGGCTTGTAAATCTTGTCTGCATTTATTTTGTACCGAGTGATAACTGGCTATTGTTATTGAAGTCTTATCTGTAGTTTGTAAAGAAGAAATGACAGAGAATTTATGTTCCTATGATTGGAGTTGAAGCTGCTTGAAAATGTTTCGTTTGGCTAATGGAGTTTTTGTTTTGGCTTACTGTTTCTTTTATTGTGAGTTACTAAAGTTCTCATTTGAAAGTATTAACAGCAGTCCATAAAACCTCGACTAGAATAAATTTTTTAGGGTTCCGTACCTCAAAAGGAAAAAATGTACCCATATAGGATCACTCGTGTGTCTGTCTGTCTGTCCGTCTGTCACAGCTGATTTGCTCCGAACCTACTGCACCGATTAAGTTGAAATTTGGTACACATATGAACTTCTGTGACCCATACACGGACGTGTTTTGTAAATACATTAATTTTGAATATGGAGGTCACTTTTGGGGGGCAAATTAGACAATTAAAAAAAAAGTTTTACTGACTGTACCATGTGACATACCGAATGAAAGGGCTTGTTTTAAGGATTTCATATATTTTTTTTTTAAATTTTAAAGTATTTAGCTAAAGTATTTATAGCTACTTTTAAATTATTTAAGAAAATAGATGAAAATGACCAATCCCCCCCCCCCCTTATCTCCAAAACTACTGAGCATAAAATTTTGTTAAAAATACAGAAAATAGTTCTTTACTTATAGATTACAGGAAAACCTATAAGAAGTCTGTGATCTTAAAATAACATGGTAAATTACTCAATATTTTGCGTACAAACTTACATTTGCAGTTGGAATGTATAGGGGATCATGTTTTTCAAGTACAAAGTTAGGTTTGTTCTTGGGATAAATTCATCCCAACTACGGAACCCTTCATTGTGCGTGGTCCGACACGCACTTGGCCGGTTTTTTGAAGATCTGTAAACTAAAAGTTACTTACACCTACCACTAGCTACTAACTCTAACATGGTTATTAAAATGTTCACCTATTTTCACAAAAAAGTTGTTCTAAAAAGTTGGTTCCACGAAGAAGTTGAGTTATTATGGACATTTCCTCCATATATAAAACTGAACTCACTTCATTATACCATTACCGTGATTATTCGCATAAATTCCGTCAGCCTGCCCTACTTTACTTTACTTTTTTATAGAATGGCTGGCGTTTGAATTTACAGCACCTCTGTTATTTACGTCCAGTTTTAAATTAACGGAAATTTTTTCTTCAGACAACATTTAATATTCGGACCGGGGAAAATTCTTAAGTCATTCCAAACCAATTTAGTGTGAGGTATTATTATTTTACTCAATTAAAAGGACTGCGTATGATTTAAGGGGCCGCGCGCCGGACATTTTTGCGTCGCTCCGTAAAGCGATAAATAACGAAATTAGGAAGCTCCGTGCCGTAGATTCACTGCCACGTTCATATTGGGGGACTTCTCTTTTTGCGACTGTCTACTTATTTTTAAAGTTTTATAAGAACCTCAACATAGTATAGAAACCAAAGAATTTGACGAATGGTGGTTCCATTTTGGAACATCTCCAAAGTGGACTCTGAGCCATTGGAAAATAGTTAAAGCTTATGTTGTTATCCATATGGATAAGCTGATAATCTAGTACTTCAACGCTTAAGTGTACTTTTTGAAGTAAAACTTTTTTACGCACGCTTGACTTGGGGAGTAAGCTGGGGAATGCATGACGAGAGCGTTAAGGAAAGTGTGATCGGGCGAGGCGAACGGAAATTGTTAAAATTTTAAACATGGAACACACCGCGTCACCGCTGCGGGCCGGCCCGCTTAATAGGTATTTTTTTTAATTCACACTGTTTATACACTCGCTTTTTTGAAGTAAACCTTCTTTTGCTAGCGTTACGCGAACGATGATTTCTGTTTTACTTCAGTCGTGTGGTCTAAAGCACACTGGTTTTTTTTTTGTTTTTGTTTAAGTATCTCGTTAGTACATAGTGTAATTAGTTAGTTGCATGATCTATTGTATATAATGATTTTAATGTATTTGTAATGAATATAAATAATGTACTTATTTACTTGCATTAAATAGTGGTATAAGATAGGCGAGGATTAGTGCATAAAATCGTGTTGACGGATCAATTTCCCGTTTCCCGTCTTGCGCGTATCAATCAACGGAAAGGAAATGGATGCATCAAGTCACGATAAACAAAGAAGTGGAAATAGCAGTACATAATGTGTATATGTCAATCGATAATAATTGTTTATCCAACATTATACGTTTGAAATAATTCCAAGATCTTGGCCGTATTCGACAAAATTATACTTTGAGACTTCAGGAAACATGTAGAGAAAAGTATGCAGCAAGAATTATTACAGAGCACAAACAACAATCCTTCTTCTCAGACAAGCGATGTTAAAACAATTAGGGATGCAGCGCATCTCTCAGTGTAGACGAGAGTTGCTGACGGCGCGTGGTGCACGCTTCGGCTGTAAATCATGTGAGTAGGAGAGGAATGGCCCCGGCACTGGGCTACGACTGTACGTGCTGACCCGCAAGTATTAAATAAGCATAAATAACATAAAATGGAATACAAAAATAAACAAATTGATTGACCGTATTATATTTAGATAATAAATAAATGAGTGATAATAATTCATACTGTTATAAAAAACCAGATAGGTAGGAAATAATATAATATTTAGTAATAAGGAAAACCATCCTCTCTCCTACTTTTTCAAATGTTGCTGTGCCCGATAGGGTCTATAATTGATTATATTTAGTATTATTTACCACGGTATGTATGTGTACATTATGGATTGCAATAAAGATTATTTGAATTTGATTCAAAAGTCCTGTATAATGCTACATAAGACTTTTGAATTTTTGCGTAACTACGGGTCCTTATATGATATATTCGGTCACGCAGTTTTTCAGCAAAAACTATTACATACATTGCGTTATTTACGTTGTTGAGCTGACGAATTTTTCTAACCTATGAAGCAATGGTTGTGGAATTTCCTTCAAATCCAAATGTGGTCGAAAGTGTGTTTCTCAATGGGGTGATGATTCCCATCTTCATGACTAATTTCTTAATACTATAATTACCCATCTCATGTTTTTGTCGGAACGAGACGTGTTATTGAAATATAGAGTATAACATAAATGGAAACTCTAAAGCTATATTAGAAGCTCTTTCACTTAAGCATGCATATAATATTTCCCATAGCAATAGCAATAAGTACTCTTATTATGGCCCATTTGGAGCCAAGTGTATGGGAGTATGCGAATGGCGCTGAGCGATGCTATACGTATGCTAAACAGAAAAGGGTCTGATGGATGGATATGATCAGAATTTGTTCTCACCCGAAACTATAAAACACTTTAAAGATATAGCGGATGCTAAATTGAGACATAATTTTCAGATAGCATGTTAATCAAATGTTTTTAGTTGCTGTAATTCGGTGACAGGAAAGCAGCAGCCTAGGTATATATTTCATCGTCTTCTACACGATAAAGAACTTACTAAAATCTAGATTCTTCAAGACAAATTATACTCATTAACATGTTAAGTGAACATAAATATTTCTCTTACATTATCTAGCTTTTCTTTCAGGTTTTTCTTAGGGATTTATAAGATTGACAATTAACACAATTTCAGGTCTGCTGGAAGAAATTTCTTAAGAAATAAGCAAAAATTTTTATTTATTTATTTTATTATATAAATACACACAGTAAAATACCGAGCAACACGCTCGCTACGACAATGTTAAGATAATCATCTATGTCTAACATCTATAATTTAAGTACAAAGTACCTTTGTACTTAAATTATAATTTAGACGTATCGCTCTGTATTTTACTGTGTGTAGGTACATAAATATATATTTTTTTAAGCAAAGTGTAGAAGGGTGTGAACAGGAATAAGCTGTTCCGTAGTAGCTAAAATATAAAGACTGAAATTAACTAGTTTGTAGATATAAATGATTATCATAACATTGTAGTTATTTAAAGAACAGATATTTAATAGGAGTAGATCCAGTCCAAGAAAACATTGGAAATGAGGTTTTAGAACTGACTACAAATAGTTCAAAGGATTCATACAAATCTTCGGATCTAATATAATGAAATATCTCTATCTGGGACTACATATGTCAGCGAACTTGCTTGGCAGACCCATCTGATTAGCCAAGCAAATTCGCTGACATATTACGGGCAATATTCGAGATATAGCACGCATTCAGTCAACTTCAGACCCATCCTTTAGGGAGTTAAATATAGTCATTTTTAAGGATCATAAACTGAACAGGGGTCGGAATATGATGAATGAATGCATGCAAATATTATCGTGTGTGTACTATTTATATACTTACTTTATTTGGTTGGTTTTAAATTCTGTGTATAAAATAGGTGCCTTTTCTAAGAAGAAAATGACATGAAATTATCCAACTATGAATGGGAGGGGCTGCCTTTTACCTTGGTCATAGGCTGAGCATGCCATAAAACGTGGCAATGACGCCAGTGTCTTGGATACATTACCAGTCGACAGCGATGCGGAGGAATTTTTTGATGCCATATTTTAGTTTTTTATAGTTTTAGTTAAGGCTCGTACAGACTGGTGGGATATAGCGGGCGCGACGCGACACTAGTAGCACAGTTTCTATGTCGCTGCCTGTCGCGCCCGCGATATCGCGCCAGTTTGCACGAGCCTTTACTTGTGTTATATATCACGTCCGCTTAACGCACACCACCAAACACATTAGAATATTATGTCATCATCATAATACATACACTGAATTTTTGCTATTATGTATAAAACATTTTTTATTTATTAAATTAGTTATACTGATTGTAGGAGAAAATTGTGGTCACATTACGAATCTACGCACGCACACAGTCGCATACGTACCTATACACGGCGTAAGTATAAGGGTCTAGCGTAGTAGCTACTTCGTCCATTTTGTTTTTTTTTACTGTACGGCGGAGGTGACTCTGTAATTTACGTAGTTTTAATAAATTTTGGGAAAAAATATCTCTATTAAAACTGACAGAAATCGATTCTGAACAAACTACTTTCATAATGTGCATTAATTGAATTACACATTGTTTATGCATTTAATTATACATGAAATAAATAACTACAATGGAAGTTAAAATACAGGTATGGAGAACCGACAACAAATGCGATGGAATAAGGCTGGGCAGAGAGAGAGAGATGAAACGAAAAAAGGAGATACCTACCCCATCCTTATTTTATCTGGGACCCACAAATATAAAACAATATCTTCTAAATGTAGATATCTAGTCCAACTATCCCATCAATACCAAATTCACAATTACAATCCTCTCCTCGGTAGCGCGATCGCGTGAGGTTCAGGGTCTTGGGGTGCTACACAAACGTGATTTATACCAACCACTAGGCCTTCCGTGTCCTTATTCGCAGTGGATAAATCGTGAAATTAGAAAAGATCTGCGGATGAGTGATAGCCCCGGTTCCTATGGGTACGGCACACATTATTCTTATGAGGTTGGTGTGTAATATTTTAGGGTCTTTCGCGCGATGGAGTTCGTGGTTTAAAATATTTGAATTTATTTTGGAGAATTTCTTTTTATTATACGGTGATGTTTAGATATTTGATATTTTTTAAAGATCATTAACAGTACCAAGATATAAATATGTCTAGATCAGGGATGGGGAAACTTTTTCCTTCGCGTGCCTATACTAACGAAATATGTGGCGGGCCAAGTTGTTGCAATTTTGGCTATAGGTATTATTTACTGAACTAAAAATATTGTACTTAACTATGTATTTTGTGAAACACTAATTTATTGCGCAATAATTATTTCAAAATAACTATTGAAATAATAAAGAAATTGCAATTAAATTAAACTTTTAAGTTACCTGCAAAGTAGAAGGTTGAGGAGCGCTGGTCTTTGTGACTGAGACACTGCCAATGAGAATGAAATTTCTAACAATACGAAAACTTCACTTGATTTTTGTTTGATGGTCGCGGGCCGGATTTCAACGCTTCGCGGGCCAGAGATTGCCCGCGGGCCGTAGTTTCCCCATCCCTGGTCTAGACAGACAGACAAAGCTGTGAATTAGTCGAAAAAAGAATCGTCCAATTGTTGGTCGCAAAATGCACGTACACTAGAAGCAACATGTTTGTAAACGCACCCACAATACAGAAGAAATTCCTAGTGTGGGGGGGCAATGTATAAAAATAAAACATTATGTTTCCTTCCATTTACCGTCCCCCTCCCAATCTTTAAACTATCATCTATCTAGCATTGTATAATGATTCCACTAGAACCAGAGTTTCTTGTCTGTGTTCATGCCTTGTCCTTCATGTTATGCACTGCAATATTCAACAACTTTTTCCTCAAGAGACTTTGACCCCTGAGTTTGTTTCGCCATTTCTTCTCAGGGGTAGTCAGATAGGAAATGTCGACTATATCAAGCTTTTTTTTTTATTTTTATTTATTAATTTGTCGTGTAATTGTGATTCCGATATTCTATTTACAGAATAAACGATTTCATTTCATAACACGTAAAGCAATACCTTCCCGAGCTATGCACATAATTCCTCTAAAATATTACCTACAACCAAGATACAATATTGGCTTTAACAATCTCCAATAAGTATACACAATGTGCTAGGTATTCAGCAGATCTATGGATTGTAAACAAACACGTAGGGTTGCCATAAAACACCGTGATGTACGCCGTCCGGCTGTCTCGCGATATTTGCATCAAACCGACTTGGCACGTCATGGCTATGAGGAGCTATTCTGTATTCAATGGTGGAAATATTTTTAGTTTTAATACTGGCTGGTGGTAGTGTTTCAACTTTAAAAGACAAACCGTCTTATTACAAAACAAGATTTATATTTTCACATGGCGTAAACCATGGAGCTATAGGTATAGTAATTTTATTCTAGGTGCATCGTCTACACATATAATTTATATAATTAATGTACCTACCTATAAAAATATTGTACTAGATTTTAAAAGAGTACCGGTGGAGTTTCTTGCCCGTTCTTCTCCATACGAAACTACGTTTTGGAAGGGGCGACTAGAATCAATTCTATTTTTTTGTAAATATTGACGTTCAAAAGTGCCTTTTATGTGCCTATTTGAAATAAACAATTTGACTTTGACTTTGACTTTGCTAGTTTTTGTAATGAGAACGTAACTCTGATTGAAATACCGTTCTTTATACAAAACTGAATACTTAGTTCAGTACTAAGTTGTCAGTTTTGTATAAGGAACTTTACCGTAGACGGAATAAAATTTGAAATACAATAATGGCTCTATGGTTTAAACTTGGGCCTGAAGATAAACCTTGTTTTGTAATATGGCCCTTACTGTTTTGATGTGCTTTCCTCTCACTTTCGTGGAAAGTGACGGAAGTGTGTAACAGGAAGTGACAGCTTGAGCATGGAATAAATAAGTAACTACTTTTTAATAGCATGGAATCAGTAAGTACTTTATAATAGCATGGAATTAACACTAATTCCATGATTAGGTACACACCTAGTCATGGAATTAGTAAGTGCTTACCTACTATATTGATTGTAAGTAGAGGGGGTCGAATTTCGACCAGTGGGCAGCCCATACTAATGAATAAAGGCTTCTACATACCGGGGCGACTTGTCGCGCGACGCAACGCGACACAAAGGCACCGCTCATCCCGCGACACGCGGGGCCTTTGTGCCGTGTCGCGTCGCGCGACAAGTCGCGCTGGTATGTAGAAGCCTTAAATATTGAGATGAAAGATGTTACGCATCATACTATGCGACTACTGTAAGGGTTGCTCGTTTTTTTCTTTTGTTCACTTTTGTATAATTGACTAGTGACCCGCCCCTGCTTTGCATGGTTTTACGACTTGACAAAACATCGAGATTTCTTGATTATATGTTAGTTTATTACTAATGTTATACGTATAAGCCTTCTGAAAACTGCATCAAAATCCGTCGCGTAGTTTAGAAGCGCGGGCACACATACAGTCCTGCCAGGGTTGCGAGTTTGTCTGAAAGGGATATCGTGGCCCTGGCACACAGGCAACGGAAGAAACACGGGTGAGTTTTAGTCAGTAAAAGGGTCCGCCCAGAGCGGGAGAAGTTAAGAGGCCGGCGATGGATGCGTAGTTCATCCAAACGTAATACCAAAATAATTTGTAAATCAAACATATTCATAAGGTAGTGTGTCTTTATTCCGATTGGAATATAGAATATCTAGGTTCCCAAACATATATTTTGAATGGACACTGTATGAGAAAATAAGTTTTCTATAGAAATTTTACATTCCTTATATCTCGTCTTTATATCATTGTCCTTTCAAAATATATATTTAGGAACATAGATATTCTGTAATCCAATCGAAATAAATATGAAGACTAAGAATATGTTTGATTTACAAATTATTTTGGTATTACGTTTGTATGAACTATGCATGCTACGCCGGCCCCTTAAAAACACATAGGTACAGTTACGAAAAGCTACTTTAATTTATAGATAATAATATGTGTATATTATATTGATGTTAAATCAGCCCCATTTTTTAAGAACCTCAGAAGATTACAGAGCTGAGAAAACCACATCATTTATACACTGATCTTCGAAATGCCTGCGACAATGTTCCTGGAAATGCGTTCCTTGAAATATAATTACGTAAAAATTATTTTAATATAACAACGATAAGTAAAAATCGGATTTTCTCTTTCCATAACAACGAACCTCAGTCACCCACCGTCTATACATATAATTCTAAAATTGAACTCCCTTCGTGCGTTTCCTGCCGAATAATCTTAATTCTGTTCAGTTTCCGTAATCAACAACCGTAGCAGGCGCCCCTGGCGCAGATTTACACAACAATAGCTGAATTTGAATCACCTCTAATGCCTGTCGTGTTTTCAAGCAAAGCCTCTACGAATAGCTAAATCATATTAAAAAGATGGCTACGGTTGAAATTCTTTTGAAGACTGAGTCCCTAACACTGTAGCACCAAAACAGTTCCACGCATAATAAGATTGAGATTATCTCCGACAATATTTATTTAGTCTAAATACTGTCGGAGCTATAAAAAGATGGCGGGGACAGACTGGATGCGGAAGGCGGAGGACAGCATGGATGTGGCGCAGCCTGGAGGATGTCCAGCAGTGGACTGCTATAGGCTGAGTTGATTGATTGATTGATTGACTGTATAACGAATGAACCATATAAATCCGTCCTTATTAAAACCACCTCAAATTATTTATACAAAGAAAACGTATATCGACCGTAATTTCACACCCGAAATCCACAATATTTCCCAGCAAAGAATAACAAACTACATTGATACAATTCATACCAAGCAGCTTAACAATTCATCGATTAAAACGCTCATTATTTTTTTGTTGTAATTTCACACCAATTGTATTGATATTTAGTAGCCCCCGTGAAATCTCAAACGTCATCAAATACATCTAAATCTGCTATTGTGTTGGATGGTGACAAAAAAATTGTAAGACGCCATATGGCGGGTCTCGCGACAAAGCGTGTCGGATTAACCGTCGACTAAACTTTGTCACCAGATTGAATTTGACGCTGGATTACAAGGGGCTTCGCATATGTACCGTACAATACAGAAACTATTTGTAACTAATTGATGGACGGCTTGTGTGTATTGGACGGAGCTCGCGAAATAAACGCCGAAATCTGGCAGATTTCCAACGTATTCAAAAGTTTTTAGAGAAAGCTGCCAAAAGTTTTCACATACAGAAAAGACATGAAGGAAAATAAAGGTGTTTATGTGACGGTTACAAGTCATATAGGATGAAAGCGTACCCATTACAATGATAAAATTAATGATAGAAATAATACGAAAGAGAAATACACAAAGTCTTTGAATAGGAAGACCATCTTGACGTGTGTAAAGAAATTTAAGGCGACAATAACCGACTTTTAATGATAATTTTTTAATGATTTTATACTGAAGATCACGCCTAAACGAGTAGCGTTAATGAATTGAAAAAAATATATGTTAAATTAGAGCATTTTTTCAATAACTTAATATGTGAATATTTTAGATTAAGTTTATATTACATAGTGAAATTAATTTGTAAAGTTATGCCTAACGCGGATAAAAAACTGAGAATGGCGCAAAATCTACCAAGCGTATTTTTCTGAAGCCTTCACCAATTTAAAGATAATTTCATTGTTGATCTTTTAGTATACGCGTTTTATTAAAATACCTTTTGTTTTGTGTAGAATAAATTAATAATGCGTCAAATTGGCGACAGCGCTTCTTGATGGGCGAGTCATATTACTGGCTGAACGTACGACGCGTTGCGTGAGCTCAGTACAGAACACGCAAGCTAACCACTCAAGGTCACTGGCATATATCTGCGTCTTAAGAAATAACGCAAAAAATCATCAAAAAAATGATTAAATATTATAAGTTTATAACAGCTCGAAAAGCAGCAATATTTAATTATTTCGAAATGACATTGGAAAATAATGTCTCTTTTTAACAAGAGCTTAATTTATTTAAGTTGAAACGAATTTCATGTAGCAGAATTGTATCCCGCCGCGCCTCAATAAATAACCAGCAATTATAATACACTTGAGTACAATAGTCGGGACCTGAGGGGGCGTGAACAATACATCGCATGTGGCGGGTCACCAGCATAACTTGACATTTAATCGTGGCGCTGCTTGCAAAGGAAAATGTCAAGGAAATGTCAAACGAAGCATTTAAAAATTTAGTCCCTTATTTTGCCGCGTCTCAGTTTATGCCGGACAGGGAACAGTTGTAAGGGCATCATTTGTACGTTAAAATCATTACAAATCGCGATTGGATGGGCGCGAATAACATTATAACAAACAAAGACGGACTATTTCTGAATCGAGTTAGTAGCACAGTTTATTGAGTTAAATCTAAATGATGTGCCTCTTGTTGCTAAAACAAATTGATGCTGGCTGCCGCCGCCGCCGTATAGAGAGGAACGTTATTGAATTGCTTCAAAATGTAATTAAGTTTGTCGTAATTTAAACCGTTGTGAGTAATAATTTGTTCTGCTTTAGTTTACAAATAGGAAATATTGCGAAACACAATAAAACCGAATTGTGATTTATTTCTCTTCATTATTTATCGTTTTCTTTTATTTCGATTAAAGTACTTACCTATACTTATACAGTATTAGTTTTTGTTTATCCTAAACCCGAAAAGCCACCTTGACATCGCGAAAAAAAAATCAGCTGTTCCATACATTTTGTCGATTTAAGTGAACACAAATGAACAGCTGATTTTTTTTAACGGGTCTAAAAGTTAGTGAACATTTTCGAAAAATAGTGTTACAGCCAAATTAGACCGATTTTAAATTTTCCATAGAAATCTTTTAAAAACAGAGATTTCCAGTTATCTGTTTTTAAATATGATATTTCGAAAATGTTCTTCACTAACATTTTAGACCTTTGTGTCCTGCTTATGAATAGTTTAATTAAAATCGGTTCAGTCATTTCGAAAAACAAGGTCTTGAAAATTTGTATGAAATGCCGAAGTCGAAGATATCACACGATTATGGTTGACGCGGCGGGCACACCGCTCGGCTACGAGGTATGCGATCGCTTTCGGTATTACGTTCCCGTAGCATATTTTCCGACATAGACGCGGGCAAAACCGCGCGTAAAAGTTAGTCTAAAATAAACAATCAACTAAACGTTTTATAGCAAAAACAAAACCTTTAACAAAAACTCTCACGCTCCACCACATTCCTCCATTACTTTTTATTCTCCGTAATTTCTATTTGCCTAGTCTAGATCTTAATAGCAGGTCTAAATAGCCTGTCCCGTTGTGTCGAGGTTGGGAGCCGCGTGGCCAACGCAGCGAGCCGAGCCAAGAGCACGCGCGATCCGCGGCTTATCGGGAAACAACACCCATGAATGTAGGGACGGCTCCATTGGCTTACGACAAACTAATATCGGCAGTTAAAATAGTAAGTATCTGTGATGGATTTTGGCTAGTCCGTGTGGTGCCGGACGTAAAGAATAGCACCGCCCTATTTCTTCCCGTGGTTGTTGTAAAAGGCGACTAAGGGACTTACCAGAGAATGGGCAGCAGCGTTCGCTATGCATTCTAACACCATACTGCGATCGCCAACCCGCCTACCAAGCGCGGCGATTATGGCAAACCCCCCCCCCCTTTGGGGAGGCCTATGTCCAGCAGTGAACGTCTTTCGACTGAAATGATGATGATGGATTTTGGCTAGTTAAAGAAAAGAAAAATGAAAGAAAAATATTTTATTAGGGACAAGAAATACAAAAAATAGCATTTAAAAGTTAAAACTAAGAATAAACAAAAAAAAAACATGCGGGGTCTTTGGGGACTGCCGATACAAGTGAAAACAGTATACATATAGCTCATGGAAAGCGTTCGGTGACGATGACGCGAGTTCCATGATTTTTGTTCACCCGAAAAAAGTGCTCAACGCGCCTAAAGAAGTTTTCACTTCAAAAAACAATCAAGACAGTGATCATCCAGTTTATTCAAAGGAGGTATTCTACTTACAGCATTGATTTGAAGATCACTTGAGCGAATGGCACCCAAGCTATTCCACATATGGCACCAAAATAGTTTAAAGTGCCGCTGCATTCTCCTTTGTAGCTCTCGAATAAACTTTTCGGAAAGTTATAGACATGTCATTTATTGTCATACCTACTTTTGTTAAGTATCTATCGTGTATTTTAGATAGCTGTTCACAAGATATTTTGTTAATTTAATCAGGTCATGAGACTACGAGCTTCGGTGTCTCGAAACAGACATTAATTAAATCAAGGCATAAATACTCCCGCCACTCTCCGAAGCAGTGACTAAAATGGATTAGCAACAGCGCTGCAGCGAGGAGCAATCTTATTTTAAAATCTATATGATAAGCAGATAGATACAAGATACTATTACGGGGACAATAACCGACTTTTAATGATCTGAGTTGACTGTACAATTTAATCCAAAATAGGCTTGGTAGTGTCGTTAATTGTAAACGACACTACTGGTAGTGCGGCTGGTAGTGTCTTTGCCAAAAAACGATACTGAAGATCACGTGTAAACGAGTAGTGTTAATGATTTGAAAAAAATATACGATAAATTAGAGCATTTTCTCAATAATAATATATGTGAATATTTCAGATTATGTTTATATTACATAGTGAAATTAATTAGTAAAATTATGCCTAACGCGGATAAAAAACTGAGAATGGCGCAAAATCTACCAAGCGTATTTTTCTGAAGCCTTCACCAATTTAAAGATAATTTCATTGTTGATCTTTTAGTATACGCGTTTTATTAAAATACCTTTTGTTTTGTGTATAATAAATTAATAATGCATCAAATTGGCGACAGCGCTCGTTGATGGGCGAGTCATATTACTGGCTGAACGTACGACGCGTTGCGTGAGCTCAGTACAGAACACGCAAGCTAACCACTCAAGGTCACTGGCATATATCTGCGTCTTAAGTATGTATTTGATGAGTTAGTGACAGCTTCTATCCCCAAAAGTAAAAAAAAACGTTACTATTACTTGTGAAAAACAAAACTGAAAAGTTCAGTATTCAGCTAAAATATAGCTGAAAGTACAATTCAATGGTAACATAACGCAGCGACAATGGACGTATGCTACAATTATTCGACAATAGCGCTCGTTACAGCACCTTAGTCCAGATTTACGGTCGCGAGCGGCAGCAGGAACAATGCCGGTTGTTATCGCGACTCGCGAGCGAATACTGAAAATATTTAGTTTATTTTATTGTACCACGCCCACGTCCTACGTGTTCGGTGGTTTAAGCGGAAACGAGTTACCTACCTATGGAGTATGGCGATGGCGATATTGGCGATGGATTTTTTGTGAACTATGGAGAGTACAGAGGGCCTAAAATGGACGCTTTCGCAGAATCATATTATGATCTGCGGACAATTCATATCCCGCAATTCATCTGTTTGACAGTTGTGTATGGAGTTTCGTAAAATGGTCCACAAATTAAGAATTATTATAGTGAAGTCTAATGTTAAATAGCAGCTGTCAAACAGATGAATTGCGGGCTGTATGAATTGCACGCATGATTCTGCCAAATCGTCCATATTAGGCTCCCAGTTTTGCTGTTATAGTTGTCAATAAATAATAGGCCCGTTTTGACATTTAACTTGAATCGATTTATCGTGAGTATCGAGTACTGAGTCGTATGGTTACTTCACTAGTTACGTCGCGATTGACATGTCAAAACGGGCCTTATTTTTTGACAACTTTAACAAAGGTTTGTTAGTGGTGTGTAGATACTTTATTTGTTGATAAAATTCGGGGTTCCTACGTTAGGCGTGCTTCACACTTCAGGTCGACGTTCGATTCGGTAGTAAACTAAACCGTTGAAAAACTAAACCGACCCGAAGCAATATAGTATTTAGTCGATTTTTCCGCCCGCCTGACAATTGTAGAGCCTTGCAAAAACCGACCAAATGCGTGTCGGACCACGAACAATGAAGGGTTCCGTAGTTGGGATGAATTTATCCCATGAACAAACTTAACGTTGTAATTGAAAAGATGTTTTCCCACACATCGATATATTATACGTCACGATCAATTCTCCAACAGCAAATGTAAGTTTTTAATATTTATTTTTTATGTGAAAAATCTACAAACTAACGATTTTCGGTCTTTTGCTTACTTGTGCTGTGAGACCTTGCTTATTGACAATTTTCATGATTCTAGGTCAAGGGGAAAAGATGTTTTCCCACACATCGATGTATTATACGTCACGATCAATTCTCCAACAGCAAATGTAAGTTTTTAATATTTATTTTTTATGTGAAAAATCTACAAACTAACGATTTTTGGACTTTTTCCTTTACTTGTGCTGTGAGACCTTGCTTATTGACAATTTTCATGATTCTAGGTCAAGGGGAACTACCCTATAAGTTTTGATTTATTTGCGAGTGTGAAAATATATCTCCAAGAGATCGTAGGCATACGTATCTATATATAATTCTTCTGTACGTGTGTTTGTCACCTAAATCCTCCTAAACGGCTGGACCGATTTGGTTGAAATTTTGTATTTATATTTCAGCAGGTTCCTGGATGGTTTTAAAACACAATTGGACCCGGTAGGTGGCGCTGCTGTCGGTATAAGGCGGTACGAGGTTCCCCAGGTCAGCTAGTTTGATATAAATTTCAACTTGATACCTCCACGCGTTCCTGAGATAACGGGGTCTCGATAGACAGACAGACGGATGGACCGACGGACAACGAAATGAGTTTCCTTTTGAGGTACGGAATCCTAATAATGGAAATAATCAAGCTAAACTAACCTTATTCAATATGGCTAAACATAAACTCATGTTTAACTTTAAAATTATATCTCATTTACTGTTTAATCTTAACTTCCTAAACTAAACTTCCATCAGAGAGTTCAAAATTAGTTAAATTATATCGTACTTGGAACTTTGCCAAAATCGGATTAACTATAAACGGAAATAAGCCTATTTCGTGCTAAACAATACCATAGTTCATCCCTTGAACGCTAAAAGTACGAAATTTTGCGGTTTGATACCGCGCCATACGGCATGAAGGCTTCTACATACCAGCACGACTTGTCGCGCGACGCGACACGGCACAAAGGCCCCGCGTGTCGCGGGATGAGCGGTGCCTTTGTGTCGTGTCACGTCGCGCGACAAGTCGCCCCGGTATGTAGAAGCCTTGATACAACGTACCATACCTATATATTGATTAAAATTTAATCAAATTGTGTGCGCTTCCCGTTTTAATTTGAATATAAATGAGTGGATAACAAGGTTTGCGCACATTAATTAATATTGCGACATTCGATGCCGCCTAACGTATGGCGAAATCCGATTTGGGAATTACGGAAGCGTGTTTTAGAATTAGGGCGGTTTAACGAAGCCTTGAGTGTGTAAAGTAAGTGTTTTCTGCTAATGCGTATCACGCTGTATACGATGGATAAATTACGCAATTAATGCCTTATAAATAACAATTAATATCCTTTCCTAATGTAGGTAAGGGAAGGGAATACCTATACATGATTTGATGGAACAAAGGAATTATGTATGCGAAACCTGATTATAGTTTGCTCAGAATAAGGAACTGGATCGATTTCAATAATTTTTACACCATGATATATTTTGTCCCAAAATATTTATGTGTGATGGAAAATGTTATCACCATTTAATTACTTACAATACAATCGCCGTACGGTTAGGTAACTACTGCCAAATTATTATCATTGAGCGCAAGACGACCCTGGAGGCGCGGGGGCGCCGCCCGTTAGCATGTTTTTGTTCGGACAACCCGGTAACATAACAACCTTATAACTTTGTGATTTTTCATGATACAGCTTTGTAATTTTGTACATAGATTCTTTACATAAAAATACTAGACGTGTTTCGGGTTTCGCATATACTAAAACTAATATTGTATAATATAGGACGTAAGGTGAGGAACGACGTCGATAAGTGGCTTCCATTTTTAGGGTTCCGTACCAAAATGGTAAAAAGGAACCCTTATGGTGAGACTAAGTCTGTCTGTCTGTCTGTCACATCTAGATATCTCAAGAACTACTAATGCTATCAACTTGAAGTTTAGAATAGTTTTAAATGACGTTTGCCCAACTATTTTGCATACAAGAAAGAATTTAAAAAAAATATATCTTTTTTGCAAAACGTACTGAAAGAGGGTTTTAAAAATTTGAAGTGGGGCTACTAGGGCATGTGGGGTATCATGAAAGAACGCTGTTTGCAAATTCTCAAACATTTTTTCTTTTTTTTTTGGCAGTATAGTTTCCGACTTTTGACGAAAAATTTAAAAAAAACGTTTAATTATCTCCGAAGTTTGCATAGATAAAAATCTGAAATTATTCTATGTGATAGAAGTGTATGTAAAGATTACAGGAAAAATAAAACGATATCTCTATATAGCACAGTTTTTCGGAAATCATCAACATCATATATACGTACGGAACCCTCGGTGTGCGAGTCCGAATCGCTCTTAACCGTTTTTTTTTAATTGCATAGCATTCCATTTATTTAAATTTGATACCATAAAAAGTAAGTATAACCTATCCTTGTATCATAATAATAATATCATAGGACCAAAACCAGCCAAGAACGTATCGGATCACGCACAATGAAGGGTTCCGTATTATTTTAACACTACATAAGTACTTCTTATGGGTTTTCCTGTAATCTATAAGTAAAGAAATAATTTCTGTATTTTTTTCCAGTACTTTCGGAGATAAGGGGAATGATCCATTTTCTTAAATAATTTTAAAAGTATTTATTTTAAAATTATTAAAATAACATATCTGAAATTCTTACCTTATGCCCTTTCATTTGATATGTCACACGGTGCAGTTTGCAAAACTTTTTTTTAAATTTCTAATTTGCCCCCCAAAAGTGACCCCATATTCAAAATTAATTTATTTTCGTTACACGCCCGTGTTTGGGTCCTGTAGATTCTGAGTAAATTGGCTGTGACAGACGGACATACACACGAGTGATCCTATACAGGTTCCTTTTGTTCCTTTTGAGGTACCGAACCTTAAAAAACGTCTTCTATTGGACATAGGCACTTACATCTTCTCAAACATCGCAGCAACGACTAAGGATGTAGAAAGAACCCTTTTACATCCCTACACGAAAACTGTTTCAAAAACCCGCATTTCCCTGAACCATTAAAAGCCCACAATGATAGGCCCAAGGTATGTCAAAAGCACGTGTCGGGGTCAGCGACCTATGCTAAGTACTTGCTAAGTGAGCAATGAGCAGGCAATTACTTTAATCACCTCGCACGTCTGTTGCTGCCTAGATGATGCTGAGCCGTGGGGTATTAGGACTGTCGAGATTTGAGTTGAGTTTTAAATATATATTTTATTGTAGACATATAAGTGACAATGACACACATACAGGGTGTTAACGAAATTGCGTGTTCAGTATCGATAAAGGAACCCAGGAAAAATCTAAAAAAAACATAAACATAAAAATAAATAAAAATAAGTCTCTTCGTACTTTAACGGGCCTACGCTGTCCTCTCATACCTATTAACATTGTAATTTGAAAACACACAACAACAAAATTGGCTTTTACAAAGCCATTTTTTTTTTAAACAGGAACTGGAGTTTCTTGCCGGCTCTTCTCCATAGGAAACGACCAATTGGAACCGTGCACCTAGATTCTGACGTTTCATAAGTGCCCATGTAGGCTTATGTGAAATAAAAATATTTTTGATTTTGATTTTTTAAATATTATAATTTTAATTCTAAACGATTTCTATTTTAAGTTAGTAGGTACTAAATTAGGTTGATCTTGCAATATTTTTTTGTTTTAATATTATTTTTATTTCCTTGGTTCTTTTTATCGATACTGAACCTACCCCTAACCTATGGCACGCAGTTACTTTAACATCCTGTATAACACATGAACAAAGTGTGTATAATATTAAATCAGACTAAGAAAGTGGAACGGACTTGTGTACCTAAAGTACAATCAACACTATTCTAAGCTTTATATAAATAAAAATTATCACGTAGCAAATTAAGTTAGATTCAAATTAGTTATTAGTTTTAGAGGTTAGATTGTAATTAATTATTAAGAAACTGGTTATTTTTAATAAGCGAGAAAAAAAGAATATATACAACATTATTTTTAGTATAATGCGAAACCTGAATATAGTTTTTCCAGAATAAGGAACAGAATCGATGTCAATAATTTTTACACCATGTTATATTTTTTCCCAAAAATATTTAAGTGTGATGAAAAATGTGATCACCATTTAATTACTTAGAATACAATTGCCGTACAGTTAGGTACCTACTGACATATCAATAAGCGCAAGACGACCCTCGAGGCGCCCGCGCCGGGGCGCCCGCCGTTAGCATGTTTTTGTACGGACAACCCGGTAACATAACAACCTTATAACTTTGTGATTTTTCATGATACAGTTTTGAAATGTTGTACATAGATTCTTTACTTAAAAATACTAGACGCGTGTTTCGGGTTTCACATAATATACTTACTAAAACAAAAATTTTAGAAAATCTTGGTGAATGAGTTTTTTACCCGTCAACATCACAATTATCAATGTAACTAGATTATTCTAGCTAGATTATAAATATCATTATAATCTAGGGGTGGGCAGACATCGGCGATCTACAACAATAAAATTGGACGGCAAGCAATCGACTCGCAAGCAGTTTGATTTCATATGGACTTTTATCGTAGGTAAGTACCTAGCTATTTAAATATTATTTAAAGGTTGATCAATGACACTGCGTGTTTCCCGCTAATTTCTCGTAGGAAGGCACGTATTTACTAAGTCCCACACTTAAGTACGAAGACAGATGTTCGCCGAAATAGATACATATTCTTTGCCAACGAGGTGTGAAACGTGTGTTCTGCCAGCGTGGAAAATTTTGCCCTTTAGGTATTTGGGGGAAATAACCACATTATTCTTATGGCTATAAAATTAAATAACTTTCGTTTTTAATTGATTAAAGACTATATTGGATATTTTCAAAATCAAAAACATTTTTATTTCACATAAGCCTACATGGGCACTTATGAAACGTCAGAAGCTAGGTGCACGGTTCCAATTTGTCGTTTCCTATGGAGAAGAGCCGGCAAGAAACTCCACGGTTACTCTTTTAAAAAAAAAAATTGGCTTTTACAATATTTTCAAAGTATAAGAGGACAGCGTAGGCCCGTCAAAAGTACCACTGTGTACGTTGTTGTGTCGTGCCGTGTTGTACGGATAAGTTTTTTTTAAGTAGGATAAAGGCTTGTGCAGACTGGCGCGATATCGCCGGTGCGACAAGCATTGTGACACTTGTCGCGCCCGCGATATCGCGCCAGTTTGCACGAGTCTTTACACTATTATTTGGCCTACCGGACAGGGCTTTGTAAACTTTTCGGGTACGTTTTTAGGGTTCCCTACCTAAAAAGGAAAAACGGAAGCCTTATAGGATCACTCGTGTGTCTGTCTGTAAGTCCATCTGTCACAGGCAATTTGATTCGAAAAACCTGGACCGATTAAGTTGAAATTTAGATACATTATGAATATAGGAGTCACTTTTGGGGGACAAATTAGAAAATTTAAAAAAAGTTTTGCTAACTGTACCGTGTGACATATCAAAAGAAAGGGCTGATATAAGAATTTCAGACAATTTTTTTTTAAATTATTTATTTAAGAAAATAGATGAAAATTTACCATTCTCCCCTTTATCTCCCAAACCACTGAGCCTATAATTTTGAAAAAAAGTACAGAAAATAGTTCTATACTTATAGATACTTACAGGAAAACCTATAAGAAGTCTATAACCTTCAAATAACAATATGGCAAATCTCTCAATATTGTGCGTACTTGCAGTCGGAATGTATGAGGGAACATGTTTTTCAACTACAATGTTCAGTTTGTTTTTAGGATAAATTCATCCTAACTACGGAACCCTTCATTGAGCGTAGTCCGACACGCAATTATTTGTAAGTATATGCGCGATCGACCCTAAAACCACTTGCGATTGACCGATCGACAGCGATCGACTGTGATCGACTACCGCACCTCCCCTAATCTGTCAAGCCTTTTCCCAAGATGTTGCGGTTGGCATAGCCACAGTCTAACGGTATGTTGCTGAATATCAGTATACTTAGGTATTTTACATGGGTGTGCTGCCTATCTATTGTAAGTATAATCTAAAACACTAGTTAAAAGCGAAGACATTATTTACTACTATATTTTTTAAATGCTTGGGAAATCGAATTATTTCCATACAATAAGTAATCAAAATTTCCATTTCTATTACCTAACTGTCTTTTCTTTTTTTTTTAAATAAATTATCAAATAACTTCTCCCGCTCTGGGCGGAGCGGGAGGGCGTGTCAGACTTTTACTGACTAAAACCCACCCGTATTCCTTCATTTGCCTGTGTGCCAGGGCCACGATATCCCTTTCGGACAAACTCGCAACCCTGGCAGGCATTGGCCCTAACGGACCCCGTCAGTTGGTGCTGACAACTCTTTGAGGCGCGCGTGGAATACGACGCGCTGTCGACCCGGGCCGGTCCTTATCGGACGGTGAGCTACCCATCGCTCACCGTCCGCAGGCCCGTGCCTACGGTGGCCGGAAATCGGCTTGCGATTACCTAACTATCTAAGGCCCGTATTACAGAACGTCACTCAATACTCAAGCATTACTTAAAACTAGATTCAAGCCATTTGATTCATTGAAACTAGTGAGTGACGTTCTGTAATACGGGACTAAAGTCATTTGTTACTGTTGTTGGTTCGGGGTCAGTTGTGAGAAAAACGTACACAAACAAAACGAAGCATATAAGAAGAAAAACTTATAATGATAAATATTTTACAATAAGTCCCGTATTACAGAACCTCGCTCAAGACTCAAGCAGAAATGCAGTTGGAGGCAAATTTTAAGGGGTTCGTTACATCCTAGATACCTCCGACTGCATTTATTAATGTTGGTACCTACTTAAAGGATACTGGTTGTTTTTTCCATCTTGTTTCCATCTATTCAGTTCGTTTTTTGCAGTCAGGTTTTTTTATTTTTTGTAATTTGTTTTTTAAACATAATGTGTAAGTCCAATCCTGTTTACCGAGTTAACAATTTCATTTCATTTCACGAAAGTAAAATCACCTTAACTTTCGTGAAAAGTTTGTCGCTTGACAGAAGCTTTCAAGCAGCAAGTTTTAACCAGAAGTGGTTTTATATTTTTAAATGTTTAATTGTCAAAATAAAGTACGAACTTACATCCCACAATCCTACTATATTCACAACCCACGTCTATTCAAACAACACAAACCTTTGCCTTTTAAAACCCCTAAATCGTTTTACTCTCGTTTACTCTTCATATGAGCTCCTCCCACGTCCTCCATTGTCCCAGTACTGAAAGAACTATTAGTACCGAGTCGATCCTCTTGTCTACCCTCCGCACATACATAAGTTATTATAGAGCCCTACTTACTCGTATGACCTGGCCTTAAGCCATTGTTTCATTTTGCAGTATGATTTGATGCTTAAAAGCGCTATCATTTTTAGTACATAATCAGTCTATAATGTTCCCACTGCTGGGACACAGGCCTCCTCTAGGTAAGGAGGGAGTGGGCTGTAATCCACCTCGCGGGCCCTGTGCAGTGTTTTCCTTCACCGTTTTGAGAGCAGTGGTGATGAAATTATTTACACAAAGTAAAGCACCTGCCTGGGTTCGAACCCACGACCTACAACTCGTAAGTCGGGGCCGTTACCACTGGGCCACCACTGCTCTATATCATTTTTAGTGAAATGCTTTAAATCCAACTTCTGTGTTTATTTTTATCGTAGATAACAACTTTATTTATGGACATTCTGGTGGATTATGGGAAAAATAATTGCCCATAGACCATCTAGGTGAACTAGGCGGGTGGACCATGGGCTATACACGATTCGTAATACTACGATGAAAACATAATATGGACTTTCTGGTGAACTAGGGGAAAAAAAATCCCACAGTCCACCTAGAACACATAATATAGACTTTCTGGTGGACTATGGGTAAAATAATTTCCCATAGTCCACCTAGGTGAATCAGGCGGGTGGATCATGGGCAGTACACGATATTTTCAGCTAGAGCCTTTATCACCTTGAATCTAAATTCTCTTTGCTAGATCAAGAGAACGGCAACTGGAGCGAGATCTCTTATAAATAAATAAACAGTTCTTTCTTATTACTTACTGTTTTGTTCATAAGTAACCAAACACTTCCTCTCTCCATAAACATCATCATTACATAATACAGTTCCCTGCTCTTGTTTCATGTGTATTATTGTATATATGTATATATTTATTAGGTAAGTGTATGCTTTGTGTATCTGTGTATTTATTGTATATGTTAATGGTACACCACTGACTACCTGCAGTATTGTCACTCCTGCTCCCTTTATTCCATCCAAAGGTTGTCTGTAAAAGATCGCTTTTAGCGATAAGACCGCCCATTGTGTCACCCTATGTAAAATTTGAACATTTATATCTGTAACTTTTATGGTGTACATAATAAAGAGTATTCTATTCTATTCTAACCATGTATTTTACACGACTGCCCAAAAAGGAGTGTAATGTGTTTAGGGTTTATGTATTGTATGTAGGTATAAATGTGAGTTTCTTTGTGGCTCAATAACTTTTTCATTTCTCATACTCGGATTTAGTGTTTGTTTGATCTCATTTTTGAGACTCATAGTAATTGTTTCCCTCTCTAGGGTGGCCTCCTCGCGGAATACTAACTCTGTAAGCTATACCGAAATTCAAAATCTGGGTTTTATATAGACTAATATTTGATTAAAAATGAGTTCAAGCGATTCTCAAATGTTGACCCCAGATTCAGAGAGAGACAAATACAGTAATCGAAAATCGTTTGCCAGATATTTCAAAGGAAAGATATTTAAATACTTAAGTACATACAATGATTTTATGAAGTGATGAGCAAACATGAAAATAAAATATTTTAGAGAAACTACCATTTTCAACAAACTTACCTTATATTCGAAATGAAAAGTAGAGTGGCGTGGGCGTCTAAATACCTCGTATGGGAATTGATTCCTTTCGACCCTTGTATAACTATCTACTATTAAATGCCTCAACAGATATAGATGTATGGGGTATCGTTAGAATCCTTACATCATCTCGAGTGACATCTAGGCTATAAATTAAAAATATCCTTGCAGTCGGGGGGACCTCTTATATTAAAAAGTGTTCCACAGAACGGTCCCCCGCAATGAAAATTTTATTTATTTATCACTAATATTTCTTTTTTGTCTCTCGGTGTCTCTAGGTGGAATACAACTGAGACATTTTTTTGTACACATTCAAATATTTTGACATGGCTTAAACCATGGAGCCAGTTTTTGTAATAAGAACGTAACAGTGATTGAAATACCGTTCTTTATACAAAACTGAAAACTTAGTTCGGTATTAAGTTGTCAGTTTTGTGTTTAGGAACTTTATCATAGTCGGAATAAAGTTCTAAATTGAATAATGGCTCCATGTTTTAAACCTGGGTCTGAAGATAAACCTTGTTTTGTAATATGGGGGATTAAGTTTAAGTCAGCTTTGTGAAGAGAGATTAAATGATTGTTGAGTTGATTTATCTGTTTAGTCAGCGAGTAAATGAGTGACCTTACGCTTTGTATTTAAACAGATTAACTAATACTTACAACTTGTTTTTTACTTTTAGTTCGTTTTTAGGCAGGGTTGTCGTGTTTTAAATTTTATTAATTATTTATTTATGATGATCTCAAAAGTAAATAAACAAGTTGACTGTATACCCAATGCAGTCAACAATCATGTGATAATAGGGTGGTGAATTGGTGTCATCGTGCCATACCTAAATTAACCAAAAGGGTTAAATAACAAAGCAACTCTTAAAGCAACATTTGTCATGTTGCAACTAATCACCTCATTTAGGATCATAAAATTAAAGACATGTACACAAAGGAATTTTACTGAGTATGCTTTAAATATTTTAAAACCTATTAGGGTAATCTGGCCAAATACGGACGCTTGAGCAAGTCCACAAGCAGCATGGAATGCAACCATTACAAAATAAAAATTGACTAGCCTTTACTACATTCTTATAATAAGTACATTATGTAGTTATCATATTTCTGAAGAAACTGACCTTTTACGGGAATCCGTGTTTAAGCTTGTAATAATCTATTGCTGGCCAGCATTAAATCATAATCAGCCGATAAAGTTTCCACTTCTCAGACATAGGCCTCTGTGAGAGGGAGTGGGCCATAATCAACTATACGCGGGCCCAGTGCGGGTTGGTAGACGTCACATGTAAAGAAATATAAATTGTTGGTTTCCTTTGGTTGCCCTCACTGTTTTCAGAGCAGTGTTGCAAATAAATTACACAAAGTAAAGAGCCTGAGAATTTCACAAACTAAATTTGTAAATAATTTCATCACAACTGCTCTCAAAACGGTGAAGGAAAACAGTGTGAGGAAACCGGCATGTCCTAGAACCAAAAATTCGAAGACATTGTGACATCTACCAACCGCACTGGGCCCGCGTGGTGGTTTAAAGCCCACTCCCTCTCGAAGAGAGGAGGCTTGTGTCCCAGCAGTGGGAACATTATAGGCTCATTAAAAGGAGAATGCTCAGACTGCATAAAAAAAAACCCAGCTCCGGGGGAAAAGAGATGTATCTCAAATCATCAATAATATAATAAGTAATAAAATAATAACCCGTTATGATCGTGATCCTTACTGGCAAACCTATAAAAAATGCCAGTTTTATTATTCAGGCGTCCATTTAAAAAAGTAGTTTATTTAATTATTTTGAATTACTTCGATACCATCAGCCATCATTACGAGTTAAATATTATAATTCTTTAGTTATGAGGGGGGGCCATTTTGTATTATTTTATGTTTCTATGAGGCAGTGATTTCTGGCGCTGCATATATTTTCACCAGGCATTTTAACATCATATAATTGAATAATTCATTAAACTGTTTGCCAGTAAGCATCACGATCATAACCGGCTAATATTGTATTACTTATCATTATTGATAATTTGAGATACATCTCTTTTACCCCGGAGATGGGTTTTTTTTGAGCATTCTCCTTTATGCTAAAGTGCCTGCCGGTATCCACGACCTACATCACGTTAAGGCTTCTACATACCGGCGCGACTTGTCGCGCGACGCGACACGGCACAAAGGCCCCGCGTGTCGCAGGACGAGCGGTGCCTTTGTGTCGCGTCGCGCGACAAGTCGCCCCGGTATGTAGAAGCCTTAAGTCGGGGCTCGCCAGAATACTCCCAAAATGGGGCCATTATAATAACACAATTCTATTACGAGAACATTGATCGACCAATGATCGACCATTATGAATTTAGCAGATTACGAAATTTTAGCAAAATGACAATGGCATGACAATGGGATCGTGTTGGAATGACTGAATTTATAAAAATAGCAGACTTGGGCCCCGATAGATCTAGGCTACCGATAAGCCACATCATTCTAAGTAAGACAGGTCAAATAGATTAGTTAACACTCTATTAGTGTGTAGACCGACACCAATGAATTTCCCATTTCCCGAACTAGGACAATGACGTACAGCGTGTAAGTTACTGTAATAATATAATTAACGGCTGAACTTAATTACTTAATGAGCTACCTACTTAGCTAGTATGTAATCTATTTTACTGGAGAACCACAGACATTAGAAGGTAAGTATGCGTACTGGCTACCAAATTACCATTCTTCGATTTATACGTAAATATACGAAAACTTGTAATTTTACACAATCTCGATATAATCCACTAGCAGTTTATTTATCTTTAAAAAAAAATTTCTACTTGTGAAAAGTGTGAAAACTTTGTACCCCTTTTTACGAAAATTGCATGGACGGAGGAGTATGACATTTGGCACAGTTAAAGTTTTTAATTTTTATGGAGGAGTGCAAAAAGCTAATATATTTTTTGTATATTAGGCATTAGAAATAAATTAAATTAATAAAAAAACATTACACACTAGTGTGTGTAATGTTTTTTTATTAATTTATACGGTATTATGGTAGTCCATGCGTTTGACACACACACACATAGCACCAGGGCCTCATGACTTGAAGATAAGTGACCGAAGTGCCAGCTTGAGCATGGAATAAGTAAGTACTTTTTAATAGCATGGAATTAATAAGTACTATATAGATTGTAAGTAGAAGGGGTGGAATTCCGACCAGTGGGCGACCACTATACATACATAAATATACTAAAACAAATAAGACAAACAATGGGAAAACATTACCGTTTGCTGTTTCAGTTAACTTTGTACTTAAATCCGAAATAATTTACGCCAAAACAAGCCTTGTTGATTTTCCGATACAGCACCCAAACTGCCCCAATAAAAATAACATAGAGTGAAAGAATAAATATCTCTTTTACTCATCAAACCATTACAACAGCTCCACCAATCAAAGCTCAATAATAAATTAGACCTACTTTATCAACCCTTTATATTCGCTCAGCGTCCTACGGCTCATTAAAAAGAAAAATCAGGTCTCATTACTCGATATTTGTTACGACAGAACAATAGAAGAAATTCTAATAAAAATTCTGCCTTTGTCCGCACATCTGTAGGCAATCCCTCTCGTGTGGCGAATGTTCGCGATTGTACTGAAAAATGCTCAAATATCTGTTCGTATTGTGTAGGCTTTCTATTTTATTTTATTGCAGCGTGCCGAGCACGGGCGTGTCAAGAACTCAAGACGTTTGTGACAAGACATGATAAATTATGTCATGTCAATTTGTACTAGCATTTTATGACAAAACAGTTTTATCGCTCAAACTGTGATAAAATGTGTGACTCAAGTCATGTCACAGTAGGCCGTGCTCGCCCCGCTGGGATGTGTTCAGTATTGTGTGCTTGTCTATAAAATCTTTACGTATGTCGTAAAGTTAATTTCTAAATAAATAAATCATAAACGTATGGCAAGGCTCCAACTTGACAGTTTACCCTATTCTCTATCCGCCTTATTACAAAACAAGATTTATATTTTGACATGGCTTAAACCATGCAGCCAGTTTTTGTAATATGAACGTAACAGTGATTGAAATACCGTTCGTAATACAAAACTGAAAGCTTAGTTCGGTACTAAGTTGTCAGTTTTGTGTTTAGGAACTTTACCATAGTCAGAATAAAGTTCGAAATTCAATAATGGCTCCATGTTTTAAACCTGGGTCTGAAGATAAACCTTGTTTTGTAATAAGGGGGCATGAGTCTTGCTTCATACAGGGGTTCCCTATTTAAACACTGGGAAGAGTGCACGTCTGTGTAGCTCAAATTGTTTTGTTTTGTAGTGTTCTAGATTTAGATCTCTAGACATACTTTTCATTTTTCTCTTTTGTCTCTAATATTCATATGCTAATGTCATGCATAGGTACTTGTTATTTGCATGGTTACTGAAGTGCCAATTTTAGATGTTATTTATTTTTGAATTGTAAGTAAAACTCATAATAATTATTTATTTATAATAAGCACACCAACGACACAGTCATGCTCTTAGTGTGCGAGTGTATGAGTTTTTTAAATCAGAACCTTATTTTTTTTTTTTTTGCGCCACAATACGTGGCTGAACATGATCAAACATTTATTTCTTTAATTAATATCTTGCATGCAATGTATGTACACCATGTTTATACAAATAAATAAACTTACTTACTTACTTTGGTGCACAAACCAAAGGTATTCTCAAATGGGAATACCTTTGATGCTCAATGCATAGATGCTCAAAAAATAGGTGCTCAAACGGGAATACTTCTGGTTACCTCCAGTACACTTTCTTTGGCAATATGAGTCTCTTTTAAATACATATCAGCAGTATGTATAAAGTACAGTTAAGCCATGCTGATTACGGATGCACTAAGTCCACAGGATGTAGTTATGTGCGCTTAACTTAAACGTAGGTAAGTAGTACTTATTCAAGCTGATATCCGCAAGCGGTGAGTCAGTTTGAAACAATAGAGTTTTAGAACTATAACCTGTTCTAGTGCCTGTTCACACTATAGTTAAGTGTGAGTCGTGCTAGTTTGTAGACACAGGTAACCGTTTTATTTATCACTGTAGTTAATACACACAGTTCTTGTTACGGTCCTTGCCTAGACATTTTTTTCCTTTGAAAACTACCTTACGGAACGGTAAGGTAGTTTTCCAAGGAAAAGACAAAGAGTGATACATATAGCAAGCAGTGGCGAAAGCACCATATAACACGATTCCTACCGGCTTCCCTTCGGAAATTCGCATCAACAATTCTACCGCTATTGAAAAATGGCACAGTCAATAGGGGTATTTAATTCACCATAACATCAAAAACGCCTATTTTATTAGCTTTGAATTGAAATAACAAACAAGAAAGTTTTGTCTGTGTAGTGATGCGTCTTTTTGGTTTTGCTACTAGACGATAGATGGTGTTATATTCAGTAAAGGAAAGACTTACTTTTAAGTAAATTAATTAATTTTTACTTTACTGATAAGAAAGTAAGTTAAAATCGGCTTCGCTTCGGCTTCTCTCATACAAAAATTGACACCTCGCCGCTGGTAGCATTTAGCAAGTGCCTACATACAGCAAGTCAGGTCTACCAACACACTTGAGCATGGAACAAGCCGAATTAAGAGTACCGGTATGTAAAGATCGTGTTTAGTATTTTCTGCCTACCCTGCCGTAAAAAGGCAAAACTTGTATTAAGAACAGAGCAGCAACAACCAACAGTAGTGAAAAACAGAAATGGACCGAGCGAGCGATGCGTCTCTGGCTCAAGTCTGGCAAAATTTGCTTTCCTCTGCCAGTTTGTTGGTACAGGTCTACAGGTCGTATTTTACAACTGATCTGGCCAAAACTTGGTACACAGGTTTTACAGCTTTATTAAAAAAAACCGGTCAAGAGCGAGTCGGACTCGCGCACCGAGGGTTCCGTACGAATATATGATGTTGACGATTTCTGAAAAACTGTGCTATTTAGAGACATCGTTTTATTTTTCCTGTAATCTTTACATAAGCTTCTATCATATAGAATATTTTTGGCGGTATTTTTTTTTTATTTTTCAACAAAAGTCGGAAACTATGCTGCCTAAAAAAAAAATGTTTGAGAATGTGCAAACAGCGTTCTTTCATAGGATACCCCACATGCCCTAGTAACCCCACTTCACATTTTTAAGACCCCCTTTCAGTCCCTTTTGCAAAAAAGATATATTTTTTTTATTTCTTTCTTACTTGCAAAATAGTTGGGCAAACGTCATCTAAAACTATTCATAACATCTAAATTTCAAGTTGATAGCATTAATAGTTCTTGAGATATCCAGGTGTGACAGACAGACAGACAGTCTCACCATAAGGGTTTCCTTTTTACCAATTTGGTAGGGAACCCTAAAAATTGTGGTCAGGGATTTTTGATTGAAGGGTGCTTCCTCCAAAAAGCGGCAATAAGGGGGCTACTGGATATGGGCCTTATGAGTTTCGATTTCAATGGTTCTTTTTTATTTGAAAGGTAGTAGTAACTTTAAGTTGGTCTCATTGAAATTTGGTGAAGATCTGACGAGGATCTTCGGCGTGACGAGCAGAATAGCTCCTCAAAATGCAGTTAATTGCTCACTTTTAGATTTCTACCAGTGGAATCGGCTGGTATAACAATTGTTGCAAGAAAGTTTGTGCTCGTGAGGTCTACTGTTCGTAGAACTACTATAGTTGATAGTTCAGAAAAGTTTGAGGAGATTCAACTAAAATAACATTTAAAAAGTTTCTCGTAGCGGAATCCATCTCAAAACTACATCTGTATCGCTTGTACAGCGGAAGTCATATTAGCTACCACGAATTCTCGTCACGCTGCGAGTATCGAGCGACCTACAAGCGACGTGATAAGCCCCGTCTTCCGCTACCTCTTATCACGTCTAGCCGACACGCTGCATAGATACCGACGTGCACGGATTACGTACACACACGTCAGGGAGGTTGGGCTCAGAATTAGGAGACAATACATGGTGGCTACACTAGATTGTACAACGTGATTAGTAATGCAAGTGTGAGGCCTGGTTAATGTTCTAACACTGTCGAGGTAATCCATTCACCAGAATACATGCATAAATGAACTCTATTATGGAGAAATTGCAAAGGGATTCAAGCAACGATCTTTACAATGCTCCTTTTACGTCTTCCACGTTCGTGCACCTTTTCATACAATCCGCGGTTGGCAAAAAAAAAATTACCTATACTCGTACTCCATTCGTTTAGGTAACTACCTAAACGAATGGAGTACGAGTAAAGGTAAACAAATCATAAAAAGGGTTTTTATAGATGAAACTTTTTTGTTTAAAAATACGTTGTAACTTAAATTACAAACAAATTAAATTTATTTTTAATTTTTACGATAGGTTCCTCTTTTATTACTGTACGTGTAAACATTATCATTTATTCGTAAGGTGATACGTAAAAAATAAATCATAGCAAACTGGGCGGGCATAAGAAAGTGACAGAGTCAATTACTTCCCCATGCGAAAAAAGAGAGCGCAGCAATGCGCTGGAACCAAAATAAAACAACGTAAGAGCGCCAAACCCAATAAAAATTGTTTAAAAATAAATTAAGCCAGAGTTTTCAATTACCTAATGCGCACATTTTGAATGCAATTTTGCAATGAAATTATTATACTTAGGATTTAGGAATTACAGAAAAAATTATAAAAAAGTAGAGGTCTTTTCGGAATTACATTCTATAGAGGAAATTCGTGGCGATGCGGATCGAGGCGTTTTCCTTCAGTCAGAATATTAATCAAATAGTCAATAAACATATATCCTATATAGTAAAATAAATGGATACGAAAAAGTCCCCAATTTATTCTGGTATCGCCTTAAACTACTCTTCGTAGATGTAATTGCTTGAGCACATTTTTCTAGTTAGATTTATAATAATAAGTTACTATAATATTTTGTAATCTCTGTCTATTGTAAAGAGCCCAAAAACACAGGTTCTCCTCTAAAAGTCAACGAAATAAAACGTTGCTAAATTGAAGAGTACAACTGTGACGTAGCATGATAACTGACGTGACAGTTACTACGTTTAGTCGGTTACTTGACAGCTCACTCATCACGTGTTTTTTTTTTGTTTACCTTTATTTACCTATACCTAAACCATACGTTATAGTAAATATACACACGTGAAATCTTATAGGTAGGTAGATACTAATGTTAATGTATCAACAAGTCAACGTTATTATAATGCATTTAAGTTAACCCCTCAGTGGTTAACATCAAAGTTAAGCAGACTCAATTCAATCTATCCTTTGAGAACAAATAAGCGCACAGCGGCAACGCTAACAAAACACGAAATAAGTAAAACAATCTCACCGCAGCTTCAGCAAACAATTTAGTTAACACCAAGCCGCAAATCATCATTTAGAACCGAATAATTACATTTACGAACAAAATTCCTGCAAAATTAATAACAAAGCACAACTTCTAAGCAAAAAGGAAAGTTTTCAGCGCTGATTACAGTATTACAGAACAACCAATTTATCTTTGCAGTTAACCGCGGCTCTGCTGGCGAACACAACTGTCAACGAAATGTCAGATTCGGTACATTTAAATATAGTTCCGTATTTTGCCACCTGCAAAGATAAAATGGTTGTTCTGTAATACTGTAATCAGCACTTAAGTTGTATTGCTGATAACCAACGCGGAGCTTAATTATTATTGCACAGTAATTCGCGCCCCTACTTCGTTAATTTTCCTTTAATTTTCTGTGGGTGTTTGTTTTAGCGAAAATTAGGTAATTGCGCGTGGATATGGGGCTGAAGAGTCGACGTTGATTAATTATATTTGCTCTGTTTACATAAAAACGGTTGAGTGAACCTTAATAGTCTTGCGTTGCCAAATCTTAGGGAGAGGAATAAGGAATGATCTTGATACGCAAGTTAAGTCGTGCGAAGGTGGCAGAGATCCAACGCTGCGCGCTGGTGGGAAATGATAGGCATGAAATTGTTTTAAAAATCATTTTTCGAGGGGTTTTCGTAGGACTGTTAAGAGTGGAGATTTATAAATGTCCCAGAATTAACGCACAACCTCTTAAGGGGTCATATTACTCATCATTATGAACAACGTTTACTATGGGACACACTTGAAATCGCGAAAAAAAGTCAGCTGTTCCCTACGTTTTATCGAGTTATTCGAACATAAATGTTAGGAAAGTGCCGATTTTTTTTCGTGATTTCTGTTTTGGTGTCATAGTAAAAGTTGTTCATAGTGATGAGTACAATGACCCCCTATGAGTCTGTGCGTTTATTCTGGGACATGTTGTTTATGGTGTTTCAAAATTAACTCAACAGACTTTAAGGAGTGATTAAGACCTTCGAACTGAATAACTTTTACTATGGAACCAACCTTGAAATCGCAAAAAAAAACAACTGTTTCATATTAAAGTTTAATACCTACTGTTCTAAACTTGGTCCCCTAGTAAAAGTAATTCAGTTCGATGGTCTAAACCTAAAGCACCTCTTATGTTTGGTTAATTTTGAAACACCCTAAACGGGATCAAAGAGATTTAAGATAGATACTATAGAGAGGCTATTAAAAGTAATTTCAAAGAAAAATTGTGGTCCATGTCTCATCGAAAATAAACCGTGGTTAAAAGTCGTCTAGTCGTTTTATCACTACGAGATTTGCAATACCATGTTGCACAATTAGGCATTATACTTCTAAAATACAAACCCATAAAAATAAAATAAAAAAATAAATAAAATAAAATAATTTTCTTTTGGTGGACACGAACGCGAATTGTGACATGCAGGCGTAACACGCTAGACTGACCGACTTTTGTCCACTAGGACAAATGTACTACGATTTTATTCGGTCCCGTCTGTTGTTAAATAAAAAAAAATATGTAAGTAAAGACATAAAAAAATAAATAAAATGACAATTTTTTTTTATAAAATTATAATAATAATTATATTAATTATAATAAATATTATTAATTTTAGCCCATACAAAGGTACGGGGTCAAATTAATTAATTAAGTACCTAAGTAAAAGTACCTAATTCCTACACCTAGGTCACCACTTACAAATACATCGTCATTTTAATAAAAAATTTTTTCTTTACAGAGCCGCAATTTTAACTGAAAACATCTCTCCAAATTATCTATAAGTAGGTACCTAGCTACTTTACATTCAAATTCGCCATTCTCTACCAAAAATCGTTACAGGAAATATGTTCCAATATCATCGAACATTAAACACATTCGTCGAATAAATCCCTTGCCCTACCTGTATGCTATCTCTCGCAATTTTGATACCCACAGTCAAGTACAGTCGGCCAAGAAAGTAATCTATCAGTTCAGAAAAAAATCAAATTTAAATAATTTATTGTGGATCATAGGTATAAAAGATGTTGTGTTAGATAAAAATAAGTCTGTCATGTCCCGCTATTGAGGCATACAAAATTCATATTTTATGTTCGGTACATAGTTAAAATACAATAAGTCAAATTGACATACAATACATTAAGATTAAATTAGTAAGTATAATATAAATCAAATTACAAATTAATCATTTTACAAAATAGTATTGTCATTTCAAAATTCTGTTAAGGCTTTTACAGACTCACGCGATATCGCAGGCGCGACAGGCACCGACAAAGAAATTGTGCTACTGTGTCGCGTCGCGCCCGCCTTTATACAGAACTAGCTGACCCGTGCCCACTTCGTTGGGCGGTAAACATTTTACCGTCTTTTCATTTTTCGAATTAAATTATGGCCTTATGTTATGACACTCACAAAATAATAACGTGGCTTTCAATGGGTAAAAGATTTTTCAAAATCGGTTCAGTAGATCCAGAGATTACCCCTACAACCTCACAAACTATAAAATATTAATATAAGTAGATGAAGCAACGGTTTAGCAATATCCTTAAAAAAAAATGACTCGCATTCCGTTTGCTCACTATAGGCAAGCGACTTCTCGACAAAATCAATAGCAGTGAATTGGGACTGGGACTGTGAATTCAACTACACATTTACGCTGAGTCGGTGACGGTCGGTGATTCTTCAATTTTGCCGGTGTGAGGGGTCAAAAGATATTTTTAGAGTTCCGTACCCAAAGGGTAAAACAGGAACCCTATTACTAATGCTCCGCCGTTTGTCCGTCTGTCACCAGGCTGTATCTCATGAACCGTGACAGTTAGACAGTTGAAATTTTTACAGATGATGTATTTCTGTTGCCGGTATAACAACTAATACTACAAAACAGAATAAAAAATATTTAAGGGCAACTAATGTGATTTTTTGCTCGTTTTTGCTAGATATTGATAACGGCAACAGGTAGACGCTTGAAATATTCAAAGAATATTAAGTTATATATTCACTTTAAAAATAAATAATTAAGTTAAAATAAACCAAATATTTAAGGGGGGCTCCCATACAACATACGTGATTTTTTTGCCATTTTGATAGATCCCCGGAACCCTTCGTGGGCGGGTCCGACTCGCACTTGGCCGGTTTTTTTATTATTTAAATTAGCCAACGGAATTAAAACATCAAAATGACCTTCAATAAATTTTCCTGAGAATCGGATTATTTTGACTCCCTGCCGTGCTTCCCCAAAACCAGCAATAAAAATACCATCCTGAAACACCTGGAACTCAAACGAGAATAGTTCTATCTCTCTCCTATTTGGTGAACAGTAACGTGGCCATGTCATTGTCTTCTCAAATTCGAGACAGCATTGTGCGCCACGTGTCTAAAAACTGGGAAATATTCCAACCTTTCATCCAGGATCGGTCAGGAGGAGCTGTTTATGGTTCAAAGCGTGAATACGTCGCTGAAATGTCTTGTAATGGCACCTACGGAACCACCTGCGAACTCATGGCAGCGGGAGAACTATTCCCATTTGAGTTCCAGGTGTTTCAAGATGGTATTTTTATTGCTGGTTTTGGGGACGCACAACAGGGAGTAAAAATAATCTGATTCTCAGGAAATTTCAATGAAGGTCATTTTGATGCGTGTCAGACTTTTACTGACTAAAACCCACCCATGTTCCTTCAAATGCCTGTGTGTGCCAGGGCCACGATATCCCTTTCGGACAGGCTCATAACCCTGGCAGGCATTGGCCCTTTCGGACCCCGTCAGTTGGTGCTGACATCCATTTAAAATGGGAATAGTTCTCCCGCCATTTTCCAACCCTTACAACACAAGCCTAAACCAAAGATACTGAGCAATAAAATTAAAATACGAACGTATGTATTCAAGGACACTTTTTCTAGTAAGAACGTCTAATACTAAAAAATATTATAGTAATACCACAGTGTGAAATACCTACACAATAAGTAATTCGCAAAGAAATAGAAATAACAAAATTCCAACTCGGCAATAGGTAAAAACACATTTATTATCCTCCAATTTAAAATTAGGAAGCGAAACAAACCAAAACGAAAACCAAACAACGACGATGAAAAATATTTCAAAGCAAATTAATAGTAAGTAATAACAAAATATCGCAGAACAGAAATTTCGGTAACTATAGCTTGAACGTGTATCGCTTAGGTTTGTATTCTGTGATTGATACATGACTTCGTTTTTTGATACGATCGGCTTGCAAGCAGCGATTAAGGTTAAACATTGTGATGTTTTCTCCTTGGCATTCTCTACTTTAATGCTATAAATGCAACGTTCAAATTACCTGAATGCCAATTAGAACCTCATTTCATTATCTTTTAGCAGATACCTGCATACTGAAAAATACTGGCCACCTAGAACTGGCATAAAAACTTTAGAACGTTATCACGCCTGCACTGAAACATACTGACCACCTAGAAAAAAAACTAAATATAAACCTCAAGAAACTTCCAAAAATTCTTATTTCAATGTAAAATATGCATTAACGCGTTGTCGTAAAATTCAATTTAGATC
Organism: Tiliacea aurago; assembly: GCA_948098905.1. Classification (NCBI taxonomy): domain Eukaryota; kingdom Metazoa; phylum Arthropoda; class Insecta; order Lepidoptera; family Noctuidae; genus Tiliacea; species Tiliacea aurago. The sequence goes on from OX402577.1 coordinate 22,867,938, forward strand.
TTTATCGGCCTTCGAATTCTAATTTCAATGTAAAGTATGCAATAACTCGTTGCCGTAAGATTCAATTTGGATCTTAACTGCATTTGGAACATTTTTCATACAAACATTAAAAACCCTTATTTTCACCCTTAAGCGCCGAATTTCGTAAAATCCTTTCTTAGTGAGCACCTAGAAGTCGAAAGGAACAATCAGGCCAACATTCATGTCTCTAACTTTAAAAACATAGGAGTTTCATACAAACTTTGACTCCCCTTTTCAACCGCTTAAGGTGCGAATTTATAAAAATCCTTGCTTAGTGCGCGCCTGCACCCCATAGAGAGTGCTTGTGCCAAATTTTAGACCTCACGGCCCAGTAGTTTCCGAGATTTCGTGATGAGTGGTCAGTGAGTGGACTTCTCTTTTATATACATATATAGATATGTATAATAAGTAATAATAAGTATAAGCTTTATTTCTCTCTTCACAAAGGTTCACATAATTATAGACAAGAATTATAACGTTTGACGTTTCGACAAAAATGCATAGAATATGATTCTTTGTGAGAGACTGGCGTCCATATTAGGATACCTCATACCCTGTGTGACGGATCACCAGGCTCTCAATCGTCAATTTTAAACTCAGACAAAATATTTATTGATGAAGAGGACAAACAGAAACGTTTAAAATAATTAACGAAAAAATTATAATAATTAACAAAAAGTAGGTGTAGTGTTCAGGTGAAGTATGAGGAGAGGCAGAATGATGGTGTGAGTGTGTGTGTAATAACTAATAACATTTACTTATCAATAATTCGTGTAGTTCTTAGGTATTTATATTGCTCACAGTTCTGAAAAAAGGTGGAAGATTATTAAAGACACGTGGGGGCCCATACAAAAGTGCAAAAGCTTTGTATTTAGAAGTAGGGATGAAAACATCCCTGAGTTTGACTGAGGAAATCAGCCTCGTCAATTTTAAATAAGGAACGCATGACATCACTACCACATACATGATACAAACATTTCCTAAGCAGCTTATAATGTGCCCACTACTTGGACTCAAGCGTCCTCTCTGTCAATGGAGGGAGTGGGCAGTACAGTACGTAGTCCACTACGTGAGCCAAGTGCGGTAGACGAGTATGATTTTAAATTTTTAGTTCTAGGACAAGCTGAAGCTGAGCAAGAAGCTATTCATTGTCAGGTAGTATTACTGAGAGTGAAAAAAGCATCAATGTACTTACGTGTAAATTGGCTAACCACTTTTTTGACGGACAGTACCTACCTACGTTTGATAAGTAAGTACTTGTATTATTCGAACATGGCAACATATGTCGTATAAAAGGGCTGAAGAAAATGAAGTGTCGGCTTAAAGAAACCTTTGAAGGATCGCGGGAACTCATCCAGGGGAATTGTGAAGGTTTAAGACATATCATGGGTTTTATTTTACCATAGACGACGTAGAGAAATCGATATGGCGTACGTGTATGGGTGAAGAGGTTTGGTTTATTTTATCGTTATCTGGATACGTGAAATATTGTTTTAGATATTTCTGTAGCATCTTCAAACTGTAATTTGAAGATTGATTTCGGAGGGGGACTTTTGGGGTGGACTTATTGGAGTTATCAAAAGGTTTTGTTCTTAAGACCTACTTGTTTTAATATCTTCGTCTTCCTTGCCGTCGATATTAACACCAATAGCAAGGATAGCGTTAGTTAAGGCGACGATAACCGACTTTTAATGATTTTATACTGAAGATCACGTCTAAACGAGTAGTGTTAATGATTTGAAAAAAAATATATGTTAAATTAGAGTATTTTTTCAATAACTTAATATGTATATATTTTAGATTATGTTTATATTACATAGTGAAATTAATTTGTAAAGTTATGTCTAACAAGGTTAAAAAAACTGAGAATGGCGCAAAATCTGCCAAGCATATTTTTCTGAAACCTTCACCAATTTAAAGATAATTTAATTATTGATCTTTTAGTATACGCGTTTTATTAAAATACCTTTGTTTTGTGTATAATAAATAATAATTAATAATGCGTCAAATTGAGAACAGCGCTCCTTGATGGGCGAGTCCTATTACTGGCTGAACGTACGATGCGTTGCGTGAGCTCAGTACAGAACACGCAAGCTAACCACTCAAGGTCACTGGCATATATCTGCGTCTGATATAGCTTACATACACAAGTAACGTTCGAGTAAAAATAACAAGCTCCACTGTGATCACTTTATGTAATTACGTGTATACTTTCTTAATATAAATCACTGCTATGCTATTAATTATAATCACTAGGTATTGAACTATAGGTACCTCTATCGTTAATACAAATTAACGTCACACAAACAAACAAACAAGTCCCCAAACCCATCAACTCCACCAAAAACGAATACATATTACCGAACACACATCCACGGACAGTTTACCCTAATGAACCGCTAAGAGATGCACCCAATCTTGGCCAAGTTTCATGCCGCCATGACAGCCCGATGGACCAAAACGAACGTGTCGACAACCGACCAGCTCTCCCGTCACAAAATGGAGAAAAAGTATTATTTCCAGTAAGAATGCCAATCCGGGAATATTAAAACCGAAATGTAACGTCTATGTGCGGTTCGGAAATGTCCTTGTTTTTGTTGCGGTCAGCTTCGTTTTTAGGCAAATTTTGAAATGGTATTCATCCTAATCCTAACTAATATTATAAATGCGAAAGTAAGTTTGTTTGTTACCTTTTCACGCCTAAACCACTGAACAGATCATCCTGTAATTTTGCATAAACGTTTTCAGGTGTACAGAAACGGACATAGGGTACCTTTGATCCCGAAAAAACAATACAATTCCCGAGGAAAACAACAATAACGTTCTTATGATAATAATAATAATAAAATATATTGAATATATTATAATTTATTTATTTCTGTTCTTTAATCTAATTTATTTAGTTCTGTTTCTCTTTCTCAGCTTTCACGAGGTTCTCGTGAAAGCTGAGAAAGAGAAACAAATTAAATATCTCGACTTAGCTCACGAGGTTGTTGACATGTGGAATGTGAGCGCGGCTATCATTGTGCCGATTGTTGTATCGGCCAATGGCCTGATGGCCAAGAGCCTCGATCAACATCTCTCGAGGCTCTCGTTAGGTGGTTGTATCAAGGGCCTGATTCAGAAGGCAGTACTCCTCGATACGGCTCGCATCGTGAGGAGGTTTCTATCTCTGGAGCCCTAACCACCGGTAGCTTGGACCCTGCTCTCACTACCGGCGGACAACTATTTTTTATATTTTTAAATGTTTTTATATACTTTTTTTATATTCTAATATTTAAAAATATAATCTATATGTAAATCATTAAATAAAGGAAAAAATAAAATATATTTAAACATTATTACTTATTAATAATTCTGTCTGTAACTGTTTGTGACATTAATTTTGTTATAAATAAGCGGTGGTCTCCAAACTAGGCGGTGCCTATATCTTGGGGACCTGAAATAGCGCCACGTGTTTTTCGAATCATGATTCACCCATCATTTGAACTTTAATAGTGTGTTATGAAGAGTTTTTTGCCGCCAAACGCCAAATAACAAGCATTGTACAGTACAACCCGAATTGATTGACAAATTCTAAATTAACGGGAGCGAAGCCGCAGACAAAAGCTAGTGTGATATAAATTGGCACTTTAGCAGCAAACTAATGTTGCACGACTCACAATGACAACTCTTCAGCGTGTGAGAGTACTCTAATCTCAATATGTCGCCTTGTCAACATTTTCCAACATAATTCATTGTGAAAACAATGAAAACTTCTTTAGCCGCGTAGAGCCATTTTCGGTAGGGGAAAAACTTATGGGCTCGCGTCACCGACATGCTAATGAGACGTACACAGACTGGCGACGCACAGCTGCCTGTGTACATGTATACGCATATATACTCTAATACATTGTACGAGTATATACTCGACTGTATCATGTGCTGTTCAAAGTTTTAAGTTTTCAATCAAAGTCAAAGTCAAATTCTTTATTTCAAATAGGCACATAAACGGCACTTTTGAACGTCAATATTTACAAAAAAATAGAATTGATTCTAGTCGCCCCTTCCAAAAGGTAGTTTCGTATGGAGAAGAATGGGCAAGAAACTCCACCGGTACTCTTTTAAAATCTAGTACAATATTTTTATAGGTACATTAATTATATTATAAATTATATGTGAAGTCGATGCACCTAGAATAAAATTACTATACCACAATAGGTAATAAAAAGAGTTAAGAATGAAGCAATGACAGATAAATTAATTATGTGATAGATACATGGTGCTCACATATTTACAAAAATTGTAAAAAATATATAGGTACGATTTCCTAAAAAATAACAATATCAGTGTGAGTTAAGGTAATCACAGAATTTAAAATAAATGTCATAAAAATAATAAATGATACAATTAAAATAGCAACCGGTTTGATTTTGTCTAGACTCTAGATTGTCCTATGGAGCAGGACCAGCATGATTCCAAGCATTCTTATCTTGTATACTTATAAACCTCTAATTTGTAATATGCTTGTTTACAAAGTGTTCTTTTAATATGAGTTTTAAATTTTCTTTCATTTAGTTGCAATATATAACAAGGTATTTTGTTGTAACATTTAACACAGTACCCCATAAAAGATGTATATCAACACTGTCCGCAAACCCCAGTGTAGATAGCTACCTACTTAATTCTCTTTTCCTTGGAAAAACAATATCCTCTACCTATCATCGTATAAATAGGTCAATTTAAAGAGACGTCTTTTTAAGCGATCTCAAACTTCAGCGTCAAACAAATCCATCATCTGAAAACAAATTCCGAAGTTCGAAGTGCTCACTAAGCAAAAACATAATCTGCGTTAAATCTCGAAAATTAAGAGATCCGGATTTGCAAACAATCAAATTGATTTTCCGGAAGCGACGCCGGATAACCGGAGCTGCTATTCATAATCTTAAGGATATTTTGGAGACTTATGGGCCGTTGGGAATTAATTATGTAAAGTAGAAGGGATGCAGGAGTTTCACAATCCGCGTCCGATGAAAGGAAAATGAAGTGTCACCTCTTGGCGGGTAAACAGGGGAGAATGTGACCGGTAACACGCCGCACCGTAGGGGTCGGGTTACGAAACCGCAAGCATGGAATGTTTTTCGCCACATTGAACGCTGTAGTGTTTTTTGAATCGTAATGCGATCGTGTTCTGTTTTGAATATCGAGTCGGATAGATTTTGGGAAACGATGCGTGAATAACTAACATGGGTTATTCCACGTAAAGCCAATGAAGCCGGTTCGAAAACAAAAATGAGTGAATAATATTCGAATAGTACATACGGTCAGTGGTCTGCATTACCTGACCCCTCTTACAAAGAAGAAGAGGGGAAAGGGGGTCAAGTTATGCAGAGCACTGACTGTACCTATCAATGTCAATTGAGAAAAAAAATACTGTATTCCTTCCTTGAAGTAATACGAACCGAAACAGTAGAACCAAAATTAAAGGATTATCAAATAATCAATAGCAAGCAGTTCATGTAGGTACACACGGCTACACATCAAGCTATACATTTCCAGTATACGCGGACCTCTCATTGTACGGAAATCCTACACAATGCGAGATCAGCTTATACTGGAAATGTATAGCTTGATGTGTAGCCGTCTGTACAGACGCCAGCAGGTCAAGCTACCCGAAACTGTCAAATTTTCCCAATCAACCTTGGACCATATGCGATAAAGTTAAAAATGTATTGAGAAAAATTGACAGATTGTAGTAGCTTGATGTGCTGGCGTCTGTACACACGGCTACATACACATCAGGCTATAATTTCCAGTATAAGCTGATCTTGCATTTTATACGATTTCCGTACAATGAGAGGTCAGCGTATACTGGAAATGTATAGCTTGATGTGTAGCCGTGTGTACATACAGACTTACGATTTATTTGTACCAAAATAATTATTTGTTACAAAACAATTTGTTGTAAACCAAAATAATTTAATATTAATTCCTTACCGACGCGGCGACGGCTGAAACATCAACTAATTAAATCGGTCCCCATCATCAAACTCATTACCAACACTTTTAATCTCGCTAACGAACCTCACCACACATCGACACCAAGGAATATTCATGAATAAATCTCATAATTTCATAGATGAGCAAGTAAATTGATTAAAAATGAAAATGATTGATTGCGCGTCCCACTCGCACCTGACAGGAGCGATTTTACTACACGCGATCAATCACGACTGACAGTTGCGACAGGTCAGTCACTCACAAAGCACCGAGCTTACGCTGCGAGCATTAATGACATGATAGTATAATGAGTTGAATTATATCGACGTGTGTGTAATACAGCAGGTAATCATAATAATGATAATGACGTCAGAATTTGAATGGAATCGATACATTGTGGAACAAATGTCATGTTCGGAATTATGAATGTCATTTGCAAGTGTTTCCTTTTTGTTTTACGAGGCAATTTATACGCTTAATAAATATTACGGTATGTATGCGCGTTTTATAGTGTTGCCGCTGCTTAATGATATTCATAACTGAACATTTAATAACCATTATTAATGAAGAACATGTCGTTTTATAATTTGTGTTAATAAATAAAAGGCACAAGTTATGTAAATTACCAATTTGAATTTGTTATTCCAACTTTAAGCATAACTAATAAAAATAAATAGTAAAAGCGGTAACTGTCAAAAGGTAATTATTATAATAAATATCGATAGTAAAACTTATAATTTAAGCTTTTATTATTTAAATCGAAACCTACATAATCAGCAATGTTCAGTACTAGCGAAAAGTTCATGAACTCGGAGACTGGTACAAACCCTTGATAACACAAACAATCCTAATGATCATCCATAAAGCGTTTTTTCGCGTCATGTAAATGAATTTGATGATAGTCATCAATCACCGTTTCCGTGGACAGATTAAATAATTCCGTTTTACCCCTCCTTCAAAATTCCTTCACTAAGGCTTGGGGCAAACGAGCAGATTTTTGCTACTGTAACTGAATTTCAAACACACAACTCACATACAGCGGGCTGAGCACGGGCGTGCCAAGACATATGTGACAAGACATGATAAATGATGTCCTGTCAATTTGTCCTAGCATTTTATGACAAAACAGTTTTATCTAAAATGTGTGATTCAAGTCATGTCACAGTAATGCTCGCCCCGCAGCGCCGCCGCCGGTCGGTTTACTATCGTTCTGTCACACGTGCAAACTTGACAGTTTGCAGTAGCTGACGCTACTACACTAGTGCACTATGCAGAAGTTGCAGACTTGCACCGTTGCAGTCCCTAATTGGAAAAGTTAAAATATGTTGTCGTCACCAAACTTCTGAAAACTGACAGCATTAGTACCAGATGCCACATACAACATTAAGAAACTGCTCGCGTGTACCGGACCTTAATGTCAAGTGGCTAAATATTACAGTGTTCCGTACTCCCCCGCTTTTCTTATTGTTTTTCTTCCGCAGTTCGTTAAACTTGGCAAATATTTAAATATGAATTAAGTACGTACTTAATTTGATAGAGTGTCAGTTCGTCGCCAACGCCGCAAAGGGGCGAACCTCATACAAACGGTCAAAAATTAGTTAAGTATACAAAAATGCTCCATTTGTCGAGCTCTATGTCGTCACAAAAGGGCAAAGCTCTAAGACTAATAGAAACGAAAAAAGATTGACGGCGTATCTCAAAATCAGTTCTAGGGAAATTTCACAAAAAGGCGAAGCTCAAAGTTCGCCATAAAGCGGCGACATCTCGCGAGTAATACAGAAAGCCCTAGACCAAAAAAAGACCAATGTAGTCTTTGTGCTGCTTGTCACGATGGATTACCTCAGACTAAATCAAATTTAAAAGTAACGGAAAAGTAAACTGTTCGCCAACTTAAAAACACAGACAAGCAAGAAGCTTCTGCAGAAAACCCCCAACTAAGCAGTTTGTGCATCTTTTGATTTGCAACAATTCATGTTCTTACCCATTACAAAAGAAGGAACAATATTTTATAAAAGACAGCTTTCGGTGTGTAACTTCGCAATTTACAATACAGTGTGAGTCTTTATAATCTGCACATACTGAATCGAGGGAATCTTTGCTTAATTATATCGACGGAAAAAATGATAAAAAAAATCTAAATATTTTATTGAAATTTTTAATGGATTTTTTATTTATTTTTTCGCTTCTGTGACTCCAGTGTATACAAAACGGTGTAACTTTTTAACTCGATGTTTTATCACGATGAAACAAACTCCATAATGATTGGAAGTAATTAGGTGTCCGCATTAAATGAAAATTGTGTAAAAAACTGCCACCAATTAAAAATTAACACGTTTTTTCCGCAAAAATCTGATTTTTTTTCATCAATTTTTGCAATAATCGTAAAATTTCTCAATAAGATGCCCCGATTACCTTCATTTTTTATTACTTTAAATTATTCCTCATCGTATTAGCTATCCAATAGTAAAAATTGCAAGGGTTTAACTCAATCCCATCATTTCTTATCAACAGCCAAAGAAAGGCCTAGAGCACGGCTACGCACTAATTGTTTAGCAGGTAGACGTCCTTTTTTGTTGAGAATGTGCGCGGGTCGGGGTGCGGGGAGGTAGGGCCAGCTGAAGGGACCAGAAGGGATGACAGACAGGCAGTCGCTCCGAATTATTCGCCGCTGCTACATGTGTTTCGTTACTTTCATTCACTGCTACCTGAGTTTCGTGACTTTCGTTCGCTTCTACGTGATGCCGCGCTTAAGTGAATTCTCCCCGGCACACATTGCCGACATTCATTTTTACTATGGGATGGGACGAGGAAGTGCCAGAGCTGCGCGCGCAGCTTACATAGCTGCGTTTCCTAACAGGCAACCAGTGCCATCTGCCCGCAACTTCCAGGAAGTTCACAGAAGATTGTCGATCACTGGACTTGAATCAAGTAGAGATCGTCGCGAGCCGCCTCAAATAATTATTGATGTGGTTCTGGAACAAGCAGTACTGAGCGATTTGTTTGCTGATCCATCCATAAGTACTAGACGACTGGCTCTTCGTCACGGAATATCACAAAAATCAGCGTGGCGTATTTTAAAGAAAGAAGGATTGCACCCTTACCACTACCAAAGAGTGCAACATCTACATGAAGACGTAGATTGGCGTCCAAGGTGTGTGATGTCCACCTGGATTCAAAGAAATACCAGAGCAAACCCAAACTTTCCGAAAACCATACTATGGATGGACGAATCAACATTTACCAGAGATGGTATTACTAACTGTAGAAATTTACACAGATGGTGCCCTGGAGGTCAAAACCCGAAATTGAAACGTTCATCGACTTTTCAAGTAAGATTTTCAATAAATGTTTGGGCTGGTCTTATCGATAACATGTTGATTGGACCAGTCATACTGCCGAGAACTTTGAACAGTGAAAGATTTTTAAGTTTGTTGACTGACGATCTACCTGAGTTATTGGAAGATGTACCACTGTCTTTGCGTCGAAGGATGTTTCTGCAGATGGACGGATGCCCTGCCCATTATGCCACAAATGTGAGATCATTTTTAAACGAAAATTATCGTGATAAATGGATTGAACGACTAGGACCTGTAGGGTGGCCTGCGCGTTCACCCGATTTAACGCCCCTTGATTACTTCCTGTGGGGGACCATGAAGCAACGCGTCTACAGTACTCCCATCAACAGTGAGGTCGATTTGCGTGATCGCATAATTAACTGTGCAAATGATATTCGCAATGATCCCGAAATGATAAGGAGAGCGACACAACAAATTTTAGTTCGCGCGGCTTTGTGCCTACAACAACGAGGTGGACATTTTGAGAACCTAATGCATTAAATTTTCTTTAAAATAATAAATGTTTTAATTGAACTCTTTTTCATTCATTGAACCCAAATAAATCATCCTTAAGAGAACAAAAATAGCGCGTTCGAAGTGCCATCTTTAACACTTGATAGAAAGTGTTTTGTCTGAGCTAAAAGCATACAATTTTTATTATTAGGTAGCTAATACGATGAGGAATAATTTAAAGTAATAAAAAATGAAGGTAATCGGGGCATCTTATTGAGAAATTTTACGATTATTGCAAAAATTTATGAAAAAAAATCAGATTTTTGCGGAAAAAACGTGTTAATTTTTAATTGGTGGCAGTTTTTTACACAATTTTCATTTAATGCGGACACCTAATTACTTCCAATCATTATGGAGTTTGTTTCATCGTGATAAAACATCGAGTTAAAAAGTTACACCGTTTTGTATACACTGGAGTCACAGAAGCGAAAAAATAAATAAAAAATCCATTAAAAATTTCAATAAAATATTTAGATTTTTTTAATCATTTTTTCCGTCGATATAATTAAGCAAAGATTCCCTCGATTCAGTATGTGCAGATTATAAAGACTCACACTGTATAGCAAATCGAGATTGGTATTGCTTCACTTGGCCTGAAACAGAAAGTGGACGCGGGTCTTCAGAAATTGCTACCGTTGTATCTATGTTCCTTCATGAACATGACGTTGCAGGTTCTAAGTCAATAAGTTTGTACGCGGTTGGATGTGCAGGGCAAAATAAAAACTCGAGAGGCGCTTCTGCTCTGCTTTACTGCATTAATAACGTTACACATCTGCCAACTATAACTTTAAGATTCTTTGCTCCAAGCCACGGACAGAATGAGGGAGAGAGTCATTGCATCCTCATATCATGTATTTATTACCTTTGTCTAGATTAACGATTTTTATGAAACACTGTTTAAAATACCAAATTGATTTTATTTGATGTTAAAAACAATTTGGCAATAAACTTGTTGACTTATTCATATTTTAAAAAATATGAATAAGTCAACAAGTTTGTGATCTCATTATAATAACTTAGAATAAATATTTTTGTTTGTATGGAGTATAGTGTTTAGGGTTCCGTACCCAAAGGGTAAAATGGGAACCGTATTACTAAGGCTCCGCCGTCTGTCTGTCTGTCTGTCTGTTCGTCTGTCACCAGGCTGTATCTCATGAACCGTGATAGTTAGACAGTTAAAATTTTCACAGATGCTGTATTTCTGTTGCCGCTATAACAACAAATACTAAAAAACAGAATAAAATAAATATTTAAGGGGGCTCCCATACAACAAACGTGGTTTTTTTTTGCTCGTTTTTGCACTATATTGATAACGGCAACAGGTAGATGCTTGAAATATTCCCAGAATATTTAGTTGTATATATTCACTTTAAAAATAAATAATTAAATTAAAATAAAACAACTATTTAAATGGCAAAAAATCACGTTTGTTGTATGGGAGCCCCATACAACAAACGTGATTTTTTGCCATTTTTATAGATAATGGTACGGAACCCTTCCTGCGCGAGTCCGACTCGCACTTGGCCGGTTTTTTTTAATTTAAAACAACGCATATTATCATAATGCATCGAGACGTAACTCTAAGAGAATGACGCGACGAAAAGGCGTATATTTTTTTTTTCAATGCCAGGTTTTCTTTGGAAAACCTGGCATTGTAAATTGTTATGTTTGTATTAATTTTGTAGTCCTGTTTTCGTAGTACTCCTTCGCATTTGATTTTGTTTATTATTATAATATTCTTTTTTTAAATCATCAAAATAAGCGCATCATCAGGAGAAAAAAAACGTTTTTTGGCTCTACTGTAAAATTTGCATAGTTGAGGTTCGCCCCTTTGCGGCGTTGGCGACGAGTTGTGTAATAATTTAAAGTAGAAAGGACATCGTTTTTCACCTGCATTATTTTTAACCGACTTGACAATCACGGTTTTATGGAAATGTATGGTTTGTGTTCCGTTTGGTGCTGGACGTAAAGAATAGCACCATCCCATTTCTTCCCGTGGGTGTCGTAAGAGGCGGCTAAGGGACTTACTAGAGAATGGGCAGCAGCGTTCTCTATGCATTTTTAAAACCATACTGCGATCGCCAACCCGCCTGCCAAGCGTGGCGATTATGGTAAATCCCCCCCTCTTTGGGCGAGGCCTATGTCCAGCAGTGGACGTCTGTCGGCTGAAATTATGATGAATGATGTATAGTTTGTTAGTAATTTTTTTTAAGTTAGTTTCCGTGTCTCAAGAATTTTTAATAAACAAAATGATTACTCTTTATTATTAGTCGCCGGTTTAATTTAGCTCTGCATGAAAAACTTTATAGGAAAAAAAGAAAAGATCGTGAATAAATGCTAAGCCGAGCTGTCGCAATTACGCGAGTGTTCATGCTTAAATTTGCAAACATTTTTCCACGGTTCTAAATGAGAAATTCCAGACTACCTGTGTTTGGAAGACAGCGAGGTAATTGTCGCGTTTTTCTCCAAAATTAGGCGCCTACAGAATAAATTGAGTAAAAAGTCTAATTACTTTTGTTATTTCAGTCGTAAGGAGCGTGCTAGACATTTTGAAGAAATAGACACAAATATGAAAATTCTGTTAATACAAATATTCGTTTTAGTCGAGAATTTGATATAGAGTGGGTAATTTTTTTTGTAGACTGAATAACGTATGCAAACAATGTCATCCACTCGTATGTGAGCGTAATGTGGTTCAACCAAGAAAATATAGGTCACCCATAAGTACTCTTAGCTTATACTTACTATACTTCTGTCGGCAAGTCAAAAGCTACATTTCAGACTGTATTCTGCACTTTTATTTGGGAAATATTTAATTGATCCTTTAAAAAATTATAGACCTTCTCATGACGGAATCATTCCACTTTGCCCCACCGACCCGCCCCACTTGTGGGGCAAAGTGGAATGCCTAAAATTTTGCAGTGGAATCTGATCCACTACTTCGATTTAGTGGGGCAGATACCATACCACTACTCTAAAAGCTTGTTGGATTCTGCTAAAAAAAACTAGTGAAATTATTTAAATGTCATTTTATTTCATTAAATGGTCGTACTGGTAAAGGCTTCTACATACCAGCGCGACTTGTCGCGCGACGCGACACGGCACAAAGGCCCCGCGTGTCGCGGGACGAGCGGTGCCTTTGTGTCGTGTCGCGTCGCGCGACTAGTCGCCCCGGTATGTAGAAGCCTTAAAGCGAGATTTGATCTCATTTTCTTCACACCCGAGTGAAGCCGGCGGGCAGCTAGTAGGAAATAAACATTTCCAAACAATTATTTTTGTACTTATATTCTACGGTGCAATTTGCCCCACCATGTGCACCAGTTTGTATGTGTTATAACCACAAATGAACGATTTTCGGACTTTTGTTCCTTAACTCGTGCTGTGAGACCTTGCTTCTTGCCAAGTTTCATGATTTTAGGTCAACGGGAAGTATCCTATAGGTTTTGATTTATTTGCGAGTATCGAAATATGTCGCATAAAACGCCGTATTTTTTATTGCATTACCTTAGAAGCTTGATTTTTTTAGAGCTCCAAGGGGCCATAAACATACGTATTTGATATTAATTTCAACTTGATACCTTCACGCGTTCCTAAGAAAAAGGGTCTTGACAGACTGACAGACAGACAGACGGACAACAAAGTGATCCTATAGGGGTTCCGTTTTTTTTCTTTTGAGGTACGGAACCCTAAAAAGCAATTGAACTTTTCATTTTGATTGAGCAATAAAATCTTATCTGCCTGTTCGGTATAGTTATCTCATTAAATAACAGTTTCATAGACTTCCAAACAGCACTCACATTATTTTGATTCAGTCTCCGATTTTAATTAAAGATCGCTAGTTGTGATTGCTCTCTGCATCAGCTGCGGTGGGGTGCGGTTATAAGATCCCATCCCATGGGACATGGGGTTTCACTGATTTTCACCAGCAGACTCATGCACTCACAGATATTGTGTCGAATGCACCCTCGTTTGGGTTTGTAACTCGCAGAATTACTTTTTTACACTTGCTGGGTCCTAAAATTTCAGTTGAATTGAATGTCGAGATGATTGAGAATGATAGTTAAAACAACCATCTTACTATTACTTACCCAATATTATAATTAAGTTAAAGCCAACGATAGGTATATTAAATATGTCTAAATATGTCAATGTGTCAAAGATGTGAAATAATTGTAATTTTGTTTGACAGTAATTCATAAATTTTTATTGGCTAATTTATTTAATGACTACTTTGACATTTAATTTTATCTAAAAAATATGCTTGCTGAATTGTAATGATACATATTCTTTAATTAATAATGATGATTTAATAAGTACCTACATAATTTCTATAATTTAATTTTGATGAATATTATCACGGTTTGTGCACCATCCCTTCCTACCAATTTGTACGCCACGATATGCGGCTGAACATGTTAGAACTTTTCTGTAAGTATCTCTTATTATCTTGCAGGAAATGTATATAACATGTACACCATGTTTAAACAAATAAAATTTTACTTACTTACTGACCTGCTTTACTGCATTAATAACGTTACACATCTGCCAACTATAACTTTAAGATTCTTTGCTCCAAGCCACGGACAGAATGAGGGAGAGAGTCATTGCATCCTCATATCATGTATTTATTACCTTTGTCTAGATTAACGATTTTTATGAAACACTGTTTAAAATACCAAATTGATTTTATTTGATGTTAAAAACAATTTGGCAATAAACTTGTTGACTTATTCATATTTTAAAAAATATGAATAAGTCAACAAGTTTGTGATCTCATTATAATAACTTAGAATAAATATTTTTGTTTGTATGGAGTATAGTGTTTAGGGTTCCGTACCCAAAGGGTAAAATGGGAACCGTATTACTAAGGCTCCGCCGTCTGTCTGTCTGTCTGTCTGTTCGTCTGTCACCAGGCTGTATCTCATGAACCGTGATAGTTAGACAGTTAAAATTTTCACAGATGCTGTATTTCTGTTGCCGCTATAACAACAAATACTAAAAAACAGAATAAAATAAATATTTAAGGGGGCTCCCATACAACAAACGTGGTTTTTTTTTGCTCGTTTTTGCACTATATTGATAACGGCAACAGGTAGATGCTTGAAATATTCCCAGAATATTTAGTTGTATATATTCACTTTAAAAATAAATAATTAAATTAAAATAAAACAACTATTTAAATGGCAAAAAATCACGTTTGTTGTATGGGAGCCCCATACAACAAACGTGATTTTTTGCCATTTTTATAGATAATGGTACGGAACCCTTCCTGCGCGAGTCCGACTCGCACTTGGCCGGTTTTTTTTAATTTAAAACAACGCATATTATCATAATGCATCGAGACGTAACTCTAAGAGAATGACGCGACGAAAAGGCGTATATTTTTTTTTTCAATGCCAGGTTTTCTTTGGAAAACCTGGCATTGTAAATTGTTATGTTTGTATTAATTTTGTAGTCCTGTTTTCGTAGTACTCCTTCGCATTTGATTTTGTTTATTATTATAATATTCTTTTTTTAAATCATCAAAATAAGCGCATCATCAGGAGAAAAAAAACGTTTTTTGGCTCTACTGTAAAATTTGCATAGTTGAGGTTCGCCCCTTTGCGGCGTTGGCGACGAGTTGTGTAATAATTTAAAGTAGAAAGGACATCGTTTTTCACCTGCATTATTTTTAACCGACTTGACAATCACGGTTTTATGGAAATGTATGGTTTGTGTTCCGTTTGGTGCTGGACGTAAAGAATAGCACCATCCCATTTCTTCCCGTGGGTGTCGTAAGAGGCGGCTAAGGGACTTACTAGAGAATGGGCAGCAGCGTTCTCTATGCATTTTTAAAACCATACTGCGATCGCCAACCCGCCTGCCAAGCGTGGCGATTATGGTAAATCCCCCCCTCTTTGGGCGAGGCCTATGTCCAGCAGTGGACGTCTGTCGGCTGAAATTATGATGAATGATGTATAGTTTGTTAGTAATTTTTTTTAAGTTAGTTTCCGTGTCTCAAGAATTTTTAATAAACAAAATGATTACTCTTTATTATTAGTCGCCGGTTTAATTTAGCTCTGCATGAAAAACTTTATAGGAAAAAAAGAAAAGATCGTGAATAAATGCTAAGCCGAGCTGTCGCAATTACGCGAGTGTTCATGCTTAAATTTGCAAACATTTTTCCACGGTTCTAAATGAGAAATTCCAGACTACCTGTGTTTGGAAGACAGCGAGGTAATTGTCGCGTTTTTCTCCAAAATTAGGCGCCTACAGAATAAATTGAGTAAAAAGTCTAATTACTTTTGTTATTTCAGTCGTAAGGAGCGTGCTAGACATTTTGAAGAAATAGACACAAATATGAAAATTCTGTTAATACAAATATTCGTTTTAGTCGAGAATTTGATATAGAGTGGGTAATTTTTTTTGTAGACTGAATAACGTATGCAAACAATGTCATCCACTCGTATGTGAGCGTAATGTGGTTCAACCAAGAAAATATAGGTCACCCATAAGTACTCTTAGCTTATACTTACTATACTTCTGTCGGCAAGTCAAAAGCTACATTTCAGACTGTATTCTGCACTTTTATTTGGGAAATATTTAATTGATCCTTTAAAAAATTATAGACCTTCTCATGACGGAATCATTCCACTTTGCCCCACCGACCCGCCCCACTTGTGGGGCAAAGTGGAATGCCTAAAATTTTGCAGTGGAATCTGATCCACTACTTCGATTTAGTGGGGCAGATACCATACCACTACTCTAAAAGCTTGTTGGATTCTGCTAAAAAAAACTAGTGAAATTATTTAAATGTCATTTTATTTCATTAAATGGTCGTACTGGTAAAGGCTTCTACATACCAGCGCGACTTGTCGCGCGACGCGACACGGCACAAAGGCCCCGCGTGTCGCGGGACGAGCGGTGCCTTTGTGTCGTGTCGCGTCGCGCGACTAGTCGCCCCGGTATGTAGAAGCCTTAAAGCGAGATTTGATCTCATTTTCTTCACACCCGAGTGAAGCCGGCGGGCAGCTAGTAGGAAATAAACATTTCCAAACAATTATTTTTGTACTTATATTCTACGGTGCAATTTGCCCCACCATGTGCACCAGTTTGTATGTGTTATAACCACAAATGAACGATTTTCGGACTTTTGTTCCTTAACTCGTGCTGTGAGACCTTGCTTCTTGCCAAGTTTCATGATTTTAGGTCAACGGGAAGTATCCTATAGGTTTTGATTTATTTGCGAGTATCGAAATATGTCGCATAAAACGCCGTATTTTTTATTGCATTACCTTAGAAGCTTGATTTTTTTAGAGCTCCAAGGGGCCATAAACATACGTATTTGATATTAATTTCAACTTGATACCTTCACGCGTTCCTAAGAAAAAGGGTCTTGACAGACTGACAGACAGACAGACGGACAACAAAGTGATCCTATAGGGGTTCCGTTTTTTTTCTTTTGAGGTACGGAACCCTAAAAAGCAATTGAACTTTTCATTTTGATTGAGCAATAAAATCTTATCTGCCTGTTCGGTATAGTTATCTCATTAAATAACAGTTTCATAGACTTCCAAACAGCACTCACATTATTTTGATTCAGTCTCCGATTTTAATTAAAGATCGCTAGTTGTGATTGCTCTCTGCATCAGCTGCGGTGGGGTGCGGTTATAAGATCCCATCCCATGGGACATGGGGTTTCACTGATTTTCACCAGCAGACTCATGCACTCACAGATATTGTGTCGAATGCACCCTCGTTTGGGTTTGTAACTCGCAGAATTACTTTTTTACACTTGCTGGGTCCTAAAATTTCAGTTGAATTGAATGTCGAGATGATTGAGAATGATAGTTAAAACAACCATCTTACTATTACTTACCCAATATTATAATTAAGTTAAAGCCAACGATAGGTATATTAAATATGTCTAAATATGTCAATGTGTCAAAGATGTGAAATAATTGTAATTTTGTTTGACAGTAATTCATAAATTTTTATTGGCTAATTTATTTAATGACTACTTTGACATTTAATTTTATCTAAAAAATATGCTTGCTGAATTGTAATGATACATATTCTTTAATTAATAATGATGATTTAATAAGTACCTACATAATTTCTATAATTTAATTTTGATGAATATTATCACGGTTTGTGCACCATCCCTTCCTACCAATTTGTACGCCACGATATGCGGCTGAACATGTTAGAACTTTTCTGTAAGTATCTCTTATTATCTTGCAGGAAATGTATATAACATGTACACCATGTTTAAACAAATAAATTTTTACTTACTTACTGACCTCGTCAAAAAAAATTGCGTCCAAATGTTGGCCGCAAAAATCACGCACACTAGAATAACACAATGACGTGGCGCGAGTGTAAGGTAAAGGCGCGATTCCACCAAAATTGTGTTGAACTCCAACAGTGCACCTACTGAGCTGCAGATCCGTTTCCACCAGCAAAGCTGTACGTAATTAGGGTTCCGTGCCAAAATGGTAAAAAGGAACCCTTATGGTGAGACTAAGTCTGTCTGTCTGTCTGTCACACCTGGATATCTCAAGAACTAGCTATCAACTTGTAGCGGCATCAACATCGCCACATACGAACAACGCGTCACACTGACGTCACGCGAATCCTGCATCGCGCAATCAGAGTTTACTACGCAACTAGCATATATACAACGTCCCGACATCAACCGTCGGGCAGTTGCCCACCAGACACGACACCCGTCTGGTCGGAGGATCCTCCCTTTTCTATGGTGGATGAGTGAACTTTACACCCTGTTCCTCATGCCACCAAAAACTTGAAATTCTGAATAGTTTTAGATGACGTTTGCCCAACTATTTTGCAAACACGAGAGAAATTAAAAAATATACATCTTTTTTGCAAAAGGGACTAAAAGGGGGTCTTAAAAATTTGAAGAGGGTCTACTAGGGCATGTGGGGTATCATAATTATGATAGAGCGCTGTTTGCACATTCTCAAACATTTTTTTTTAGGCAGCATAGTCTCCGACTTTTGATGAAAAATGTAAAAAAAAAATGCGAAGTTTGCATAGATAAAAATCTGAAATTATTCTATGTGAAAGAAGTTTATGTATTATATAGATTACAGGAAAAATAAAACTGTCTCTAAATAGCACAGTTTTTCAAAAATCATCAACATCATATAATATACTTATAAGGTGTATCTATTCATACACGAAATCTCTTAAGGGGTCATTGTAGTCATCATTATGAACAACTTTTACTATGTGACCAAACCTGAAATCGCGGAAAAAAAATCAGCTGTTCTCTACATTTCGACGAGTCATGCGAGCATAAATGTAGGGAACAGCTGATTCTTTTTCGTGATTTCATCTTGGGTCAAAATCCAATGTGTAACCCTGGCATTATATAGACATATAAATAATCAAAGGTTAGCTTATGAAATCGCCAAATGCTTAGTTTTCCTCCGACCTGAGAATACCGCTGGGCACCGGCTAACACCGACCGAAAATATCTTCTAATAAAATCATAGTTGAACATAATTACATTTAGTATGATACCTAATACATAAATTAATTAATAAATAAACTAAGACAAAACTACATAGACATTACATACCTCAACCATTATCTTTAAACACAAGACCAACATAACTTAGCCCCATACATCCCACACTATCTTGTAATTCCCAATCGCCGTTGTTTCGACCGCCGCGTTATCAGCCAGCCAGGATTACGTTCAGACCCCAACACTGTTATCTGAACACAATGCGACCCATCAGTAATTACTCCCCCATGTTAAGGACACATAACTTGAACTTCATTACGACCGCAAAAGTACAGGGCTGGATTTTCCAGAGGTACGTACATTTTATTTGTATGTGTACAGCTGTGTACAGCTGCGTACCTATTTATATAAAATGTATACCAATAAAAACATTACATAGTTTTAGAATGTGCTCATCAAGACCTTCAATTTGATACCTATATGTAATAATTACTTTTGAAAAAGAAGCAAAAAAAAAAAGAAGCATTATCCATATTGTTTTTTTTTTTTTCGAAAAGTATACTATGTTAATATAGCCAGTGTCACTCGGGATGATGTAAGGATTCTAACGATGCCCCCATACATCAAAAAACTACTTTGCAATTCTAAGGTTAGGCCTGTCTGTTCATTGTACTTAAATATTTTTTATTTTATTTATTAGTACCTAATTAAATCCATATTTTGTTGTTAGGCCTTTAACCTTACCTCTTCATTTAAATATGCAGAGCGTTCACCAATTTCATATTTATTTCATTTATATTCTAATTTAATATCAACCCCCAACTCGCGCCCTGCATTTTGAGAGCCTCAATATTTCCCCATTTTCTTAACAACAATCGACTATTGAGAGTCGTAAGCGCTTATCGCGATAAAATGTGCGACGTCAGACGAGTAATGGACTCATTCTGTATGAAGCAGTGAAATATTTAGCAATGCGACCTTTTTATTGGCAATTTCTTATTTTCTGGAGAAAGTGCGGGCTGTGACTATAAATATTGTGTGTGAATCATGGACAAAATGGAAGATGTTACTATTGTTTGATAGTTAACTGGGTGTACAATAATATAGCCTACTTTGTTTACAACGTACAAGACCAAAGAGATTTAAGATAAGTACTTACTTTATAGAGGCTATGCGAAGAAATGTGATAGAAAAACTGTGATGCCATTTCTCAGCGACGCCATCTAAATAAACCGAAGTTAGGTCCAATCGTTTTACCATATCGAGATTTGCAATATCGTATTCGTAATGCGCAACTCGGCAAATTTTCTTAAAAAATATTTTTCGTTTGTGGACATGAATGCGACTTGACATGCAGTCGTACCACACTAGACTGAGCGACTTTTGTCCACTAGGACAAATGTATCGGATTACGAATTTGTTCGCTATGTCCCGTCTATTGTTAAGTAAATAATGTATAATGTCTTTGTACAAGACTAAGGGCTTATTTCAGTTTTTAAAGCTATTTATAGGAATGGGAATGAATAGGGCCTTTTCGTCCCCCAATTTTATCGAGAAATACAAACAGTTTGTAAAAATTGTTTGGTTACTTACTAGTAAGGACAAATATGGAGCCTACGAAATTAAAAGATTGGTTATTGGTATATCGATTTAGCGTGTCCCTTGAGCCACAGCATAAACAATAATAACGCATTAACTTTAGGACTTTGTCCTTAAATTATGCAAACGAAGGTCCCATTTGCACACTGGATCTACTAAGTACAGGAAAACTTTCCATGTATGGGTCCATGGAAACCCGTCCAATGTATCCTGCTATACAACGTGTTTTTTTTGATATCCCATAACTCTAGGGTATGATTGAGGCCATATCAAAGAATCAACTGGCATATGAGTTATGTTCCAATCCTTCGTTATTTTTTTTTTCATTTTTCATACAAAATAATTCGGCAAAGTCACGATTATTAATGTAAAACACCCTTACGTGAAATATGACAACGTCGTATTTTCTTTCGTCCCTTCACTAGCTGCCGCCGGGAAGCCACGATACCAACATACCTACATATTTTATTTTATTATTTATTTTACTACACTACTGCGAAGTTTGGCAACCTCGCAAAAGTAAAGATTCGTCATACTGGTGACAATTTTTGACCTAATTTAATTATGATTGATGATATCTCCGAAACGATGCATTTTTGGACCACCTACTCTAGGAGTTTTAGTATTATTTTTACCTACAGAATATAACCCTAGAGTTATGGGATATAAAAAAAACAGGTTGTATAATAAATATAGAAAAAAAAATAGATCCCACCATCTTGAAATGACGATCTGTCGTGTTATCCACACATATAGTATTGTTTTCCATGTACGGAACGGATAGTGCCAACATGAATAAATACACATCGCAGATTTTTTCTCACCCCATAAATGTTTAGCATTAAAATTGCAAATTATTCAGAAAAAAAGCTGGCCGATTAATATTTATGAACTGTTGCAAGACTGCTAGTTACGAGTAAAGTTTTTTTTACGCTGTAGTAATCCTTTTTAGGGTTCCGTACCCACGGGGTGACAATGGGCCCCTATTACTAAGGATCCACTGTCTGTTAGTCAGTCGCAGGGTTGTATCTTTTGAACCGTAATAGACACTTGAAATTTTCACAGAGTGTATACCTACTATGGCAGTTATAAAAAAAAAAAAAAGTTAAAAATTACAGAAACTAGTGAAAGAAATATATAGTTTCTTTTGTTTTAAAAAACGTTGCCCCACTCTAGGAATTTCTCCTGTATTGTGTAACATTTAAACTCACATACATAAACAGCCAGACCCGGAACAACTATTTATGTAGGTCATACAAATATTTGTTCCGTGCGGAAATCGAACCCGCGACACGCAGCGCAGCTGTCAATCGCTTAACCACTGCGCCAACCGTGTCGTCAGTTTTAAATATTGTACGATGGTAACTGGTATATACGGAACCCTTCGTGTGCAAGTCCGACTCGCACTTTTAATCTTAAGGTTAATCCTGGCTTACTTAGGTCGTGTGGTGGTTGTCTTTGCCATATGGTAGGATTGGGAACACGTGCTGGTGCAATTAAGCTGAGCTCAGAAGCTAAGCCCTGTCTTAGAGCTTCAAGTGACGGATTTTTCTCAAGGAAGATTGGAGATCGAGACTCTCCATCACCAGCATGGGTACGTACTTAAATACGTAAATTATTCCAAGTTATTTGTACGCACCTACTTGTTGTTTTGTTTAAAAAAATCACAAAATTATTAAAATGTATCGTTGTTTTTATTTCATGGGCTACTTTTAGCCTTTAATCCATCTATAATCTATTATTCTGCCGCATTCATGGGGTTGAACAAATTGCCCAAAAACAAAAAACAAATTCAAAAACTCCTTATTCTATGTGAATGCAACCATGTGAATATGTTCACATTTTTATTATCTCCCAGCTCAACATCCGCTAATTTATAGCCTACATGGGAATGTCCGTAATGCTCTTAATACATGTTTAAAACGCCATTTTAATGGCTTCAGTGAACATAGATAAACAAAATATAGCTCAATTAATCGAAAGGGAACAGTGTCAGCTCTGTCCCGCGCATTAATGACGTCATTAAAGTACTTACCGCACAATATTATTTCGTAAAATAAAAACTGACTAACACCAGGAACGACAAAGGGGTTGCCAAAATATTCGTTCCTTCCTCGTGGTCAAACTTAATGGTCAAACTGATTTGACCACGAGGAATTATGTTCCGGATAGTCAAACTACTTTTGCCAGTGCGTGAAATAAAACGATCGTTTCGTTTACAATCGCAATAACGATGACAGATAAAAAAAAATTACCCCAATAATCATGATAAAGTGGCAATTGAAGTAAAAAAAATACACAAAAAGTGTTCGCAGCCGGTAGGATTCGAACCTACGCTCCCAGAGGGAATCTGATTTCTAGTCAGACGCCTTAACCGCTCGGCCACGGCTGCTATACGATATTTGTCGAAATAAAGCATCCATTGCCATTCAATATTACGAAGAAACTTATACAATGATACGTGATAGTGGGTCACGCCAATATATACAACAATAAAATTATCATTGGCAACTATTTCATGCGGAATTTATTACTGTCTGCCGCTCACAAAATTCTTCTTTTATCACGTTTCAAAGTGATGATAATTAAAGAAATAAAGCAGTTTGTTTCTAGGTGTTTAATCTAGACCTTAGACACTTTTAACTATAATCAAGTTCAAGAATGAATATATGTATTAAGGCTCGTACAGACTCGCGCGGTGCGATATGCAGCGACATAGAAATTGTGCTGTTAGTGTCGCGTCGTGCCCGCGATATCGCGGCAGTCTGCACGAACCTTTAAGAAAATCCATTACTTATTAAGTTATTACCATACCTAGTTAGAGTAGTTGTAGTGGCTGCAGCATGGTACTGAAAGCACACCAAAGCTGATTGTGAAACGTAAGTAGGTAGGTAGGTAGGACGTGACAAACACTTCATTTCGCATCGTGCTGTATCGGGTCATGTCAAGTACTTTAATTAAAGCCTACCTACAAGTTACCCCTGCCCTAGTTAAGTAGGACTTAAAAAAAAAAGAAAGAAAGAAAAAAAAATTGTCACAACAACACGTGCATACGAAAATATAAAAAAAAATATGCAAATTCAAATGAGGGGTGCTCGTCTAATAGTTGCAAAAGCAACATAAATCAAGCAAGACTAATACTTTATTAGTATTTCTGCCAGAACCATTATCATTAATTCATTAGTTACTTACGTAATTATTTATCTTCGCACTTTAGCGATAATAGCAGTGTACTCGGCTACTGTTAATGTTATCGTCATTTAATTACTCAAACACAATAACAAATATTGTATAATCAGGCGGTCATTGTAAATTCACCTCTATCAAACAACATAAATCTCTCTTGAGAGTAGTACAATATATGTCAAAATTTCATCAAGCGACCATAAGGCGCCGTGGCTTAGTTGGTTAAAGCGCCTGTCTAGTAAACAGGAGATCACGAGTTCGAATCTCGTCGGGGCCTAGAGTTGGTGAACCATTTTTTTTAATTTGTCGCAAAATATTCTATAAAGACGACTTCTTATTGTTTAGATATTTACCCTGGCTTTTATTAAATAGCCAGGACCAGAATCCATACTCAACCTAGTTGGTAGCACGAGTAGATAAGATAATATTATTGTTTGTCATAAATAATGAGCCTATTATTATGTGTAAACGTCATTTTGTAAATATGTATATAAATACCTATTTACTAAAATGATCCAGTGCTATAGGGTTTTTCAACAAGATCTTTGTTTTTTTTTAAACAAAATAAAACAATGTTGATGAAAATTATTCAAATTTTTATTGTAATAGAAAGAGTAAGGTTCGGCAAATATGAATGAAAAATGATATCGGACAAGTCCACCACGATTCGACTCACATCTGTGAGCGTGGTCGTGGTGGACATGTCAGATATAATTTTTCATTCATCATTTTATTGCCAAACCTTACTCTTTCTATTCCAATAAAAATATGAATCATTTTCATCTAAATTGTTTGTTTTAAAAAACAAAGTTCTTGTTGAAAAACCCTTTATTTGATTAACTCATCATTCTCCTGCCCTTTTACCAATTTATTTTTGGTCGGCACAACATCTCCCTTTCTAGCCTTAACATCTTTCACACAGTCCATCCATCGTTTCTTTGGTCTTCCCCTACTCTTATAGCCATCGACATTCATACTCGAAACTTTCCTCATGATAGTTTCCGCATCACATGGCATACCATGACAACCGATTTCCGCACAACTTTTAAGTCCCGGTGCCACTTTCAGACTTCTTCATATGTACTCATTTCTTATTCTATCCATTCATGTCACACCACACATCCCTCTTAGCATTCTCATTTTAGCTGCATGCAATTGCCTTTCATTCATCCCCCTTTGGTGGCCCAACATGTTGATTGAATATAAAATAGACTTTACTTGACTGGATAGGAGTCTATTTAGCTTACCTATATAAAAAAAAAGTGAATTTGTAGCACTACATACTCAGGGCGTTCGTTACACAGGGAGGGGTGGCAAAACGCAAATATAGAGGTGTATTTGTATGTTAGGAGAAGCAGAGACAATAAAACATGCTCATTTGTGTGAAAATTGGTACAATTTGTTTCTTGAATAAGTACGATATAGGGTGAGGGTAGTGACTCACTCATGTGCGTTTGGTACAAACATTAATGTTCTGTATTGTAGTTGAAGCCATGGCCTACTAAAAAACCCTTGCAAAAATGACTTCGAAATTCAAAATTAAAATAAAACTTGGCTTTGAATTCAATATTTGCCTCTATTCGACTTTTCTTTTTTTCGCAACCGATCCTTATTTCTCAAATATAAGTATTTGATTTCAAAGCTACTTGAATTTGCCTTTATTTCATAATAATATGATGTTGCGAATGATCCTCTGGATCAAAACGTGTTGAATGTAGGAAATCAGGTCAAGGCCAAGATGTTAAAATAAGCCACTCTGAACCCCGGAAAATAGCGTAGTTTCACTCGCCCGGGCAGCCCGCGGGATTTTGTACAAATTATGGTGGAATAAAGGAAAATTAGTAAGTAAGGGATATGGAGGACTCGCAAAATACTCACTTTGATGGAATATTTAAGAACAAAAACCAATTTTAGAATATTAATCACTCATATATTCACATTTGTGTAGTCTTACAATATTTACACATGTACAAAATGTATTGCTGCGCCAAATAACAGGTCTTAGTATACATTATCGGTATCAACTCTATTTGAGAAACATTCATAACAAAATTATTGACAAGAATAGCTCTAGAACTAAAGTTACTGTTTATGAACTTAACATGAATGTTACAATTTCTTGGAAATCGATAACAAAGTTATTTGAATGCAATAAAATTAATTTCGTATTTAAATTTCGAAATAACGGCTTGGTTGGTTTGCACGAAGCCGAAGTAACAAAGGTATTGTTTAACAATTTTTCAGTAGAAATTAGTTACATAAATGTTAAGTCACACAAATGAGTTTTTTGTCAATTTAATAATTAAATTAACACTTTCTTCCAATCATTAACATGTATAACTTCAAATCCTTATTGTTTTAGTTGTAGCTAATTTAATCAGTACTTTTGTACTTTTACATGATTCAATCATTAGTTACTGTTTATTATTTCATTACAAGTAATTATTCATTCAATCATTATAATTATGACGTCCCCATTAGGGTAATAATTTAATTATTTTGTTATTAATCGTGATTTAAGATACACGTATATCATCTAAATAGATATTCCAAATTATTAATTTTGTTATTTAAAGTGAACGAATATTGAAAATCGGTATTGAAAAATTCTAAATGACAGCAAGGATTACAAATATGTCATAGATAATTTTAGTACAAAGTGCCAGATTAAAACTACTGTCGAATTAAGAACCTTATGTAATGTCGACTCCAAAGGTACTTAAAGCTTATTTTTTAATATTTCTTACGACGTGTAAAAATTATTCCGATATCCTATTTACAGAATAAACAATTTCATTTCATTTCCATAGACAAGGTATTGTTGTAAGGCAGAATATTTGATTAAGTAGTTTATGGGTAAAATTGTTTCTAGTCCAGTCTTAATCAATAATTATAATACTCTAAATACTTATAAACGTCTTGATAAACTCTGAGGCACATTCAATATTACGTATTATACAATACAGTCGCTATCATCTATAAATATTTACAAAATTTCTCTATTCTAATATGGCAGTACCGAGGTTCAAATAATAAACAGGGATAGCATCACATTGACGCGCAACCAGTTACCATTGATTTAGTTTAGTAGTACACACAGCTACACATCAAGCTATACCGTTCCATTATACGCTGACCTCTCATTGTACGGAAATCCTATACAATGCGAGATCAGCTTATACTGGAATGTATAGCTTGATGTGTAGCCGTGTGTACATGATTCTTTTTCGTCAGTTTTTTTTTTATTTGCTGTCCCACTGTGACAGTTTGCGCGTCGATGATGCACTCTGTATAATTGTGTCAATTTTCTAACTTGAAACAATAGGGTTTCCTACGAAGTAGTATTAGAGAACTGACGAATGGTATCAATAGTAATCACACATTTTATGATTTGTTAACTAAAACTATACTTTACACGTTGTGACAGAATGACCACAGTGTAACCACCCCTCGCAGTAACCAACTCAAAAGGTTAGCGGTGCAGCGGTGAGATGTTAAGTAAGACACTGAGCAGCTCTTGAAGAACTACATTGCAGCTTTTTGTAAAGTAGATAGTTACACTGTGGTAATAGGCACATACGAGTTCTGATTAGATCCAAACATGAGAACATAGGATTGCCTTTTGTGTTTCTAACAAAAGAACGACAAGGTACGATACGACAAACTTGCTCCATGTCGAATTAAATGATGGCTGGTTGGTGTGTTTGGTAATCAAAACGAAAGTTTTCATATTGGTTTAGAAGAAACTTTAAAAAAATACTGATTTGGCTACGGTTTTCTTATATTATAACTTTGTAGATAAATAAATAAAGTATGAATCACTTACTTGGTCCACTACGCCGTATTCGTCTTGCATATTATGTACGTATTTGTAACGAATAACACTGATAGTGCATGAGATTATTCTAAACAGAGCATAATTGCTACATTTTATACTCAGATGGAAGAATATATGACGTAATTGAGGCCCTAAACTGACCTTAATTGGTAGGTAATTTGAACAATTATCAAGTAATTGTCGATATTTTGTCAAATACAGCGCAGTGTACAAAAAGTGATTATTAAAAGAAGGAAAAGCTGCCTATGTTGAAAAATCGCGGTCAAAGCAGTAGATCAATAGTAATAAAGTACTACAAGATGAAAACCAAATATGTGATAACTATGTCAATTAAATAATTTATAAATCAAATAAACGCATAAAAATCAGTCTCTTTAACAATTTCACTGTACACAGTCACTTTGTCACTCACTCCACGGTAAGGCCTCTCACGGCCTTCTATATCTCACTATAGTTGACTTTAAATAACACTTTATTGTCGTCTTTGGGATGTCTTTAAGAGTTAATAAGGAATGCTTTACACGAATCTCGTGAGCTGCGTATGGAAGTCTCGTAAGAAGATCTGCAGTTGCGGCAACGTCGGCCGATCGTCGGGCGACATCGCCCAACAGTACGCCATTACCGCAAACCTAGAGAAACAAACACCAATATGAGAATACTGAACTATATAGTATTGACTTTGGCGCGTACTTCAGTCATTGAGGAGAATGAACTTTACATTAGCCAGCATAAACACCACTCAACTACCAAAATACTATTCCAATTGGCGGCGGCCCAGACAAAAGTTTACATGCCGATCAAATCATAACAGAATATTTCTAGATACGTGTATGGTACTTACAGTTCATCAGGACAATTTGCTGGCTGCTGCAACCGATACCCGTCCCTCAAATAAGCGGCAACCTCGAAGGGATCCACCTCTGCGTATGGTTGATGTGCCAGGGTCGTTAGTTCCCATAGCAACACTCCTAGGGCCCACACATCGGCTGCTGGGCTGAACTGCCTCTTCGTGAGAGCTTCTAGCGCCAACCACTTGATCGGCCTGTTCTCGTTGTCACCGAGGCAGTGGTAATCGGCAGGGAACAGGTCTCGTGAGAGAGCGTTGTCTGCGATCATCACTCGGAGGTTTTCGTCAACTCTGTTGAGAAGGAATTGGTCAGGAATATTCTCTACAGAGAGAAGACTTTATCATTCAACATTTTGGAACAAATAATCTTCCAGGATCTTTTCAGCAAAATAAAAAAGGATACTTACATGCAATTCCTAGCACCGATATCTTTATGTAAGACTTGCTGTGAGTGGAGATATAGCAACCCATCTAATGCATGGAGTGCCATCCTGACGACATGCTGTGTCGTAAGAGGTGGCGGTGGCGGAGCCCCACCCGCCGCGCCCCCCACCGTTACTCCTCGACAAGCCAGGAGGAACTGCTTCAAGTTCCGCCAGTTCGAATTCCAGGGGTACAGCAGGAATGGAGCCGTCTGATCCTCGATGCTAACACCCAGGACTGATAATACTCGCTCGTGGTGAAGGCCGTATAACATGCAGCCTTCTTGAAGCAGCAGTGATACCTACGAAAGAACACTATCGTTACTAAATGCAGGTGTACGTCCACGTTTCTATCTGGGACCAATGTTATGATGTTCTGAATGTGATCATTAAGTAATATTGATTTTTTTTAATAAGGATGAGTAATGAACAGATTACAGAACCATAATTACCTGCACTTGAGAAGCGTGTTCAGCAACTGTCTTCACCAGCACTTCCTGTTCTCTTCCATCTTCATCAGCGTAGGTCCCTCTGTACACCCGTCCGAAGGTTCCTTCCATGGCCACAGACCGCAGCCTCACTCGGCACCGTTGTATCGTCAGCTCGGCTATTCTCTGTTGTAAGTCTCTTGCTTTCTCTTCAGCCGCCGCAGCAGGCAGAGAGGTAGGTCGGCGATAGCTGGTGTAGCTGGCGGCAGACTTGCAAGACGAGTCCGGTAAGAAAGCATGAGCGTCTTGTTCATCGCTTCGTGCTCGTCGCAGCTTTCTCGCTCGTGCTCTACAAGCTGCAGCAGCCACTGCAGCTATTAGCAAAGCTCCCCCAGCGCAACCAGCACCCGCGTAAAATATATCAGCAGATGTAGGCGCTTGTGGTACACTATCCACTCTAACGGCTGGTCTGGGAGCCTCTTTAAGACATATCTTTTTCCGTCTGAATCGCAAGGTAGAGGACGAGGGTCCCGTCGACACGTTCAGAAATATAATGATGTCCACTTCAGCGGCGACCGTGTGCGTACAAGGCAAGTCCACTCGCCATGTTTGCGGCTCGGTCGGCACGAAGCCCTCGTTTGATATATTGACAGTTGGCTGGTGCATGGCATTCTGCTGGTCCGTCACGTCTACGTGTAGCGTGTATGGCAACTGCAACAAAAATAATCATTCGTGACTCAAGTTCACCAAACCTTTTGCTTATATCAAAGTACATTCGACACATTCATAACGGTACAATCACATCACAGTGTAACTGTATCAGTACGCAATTGACGGACTACGGCACGCAAGGTGACCCTAAACGGTCCATCTAAGCATCCATAGCCGTGTCAGAAGAGATCAAATGTCGAGAGTAACCCACCGTGAGAGCACGAACATTGCTCCTTTATTGGATGAATAAACGACATACTTTGTTACCGTGGTTGGCCATCGACTATATTTGCATATGTAGATGTCGGTCGTTCGATGTGGTTTATGTTTCCCTTAAGCGGACGACGTGAACTAATTGTGTTCTTGTGACACAGCGCGGGGAGGCATGCTGCACAGATGATGGATCTCTCGTTGAGTTTCTTTTGAAGCCGGTTCATCATCATCATCATTTCAGCCGAAAGACGTCGACTGCTGGACATAAGCCTCCCCCAAATAGGGATTTGAATAAGGATTTGCCATAATCGCCACGCTTGGCAGGTGGGTTGGCGATCGCAGTATGGTTTTAAAAATGCATAGAGAACGCTGCTGCCCATTCTCTAGTAAGTCCCTTAGTCGCCTTTTACGACACCCACGGGAGAAATGGGATGGAGCTATTCTTTACGTCCGGCACCAAACGGAAACGCTGAAGCCGGTTATTAAATATGAATGACCATGGGGCGCTCATTACCTAACTAATCATCAGGCGGCGTTACATAAATTGTTAAATAAACAGCATTTGCCGCGGGCCCTTTGTCCGGCTCATCAGACATGCATCACAGAGGAAGCGGCTCGTAAGTGGCGGACCGCGGCGCTGCGAAGGTGCGACACCGCGGCCGCTAATTAAATATTATCAGTCGGCAGTCGGGGTGCGCACAGACAATGTTGGCGGGTGCTCATCGGCGCTAGTTAACCGGTTCCCAAATATTTGCTCTGCCTAGTCAAAGGCGCCGCCATATAAATAAGAGAGTAGCGCGGTGAAGTGAGGGGGAACCGCAGATCTGATAGTGGCGGCGCACAAAGCACGCCGAGATGCTGATAAGGAGGTAAGGGCTCGGCAGTGTGATCGCAGCCGAACCATACTCAGTACTGTTTATTTTTCAAATGCTGCAAAGCAGACCGTCCACGATTTCAAAAGAGTTTAAGTATTATTCATACATGTAAATCCTGAAGCGTTTGGCTCAGATGTTCGGCGGCAACATCTGAATGTTATTCGTTATGTTAAAGCGCTGTACATAGAGTTAATAAAGCTTACGCCATCAAATCCTGCAGACGGCGCCATGAATACATTCAGCTTGATGAAGCATCCTGTAATCTGGCGAGCGTTCGTATGACTTGCAAATAACATCCTAAACAAGCAGATGTCTTATTGACAAGTTCATCGAACTTGTTTGCGGGGTACTTCGGATGCTACTTTTGTTGGCTGACTATTGAATATGTAAAGTGGACGTCGCGTCGCTCCCGATCAAAATGCAATGCCGCTCAAGGCTCAACTGATTTCTTTTAGTCTGTGTCGCCGTGTGTGCTGACGGCTACGGATAAAATAAATAAATGCACATAATATTTGGTTAGAGATGCAGAACCCGGGATACGTAGTGCATAATGTGATGCTACGTCGTGATCACCCAGCGGCGGCATTAGCATGGAAAGCGATGCAATTTGAATTAGAAATAAACAAGGAAAATGTAAGGAATATAGGTAAGTATTCGAGAATACAAGATAATCAATCAAAACTCGGAGCAGATGTTGTGTACCTATAATGATGATTTCATAGGAACTAAAAGAAAGTTATTAAAACTCGGGTATGGGCTGCTGCATTACCATAAGAATGGCTCCTTTCCGGGGCTGCGTTAACATGGGATCCTCTGTCCGGTAACTTGAAAGAATAAACTTTCCTCTCAAAGTTAATTGTATAAACAATAAAGTAATAAAGTTCTTAACAAAACAATTCGCTAATTGCGTGAATAAAGAGTTGTTGACTTGGAACGTGCGAGACTCGATGATCGTGATCAATTTCGCATTCGTTCCGTGTCGCTCATTACCATAATAGTGCGATTGTTATATCAAATCAATTGTTCGTTTAACCAACACATACCTAATAGCTCTTTTTCTATCGACTGGTTTAAAACTTGATAGCTTTTACCTACGCGTTTTTTAATCCGTTATTTAAATTCCGATGTAAGTGTAGCTTAAAACCAACAGTTACTATCCGTTTTACGATTTTGTTTGCTTTAATAACTAGCGCGAATTGAAGATCAGGGTGTCTACTCCGAACATAAATCTGAAGTATCGGCCGAATGTTCGGCCGTTGCTTGACTATGGCTGACTACGGCGAAAGAAACAAAAACTCGACAGTCAAAGAAATAATCCAAAGTCAAAAATGTGACTTTAAGTCTGGTAAGGATTCAAAGTCAAAAAAGGAAACTATGGAAGTTATAAAACGGCCGAACATTCGGCCGATACTACGGATTAACGCTTCGGAGTAGACTCCCAGGTTAGTTTCAAATTGGTTTGAATGGATTCTCATGGAAATTCAATATCGTAGGTACAGACAGTCCCGTTTTCTAGAACGATGTTAAAACTTGAATCTCGAATAAAACCAGATTTTAGTAGAGATTAGTATGAAATTTGGCCGTTGATTTAGTTAATAATAAGGTAGCATCGCTAACAGCATCCTTCTTACATCATTTTCAATTTTGATGACTTATTTTAAAGCCTGAAATAAATGATAAATGATAAATGATTTTATTTCTGTAAGTAGGTTTGTACAAACACTTTTACACGTCAATCATATTTTAAAAACTAGATGAGGTCGGCGTTTCCTATCTGACTACTCTGAGAAGAAAGGCCGAAACAAACTCAGAGGTCATAGTCTCTTTTAAAGTCCAGACATAATCTTGGTCAGATCATGTGAAGACCATGTAGATTGGTGTCTGAAATGGTCTTTTGAGGAAAGAACCACACAGGTTGAGTGGACCTGACCAGTCAGTGCACGCATTTGTCAGTAATCGTGCAGCTCTACTCAGAATATAAGGAGCTCAACGATGCGACTATCAATACCAAAGAAAGGCCATTTGGGTAGGCCACTTATATGACTCAAACTGCCAGACCATGATTAACACTAACTGAGAATAAAAGAAAGGGAAAAAAAAATATTATGCAATAACCCACATAGTCTTCACATTCACAATAATTAAAATAATATAATACTTTACAAG
Source organism: Tiliacea aurago (assembly GCA_948098905.1). Classification (NCBI taxonomy): domain Eukaryota; kingdom Metazoa; phylum Arthropoda; class Insecta; order Lepidoptera; family Noctuidae; genus Tiliacea; species Tiliacea aurago. Next base: position 22,901,546 of record OX402577.1, read on the forward strand.
TAAATATTCCTGTCATTGTGTATAAAATAATAATTAAATGTCACTGTTTATAAAATAATAAAGTTAGCAAAAACAAAAAAAAAAAAACAATAAAAATAAACTACCTCAATATGTACAAAAATTGGAGCAGCTCAATCCCAAGCCTTTTTGTCCTCAATATAATCTTTAACAGTATAAAAGGCTTTCTGGCACAACTTACGTTTAATGAATGATTTGAATTTATTAAGGCTTAGATCTTGAACGTGGCTTGGAAGTTTATTATAAAAGCGTATACATTGACATCGAAACGAGCCACCTATTTTCTTGAGCCTTGTTGTAGGTACAACAAATTTGTGTTTGTTTCTAGTATTTATATTATGGATATCACTGTATTTTTTAAATAATTTTATATTTTTATGGGCATATAATAGATTTTCAAAAATATACTGAGAAGGCACAGTCATTACATTAATCTCCTTAAATTTCTCTCTGAGAGAGTGTCTTGGACTTAATTTATAAATTGATCGAACAGCTCTTTTCTGCAAAACAAAGATAGTCTGAATGTCGGCAGCATTTCCCCATAACAGAATACCGTACGACATTACACTATGAAAATAGCTAAAGTACACTAAACGGGCTGTCTCTATGTCAGTTAAATTACGAATTTTTCTAACAGCATATGCTGCGGAGCTTAGCTTTTTTGACAGTTTATCTACATGTGGGCCCCACTGAAGCTTAGCATCCAAAGTCAAGCCCAAGAATACAGTGCTATCTTCAGGATTCAATTCTTCGCCCTTTATTAACACATTAGTTTTCACCTGCCTAACGTGAGGTAGCGTAAACTTAATGCATTTGGTTTTTTTTTCATTTAGAAGTAAATTATTAACATTAAACCAGTGAACTACTTTTGAGATCGCGCTATTTACATCGTCAGTAACCAGCTGCTGACGTTTAAGTTTAAACAAAAGTGAAGTGTCATCTGCAAACAACACTATATCATGATTATCCTTTATGAGGTAAGGCAAGTCATTAATGTAAATAAGAAACAAGAAAGGACCAAGAATTGAGCCCTGTGGGACTCCCATTCTTACTATAGATCCGGGAGATCTTTTCCCATTGACGTCAACGCTCTGAATCCTATTACTCAAGTATGAAATAAGAAGATCCAGAGCGGTGTTCCGGATCCCGTAGTGGCGGAGTTTCCTGATTAACGTTTCATGAAAAACGCAATCGAATGCCTTGGACAAATCACAAAAAATGCCCAAGGCATCGCATTTATCTTCCCATGCATTATAAATATGTCCTAACAGTTCAACACCGGCATCAGTAGTCGAACGGCCCCTTGTAAAACCGAACTGTTTGCTATGTAGTAATTTATGTTTATTAAAAAATCTTTGCAATTGGTCTAAAATTAATTTCTCAAAAATTTTACTAAAGGTAGGTAGTACTGAAATAGGTCTATAATTTGAGGGGTCTGATGTACTACCTGATTTAAACAACGGTATTATTTTACTATTTTTCATAAGGTCAGGAAACTCCCCACAGTCAATACAATTATTAAAGATAAGAGCTAAAGTAGGTGCTACAATGTCTATAATAGACTTAGCAACTTCTACAGAATTACCCCACAGATCTGCAGTCTTTTTTACATTTAAAGTGTGAAAGGTTTTAATTATATCTCTACAGGTAATATGTTCAAAATGAAATTCCGACTCGCAAACATTAACATTTTCCTTAAGCAAAGACTCAGCAACAGAAGGTGATGAGTTTAGGGATTTAGTAGTTGAAACGGGAATATCTGAAAAGAAATTTTCAAAGGCCACGGCGACTTGTGAGTCTGATTTTATTATGTTGTCATTAATTGACAGGCTATAGTCAGTATTTCGGTTACTAGACCTTCCCGTTTCACTATTAATAATATTCCAAGTCGTTTTAATTACGTTACTACTGTTTTTAATCTTCGAACTCAAATAACGCGACTTTGCCATACAACAAACTTTTTTAAATAATTTTGAATAATTTCTAACATACAAATTGAATTCATCAGTGTTTACATAATACCTTTCATTGTACAGCTCATAAAGCCGTGTTCTACTTTTATGAATACCAATGGTAGCCCAATCACTGAAAGATGCGTTACTATTAACCGAGATAGTCTTGGGAATAAACGTGGAATTAAATTGTTGACAGTAAATATAAAAAAAATAATTATATAGATTATTATGATCAGTATGCATAAATGAAACTGGTAATTTGTTACTGAGTTTACCTTTAAAAGCTTCCAAGCGCCTTGCAGTTTTGGGGTTAACAGTGATATCCTTTTTAGCCACTTTGTTGTTTTGGTTTTGGATAGTAATCCTTTGCCCACAGTGATCAGAATCTAGTAAATTTATAATTTCTTTGTGGCTTGGTATAATATCTGTATAAATATTATCTAGGCATGTGGCACTAGTAGGGGTTATTCTTGTGGGCTCCAAAAACAGGTTTACAAGATTATATGACTGAAACAGACTTATTATTTTACTACAAGAACCCGAGTTTTCTAACAAATTAACATTAAAATCACCACAAGTGATAATGGACTTGTTCGAGTTACAAATCTTGTGCAACACTTCATCCATTACCCTTTCAAAGCAGTCATACAATCCTGAAGGGGGTCTGTACACACTTAATACAACAAACTGCTCCAATTCTATACAGGCTATTTCAACTGTCCGCTCAACAGATAGGCTCACAATATCCTTACGGTCTTTAAATTTAAGCTGGTTACTTACTAAAATTAATGAGCCCCCGTGTATAGCATTTACTCTGCTGAACGAACTACCAACCTGGTGATTATTAAAATTGAACAAGAACTGGTGGCTTTTAAGCCAATGTTCTGTTATACAAAGAATATCAATACTGTTAAAATTCATAAATAATTCTACTTCTAAATCTTTGTTTAGAAATCCTTGAATATTTTGATGCACCAGGTTGATACTATTGACTGAGTTTAAACTTTTATTTGATTTATTGCACATGCTACTAATTATTATGAAAAAAGGCATTCTTTATTGTATTCAGGGGATCGTGTCCCAGGTTTTCTAAAGCGTACATATTATAGCCGGAGTCCTATACAAAAATGGAACGTCTCCTTTATTGTCAACATGTTTCTGCCTGTGAGGCGTGCACTTTGGTTTCACCAGTTTTTTTTTCATTTATCGGATAGCAAAAGCAGTAAGTAATATTTACCGGTTTCCTAGTAAGACTCTGCCAGGTGAAGTGCAGGTCTGCGATTGTGGCAGGCACGGGCACGACGAAGTTCAACGCGTACTCGTTGATCTGACCATCTCGCACATAGAACAGCTCTGCCGTTAGACCTGGGGACAACGGAGGAGAGGTTATTAGTGAGTCAAGTAAATACAATTGAAAATGGAATAAGTTGGGAGACCGGCTAGAACTTGGAAATGAAAATTGTCGACTATACGAGTACATTAACACTAGCACTAACCAGGGACCGCACAACCCGGGATAAGAATTAAGCCGTATAAAAGGTTACCTTTATCATGAAGTATATTTTTGAATGGGTTTTTGCTTGAATCCCAGTAAAAGGGAAACCCATTAAAAACCCTTATCGTATGGGTTTTTGATTAACCGCTTAAAAAACCCTATCAAAAACCCTTTCAACAATAAAAAAAAATAGTATTGTTTCCTTAAATTAATGTTGGATATTTTTTTACTTATATTCATGATGGCATGGTGCTTGCACGGGGGGACAGGACACACACAGGGGGGGTTAAATTTCTGTTATTTTTTGCCTAGGACGCACCGTTTTCGAGATGTTTTAATTTCTATTCTTTTTAACACGCTTTTATTAGGTCGACCTGTTTGTAACTAACTATGTAATGGAATCTAAGGTAACTAATTTAACCATCTTCCAAGGGTCGTAGCGTAATGAAAATTGGCAGCTGTATGTAGTTCTGATGACAATACAATAATATGGTACTGTCGAACTGATCTAATGATGGAGCCGGAAGATATGAACTGCAACTTCATGATGGAAAAACGTATCATAGCTGTTTTGGATTTCTTAGAAAAGTCTTGTAATGAACTTTGACCACGATTAGGTTTCAAGGTCTGATGATGATGCCGGAAGATAGGCACTGGCATTCCATGATGGAATATCGTATCATAGTCGTGTTTGCACGTTTCGTTTTTAAATGCATTATAAAAGCTTGTTTTTCTAGTGTTTTTATACTATAAATTATTTATTAGTTTAAAATAAAAACATCTATGATCATTATTTACCTACTAAAGAGTTCATTTTAGCTTGACTACTTAGTAGCCACACCGTATGGGCTTTTAACTAATTACTTAGAAAAACCCAATCAAAACCCGGGTTACCAAATTTGAATGGGTTATAAATTAAGCCGTTCAAAAAGGTTACCCATAACGTATGAGTTTTTGATTTACCGCTTAGAAAACCCCTAACGAAAACCCTTTCAATGGGTAACTAAAATGTTCCCTGGCACTAACACTAGTTTCGGCAGGCGCGACGCGACGGTGTGACGCGATTCTGGTACATAGAACAATTTCCATAAAGAATTCATAGTAATTGTTCTACCAGAGTCGTGTCGCGCCTGTCTGCGGGAATCTTAAGTCGTGTGTACCTATATACCTACTAACCTAAATTAAATGAACTTTCATCTGTAATAAAACATTTTTTTTATTATAGTGTGTATTATTGTGGAGTAAACCACGAAAATGAATACGCTTTTTATGAAATACGAACGTATATTATATTTCCATTATAAAAATCAAACAAAACTTATAAAAATTGTTTAAAATCCCATTTATTGACTTGGGGATACTATTACACAATACGAGAAACACGACGCCAGTCAGTCTGCCTACTTTCAAAGCTTTTCTAAGCACTACCGAATCTATTGAGAGTTCACAACAAATCAGTACGCGTCTATATCGAACAATTTGGGGCAAAAACTTTTGTACGCGAGCGTACAATGAGGCGGCGAGCTCAAAGAGCTACCTCAAAGACGCCGCGAACGACGCCCGCGCCACCTGTCCACAAAACATGAGAACCTGGTTTAGGGAAAAAAAAACGTTGATGGCCAAAAACTGACTACTGAGAGGTTTTTTGCTCGCGAAACTTTGTTGGAAAGTTTCTGGAGTTCGGTCCTATCTTGAGTTCGTGATAAACCTTAGAGATTTGCGTCTGTAAAGTTGTTGGTGGAGTTGCCCGTTCTTCTCCATAGGAACCTCCGCTTTGGAATGGGCAACTAGCTTCATCTCTCTGACTGACCGACCCCTTGACAATTCAAAAGTGCCTGTAATTGGTTTAATTGAAATAAATGCTTTGAGTTTGAGTTTCGTGGTATAAACTTCAACCACCAGTTTCTATTAGACAATTCGTTTAATATTTTATATCTTCCATAAAAGTAAAATACTCTTTCGTATCGCCTCTTATTATCTCCCTCGGGGAGTAAGCACAGTTTTAAGTGCACACAGGCCAAATTGGAAACTGCTTTCTCGGTCGTTATATTGTTAACCATTGCAGACAGGTATTCGTTTACTTTAAAAAGGCTCGTGCAGACTGGTGCGATATCGCGACACTCCATGAAGTTTTCATAGATATTGTGCGGTAGTCTGCGGGAGCCTTAAAGCTTACACGTGGATTGCATGTGGCGAATAATTATAATGAATTTGCTTCGAGTTATTAAAATTTACATGTCTGTGTGAGCATTTCAAGTATTCCGCGATAGGAGGATGGCCAATTAAAGCTTTTATGGAGAGAAGGTATTATTTTTCTCATATGTAATAAAATTAACAAGGGATGAGGAAGACAACTTACTAGGTAGGTACTAAGTAATAACCAAACTAATTGACGCACTTATGGTTTTGGCAACTTATATTTGTTTTTGCAACTGATCTTCAACGATGGCGTGCCAAGCTAATTCAGATACCAGTAATTTGGCCAAAAAGTCCTTTTTACAATGTTTATTTAGTAACTTTTTCTTGTCTTTTTGGTTACCTTTCATGCGAATTCAGATGCGTATAATTTAGCCAAAAGGTAAATGACCTTTAACCAACCTCCTGAGCCACAAATTAATGATGTCTGTCATACTGTAGGTACTAACAGGGCAGAAGTGAGTGGAAACGCTGGAAGGGACATAGTATAGTGACCTAATTGGTGATGTTTGTTCTTCAGAAAGGTCGGGTGCGTAGTACTCGCAACCGGCGTGCGTGTATGACTAGATGTATGAAAGTAAACGAAACAAAAGGAGTATGTAAGGAGCTTAGCAGGTGGCGTTCTTTAGTTTCTGCTTACCCCCATGGGAAGAAGGCGTGGGTTTATGGATGTATGTATGTATGTACTGTAGATAACCACCGCCTAATATGAGTTTCCTGCGCCGTAGTCATTTCTCCGAAGTCGCGCAGTTATTATACGTGTCTCGTTAAGGACCATATCGTGTTCCAACATCATTAACTTTATGATTTTTATGTACGTTTTTTGATATCAAGTTCCTTCTAAAGTTTATGTGAGTTCTGTTGTAATATCCTTGAGAAGGTCCTCTTTGGGGTGAAGATACAGAAAGATAATTGAAATGAGTCAACGTTAACAAACAACGTCGGCAAAATGAGATAGTGCTTAACAATGACTAACACCTACAGACTATTAACACAATACAGCATCGATCATTAATAATTAGTGATCGATGCAATACAAAAAGAAAACCAGCCAAGGGTGTGGACCACGCACCATGAAGGGTTCCGTAGAATGAATGAATGTATCCCTTGAAAAGCATTTTCTTCCATACATTCCAACCGCAAATGTAAGTTTCTACGCACAATATTGAGTGGTTTACCATGTTATTTTAACACCATAGATTTCTTATAAGTTTTCCTGTAATCTATAAAAAAACTATTTTCTGTATATTTTTAAAAATTTTGGCTCAGTAGTTTCGGAGATAAGGTGGGAATGGTCAATTTTGATTATTTTATTATCTTAAATAACTTCTAAACTTATTATTATAAAATTATAAAAAAATATATATTTGAGACCCTCACAACAAGCACTTTCATTTGATTCTAATTTACCCCTAAAAGTGACCTTCATATTCAAAATTCATTTATTTACGTTACACGTCCGTGATTGGCTTACAGAAATTCTTATGTGTACAAAAATTTCAACTTAATCGATCCAGTAGATCGGGAGCAAATCGGCTGTGACAGACTGAGAGACAAAAACACGAGTGATAAGGGTCCCTTTTTTTTCCTTTTGATGTACGGAACCCTAAAATATGTATGTTTTTATGGCTTCGTATACCTAATTAAATTATCTTATTCTACGTCCTGCTAATCATTATGAATACTTGATTAAAATAAAAAGCGACAACCTCGGAAACAAATTCCATTTGTTTGAACTGTCATAATATAGTCATATTCATAAACAAGTTTAAATATTGTGACCGGTTCTATAATCGTAGCACCAGGATCCTTGCAACGGTCATGAGAGCGACGTTATTAACACTATTATCATTAAATAATAACGTCCTATCTAAAGTTCTAAACACACTAATAAGTACACAGGTATGCATGCAAATGAGGTTCCGAAACAGGCGTTGATGCGATTATATTAATAATTTTAACGCTTCTAATGGGTATTTGTTTATTCGTGGCGCGATAAGAGCGATTAACCGCTAACGAGTGACGATAAAGAACGATATAATTTGCATACGCGCCGCGTGCGACGACTCGCCGCGACAAATCGCTGCGACTTGCGCAGGCACTGCGCTGCGTCGAGTTTTATCGCACCGTTGTTTACGACTGTACCTATCTACACTTTATTATGCAATCTTTTTTTATTTAATTGAAGAGAAGATGTAATTTATTGATTTAAAGATTTGGTATTCTGAATGTTGCGATATAAAAATCTTAAAAACTGTGATAAAATTAAAATGATAAAGATCAAAACGTTGCGACAATATTTTATGTAAATATTAAACAACCGACTTTTAAATTCATTAATATTTCTCATGTTATTCAGATGACCCAAACGAACTTAATAAAATACATTAATAATGCATAATATTTATACGGTAATAAATTATTTATAGTTTAACAAAATGATTATAAAACCGAATCGTGAATAAAGAGGTTGAAGAACTTTCTAATAGAACACCTAATTTATTAACAAATTCAACAACCGGTGTTGGCTTATCTAGTGAAGATATCTGACAAAGTTAAGCCAATACCTGAATTAATACCAGTTTTAATAGATTGTTTCCACGAAATCGAAGTTCGGTGTGGTAGAGTTGGAGTAGGACAGACAAGAGTTATCTCCAAGTTTTACGAGAAGCTATAAAAAATAAATACACGCGTATGACATAAAGCTGTTCTGTTACATTCCCACATAGCAATAAGCAGCGGGAGTGCTACCGTGCGCGGCGCCTTTGAAGTCGCGGCGGAGCAAAAAGAACTACTTGATACGACAAATAACTAGAGATAACCGGCACCCGCCTGCACCGGCGCCCGCTTTTTCTGCTTATTCAAACTAATTCCCCGACACGCTAACGGACCTTTTAGCCTCTTATCGCGGATTCCTACATGCCTCGCCACCGAAATTCTAATAATAAAATTTAATAAGTTGAATGCCAAGAAAATGGCGCGCAAATCGCGTGCTCCTCACTATTGACGCATTCTACATTCGCACCTCCGAATAAAGCCTTCATTACAGTCGTACAAAAACCCATTTGTGAAGAATAAAATAGAAAGACGCACAATGGACGCGTTGATATTTCGTATAGAAAGTTCCCCTTCGAGGAATGGATGTAAAGATTTTAGGGCACAACAGGAGCTTTATTGTGGAATTATGCGGAAGAGGCGTGCAAGAAAATAAAACAAAGTGCAAAGGTGTCGATGGCATTATAAAGGTGAGAATAGGGACGTGCAAATGTGTAGATAAGCATAACAGTCGATTTTAATTAGATCAGGTGACTGCAGATCTCAATCGGCAGAATTTACTACTTAACATAAAACGAAAAAGCTTAAAACTACATAATCTTCAATTAAGAGCTCAGCGTTAAAAAAATGAATAGCAAACGAGCCTTTCTAAAGTAACCATAAACTATAAATCACCCAAACTCGTTTCCGATAACGTATTAATTGTACATTTTCAATATATGAATGATAAATTGCTGCTGTAATCCCTAATCCTAATTAATTAGTCGATAATATTACAGAACAGCACATCACTAGGTATAGCATAGAGTTGCGCGTTTATATAATGCACTTCAGTTGGTCCACGCGAGGGTTCGTTTCATACTTTGGTTTCATAGGCAGGGAAAAATGTCGTCGTTTATTATTTCTCCCACACATTTGCATTATGAAGTACCTTTTGTACGACGAAGGGAACATACAAGCGGCAGGAAAACCGCTAAATAAATAACTGTTTAACATTTTACAGCATTACCACATCCCATAACGACGTGTGATAATAGATGCCATAAACCACAGCAATGTGCTAAGAATAGATAATGGACGTAAAATTAAAAACGTTTTAGGTAGTACTGGTTGCAACCGCGGTCATTTCATAGGTGTTTTCAACGTTTATGGTGTGAAGTATCGTGTATGGTTATCGGCAGCTGCATCTCTATGGTCTTGTATGAATTGTTAACTAGTTTTAACTTTTAACGCTACTATTTCTATCTGTAACCTAAGTAAGTAATCATTTAATTTTTTTTTTCTGTCTCTTAAGATACAGGTTTACCTAGTTTAAGAGACAGGGTTTTATACTTGAGTACAGATTTTAACATAGAACCAGATGTATACAATGTACAGTCACGAGCTCTAATATACAACATTAGTTTTTGTTAATACTAAACCCGAAAAGGGGTCATTTTACTCATCATTTTGAACAATTTTTTCTATGGGACCAACCTTGAACTCGCGAAATAAAAATCAGCTGTTCCATACATTTTCTCGATTTATGTGAACACAAATGTAGGGAACAGCTGATTTTTTTTTTCGCGCACTTAGCAACTTTTTAAATTGATTTCCTCCAACTATATTGATTGTAATTTTATTTTACTACGAACATAGTATTTTGGAACCCAAACTTTTATGAAATAGACCTTTTCTTAAAGTTGCAATCGTTATTCCACGAGAAAATCGGTTTTGAATTTTGCTAAGTGTTTACATATTAGTGCTCATGACTGTACACTATTTTATAATGAATCCCATCTGTATTTTTATGGCAAATCATTATCATTATTTATTTACCAAAAACTTAGCCTAGGTAACATCAGTTTTGTTTCAATAAGGGATGGGTATGGCTATAACTACTAATGAGTATCCTGCCTTTTAAACTAGGAAACTCTTGTATCTTGAAGGACAGTGTTCTTTAGTGGGATTGTCACGTTTTACAAAGTATTTATAATTACTGCCTAAGTGCGTAATAATTCTGATGTTAAAATATCTATTGAATGGGTTTAAAGTTAAGGCTTCTACATACAGGCGCGACACGCGACGCGACACAAAGGCACCGCTAGTCGCGCGACACGCGGGGCGTTTGTGTTGCGTCGCGTGTCGCGCCAGTATGTAGAAGCCTTTAAACTTTTAATTGTGAATAGAGTTTGTGTGAGTGTGTTGCTGTGGGGTTAAACTGGTCTGTTGGGGTTTGTGTGACAGTGTGACTGTGGTATACTTAGCAACACAACCGGCCAAGTACGAGTCGCACTCGCGCACGAAGTGTTCCGTACACACCGTATGCATCTATAATAAAAACTGCAAAAAAATCACGTTTGTTGTATCGGAGCCCCCTTAAATATTTATTTCATTCTGTCTTTTAGTATTTGTTGTTATAGCGGCAACAGGAATACATCATCTGTGAAAATTTCAACTGTCTAACTATTACGGTTCATGAGAAACAGCCTGGTGACAGACGGACAGACAGACAAACAGACAGACGGACGGACAGCGGAGCCTTAGTAATAGGGTTCCCATTTTACCCTTTGGGTACGGAACCCTAAAAACAGTCTGTCAAGGAAGTGTTATAGAAACATGATGTTCTCAGCACGGATCGTTCCCAATAAACATTGCTATTTTTGTGAAGTGACGTTTAATTATCCGTGCCTCCATTTTAAAATTTCCATTACTCAGAGCACAGACGCGCTGCGCTAGACAGAATTAGCCGATTATAAATCTGCGACACGAGCACACGACACGAACCAAATTTGTCGCCTTAATTGTAAACAGCTATAAAATATGGGATGGCAATGTGCTCGAGATAGTCGATTTGCTCGTAAAAGACGCTCGTAATCGGTTATTTATCGATACTATATCGATGTTCGTAAAAAGAGAACATGTTCTACACACACATCCTGACATGGATTGTAAAAGTTACGAAGAATTTTATGTTTCAGCAACAATAAATTGTTATTTTCCCAGAAACGATACGGGCCTTAATGCAGAAACGAACTTAGTAATAACGATTTATCTTATGTAATGTACACAAATAAAAGTTGTCAAAATAAAACATGTGGGAGGAACAAATTTATAAAACGAAAAGATTTCGTGCCCAATTTGGATGTGCAAAATCTAACAAGGACCCTTTAAAAAAATAAATCGTCTACATTATTGACAATTGAAGACCGCACGATTCGTCGCATAGCAGATACTAAAAAGCTAATATGTCGCGTTAGATTACGTGGCAATTGGACCGTAAATAATTGCATAATAGCATTTGTCGAAAAAACTTCAGACAGAAGTGTAGTCAGGTGTAAAACTTTGAGGTTTTCGGAGTCACCGTGCCGGAAGTGAGGTGGGGTAATGCGATCCACCATTGTTCGTACGTCAGCCTGCCTGGGCTTTGTCCCTAACAAGATTTGGCCGAACGTCTTGCGATCAAAGCTGATCAGTGACACAAAAGCCCTGTGAAATTGAAGGCTGTAAGAACGGACCTGAGGCGCGAAGAGCTCACTTTATTTTTATAGATACCTGCTCGAATAAAGTTCAGCCAGGCTTTTGATTGTGGAATAAATACAAAAATGAAATGTTTTTCACACTTTTTGTCCATTTGTTTAGGACGTTCGGTTTATACTAAAGACTTATAGATTTCTAAGACGGAGCGGGTTTAGGGAGCTTTTATCAATAGAAGAGTAGGTAAGTATTGACTAGAAAACGTCGCTGCAAAGAAATCAGCGAGCAATTTTCTTCTAAAACAATTCTTTAATCGATCCCGAGTCAATTTACGAGCTAACTTTATACTGGGGTAAAGGCACGAGCATCGCGGGCGCGACAGGCAGCGCGACCCTTGTCGCGCCCGCTACATCGCGCCAATCTGCACGAACCTTAATACTGAAGTCATACATAATTATACCTACTTAAAACGAATCCAAATGGAGTTGAGTTAAAAAACTGCTTGCGTTTTAGGACCAATATTATCCAGTCTCGCAGAAAACTATTTTAATAAATGGTTAGTTTTTGTAAGTGCTGTACTTACCTAAACATTTTTACAAGATACTCGTATGGTATGTAAATACCAGGATTTTAAAGTGTAGTAAGGTATCTTCATTGAAGAAACAGCAATCCAAGATAGGCATATTTTTACGTTAAAATATTGTCATGATTACTAAAGTGAGCTGTGAGTTTTCCTCAATAAAATCAAGGTGCAGACTACGAGGGGCGCAGGAGATGTAGACAATATCTCTGAGCAGATAATGTGTGCAATAATCACCACCATCCCTCACCGCCGCGTTGTTACATGTGCCATTCATCCCCAACCTCCCCTTCCCATTTAATTACACAGTAATGTAACAACACGTGCATTAATTAAATTAACTTATTGAATTAATCAGAACAGACACACTAGCAATTGCAAACAATAAAACACTGCTGTATTCACAGTTCACACACTTTATTAAAACAAATTGCAGTTTGTATTGCAGCGATTAAACCAAAGACTATCTTATCTACCGATCATAAAATTACGCAAACAGAAATCTTAAAAAAAGTTTAACAGACATTTGTAATGAATTAATTCGAATGAAAACGACCAATTAATTGAGGTATAGGTGTGATATGCGTGCCATCGCCTATATCAAGCAAATTAGCCGCAGTTTTTATTCTATCTCAAACAAGTTCTGACGGCTTGAACGATGGTGGGTTTACATCACTTTACATTGCTAATATTGGAGATGTTCAAAAAATCCTACTGAAAGATTATTTCAGAAATATTCATTCAGTAGGATTTTATGAACTTAGAGAGTTGTAATGCTGTATCTAATCATTATAATTCTGTAAAGCCATATTTGGAATGGTCGTGAAGTATATTTAGATCAACATACAACCTGTTACTGACCTGCAAATTGCAAAAAACTTAAGAAAAATAATTTCGCGGGCTACCTTAGCGCATCCCCCTTAAGGCGACAATAACCGACTTTTAATGATTTTATACTGAAGATCACGTCTAAACGAAGAGCGGTAATGATTTGAATAAAATATATGTAAAATTAGAGCATTTTCTCAATAACTTAATATGTGAATATTTTAGATTATGTTTATATTACATAGTGAAATTAATTTGTAAAGTCATGTCTAACGCGGATAAAAACTGAGAATGGCGCAAAATCTACCAAGCGTATTTTTCTGAAACCTTCACCTATTTAAATATAATTTAACCATCGATCTTTTAGTATACGCGTTTTAATAAAATTCCTTTTGGTTTGTGTATAATAAATTAACCACTCAAGGTCACTGGCATATATCTCCGTCTTAAATAAGCGAAAGCTGCCAGCGATACTCGAATCGTACGATTGAATAGTAGAACTCGAAATGTTAAAAATATCCCGCAGCGCATTGGCGCGTTGATTGATGCGTCTTTTTGCCCGCGTGCCCCTCAGACGTAATCCCGACGAATTAGTTTGACAGTCGAAATCTTTTCCTGATTTTTTTGTCCGTGGATACCTCTACCACATGTTTATTGAGATTCTGCCCCTAATGATGTGCAGCGATACGGAAACAGTGTCGATTATTTACAGCTTTGTCTAATTAACTATAAGTTATTTTATATTTACATGCGGGCAGGAGAATGTGGGATGTTGTACTTTGAGCAGCAATTATCAAGCGTGCGTGCGTTAACGATATAATAAATATGTGTTGTAATAAAATAAACAGTGTGTGTTTACGATCAGTAAGGCGAAGTGTTGCGCGGACAGATCTACGAGAGGTAGTACAGAACGAACCTGACGCTTAATTATTGCGAATAGGTACGTAAACCTAAACATTATCGTTACATTAACGTAAGTACGTTATAAAGGAACATCAAAACATACTCGCCTGTTTTGTGTTTATGCCGTAGAAAGATGAGGTAGATGGCGAGGGTTACCAAAACTCTTATTCGATTTTGTAAAACTGCTTATAAAGTTATATAATCCCGTATGCGATACAATAGATAAGGAGTCGAGTGACAAGCTTACAAGGATTTTACGAAAGTTTATTGCTACAGTTCACCGAACACATTATCAGGTCCTACGACTAGGAGGCAGAGATTGAACCCAATTCGTCAGTATCGACATTTTTATAAGACCCACCAATCACCTGTTAGCAGTGTATAGAACTTTTCAAAAACGGAATTCCAGCAAAGTTTTTTAAACTCCACCTCGACAGTTAATAGTCAAAGAGTCAACCCTAGAAGATTCGCCAAAAGCTTCGCCGGCAGAAGTGTGAAAATTTATGACATCACGTGCGCTACACTTCAGAGGAAATTAAGTTCAACTTAGTTATGGAGCTGGAATCCTCTGCTCATGGGTTATTTATAACTTAATACTACTTCAGTTAAAGTCTGGTTCACCTAAATAATGTAATAGACGAAATTCACAACATATTGTTAACCTAAGGATGTTGTGAATTTATTGAAGTGAAAACTTCTTTAGGCGCGTTGAGCACTTTTCGGGTGAACAAAAATCATGGAACTCGCGTCATCGTCACCGAACGCTTTCCATGAGCTATATGTATATTGTTTTTATTTCTATTGGCAGTCCCCAAAGACGCATGTTTTTTATTATACAGGCTGTTAAAGAAATTGTTTATATATGCAGCATAGCTTAGGGGTAGGTTCAGTATCGATAAAGGAATCCAGGAAAATAAATAAAGAAATTTATAATAATTACATAAAAAAAATATTGCAAGATACCTACTAACCTACCTTAGGGGTAGGTACCTACTAACTTAAAATAGCAATCGTTAGTAGGTACTAAATTAGGTTGATCTTGCGTAAGTATTTTTTTTTTTTTTTATAAATAAAATAATTTTAATTTTAAACAATTGCTATTTTAAGTTGGTAGATACTAAATAAGGTTAATCTTGCAATTTATTTTTTTAATGTTTTCATTTATTATTTTGATTTTTTTCCTGGGTTCCTTTGATAAAATGATAAATGATTTATTTTCTGTAAGTAGGTTTGTACAAACACTTGTACACGTCAAACGTATTAAAAAAAAAAACTAGATGAGGTCGGCGTTTCGTAACTGACTACTCTCGAGAAGAAAGGCCGAAACAAACTCAGAGGTCACAGTCTCTTTTAAAGTCCAGACATAATCTTGGTCAAATCATGTGAAGACCATGTAGATTGGTGCCTAAAATGATCTTTATCGATGCCGAACCTACCCCTAAGCTATGGCACGCAATTTCTTTAACACCCTGTATATTATTAAGTAAAATAAGAATAGCACTGATATAATGTGATGAAAACTAAAAGAGAATTTACAAATTGATTGAGCTTCAGAAAGGTCGCAAGCTGCATAAGTGGCAATTTCACATCAAAAGTCACAAGTTACAGAAAGCGATAAGTGGTCTCACATTTCAATCTAGTTTGTCAGAATATTTGCTTCTACTAAGATCAAGCAAAGTAATCCCAGTCTAGTTACGCGAAGCACGAAGTCGTGACCACATAACGCGACCACGCTTCGTGTTCGCCCGCGGACCACAAAAACCGCAACTAGAACTTAGCACCGCTATCGCTTCGGGAAACACCCTAATAGCAACGCTGAAAGATTAAATTGCCTGTCTCAGCAGCTTTAAACGAAACATGACACTCATACAAAAAAGTAACCCATTTCACTCGGCAGCTCGAGGCATTGCGATGTGACAAACAGCACCACGTAAACTAGAAAAAAACTGAGCACGAACACAGTCGTGACATGTTTGTGAATGTTGCCAGATTATAACCAACCCCTCTGCATGAATTTGTGACTTGTATCGTTTATATTCCAATTACAGAGTCAGTCCACGTGCACGACAGTACACATGACAACGAATTTCTCGAGCTTATCTATTAGATTACCCACAATCCTTCCTAAGAGGTTATCGCACGGTAGCCATGCTGTTAAAATCGATGCCTTATCGCCCGATATGATTTACTTTTGACTTATCGTCACTCGATAAGAAATACGTGTACAAATATCGGTTGGCTACTGATTTCCATTTATTTGGGAAAATGACTCGCATCGTCAGATGTACAAACAAACAGCTGTACCGGATGGAGGGCCACCGCGTTCCTGAAAACTCCCATTAGTTTGTGTCAGGGCAATTCAAATAGAAACTGTGTGCGGAGTGGAGGTGTCCAATAACAAAACACACGAACACGCTTGTCAAACAACGCTCACCAAATATTATCCAACCGCCACTTTGTATTATGTCGTGGATTTGTACTAACACAACCAGTGTATGGGACAGAAGCACGACGAGGCGTCTGTTTACATTGGAACTTAGAAAGGTTATAACGCTCGCCAGGAGGAAAATATTACACAGAATAGGCAAATACTTTTTTGACATTTTGAGTTTTTGACACCAACTGCGCGTCTGTTATTTGTGTAGGAAGAAAATAAAATGAAAAGAACGAAAACAATATGGACGGGCAGTTTAAAAAATCGTCTGTTGAACGAAGGCTTGAAGAGAGCAGTTTGTGAAGTGCTCTCGACGAGGGCTCTTCAAACGAGCGTCGACGCCAGCCAGCGTGCTTAACCTGCCCTGTTTACACCCGGCGAACACCTACGTATCGTATCATATACACTTGTAAACCTGAAGCACGGAATTATATTTCACGTTAAGGACGTCGAGCAAGTGGATCCAAAACCATTAAAAACACGTAATTGAACACCGGACCCCATGAAATAAATTAAAGGCAATCGAAAAGAATCGCACACACGATCTGGAATTATCGAGTTGGCAACCGTTCAGAATATAATTTGATCCGCCGCCGCCAGTCGCCGTCAGATATAATGGAAATCATAAAATTTAAAACATCGGCCGTAAAGTAAACAATGGGCAAAAAGAGCAAAATTTATAAATGGTGGGTGTAAGCGAGGCCTGCCCTCCGGTGCCCTGCCGTGCACTCTTATTTCTCATCTCAACTAAAATAAAATTTTAATATCAAAAGCATCAAGCGGGTGGTTACCGCGTGAATTGCGGCGAATTCTCGGCTTCAGGGAGAATTCACGAACTCGCCTATGTGGAGACGTTTGAAACACTTTTATTTGTAGTTCTTGCACAGGCAGACATCATTTTAATACGAGATAACTTTCCTGAAGAATTTTAACTGCAATCTTCTATAACTACATACCTACTTAAGAATTTGAAATATGTGCCCTTCCAACGACGATAATTTTTTGCCCCCTTTAATACTTTTCGAACGAAGCTACATTACGACCATGACAAAAAATGCCACTTCGTTATTTGTCAGTTTATACAGCCCCACAATTTCTATAACAAGGTATGCAGCCAGCAAGTGTATAGGATGAGGTTATTTAGCTATTTAATTACACGGTTTTCCGCGCCTTCCGTCACGGGACAGTTTCCGGGCAGAGCGACAATGCTCACCGCTCCGATCACAAATTGGATGCGCCTCTCACTAACTAGCCGTGTTCGATGCCCATCAGACCAGAACAAGATTGGGCAATCAACACTAACTACAAATGATCGGTTTTATATCACTCCAGAGCCTACCATTACGAGCGACGCGCTTGAATATTAACCAGCTAGATAACCACTTGATGGATGGATATTATCCACCAGACGTGTAACGTTAGTAGCTAGTTAAATTCAAATGTAAGAATATTTAAATATGCGTGTGATTCGAATCGAATAACAAACAAAACATTAATTAATTTCCCAGCCGTCGCCGCAGGATACCTAACATCTGTTTTGAATATAAAATACACCAACATGTACCGTCGTCCCTTGTTCAAACCCCAATAAAAATGAGACCCACACAACTGACTATAACAAAAAACGATACATAAAAAACGCCTACACGTACGTACATCTTAAATTTTGATCTAACGACCCTGAAGGATCCATTATTATTAATAAATCGATGTCTAAATAAAACATACGGGCAACATAAAAATATTGAATAAAAAAGGAGGTTAAGATTTTTTTCCAATACGAGACATTTATTAACACGGACGCGCAGTGGATCGAGATAAAACAAACATGGCGGGCGGCGCGCGCGCATATAAACATGGAGTTTATCGTGGGAGGCTGTCACAACATGCGCCCATTGGGCATCGCTGACGCACTGGTGAAAGCTAAGACACCCTAGCCCTACGGTATAAGACGAGATGATGTTATCTCACACATTTCAAGCCTACGCATCGCCTACCTCGACATCATTTTTAGTGGACACAACTTCGGATTCCAATATTTCGATAATCATTAACACACTTTGATAGTCATCAACTTCATGAATCGTTGGGCAACAACGTCAACAACCACAAATGTTTACATTTAAAGACTTTAAACTTACTAGCTTTTGCCTGAAGCTTGAGTCCCAGCCAGCCCAGACATAATCAGATTTCCGTCGTAGTTAACTGATTCTACGAGCTCTCGAACTTCAGGAAATATATTTTCAGTTTCTGAAGCGCTTTTCTAATACATTCTTACATGTCGGAATAAACACAATCTATGCAACCAAAGATTGAATAGATAAATAAACTACATTTCAAAGTATCACCACTAGAGGAGAACCAATTAACTTCATAAATAGCCTATTCAAACGTAACAAGGTTCAAACAGGGCGGAAAAAGCAGCGCGGACGCTGCGTTTATCAACAAAACAAAACAACAAAGAAACGAGTCGTGATCTCCATCACAGATCCATCATCGAGTGCCGGCTGCTAAGATGGATTGCCCGTATTATCCCAACAAGCACCTCCGGATAACCGACCAAGTTTCAATTGCCAACAATCTGTCCAAGTCACCTCTTTGTACAGCGTTCCATTTTTGCTTGAACTAACTAGGATAGCATATTCATTTAAATGGTTGTAATAATAACGTCTCCGTGAGATCCATCATTCTGTGTCTTAATAATGCGGCAAGTGATTTACGTTTACCGCATATAGATTGCAGGGATATCCGCAACAATGAACCTTCGTGCCAGCTTCACTTCCTGCGAGACGTTTGACTTCATTTAAAAAATATTAAAACTCTAACTTTACATCAAAAGACTTTTTGGAGTCAGTATTTTAATTAAGAGTTCTAATTAAGAATTATGAATGAGTTAATTGATATTATGACTTGGGAACGTCGAGGGGAATCAAACCGTCGCAGGAGATGTAACCATAACTTTATAATAACAGCATGCGGCGTCTATAAATCAGAATTAAGGACGTAAGGTAACCAAGGGAGATTTAGTTTTCGGCGTCGATTAAAGTCGACTCGAAAACAAACAGGATCTCAGCCCCGCCTCTCGTTTCTTTTTCAAAGCCTTCGGGCGAGTCCGAGTATTATTCCACCTGGTTGCTGCCCATTACAATTAGACGGACGTCTTTTAAAGTTGCTACCGGTTCTAACCGTAACATAACCGTCAAATGACACGACACCTTATTTTTAACATAAGTATTTAAAGTCCTCGAGTCACGAAAACGTTGGACAAAATGAAATAACAGACAGACAGACAGACAGACAGACGGACATGGCGAAACTATAAGGGTTCCTTGTTTACTACGGAACCCTAAAAATTGCGTACCAGACCACGCAAAGGTTGCGAACTACGATCAGTTAAAACGGTAGCGTTCCGAAAAACAACAGCGAGAAAAGCGAATTACAAACAAACAAAAAACCGCAAGTTAAAAATAAGCGGCAGTCTCGCCAGTATAAAAGTAAAAAACGTTGTGCAGTAGATTTTTAAATGATCAGGAAAAGTAGAGCTCCTACCAATCGGAGTGGACAAAAGAAAAGAATTAAGTCCAGTCGCTAATGAGGGAACATGTAGAATGAAGCAGTCTGAACAGTCTCCCATGAATTATCTGATGCTCTAAACTCGAGCGAGCGGGTCTAGTGGTAACCGCCGACCCTAACAACCCAAACTAAACCGCACATTTTGATTACAGTAACCAAGGGTGAATGTGGAAGAGGTATTAGCATACTAGTCAATATTAATCTTTCGCACGACTCCGCTACACTGGCGAGCTGGCAAATAAAAACATGCAGTAAAAGAGTAAAATAAACATTTCCATTCGGAATATTCTCGTAAAGATTTCCGAGTTGGAATTGAATTTGCATTTGCAAAAAGAGTGTGCGAGGCTCGGTGCGCCCACACCTCGCTCACATTAGCTCGCGTACTTGCATTCCTCTTTATAGCCACATGACACGTCCCCACGACCAGCTAGCTACAGCTACACACGAAACCTTCACAGGAAACCATCCCATAATTTATACATAAGGTATAAGTTGGTATAAAATGCAGCTGCGACGGTAAATCCATATTGACTTTTATAGCACATTATTTGCATGGGTTTTATGTCTTTTTTTTCTTCGAGGTAGAAACGTGACCGTAGAGCGGAGGCGAGCATTTCCCCGATCACGACGGTGCGATGCAATCAGACGACAGTGGGACACTCGTACATGGTAATGTGGGCACAGCGCACGAGATCGGCGATACACTCCACAGACACAATTAACCTAGCAACCCTGCATACCTCGTTAGCTTTAACGTTCTTCAAATATGACTGGTATTTGAAGACTGCTGATTGACTTGAGATTAGGTTTTAAGCTTGTATAACTGGATCATGGATTTAGACTACTGAATCTTCTAGTACTCCTGGTACGCTGCTACTATACTAGCTAAATTCTATTTGGAAATGTTTTGGGAACTTTCGCCTAGTTTAGGTGAGATTGAATGATGCGATGAGATAATCTATAAACATTCATTATTCGATCATTCACAAAGAAACTTGTTATTTCACTCATTAAACAATAAACGTAAATCATTTACCTACCTCATTAAGCTTATTAACACCATCTCAGTCTATACTTAATCCGACAAAATTGATGGACGAGGCGAGGAAATGACGTACGTGGTACAGTAGAGCCATGTTTTAAAAATCCACACGCGGCCATAACGAGTCGAGTTACGAGCGATTAAATAAACGCAGTCTCCCATTACTGCCATTAATACGTACGATTGCCCCGAACCAACTGAGCCAGAAATAAAGTTTAACCCTAACGTGTACGTAATCGTTTTGAGCGACATTACGAATTAAGGAAATGAGTTTTACGAACGTTCCGCTGTAAAATAAAATCTAAATAAATTCAAACGTTTATTTTGTATTCTATTGAGACTTTCTTGAATATCAATTCGAGACTATTGTGACTAAATTGTGGGAACACAAAAAAGAGCAGATACATTTCGACGCAACTCAGCGACATACTATTCTGAATTCCTTCGTTACATTCCCACAATATGGTTGAAACTCGAATTTAATCGTACTTTGGGTATGAGTATGACCACCTTTAGCATGTAATAACGACCTCTAGTAACCAAATATTAGTCCACGCACACCTCCGAACGGATTCAACCAATATTTGTTCTCTACAACTGCTTCCCAAAAGTGTATTTTCTTATTCAACAACTTCTACCGTTCAACGCCCGCGAGGGTGTCGCGATGTTTGACTAACCTGCCTCCGCAAAGCAAACATTAACTTATCATGAAGACAGCATTCAATTATTTAATTAATCAGAATTTGTTTTTTCTTTTCCAACTGGCAATAAAACAAGTGACATTTAAGTCCCCGAAATTTTTTGTCAGTATAATAATAAATTCAAGAAGAAAATTAAATATCCAGGCACGTCGGGTGATCGGGACGACTGGTAAATGTTTATTTACTTTCTTAATAAAATAAACAGCGGACACAATAACCACTTTGGGAGCCTAATGTAAACAAAACTTGAGAACAATAAGCCATCAGTTATCTTCTTCAATCTAATTATTATTATTGCATGTTCCAAATCATTAGACCTACATATTAAAATGATATAACAAATTATTTGTATACCAATTGCATTGGTAGAACATAGAGATCTCGCGAAAATGTACATTTTAAGACCTTTTATGCACTATGTTCACAAATAAAGTTTGATTTGATTTGATTTGATTTGATTTGTCCGTCCCCAGGGATAGCATTGACAAATCTGTGTGTATTTTATTGATATAATAGAGACTAGTCTAGTCGTTTGCTAGGAGCTCACAGCGCATTAAAATAACCCTTATTAGAAGTCAGAGTGTAAACTTTGGGGGATGTGGGTCCTCGCAGCGGGCCCTGCGCCGCGGGAGGTCAGGCCAACAGAAACACCATGACTCGACCCATCTCTACGCCATGCTGCGAAACATACAAATTCACTTTAAGACATGTAAAGATTTACTGTCCAAATCAATCTATGTCATACTTTTGGTTTCGTAGCGTTCTGTCTAAACAAACTGGAAGTCCAAACAAATGTCACACGATGCAGTTTATTGTGATGCAAAGATAAAGGATGCCATTTCACGCTGCGTTTTAGGACAACTTTTGGGTGGTCGTCCCTTTGATAACGCACATTTGGGTAAGCCAAATAAATTGTCACAATATCTCCTGGGGAATGTATTTCTTGTTCACAAATTCAACGAAACACCTATTGCATTAGCAATAAACTTGAATTTTCATTGGAAAACATAAACCAGGGACACTTTGGTTACCCATCGACGATAAAACGAAAGTGTGCATTCGTCAATTCTACGACGGAGGCCTATAAAATGTTATTATTTAGGAGCTCATAACTGGAAAGATTTATTGATCATAAAATAAGGTGAGGTGACCACATCCCCAGACGAATAAGAATTCCTTTATTCATTGTTAATCCTAGAGAAGTCTCAAGTGGCAGACTGGCAGTGCGCCGCTGCGCCGTTGACCAAGTCTTCATTTAGAGGCACATGATGGATATGTTCGAGTGGCAGCCATTTCCGGTGCAAGCAAATTTAACTCCGAATAGCCTTGTTTATTCAGGGGTGCAATGAACCATTAAAGCTCAGTAAAGTCGTAACAACGTCGACCGCGTTAAATTCTTCAATACTATCATAATGCTCGACTTTAATTGCTTTCTTACGAACCCATAAAAATCTAAAGTGGCTGCAGTTCAATATTTACGATTACGGTTTAAATTTTAAGCGTAACGTTATTAAATCGAAACAATTACCACATTAGGGAAGAGAATTTCCATTGTTCAGTTCTAACTATAATAGTGCAAGTTATACTAGTAATGTGAATATCGGCACTATAAATGCAACCTCTTTTTAACGTCAAAACGTTTAGGGCTTTATTGACACCCATTAAATTTATCACAATAGGCCTTGTGGCAAAAAAGTTAAATACAGTCGCGACCCCATTGATTAATTTGTTTCACCATTAGAATTCTCTTCACGGGCTACAAAAATGCCTCGGTGGACAGCGTCGCAGCCGAATTTCGGGGCATTATTTATGGTGTGCCATTCTCTTCAAAGGACTGTATGATTTACAGCCGGCTGTACAAAAGCCACTGCCTTATTATGACGTGCTGGCCGTGCATTGTGCCAGCATATTTATTCGTCCGATTGTGCGCGATGTTTGTTTATTTTCGGTCCTTCTTCGTAAATACTGTATTGTCACAAAACTGCGACACAATTGAGTGGGACCATATTTCACGGTCCTTAATTACGACAATGTGAATTGAGAAAATGTTTTGCCAACAAAGCATATTTAGGAACTTTTGTCATGTCAAGTCTTTTTAAAATTCAACACTCAAGGTGAAACATTGGATACTGGAGAAAAACTAGTTAGGAGAGATTGGTCAAACAAAATGAGTAGATATTGATCCGTGAAAGTACTTAGAGTTATCGAGTTGTTAATTACAAAAATAATGGCGTTCCATGATGATAGTATGTGGTATCGTGTTTAGAAGTGATTAGCACCACGCACAAGCTAAGCGGGAGTGTACACATAGACAGAAGCTGGGAGAGGCAGGTATGCTCGGCGGCGCTGACGCCAGCCATGTTTGCTTGCGCGCGCCCACCGGCCCATGTGTGTGGTCCCTAACTATTATATATTATAAATAACCAACAACCAAAAACAGGAGTTTTTATTTACGTATACGCTTTCCCGATCAGGTCGAACATAAAACCCTTCACCCATTAAGGTAGCAAACAGTCATACTTAGTTTACGATGTGTGAAATTTTAACATGTTAATGTGTCTTTCTTCACACTGTCTCTAAGTGCATTAAACAATTTAGATAATGTTTCTGAGACGCAAAAGCTTTGCGAATATACAAAACATTAGGAAGCTTTCAGTAACATAGTGCCCGTAGAAAGAGAATAACGGCTTTGATTCGTCTAATAATGTGCGTAAACACACTTACATTACATTAGACACATTTATTTGCACATTTTCTCCTAAAGCAGAGCTTGGTCGCGTGCGCCACCCGGCCGCCTATTCAATTACGCTGCGTAGCCAACAAAATTGTCACAGCATTATCCCTAATGGCACATTTTTGAGCTCCCACAAACACAAAGGAAATATAAAATAGTCGTGTGCCATCACTACGGGAGTTCTAATATTGTACTCGTCACAACATAGTCGCGCTGCGAGATACTTCCTTCGTGGGCTATTAAAACAGTCATTAACTATGGACGTGGGATTATGGGTCAGCGCCGGTAATCCTCGGCCCCAAAACAAACACACATCTCATCTTTAATAGCCGAACAAAAACAAAAATGAGCCGTAATGTCATTAGCCAAAACGTTAACGAGTGTCCATGTCGAGGCGGCTGCTATTTCGGTTTGGGCACATTCCACGCGCTCGTATATCATCTATCATGGTCAGAGAACTGTCAGGTTTTAAACTGAGTTTAAACTGGGTTCGGTGCTGGCTCGGCAGCGGTGGCAGTTGATGGACACGTCGTGACGGCTCGTCGACGTTCGCTCACCAGCCGGAGGGACGCACACAACATCTGACCTCTCTATCTATGGCACAATGCTACATGCTACTGTTAAGGGCATTACTCGCGGTAATTGTGCTAGTTTTAGTCTAATATTATCGTCATCGAGTGGCGGAAGCATCTCGTCGGGCGGCCGTTGCACCTCGTCTGGCCAGTGACACGTTTTTCAGGCGCATGCCCATTGTCCTACTAGTCCGGTAGCGCTGGGGGAGCGCTCCCGCGTCCCGAGGGAGTTTTGCAGTAATGGCTATTCTACAGATTCTACTATTCATGTGGTTGTGACACTAAATATTGAATCGAATAGAAAAGTGTACAAATTTCAATAATTGTAAGTACAAATCAAACACAATCGCACATTTACAAAAGCAAACAAATCTGAACGAACAAATTTCTAAACACAGTTAGAGGGTCACACAAAAAGCGACTGCGTGCGACTTGCGCTGGCGCAGCATCTCTGATCGATCGAAGCTTTTTGTCGCGTTGACATCTCCATCCATTCGGGCAAATTGCCGAGCGAGCACAAAACCGAGGTGTGATTGAGAGGTCGACCCTCGCCGACGCCCGAAACCATTATTTTGAATATGTTCAACTATCGATCACGTGGAGAAAAGTAATTTTAGAACGTTGATCTTTCGACGTGATATGTACCGCGTACAGCATACAGATTTTTCATTGTCAGTTCGACAGATGAACGAGCTTTCTACACGTTTTTGTTTTCAATGCCATTTTTTCATGGATTTGTTAGGTAGTACGAGTATTTACAATGTAATTTGTGCAAGCAAACAATAGTTCTGTTAGTAGACGTTAGACTTCAGCTATTTCACATGGTTAAATGCCCTCAACTTTTGCCACCGACTTCCGAAATTAAGTTATTTTTCAGTTTGTAGTGTTTTTTTGGAATTCGGTGTTTTTTTATTTCAAGTTTTTTATTTTATACTTTTATGCGAATGTCCACAATTGATGGAGAAATCGGGTGAGACGAACATAATTATAACCTCCTCCTTTTTGGAAATCGGTTAAAACGTATTTAGTTCTTGACCTTAGCCTGCAAACAACAGATTTCCCACTAGATTATGCCCAATTGACTAAGCGCCAGTCAGAGCAGTGAATAAATTAGCCGTGCCTTCTCGCGGTTTATTACCCGGAGTTGCGCGTTATTTATAAAAGATCTATTTATTCAGCTGTCGACTGACCTGGATACATTGCCAACTTGTCACTATGGCTGCAAGGCGTCTCACTGTTTACTTACTGTTTTGGTGTTTGGATTTACATTTTGGTATCTACTTTTCTTTATGTATTCAATTCGACCTTTGGTCACAGAGTAAACGGACAGAGGGTAAGCTTCATGCAGCCGCGCTATGATAGGTATACTACTACAACTATGAGGCGAGTGTGCGGGTAACTGGTGGCTTCACCTGAGCGAGGCAACTGGCTGAGCCGAGTCGTAATGTCTTTCTGTCTGTTTACTCTATGCATTGGTTGAGATGAGAATGATAGACAAGTTAAGGCTCGTGCGATAGGTTTGTCCGAAGTCACAGCATTTTGCTGAGCGAAGACCTGGGGCCCAAGTCTGCTATTTTTATAAATTCAGTCATTCCAACACGATCCCATTGTCATGCCATTGTCATTTTGCTAAAAGTTGTGGTCGGTCAATGTTTTCGTATTATAATTGTGTTATTATAATGGCATTGTCATATTGCCATTATTATAAAACCCATTAGTAGAAATGTCATTCATTTGTCAATCATGTACGAGATTACCAATAAATGCAATTTCTTTCAATGTAGTGTCAGTGGGCGACCATTGGAAAGTCATAATGACGCCATTATAATAGTAGATTACCTAACTTGTCAAAATCAACAATTATGAAATCAATGATCGACCATTCTGACCACTATTGTAATAGCAGACTTGAGGCCCTGTTCTTGCACAGATACGACGCACGGTTATTGTAATTGTTCATATTATAGTTTGTTTGTTATAAAAGTAGTTATTTTTCCACTCGGCAATCGGCATTTTGTTTTGACTAAAGTTTGTTTGTTAAATGTCGACTTTCCAGTCGCAACCAAATCAATGGACAAGATTGTCAAAATGTTAGTGTATACGACTAAACGTTGGATACGAGGTGTTTGGCTACTTTGTATGTGTGTATTTTAATTATCTTTATTTGTTAAAATGTGCGTTTTGTTTGTGCAGAATAAACAATTTTTCTTTCTTTCAGACTGGCTCGATATCGCAGGCGCGACAGGCAGTGCGACACTTTCCACGAAGTTTCCATTTGTGCTACTAGTGTCGCGTCGCGCCTGTCTGCGTGAGCTTTTAATAAAGTTTAGCACACACAAAAAAAATTGTAAATTAATTAAACTTGTAACGTTTTAATTAATTTTCATGTTGATATTAAAATAAATTACAAAAGTTCAGTCAGGAAGATTCCTCGTATTATTAACACTTATCCAACTTAATCAACTATAACAAACAGCTGTCCATTCATAAATAAACATTAAAAACAATTATAGTTTGTTATACGTGCGAAACTAAAAATATTTCACCACCAGTGCCTATAAGTGAAGAGCAAAATTGCACAAAAAGCTATTTCACAAGCGTTATAAAGATACGTGAATATTATGCGTGTCTGCATAACGAGATGTGTTGCACCTTGTAAGTGCGTGCTTCGCAAGTGAAGTAAAAAAACTTGTAACACTTTAAGATGGTGAGAACGAGAATGCACGGTAGTTTATGGTACTCGTACATGGTTATAAAATTTCTATTCCATATAGACAGGCCCGTAATGCCCGAGGTACACGAGGCTAGTATTTCAAGTCAGGATAACCATCCGGGCTTGAGAAGCCAGAGTTCAAGCTAGTAACTCTGGCTTCATGTATACAGAACAAGCTTCATTTCTAGGCTAGTAAGCTAGTAGGCGTCTCAAGCTAGAATAGTTTAATAGGGTTCTATTTTTTGAGGTAGTTGCACCCCCACCATTTATTTTACTATCCTAGCTTGTCTACTAGCTTCATGTGGTCGGCGAAGCTAGTATTCGATTAGCTAGTGTGCAGTGACTACGAGTTTTGTTTTTCTGACCGCAACCACGTGTGGTACTGTACTAGCTTAAAATTATCTGGCGTCATGTAAACAGCACTAGTATGTGCCAAGCCAGGTCAGCAAGCCAGGATAGTATAAAGAGGTTCTAGCTTGCTAGCCTAGCTTTGAAACACTAGCCTCCTGTATCTCGGTCATAAAGCCCGGGTTACACGAGTCTAGTTTCTCAAGCCACGATAGTAAGCTAGTGTTAGTAAGCTAGCAAGCTAGCTAGTAACTCTGGCTTCGTGTATATAGAACTATTATCATTTCTAGCCTAGTAAGCTAGTGAGAAAGCTACTAAGCTAGGATAGTTTAATATATTCTTTGAGCTAGTAGCACCCCCACCACTGATTTTCTATCCTGGCTTGTGTACTAACTTCATGTGGCCGGGCGATACTAGTATTCGATAGGCTAGTGTACAGACAGTAACTACGAGTTTTGTTTTTCTGACCGCAACCACGTGTGGTACTGTACTAGCTTAAAACTATCTGGCGTTATGTAAACAGCACTAGTAGGTGCATAGCCAAGACAGCAAGCCAGGATCTAATACAGAGGTTCTAGCTTGCTAGCTTGCTTTAAAAAACTTAGCCTCGTGTATCTTGGGCTTAATGGCGGGAATGCGGGAGTGTGGGACTCAGTACCGCACGTGCAGTCGTGCACCCATTGCATTGTTTCGTTAGCACAGTTTAATGGACACTGCGTAATAGTCCATTAAATGCTTTGTGTGTACTGATAATACTATCAAGTGTTGTGATTGGGCTATTAGATAGGGTTGAGTGCGTAGAGTACCTTACGCATTTTGTTACTTTATCAAAAAATATACGTGCGTGAAAATGCGATGGGAAAATTACCATTATCTTGGTCCAAAACATTAGTTTTAGATTTCAAGCGAAGGTTTGTAAGTGTTAATTCCATAACAAAGTCCGTATCTGTATATTGATCGTACACCGCAAACCGCACTGACTTGAGTGATGGTTACAAAGCCAGGGATGGCGTAACAAGATCCCATCATCGAGAGGCACACAAAAAACTTTAACTTCAGAATTGATAGGTTTTTATGGTTCCGTACCAAAATGGTAAAAAGGAACCGTTATGTGAGACTAAGTCTGTCTGACACACCTGGATATCTCAAGAACTATTAAAGCTATCAACTTGAAATTTAGAATAGTTTCAGATGACGTTTGCCCAACTATTTTGCAAACAAGAAAGAAATAGTTTCCGACTTTTGATGAAAAATGTAAAAAAAATACCCCCCTTATCTCCGAAGTTTGCATAGATAAAAATCTGAAATTATTCTATGTGATAAAAGTTTATGTGTACATATTACAGGAAAAATAAAACGATGTCTCTAAATAGCACAGTTTTTCAGAAATCATCATGAATGTACAAGATTAGTCACATTTATAACGCAGAACTTATTATTTATGGAACATTTCTTTCCACAAATTACAGTGGCGAGCATTAAAAATTTGGCCACTATAGAAAGTTATACTTTTTGCATTCGTCGAATTTTCGTATTGTGTCCATGACAACGAGTACTCGTATTTAATAAAACGCCTCTATTTAACATATTGCTGTGACAATAGCCAACAACTGCAGCAAAACTAACAGATAATAGAAAAGATTGCAAGGGGATGGTAAAATGTTATTGTCATATTTTTTGTCCCTCTGAGCCATGGAGTGCAAAAACTACGAGAGGTAGGTATTATGCGAAGTTGATGGATCTCCTGCACTAAATCGATCATCCCCGTGCAGGTGATTGCCTTGAAAAGACTGATACCTATGTATGTATGTATGAAACAATTATAGTTGGTAAGGTTTTTACAACGCAATCGATTAAACGTGATGTGGATAATTCGGACTAAAATAATATATTATAAAGACCTTAAGGCGACGATAACCGACTTTTAATGACTTTATACTGAAGATCACGTCTAAACGAGTAGTGTTAATGATTTGAAAAAAATATATGTTAAATTAGAGCATTTTCTAAATAATTTAATATGTGAATATTTTAGATTATGTTCATATTAGGTACATAGTGAAATTAATTTGTAAAGTTATGTCTAACGCGGATAAAAAACTGAGAATGGCGAAAAATCTACCAAGCGTATTTTTCTGAAACCTTTATCAATTTAAAGATAATTTAATTATTGATCTTTTAGTATACGCGTTTTATTAAAATACCTTTTGATTTGTGTATAATACACTAATATTGCGTCAAATTGGGGACAGCGCTCCTTGATGGGCCAGTCCCATTACTGGCTGAACGTACGACGCTTTGCGTGAGCTCAGTACAGAACACGCAAGCTAACTACTCAAGGACACTGGCATATATCTCCGTCTTAATTATTTCCTGAGCTATATAATTTAGAAAAGGTACTAACTTATTAACCATTGTTTAATTAAGAAGGCGAAATCTAAAAGGCAAAACCAACATGTCATTACAAAGCTGTTACATTAGAATTTCAGATCCCAACAGAATAATGAATGGCAAAACAACATGCATTTAATAAAGCTATGACAATGACTAATCATTAAAATTGCATGAGGTGTCGACGACAATGGATTGTAGAGCTGAAACGATTAAAGCTAAGCCGACGTCAAGCGTAATTGAAAATAACGAGATGCATATTCATGTAGAGCACATAGGTAGTAAGCAGGGATGGGCCGAAATTCGGTACACATTCGGTTCAACCGAATTTCGGCAGCTTGAACCGAACTTCGGCATTCGGCCGAAATTCGGTTCAGATGCCGAACATTCGGCACAAGAAAAATAATACCTACTTGCACTATTTTGACTGAAATTTAATAGAATTAGAATAGCATTACTGTAAAATAAAATTATGTATTTTACTCACTCCTTGTCATTTATTTTATTTGGGAACATTGTAAATGTAAACCTTAAATTAAATCAGTTCTGTTTCTTCATCTTGAAAATCTCTCACTCAACTCATAATTAAAATTTACTATAGGCAGGTTATGGTGCAAATACATCAAAGACTGCCTTATCTGGCAGAAGTTTGTTACGTTTTAGCAATAATAATTGAAGTAAATGCCTAAACAAGTCACGACGACGCGCGACGTGTCGCTCTCGAAAAAGCGCGCGGAATTGAACCGAAGTTCGGCCGAAGTTCGGATTCGGTTCAAACAACATTCGGCCCATCACTAGTAGTAAGTAATCCGTCTGTCGCCCACGGCTTGCTGCATGTGCACCTAATTCTATTTCTGCTATCCAGTCTGCGTCGACAGGGGTTCATAATTGCTTTTAAATTAACCTCCTATTCTACAACCAACATTTATGCACTCAAAGCTAAATCATCTGGTTTTATGGTTGGTTGGTGTAGATGACTAACTAACTACTCGACTGAAATTACTTGATCGAAGTAAGCTGCTATTACTTGATTAGCATTCCACGCCCATTCCTTCCTACTTCTACTACAAACAGTACACAAATCTATCTCTTAATGTGATAGCTATACCAGCGGCGGGGTAATTGCGTAAAGGGTCGTTCAGACTGGTGCAATATCGCGGGTGCGACGCGACCCTAGTAGCACAATTTCTTTGTCGGTGTCTGTCGCGCCCGCGTTATCGCACCAGTCTGTACGTGCCTTAACACATTATCAGTAGCAATGGGTTTCATTTTGACAGTTCTTGTGTTATTTACGTTTATTTATTTTATTTATTTATTTTCCAACTTACATCTATCATTACAGGGGTAAACTAATGCGATAGTGTACTTATCTAAAGTACGAACCTAACTTATTATTTGTGAATTCACTCAGAGAACAACAGAATAGGTCCGTGTTGCGTTACGTTGTTGAATAGACAATTTTTTCTAACATAATATGAAGCAATGGGTTAGCAATACACTTCAAAATCGAATTAGGGTACTGGGTCTACTCCGAACATAAATCCGAAGTATAGGCCGAATGTTCGGTCGTTGCTTGACTACGGGTACCTATGGCTGACTACGGCAGACGAAAAAAAAAACGACAGTAAAAGAGATAAGCCAAAGTCAAAAATGTGACTTGAAGTCGGGTAAGGATTCAAACTCAAAAAAGAAAACTAAGTATGGAAGTTATAAAACGGCCGAACATTTGACCGATACTTTGCGGGATTCACTTACGTCATGTAACTTGAAATCATCTCGTACGATACATGGGACACAATTTATATTTTTTAATTAACCACTCTCATTCTGATCACGTAAGCGTAACGTACCGTGTTTTGCCTAAGCCGCACCTGCCTGCGGGAAACATATCACACCCCCACAGATTAAAAACTGCTACCCAACCGTCCATGAAATTAAATTTATTTAGGGCCCACTCCACATCATCCCGCGTGTCAACTGTATTTACATAAAGAATAGTTTCGAGAAGGACGTGAGCCCATATTTATATTGCGCCGTCGCTGGCTGTTTATTGAAATATTTCATTGTTAATTCTCTAAACGACGTCTTCGTTTTGGGGGACGAGATCCGAATGGCGCGGGCTGAATGCAGCGTTAATAGTATTTATTAAAATAACAATGTCTATTCCTGACTGTTTTTATTTATTCTATTGTCGTACCTTACCTGAATGGTGAAAGAAAGTGTTATCTCTAAGCTGATGTCCCGGATGAGAAGCTTAAGCTTTGGACTGTTACGAGTCACACGTAGACCAGTTGAATGCTAGTGACACTGATAGATAATATTGGTATAGGTCTAAGAAAAGAGCGTCCTTTAGATAACAAAATAAGATAACACGACCGAAAATGTGAAAACAAAAAAAGACTTTTGACAAATCGTAAATGTTTCAAACGCAAATACTTACTTTTTGAGTTTCTAAAAAGATATTCCAATGTCAACAATTCTGTAACCGTTTGAGGAGGTTATGGTGACTAGACGGAATCCTACACTGCATCGCTGTATCGAATTACGCAAGATTTTTTGTTATGTGCCCACCACGGCTCTAGCCATGTAACCCAAGACGATGGTACAAGACATTTTTACCTTCGTGGGATGCAGGAATTCAATACCAAGTAAGTACCTAGATATTTTTCTAAATATATCGATGTTCAAACAACTAATTTATAGTACCGTTATAAAAGACTGGCAACGTGATGTGCTCTGGCAAAAATGCTGTGGTTACAGAAAGCATGATTGCCGTAATCAGTCCAACTGTTCTCATTTTATTTTGCTTTGCTTTATATCACCACAAAATTGCTTTTGTTCTCGGATTCAAACCAAACTTTCGAATAACCAAGCATTATATATAAGTAACGAGTTGTAGTTAACTTGGCTGTTTCAAGCAAAGAAATATTATAGGTTTGCGCCTACGTTCCTGGTTGGGTGCTGCTCGAAGAACAATGCGCACGGCCACCCTTATTCAGAAGCATTTCAAGAATTATTTTATAACAAGTGTTTTGGTTTGAGTTCTTAGTCGATTATCATTGAGTTGCTCAAAACCAACATTAGTTTAACGGAGACTTTAAATTCATGCTATTCCTTACATTTTGTATCAAAAGGAAAGTGACAGCATCAATTTAAAGTTTTCGTTAAACTAATTTGGGTTTCGTGCAACTCAGCGTATATCCACTGTTAACCTGCGGGGTAATAGCCGCGTACCTACACTATCAGTAGCAATGAGTTTAATTTGACAGTTCTACAACATCCATTGCGTTATTTACGTTGTTGAGCAGATTTTTTTTCGAATATATGAAGCAATGGATTAGCAATATACTTCAAAATCATTCAGATTGTGATTGATAGTGCATTACGCAATTAGGGTGCTGGTTTATATTGGACTTTTATTCGGTTCTTAAAACGAATATCACGTCTGACTGTCGTAAAATCAAATAGGAAGATAAAGTCTTAAAACGCTGAACTCGCAAGGCTTGGATGTTTGTTTGTCCGTAAGTTCTACAGAATACAGATGAACGATAACAGGTGAACATATACTATCCTGTCGTCTGATACCACCTTCATCCCGACGTCCCGGATTAACAAGTAGCTATGGATATTGCAATTATATTAGAATTTGGTATTGACATACGAGTATACTCGTATTGCGATTTTGTTAAGGCATAACGTTATCAATTTTAATGAAGAATATTTTAGTAGGAGACGCGAAGCCTTTTAAAATAAAATTCTAACATAATGATAGCGTTAAATTAATTTACATCCTGTGTCGGAACATCCAACACGTTGTGGACGTCGAATAAAACTTCAATACTCATAAAGAGACTGGGCAAATTAAAATTTGATTTTGCGATCTTGTAATTTCTAATCAGAACGAGGTAAAATATGCGTCCCATAGGTACCCATCGTGTCAGATTACACATTATAAGCGTTGAGTTTATTAGCTTTGCTCCATAGAATCTCCATAAATGTCATCTGAAATAAATGACATGTAGGCATGTACCTTCCCGCAGAGCCGATTGAACCGCCTGATACACCGCTCGGACTCGCACCATGGAAGCTGTACCAGATAACGCATAAAGATCGTGATATGTTAATTTTTATGTTATTATCGTTGGAAATAAATTATCTTTTGTAAAGCACATACCTGCGGAGGTATCAGAACGGTGCCGTTCCTTAACATGTGTTTGTTCTACGTAAGGTAATTTACATAAATTTATAATTACTTACCGCTCATTTTGTACAAAAAGCATTTTTTACTTTCGTCAGCTAACTATCCTATGTATCAAATAAGGAAACCGATGGTCCCGTTTAGTCCTTAATATTGTTTATTATTATTCAAATTTTTAAGCAAGAACAAAAGGCAGATGGTTTGGTTGTTGACAAAGATGGATTGCACTCTATAGCTGAAGCAGGTTGGTACAATAGGAGGGGACAAAAACTGGCTTATTGTAAGGAGCGTCACATCTCTAAGCTCATTACCTGCGCGCGCGCACGGGCCCTTTCAAAAACGTCACTCCAGCTTACCTCAAACACATAAATGACAAGTTCACAGGTATTAGTTGTGACGTTCGTCTAATTAAAATCGTGAGGATTAAGTTCTTTGGCATAGAAACAATGTTCCCGCTTGATGTGAAGTGTTTTATACATAACCAACACTGAATATTTTACCGTTAGTAAATGAAAATAGAATTTACTGCTAATTTTAAATCCCCGTTAATCCAAAACAACCGCAGGTACTTGTAATTATGAAGCTATTTTGTTTGATGTTTTCTATAAAAGTGTCTAGGATACTAATAAATAATAATAATAAGACAGTTATGAAATCATTTAATTACAATAAATTCCTAGTTACTTGCGTCTTAGCTAAATTCGTCATGTGTAGGTTTATGCTGTTAGTTAATAATCTATCAATGAATTGTATGTTACCTGTACAGAGGCCAAATTTAATGTTATCAGTAGGGTTGCCAACTTTTTTATATCAAATATAGTATTTTCGAAGCATAAGCTTGTAAGAATATAGTAGATGGCGAATAAAACAAAAAAAAAAGTAGTTAGGTACCTAGGTATGTTTCAAAAATATAAGATTATTTGCTACTATAAGCCTTTATTAACAGTTTTTAACATTTTTTTAATTTCTCATAACTATTACAGTCTAAATTAAAGTTACAAAATATAATTAATTCAGATTTTATGAGATTCAAGGTTCTTACGGTACAGACTCACGCGATATCAGACATAGAAATTGTGCTACTAGTGTCGCGTCACGCCCGCGATATCGCACCAGTCTGTACGAGCCTTAATAGTATCCCTATTGCGCTCATGTCACCATTTTGTATTAAAATAAGAAATTAAATGAACATTACTTATAATAAAAATAAGAAATAATAGGTACAACTTTTTAAATATTAGATAAATCTGAATAACTGAACAACTTGTTGCCCTTTTCAGCAGTAGATTTTCTAAAAAAATTGTTCAGACAGAGCCATATCCAGAATTTTATTTTATTTTTAGAAAACTTACAAATTGTTAAGGTCTTAAAAATTGTCAATTTTGCATCAAAAATGTAGTAGTTTACTATATATTTTTTAGAAATATAGTATTTAGGCCTTTAACATAGTAGGATCATTGACATAGATAGTAAGTAGGATACTATAATAAACAGTAGGATTGGCAAAGTGAATTAGATACCTATGTATCTAATTCACTTTGCACACTATGTGTAAATAGGGATATTATATAAATAATTTGAGATTTAAATGGTAACAATTACACTCATAACCATTCCTATTAAAATAGCCCAAAAATAACAAACCTAAATTTAAGTTAATGTTATCCAATTCATTATTAGATATGTATTATGTTTTTGTGGCCGCCATTGTAACCAGACTCAAAAATTATGTGTTCCAGTTAAACTCCTACGAATGTTGGCATTTATTGCATGGGCACAATATTTTTATGCTTAGTTTCGTCACTTTTTGACCCTGAATTACTGCATTTTTGCTGTTTTGATATTCTGGTAATATTTTACGAAATGTATCGTTTTACATGGATTTTTTAAAAGTTACTTTTGAACACTGTGGAGGCGGTTGATATCTAGATACGTACATAACTATTTTCATTTATTACCGAATTATAGCTTCATTAGAACTAGGTGAACCGAGATATTTTAATTTAGCGCCAATAGAATATAGGTACTTAACCTTCATGCGATAACGAGTTAGTAGGTAGGTACGTACTACTCTTGATCATGTTTCCCAGTTTATATTGATTTGCATGGTATTCTCAAAGTAGTTTTAAGATTTGTTTTCTGATACAATCAAGTTAAAACAAATTACGTCGACTTGATCATACCTTTTTAAAAAAATCGAATCAAGCTGGCTTATCACTACTGATTAACGATATCAGCGATAACACTTGCAGCTACGTGCAGCTGTTTCATCGATAAGGGCAAATGCAATTGAACTTACCTAATAACCTCCACACTTCGGCGCTACTCAGGTAAACATTGAGGTGTGCCAGGCACGCAGGCAACAACAACACGAACACCAAGAACCTCATCATGCGGCTCCGACCACCACAAACGTCTCAAAGTACCAACTCCAAGTCCAACACCACGGTAAGTTCACCAACACACATTTGTTTCATATTTTCATCCACCGTCCCAACAACGATGCTGAGTTCTCGCAGATACAAGATTACACACTCGAATAAAACGTACAAATCCAGCAGAACAACCAAGTAAACTCGCGAATTAACACGTTAATCTATGAAAGGCTTTGATTTTATTCATGAATAGGTGTTTTAGTTTCGGTTTCTTATCAAATTCTGTTTATAAACATTGATAATATCAATGTTACTTTACGAAACAAAGCGACGCTACCTCCACGCGCCACGGTTCCTGTCAAACTGGTTGTTTGTGTTGCGTCGAGACGCCGCGTGCGTAGCGGGTGCAGTTCTATGTGTGCGTTTGTGAACGAATATTTTTGTATGAGGGGAAAAGAGATGATGTGACGGAGCGGCAAAGCAGGAGCCACGAACTTTTTTTAAACTACGTATGGCGTACACTAGATGGCGATACAATGAACATTGTAAATAAAGTTTTTCTAATATTTTAGTTTATTTGTTTCAATGAATTTAAGAATATTGGGGAAATAATTTTGGAATAAAGTAACCTGTAGTGAGTGTAGCTAAAAAAAATTACGAACTTTCTCCATAATAAAGATAGTGGGTTAAAAAAGGTTTTTGCAGGAAAACAGTAGGTACCTATGTACCACCAATATTTTCCTTTAAGTACTTGCAGTCAATAAATAGACAGGCAGTATTCATGGTGTTCAACTGTTCAGTACACAATCCTAAAACTCGAATGTGTTACTGAGTGCCTACCAATACAAACTCGATACTAATTACGAGTATCGAGTGAGATAGGTACTTTAGTAGTGCTAACGATGTCTGTGAACGGTGTGGGACCACCCACAGGCAGCCACCGTCTCATAATGAGAAGCTCATTGTGACTAACAAGCGTGTAAACAACTCGATATCGAATCACGAACGAGTTACGATCGATGGGGTGTGAAAGTCGCTGCACTTGCCACTTGCATCTTGCATCAATACTTACAAGATGTCGAAAAGCGGCCCTTAGTTCTGCTTCCGTTGTGTGTCGATATCTTCAAATCACTGTAAAGCTAGTGACAAGTTAGTTTCGATTGGAAACCAAACATTATCCTGATATTTAATTGATTTGAATGGCTATCAAAAAGTTAGAAGGTTATTGTTGGATAGAGTGGATTAGAATTTCTAATCAACACATTATCTAACGTTGTTGTTGTCTTCGTTATTAGGGACCGAACAATTAGAAATGATGACTACTTTTGTTAGCTTGGGTATTACCGCTGTTATAACAAATGTACATGATGACATTGAATAAATAAATAAATAATAAATGAATAGTCTTTCCTACTATGTAACTAGTTATTATCCCCTTGATTTCTAATTTAGAAATCTATGAAATCAGAAAATACATAGGTTTAGATTTTTCTGATTAATTGTGTAGTTCCCCTTAATTTCCATTAAAAAACCGACTAAGTGCACAATTAAAGGGTTCCGTAGTTGGGATGATTTATCTAAAAAAAAAACTTAACATTGTAAATTAAAAAAACATGTTCTCCCATGCATCGATATATGTACGTCCCGGTCAATTCTCCAACTGCAAATGTAAGTTGGTCGACTATTACTCGTTAACTTATAAAGCCTACTTAGCTGTGGTAGTTTTCCTTATAATTACGTTATTTATGTATGCAATGTTTTTTTCTTTCAAGATTTGTCGGCGCACACGAAGACCACTTGTCGGCGTGATTAATAAGTATTGGTAGGTACCCATGCCAAATTACAGCTTGCTAGTACTAAGGCCCGTATTACAGAACCTTACTCAAGACTCAAGCATTACTTAAAACTAGTTTCAACCAATCAAATGGCTTGAATCTAGTTTTAAGTAATGCTTGAGTATTGAGTGACGTTCTGTAAGAATCTCTGAGCTAAGCCGGGGACAGACAGACAGACACACTCGCATGGCGAATCTATATGGATTCCTTGTTGACTATGGAACCTTAACCTTGCTTGAGTATAGTTTTCAACGATTTCTTTTTTTTATGTATTGTGGTGTGTGCTTAGGTATGGCAAATAATTTAATTTAATGTTTTATGTTGCATTTTACATTTTATTGTATAGATTCAAGTTTTATATGTGAACAGACATCTGTGCTGCTGGGTAGTTTGTTGCGCCACTTCTTTTTCCCAACTAAACCGCTAGGAAGTGGTGAAGGGTGGGCGTTTTTGGGGGACTGTCTCATGAAATTTTTGACGTTCGAAAACTGCTGATTCTCAGCCTAGTTTGAATAAACGACTTTTAGAATAGAATAGAATTCTCTTTATTCAAGTAACTTAGACTCAAAAATGATTAGTAAGACTTACAACTATATTAGTTAGAACCGACACTTCACAAAAACAAACAAATGGAAGTGGATCCCCGTTGTGGCAACCCATGTGAGATGGCACAACACCGACCCACGAACACACAGTCTAGACGACTTGAAATCATGCTTAAGATACTGTTGGAGCTGCCCCACACCCTGCGCACCATGGAAGCGCACCTTTTGCGCATGGTTGTGTAGAAACAATCTACATGCGCATCCGCGAACATCCCCGATGGTCTTTTGATTTTGATTTTAAAATGTTAATAAAAAAATAATTTTCCAAATCGGTTCATAAACGACGGAGTTCTGAGGTAACAAACATGACTTGAGAACCTCCTCCTTTTTGTGAAGTCGGTTAAAAAAACGGTTAAACATTACACGAACCTCAGAGAACGGGGGCCTAAAATGGACGCTTTGGCAGAATCACATTATGATCTGCGTACAATTCATACATCTCGCAATTCATCTGTTTGACAGCTGCTATTTGACATTAGACTTCACTATAGCAATTCATAATTTGTGGACCATTTTACGAAACTCCATACAAAACTGTCAAACAGATGAATTGCGAGATTATGAATTGTACGCAGATCATATTATGATTCTGCCAAAGCGTCCATTTTAGGCCCTCTGATTGTTAGGTCACCAACATAGTAACTAAACAAACATGATTACCGGATGAATCTTAACGTAATTAAGGCACATAACTCTAACAAGGCTCTTGTTTGTTTCTGTCCGCAATTTTGTTCCAAATTATAGAGCACACTCGCCGCTCCGCGCAGTTTGAGGCACGCCTCTCACAAACCACGTCTAGGGCCACCAAAAGTACCAAGAATCTTCTGGTGGTAACTAAATGGTAAGAAGATGAACTTAGCGGCTCTATTGTGACATTATAGGGCGAAAATTATTGACAAATTATGACAAATTGTCAAGCGCGCGCAAACTACTGTTTAATTATTTGACAATTTGTCATCAATCGACGAGTTTGTTGCGATAATTTTCATTCGACAACTGGCCATAAAACTGTCCACCGCACAACACAACGTGAACGGAACAACAACGAGAAACGAGATTATTTGAACCGAATGTGACGTCCCGGGCTCCCGGCCCGGTGCGGTGGGCACGCGGCCATAGTCATCATTTCACCCGAAAGACGCCCACTGCTGGACACACCACGCTTGGCAGGCGGGTTGGCGATCGCAGTATGGTGTTAAAATGCATATACCACGCTGCTGCCCATTTTCTAGTAAGTCCCTTAGCCGCCTTTTACGACACCCACGGGAAGAAATAGGATATTGCTATTACGTCCGTGGTGACGTATGGTGCCCACACGTCACCAAACGGCCACATTAATGTAGGTATGTAGTACCTACCTATCGCTACTTCGACGCCGCCGTCATCTTCTTCTCGTGGACATCCCGCTGACGATGCGATGGACAAATGGACCTCCAGGGTCTTGCGCTCATTGATTGATATGATATGAATTTGGTAGTAGGTACCTAACCGTACGGCGATTATATTGTAAGTAATTAAATGGTGATAACCTTCTTTCTTTAGTCTGAGGTGATAACATTTTCCATCACACTTAAATATATTTGGGACAAAATATAACATGGTGTAAAAGTTATTGAAATTGATTCAGTTCCTTATTCTGCACAAACTATATTCAGGTTTCGCATAAACTAAAAATAATGTTGTATAATATGTCTATCTTACGACCTACCCGTGCTGAGGATATACGCTTATAATAAAAATAATTTTATTTTTCCTGTAAAATTTAGATTTATCGATTACCAATTTGCCATATAATTCGGTAGGGGGAGCGAGCAGCCATAATCAATGTAGACTGTCGCTACTTCGGCGCCGCCATCTCGTTCTCGTTGACGTCACGTTGACGTGGCGGTGGACAAACGCCCTTAGACTTTTTCAGTTTCTGGGGCCGTACTATGATTTGCTAAACCATCATTGTTCCACAAAATGGATAGTGCTGTGTGTGAGTATTGCTCCACCTCATTAATTAGCTAATAGACGGCCAAACTCAAGCTAACTGTTGCGATTGGCTGACTCAACAGCAGTCAATAAATATTTTTTAACAGTGTTTACCAGTCTCAGCTTGTTTGTTTCGTTAGTAAATAGCTGTGCATTAATTCTATTCATATTTAATTTATGAATCAATTGTTATGTAGTTTTTAATAAATAGATCATCTGGTGCACGGCGACTAAGTGCGAATTTCACCAATCAAACTGAACGCGATCAGCACCTAAAACCGAGTTCAAGAGCTGTCAGTGTCAATCTAACAAAGAAAATAGTGACACTGACAGCTCTTAAACGTAGTCTATGTGCTGATCGCGTTCAGTTTTCATTGGTGAAATTCGCCCTTAATTAATCGTCTGGGTGGTTGGTAGGTACTAAGTCGGCAACCCTACTCACAAACTCGCTAAGTATTACTGACATGTTAGGTTCTCCATAGTTATTTCCACAAAAGGCAAAACAAATCAAATATATTTATTTCGGATTCAAAAGATATCCATAGGTGTTAGTAACAATAATGAATACATATTTTAATTTGCGTGAAACTGTTTTTACGTTTAATATTGGTAGCTCTGGGAGCCTAAAATGGACGCTTTGGCAGAATCATGCGTGCAATTCACATAGCTCGCAATTCATCTGTTTGACAGCTGCTATTTAACATTAGACTTCACTATCTTAATTTTTAATTTGTGGACCATTTTACGAAACTCCATACACAACTGTCAAACAGATGAATTGCGGGATATGAATTGTACGCAGATCATAATATGATTCTGCGAAAGCGTCCATTTTAGGCCCCCTGCCTGTATAATTATTAACCCTTCATGCATCTGAGAAAAAAAAAGTTACCTAGAAACTACTTTGAAAGTTGTTCAACCATTATAATCTCCTAGACCGATGCCTAGTTCATAACTTAGAATTCCTTTGTTAAGTATACCATAATTTTGAAAAAGTTAGAAGGTTTGATTTAAATTACCTGTCTCTTACGAGATGTTGTCGTGATGAAAATTCTTTAAATTCATTTCCACTATTGACATCTGTCTATCTACGTACGCAAACAAGTTGAACTCGAGTTACACATTGTTTAAAAAAGGTAACACTAGATGGCGCTGGTTTAAATATAACGTAAATATATAGTGTTGTTCTTTTTTTTTACTATTTTATGTTTCTATGCTGATAAGCCCTGTATTATTGTATTTTTAGCTGTATAAGTTTTTAACAAAGTAATCAATCAAAGGATTTTTTTTTTTTCGATAATGATATACTTTTTCAACATTTAATAATACATCTT
Organism: Tiliacea aurago; assembly: GCA_948098905.1. Taxonomy (NCBI): domain Eukaryota; kingdom Metazoa; phylum Arthropoda; class Insecta; order Lepidoptera; family Noctuidae; genus Tiliacea; species Tiliacea aurago. The sequence continues at coordinate 22,944,581 of OX402577.1, forward strand.
CGGTAGTATAGTGGTAAGTATCCCCGCCTGTCACGCGGGAGACCGGGGTTCGATTCCCCGCCGGAGAGAATCTTTTTGCATTTTTTATTTGGTTTTGCATCAGAAATTCAAACATCTACAAAAATTCCTTTTAAAACTACAACCAATATTCTGTGCAATTAAAAATTACGATTTGCTATTGCCAAAAACGAGCGTTTTATAATTAAGGACGTCGTGATCCTAGGTAGGTACCTAGTTTCGACAAAAAACGCCGACAATAGGTACAGCTACCTTCAGTCTGCAGCTTACGATGAGGTCTGTCAGTCAGGCCAGGTGTAGAAATTAATCTACTTGTTGTACAGACGCCAGCACATCAAGCTACTACAATCTGTCAAATTTCTTTAATAGATTTTCAACTTTATCCGTACAGCATAAGGTTCAAGGTTGATTGGGAAAATTTGACAGTTTCGGGTAGCTAGACCTGCTGGCGTCTGTACAATGTACTGTACTGAATGTACAACTCATTATTAAACCTAATAGTATACACTTTTGTCTTCTTATACTTACTGATATAGGTACTTATTTGGGTTAGTACTTTTACTGGTATATTGCTTTTGTAGGTCCTCGGGACACTGCAGTGGGTTTTAGAACCACAGCAGGCTGCATGAGAACAGTAGAGAAGCGTTTTATCAACGGAGGATTAGACTAAAACCGGCCAAGTGCGAGTCGGACTCGCGCACGAAGGGTTCCGTACCATTATCTATAACAACGGCAAAAAAATCACGTTTGTTGTATGGGATCCCCCCTTATATGTCTGTTTTATTTTAATTGAATTATTTATTTTTAAATTGGATATATAACCAAAGATTCTGTGAATATTTCAACCATCTACCTGTTGCCGTTATCAATATCGGGCACAAACGAGCAAAAAAATCACGATTTTTGTATGGAAGCCCCCTTAAATATTTATTTTATTCTGTTTTTAATAATTATTTGTTGTTCTATACTTATAGCGGCAACAGAAATACATCATCTGTGAAAATTTCAACTGTCTAATACTATTACGATTCATGAGATACAGCCTGGTGACAGACGGACACACAGACAGACGGCCGCGGCACCGCGAAGCCTTAGTAATAGGGTTCCCGTTTTACCCTTTGGGTACGGAATCCTAAAAATTACGTTTTCGTGTAGACAGTAGAACATTTTCGGTAGACAAGCGATTTCTATTCTACAGTAGAGAAGAAATAGAAACCGTCATGCTAAGCCCGCTGGTCTGTCTCCATCCAGGAATATACAGACATAACTTATTTACACATAGTTCTGCAAGCAGTTTAGATTTCACCTCACAGTAATATTATAATACCTACCTGCTTACTTAGTGCCTAGTTTAAGACGCAAATATATGCCAGTGACCTTGATTGATTAGCTTGCGTGTTCTGTACTGAGCTCACGCAACGCGTCGTACGTTCAGCTAGTAACAGGACTCGCCCATCAAGGAGCGCTGTCCCCAATTTGACGCATTATTAATTTACTATACACAAAACAAAAGGTATTATATTAAAACGCGTATACTAAAAGATGAATAATTAAATTATCATTAAATTGGTGAAAGTTTCAGAAAAATACGCTTGATAGATTTTGCGCCATTCTCAGTTTTTTATCCGCGTTAGACATAACTTTACAAATTAATTTCAATAAGTTTTATAAACATAATCTAAAATATTCTATATAATCTAAGTTATTGAGAAAATGCTCTAATTTATCATATATTTTTTTCAAGTCATTAACACTACTCGTTTAGACGTGATCTTCAGTATAAAATCATTAAAAGTCCGTTATCGTCCCCTTAACTTGCTCTTAGAGATCTTGCTTGTCAGATAAGCATGTCATGTCACTGAATTTCGTTTTGAATTTAGTGTGTCACCCTTTTTTTATTTTTTTGGGTGGGAAATTACCAAAAATTTTCTCGCGCGGCGTGTCAGACTTTTACTGACTAAAACTCACCCGTGTTCCGTCCGTTGCCTGTGTGCCAAAGAGCCAGTTCACGCGATGCGTTGCGAAGATTTCGCCGCTTAGATGCGGTCACACGGGCGTTACAGCCGGCACGGCGCGGCGGCGCGGCGGCGCGGCGGCGCGGCGGCGCGGCGGCGCGGCGATATGTCATCACATCATCCGTCAAAATAATTGCAAAAAATCCGAATAAAACACTCGTGTGCTCTTTCTTCTGCCGCACAAACAACAGCCACAGAGCTAGAGATGGGTAACCACCCGGGTTATAACCTACTAGTGGGTTAAAACCCAGTTATCACCCGTTTTATTCCACCCATCGGGTGTTTTGGCCGGGTGAAAACAAAATATTTTTTTCTTTTGTATTTAAACATATAGCATGCTATGGTCGGTGTGCGGTATGGCAGGACCGAGAGGACGGCGTGGGCGGTCCGCGCGTAGGTAGCTGAAGAAAAATCAGCGCTGTTGGATGACAATTTTTCTCTTTTTTATCTGTAACTTATATGGTGTACATAATAAAGAGTATTCTATTCTATTCTATTCTAATTTTTGGAAAATTATTCGGTAATGCAAACTTATTATGGAACCTATTTCTGATGCAATATTTCAATTAGAAGGAAATTAAGAAAATATTCATAACGTATTTTTGATATTAAAAAATATGAAATCGAAATTACTTTTTAATTTGCCGGATGTCACAATATTAGAAAACGACCAAAAAGATGAAATATTAATGAATGTCAACGAAAGAATCAAAATGTGTTTGAAACCGATTCACTTTGCAGCGTACTTATTAGACCCCACAGACCAAGGATCTGAACTTGACGAAAGTCAAGACGTCGACGCTATGGAGTACATATGTGAAGTAAAAGGTTAAATGTCATGGCAAACTTGGCGTCTTAAAGAGCAAGAGGTGGTTTTTGGAGTCGGAGATTTCTTTGGGCTAACATCAACGATGTAAGCGCATCAATCTGGCGGAAAGGAATATGTGGATCTACTGCATTGAGCAAAGTAGCTGTCCGTATTCTTACAGCACCGTGCACTTCTGCTGCTGTAGAGCGGTCCTTTAGTGCTCATAGTAACATACACAGTAAAAAAACCGGCCAAGTGCGTCTCGGACCACGCACAATCAAGGGTTCCGTATTTGGCATGAATTTATCCAAGCAAACTTTACATAGTAGTTGAAAAACATGATCCCCATACATTCCAACTGCAAATGTACACAGACTTCGTATAGGTTTTCCTGTAATCTATAAGTAAAGAACTATTTTCTGTATTTTTATCAAAATTTTAAGCTCAGTAGTTTCGGAGATAAGGGGGGGGGATGGTCACTTTTCATCTATTTTCTTAAATGATTTCAAAAGTACCTATGTATTTTAAAATTGTAAAAAAAATATATATAAAAAATCCTTAAAGTGCTTTCATTTGATATGTCACACGGTACAGTCAAAAAAACTTTTTTTTATTTTTCTAATTCGCCCCCAAAAGTGACCTCCATATTCAAAATTAATTTATTTACGTAACACGTCCGTGTTTGGGTCACAGAAATTCATATGTGTACCAAATTTCAACTTAATCGGTCCAGTAAATTCGAAGCAAATCAGCAGTGACAGTCGGACAGGACAAACAGACACACGAGTGATCCTATATGGGTTCCTTTTGAGGTACGGAACCCTACAAAAGAAATAGACTCACTACGGAAAGGGCAGCAAAACTAACATATACATATAACATACAATTGGGTATGTAAAGTAAAAATTAACCTATGCCGATTCCAAAACCATTTCGAGATTTTAAGCTTCTAAGACTTATTTTTCTATTAATAGGTATTAAAATTATAAGATCGTGTTTATTTTCACAAAAATACTTAAAATCACTTGACTTTTAGTTGACCTCTAATTGACGTCACAAAGCAGCCTGAATTGGAAATTTCAGTGCCTCTTGTAATTAAATTGTTCTTTATGTGTCAAGTGTCATGCCAACGTCAAATTTACATGAAGCACTTATTATTATTCTATTCAGATAGGTAATTATGTAAATAGTGTAGTTTTTCACCAGCGGCGGACAGTACAAGTCAAATCATATCGATGTATCGCTTCAGGAAAACTTAACTTACGTTAAAATGATCTTCACAATAAAACAGTCGCCGCCCAGACTTGTACTAAACATTTACTTCCTCGCACCATTTCCTTTTTAAGGTTTCTTTTACTAACAATCAATTTGTGTCGGCTATTTGTTGTGGTGTTTATACTTGACGGTATGAAGAACTTAGCAGAAGTAGTCTTTGAATACATTCATTTTATTAATATGCCATAACTCTATACTAAAGTACGGAAGTCGCTAAAGTATGAAATGTAAACAAATTAATTGTCAAATTTGACAGTTTGACTTTACTGAATTTTGGTTTTAAATATGTGTTAAACATGGCAAAGATCCTAAGCTATTCAGCTACTAGTGACGTCAGTACGAACAATACTTAAAAAAATATATAAAAATAACTACAGCTTGTAAAAACAAAAAGATGAAATTATGTGTTTTAAATACTCTTATCATTCAAATAAAAATATAAATAACATACCTGAAAAATACTTTACATACCTAATTGGAACTTGTTGCACAAGCACGTGGATGATTTAAGTGATAGCACTGAGGACTGCGTGCCTGATTCACCACCGATGCATTTGGAATCCCAGACATATAATATGCAAACCACGCCGCTACGTACAAACAAATACAAACGTAAAAACAAACGTAGCTGCGGTTGAAGACCCTAAAATAAAAGTCTTCAAATTAATTAATTTTTTGTTTGATCATGTTTAGATATCGATACCCATAACGTCTGCGGAGTTTCGCTTGCTAATTTAATTTGACCCTGTATAAGTATAATACTGAAATGATTTGCGCCGTGCCGGCGGTGCGCGGCGCCGGCGTCGCACGCGTACACGATGTACCTACACCCCTCCCTGCCTCGTCTCGCTGGTTGCAAGACTTGCTTGCAGTCACTACGTGCAGTGCGACGCCGGAACGCACCGTGTGGCACACCATGGATAATTGTATGCAAGACGCCGCCGCCGCGCCGCAGCGACTGTTCCAGCGCACCGTGTGTCGCATCCCAAAATATACTATTGGGTAAATCTTATGTAATACTTTTATCTCGATAAATAAAGTCCAATCACCGACTCGACTGTCACCGTGGCCCTGAAACCCCGCAGCGCGGCGTCTGAATTCTTTCATTATCTCCGACTAGCATTTGACCGCTATTTTTATGTTATCAGTTTTTCATAACAGTAGACTATGCACTATATCTGTGTGTGCCTATTACGTGTGTATCATTTATCACTACCGTGAAACTATGTCTTTTTCGCAATGATAAGATTAAGTACCAAATTCTCTTTTAAAACTAATAATGTATCATGTTTTGTTATGTAGTTAATTATTTCCTAATCAATATCATACCTACAGCCAATGATATTATAAGTAAAAATTGGTATTTTTACTTATAATATCATTGGCTATAGCTGTCAATAATGATTAAAACTGAGCTAAAAAAGGAATGCAAAATTAGGAATGGGGTGTTATTGCTTAAGTGATACCTGTTATCTGATTACCTACGCCCTTCTTAGAACCTTAAGGCGATGAAAAAAAACGCATATTAGGTATTCCAAAATAGACTTTTAATATAAAATTTCATAAAAACTTGTTTTTCATAATAAATACGTCTCGGTCCTTCGGTACATCAATTTTCAGAACAATAAAACCGATTATCATCACTTGTTAAAAACATAAATAAATCATAGAATTAATAGAAAAAGTAAAGGTATAAAAAATCAAACTAAACAATACATTTGCCGTGTGATAGTGAGTATAAAATTAATTCTAACATCATAATTATAGTAAAAATTACGCGTTACATAAAAGCATAATTATTCGAAAATTAAATAGAGATATTTAAGATTAGAAAGGCTACGATTATGGCACAGAGGAACTATCGGGAGCGAGGCGCGCGCGCTCACTTCTCTTTGGGTTTCTTTTCCTTCTTGCGCGGCGGCGGCACGGGAGCCTCGGCGCCCGCCACGCCCTCCTTCTTCACCACTTTTTTTACCACCTTTTTCTTGGGCGCGTCCGCGGGCGGCGCCGACGACGTCGGTGACGTAGTTACAGCGGTCGCGGGCGGGGTATCCGTGATGGAGGACTCTATCTGCGCGGCGATGGAGGACTTGCCCTTGGCGGGGGTCTTGACGCCGATCTGTGCGAGCGAGACCGCGCCGACGGGCGGCGTGGGCACCTCGGGCTCGGCCACGGACAGGCGGGCGGGCGAGATGAGGGCGGGCGGGCTGGCGGCGGCGGGCGCGGCGGGCGAGGTGACGCTGGGCGTGCGCAGCTCGCGCGCGATGATGTCGCTCGCGAGCGCGGCGGCGTCCTCCAGCTCGCTGTCGGGGGTGGGGAGCGGGTCGGCGGCGGCGGGGGGGCTCAGCTTCAACTTGCCGGCCGGCTTGCGACGCTCCTCCGCTACACAACCAATTCTCGCCTTTAGTCTCTCGAGCGATTAGACGTGGCGTTAGTATGGCGGTCACATTAGAGAGCAAGCTCGGTTAGGGCCTGGAACAAAGTCGAGGGAAAACATAGCTACTAGGTTAATTAGAAACGATGCAAGCGGAAAGTTAGGACTGTGTCAGTTTAGTGGAGTCTCAAAGCTTCAATGACCATTACAAGGATTATTATTTTATTTTTGGTTTCGGTTTTCTGGCGAGGATACGATCCATTATATTTGTAAATAGGTCAAAGGTTTAAATAAAGGTATGAATAATACAATTAATAAATTAATTATAATTATTTATAAATAGGTTCTACGTGTGTGAACAAGTTTTGTGCCAACTACGTGAAGGTGTATGGCTATGATAAGCATTGAATAATGTTCCTTGCAATGTGTGAAACAAAAATGTAAAGCATCGGAAAAGATCTGTTACAATTTCGACAAGTGGAGAGATTGGGGAAATTGTAACGATCCCATGGGTGCATCACACAGACATGCGAAGTTGCATCTAATGATGGTATCGGATGCAACCGCACTGTAACAACTTATTCAGCTGAGTAACTTGGCATTTATCACATTGAGAGAATCGCCATCATAATAATTTCTCCAGAAATAGCTGAATGAGTGGTCGACCAAATGTCCCTACGATCTGCATCTACTTGGACGCAACCCAAAATCCACAGATTATTTTAGTCGAAAATTGTGTAAACAACAATGAGGAATTTCAATTAGACTAATGTACCTACATTTTAATTGGTGAAGAATGTAATCAGATTGGAATTCATTGGAAATGAAAGTAGTCGTTAACAAACATACAGTTCCTCCACCGTAACCCAAAATCAGCGCAAAGATGAAGTTGCGTTGAGTCCAAGTAAAATAATAATTATTACCTGATCTATCAAAGCCGCGTCTCTTGCGCTGCCTCCTCGGAAGCTGGGTGAAATAACAACGAATTTTGAAACGTATGCTGATAAAATAAACATAAAACCAAACATCACAAAACGGCACAAAAGAAAACATGTGGACACATCGAGTTACGTGCCGGCCATCAAGCTGTTCACATACATCAGCGGACCGAGCCACGTAACAAGGATGCAGCTAAACTATAAACATATATTAGTGGAAGTCTGAAAACTGCAAAATGAACTCGGTGAGAATTGACAGTGCAAAGCTGTTAACCGACGGTGGCGCCATCGCCGTTGTACTCACTTTTGGCAGCCGGCGCCGCGGGCGCGGCCTCCTTGGACGGCGTTGTGGCCAGGGGCGGACTGTCGCTGGCGGCTGGCGCAGCCGGGGCCGCTTTCTTAGGGGTGGCGGGGCTACCCGGTGCGGGGGCCGCAACCGGAGCCGCCTTCTTAGGGATGGCGGGGCTACCCGGCGCGGGGGCCGCAGCCGGGGCCTCCTTTTTAGGGGTGGCGGGGCTGCCCGGCGCGGGAGCCGCAACAGGGGCCGCCTTCTTAGGAGTGGCGGGGCTGCCGGATGCGGGCGCGGCCGGCGCGGGCGACGCTACTTTCGGAGCTACCGGCGCCGCTACAGGAGCCGCGGCAGCCGCTGCGGGAATTTCAGTCTTTTGCGCCGGCTTCTCTACGACGGGTGCGGCTTCTGGGGCGTTTGGAACTTCGACCTTAGCGGGTGCTGCTGGGGTGGCAGCTGCTACGGGCGGCAGTGCTGCTACAGGCGCAGGCACATCTGGGACGATGGCTTCCACGGATACAGGAACTGCAAGTGGAGATTTTTCCACTGGTACAGGCACAGGCGACGCTGGCTTATGCACAGGAGCAGCTACTTCCGCGGGTGCGACGACGGCCTCTACTGTGACAGGCACGGGAGCTTCGATGGTTGCCACGGCCTCTACTGTGACCGGAACTTCAGCTGCTTGCACGGGTGCGGGGGCAGCCGCTACTGGTGCGGGCGCAGCCGCTACTGGTGCGGGCGCGGCCGCTACTGGTGCGGGCGCAGCCGCTACTGGTGCGGGCGCGGCACTCTCCGCGGGCACGACTTCCTTTGCCACTTCCACTTGTCCAGCCACTGGTTCCTGTACGACATCACCGGACTGAACGACCACCTGTTCGGGAGCAGGCTGCGGGGCGGGTTCCCTCGGGGGAGACTGTTTAGCTGGTGAGGTGCGGGGCTGGCTCAGTGTTTGCGAGATCTTCGCCCAAATGTTTGCAAAGGAGTCGGCACCCATGTAGTCAATGTTCCCGGCCTCCCAGCCCTGGCGACGCGTCAGCTCGTCCAGGGCCTCGCGCTGTCCGGCCGCGCCGGGCAGTACACGCGCCAGGTTGCCGGCAACACCACTCTGTAACAGAGGTTAGTTTTATGTAGTTTCAGCTCGTGTAATAATAATGATATGACTACATTTCTAATAGGTTTTTTAAAATACATTTCTAAGGAATAGTGTTAATAAATAGTTAAGTACGTGCGGATTACAATCAAGTGGTGAGCATGCAAAGCTTCTCTACAAACTGAGCTTACATTATGGCTAACACTTTTGCATTTAAGCTTTTTAATAAAATAAAAAACGTTTTACCTGTGGTTGTCGAGGGTGAATATTTCTGGGTGTAACTTACTTGGACTTCAGAGTCGTTGGTATCCAGCGGCTCGTCCTCTGGTGAGTGCAAGTCATTGTCTATCGGCGACGGGGAGTCAGACGGGGGGGAGGGAGTAGGAGTAGGTGGTACTTCATGCGAGCAAACTTTTCGACCTCGAGAATCGACGGTAGCTCTGTGCCTGAGATAGAAGCCATCGTACGGGTGCCTAGGCACTATGTCATCGAAATCGTCACTTTCAGTCTCGGAAACATCCCCATTCACCATTCCTTGTTCTTTATAAATATCAATGCGGTGCAGTCTTCGACTACGGCGAGGGCGTTTCTTTTCTTTTACCGGTTGAACATGGTGTACTGTTATCTCTTCATGTATTGCCGCTTTTTGAGGAGTGAATGAAGTAGGATTACTATAAGTGTGTTCATGTTTTTTTTCATCAATGTGATAATGTGGTGGTTCTTGTTCAAAATGTTGTGCGTGATTGTTATAATCGTGTTGTTGTTCATGTGAGTGAGTATGACGGTGATGATCATGACTGTGATGGTCTTGGCTGTGAGTGTGATTATCGTGGCTGTGAATGTAATGATCATGACTATCGTGACTGTGATGACCATGATTATCGTGACTGTGATGGTCATGATGATCATGACGGTGATGGTCATGATGATCATGATGATGATGGTCGTGGCTGCCCCAGTTGTGATCGTGTTCTTGATACCAGTGACTTTCATGGTTATGTTGATCGTGTCTGTGTTCATGTTGTGTCTCGTGTTGCCAATTATTTGTGTAATGCGTTTGACTATCTTGATTCAGATTATGTTCTATATAAGTGGAAGGAGGTTCTTGTGCCTGATAATCCCAGGCGTATTTCCTAATTTCTTCGTGATCATCTACTCTTCCTAATTCCACATGATGCCTAGGTGCATCTTCTGCATTTGGCGGTATGTTTCCTCTATAGATTTTCCAGGGGTCGTGGAACTCTGTTACGTCTATCTGAGTCTCACGAGTTTCTTCATTATTTTCGACATCGGGATGATGCCAAGCAAATTCCGATTCCGGGTCCGGAGTTGGCTGATAGCGGAATTGGTGTCGCACGTCTAGTGGAAGTAACTCTGGTTGTGCTTCATGTGCGTCATGTGTCCCCACCTCAACCTATCGGTTGAAGTGAAACAACTCAGTAGTATGCATGCACACAAACACTTGGAGTAAGCTTCGTGCACTAGCTAGCTCACTATACAGTGCAGAAAACTTTGTCCAAGCAACTATTTGTTTAAAAATTATAATGCGTCACTAAATAAACATACTGGCTTAAACAATCGTTGTAAAGGAAGTTCTAAAGCTTAACAGAAAAGAGAGAGAAACAAAAATTAATAACTATAAATAAAAAAAATATAAAAGAGAGTTTTTCGGTATGTTTATAAAGATTTCGCGGTGAGTATTCCACCAAAATACCAACACCATCTACTCCGTCCCATACAGATATTAAACAAACCGTGCAAAAGCAGACAGACATATATTTTGTAAAGTTAGAAAATGTTAGTATTTTGGAGAAATATTATGTCACACGGATAAAAGAATGCTTCAAACAAAAGGTGCGTCAAGTAGCAGTAGTAGTGCACAAGCGCAGAGTGCAAGCTATTGTTATAGGTAGGTAGTTACTGTTTAGTCACTCAGGGATTCACAACACCTAACACGGTGCTAAGTATAAAGAAAAAAATATTTAAATCAATAAACCTACAATACATGAGATAAAATTGTATAAACGCAAGGTGGAAAGCTAAACATGAAATGTGTAAGTCTCACCTCTGCAATTTTAGAGTTAGAGTCCTTCCGTGAATGCTTGGAAAACATGTTGAAGTGTTCAGATCGGAGGTTGTAATGACAATGGATCGATTTACTGAACCGTACGAGGTACCCCGAGATACTCGCGGTCACGACAAACCGCACAAAGATGGGTTCGATTTCAACAATGTGTAACCGATATGTAAATTAATCTAGATCAATCACAATACGTAATACTTCAGACTTCTTGAGGTTACAATTTACAATACAATTGAATATATTATTTTTGTGGTAATTGGATATAGGAATATCGATTTCATTTGTTCTATTTCGATTCGTGGCATATCCATCTAAACAAGTCTGCGTTCACATGACCAGGCGGACTAGACATTGTTTGGCGTGGCTTGTGTTATTTATAGGCTCATTCACTTTCTTATTTGTATTCTCAGAAGATCACCAAAGCCTTTATAGAATCAGTAGATTTACATCCAAAGATTATCCCTGTCTGATTGAATGAAGAATCTAATATAAACTCCTCAATGACTTACCATGCCAGTGTCGAGCTGAGAGTGGACTTGTCCAACAAAGATGTCCCACCAAAGCTGGAGGAGGCCACGGATGTGCTCGGGCGCATCGACGGAACCTGACTCAAAGTTGAACTGTTGCAGCCAGGGCTTAGCGGCGCCGATGAAGTGGATGATCTTCAGGTTCTGCCCGAAACTGGAAGAGGAAATTAGTTGGAAATACTGATATTGCTTGACAATGAACTTTTCTGTTTTCGTGAATAAATTTGAGGATAGATAACACCAATACATATAATACATGGAACCACCCACTGCCAGGTTAATAGGCCCTTTCCTTTCATATCAGCCTGGAATCACCCACTGCCAGGTTAATAGGCCTCCTTTCCTTTCATATCAGCCTGGAATCACCCACTGCGAGGTTAATAGGCCTCCTTTCCTTTCATATCAGCCTGGAATCACCCACTGCCAGGTTAATAGGCCTCCTTTCCTTTCATATCAGCCTCGAATCACCCACTGCCAGGTTAATAGGCCTCCTTTCCTTTCATATCAGCCTGGAATCACCCACTGCGAGGTTAATAGGCCTCCTTTCCTTTCAGCCTCGAATCACCCACTGCCAGGTTAATAGGCGTCCTTTCTGTCATACTTCCCGATTCTGTGCGTAACTTATCCAGGTGTTTCCCGCGACTTTGTTAATATCGTCGGCCCAACGCACTTTTGGACGTCCTTGGTTTATAAGGCCACCATTCACAAAATAATATATACACAATATATAGTCACGCCTATTTTCAATGGAGGAGGGCTAAAACTACAACAATTTGCTTGTTAATCGATCATAATCCATTTGGCAACCGTTCATTGTAGTACATGTAGACTACACACAAGTTCAACGATAGAATTCTATCATACGTCGATAATATGGGATGATTAGATAGTAACCAACCCTTTCACAGTTATTGTGTTGTTTCCTCGAATATATAACGTTAACAAAAATAACAGCCATATGCTATATTAAAAAACATTGCTGGATAATGAATAATTTTAGCATCTGTTTGTGCAAGATTTGGAGTATTGCTATTTTAAATTCCTGCTGGCGTCATACAAAATGTACTTTGTGACGTATACCCATAACTGATATTGCTTGCGACACTGTATTCATGATTGCCAACGTCAATATCGAGCGTGCGAATGCATCAGGTATTATCACTCGTGCGGATCAACGTGGCAAGACAAACGGTTTCTTGATTTCAATTAAGTTGCTATGAGTCATCTGTCATTCTCGTATATTTTGTACAATATACATATTCTGATGTGGTTTTCACTTGACTTGCCGTTACACATTTTTTTTGCAAGGAAATGTAGCCAAAAAATACTTTACGTTTCTTCGTAAAGTAACGACGAAAATGTATTTTTTGGATAAACCTGTTGTTGAGGGTTGACTGTGCTAAGAATGGTCACCTGCCTAGCCTTTTCCCACCTATGTTAGGGTTAGCTTCCAGGCTAACCGCATGTAGCTAAATACCAGTTTTAAAACAAATAAAACTAGGAATATAACTCACTGTTTCAAAGCGGGCAGGTACGAGTAGAAGGCGGCAGATGTAACGTTGTAGAGGAAAGGCAGATGCTTGTTGATGTCTCCACGCGCCCAATCCGAGAAGAAAGAGTTCAACAGACCTTGGTCGCCACCTGTCACCGAATATCAATGATATTACACGCTAAACAACTTGATAAATTACCATCACTAATAACGTGAAAACACTCGAGCTAAAAGTAAAAAATTTCATAATCCATGTAACTGTTTTGGGACAAATAAACATTTTTCATTTTCATTTCATATTAGTATCCATGACAGTTTACATAAAACGATGATGAATTTATTTCAGCTGCATAAACAAAAATTGCTTTACGAATATCCGCTAGAAATTATACAATATGTTCTGGGGAAAATAATGTTGCAAAATTTTGGCACTTTCAACTAATTGTTGATTCAATTCCTACGATGAGGTTAGATCATCATTATGATGAATTACAAAAGGATCTTACCATCAAAGCTGCCGCGCTCCTGTGCGAAGGAGATGAGCTTGCTAAAGGTGTCAGCTGATGGGGAGTACACGAACACTCCCGAGTTGAAGCAGTCGGGCCAGCCGACGTCGGGGGCTGCCGATAGCTGCTCACGCTCGAACAACTCATCGGAGTTTTGGACAACCTAGTTAACGAGATTATCGTTAGGTTTCCATGTCTGAAAAAGGTGACTGGCGATCCCATGTAGAAGCAACTGCTTGCGTTCCAACAACTAGTTTCGGGACAGTATTATTGAAGTTAAACAAGGAAACCTACCTAAAGAAAGGTATGTATTCTGATCTCTGGATGTTAATGATGCAGTAAATTGAAGAGACTTGTAATCTAAAGATGGACTTATTCAAGACTCAACGTGGGATGCAATGCAGAAGTTTAGAAATTATATCTCAGTGTTTCAGGTCTGGTATTTGCCTTTTTAAACATGTGGTTTAAACCAGAAGTATAATTAAGCACAAATTAGTATATTATCGCATGATGTGATTCTATCCTTTTGACCTTTATCATCTCAACATTTTTTATAGATCTAATACAAATTACGAATTATAATGCACTCATTATACAAAGATTTCGTTGTGGTCCACGCGAGGAACACGTATATATATCAAATAACTGGTATTTTTATCAAGAACTCTTTATCTACTCATGGATAAATTCGCGAGTTGACTCAATAACCCGCGATAAATATAAACTTCTGGCGAGTCAATGGATTCTATCCGCACACTATCTTATTGTTTATTATTGGAACTTAAAAATCCATAAATTGAAATTTTCTATACGTTTATATTATGTAATTTCATGATATGAATGATAACGGCATGCAAACATCGTGTAATGATAGTTTTACTTTCACAACACATGTGCTACCTTCAAAAGAACTGAAGAATGAAAGTGTATAATATTGGAGCTGGTCCAAAATTGTCGGGAACAAAGTATTTGGGCCACGGTTATGCGTGTCGTCATCTCGTGTTACTGCACTAACGGCACATCCGGTAACATTGACTTTCTTATCGCATAAACAGTTATAAATATCGAAATAGAATTAACGACTTTTACATACGCTCGTTTAATTGGAAAAATCGAAAACGATTTACAACATTCAAGACATTCATGTTGACACAAAGTCTATTGCCGAGGGTCGCGTCATCACGCTCGTTAAACATTATCAGATTTGGCTGAGACAACTACAGTCTCTGGGTTAAATGCTTGACCATTAATTTAGCATACTCTTAATGAAATCACCTACGTCTCACTAATAGTCTTGAGTGTTGAGTTCGAACACTTTATGATAGGACATACTTAGTTTAATAAATTTGAGGCAACTGTTACTACACGAGAATTGATTGAAGCAATCGCCGCCAAACAACGTTTATCTGAAATTGCTCTTTGATATTGCAAACATATTTACACTGCAAAGTTTGCTTTACCAATCCAGATCATCTCGAATAAAATTCCATGTTAAAATGGGAATGGATGGTGACGTTAGGACATGAAACCGTTTACTAAATCGTTGCCGGCAAACAGCTGAACATGCACGATCTAATTCAGTTTTAGAGCTGTCGACGTGATAGGACGCTGATTAATTAAACTTTAGAGAAGACAGATCTGTCTGAGACTGCTGCCAAAAAAGCTCACCAATGTGTCGGCATCCAGGAACACGCACTTGTCGTACTGCGTGAGATTCCAGCAGTGGATCTTAGTGAAGGTGATGCCGAGCTCTGGGCGCTGCAGCAGAGCGAGGTGTGCCGCGTCCTGCGAGTCCAACACGTCCACTATGATCACCTCCGCGAACACTGCGCGAAGACGCTCTCTGAGAACACCCAATATCAAAATATTAGAACAATCTTTCTATACTACCCTCCTTCTTCATACTGTGAGCAGTTGATCTGAAAACATGTGCGTAGGTTGTTAACCACTTAAGATCAATTGTCATTGATCTTGATCCCGCGTTATCTGCCTATCAGGATATTGCACTTTCAGAAAAAAGCATACCCTCATATTTGAGGTGTTACCGCTTACGATTCCCTGTCAATATTTGAGTCAAATCTACTGTGGGTATGTCAGTATTTGTTTAGTCGTTCTTACGTGCACAATGAATACATATTAAAAGAGACAAGTGTCCGTGTGGCGTACGTGAAACATTATTTGAGTAATCATTTCTGAATATTGACGAATGCATAAATTATTCACTGAACTGAAAATTGTTAAGTGCAAATAAATATAATGGTACAGTGATAATGGCGTATGACTGTGCATCGACAATCATACCTACAATCAGTCAATAATGGCAATTTAAAAATAGGTGTTATCTTGGCACACACACTGAGCAAGATCCAGTGCTCACTGCCTACTTTTTATTTAATTTCAATTAATGTTCATTTAAACTGCAAATGCGAATGGTCTGTGATTTATAACACCCACAGCTGAACTTGATTTCTGATCAATAAGTCCCTCCGATATCTATGCATTTGTAGGTGATTTTACCAATCGTTAAGTACTAAAACGTCGATATTGTTAACCGTCGATATTCGGTACAGACGCCAGCAGGTCAAGCTACCCGAAACTATCAAATTTTCCCAACCAACCTTGAACCTTAAACTATAGCGATAAAGCTGAAAATCTATTAAAGAAATTTGGCGGATTGTAGTAGCTTGATGTGCTGGCGTCTGTACTATACTACTATGGATAAAATTTTACAAGTCGTCGTCAATAAATCCTGACTCCTAATTTTAGTCATGCTCTCTAGTGTCAGCCAATCTGCATTGTAACAGAATGCAACAGGTGTAGGAAATAACGATATGTTTACACACAATTTTTTTGTCTTGTCATTCAAAACTAAGAATAGGACCACCTCTTCTCGTGGGTGTCACCGTACTCAGAGAATATTAATGGGATGAGTCTGTAGGCACCAAAATCCACGAGCGCGCCGTGCAATTAACGTCATAGCGTAGCATTGCCAGACAGAAGTCACCTTATGTTAAAGCAAACACTTACCAAGGTGGCACAACAGGTTCTTTTCGCACTCAATCAGATATTGTCATTTAAATAAAAACAAAAAGTTCGCATATAGAAGTCTGTATATGTACCTACCTCATAGGCTCTGTGACGGATGGTGTGATGAGTGCCACAGCAGGATACGTGGAGCCGACGCGGCGCAGCGAATGCGCCAGCACCAAGGCTCCCAGGCCGTAAGAGTCGTTTGTGGCTAACGTCACCCATGCTCGATCTGAACACAAAACTATACGGTAAGAAGAAACCACACGGACGATCAACATTGCATTGACATTTGCAGTGTTGTTTTGTCAACAGTGGCATTATTGATCACTATGGGACCGCGGGCTGATTTCATACATTTATATTTTAAAAGTTGAGTTGTCTGTCTGTCCCTGCTAGCGTTACCTTCGAATTTTGCTGCTCAATCTGGGCCACGCCTGTACTTCAGACTGTTTGTCTATGCTGGCCACTATTTGCATTTGTGAATGATTGCGTACAGTAGCCGTAACTGCATAGTAAGTTTTATTAAAGGTTAATCACGCAGCAAACCAAAATGGCGTTTATGCTTATGGTTCCTATGTAGCATGACCACATGAAGGAAGTCACTATGGAAAGTAGATAGGTACAGCAAGGACCTACAGACATAGTATCATTGATATTCCTGGAACATTTTCGGTATTGCTACAGTATTCCATATCCTTGTACAATTTAAAAAACCGGCCAAGTGCGTGTCAGTCCACGCCCAATGAAGGGTTCCGTATTTGGCATGAATTTATCCAAACAAACTTAATATAGTAGTTGAAAAACATGATTCCCATACATTCCAACTGCAAATGTAAGTTTGTACGCACAATATTGAGTGATTTACCATGTTATTTTAAGATCACAGACTTCTTATAGATTTTCCTGTAATCTATATGTAAAGAACTATTTTCTGTATTTTTATCAAAATTTTAGGCTCAGTAGCTTCGGAGATAAGGGGGGGGGAATGGTCATTTTCCATCTATTTTCTTATATGATTTCAAAAGTATGTAAGTATTTTAAAAATGTAAAAAAAATATATCTAAAATCCTTAAAACAAGTCCTTTCATTTGATTTGTCACACGGTACAGTCAAAAAACTTTATTTTTTTATTTTCTAATTTGGCCCACAAAAGTGACCTCCATATTCAAAATTAATTTATTTACGTAACACGTCCGTGTTTGGGTCACAGAAGTTCATATGTGTACCAAATTTCAACTTAATCGGTCCAGTAGATTCGGAGCAAATCAGCTGTGACAGACGGACAGACAGACAGACACACGAGTGATCCTATAAGGGTTCCTTTTTTCCTTTTGAGGTACGGAACCCTATAAATTACATAACATCATCATCATTGTCCTGCCCTTATATCAATTTATTTGGGGTCGTCGGCGCAATATGTATTTTTCTTCTCTATTAGCTGTCATCGCGGTAGTCACCTCCTTTCTAGCCATATCATCATTCACACAGTGCATCTGCCGTTTCTTAGGTCTTCCCGTACTCGTATAGCCATCCACATTCGTACTCAAAACTTTCCTGGCGACATTTCCCTCATTCCTCCGCATCACATGCCCATACCATGACAACCTATTCCCACACAACTTTTCAGTCACCGGTGTCACTTTCAGACTTTCTCTTTTATATAATAATATTCCTTAATTAATAAAATAGACAAAGTATAACTAATAAAAAGTAAATAATAAATAAAATTAGGTAATTAGTTAGGACCCCCCTCTTTGGGTAAAGGCTTCGGTAAAGGCCTCCTCCCTTTCTTGCCAGTCTTTTCTGTCCAGGAGGCCTAAAATGGACGCTTTGGCAGAATCATAATATGATCTGCGTAAAGTCCATTTCACGAAAGAAGTCCCGCAGACGTGGCGCTGCAGGCATGGGTTATTTTAGGAATGTTGTTAACTTAGCGTATAATAATAATTAGTTCCACTTATTTCCGCGGGACTTCTTTCGTGAAATGGACTTTACAATTCATACATCCCGCAAATTCATCTGTTTGGCAGCTGCTATTTGAAATTAAACTTCAATAAAGCAATTCATAATTTGTGGACCATTTTACGAAACAGATGTCAAACAGATGAATTGCGGGTTATGAATTGTACGCAGATCATATTATGATTCTGCCAAAGCGTCCATTTTAGGTAGTCCCCTGTGCTGCTGCAGGCCAATTCTGGCCCGCTACTTTTTCGATCTCGTCGACCTTTATACTCATTTCTCTTATATACTCATTTCTTATTCTGTCCATTTGCGAAACACTGTAACATTCGGTATTGCTACAGTATTCTTTAACCACAAGGATACAAACAATTAAAAAATTACAAAATATCTCGACTGTACCTATTACCCTACCCTATGGGTGTGCGTGTGTACTTAACTATCTAGCTAGATTTACTGTTATAATCTTTTTATTGTTTTTATTTCAGTATTTGTTTCCATTTTTTAGGGTTCCGTAGTCAAAAGGAACCTTTATAGTTTCGCCATGTTCGTCTGTCTGTCCCCGGCTTAGCTCAGAGACTTAGTAATAGAAAGCTATATTTTGACATGGGTATAGGTACATATTAATTACTTCGACAAAGTGGTAAAATAAAATATTGCAATTTTTTTTTTAGGATACCTCCCTACTACGTAAAGTGGGGATTACCTAAGTATTTTTTTCTCGTTTATCCCATGATGTGGGGTATCGTTGGGCCGTTCAAAAATATTGAGGGTCTGTCAAGACCATGTTTCGATTCAGGGATCCGTCCGTTTGCGTAATATTAAGCTTTAAAGTGCAAATTTTTGATAGAGTCGATTAAATTTGATCGATTAATGAACAACATTTAAGTGTCGTCGTCCCTGCCAGTTAAATGATTGTTTTTGGATTTGTGAAAAATTAATGGCCGTAGTAGGTAAATATAACGAAATTAAAAGGAAAACTAAGTACGTTGCTTTACAAGTTAACGAGTAATAGTCGACCAACTTACATTTTCAGTTGGAGAATTGACCGGGACGTATATCGATGTATAGAAGGAAGGACATATTTTTCAACTACAACGTTAAGTTTGTATTTGGGATAAATTCATCCCAACTACGGAATCCCTCATTGTGCGTGGTCTTGGCGTGGTCCGTCCGAGACGCTCTTGGCCGGTTTTTTTTTATAAAACGCTGGCAGGTGTCCCCCAAAAAACATGTTTAGGACTCTCAAGATACATCTCTCAGAAATACCTACATTACAGCTACATTATGCTAGGCTCCTTGATTTTTGTTTTATTACCGACAACATACATGGAACAGCAATAAAAGTAATGTCATGTGAATAGTTACATTATAATAAACAGAAAATCATGGTATTGGCGAGACTAATCCAATCCTCATCATCTATACTACACATATAATAAAATGCAAGCACAGCCAAAACTGTATGTTGAATATTTTTGAAAAAAAGTAATTGCTACGAGGTCTGGGATAGATTCTAATGCCGAAAATATAGTTTTAAGAATTTTTATCTGTTTGTCTAAATGTATGTTCCAACATCACGCAAATTCTACCGCAGATTTTTGCATAGATATGGGCTATAAGTCTGGTCAGTCGGTACTTCGGTAGGCTTATAATCACCACAGAACAGATAAAAGTTTATCTGTTCTGTGATTATCACGCTATTTGCTCTATTCTATAGTTTACAGCAAATTGTTAAAAACGAGCCAAACCATTGCCAACCACCAGATTTAACCGTTAGAATGATTATCATCACGATATATCTTTATGGTGTTAAGCAGTCTATCATCATGACCTAATTATACAGGATCGATTTTAGAGATGGGCAAGTAAGGCTCTGTACACGAAATCGGTCTTAGGAGACTGTCCTTAACTTTTGAGACATTTTGATCTGCATATATCGATTTTGAAAAAAAAAACCAGTCTGCAAGAAAATGGGCAATTTTCACAACAACATTTTGTTATACCAATAGATCCTGTTTCTTATGAGGATCAACAAACTCTATTGGACCAACTGAGGTGTGAGTCCTACTAGAAGAGTCAGAAGTCGCAAAAAAAAATTCACATACATTTCGTGGGAAATGAGTCCTCAACTAAATTTTTAGGGTTCCGTACCTCAAAGGCAAAACGGAACCCTTATAGGATCACTTCGTTGTCCGTCCGTCCGTCTGTCTGTCAATACCCTTTTTCTCGGGAACGCATGGAGGTATCCAGTTGAAATTAAAATCAAATACGTAGGTAGGTACATTTATTTATGCATGGGGATTGCCTGCGGATTATTTTTTATGTTATAAAATATTTATTCTTATAATTGGTTGTAAGTATAGGCATTATATTCTAAGCTGTTTATTTTTAACCGACTTCTAAATAGGAGGAGTTTATTATGTTCGTCTATGTTTTTTTTTCTGTATGTATGTTCACCGATTTATCTGTCAGTTCTGGACCGAAAAAATGTATTATGTTCGTTGTATGTGTTTTTTTTTTTGTAAGTAAGTTTAAGATGTAGGTACTTAAGTAAGTATGTTCACCAATTTCTCCGTCAATTGTGGACCGATTGTTTGTTTTTTTGTTTGAAAGGATATGCTCCAGGTGGTCCCATTGTCACCAAGTCAGAATCTGATGAGCCCCCCATCGAAATCGAGGGAAATCCTCAAATTTTATAAGCACACCTATAGTGATTTTGATATTCGTTTATAGTAACTCGTACATTTGCTCTCGGCTAAATGGAACTGAAGATGAAGACCACACATGGCCACCGGAACTACTTAATAATAAGTATTTCACGGGTTGCGATTCGATTAGGCACTTTAATATGGTTGCTAAGCAGTTTATGCTCGTCACAATGCGTATGGTGAAGTGGAGCTGATGGTTCTTACCAGGACAACTCCTCATCCGGCGACGTTCCCGCATCGGAAAAAGCAATATTTTGTAAAAAATTATGAGCAATTGACGTTAGGCTATTGTAACTTAGATAAATCACAAACTGACCCACTAAAACGTGAAAAACTAAAAAACTTTTTACAAAAAAAAATATCAGACTTCCAATAAAACGCTACAAAGTGAAAAATTACTTTAATTTCTGAAGTCGGTGGCAAAAAAACGAAAATACAGATCCAAAGAAACCGCTACCGACATTTAAGTTTTTATATAAGTATAATAGCCGTTCCCCAAGAATAATCTGTATGCATCAATCAGTGTATCAGTGTTGTGACATTAGGTGGTATAATATGCAGGAACGCAGGCGTTAATTCACTAAAAGCGCACAACTTCGCAAGCAATGGGAAATGCTACTGAAGATTACGGAGTCGACCTCAGGACTAACTGCTTCTCACACGGACAACTGTACCTACATCGCTTGCTCCCGCGTCACCAGTCCTGAGTCTCTGTATATTTCGGTTGCTGAGACCAAAACTATAAAAGTAATATGAAGGGAAGTTTGATAAAAATAACCTAATTTATTTATTTATTCAACATCACATACATAACATCACGCCTGTATTCCCCAAAGAGTTAGCAGAGGTGTATCTATAGCAGGTACACCCACATTTCGCCAGCTATGTTTATTTAGGTCTGATGTAATAGGGGGCGAGCTATTGCCATATACCGAGCACAAATACAGACTTCGGACTATTACTGAGAAAATCCAGATGACACACTGCCTGACCCGGGAATCGAACCCAGAACCTCATGTTCAACAGCAGCGCTTGCGACCACTAGACCAACGAAGCAGTTTTTTATATAAATTTGGCCGTTATTTTAGTATAATGTGGTGTCTTACAACAGTTACAACTTCTACGCGAACAAAGTCGCGGGCAGAAGCAGTCAATATAATCATACAAAAATATCACAACAGCTAGCATTCTGTTTGAAAATTGACTTTCATTTCAGCAATGGAAGTAGTTGAACTGTCAAAATGAAAGACTGCTACTGTGGCTTATTCCGTTTATCCACCCTAAAGCAGCCACCCTTAGGGCCTGCGCACACCACGTTTTTTAAACACGCCGTTGACGCGCGTTTGTAGCGATACACACGCGAGTCAGACGCAGCCTGTATAGACTTTCTGTAGGATAAAAGCGCGCCGTCCGCGTCGGTCGCCGCGTCGACGCACGTTTCGCGGCGCGTTTAAAAAACGTGGTGTGCACACTGTGCACAGGCCCTAAGGTGGATACTCGGAAACGCGTGTCCATCTATCCACCCTGAACGAGGTGGGTAATCAGAATTCACTTCTGATTGTTGACAGTGGAATAAACTTATCTATTAAAATAAAAACTTGCATCCTGTATTTCTAAAAATCACATTTTCATTCAACAAAAAAAAACATTACTTATCTACCAACTAACAATAAATAAAAAAGAGTGCACCCGTGCGAAGCCGAAGAGGGGCAGGTAGTATCTATAAATTTATAAATTCTGCAATATGTCCAGGAAATTACCAACACTAATTTCATTATTGAGTAGACGTAATTGTGTATCCTGGATAAATTCATCTTTTTTAATATAAATTTGCAATCGTTTACTAAATTTCTGTGCTGCAGTACTCGTAACAGCGAACAACTGTGCGTGTGTACACTAAGTTTTTTGGGCCAGTTTCTATCATGTTTCTCTAAATGACTATACACAGCCGAGGTGGAAAATCGGAAGAAAAATAATATATGACCCCAGCAGGTGGCCTAACAGCCACCCTATGGTGGCTGTTTTAGGGTGGATAAACGGAATAAGCCGCTACTGTGTGGTAAGCAAACTACCCCGGAGTATTCGCTCGCAGTTAGCTTCATAATAACTGCCATTATAAGACTATATCGTCACTATATTTATATACTTTCTTGATTCCCGAATATACTTGAGAGACACAAGTAAATAACAAAAACTGTCATTGACTCAATTGAACAGGTTATTTATAAATCCGCATTATAATTTATGTTTAAATTACAAACGCACGAGTCTAATCACATTTCTGGTCTCGTCTTTGGTGCCAAAGACGTAAATATCTAAAATAACTGGAGAAACGTTGTTTTGGAGGATTACGTAGATCTGTATTTTAGCGCTCTACTGTCTGTTCATGTCGGGGCGTCGGGGCCGTCGTCATCGTAAAATGCTATGAGGAAGTGCGCAGT